>OX459114.1:86219088-87553102 GCA_949775065.1 Brachyopa scutellaris | reverse complement strand
ACAAATTTACATCGAGAATGTCTTGTAATATTCGATACGGTCTAGGAAACATCCAGGATCCTCATGTTGGAGAACCACCTTTAAAATCAAAGAAGCAGTAAAGATGTGTCATTTATGATAGAAACCGAGACAGAAAAGACAAGACAAGTTGTGCAAAGTGTGAATTGTCAACGTGTTCTGTGTACCGTAGGGAAATTCACATTCAATGTGTTTAGTGAATAAAATTAATTTTTTTTGTAAATTTAATCAAAAGTTATAATAAAAGTAATTTTTGTCATCTCCGTATACCGAGTGCATAGTGTATACAAAAATGCAATGGACAAAACAAAAAGATTGATTACCCCAGGTGGCAGTCCAGCTTTACTGGAAAATCCACCCTCTTCGGAGGTCGGCTCTACGGATTCTGGGGAGAGCCATTTATTGCAATCCAATGACCCTTTCACAAGAAGTGCAAGGGTATCTCGATCTCCTCCATCAAGATCGAATAACTCCGGGAAAAAAAGTCCGCCGGGAGCGCCGCAGCGCGAAAACCAGGACTTAGCGAAATATAAAAGCCTTGAGGAAGAAAATAAAGTACTCCGAATAAAGCTTAACGAAATGGATCTACTCTATCAAGATCTTAAGAAAGAGATAGATCTATTAAAAGAAGAGAATAAGGTTCTAAAGAACACACACTCGCAGAAAGAGCGCGAATGTGCTCCAGCACTATTAGATAGTCGGGAGTACCACACCGATGAAGAAGAGCTAGCACGCGAAACGAATCGGGTCCCTAAGAAAAGACCTTCTAAAAAACGGAGAGCCGGTTCTTCGCCCGAAGTCGTGCCCTTAAATGAAGAAAAGCGTAAAGAACTGCAAGAAAATCAACGTAAAACGCAATTTCGTTTACCGCCACCAATAAACATCGTCGGGATAACGGAATATAATAAGTTGCATAGCCTCCTTAAAGGAACGATTACATCGAAATTTAAGGTCACATCTTTGAGGAATAATGCGTGGAGGATTAACGTCGACGACCACGATGACTACCGAGCAGTGTCCCAAAAACTTAATGTGGATAAGATTCAGTGGTATACTTTCGAAATGAAGTCAGAAAGGCCACATCGTGTTGTAGCAAGGGGTCTTCACCCCTCATGCACCAAAGAAGAGGTTATGAGCGACCTTCAAGCCAAAGGCTTTAAAATTCTTGATGCCGTTAATATCATCAAGAAGGAAAAGCAACAATCTGAAATAGATACAGACATATTGGTTAGGCGTGGACTTCCACTTTTTATGCTAACATTCGATAAATCTGACAGCATCGACGATATCTACCGAATTAAAACCATATTGAATATCGTGGTCAAAATCGAGCCCATGCGTAGAAATTTAAAAATAATTCCGCAGTGCAAACGTTGCCAAGGATTTAATCATACGCAAACGTACTGCAAAAAAGAACCGCGTTGTGTGAAATGCGCCGGAAATCACCTCTCCCAAGACTGTGGAGTGAACAAACAAGCCTCCGCAATCTGTGCTAATTGTAAGGGAAAGCACCCGGCAAATTATAGAGGCTGTGAAGTAGCTAAGGAGTTGCAAAAACGGAGAGATGCACTCCATAAGCCTCAAAATAAAATAACAAGACCGCTAACTAATGCAAATAGTAAGATCGGTCAGGCGAACGTAGGCAAACAAAAACCACCGGGTTCAGAGCGGAAAAAGTTGGTGACAGGAGAAAAGCCCTCGACTTCTGGCCTTAAGAGAAATGGTAATGAAAAGCCATTAGAAAAGACATCAAGTAATAGCCCTCGGACAGCAGGAGTGCAGACCTACGCCCAGGCTGCAGCATCCGAAAAATCAAAAAACATCGAAATCCCGACGGACCCTGCTTCTCAAGTTTTCTCAATTATTCTCGCGAAACTTGAAGAGCAAAGCAAAATAAATAAAATTATTCTCGATAGGTTGGTTAAGCTCGAGAGTTATTCACGGAAAACGCGTACTTCACCTAGAATATGAATGAAAAAAGAATTTTAAAAATATGTACTTGGAATGCAAACGGACTTTTGCAAAAACTTGACGAATTGGAAATATTCATGCGAGAAAAAGATATTGACATTTGCTTGATTTCTGAAACTCACGTGAAAAAGGAATCGCATTTAAAAATAAAAGGCTATACTGATTACCACGCTTGTCACCCTTCGGGAAAAGCAAGAGGCGGATCTTCCTTGTTTATTAAAGACTGCATTGAACAATGCGAAGACCTAAAGATAGAGCTTGAAACTCTGCAACTGTGCACAATTCGAGTTAAAAATAGTCAGCGTACTATTAAAATCTCATCTATCTACTGTCCACCGCGTTCCGCGCTTGAAAAAAGTGATTTTACTAACTTATTTAAATCGCTGAAACCTAATTTCATTATTGGCGGCGATTTTAACGCGAAACATACGTTCTGGGGCTCTAGATACATCTCGCAAAAAGGTAGAATGATCTATGGGGCAGGTATGGAGTACAGTTGTGATTTCCATTCGACGGGCAAACCGACTTACTGGCCAGCTGATACTTTGAAAATACCTGACCTGATCGATTTCTTCGTGGTGAAAGGAATATCTAACAACCACATAAAAGTTGAAGAAAGCTTTGATCTGTCGTCTGATCATTCCCCAGTTATTTTGACATTGAGCGAAAAACTATTATTTAACCGAGAGCCAGCGAAATTAACCGGCAGAACAACTAACTGGGAAGGCTTTAGGAACGAAATCGAAGTAAATATTGAACTGAGCGTACCGCTTACGACACCCTATGAACTTGAGGTTGAAGTCGATCGCTTCGTTGAGATAGTACAGCTCGCCTCTTGGAATAATACGCATAATCCAAGAAAAACGCCAGACAAATACGGTCTACGATATCCTGCTGAAATAAAGGAATTAATTAGGGAAAAAAGAAAAGCGCGTAAAAGATGGCAACAAAGTCGTGCTCCACAGCATAAAACCCATCTGAATCGTCTCTGCAATTTGTTAAAGAATAGCATTAAGGATTTTAAAAATCGTGCGATAGGCTCTTACCTTGAAAGTTTAACAGCGAAAAAAGATTCCAATTATTCCCTTTGGAAAGCCGTAAAAGGCACCAAAAGGCCCAAAATCCCCGCGCCGCCACTTAAAATAAATCAAAATGAATGGGCAAGGGAAGATAAAGAAAAAGCGGATATTTTTGCCTCCCATTTGGAAGAAACCTTTAAACCGAACGATGGTCAAGTGGTTCATGACAACATCAACCTCACAAGGATGGTAGTTCCACCATCTGACGATTTAACGCGCAGATCTGCAACGCTTAGAGAACTCGAACGTGAGATCGCGAAACTAAAACCTAAGAAAGCTCCTGGTTATGATTTGATTACCGGAGAAATTCTCAAAGCCTTACCTAGAAGAGCATTTATTAAGCTTCTCCATATTATAAATGCTGCACTCAGATTAAAACACGTGCCGAGCCAATGGAAAGTTGCGGAAGTCATTATGGTTTTAAAACCAGGAAAACCGTCGTATGAAGTAAAATCATACAGACCAATCTCGCTTCTTCCAGTCGTATCAAAAATTTTCGAGAGGATATTACTAAGGCGTCTCCAACCGGTTATAGAAGAAAATAATCTAATCCCTGACCACCAGTTTGGGTTCAGAAGTAAGCATTCGACAATTGACCAGGTGCATAGAATTACTAACGTAATCGAAAAAGCACTAGAAGAAAAAAAGATATGCTCAGCCGTATTTCTTGACGTCTCGCAAGCCTTTGATAAGGTGTGGCACGATGGCTTGAAATGCAAATTACGACAAGTACTCCCCGTGTACCTATACGAGATTTTGGATTCATATCTCGGAAATAGACTCTTCCGTGTTAGAAATGGAAACGAATACTCAGAGCTCAAAAAAATTTCGGCCGGCGTACCGCAAGGAAGCGTTCTGGGGCCGCTTCTTTATCTGTTATATACTCGTGATATACCGAAAGAAGATGGCACTATGCTTGCTACGTTTGCCGACGACACCGCTATCCTAGCAGTAGGTAAAACAATCGAGGAAACGACTGCCAAACTGCAAAACGCATTGAATAAAGTAAATGAATGGACGAGGGACTGGCGGATCGCCCTTAACGGAACTAAATCTGTTCACGTGAATTTCACTTATAGAAAAATTAATGACTTGCCAATTTTTATAAATTTGGCCCGAATTCCTATTGCAAATGAAGCCAAATACCTGGGAATGACACTTGACGCAAAGCTGAAGTGGAATTCGCACGTGAAAATGAAACGTAAAGAATTAGAAATCAAATATAGAGAAATGTACTGGCTGATCGGGAAACATTCCCACCTCAGTACCGAGAACAAACTGCTTTTATACAAGCAAGTGCTAAAGCCGGTGTGGTCCTACGGTATACAACTTTGGGGTTGTACCAAGAAAACAAATGCCAATATTTTACAGACCTTTCAAAATAAAGTGCTTAGAGAAATTGTCCAAGCACCGTGGTATGCTAGAAACGACGATATCCACAGGGATCTCGGAATTCCGACAATCGAAGCTGAAACTAGAAGCTTCGCGCGAAAACATAGAAACCGACTAATCGGACATGTTAATAATACAGTCCTACTTATTTTGGATGAGAGCAATTTATTGCGCCGACTACAAAGGACAAAACCTTTCGACTTGGCGAGATAAGGATTAACCGCATCTAAATTGCGGAATATGCAGGATCTTTCATTGGAAAGTAACCTGCCAAACGTTTATATTTCGTGATAGAAAAATTGCTTGATAAGTAGTATAACTTAGTTGCAGTATCTAACAAATTTATATCGAAGGGAGGTGTTTTTGGTCAGTAAGAATCTGACACTACTATGAGCACGCGCTTGCTATTCTCATAGTGTCTATGGAAGATTTTCACCTACCCTCAAAAATTAAAAAAAAAAAAAAAAAAAAAAAAATCTATTAATAAATAGCTAATAAGTTTTCAGATATAAAAGTTAAATATTGAGCCATATTCAAGTTATTTATTTTAATGAAAGATATTGGGGTGACAGCTCACCCCTGTTGCTATCGGTGTATAAAAAAATATGTGTTGCTATCCTAGGGTTAAGTCCACCTAGGCTATGTAACGGCACCCGACTTAGAGTTTCAACTCAGCAACGAAATCTGGTAGAAGCGGAAGTGTTGATGGGCTGCGGTGATGGCGAACATGTATTTTTTATTATTGATGTGTTAACATCTTAGCGCTCGGTAAGGGCAACTTTTGGTCGTCGTCCGTTACGCGTTACCAAACTTAGTATTTAGCAAGTTCCGTTGTCCGAGATAATAATTCAGCTGTAAAAAATTTTATCAACCAAGTCTATAACGAAGTTTAGCATACTTTGGTCAACCAGTGCTTTCTTTATAGTTCCAGTATTAGCGTTGTCGAAGGCTCGTTCTATATTTAGAAGGACTTAATCTCCTTCCCCTCTAGTGATCTTTCAGTTACTCGCACAACCTCACTGTACCTTGATCTTGATGCGTCCTGATATAAGACATCCCAGGACTCGATAAACTAATTAGTTCAAACCAAATGTTAAAACAAAGAAATACATATTTTAAACGTGTGGTTAAATAAAAATTGCCAGGCGCACCTTTTCACTGAAACTCCAACAATCAACAAATAAATTTCATATGCAAACTGACAGCAGTTAATCACTGCGAAAAAAAAGGAATTATTACAATTCCCAGTACCCAGTACTCAAAGTCGTTTAAAATTACATTTTTCTGAAATGTCACCGTGACGTTTAATATCCGTGCGTCCATTGTCTCTGTGGTGCTAGCAACTTACGTACGAGTATCTCAACAATTCCAGGGAATGGTTTTACTCCTGCAACCCACATACGAGTTGTACTCTTTACTTTTGCGCCCGACGCGCGACATGTACGACGAGTAAATTTCTGATAATTATTTATAATTTGAAAGCGGCAGTGGCTGTGTTCAGTGTTCAACGAACGCCAAGCGATGTCTTGTAATAATGACTGAAAAATAAATAAGTTTCAAACCAATTGAAAGGGAGAATAACTGAGCTGAAAGTTGTGTTCCAACTTTTTTCCTGCCGCCACTCCCCCCCCCCCCCCCCTCTGTATATAGTGACAAAAGGATACAAAATTGCCTACCAGCGCATGAGGCTGACAATGATGGAAACTTGTGCATGTATGAACAGTGTGTTGTCCTTGTTTTCCTGGCAGATTTAATTAATTTTTAAATATCACAAAATAACATGACAATATCACAAAGGATACACAGTTGTATGAGTATGTGTGTTTGATATGTAGTGACTGACTGGTGCACACAAGAGAAGAAAGAAAAACACAAGCGATGGCGAAAGACATGGAGGAAATGAAGGACTATTGTTCGTATCTTCTTATCTAACCACCCATGTAATTGATGTGGATTTATGTGAATGTGTGCCAGGATATTTTATCAAGTTCTCAGCTAAAAAAAATGCAAAATTTATATTTGCATACGTTACACAGTTACCGACGACCGAGGAGGTCCTTTGATGGTGACGATGGCTACTGGCCTGAGTGCCACAGAATGGGAATAATTACTTGAAAGCTAACCGAGCGCGAAAGGAAACTATTATCCTGTGTGCGAGTATTATCCTGTATGTGCTTCAATATTACTGGGCTCGATGGCTGCAGCACTGCATGAGTTCAACTTTTTCAGGCGTTCCCTTATACCCGTCAGCTAAGTTCTAAGTACCGAAATGTTGGTCCCACCACCATCGATGTAATCCTTTGATGAGATTTGTGCCAAATGTGCTTCCTGCCGATGATGATGATTCTCTTTGGAGGAGGGCACAAGTAGCCTTTCACATGACGTGTCCCATTGCCTCTATAGTCGAACGTCTCTTGATGCCAACCGATTCATTATCCTCGTATGTGAGAGCCTCTAAGGATTTCGCATTCGTAGTGATTATTTCACTTAAATAGTTGTGTAACATGAGGAACGGAGTGAGTTCGTTTTACCATAACGGTGCTGTGGAACTGAATGTATGCCACACGAAAGCTACACGTATGAAATATTTATGAAGTCCTTCCGGTTGGGGGTAGAGGTTTCTGCAACGAAGAACGCAAAATTTCAAGTGGCATTTTAAATCAGTCAAACACACACATACATGCACATGAACAGTGTATATTGATTCAATGCATTAAGTTCAACTTAAGTGCGGCAATTACTGTTACTTGTGTGCCTATAGCAATTACATATGGTTCGACAGGCAAAGGACATTTCGTATGTATGTATCCGTATATTTGTATCCAACGTCGACGCAAATATTGATGTCACGTAAGGATTAAGTTCAGCGAATAACTGTGCAGCTATAGAATTGACAGAAGGAAATAATGCGAAGCTTTCTGCGTTCATTCTCAAAAAAATTGTCCAATTTTTATGAAGCAAGAGTTTTCTGCAGCTTACTCACCAAAAAGGCTCAGTAACTTTATAATTCATGAGGGTCCTTTGAACGAAGGACCGTTTATAATTGCCAGATCTGAGAGCATCATGAAGATCTCAAGAACTAAATTTCATTTGAGCTCAGCACTTAAAAGCAGCCTAATTCAGAGTGGATGAGAATAGCTTTATCTAGGTTAATAGTACGAGGTCGGTTAACGATTGAAGAAATCGCCTTTTTCAAAAGGAATGCAAGCAAGCTATTGAAGCTGAAGCTCACAGAAAGGCTAGTTATACACTTTTCAGAAACAGTTCCCTCTCAAAACAAAAATGTCAAAATGTGTCCACAGACATGACATCCTGCACTGTAATGTAGCCTGTTCCCTAGATTTCATAGCATGGTATCTTATACGTTGACTCCCAAATTATTGCTGTGAACCGAAACGTAACTAAGAATTGTGCCCCTGATCTCCATTGGATTTAAATTGTCAATGAAGGAGAGGAGTTAAAAAAAAGGAGATCCTTTCTTCCAGCAATTGCAGCGTGGAAATTGCACTCAGAATTTGGTCTGCGGTAAAGCAAGGATTAAAAATACAATACAACATCTCTTCGTCGAGGTTGGCGCCATCTCCGATTATGACAACGTATCCTATTTTTAAGAGTTTGCTCGTTGTTCTACTCATGTCGCTCATGTTAACACTGGACGCAACAAAGCTGAACAAAGCAGCAGGTCCGGACAGGATCCCGTACGAGTTTTTTAAAAATGCCACCCCAGAATTTATCGCGATGCTAACTACCTGCTATAACAAGATCTTTCGAAACCACGAGATGCGTACTTCTCTTCGCTATCTTCATTGATGACATCGTAGAGTACCTTGCGGGAGGTGTAAATGTTGCAGGTGTTGCTGTTCCGGCATTATTATACGCTGATGACATGGTACTACTGGCAGACACCCCAAATCAGCTGCAAGAAATGAATGACAAGTTGGAGAGATATTGCGATACTTGAAACCTCTCCGTTAATACAGATAAGTCTAAAATTATGATTTTTCGAAAAGGGGTCGGAAGATGCGCCGCCAACGAAAAATGGTATTTCAAAGGACAGGAAGTGAATGTAGTAAGGGAGTTTAAATACCTAGGTGTAACCATTACAAGCAACATTAGCTTTGAAAAGCATCTCAAGTCTAAGCTGTCCGAAGTCAAGTCTGCCATTTGTGCATCTTGGAAAAGCTGTATGTCAAACAGATTTATTGGCCACTCAGAAAAATACAAGCTGTTTAAAGCGGTCTCGCAGTCCATAATGCTGTATGCTGCCCAAGTTTGGGGTTATAAGCAACGCGAGGAATTAGAAAAACTGCTTCGTTTCTTTTTAAAACGTATCTTCAAACTGCCATCTACAACGCCAAACTATATGCTATACATTGAGACTGGATTGCCAAGCATGTTTTTAGATGCCCTCAATTTGCACTTTGACTATATTCTCAAGATTCTTCAAATGGATTCTTCAAGACTCGTTAACAGATTTGCAAAATTCCTGATAGCAAACAAATTAAATTTCGTAAATGAATGGATGCTACTCTCAGAGTCCCATGGAGTCCCATTAAGGCTAGATGTGGATAATATTGCCGAAGTATGGACACAGCTGTATGAACTGCTATCGTCAATAGACGAAAAATAACGTGAAGAGTACATTACCTTGGCAAAGTCTTCACAACATAGGCGATACTATACCAAACTAAATTTCAATTTAGGTGTAGAAAACTACTTTCATGCGAAATATTCCTCCAACGTGATTTCAACCATCTTCCGTACGAGAGGAGAAATATTGCGCTTAAATTATGTTCCCCATAGACCAGATCTACCACTTTATTGTGAATTGTGCAATCTACGGGAAAGAGAAGACATTTTTCATCTGCTGGGTCGGTGTCCGATCTTACGCGAAATCAGGAGAGATGTATTTCAAACAAACTTTTTAAGCGAAGAAGAAACATTAGGTGTTTTAAACGGAGCCAGAGGCTGGAGTGCCCTTTTTGAATATGTCCAACGTTCAATGACGTATAGAAAGAAAATTTTTACCGAGAGTTTTTAAATCATAATCACTTCTCTTTTTTTTTAACTTGATTGCAATAACTGTAAACTCATGTCATTTCCAACTTAAATTCAATTTATTTATTTTTCTTTGTAACCTTCGAATTTGTTGAATTTGTTAAATTGTGTCTCAATGTACTATTGCTCCTATTCCGTAAGACAACTTTTGTTAAGTTGAGTTGAAATTTGGTTGAAATTTGAAATTCGGTATTACTGAACACAACTCTGAGAAAAAGAGTTGCCTGTCAACATAAAACCAAGATGGCGAATCCTCTCTAGAGTTGTGTGTGAATTTTTCTGGTACTATGGTAGACAACGCAGTTATGTTTTGGTTGCTAGAGCTGTCAAAAACTAACAACTGGGTTTAAGCCGTTGTTTGAGAGTAAATGTTGAGATACGAAAGATGGAAAATGGACAAAAAGACGTATATCGGACAAATGAAATAATGCAATATTATTAATAACGTCATTAAAAAAATGTGTGCAGCTTAAAAGCATATAGTCCACATTAGTTGGAGAAAATAGTTTTACATCTTCAGCACTCGGAACTGGTAGTGGTATTGCAATTGCAATCGAGCGTCCATGCAATTTTAACAAATCTTTGGTTTCGATTTGAACAAAGCAAAATGCTTCTGTGTTCAGTACAAAAACACTTGTAAATATTTAAAAATAACAGAAGTAATTTACACATTGCAAATGCATATTCTTTACTTAGCATTTTTTCTAGTTGGAATTGGAATATGTCACGGATAGATTTTCATATGCGCACAACAATAACAATATTATCTTCATCATTATTATCATTAAAAAAAACAAATCAAAACTTCTTTTCATTCTGTTTTTATTGAAAATTGAGTTTCTGTTGGCAAAATTATTTTCTACTTCGACCACCAGAGGTCAGATTTACGTTAAATAGTCAATTTGTAGTTGTTACTCGCATCTAAAAGTATGCAATTTTTTTACAATCACAACTGAAAAAGGTTGTTTTATGTAATATGAAAAATTCGTTGAGTTGCGCAAAAGTGGAGTTGAATGACAGCCAACTCGAATAAATTGAGTTGTGTTATGGAATAGGGGCATATATTCTGTTTTTTGTTTCATCTTACTTAATGTCAATCTGACCGACGGTTTTTAAACCAGGTCATTATAAACTGGATTGTAATGCAATGTAAAATTGAATTGTATAAATAAAGTCTAAATTACTACTACTACTACTACTCATGTCGCGTCGGTACTAATTTATTTCAGAGCTCTGATGCAAAAAAAAAGGATTCAACAGGGCGATGCTCCAATGTATTTACAATCTTTCAAAACTCTGTAAAATTGTCGCATAACATCTAAGCTGTAAAATGTTACTATGAAGATCTGAACGTTATTGGCACGCAGCGTAATGTAAAACTCTGCTGGGTCCCTG
The DNA here is from genome assembly GCA_949775065.1 of Brachyopa scutellaris. Lineage (NCBI taxonomy): Eukaryota > Metazoa > Arthropoda > Insecta > Diptera > Syrphidae > Brachyopa > Brachyopa scutellaris. The sequence continues at coordinate 87,542,189 of OX459114.1, read as the reverse complement.
GTCACAGCGGGATACCATGACAATGAAGCAGCGGATGCATTGGACAGATAGGCTCAACAGTAGACAGAGAGAAAGCAGATGGTATCTTTAAACTTCCCCTCTGTAACCTTGAGGCCCAAATTGAATTAAAATCACTAAGTTAGGCAAATAACAGGTGAAAATCACTAACCAAAAAGACTGTGACCAGAATACGTCAAAACGAGAACAAGGAAACTCCTACAAAAAGACAGGAAACCGCTGTCAGTGCGACTACAACTTGTTAGGATGTCATATAAAAAACCTCAGCAACAAATTGCTAACCCCTATAGGATAACCCCCTTCTAAATACAATACAATAAAATATGAGAAAACTACGCCTAAACGATGATGACATTTGCAGGGGATGCGGTGATAAAGAGGCAGATGAGGACACGCCACATTTTCTGTCACTGCCTTAACCTTTGGAGGTTGCTTCACTGCTATGCTACATGAAATCAGAGGTACACAATTGATAACGAGAGAGGATGACCCTAGATGGTCAAACATTGTAGGTTTCCAAGACACTTTGGCCGGCGCTGGACCGTAAAAGGACCAGTAAAATCATTAGCCTTCGCAGGGCACAAATGAAAATAGCTATAGGAATACTATCCAGTCACTATTCTACGTAAACAAGCCAAGAGGCTCGGACTCATAGGGACGAATATTTGCAGATACAGTAATGATATAGGTGTAGCAAAGGGATATCGCACATATTGTATGCGAATGTCAGGGATAAGCACGCAGTCGCAGGAGCATTAGAGGCTGCTACTTCTTGAGTAACCTGGAAGAGGTATGCTTAATCAACCATAGACTCGTTCTGCAATTGTTTAGGATAACAAAATGCTTCGAGGAAATTGAGGAAATTGTGGCGGTTTAGGTGCCATCCCTCCCATCCTTGGGGATCACGATGGGCCCCCTCTGATGTCTAGTGTTTTGGAATAGCTCAGCCTCTCAACTCCTCTCAACCTAACCTAAAATAACCTCTGGGCAAATTCTTCTTCGAACACATTGACGAGCTATCGGATGGATCAACATTGGATCTGGTTGAATTTGCAAGGTCATCCGGATACATAGTATAGTATATCACAATGGCTCCACACGGACCTACGGCTAGATTTCCCCGCTTGACGTTGTTGTAATTATTGTATTGCCAATTATAAAAGAAACATAAACTTACGCATGCAAAAAAAGCACGGTTATTATGGGCAGAATAGTGTGGGCTATCCCGGGTGTGTTCATAGGGTAGAAAGACTAGAAAGACCCTGAAACCAAATAAACCCCAGCAACAGGGATACAATTTGGCTTTCAACATAACGTCGGCCACCTGGCGATATGCCCATTTCTAGAGCTTCAGCCGTCAGCATACGCCAAAACCATCACCAATATCATTTACAAGTTCCACATCCATGTCCGTTCACATTTAAATCATCCTTAACTAAATTTTTAATTGGATCTATCGGTAGAGCATGTTCGGCACATTCTATTCATTTTGTTCCGGAGAACCCAGAACAGAGGTGAAGCTTCTAGAGAAATCCAAAATATGTGTAGAGAGACTGTCAGGGAGTCAGAGGATAAACCTCGTTCGGGTAGACCAGAAGAGCTAGACGTTAACCACCCCCGAAATTAATACCACTATTATGAGTAAGGAAACTCGCAAGCGAACTCAACGTTAGCCATATGTTGGGAACAAATGGGTATCGCTCTACTTATCGCAGAATAATCTTCAGCAAAAAATCGATGCTTCCACAGCATCTGAGATGAAAAATGAGCTGTTTATAAAAACAATGGCTTAGTCCAGAACACAGACCAGCACAACACCCTAGAGATGGTCTTCACCCCCTTAAGGTGCAGAAGTGTACTGCTTACAGCTGTGCAGAAAAAAGTTGGCACTGTTACGCATTAACTTCCTGGTATTGAATATTTCTGATAGAACCACACTGCTTTGTTTTTTTTTCTTTCTAATTTCGTTGCCCATGTCCCATGTAATCCACATTGGACAAAGCTTTAGTTCCAATGATTTTATGGTGTCGGTAACTATCTCTGAAAGGGTACTTTGGCCAATAGAATTGCCAAAGTCGCTACCAGTCAACCATTGGTAGGTAGCTACCTGCTGCTAGGACTCCCAAGGTCATAAAATCGGGGGAATATTCGTCGGTTCAAAGGTAAAAGTCATTAACTAACAAAATAGATAAAAGGAGATATCTTGATTTAAAGACCATTTTGGGTCTCAAAATTATAATTCTGGAGATACAAAATTGATTTTTATATTTTGCATGTTATTTACCTTCACGTAATTGATGCCATAATTTTTATGAATAAAAAATTGTTAATTTAGCTGTTCAAAAGGGAAATGCACTTAGTGACTTTTACCTCTATGTGGTTTCGAATAGTATTGTATTTAACCCGAATCCTCCTGGCGTTGCCATATGGCAACCAAAAACATTCATACCTTTTCGCACCTCTCTAACGGTAACCAATACACACATGTGTGCATATTCGCATTTTTTCACATCTTTGGGCATCTGCGTTGCATATTGGGTACTCAGTTTTAATAGTGTGCTTAGATTTTCATATTGAGAGCGTCTCAAATTCGATCGTAAATAACAAAGTTAAAAAAATCGTATAATAGAGCACAACAAAAAAGTATTTATATCAATATCATTTACAGTGTACACTATCTATAAGTACTGTATTGCAGAATTGTTAGTATATTGGATGTACAAAGAGTAAAATAAGTGACAGCGTGAAAAAGATATTTCTGTGGTACTTTTTTTCTTAAATTGTTGCCAGCGTGTCCATATGGCAACGCCAGCAGCGATAGGGGGTACTGGTTAACATTATTGATGTTTTTTTACTAAAACGTGATTCTTTTTGCTGGAAAATATGTTTTCATGACATTTTTTTAAAATCATATGGTTTTCGAGAAAATTGACGCTGCAAGAAGATCTCGATTACTTAGGAGAGCTATGTTCAGATGATGAAAATGGTCTTTTAAGCAACCTCCACGCCTTGTATATTCAACCACTAGAGAATTACCGTAGTTTTAGTGGAGAATACGGTGCTGATGAACTAGGCGATGTTTGCCTAGCGTACTTGAGATCAGGTTGTAAAATTGGGTTTGGAAACGGACAACGTATTGAAGACTTTGACGCGCCCGCAGAGAATTTTGATGAAGCTATCGAATATAGTGTTTGACGGGATGTTCTGGATAATTCTTCTTGGAATTTATTTGGTTCACTAGCTGTAACTAAAGTTATTAGCGTATCTCATGAGCCACCTTCATTCCAGTTGCGTCGTGCTGACCAATCTACCTTCAGCTGTCTTTTGCCTGCATCTAATAAGAATACTACGTTCACTTGGTCAGAAGATAAATCTTGCGCAATGATACCGATTTTCTCACAACCCAATTACGAGTACTGTCATAATTTGAAACCACACGAGCAACTCAAAAAAATTATAGATGGTAACTAGCTTAAGCACATTTGCGATTGTTCGGAAGTATGTACATATGTATGTACAGTACATATATGCCACTAACCAAGAAAAAAAAAAGAAGATTACTGTGGTAATGTCCTTTTCCCTCCATACTGCAGCTAAGCTAATATTTCGTTCCAGAGCTTCGCGATTTTAATTGTACTTTGCTTGTCAGTGGATACACTGGACAAAGCAATTACAGATCCATGTAGAGTAATTTGTCCGAACTCCTTGCTCAAAGTGTGATAAAAGTCTTTGCTTGAAATGTTTCCAGCCTTATCATACCTACGGTAGATTTATAATTACATATTCGTACCAAACTTCTTTCACCAATTGGCCATGAAATTAATAAAATGTCAAAAAGATAACATAAATTCTCTCTGTTTTATTCAGTGGCTCATAGCTTTCAGAAAATGTATGAAAATCCTGATTTTATATATGGATACAGACCAGGGCTGCCGTTTTAAAAATTCTAATGGGAGTATTTTAGACTTTTGCAGGGGAGTATTTTGTGTCTGAGGGGAGTACAAAACAGAAACAATACAAATCAAACTTCAGTATCAAGCCTGCTAAAACTGAAGCCTCAACAATGTTCTTTTTTAATAATATGGTCGATGGAACTAGGTACCATCCAGATTATGCTTATTTTATTGCAGGTCAATTTTGTTTAGCCTCCATTTCGGTTTGAACAATATTTATCAGTTGGCATTTGACATTCGTAGAGAGTGGTCGATAAGAAATTTTACTATGGAGTAGCTGAGATTTACAGCTCAATATAGACGACCACTAATTTTGGGAGTAATCATTATGAGCGACTAGGCATACTACGACTTGGCTGGCTTTGTTAATAAACATAATAGCCGCTATTGGGGCACCGAAAACCCTCAATTGATACACCAAAAATCACTTCACCCTCGTAGAGTTCCTGCTTGCTGCCCCATTTGGGCCGGGGGTATCAGTAGGTCATATTTCTTTAAGGATACTTGAGGCAATACTATAACAGTTACTGGTGACCAGCGTTGCCGCTTGGGACGCTTTTGCGTCATTTTGACGCTTTTTCGGCGATGGGACCCGGGACCCCACATTTCAATCAAACGCATTTTGAAAATATAGAACCCTTTTTTCAATTTATTTTCATTTCATGTTTCTCTTACTTGTAAAACATGGTACTTTAGTCTTAAGATCACCCATTTTGTTCAACCAGTGATAAAACCAACAAAGTATTTTTGTTAGTCAGAATTTCCCTTTCAAAAACTCGTTCTACATACATGCTTTTTTTATCTTTATTATTTTTTTCCCAATATTTATTTTATTTTAAGTTCAGCAATAAGATACAGTTTTTCGAAAAATTGCATTTTTTTATACAAATATAAGTGGGACTATTTTAGGATGCTTTTTGAAATTTGCCGGCGGCGACCCTGCTGGTGACCGCTATCGGCACATCTTGGTAAACTTTCTTATGCCCGAATTGGATCAATTAGGCCTACACAACATGTGGTTCCAACAAGACGGTGCCATATCACAACAGCTCGTGCTACGATGCAAATTTTGTGAGAAATTTTTCCCGTCAAAAAGTAGTGATATCGAGTGGTTCCTACGATCCCCTGATTTGAACCCTCCCGATTCCTTCATATGGGGGTACTTGAAGGAAAGTGTGCACACCAACAAAACAACCACAATCTTGATGCTTAAGGAAAACATTCGAAATAAAATTACCTTAAGTAACACCAGACTATGAAAAATGTGATTAAAAGAACCCGTCTTTGCGCCATGGCCAGAGCTAGCCACTTGACCAATATCATATTCCGTCATAGTTTCAGCTATTAAAAAAAAGACATCGGCCTGGGACATAGAAATCACCCTGTATATGGATTTAACACTTGGAAAATTTAGTATTTTATCAAAGTACTATTCACTGAAGAAAAGGTACTCAAATTACTGGTTGTTTTAAAAATTGCAAATATTTTATAAGGGAGTACAATCATGACGAGGGGAGCACGGGAGTACAGTCTTTGAGAGAGTAGTACGAATACTCCCTTAGTACTCACTTCGGCAGCCCTGATACAGACCTGTACCCTATTGCTCCTGGCGTTGCCATATGGCAACAGGACATTTTGAGGATACTAGGACCTTTATTAAAAATCTAATGACACAGTTTATCTATATTTCCTCTACTAAAAGTGCTCCTAAATTTTTTTTAAAAGATTCGAAAAATTAACGTTCAGGAGGATTCGGGTTAATGAAAAAAAAAAAACCAATTTATTACAGGTAAAAAAATAACTTTTGTTCAACCAAAGTAGCTTAGTCTTCATCTGAATCTCTGTAATCACTCTCATTTCGATCAGGTTCCGGCAACCGATCTGCATTTTGAAAATTATGGGTTGAAAGTCTCTTATACCACGGGACAAGTTCTTCTGGTATATGCCCTGCATCGGCAAGTTTTACCAAATCCGCCTTCTTTTGCTTCGATATTGCTAACTGACCCTGGTAAGCGGGTGTAAGGACCGCAGGACAACACCTATTCCGACCTCTTCCTCTAACAGCAATACTTTTATAGTTGGAACTGTGGTCATACCTGTATTGTAAGATTCCTACAGATTTTTTTTCAAACTTCAATTATTTTATTTTTAGCCAAGAAACTTTATTGCCATCTTGATCCTTCGTTCGGTTCTTTATTGTTATGTAAGCTAATTTTTGTAGATCATAAAAATCACTGTATTTAAGATGGTGAACTTCGTACGGCTTCTGGATTTCATTTCTTCTTTTGGTACGGGTAGAACGCGCAGATTTAAATATGTCAACCCAGTCAGACATTTGGAAAGCAATTCTATTTTTTTTTCGCGATTTCGATTGCAGAATGCATAGAATCGCACTCCATTTGCGAATGCCCTGACTCTAAAAACTTTAGCTCTATCTTCTGTAAGTGTGTTGTGTTTTCAACTGCATAAAGTAATATAGCTGCCACTTGCTGATTTCTGTTTTGTCCACCACAGGTGTCACAAAACAACGATATCTCTGTGATGGTTGTTGGCAAAGATTTTAAAAATAAAAACAATATTGACCCAATTTCATTGCTTCCTCTCTTACCATGAAGCTCATTCTATGTAAAACAATGAGCTTCCCTATTTGCCAAATAAATCGTTAGGTTATACACGCATATTTTTCGCGAATAATAGAAGTGAGACACACCAGAAAACGGTAGCTGCAGAACACTCTGTAAATCAAACGTCATTGTTAAAAATGAAGGCTCATTACTGGATCTTTCTTTATCCTTAGCCTTTTCTTCTTGGCACTCAACTTTCCTTTTGATATGCAGAGAAAAGTTTAACTCCATCTCTTTTTTCTTCTCTGGGTCAGCTATTTGATATTTACAGCATGTAGAGCATTGGTCTTTTTTGGGCTTGAAGAACGAAGAATTGTAATTATCGCAAAATATTTTGCGGTGTGTGCACTGTTTAACAGCAACTTTTTCATCTTTTTGCATAACTCTGTGTATAGATCATACATTTTCAGTATTGATAAATTATTTTCTAAGTATAATTTCTTACTTGACTGCCTAACATAATGAGATTCCATTACTGGAAAACTCTCAATGTGTTTTTTTTACAAATTTCAAGTCTTCATCGCTTGTCTTATTACCTGGCTTTTTTTTTCCACGAGAATCTAATCCATCAAAGCAGCCAGTAGCACTTATATTTCTTACAGCGGTATTAATTGGTCCATTTGAAATACACAAGGTTTTCTCGAAAAACTGTTTGCATACTCTGTGCTTACGACCGCTATTTTCTAGATAGTATGAATTTGATAAACTCCGAACACCGATATCAGTCTTGGTTTTTTTTCGGCGTTTGGGTTCCATGGTTGTTACATACTTAATAAGGAAATCTTTTTGTCTTTTATAGCACGCGAATGCCCAGTAAGATTTGCAGATTCCAATTCTATCTGCTTCTGTAAAATAGAGTGTACATTTGAACCTGCAATTTGTACAGTCAACTTGCTTGCTTGTATAAGGCACACATTTTGCTCGTTTAGACTTCGTAATGTTTACCTTCCTACCTCTTTTTTCGTCGCGTCAAATTATTACCAGTTATATTCTGGTCCCCATAGTCTGAGAAATCAGAAATTGAAAACGTGGTATTAAAAGGCAAAGGCTTAAATTGTGTATCATCCTGCGATGATACACTAAAGACTTCCTCATCATCCGTGTCAATTGGATAGTCTAATTGGATAGTTTAATTGAGCTGCTTGGAAGCTGTCGTGAACCAACAGCTTTTACAGATCCTCCAGGTTCGTTGTAGAGTACATTAGCCATCATACTTTGTGTGGAATTCTAAACCACAGTCAATAAGCCAATATGTACAAAAAAAAAAAATTAAGAAAAAAAATTACCTCTATAGTAACATTGCTATGAATTTCCTTCGTAGAATTCGATTCTAATTTATTAAAAGTGTTCCCACTTAAATTTGATGACGTTTGATCTAAATCTTCCATTGATGTTGGATTGATTGATATGGGAGTAATCATCTGGGAAAAGGTTTTTTTTTACACAAACACTTAAACACGAAAAAACCTATCAATACTTACAACAAACTTATTTAAGCCTTTGTCTTTTGATTTCTTTTCGAGCACAGATTGAAGCATTAATTTACCTTGGGTAAACATTTTAACGCGATTCTATTAACAACTTCACTACTAAACCACTTTATTACTTTGAGTGTTGACAAAAGAATGCACGCAAAACAGAAACATTACAAGCTTTTACGAAAATAATCGTTAGATCCGTTAGACGCTGAAAACAATTTAAGCTGACAAAAGAATGAGTGAGAAAACTAAAAAAAAATTCAAGAGTAGTGCCCGTTACTGCCCCTCTAGTTGCATTGAACATTGACTTGCATTCAAAGATAAAACTGAGTGAGATAATGATGTTTCCCTCTGAAAAGAAATTAAATACCTGCACTCAATGAGTTTTATAATTTTGTAATTCCTGTAAAAACGCAAATTTTGATTGTCTAACTTTGTCCAGTTAAAGAACGTGAACAATTATAATCATTTTCATAAAAAACTAATTTTCACAAATTTCGTACTTAATGACTTTTGCCTTTGAACCGACGATATGTACATATGTATGTTCATTTAATGATCGCGAACCGCTCCTTGGGTTAACAGTTTCCAATATTGACACAATATATACCAATTACACGAAGCATTAGTTGAATCGTCCAAAAGACGCGACCTCGTCCCTGGTTAGTCAAACTATCCATCCCTTTCATCAGAATAACGCTCGTCCTCATACCGCTAGGACCACCTGCACACAGTTACAGAAGTTCGGTTGGAATGAAATGCGGCATTCACCTTATTCCTGCACTTTCAGATTTCCATTTCAGAAGTCTCCCTTTAAGGCTCACGTCCACCCCAGTTTTGGTATAATTTTCCATCCACAAATTGTATGTTCACCTTTAAGCAACAGACCTTCGTCGGTCGTTTTAAATCAATTCAGTCGATTTAATTCCACTACAATTAAGTACCCTTATCACCATTTCCCCCGACCTCCTGCCGAACAGGATATTAATCAATTCCCATACATTCTCGATTGAACGCAGCTAATTTAATTCCTTTGTGTAACTTCTCCATCGTCTTCCTGTACTGGAACGCAAACATTGTATTTCCGTTTCCCATAATCCTCCCTCAATTGCCGCCGTTCCTGTCAACAGAGACTGCGAGACATTTTGCGTACACACATTGGCCCATTGACAGCGATGTCTTTAACATTAAATACCCAACAACTGGCAGCAAATCCTCTCGGTGCTCTTCTGGGAGTCGCCCGTTCGCCCGCCGAATCCGACATAGTCAAAATGACAGAAAATTTAATCAAATGGAATTTACATAAATACGCACGCATTTAAAATTGTGCCAAACATAGTTTGAGCGATTAATATGCCGCATAAGAGAGAAGAAGCAAAAAAAAGAACTGAAGGACTCTGAGCTCGGCAACCTTATCCCCGTCGCGACCCTGGAAATTACCAGACCAAAACCAGAAATTAAATTAATTTTCATAAAATTGAGCGAGCAAAATACCACACACAAGCCGGAGCGGAGCACCACCATACGCACTTTAGAATGCGTATACCCCTCCGCCCACCGCCCATCGCTAAGGACCTTATCTTTTTTTTTCCTTTGGAGCAACAACGACAGCAAGATGAGGGATAAATAATCATCCATAATGCCATCATTCCGGTTCACAGTAATAAGACAATGTTGGTCCTGGGTGAAAGACTCCGTTTGGCATCTGGCAACATTAATAACGGGATTAACTTGAGATAGCGCGGTGGTTGTGTGTGTGGTGACGTGGTACGACAGTGGTTTCTTCATGCACAAATTCAACATGACAGACCGGGAGTAGATGGTTTTTTCGTGTAAGCCGTCCGCCCTAACAGCCTAGCAATATGTTCTGGTTTCGTCTGGCTTTTGTAGCTTCGTCACGTATCCTTAAAGCACACACGTGCGAGTGTGTCGTATCTATCCATGGAAGCGGTCTATTTTTTTGCCATTCACCCCTCGTCATCGGTTTTGTAAGTTGCGGTAGGAAATGTTTTCGCGGTATCCCAAGAGCTATAACTGTAATATATCATTTGGCTGTCAGCGAGTCATTTAAACATGGCGTGTGTCATCAGCAGGGACGGACTGTGTGTGTGTTTTTTATTTGCCGATATGTAGGCTCTGTGCATTAAACATTAATCTGTCATGCAAATTAAATGGACATTTCCATTAAAATGTGGATAAAGTTAATGCACTAATCATAAACTGTTTGCGTTTACTGTGCTTAATGACGTTGATGGTCGATGATAGTGTAACTGTAAAGGGTCGTTAAGTTTTAAGTAATTCTGGATGTTGGCAAGATACCGTGATGATGAACAGACTACCAAAGCAGCGGACACTTGAAACAGTTGTTTGTAGGGTTTACCAGAGATGTCGTAGGTACTTCATGTATTACCTACGTCAAATATTTTCCATAAAACAGCTTTCATAGGCATCAGTTTCAGTATATTTCATTTGATTGGAGCGTGAAAAACAACATTTTGTACTTTATCAAATATGTCGAACTTTGTTCCGGATAAATTGTATTTGTGGGGAGTTTTACTTCATTACTTTAATATGAAAAAAAAGTGCTGCCAAGTGTCATCGTTTTTTTGTGGAAATTTATGGTGACCATGCCCTAGCTGAGCAAACGCGTCGGAAGTGGTTTGCACGTTTTAAAAGTGGTTATTTCGGCATGGAACGACCTGGCCAGCAGAAAAAGTTCGAATATGACAATTTAGAGGAAATGCTCGATAAAGACCCATGAAAAACAATTCAATAATTACCTGTATAGACAGGTTGTGTATGGTGGGGTTGGCATGAACTGCCCCCGTCTAACGAGCTTTAGCCGAGCGACCGCAAGCGTTCCTCCGCCATCCAGGCCTATACCTAAGCTGCCCCTGTGGCATATCCTGCCTCATCCATTGTTGGGAGTTGACTTGTCAATGGTAGGAAAACGACTTAAAGACAGACCGTTCCAGTTCCATGGCCGAAGAGCAGGGTCGTGAAACTGTAAACGAATATGTAAAGCTGAGGGTGCTTTCGTCAGCGAACGAATATATTGGATTAGATGTGGCAGACAAGATATCTTTTATGAAAATAAGAAAGAGTGTCGGAGACAAAACTGAGCCCTGGGGGACACCAGCATTTATAGTGTGAATTGCAGACTTAAAACCATCCAATACAACTTGTATTGAAGGGCCCGAAAGGTAGTTTCTAATCCATTGAAGAAAATGTTCAACGAAGCCATGTGCACGCATTTTTGACAAAAGAGCTTGGTGCCATACTGTCAAATGCTTTCGAAATATCGAATGCAACAATCTTGCACTCACCAGAGTGATGAAGAGATTTGTTCCACTTTTCGGTGAGATATGCCATCAGATCACCAGTGGATCTTTTGCTACGAAAGCCGTATTGTCGGTCATTGAGAAGCTTTCGTGATTCAAGATATTTTATTAGCTGATGGTTTATCAGTGTTTCCATGACCTTCGAAAGAAGGGAAGTGCTATGGGTCGGTGACTGGAGTGAGACGAAGATTCACCTTTTTGGGGCGGGCTGGACAAATGCTGTTTTCCATCTACTCGGAAAGAGTGCAGAGGAATAGGAAAGATAGAAAAGCTTACGCAATGGTTTTGCCTGCGTTGAAGAACACTGCTTCAGAACTATGGGAGATATACCGTCTGGACTGGCGGATTTGTGAATGTTAACATCTTTAAGCACTCTTGTAACTGAACGAATGCGAAAGTGGATTTGTCTGATAGAGTATTCAACGCTCTAAAGTAAAGCTGGAGGCAAAGCGCAATCTGAAAGAGTTGAGCTAGCTACAAAATGTGTAGCGAGCAGATTGGCTTTGTCCAAAAAGCTGACGGCTGGAATGTCATTGCAAATGAGCGTCGGAATTGAAGACGAGGCAGAAGTTTTAATGTTTTAGTAATAATAATAATATTTGGCTTCAGCAGTCCTAGGTAGAACCAAGCCTAGCTTCCCGCAACCATTTGTGTGTGCGCGTATTATTTTTGTACGAATGCACAGTGTTCCGCGTAGTACATAATTAAGTGGACAAAACTATTTTTTTGACTATTTCATGTTATTCTTATGAGTTAAGTAAATTGTAATAAAAAAATTATGTTTTAAGTGGTGTATATACGTTTTGTTACTTACTACTTTATAGGGCAAAAAAACAAAAAAATTAAAATAATGAACATTTCTTTGATATATTTTTTTTATATTGTGTATAATCAGTGACGGCGTCCTAGTCGCTATCGAGGAAGCATTGCGACCAGTTAAAATACCAAAAGAAGCTGTTAAGGCCATCCCAGTTGGCTTTCTCGTAGTGCCAAACTGTTCTATTCTTTTATAGGCCCCATACACCGTACAAGCATGCATGCACAATCAGAAGCTTGCGCAATCACACATCGCCCCTACACTATACGAGTACAAGCAAACTGTGAGAAGGTTGTTTCGTTGAAAAATTACAGATTTGGCTTAGGCTTATTTTAATCGCGTTGGCAATAAAATAAAAAAAAATATGAGGAAATGATTTTGGGCATTCGATAGTTCGATAGCTTCGACAAACTCGCCCCAAAACTTTTTATTGCCGCTATTTACCATATTTACTCATGAAATTCTTCACGCAACTGAGCAATTTTCACCACACACTACACAATCATGCATGAACAAACAAAAAAATATCACAGTATTTTGATATCACGCAATCAGCATGCGCACCATACACCTTCAGTTTGTATGCACAATCACTGGCCTATTACTTTAAAAAAAAAATACAATTCTTTTTGTTCTCACACCCGAAAACAAAGTGAATAAAATTCTTCACCTGTGTACACGATAGTTGTCAAACAAAAAAAAAAAAAACTCACTCTCACTGTTGCGGAATCGGAACAAGTCGGTATACACATTTTTTCGTGTACACAGCAAAACTCGAGCTTGGGGAATCGGGCTCCTGGCTATAGCTCTACGTTATCGCCACTGAACGACTTGCTTGCAAACTGCCACGCCCCCAATTGTTTCCTAATTCTTCGAATGGATAGACGCCATTTCTTGCATTTCATTATTCGGCATCTGAAACTGAAGTTAGTTAGCTTCAAAGACTGTTGATAGAAGCACGGATTGTGGCGCCATCTAGAAGAAAAGAAAAATATTAAAATTTAAGTGATCCTAATTCCATCTGAACTCTTTATCCTATTCCACTTTCATTATTAATTCACTGCTCTTCTTGCTGAAAGCCACCACATGCGTCAATCCATCCCGTCCCGACTGCGAAAGTCGGTTTCTCCTGCTTATCCCGTTTCCAACATCATTTGTCTGCCAATATAAAGATGAATAACTGTAGAGAATGATGGAAGGTTAAGCCTAAGAAACCGACAAAAAAAAGAAAAAAATTAAAAGTCCCGTATTTTAAATCCCCACCCAACCGTTTTTAAATTTTAAATCTGTTTCCTTGAGCCATTGCCGGGCGTTTAAGTTGCAATAGCAAAGGATACCCTTCGTTCCGATGCGAAGTATCAAAGTTAAGCACGTACACGGTTTTGAAATTATCCTTTCTTCGGAGTAAATTGGTTTCCAACGAAATATTTACCGTTATGGGTTGGTTGACTGAGGCTGAGGCATTCATACATATATTCCTTTGGGTTGTGGGCGGATAAGGATGATGTTAGACTTTTTTCCACGTTTTTGAAACAATATCCCTTTTTTTTGGATTATATTCCTTAGGAATTTCTTCCTTTTTTTGATTGAGTACCCATAGCAGGTGTAAGACACAATGTAAATCTGTATGCAGGATGATTCGCCAGGCTGTTATTTTTTTTTTGTCTTCGTTTTCGGGGGTGTGCTCTCGCTCGTGTTTAGCGGCGTTGTTGTGCAAATGTCCTGAGAGTATATCCGATGCTCATATATCTCGATGGGCGTCAGAATGAGGCGGGGATTTGCTTTGGGAGCTATAAATTAGGATAAGCGCGTGAAATTTTAATTTATTTATTGCTTCATGGTGTACTTTCTTTTAAAAGTCGGTACAGGCGCACCCCATCCATAGTCCTGGAAATATGATGGATGGGCATTAGGTGTCGAATTTAGTTGAGAAATTGTTCAGCCAACAGAAAGAGACAAATAGGATGGATGTTATGCGTTGAGGAGACTTGATAGCCTTAGAAAAAAAGGCACATAACTTTTGGACTGCGGCAGTGAAGGCATTTTATTGGAATGTCCTTAGCGAGACACAGTAAATTAAGCTTTTGTGATAGACAACAGGAGGTGGTGTTAGGACTTAATTTTGATTTGTATAGTAGAAACAGCTTTGTGCGATTCATCCTGCATCGTTTCGAAGACATCGAACTCTTTCATGTGTGACGTCAGCTAAGTTGAAGATAAACATAATCCTCATCTTCCTAAGGAGGACTAATAATTTCGAAAAGGATCTACTGCGATACATAAACATTATAATACCAACTATAACTCATTCATTTACTGGAAACCCCACTTTTCTGTGGGGACAAACCTGGACCCCATATGGAAACCCAACATATGGTATCGCACTTTCGCTAAAAGCTCCCAAAGTATGCTCGAAGTATCAACCCAATTGTCTTCCATTTAATCAAATTCCAGTATCCTGTAGGTACTCGTACTCCTGTTCCTGTCCACTGACACGCACACATTTTGCCAAATTACCATTTAAACGTCGTCGGTTCGGTTTTCTTCCTAGCTCTCCCCATCTCTCTCTATCTTTGTCTCTCTCTATCCACGCAACATATGCTACGACAATTCTCGAACCTTGACATATGATCTATTGCTCATTAATTTATTTTGCATCCCTACCTTGCCGGAGCAATTTACAACATCTGCCGAGCACATCCGATCAACATAAAGAGTCCACATGTGAGAATGTTTTCAATTACCATGTAACCACCGCCCAGAGGCGGTTGGGCGCACCGCTGTCACCGTTGTGTTCACTTGCCACCCCCAAACCCCCACCCCTCCACCTTATAAATAATTCAAACCTACGCGCTCTGTAACACATAACAAATTCCAGCAATAAAAATTCCACCCACTGGTGGCCCAGAGCGACCCAGCTCCTTCCGCCCCATTTAATGAAATGCAATAATAAAATAAGTCTCCGTACGGTTAATGTCACCTTGCCGTCCACTTTAGTTAAGAGCCCCAGAAACTGGTACGGGGGTACAAACAGAGCGTCCGTCCACATCTGAACATCCATATACCTGAGCTCGAGATGATGTACTCTCGTGTACTTCTTGTGGTGGGTGAGACTGTGTGCGGGTTTATGGCTTGGCCGCTTCAACAACATTCAAAGCATTCATATAGGAGCACTGCACTTCCGATGCGCCTTTGTTGACTACAGGATCACATATTGCATGCTGGACAAGTTTTTCGCTGATGGCTCCGACTCCAGCCTCCAGCGGCGTTCGAATGATTTAAACCGGGATTCGGTTTCGGTTATGTTTGGCTGATGCCTGCATTTTGAATCGCGTATAAAATAGAAAATCATTTTCTTTGCCATTAGCCGTATGTACAGTGAGCGACAGGATCATAGATTCACCTGTTTTTGTAGTGAACGTGTGACCTCCATGGTTTGTTCGGATTCTTTTGGGAGTCGAGCATAGATAAATGCGGTCTCCAAAATAGGGTTAGGAGATTTTGAACGTCCATACGTCTAGAAAATTAGCTGTATACTGAGAGCATCCAATGATTACGAATCCTTGTTGCAACTGAAGACCGAACCTCCGGTTTAAGGACCAAGCTACCGCGGGTGCCAGTGCGCTTGGAAAGGATGCCGTGTCTCAGGCAGAGAATCTTCACGGGTCGGGTGCCCGTTAAGTAAGTAAGTGTAAGTGACGCGCGGGATGCAGTAAAGCGCGGCCCCATTTTGTAAAAGTTTCGCTGCATCTGGTAACTTTCACGCAGGATAACTTTTGACCCAGTGAAGCTACGTTGCTGGTTGTTGTCTTAATAGATAGTTCTGATTGTATTAACGGTAAAAAAAAACATTCGTTTTGACCGCTTAAACTCATAGAAAAGCCAAGAAAAAGGGGCATCTACCAATCCAGTAATCCAGTAATCCAAACTATTTATGAGAGAGTTAACGATTGCTTAGAGTGAAAGAAACTATCTCTTGGCAATCTCTGTGTCCGTACTACCTCCGACACAGACTCATCCACTTTTTCTGTTCATGCTTGGAGCTTGGTCTCCGCTTAGATGACTGAAGCGCAGAACCGAACGGCCATATCCATGGATATTTGGCTTCGCTGTTGATGTTGATGGTTACCCGGGCTTAACCCAAGACTTTTGGGATTGTCGTCATGGATCCACTTTGCATCGCCAGTGACAATTCGATGCAAAAATGTCTTCCTATTCTGTCGTTTAAGCATCTGTTCACAGGTGGAAAAACGCCTTTTGACATCTCTCGATTTCATTTCGTATGGGTGGGACCCAATTTCATTGCTTTTGGATCATTCCCACGGCTTTAAGGAGTTTCGCTACCATTGACAAGTCACCTCCCAACGCAGTTTGCTAGGCTAAAGCTCGTCGGACTGGGGTAGTTCTTGCCAACACCACTGTTGGTTTATTAATAAAAAGACGGCTCAACTTTATGCCTAAAACACATGTGCAGAAATTCTGTATGCAGTACTGCGCGCAGCACTGCAGGTTAAACAGACGAAAATATTTGATGTGCAGAGAATCGGCTACTGTCACTTACTGCTACTGATTTAAAATCAATTGTTTTTGCAAAAATTATTTTGATGTGATTTGAGAAAAAATGGATAGGATTACAAAAACAAAAAAAATCAGAAAGTGGCATTGCTTTATGTGTGTATCAGCCCTATTTGAAATACATTTTATTTTACGAATTCCATTCATCTTCCATTTTGAAATAAAAATAAACAATGAAACTTCAAACATCGGTCAAACTAAATACCTCAAACTGTATTTTTTTTTCTTTTATGTTGTGTCAACATTGTCGATTGCAGAGTATTTAGAAATATAGACATCTTGCAGAACAGCACTGCATACAGAAATTACATGTAGCTTCGCGTATTGAAACATGTATATTCTAATGGCTCTGCGTACAGAATTCTGCACATGTGTTTTGGGCATTAGATTAATTTATTGATTAATTAAGATAAGTATTAGGTTAAGAAAAAGAGAACAAGTTTATTGGCTGATGGTTAGAAGAAGAATGAATCTTAGTTACAATATAATTATGTATATACATATAAGTACCTATGCAAACTGTTAATATGTACATGTATGTATGTATTAGTAATAATAACTGACTTTAAGCTTGTATAATGAATTCATAATATGTATGTATGTATAAGGTTAGTTGATTACTGTACCTGACTATACAGGTGATCTTTATTGAGCAATTTCTCCAATTCTTCATCTTCCAAATTGTTCGGCTGTCCAGGTTGCTCCTGGTCTTCCAAGTCGAGATAACCACTTTTAAAACGTACAAACCACTTCCTAAACATTTGCTCACGTAGATCATGGTCACCATAAATTTCCACTAAAATACGATGATATTTGGCCGCACTTTTTTCATATTTGGAAACACGCTAGTTTTCGAAATACTATGTAGATTTTAATAGAATCATGACATGCAAACTGTTAATATGTACATGTATGTATGTATTAGTAATAATAACTGACTTTAAGCTTGTATAATGAATTCATAATATGTATGTATGTATAAGGTTAGTTGATTACTGTACCTGTCTATACAGGTGATCTTTATTGAGCAATTTCTCCAATTCTTCATCTTCCAAATTGTTCGGCTGTCCAGGTTGCTCCTGGTCTTCCAAGTCGAGATAACCACTTTTAAAACGTACAAACCACTTCCTACTCACGTAGATCATGGTCACCATAAATTTCCACTAAAATACGATGATATTTGGCCGCACTTTTTTCATATTTGGAAACTCGCTAGTTTTCGAAATACTATGTAGATTTTAATAGAATCATGACAGTTTCATGGATCTCAATTTTTTTACTCTCATTTGGCTCTCAGCTTTCGATGTATTTTACGCTACACCTTTTTCGTTGGGGTGTGCTGTTCAACTCTGTAAAACCAGCCATCTGACAGTTCGTGAAATGTCATAATCTTCATTGTTAGTGGAAAACAAAAACAAATTGAAAGGCCTGAACAAATGTTGTTTGGTAACTTTTGTTCAAGTTTTCTATTCCTCTGAGAGGATTTTACTATTTGACAGGTCTCAATTCGTTGTGCATAAAAAAGCTACCAAACAGACCTATTACATGTACGGGAGCAGACCTAATATGCTCATTAAGAATGTCGCTCAGTGTAACCGAAGAAGGTTTTAGAATAAAGTTTATCACCGTATCTCAGCAGGTTCGTTTTACTCTCTATCCAAAGTCAATATTTCATCCGGAACATCGCATCGATGCGGCGACGACGACGGACCACGACGATGTTACGTGATAGGGAATTTACGAAACGCCATTTAAGAATCCGGTACACACATATTCAGCGGAGGGCTAATTTCATCAGCAAGGACAAAATTTAACCCAAATTTCGATATCCGATGAAAATGGCCGGAAGCATAATCCTCGTGGCCATCGGATGCGGTGGACTAGCGATAAAATTCCACTTAGCGAGGTCACAAATACGAGAGTTTATTTTTTGTGTTTATTTCGTTACTGCAGCCCGCTCGCATACGTGTACAGCAGCTCTAAACGACGACGGCGACGGTCGTCCATATGTAGGAAATAAATTCTACTTTCATCGTTCGTTTCGGACTAGATCATGTATGTACTATGTTCCTCACACCACATGTGTATATGTGTGTGTTGTTAGGGGTGGGGGTGGCAGAAGCGCGCAAAGCTAAATGTGATGGTAACGGCACGATATGGCGTTAAAAGAGTGGAACCTTTTATTTTATTCAGCTTAAGAGGTTTTTACAGTTAATTTGATAAGTGGGTCATGCACACGTATTCGTACAATGTTGTAGTAGATGAGAGAGATAGGCGATATCCTCTTTACTACAGCTATGCTTTTTTTTCGTATCCTTTTGTCCTGACGACGACAACGACTATGATGACGATGATGGTGGTGGTGGTGGTGATGGTGGGTAACAGGAAATGTGCGTTTCAAGTGAGGAGGTGTGGTAACCTATTATTCAATACGACTTAACACCCTCCTGCCGAAGGATTAGCACTCATTGCTTTTGTAGTTCGGTTGCCCATCCTTGGGATTCCTTTTTTTTTTTGTTATCCTGTAGAGCGAAATTTGTGCCACAATTTGATTTGCGAGAACCAAAGAAATTCTTATTCAGTTCTTATCTACTAAGTGCATTGCCATTTAATCATTAGAGTCCTTAAACACATAATCGTGTATAACTTCAAGGATACGAGTACACCACAAAGAGCAGATCATACATATGGATGTGGAGCTACATTGTATGTAACAGGGCGAGCAAATAAATCGCGTTAAAAGACCATTCTTCATGCTGTTTATTCAAGGATAACGCATAAGGGATATTTTTATGCATGGCATACAACATAGTCCTGCTTTGCTGTTATTTACGCTTTATTTTCTGATTTACAATTCAAGTGTGTAATGCGAATACAGCTAGACGCATTGGGATTGGGTAGCGCGCCAGCTTCCACTTGTCTATTTTCCATTTCTTTGCCAAGGTGGGAATATTTTTCCTATTATCCCTGATGAGAGAAACACATTCCTATCGTATCAACAATCAGAAGGGAAATCAACGAATGCGAAAAGCAGATTGCAGATAAAAGATTGGTGTAAAGGTGGGTGAAACGGGCTGTGGCTGTGGCTGTGGTGCTTAACTCAACTCAAACACATTCATAGAACTCAAGAGAATCAAGGAGTACTTCTCGCCATCTGGTGAATACGTTGAGTACAATTATTGTTATCCTTGCGATTTAAAGATGGGTGGGGGGGGGGGGGTAAAATTTATTTCCTTACAAAGAATGACGATGGCAGTAGAAACCGCGCACATCTTAAGAAATTGGATTGAGTGTGCGGTGATATAGTGTTCTGCGAAGCGCCGGGGAAGTCTTTAAATTGCTATCTGCTACTTTATGATGGTTTCGAAAAGTTGTGTGTGTGTGTGTGTGTGTATTGCTGGTTTACAAAACACCGTTAAAATGAGAGAAACAAAGTGCGGCAGGGAAACATTACACTATTAGATACACTTCAACAAAGGAATTACATCAACCCATGTATAGCGTTGAGAACTTTGAGTTTATTTCAAAGGGTAGTGCCCATTCATTATGAGTTTTATAATACTCTGCCCATGGCTATGAAGATAAAGAGTCAATTTGGAGCGCTTTAAGAAAATAATTTATATGTTGAAGAGGGTTCAGGAGCTCTGTGAGGACAAGTGCCTATTAATTAAGTCCTATCATTATCCTATCATAGCATGGGATCATTATTATTATTATTGTTGAAGGGTGAGATGCACCGCGACCGTAAGCTCTATTGTGCCACCTACAAGTCCTAGAAGAAGGAACATCGCTCTCATCATTATTCCTATTAGAATCAGTCGGAGAGAGCTTCGCTCACACCTAGCCCAGGTCAGAGTTCCATAGGTCACAACACCTCATTGAGACCAATTTCCCTGAGAAATCGCAGTAGGAGATTGGGTGCTATGAGTGTAAGATCCTCTGCTGCTGCACTTGAATCTTTTCTCGGTAAATGCCCCACATTCCACCAGTATGTGTCCCGCAGTTTCACTGGACTCATTGCAAAATCTGCATGAGTGTTCATTTAATAGACCAAGCGTCCTGAGATATCCCCTGAGCTTACAATGCCCCATAAGAAACGCAGTCAGGATGCGGAGTTTGTTTTTGTCAATGCTATTACAGGCTTTGAGTGTCTTTAACCCTTATTGTACCAGGCTATATTTTGTACACAAACTACCGCGTTGTGACTCTCAGTCACAGTGTAATGTTTAAGAATGCAAATATAAAAAAATTGTTGGTACACTGGTCCCTCGCTTTGCGCGGTGGTTAGGGGAATAAAAAGTCTCGCGCAATGCGAAATCGCGCAAAGCGAAACCGCGCAAAGCGAAGTATGAATTTCATATAATTTAGAGTGTTGCGTTCCTGAAAAATTAAATTTTTTCATTTATTTAAGCCGCGCAAATCGAGTTTTGTTAGCCAAATGCATTTCGCGCAAAAGTGAAACCGCGCAAAAAGAAGTCGCCCAAAGCGAGGGACCAGTATACACACAAAGATATAGAAAACAGGAACTTTATCTAACACTTAATTAATTATTTACAAGTTTTCGACAAACTAACATTTTCATTGCAGACATTTAGCCCACACTCCGAAGAACTCAGTTTATTTGGATTTCATTCCCAATTGCTTAGGTGGCTATTTTCTTATTTAACTGGTAGAATACAAATGGTTCAGATTGGTAACATATGCTCAAAGGCAATCCTGTACACATCAGGTATTCCCCAAGGTAGCCATCTGGGTCCGTTACTTTTCATAATTTTTATCAACGATATTCTTTCGGTGATAAATCATTGCGAATGTTTGTTGTATGCTGATGATTTAAAGCTGTTTTTAAAAATAACATGTCTCGAAGATTGTCAACGGATTCAATCTGACGTTGATTCTCTGTCCAATTGGTGTTTTTCAAATGGCCTAAAACTTAATATTAAAAAGTGTAACGTAATTTCTTTCTCAGGAAAAGCATCTCGTTTGCCGTTTGCCTACAGTATTGAATCTGAGCCTTTAAATCGAGTCACGTATATTAAAGACTTAGGTATAATACTTGACTCCTCTTTTTCTTTTAATAGTCATTTCGACTATTTGGTCCCTAAAGCCAACTCGTTAGTCGGTTTCATTAAAAGAAACAGTTAGGATTTTAGGGATCCCTACGTCCTACCATCCCTATATTCATCTCTCGTTAGATCACTCCTGGAGTATGCAGATGTTATTTGGAGTTCTGCAGTTAAACACAAAATATATATTTCAGCAAATGCGGTGGGGTTTTTGTCCCGATTACAAAGCTAGATGTCAATTGCTTGGAATAAAATCGCTAGAATCCAGACGCACTATCCATGGTGTGATGCTGGTGAGGGATTTATTGTGTTACCACATAAAGAGTCCATCGCTTCTTGCGTTGGTACTAATTTATGTACCCGCTAGGTCTCTTAGAGCGAGATTCTACTTATTTCAAAAATCACACAGAATAAATTATGGCTATAATGAACCCTTATCAAGATCTGTTAGGTATTTTAATGAAGTGTCCTTAAATATTGATATGTTATGTTTAACTCGAGAAAAATTTAAATCTGACATTTTGTACTTATTTTTATTCTAATTTACATATGTATGTATATATACTTAAATTGTTGTAAATCTATTAGCTGTAATATTGCTTGTAGATAAATAAATAAAAAAAAAAATTAAAAATAAAAAATACTCGCACGCTCTTGTTTTTAATGGACACAATATGTGGCATCGATTACGAATATTATATGCTTTCGATATCGATGGTGACAGCAGCGCGCACGGCGTAGTGGTCACTATTTGCTGATATAGTTGCAAAAGTCAGAAATGAAATCACAATACGAGCATTTGCTCTGCCAAGATATCGTTGACATCTTCGTTGAATGTTAGATGCAACCATATCCTAAAACAACGCTTTTGGAAAGAGCTTGCGGCGAATATTTTCCATTGACCTAATACATTCAGGGTAAGAACCAAGCCACACAACTGTTGAAGCTACCCCGCAAAGTTAGGTTAGATTGAGAGGGGCTGTTAGGTTGAGCAATCACAAACCACTAAGCATCAGAGTGGGACCATCGCGACCCCTCTCAACCTAACCTATCATGCGTGTTAGTTTCAACAGTTGTATGACATAGTTTTTACTCCACCCTAGGATGGATTTCCTCAAACCATTTTATTAACATGCAAAATTTTAGAACGAGTCTATAGTTGACTAGATCCACCTCTTCCAGACTACTAAAGAAATATACCCTAAAGTTTTCCTACGACAACGTGCTGTGCTCTGATATCCTCTGGTGTACGATATCGTCTGGTGTACCTATATCATTGCAGTATGTTACTGCAAATGTCAGTGCCTGTAAGTTCGGCCATCTTGGCGTGTTTATCCAAGAGGTAATACTCAGATAGTAAAGACTATACTTCACACCGCGGTGTAGTGGTAAGTGCGGTTGAATACTAAACAATGCTGCCCAGGTTCAATCCCAGCAAACACCTAAAAGTTTTTTCATTGTGTCACCTGTTTCGAATGTCCGATAAGCTTCCAAAGAGTATCATTCGTCATGAGGAGCTTCTCAACATGCCTTTCGGAGTCGACAAAAAACTGTAGATCCCTTCCATTCTTGCAAAAATAAAACACACACACGCAAATGACTGCGAGAAGTTGGCCCTGGTTCAACCCGAATTGGCTGTCAAAGAAATTATAGAAAATCCAAACCCATAGTGGGTAACGAAAGTACTGAATTTGGGCAGAGCACAAATAGAACTCATGATTGGCCTTTACGACTGGGACTAGTCCACACAGCACCTGCCCGGATTGCGAAGAAGAGGACGAAAGTATCAAACACTTTCTCTGCGCTTGTCCGGCTTTATTCGCACTAAGAAACAAACGATTGGGAAGACACATCCTACCTGGGCTGACATCGCTCAGATCTATCGATTTTTCGAAAACTCTGTTGTTCACACGACATTCAGAGCGCTTTTTTTGAATCCCCATATTCCTTCTAACCTTTCTATTCCACTGCACAAACCCCTTTCACTCTCACAAACCCCAACCCTTTTCTTTCTCAACACAGTTTTTAGAGGGGAACTCAAAGGGCCCGACCCCAGCTGGTGGAATGCGTGAAGAGGAGAAGACTTTTTTCTCGCCCTCACAAGCCAACCAATCAACCATGGAAGGATGAAAGCATGACCGATTACTGGACAATCAGCTCCAGATGTCCTATCAACAAAAAAGGCGATCCTATGGACTCCAAGAACTACAAAAGCATATACCTAGTACCTACTAAATGTCGAGTATTAGATCTTATCCAACATTATGTGTAAATGCTTCAAACCTTTCGGCAACACACTCATCGGCACGTACCAGTTTCACACTAATTTTCACACTGAGACAAATCCTGAAAAAGGCCAATGAACAATGAAGTCAAGACTCACCATCTTTGCATATGACAGCAGAGATCTTATTGAGCTCTCTAGCTGTGTCGCCTTACGCTGAAGAAAACTTCTGTACTATTCCAAACGTGCATCGGAGATCGGCATGGAGATGCGTTCTCATGTCACTTCTTCAATCTAGTGCTGGAGTAGATAGTTTGTAGGGCAGGTGTCGACATGGAAATGTTGACAACATCAAAATCTTCGGTCGCTCCCAGCGTGACGTGTTAGAAGCGTTTACGGCAATTGAAGGGCAGCAACGTCATTGTTGACAATAATAACGTCGAAGTAGTTAAGGAGTTTCCCGCCGCAAACACCTAAAAGTTTTTCACAGTGCCCACCTCTTTCGAATGTCTGACAAGCATCAAAGAGTATCATTTGTCACGATTGAGCTTCTCAATTCGCCGTTCGGAGTCGGCAAAAAACTGTAGGGCCCTTCCATTCGTGCAAAAATATAACACGCACACACAAATGGTTGCGAGAAGCAGGCCCAGGTTCACCTCGAGCTGTAGCGCCAACTAAGTAAGTAGGTTAAGGAGTTTACCTACTTCGAAGTAAACATCAACTCCACGATTGACATCTTAGTGAAGATTCGACGAAGACAAACCCTAGGAAATTGCTGCTACTTCGGTTTGGCGAAACAACTGGGTTCAAAACTCATAGCTCGGAAGATGAAGATCATTGATCCTGCCAGTTTTGTTCTATGGTGCTGGGTACAACCACGATCTCTATGAGCTGTATCAAGATGTGGATGTAGTCCGAAAAGCCACATCGATCGAATGGACAATAATAATGCTGCAGCTAAGAGGATCCCAGCCCCAAGGTTCGAGACTAGGTTAAGTTAGGTTAGGTAGCAGTGGCTGCCGGCAACAAGTACCAGCACACTTGGGACTATACAGGCCCATTGTGATACCAAAGATCTTGGGGAGAAGAGAACCATTTGGAGCTTTGTACAAAGCAAAGAAGGCTTCCTACGTCTTTTTGTGTAAGATCACTTAGATGCTCGAAGAAGTATTCTCCTAAGTGTAGTTTTCTACTACGAGAAAGAGCTTGGCACGAGCAGAGGAGATGTGTTGGATTTTCCTCCTCCTCTTCATCTCTACAGCTTCTGCAGAAGTCATTCGAGATGACGGCAAGTCTAGTTGCGTGTTTGCCTATAAGGCAGTGTCCTGTGATGACACCGATAATCATACTAATATGGTATTGTTGTTCCTATTTTAGCGAGCTCGTCAGCTTTGCAATTCCCCGGAATGTCTCTGTGCCCCGGCACCCAGCAAAGGTGAATGTTAAACTGCTTAGCCATCTCTATAAGAGATGAACGGCAGTTGGAGGTGGTCTTAGAAGTGGATGAGACTGATTCCAGAGATTTCAAGGCCACCTGACTGTCCGAGAAAATCCTAATATCGTTAGTGGATATTACATTCCTCTTGATCCAGGACAATGCTTCCAAAATCGCAATAATCTCCGCTTGAAACACGGTACAGTGATCAGGGAGGCGAAAGGAGAGATTTAATTTAAATCTGTCTGAGAAAACACCTCCTCCTACACCATCATTGGTTTTAGAGCCATCAGTATAGAAGTGTATCGACTTGTCTGTTACAGCACCTAGGTCATCCCAGAAAGACCTATCTGGACTAGTGACCTTAAAGTTTTTGTCAAAATTGGGTTTTGGTACAGTATAGTCTATGTTTTCGGAAAGAGTAAGATTGTCTAGTATTATGGAGTGGCCAGTGTAGTTACTTGACCACTGTGAGATGGTTTTGAGTCTTATGGCAGAACTGGTTGCCATTTGCTTACCAATTAAGTCTAGGGGTGGGAGATATAGTAGGATGTCTAATGCTGCGGAGGGTGTTGATCTTAGTGCTCCACTAATGCACAGACATGCTAATCTTTGTACTTTCCCCAAGCTGTCGCGATGCATAGCCTTTTCTAGGGCAGTCGACCAGACCACTACGCCATACATCAGAATAGGTCTGATGACAGATACATAGAGCCAGTGGGCGATTCGGGGTTGAAGACCCCATTTGCTGCCAATGGCTTTCTTGCAGGAGCAGAGTGCTTTGGTAGCTTTCTTCACTCTTTCTTGGATATTGAGCTTCCAGCTAAGTTTATTATCTAAGATGAGACCTAGGTACTCTGCTTTGTTGGTGAAAACCAATTTAGTACTATATAAAAAGGGGGTCTATTTGAGGGATTTTGTATTTCCTAGTAAAAAGAACAAGTTCCGTTTTCTGAGGGTTAACTCCTAGTCCACATTTCTCGGTCCATTTCGAGAGCTTGTTTAGTGCATTTGCATGAGTTCATTGATCGTGTGAAGATGCTTACCGGAAATAGCTATAGCGACGTCATCAGCATATGCAATTACTTTGCACCCCATGCCTTCCAGGAGTAGCAAAAGTTAATATACTACTTGGTTCCAAAGAAGGGGGGGATAGGACACCACCTTGGGGGGTACCTCTGCTGACAAATCTCCTCGAAGACGACTCGCCCAGTTTGGTGTTGATAATTCGACTAGGTTCGAGACTAACAAAGCATCGAATCCGGGCAATTTAAAAGTTGCTAATAATGGCGAATCCCTGAATTCAGGGATTTGTGCACGTTAAGGGCATCTCGCTGCATTCATTTTGCCAAACAGAACAACGTTTTTAACTTTAATCCGCTTAAGTCCACGCACACTATCACTCGGTACTTACAGCCAGCACGTTTTTAATTCCGCATTTATTCGACCATATTTGCGACATGGGGGCTCATTATTTTTCAACAGCCGCACACATGGACAACAACACTCTCGTGAAGGTCCTTGCACTGTTTTAAATTATTAAACCGACTCGTGCGTGGTAAGGCAAAAAGAAAAACATTCACGAAGGTAACCAATCAACAACGATAAAAGCAGCAATGACATTATGCATCAAGGCATTATAAAATAAAATGTCCTTACAGCCATGTGCGTGTGTGTGTGAGCAGAATTACAAAAAAAAAAGAGTTTAAATACGATAAATAAATAAAAAAAAATTGATTGATTTTGTAGACTACCAGGATGCAGGACTGTCACTTTGCATGCAAAATACTCGAACCTGATGCCACTAGATAGACCCATCAGTCCATTCAATTCCAACCAAACACACACACACAGAGAGCAATAACATCAGCGACAATCGACAAACAGAAGCACTTACCTTTTATCAAACAATTAACCTGGTCGTAAAGTGTTCGTGTATTCCGCCAGGGGGAATCGGTAATAAAGAGCGTTTCCACTGCTTTTATTCACTCATTAAGTTGTTTATGTAGCCGGGACGCCACATTTGTGCTTCCTGTTGATGACTTTGTGTCCAGTCTACTAGTGTGGCTTATCACCGAGGTGGGGTGAGGCGCGAGGTCCTCGTCCTTAATAATGTAAAGAGCAGCGGTACACTGTTTTGTCTTCCCGGTCCGGCGTGGTGGATTTATTTGCGAGGAAACTAAAGACCAACCACCCGGGCACCCTAAGCCCAAAAGGTGTCTGATAGATCAATTAAGCAGCTTTGCGGCAGGATGTATTTCGATTGTGCGATTAAAGTGTGTGCGGGTAGTTAAATTTATTGTGAAAGGTGCTACGATATCCGGTTGTAAAGCTGGCGGCCCTCGATGGCCGGATGGGTGGGGTGTTCAGATGGAATTTTTGGATAAATCATTCACGCGTTGTGACTGGCACAGGAAGCCGATGGTAACTGAAAATTTGGGTTTCATTTGTCCATGGAAACGTAGCGAGTTCAACTTCAAGTGAAAGAGTAAGGATAAGTGGTGTCAAGACTGGCTGGTTGAAGGGAAGGACATCATCTCCCAGTTTTCCCAAAATGTGCCCAAAGTGGGGTTTGACGTTTGACTAGCGCATGCATTGATTTAGCTTGTTCCGAGAATATGCTACGGGAATGTGTTAGAGTCTCACGATGTTGCCTTATGATATTTTATACGTAAATCCTGATATTTTTATTGGTACTCTGGACTGCGTTAATGAAACCGCAAGACTTTGGAAGATATTAGCTAAAGACCTTAACGTCGGAGCCTATATCAAGTAGTCCGATGGATCATGGACCGAATCCAGTCAAGAAGCAGTGGAACTATTTACTAATGGAAAGACACTTCACTGGTGCTACCTCTCATAGAGAGGAGTTGCTGGCGAACCACACAGCACTGGAAGCCATGATCTTAAGTAAGGACAAAGTCAATTGGAATCTGTTCCAAACGTACAAATTAACCGGACCGGACTGTATAGGATTATCCCAGCCATGCTACAAAGACGGTACATACCAAAAGAATGGAGAGTGGTCAGAGTAGTTTTCATTTCCAAAGCTGGGTAAACGAGTCACTCAACCGCAAAGGATTACAGGCCTATAAGTCTTTCGTCGTTTCTCATGATAATCCTAGAAAGATTTTAGCACATCTTCTTTTTCTTGTCATTTGCTATGGGCAAAAAGCAAAGTTGCCCCTGTCATTGCCACGCTTAGAGTTGCTTGGAGCTGTATTACCCTCGAACATGATTCGAATGGGATTCCAAAAATTGCACTTCATTGAAAACCATGAGGTATTTGCGTGGACGAATTCCATAATTGTTTTGTCATGTGTAGACCCCAAAAATAAAAATGATATAATGCCCCAAAACTGGGATAAATTTTCAAAATGAAATTATGTCCCATTTTTCAAATGGAAATCAGGTCCCAATGAAATGAGGTAAGGCCCCAAAAATAAATGAACTAATGCCCCAAAATTGGGATATCAGGCCCCAGAAATAATGTTGCGGTCTTATTTCATTACGAAATTCAGCCCAACATGAAAAAATTAAATAAAGCCCCAAAATGTGAAATTTCACCCCAATTTAAAAACAATTTTTGTTGTTACTGTTTTGCATGCGCATTTTTGGGGCCTTGCTTCATTTTTACTTTGCGGTCTTATTTCTTGGGGCCTTATTTCGCGGCCCCGTGTAAACCACCATCTAAGTACGTGGAAAACGTTCGTGGCCAACAGACATTCCGAAATTCAAACTAATATGAAGAACGCTTCTTGGCGCCACATTTCCTCTTCGGACAATCTTGCTGATCTGGGTACTCGTGGCTTAACCCGAATCAGCCCAGTGTGACCATATGGTCACAGACGAGGTGGACATGGGTTTCTATGGTTTACGAATCGATGAGCTATGATCTTCGTCAATACTGGTTTGTAAAAGTTTCACAAAGTGAATCAGAATGAAGGAAAGAATGATTGCACTAACCAAGTGGAATGATCATTCTGTAGTAAGCTTCCACTTCTTATGAAATAAATCCCATCGTATGGATCAGAACAGGAGCTTATACCGAAATGGAATAAAAGGTAAGAAATGGTGGAACAGTATTTTCACTTGGTTAGTAGATGTCTCTGCCTCGGTACACAATACATGGCTACTACAAGCTCAGCCCATTCCGATTTGTCTCAGTAACAATTCAGACGAGACATTGCAATTTACTATAGCAAATAGTTTAGTGAGAAACCAAAAACCGTTGGGCCCCGTGCAAGAAACTTGAAAGACACAAGCAAATAAACTCTTCGTTAGGATAGTAAGAATCACTATATGTATAGATACTTCTTTCGGACGGACAGAATGTTTAAACTGTGATATTGGTATTTGAAATGCTTTTTAAGTTTTCAAACAGAAACTTATTAATAAAGGAACAAAAAGGATTTAATAATTTTTTTTACATACAAATTTATTTTTCCTTACTAGTGCCCAGCGTGACCATATGGTCACACCCATTATCTCGGATTAGGGGGTAAGTGGGAAAAAATAAAAACTGTATGTGGGTTTCTTACACTCTTCTGAGCATACATATAAAATATTTCTCCAAAAATCGAAAAAAAAAATTCTGGGCTGATTCGGGTTAACACCCGATGATTTGCGCGAAAGCAAACGGTGGTGGCATGGTCCAAGTTGCTTGTGCGAATCTCCAAATAATTGGCCAATTTCAATCCCATGCCCACCAGCAGAGTCATTGCTAGAGCCAAAACCTCTTAAAACATTGGCCTTAACGCGACTCGATTTCGTCAAAGGAAATATTCATCTCATTCTCTCTCCCCTGAAGAGATCATATTTACTAAAAATAAAATGATCATGCATCATGCTTGCTCAACAAATATTTTTTTCATCAGAATATAAAGCTTTACTACAAAGTAAACCCATGAAACCCACAAGCTGTATGTTGACACTTAACCCCTTTTTGGATAGTAAACAAATACTTCGTGCAAAAAAATGGAAGACCAACTTCTTCTACACTCAATTATAATGAAAAGCATCCAATTTTACTGCCGTATAATGCGTAGGTACTTCTCTAAACTCTTAGTTGAATTTGTGCACCAACTTTCCTTACATGGTGAGATACAGCTAATGCTCCGGATACTACGATCTGAATTTTGGATAACAAAGCTGAAAAAGATTGTGAAGAAATGTATCCATGATTGTAAGGTATGTATTGTGCACAAAAAAAAAATGCGCTCTCAACTAATGGGTGTAGGTACTACCCCTGGAAAGGACGATATTTACGCTGCCCTTTACAAATTTTGGCATAGACTTTGTAGGCCCTTTTCTTTTTCTTATTAAGAAGGAAGTGTCGATTAGAGAAAGGCTATGCGTGTCTTTTTGTGTGCTTTTCAACGAAAGCCATACATTTAGAAGCAGTAAGTGATCTGTCAACTAACGCTTTCCTTGCATCTTATGCTCGTTTTGTTGGCCGTAGAGGTCTGCCTGATGAAATATTTTCCGACCACGGAACCAACTTCGTCGATGTATCAAAGTCACTTCTGGGAGATTTTCAAAATGCGCTGAAAACTTACGCAGATTAAATGGACATTTATACCACCTGATGCCCCACATATTGGTGGATTCTGGGAGGCAGGAGTCAAGAGTTTTAAGGCGCATATTCGCAAGACAGTAAGCTGCACTAAACTTACTTTTGAGAAGTTTTCAACTCTTCTTGCACGCATAGAATCTTGCCTTAATTCTCGACCTATTTCCCCAATGTCAGAAAACCCTTCTGCTATTGTCCCTCTCACTCCCGGACATTTCTTCAGAGATGGTCTCTTACTCAATGCTCCCGAGCCATCCCTGGTAGATAGTTCCTTGAATATTATCAACTGATGGCAAAAGCTCAAGATTCTTCACCATCGGTTCAGCTTTCGATGGAAAGAAGAATATTTAAAGGAACTCCATAAACGCAATAAATAAAAATATCCACAGAAGGATATCGAGGTGGACGATCTAGTTGTCATTCGGGATGAACAGCTTCCTCCTAACGAATGGCCTTTGGGTAGAGTGGTCAAGACATACTTCGGCCCTGACAAATGAGTCAGAGTCGTGGACATTAATACCCAAAAATGACAAATCACTCGTCCCATTTTTGGTCGTTATTATACTATCTTTATCTATTATATTATTTCACTATGTTTTATAATTAACCAAAAGCCTCCCTCCTATTTTAAGTTAGGTTAACTTCATTTTTGCTACCGTGCCTATTCCTATTGTACTGATTAGCAGCGGATGCTGCAAGGCGGCCGGTAATGTTCAGGTAAAACGTCTTCAAAGTTTACTATAATTCTTATTTAATATTACCTTGAAATAATAGATGGCACTCTGCTAATGTATCATGTAAACTCCCAAAAATATCCCAACATAATTGTCTATATTTCCTGTTTTTCTAACCAAGCTAAGTAAATTAGACTAAGTTCTCTTCCTATTCTTTTCCCGACTCGCATAGAGATAAGACCTTGTTTTTTTTTTTAAACACTATCAGATCTGTGTCATGGTGTGCTTAATACAAGCAACAGCCATAAGCAGAAATTCGCCAGGGCAAAATATGCATCAACAGGCTCATCATTTAGTGCTGGTGTTAGTGGTTAGGCTACGCTACATTTCAACACTACCACTAGCAATAAATAAACAAATATAAGAACAAATATACATAATTAGAGTTTATGTTCGAGGAACTACATTACGCAAGACATTTTTAAGTGTAATTTTGTTAAGATTAAAGTCAAGAATGTTTACATTTAAGTTATAGATTTTACTCATGCGGCTAATAGGCTCATGCATCCCGTAATTTGTTCTGTGATGAGGAACATGCAGTAACTCTATACTACGCAGGTGATGCGATCCCCCACGAAAGTTTAATCCCAAACAGGATAATAAGTCAGGTGCATCAATCAGACCTGAGATCAGCTGATGCATAAAAATTATATCATTATTGACCCTTCTTTGAGCCAAAGGCTGCATTTGCAACAGTTTTATCCGATGCAAATATGGGGGGAGGTTAAAAGGATCGTCCCAGGGAAGACCCTTCAATGCGAATCGAATGAAGCGTCGCTGGACAGCTTCAATACGAGTATTGAGATTTTTCTGATAAGGTGTCCATACTTGCGAAGCATATTCGAGGTGAGGACGGACAAGACTGTTAAATAGTGAGAGGGTGACATAAGGATTTTTAAATTCTTTACACCATCTTTTAACGAAACCTAACATTGAATTTGATTTATTCACAATGTGGTTTATATGCTCTTTAAAATCAAGTTCAGGGCTAAAGTAAACACCCAGGTCCTTAAAACTATAAACCCGACTGAGAGAGTGATTCGATATCAAGTAGTTGAATATAGTCGGTACCAGTTTCCTAGAGAAAGTCATGGACTGACACTTGAGTGGGTTAAGGACTAAACCATTTTTAGAGCACCAGGTACTGAAACTATCAATATCTGATTGCAGAAGTCTACAATCATTTATGGTTGTAATTGCTCTACTGATCTTCATATCGTCGGCAAATATTAGAATGTTGCTATGTTTTATGATTGATGGAACATCATTGATAGCAAGAATAAATAAAAGTGGACCTAGGTGGCTCCCTTGAGGGACGCCGGATCCTGCTAAGAAGGAGTCTGAAAGACAACCTCTAAATTTAACCTGATATGACCTCTGCTTGAGGTAAGAGCCAACCCACGAAATAAATATTGGGGGAAAACCTAACGCCTCGAGTTTGTAGATAATAATATCATGAGAAAGCTGATCGAAAGCTTTGGAGAAGTCAGTGTACACACAGTCCACCTCATGACCACTTTCTAAGGCATTGGAACAGTTATGGGAGAATGTTAATAGGTTTGTGACAGTAGACCTGTTTCTAACGAATCCATGTTGTTCTGTACAAATAACACCCCGACAAAGAAAAGTAAGGCTTTCACACACAACTTGCTCAAATAATTTTGGTATGCATGACAACTTTGAAATCGGTCTGTAGTTCGTAATAATATTTCTATCGCCTTTCTTAAAGACGGGCGTAATAAACGATTGCTTCCAGAAGCTAGGGAAATGGCCAGTTGATATGGAGATCTCAAAAAGAGACTTCAACGGCAGAGCAAGGACATCACTGCATTTTTTCAGGACTATTGGAGGTACGCCGTCAGGACCTGAAGAGTAATCATCTTTCAGAAATGAAATAAATTTCGAAATAGTCTGCAAGTCTAAGGCAATGTTGGTAAAGCCAACTTGAGGAACATCTTTGAGATGCTCAAAGTAATCATCATCAATACTAAGCGGCACATCGTTAAAAGATTTACGAAAATTATCCGCGAAAGAGTTGCAAATATCAACAGGGTCATTAAAAACGCTGTTATTATAAGAAAACTCTGCTGGATATCCGTCAGACCTTTTCTTGGAATTAACCAAGCTCCAAAATTGTTTCGGGTTATTCCTAAGTGAGGTTTCCATTGTGCTTATATAGTCATTGTAAAGGGTGATTTTTTAAGAGGTTGAGAACTTTTTTTAAAAAAAAAAACACAAAAAATTCGAAAAAATGAATGAAATATTTATTTGAATCGATAGTTTGAACCTTGCAATTTAATGTTTAAAGATAATTTCATGCAAATGTTGACCGCTGAACCAATTTTGGCATACTCTTTCACACATATCGGCCGGTATCTCACGAATGAATGCATGGATGTTGGCTTCCAGTGCGTCAATCGCAGCGGGCTTGTCCCTATAGACATTAGCCTTGACATACCCCCACAAAAAATAATCTAATGGTGTCAAATCGCATGATCTAGGCGGCCAATTGCCCGGCCCGAAACGTGAAATTAACTGTTCACCAAACTCGCCTCGCAATTGCGCCATTGTTTCGCGTGCTGTGTGGCATGTGGCACCGTCTTGTTGAAACCACATATCATGCAAGTCAAGAACTTCCATTTCGGGCTGTAACAAAGGCCTAACTGCTGGGAACGGCGCCGAATCGACATTTCGCGGTCTTCTGTCACACTAGCTGATACGGCCGCAATATTTTCTTCACTACGCACAGTACGTAAACGTGTTGGTGGTTTAATGTCCAACAAAGTAAATTTGGTGCGAAATTTGGTCACAATCTTCCGAATAGACTGCTCAGAAGGTCGAGAATGCCGATCATAAAATGGAAGCAGCGCGCGATGAACATTTCGAACCGAGCACGAATTTTGATAGTAAAATTCAATAATTTGCAAGCGTTGTTCATTTGTAAGACGATCCATGGTTAAATTGCAAACCAAACTGAAGCTGTTTGACAGTGACACAAGGTACTAAACACACGTCAGCTGTCAAAACCAGTGTTGCCAAAACCAAACCAGCTAAAAAATCACCCTTTATAAGCTGCTTGAAAGCAGTTTGAATTCATCGAAAAATGCAATGTAAATATTAAAGTCCTTTGGGCTGAGACTTTTAATATAATTTTTCCATGCTCTATTTCTTTTATTTCGTAGAGTTTTCAGATCCTTAGTGTACCAAGGATGGTTTGATATTGCATTTTTCGATAATTTTGTTGGTATACAACTACTTATACAGTCATTTAGGATACTATAAAAGCATTTTACTGCATCCTCAATATTAGGTGAAATATTAATGTTTTGTAAATTGGAGCACCTTATTCTTTCAGACAGTTGCTGATAATTAGCTCGTCGAAAGTCAAAGATATACGAGCCATCATTGGGGTCACTATTATCATATATATGACAGCTCAAGTCAAAAAATACATCCAAGGGTGGATGATGTCTATCTATGTTAGTTATGCTTGAACAAGATTCTTGAACAACAGTACTAACAGGGTCAGAGGAAAATACCAAATCGAGAGTTCGATTATTGTAGTTTTTAATACAGCTGATTTGCTGTAAGTCAAAAGACGTAATTGAGTCAAGTTTAATAAGCTCCTGCTGAGCGGAATTAAACGATGCTGTGAGATAGGATCCATCCTCCGATGGAACCCAGATCGTTTGTGGCAAGTTGAAGTCGCCGAGCAATAAAATGTTATTTTCCGAGCAGGATAAGTCATGAATGTGTTCTAAGATAAGCGACAGCTCAGAATACAATGATGTATCACTATTAGGAGTTCCCACATAAAAGAATTTGTTAAACTCAAACAGATTTGTCTCATTTATACTTCTTATTTTCCTTTTATTTTTCGCTTCGAATAAAATTCTTCAGTTGCACCCGGCAATTGTTGATCCCTGAAATACTCCCAAGAAACCAGCACATCTCTGACGAAACCAACAAGTTTTCAAGCTACCCTGCAACCCGCCTTAACAGAACTTGTCGAATAAAAGTATTATAAAACGTTTAATACTTACTTACTTACTTAGTTGGCGCTACAGCTCGAGGTGAACCTGGGCCTGCTTCTCGCAACCATTTGTGTGTGCGTGTTATATTTTTGCACGAATGGAAG
The DNA here is from genome assembly GCA_949775065.1 of Brachyopa scutellaris. NCBI lineage: Eukaryota > Metazoa > Arthropoda > Insecta > Diptera > Syrphidae > Brachyopa > Brachyopa scutellaris. Next base: position 87,506,214 of record OX459114.1, on the reverse strand, counting down.
GGACCTACAGTTTTTGCCGACTCCGAACGGCGAGTTGAGAAGCTCAATCTTGACAAATGATACACTTTGATGCTTGTCAGACATTCGAAAGAGGTGGGCACTGTGAAAAACTTTTTTATGTTTTCGCGGCGGGATAAAACGTTTAAGTAATTGTATTATTATTTCTATAAAGAAAAAAAGCAATAAACCTACCTTACCTAGTCCAGTGGAATTAGGTTTATACCTCGGAACCCAGCTTTAGTGAATGGATTGAGATGTTTCGGGATTTTTTGAATCTCTTATACTAAATATAAAGTAAAATGTTTACCTTTTGAAACCTTCCGATAATGTATTTTTTTAAGACCTGTCCCATGAAAATTATGCTACTTTTAGTATAGCACACTCCTTTTATAGGTTCTTGTGACTAAATTAACTTAATACTAGGAAAAGTGTAAGCCCCAGGTAAAAACTTTGTATGCTGAATTTGTAGGTGACGTTATGGCACATGAAAATAATATAAAAAAAATTATAAGCACACTTTTCCGAGAAAAATCCAATTTTCACTAAAATTGGTTAAACAAAACTATAAAATTCTATGTTTGAAGACCAATATCTCGAAAATTAAATTACGGATGGTAATAGTTTTTAACTGTGATAAGCACTAATCAATTGTCTATCAAACAATCCCACCTTGGTTGCTCTAAGTTTAACAAACTAGAAATTGGACTAGAATAACTGTTGGTACCTACTTCAATGATCTTTTTTAAACACCTTTTAGCTCAGTGGGTGTTCAAGATAGACCCCCCTCCCATACGATTTTTTTCAAAGCATGAACCAATGACTCTGATCCCAAAATATCTGTATAGTAAGAATATACCCTGTATAGCTACCGTAAAATGGGGTGACTAGCAACTGCGGGGTGACTAGCAACAATTCCCAGTAAAAAGACAAACTGTACTCTATGCTCTACACTTTACATTATTCCACACTGGCACAAATTTGTTGGTGAAATCAAAAAAAGATACATTCTTTTTGCATATCGGCAACTCCAACACCAAGTATCAGACTTACCAAATTGGCTTTGAGTGTTGAATATATTTTGAAGTGAGTTTTATTGGTCTGAAAACTCTTTAAATTTCGGTGTGAAACAGTGAAGATTTATTCTTTATTTTGTATTGGCGGCAGAGCCTATTTGGTTATTAAGCAGATTAATTAAAAAAAGTAAGTAATTCACTGAAGAAAACATATTATTCAATCTAAAGTTTGAAACCATACATTTTTTTGACAAAAACGGGTTGACAAGCGACGAGAAGGGGGTGACTAGCGACGGGAAAGGGGTGAATAGCAACTACACAAGGGTGAAGAATGCAACCATCATTTATTTAATTTGAATTCTTTTTTTTTTTTTATAACTATTCAAAGCTATTAAAGTTGCACTTTTATGAACGAAAATATATTTGCTTTGCATAATTTGTATTACTTGTTGAATTTTTTTCAGATTGCAGCTTAAAGTGGATTTTAAAACTTTTAAACTTGAATTTGAATAAGTTTGTGGATTTTTTCACTCCAGTGTAGTTGCTTGTCACCCCATTACCGTTGCTAGTCACCCCCTTCGCGTCACTATTCACCCCAACGGCCGGGTGACTCGCAACAAGGCATATTTTGCCCAAAATTAAATAGAACGGCTTGCTGTACAGCATCGGGGTGACTGCCAATGAAAATAGGAGCCGTGACTCATGTTTTGCTATACTCACATTGAGAATGCGATAAAAACTTAAGAAAATACAGTCAAAACGAAAAAAGCGGTAGTAAGAAAAAAAAATTCATTTTTTAATTTTTTGCTTGAATTTACGGATTTTAAGAATTGCGGTAATTTTTAATGGGTAATTTTTTTAGTTTATGGTATTATAAATCCAACAAAAAAAAATCATTCAAATCCATTCACTATAACTGGGCTCCGTAATTTTTCATTTATAATGACTAATTGCACTGGACTAACCCATATGTTTTTATTTTATAAGCATTTTATAATTTCACACTTAAAACTAGAGCTGTACCCTTTCCGACTGAATGTTTTAAATATTTTAGATATATGTACGTATGCCCATCATAGCAGAAGAATTTCATCGAATGTAACACCACTTCCTTCGAGACACTTTTCAGTCCACTTATTGAAATCATCTTGCACAGTCACGGTTAATTCCTCTTTGAATGATCCAACCACACCTTTTCGAAAAAACCTGCAAAAAAATAAAATCGTCAGTAGGTGTGTTTGGATATTTTTGCACTTCTACGAACTAACTCGAAAGGGGTTTCCTTAATTTTCATAGCTTGCCGGAACAGATTTGTCTCCGTTTTGTGACTACACGCGGGATTCTCTAAGCGGTTAAAGTGTAATTAATAAGTTTAATGAATATAGAGATGCAAGTACTCACTTTTCATTTCATCAAAAGACAAATGCTTTAGAAATTTCTTCATATCATTTTCACTGATTTGCTTTCCAAGTAGTTCAAGGACCTGTTCTACAACGGACCTCAAATTTTTCTTCATTCTTTCATAGCTAGTGAATAAAATCCCGTATTTATTGCGAATATGCCAGGCTTCGAGAATATGGTCCCAGTAGGGGCCAAAGTATATGTCATTATTAACGACGCTTTTAACACATTCCTCAAGACTATAAGATAACCCCAAGCTTTTCAAAAAATAACTCAAAGATACTGTGGAATCTTTAGGATCACGAGCAATGTAGATTATCTGCGATAGAAATTTGAACTAAAATTCAAAATCTTGAAAATGGAAATTAGCTACTTTGCCTACCTTGGGTTTAACAGTCCATAATCCTTTGGGTAGCATATGTATCGGCAGATGCGATCTAATAAAGCGTGGAGAGGTCTGACCTGCAATAATTTCGTACGACCTTGGTTTTACTGAAGGTCTCATTAAGCAGTATCTATTAATAATTATAAAAAAAAATACGACTGTCACTGAAATTTACATGATGTAAACTTAAAATGGAAACTTACTCGATCCTTATGCATCGCTCTTCGTGTTCAACAGTGCGTGCTGTCTCATAATCAAAGTTATTTAAAACCAGCCATGCCAGTTCCATCATCCAAGTCGTTCCAGATTTTGGCAGTGTGAGAAGCCAAACATCGTCGGATCTAACTTCGAAGTTATGAATATCGTCTAACATGCTGGGCGATGATGTATGATACAAGTTGCAATATCTCTGATCCCAGTTTTTTATTAGTGGAAGAGTATCATTGCGCTTGGGGTAAACCCGAATAAAGTCCGGGTCTGGGTGAGTAGCATCTACGCGAAAATGTTCTGACATTTTTTCTGTCTGACATGAGAGGCGCAAGCCTTTTATATCATAGTAAATGAAGATCTAATCGCCGTAGTTACCAACCAAGGCGAACCAATTAAAATCAATTTTGTTTACGTAATCTAGAAAAAAATATAATTAATATAATTTGGTATGTTACTAGCAAATATCAAAATAATATCAAATATTTAATGATAGGCAAATTAACATTAATTAAAATGTATTAGTTTTATAAAGTAGGGGGAGCTAAACTGCGGGGTTAAATATCATTTCTCTTTTTGTTAAACTCATATTGTGAGTATCCTTACGATACAGCAAGAATAGGGTGATGGGCATATAATGTCGGCCCCCTCTAGTAGTCGGCTTGTTGCGGCATATATTGAAGCGTAACAGTATATTTTTTTTTATTTATTTTGGAGACTTTACTCAGTAAGATACAAAATCTTTTAAATTAGAGTAAGTTTAGTATAAGAATACTATAAATATATAAATTATGTTATTTGCTAAAGTACAATATTTCATATTTACATATCTTCAAGATTATATATTGTATATATTTTAAAAGAAAAAAGAGAAAAACAATTAAATAAACCAATAAATCAATTCATGTAAGATTATAAAAATTAACAATTAACAAATATATTTGTACATGTTTAAATTAATTATTAAATTATTAAAATTATTAAAATAAATGCGCAGACATTTTTTTCCAATAGCCTAACGTTTCTTCTGTCTGTGTGCAAGGGGTTGGTGCAATACAACAAACGATTTCTGCACAATAATTGTCACTTTGATTCCAGTTCTTACGAGTGGTAATTTTTGTGAATTGTACTAAGAAAAAAATAGTGGAAGAACTGCGAAAACTGTTACAATCAGAGAAAAGACATAGGGTACGAAATTGAAGAAGACTATCAAATGACATATTATACAGACGAGATGAGAAATCAGAGACACTACTATACCGCCGTAAGCCGAAAATATTTATAACGGATTATACAGTTGTTAAAGACAACATTAAGCTTCCGTTTACTAGCGTACAATTACTAGCGTAATTTAATTTATTTTGGGTTATTTATAGTTTATTGTTCTTGTTTCTTGCAGAAAAATATAATTAAAAACTTTTTTTTTAATAAATGCAGAGGGGGCCAACATTAGGAGACTTTTTTTTTTGATTCTTCTAAGCTCGGCCCCCCGGCCGACTACTCAATTTCGAGTTTTTATTTCGAATTTTCAGTAGTCGGCCTCATGAATGAATGGTGGCCGACTAAGGAGACTGGTGTTTTTTTTATGTCGGCCTTTTATGTTTTAGATGAAAAAAGGATGGTAGATATCTATAACGGATCCAACGGCTCCTAAGGACTGGAAATACCTACATCTAGAATCAGTCCTGGAAACGACAAGGAGACGATTACCGTTTTGTTTGTGTTCAGTGCCCAACGTAAAACTTTATCTACATTAGTCGTTCTTCCATATGTGTCCTTGCGTTAAGCTGTGGTCAAAAGCACCCAAGACAAATGGGTTTTAGAAATGTCAAAGAGTGGTTGGATATGCGTTTCATGACGTTTTTTGAGTACGTGGCCAAACGTTCCAATGACTGGTTAACTGAAAATAACATCAAACGGCCAGTGTTGTTTCGGTCGATGGTCATAAGTCGCATCTCATTATGGAACTGAGCGACTTTTTCTGAAATGATGATTTAGTTTTGTATGAACTTTTGCTAAATACAACTCACATCACCCAACCAGCCGATGTTGGTGTTATTTAAAAGGCCCAAAAACAGAATATAAGAAGACCGTGCATTCCTGTTAATGCAGGTTAGGCTGTTACGAAGTTAAATATAATATAGATCATATGCGTACTATGTTTTCCGATGAAATTAAAAGATGATTTTAGACGTATATTCACGAAAGCAAATACCGATTTTATTATTCCCGTACATTTTTTTAGAATTTTAGGCTTGAAACCAATTTTCCTTTTTATTATTCATCCACTATTAACGAATAAATGTGCATGGTTGCGGAGAAATACATTTCCTGGAGCTTTCAAATGTCAAACAAATAATAATTTCATCCGTTAATGGCGCTGTTGGTCAGTTGGAATTGAGTGAGCTTTCAGTGTGTGCACACTTCTACTTTTTATCACTTTTGTTCCGATGTAGTTCTGGCATTATTGAAGTGGCTTTGTTTTTTTTTCTGGGAATCTGGAAATCGATTTTACACCCACTTCCAGACATCCCATCATGCTGAAATTTCGCACACGTGTATAAGTCCGCAGACAATACAATATGGGTTATTTGGTGACGTTGTAAATCCAATATGGCGGACGCTTTCTTCACTTCAATTTCTGTGAATTTTCTGCGAGGGCCAAATCTAGGATTCGATTTTACACCCACTTCCAGATATCCGATTATGCTGAAATTTTGCGTATCCGGTGACAACTCAATATAGTATATTTCATGATCTTGTAAATCTAATATGGCGGACGCCCAAAGATGGTGGATTACCATTCTCTACATGACCTCCTAAATATGGGTATCAAATGAAAGGATTTGACAAGTAGAATACGATTAGCTATGTAAGTGAGGTGATTCTAAATTCAATATGGTGGATGCCATAAGATAGCGGATTACTTTTTTCTTCACACCCCGCATGACATGGATATCAAATAGAAGGGTTTGACGAATAGAATCTCAAACAGTATAGTATATTTTATGACGTTGTAAATCTAATATGGCGGACGCCATAAGATGGAGCATAACCGTTATCTTCACGACCTCCTTGATATGGGTATCAACTTAAAGGGATTGACAAGCAGAATTAGTCCAGCCAAGTGACGTCATTCTAAATTCAATATGGTGGGCGCCCCAATATGGCGAATTACCTTTTTCTTTACAACCACCATGGCTTGGGTATCAAATAGAAGGGCGAGTAGAATCTCAAACATTCTCAGTAAACGTTCTCATATCCAACCAACCCAAGCTAATATACGCATCGGCGTAAATTTGTAAAAAAAAATTCAGATACTAAAAAGTAGAAAATAAATATAAAGTTAAAAAAAATATTTTTTTAAAAACAAGCTTAAATGAACTAAAAAGTAAAAAAAATAATTTTCCGAGTCACCATTGTGTGGCTATAAATTAAAGCTTATTATATGACCTCCACGGCTTTTCGTACTTTTGTCGAAATTGTTCATGATCGTTTAGCATAAATGTGTCTGAATTTCATTTATAGAGGGCTCAAGTTACTCCTTCAAGGCGTGGGTAGTCGTTGACATGTTGGCATAAACCGTAGACTTCAGAAAACCGCAAAGTCAAGAGTGCAATGGCGTTAAATCGCATCTGGGCGGCTAGTTCCTGTCACCAATTCCGGAAATCACACCAGTAGTACATGACTCATGCTTACTTACTTACTTAGGTGGCACTATAGTCCGGGTCCGGGGTGGACCAAGGCCTCAACCAACAACCCCTTTGCTATTAGCTAACTGCCTCCAGTTGCGCACCCCAAATTGGTTGTGGTCTTGTTCTACTTGTGCGCGTTTCCTCCGAAACCCTTCAACTGGACCGAATATCTTACGAAACTGGCAATAACACAGAAGGCAATGAAAAGAACTCTTTTAAATATATTCAGGCGACAAAGAAGTAATTTTTTTAGTAGATGAACAAGTTATGCAACAAACAAAAATTCACCCCCACCTCTTTTCGGGTCTAAATCGAAAAATATCGATCCTAGGGAAAAATTGATTAGGACCAACATTGTGGGAAATTGAATTCCAAACAACTTTCGTGATAACCATTCATCATGTAAAAGTGAAAATAAACGAGTTATTCAATAAACAAAAATTCACCCTCAATTTCAAGATGGCTGATGAAGCAACAGGGTTGGAATCCTGAAAACCGAAATGTGGACTACCAGTGAGCCCCCCCTAACGATTTCCAAAGGAAAATTGCTGCGCGAAATTTTTTCCGTGTCAAATTCTAATTCGACTGGGCTTTCCCGTCTAGAACCACACCTAAATTTTTAGATTCAGAGATATTGATTTAGTGCCATTTAGTTTTGGAGGGGTGCCTTGGGGGATGCTGTGCTTTTTAGTGAATATCCCAAGCTGAGTTTTTGTCGGGTTGATGTCCCGGTCACTCTTACTGGCACACCTTGCCAGCTTAGCTTAGGGCTTCTCCTCTCAAGCCGCTAGTCGCTGAAAGAAAGCTTTCATTGATTGCAATAGCAATGTCATTTGCATAAGCTTTAACTTTTACATTTTATTTTGTTTTGATTAAATTTTAACAATCTCCCTGACCTACATAATGGAGTAGCTCTGGAGTTCCACCTTCCAAGTTGCTATTGATTTATAATTCAACTACCCTGTCATCTGTTCCAGTAATTGTGAATATATTACAACCCTTTGGTTGCTACATTTTAATTGTGACCCAAAATTCTAAGGACTTCCCCACCGTACACGGACTTAGATTCAAAAATCAATTCAATACCCAATTTGCATTCAACATTCACATACAAAGCTTCATTTACACTCACAACGTGATCATCATCACTAAAGTGAAATGCAAATTCGTGACCACATTTGCGTCAGATTGCCCACCTTCCGGGACTCTGTTCAAAAACAATGGATGGGGAAACATCTACTTATACCGATATGACAATGATAGTAGCCTGGGTACATAGTCGAAATGGAAAGAAGTCCTGTCGGAACTATCCCCAAACAAGGAAGCTAGGAAGGACAATTCAATTTCAAAAGGAGAATTTGATTTGATGCTTACCACACTCTCAGTGGTGTTTGGGATTGAAATGTCCCGTTTTCGTCTCAACAGTTTTAAATACGACTCTCTGGCATATCCTTATTAGGGATATCTACATGCATATGTTCCTCGGCAAAATGGCAGCCGAGAGTTTTATAATTCTCTTGGCTAACAAATCGTAATGAAGTGACGCAAAAGCGAATTGAAGTACCTACATGTACACATGACAAAATGAAAAAACTACGACTACGCCAACGACAAGGACGACAACGAAAAGCTAATGCAAAGTCCATAAGCTCTTGGGTCAGCATCAGCACAATGGATATAATACATGTGACGTGTGGGAGTGTGTACGGTGCTGTGCGACAGCGATAGTTGGATGATGATGATGATGATGATGGTGGTGGTGGTGGTGTACTCGTGATGGTAGCAGTTTGTTGATGCAGATAATGCAAATCACCTTTGGTGTCAATTCTGTGTGTAAAGTATCCTTTAGGGTTTCGGCATAATGACAAACTGACTGCGACTAAAACTCCCAAATGGTCTTTAGTGAAAGTCAGTAGGAAGATGGAAGTACGAGGAGTGGTTCCCATCGTCATCACGATAATGAAGATGATCATCCTCCGGATGATGGAAGCCACTCAGTTCAGTCCTCGTACTCATATGTGCGGGATGAAATCAGTAGCATTGACATAATCTGTGCTAGGTGTTGAGTTGAATGACTTTAGCGATGGAGAAGCATGAAAAGGAATAAAAGGATTGTCAGGGATAAAACGTGTCATTAATGTTCCTTCCTTACTTAGTCTGAAATTCAGTAAAACAAAAAAGTGGAAATTAGAAGATTTTAACTCAAAGAAAATGTTTTGTCACTTTCGGAAAAATGAGAAAAACCTTAGTCAAGGTGTGGTGATAATAGTCGCGTTTTGTTATCACCCATGATCCGGATTGGATCATTGGTATATATGCATTAGAATAACAATACAAGATCTTGCTTCTCATTTAGATGTATTTTCGTGATCTCAAAATTAGTTCGGCTATATCTCAGTAGGATGCACTTCCGCTTGTGAACTTTGCTTTCGCGCTAAAGGTATATATCTGAGCTAAAAGTAGTGTAACAAAACGGCAATTTCGCGCTAAAGGTATGTGTCTGAGCTAAAAAGGTCTGTATCTGAGCTTAAAAGGCGTGCATTATAATCCAGTTTGTTTTATTAGCCGTGTTTTATTATCGCCGATGATCTATATATGGATCACGCAATGAACATAAAACAAACTTGTTTACATTGCACACCTTTTTAGCTCAGATACAGACTTTTTTTAGCTCAGACACAGGTGTTTAGCGCGAAGTTGCCATTTAATTACACAACCTTTAGCCAGATACAGACATTTAGCAGGTTCTTACCACAGGTTTCTGTCACGGATACAGATATTTAGCAGGTTTTTACCACAGGTTTCTGTCATGGATACAGATAAGCAAAGTTCACAAGTACTGAGATATAGCCGAACTAATTTTCAGATCACGAAAATTGATCTTGATAAAAAGCTAGATCACGTAGTGTCGTTGTAATGCATACAAACCAATGATCAGGATCAGATCAGCATAATAAAACGCGGCTAATGTCGTGTCTACCGATTAAATTTCACTCGTAACCATTCTTGGGTACCAACAGGGCCAATACTGTTTATGCTTATTTTTTCAAGCAACTGACATCTGTCTGACTAAGGTTTTCACTAAAAAACACTCTCAACAGCTCAAGCGTTGGTGCTGTGTCTTTCAGTAGGGGTGATCGAGATTTCTTGGCTCCTGATTTACATATGTTATTTGCCTTTACCAAAAGGTGCCAAAATTATCAGAATAGTTTGCGGTTTCATCATTCAGCAGTGGACGCTTCTCAAACTTTTAGAAAATATTGATAAATATTACCAAATTTCGAGCTCAGTTGTAGGTGCTCAATGTTTGTTCGCGAGTTGAGGAGAATATTGCAGCTGTAAAATGAGAAAAATTGGTCGATTTCACGACGATCGCAACAGTTGGGAGTTTCTCAGACGTCAACTTGGAGAATTTCGCATAAGGCTTTGGGCCCACATCCTGACAAAGTTGTACTGACTTAAGAGCTGAAGAGCCAAACGATCACAGATTGCGCCGGGAGCTTGCTGCTTTGTCCCTTTAGCACTTGGTAGAAGATCCTGATGTCGGCAAAAAATATCATCTTCTCAGAGGAGGCGTATTTTTGGATGAATGGCTTTGTTAACAAACAGAATTACCGTTATTGGTGCGAGAACAACCCACAAGTGTTACATGAAATGCCATTACGTCCAGAACAACTCACTGTGTGGTGCGGTTTTGGGCCAGTGTTGCACTTGGATTTTGAAAAAAGTGGTAAATTGGACAAAAAAATGTGGTAGATTTAAAAAAGTGGTGGTAGATTTAGGAATATTAGCGCAAATTCATAGTCAGCCCATGAATAGTGCCTAAAGCCGACTATAGTTACAGCCGGCACTAAATAAAAAAGCCGGCTGTAACTTTTCGTTATTCATAAACACATTTTTGCCTGTGTATGTGTATAGTTAGTATCGACTTTGGTATGTTTTTGTAAAGTAATTTGAACGAACAAACCTAAACGTCCAAATAGTATATGAAAAATTTAGAGCTGACTCTAATTATTTAAAGTTACGTTTGGCTAATTTTAAATTTCGAGCCGGCTATAAGTTTAAAGTCGACTATAAAGTGATTATGAATGGAAAAGAAAGTATATTTTAGGCTATGCAGGTGAATAAATTCTTTAATTATCGGCTTTATCTGATGCCATTGACACTAGTACATAATTTATGTACACTATATTGCATCACATGATGTGCGGATAAGGATTTCGGAATGGGTTTCCACACAAATGAATGCAAAATTTATTGAAAGTGAGTATGTTTTGAATTTGTGAAACAGATTGCAAGCATTTATATATATACATAATTTTCCAAAGGAACAGATTAAATTGGTTGGTTCAATATAGAAAGGAAACACGTAGTAGCGTTCTGAGGTGGTGCTGAGATTTACAAAGAGTCTCAGCTATTCACTGTGTTAAAAAGTCGGCGCAATAGATCTCTTTTGCTCGCGGTGCACAAAAATAAGTTTGCTGCCCCCTCACCCAGGTGTCCTGGTACCCAGTAGATTTTTACGTTGTTTCGTTCGCCCAGTCTATTCAGTGGTCACCGTGGCAGTAGTGGTTAGTGCGTTGGACTGCTACGCAAAAGCTGCCCAGATTCAATCCCTGTCCGGGTCTAACACCTAAAGAGTTTTTTCACGGTGCCATCTCTTTCGAATGTCAAACAAGCATCAAAGAGTATCACCTCGAGCTGTAGCGCCAACTAAGTAAGTAAAACTGTTCAGTTTATCTAGGCATTCCCAGACGATTCCAGTTTAATGATCTGAGCCCCGATTGGCTTGACGGCTGCTTGGCCGTCCGGCATTATTGCCATGTCGCGTCTGCTGTAGCGTTTATCCAGATTGAGTAGGGGACATCTGTCGATAGCACAGATTTCTGGTATAGCTGCCTACGATAGGTTCGAATAGTTTAGCTCCGGGCCTCAACACTCCTGCCCCCGTTTCTTCCTCCTTTATTGAACCATCCGTTTACCATTTAACGTACTTGTTACAGTCTTCCTTGCAACAAGACTGTACAGCTGTAAGGAAATAAACAAACAAAAATCTGACACAACGAAAACAATATGAAATGGAATTCATACACCTCCTAATGAATAACATACATATGCGATTCGTGCAGCGATAAGACTTCAGTGCCACGTTCTAAAATGTGACCACACTATAAATAAACTTCAAGCAAACAACATTGTACAAACATTTTTTGTTTGCTCCTTACCAACGCTCGGTTCGGCCTTGAACATTTTGAAGAATTATGAAAGTTATTAATTTTAGTTGCCATTAAGAGTGGTGGGTATTATTAACTCCTCCCCCACTAAACACGCTTTCCCTTTCGAAATATTTGTTCCTCCTGCAAAACCCAAGCGTTCAGCTTCATTTCATTTATATGCAAATTAATTTCATGAAATTTTGTTTTAAAAATAAAAATGATTAAAGTGATATAAAGGATCTCGGAGACTCGTACCGCATCCAAATTTGTTGCAGCAAAAGACAAAAAAAAAAACGGTCAACCGTAAAAATGATTAGGCTTAAAACAAAAAAAAAAAAACAAAAATAAAGCCAATCATACGATTCTGTCGGTCGGCCAGGCACACAGCAAAAAGTTAATTTAATTTATGACAACACAACAAGGACATTTAATGTTCACCATAAGTACCCACCCAAGTTGCCCACCCAGTTTTCAGCATTTAGCCTTCTTGGCTAAATCAATTTGTTTGTAAGAATTCCCATGTCGGTCCTAAATTGGGTTTGTCCGAACAATAACCGTTAGATTCAGGAAAACACAAAAAACAAAGAAAAACCCCAACAAAAATATCTTCTAAGGAGATGACAAAATTGAAATTTAAGGACAACCAAGTTCAGATTTAAAATTTAATGAGCTTACAAAAATAGTAAAAAAAAAAAAAAAAAAAAACAACAATACAAATTTTAACGAAGCAAGCAGTGCAATTTAAAAAAAATAAACTTGCAAGCAATCCTTATTTAAGGATGGTGGGGTTCTATAAGACGATAAAATTCCAGGAAATTGAAATAAGCTGCCATTTAAAAAATGTTTGTCATCCTTTCTGGTTGTCCTTTTGAATGTTTGCTTCTTTTTTTTTTCACGGATTCAAAATGGAGGATGGCCATCGCATTGAATACGAGTCGAGTCTACACATGTCGACGATTTGGATACGTATATCCTTCGGGACACAAATAAACCGAATGAAATGGATTTTTTTTATGTGCGGAAGCGTTGTATCTTCCCATTTTGAAGTGCATATCCTTCGGATACACACAAAAAATGACAGCTTTAAATGCTCGATGGTTTATGTGTCTTTTATGCGAATTCATTTTTTTATATTTATATATCTTTTAGCTAAGGATTAAAATAGATTTATAATTCAACCAAATATGTGTAACCAGCGACACTAAAAGAAGACCATAAATGAAGAAAATTAATTGAAACAGAATTAAGTGGCAGATAAGCAAATGTCACATAAATGAGGCAGACACAACGTGACATTAATTATCGAAACGTGCCTATACACCGGAGACCGGAAATATGAAACCGAGCCTTTTTGCGGCTTTTTTATTTAAAATTATTTTAAATTACAAAATTGTGGTTCAAATTTTGTTCCAGTTGTGTTCAATCAGTTATAAGACCTTAATAACCCCAGTCCTGCTCTTTGGCGCAGAGGCATGGACTTTCTAAAAAGCGCTTTTGGCCTTTTTGAGTGAAAAATTGTTCGGTACTAAAAGACATGTTTTTGTTAAACAGGCGAATATTATTTTTTGCCGAATTCTTTATATAAACTTTTCAAATATACATATTAATAATTATACCATAATAATATACTAATTATACCATTATTACTTTATTTTTAATGTTTAAACAATATTTTAATAAAAAATTAAAATACAATAAATAATTTAATATACAAATTAGTTAGAAACTTAATAAAGATTGATATCTACTTCCAAACATATAACATTTAAAATAATATTTATTATTTATTCAAATTTATTTTATAGCCATTAAAATTTTTTAAAAATTATTTAATTAAATAAATTAAATAAATAAATTTTAAAAAAAATTAAATTAAATTTATAAATCAAATATTTTTTAATAAAAACCATTTTAAATAAACAAATTATTTTTTTTATAAAAAATCAAAGTTAAACATCTTAAAGTTGAGCAACCGCTAGAATGGCGCTCTTGATGTAATTTGCGTTAAGATCGGTAGTCCTTTTTTTGTAGCTGATGAAAATTATTATACCATCTGAAATGAATTCAACAAAAAGAGGATCGACTTTTAATTGAAAAGGTATGCACCTTAGAACGTGTTCAAAAGTACCCCGCCCGTTTTGTTCAAACCTGCCCCAACATGTGTAGTGCTACAAATTCAGCATAACGATGTATAAAATATTAAGCTAACCTTATTCTTATTTCAAATGAAACGGTGCCTCCAATAAATATTACTCACAAACAGAGATCTTCACCAAAAATTGTTGATACCCTTACAAAAGAAAAAATTATAAAATGAAATTTTGTGCGTAAATTCTGCACACTCCGCTACTCACAGACGACTGATGGAACCCCCGAAAAGTATTGACGGCTAAAGATGAGGGTATCGCCATTGGGAAATTTTACACTTAAAAAAATAGAGTTGCTCTTAGCAAAATTCAAAGTTGAATGGTAGACATTGACTAGTAAATATTTACATATTTAAAAAAAAAGGTATAGCTGTGAATAATAATTTTTAGGGACCGTATCGGAATCCCGCTTTTTAAAATCTCGTTTTTTAAGAATCCCGCCGAAAAAGTTCTAAAACACCGTTTTCTATAATCCCGTTTTCTTAAAATACCGCGTTTTAAAATCACGCTTTTTAAAATCCCGTTTAATCCCGCTTTGCCCGTTTCTCAGCATCCCAATTTTATATTTCAACAAATTCATTTTTCAACATTTAATATTGCTTGTTCCATTTTCTAGGAAAGAAATAAGAAAAGTTTTTTTAAACGAAAATATTAACGGAAAATTATGTTATGATATGATATGATATGTCCAAATCAGATTTTATGCGTCGTATCGTCCACAATATACAATTGAACTAATTACATAAAAAAAAAATTGGTGGTTCCATTAATATTTCAATGAGTTTTATTTCATTTATTTTTTTATTTTTAAATGAATATTATTAATTTATTTATGCTATTTTTCCACTTGTCGATTTGAAATTGGCAAACGACCTATTTTTACGTCAATTAGAAAATGAAATGAAAATGAAATGAAATGAAAAATTGCTAATCTTATCATTCCAATTGCTAATTTTCTATTTGACCTAAAAATACGACGTTTGTCAATTTCAAATCGATAAGTGGATTTGTATTATATTTATTGTTTGTTGCAAATAATACGAGTAATTAATAAATGGTAGGTGCATATTATTACCTCTGTTTTTATTTCACTTATTTCCATTTTTTTATAATTTCGCTTTTGCAATCAGAACTATTTGTTTTATTTTCAAAAATGCCATGCATGTTAAACCAAATTTTGCGCGAAATTTGTCATGCAATTGATTGCAAAGCATTTTTTAAAATAAAATAAATAGTTCGGATTGCAAAAGCGAGGTTATTAAAAAGGGGATTATATGAAGCGGGATTATAAGAAGCACGATTATAAAAAAGCGGGATTATAAAAAGCGGGATTTTAAGGTCGGGATTTTAAAAAAGCGGGATTATAAAAAGCGAGATATCGTACCCAACCCTAATTTTTATAACTTCACAATATCACTGAGCGATAACCGTCCTGGCTGATATTGTCAAAAACAATGATATTGACAGGAAAAACCCATTGCACCGTGCCTAGCAAAGAGTTCAATTATGTTTATGCCGTGCTTCACTCATTATAAATAAACTTCCAATTTTTTTTAAATAAACTAATGCACCAGTACAACAGTAATTCTAATTATGAATACTCGTATGTATAGCAATTTAATTACATAGCGTGCACGCTTTTTAAGTTCACATTTTCGAGAGTGAAGCACATTAAATGGAATGAGAGGTTTTCATTAGAAACTGTAATTATGACCGCAAAAAATCTGTTTGAATGGATGTACATAAAACACTCCCCACCGCAGACCTACACGTTGTCGTGGTCGCATGGTCTGACGTCTATAGTTACCGTTTCAATTCCATCGACATGCATATTCCTTCGAAAACATGACAGGTGGTCATGGCCAAAAGAAACTTCATTTAAAAATGCAATTAAGAGGTAAAAGTTTTCCTGTCAAAATTTTGATGCAGATGCCAGTGGTTTGGGGGTGAGGAGTGATGTCAGCAAAAAAAAAAGGAAAAACTTTTCCTCCAGCTCACTAGTAGTTGCATAAAACGATGGGGTTGTCTACGAAACTCCATTGATGCTAAGCAAATTACAGTTGCAAATGCTTTTTGTCGAAGATTTTAGTTTTTTGAGAGAAGAAAGAAGAAACTTGATTAGGAGTAGAAGAGTATGTGTGGCGGTTGGATATATGGTTGTGTGGTTCTGCTGTCAGATGGAGAGAACGGAGAGTGTTTATAATTACTATTATGTCCTTATGGGTAAAAGTTTTTGGTGCACACACACTTCTCTGTTCTTGCAGCGAGGAGCAGATGCAGTTAGTTTCGTAGTGAAATCTAAATTTTATGAGGACCAGAAACTGTAAAGAACGGCGTTGGTAGGAGCTGACTGCCCTTTGTTGGAGGATAGTTACAAATGTGACGTAGACATCCGCTAACTAGTTGAATTAATGGCAGTTTTTACAGCTATGTGGTTGGCGTGGTTTTGCTGTTTGGTGCAACGAGATATTCAATTTAACTTATTAGGACTGGTCCAAGTTTTAACAGTAAAGGAACACGAGAATGAAAACTTTGTACGACTTGTAGTAAAGTAAATAAAAGAAAAATAATTTTAGTCGAGCCTGTACCCGAAATTGATGGTAAAGCATTTAAAACCGACTTCACTAAGAAGAGACAAGAGAACGACAACCAACTTCGGGTCTGGGTCGGCCATTAGAAGAAATACAAAAAGAAGTGACAGCACATGTGTTCCAGAGGAACTGTTTAACTTTCCAAAATACATAACTATATTTGGTGTAAATATTGTAAGGTCCCATTCAGTCACAATGAGAGCGAAGCCAATACGATTTCATTTAGTCTTATGGTTCCAACAAGACAATGCTAAGTGCCATACATCGGGTAACACAATGGCGCTAATATGGGTTAGGTTAAGCTAGGAAGGATGTGTGCTTGTTCGAGCAACCATTTCCACTCGGAGTCCCGAAGGTCCATTGTGAATCCCCTCATAGTCTGGGAGTAAATCCTCTTCTTACCAGTTCGTGCTCTTATTGAATCATAGAAGGTCCGACATCTTTACATTTCCGAGCTTGTCTAGTCTATGTCTGCCGAGAATCTATGACATTGGTGGCTTATGACATTTGGTGCACTGTGGCGTTCTTGGACTGCCTTTGATTTTATCAAGCAAACAAAAGGATACATGTGAGTCAAAAATAACACCAAAATCCTTTTGGCTGACTACCCTATTAAGAACACAAAGTTTTTGCTCATAATCAAAGATAATAGGCACTGCAGACCTGGAATAAAAAATTAAGTTTAAAAAACTAAAACCCGACTGCGGGTAAAACCAACTAAAAAGTACGAAACAAGATTAAACGAAACAATGATTTTTTTCAGAGTAAAGCTGTGGTCGCATGCCGCTTTGTCCAATGAATGCACAATTCTATGAATACGTTATTGTAACGGCATGCGACCACGGCTATACTCTGAAAAAAATCATTGTTTCGTTTAATCTTGTTTCGTACTTTATAGTTGGTTTTACCCGTAGTCGGGTTTTAGTTTTTTAAACTTAATTTTTTATTTACAACTTTTTAGTTTCAAAAAATATGTAGTGTATGTACATATAAGTAAGCAATGTCGTGTTCTACTTGTCAATCCCTTTCATTTGATACCCATATTAGGGATGTAGTAAAGATAGCGGAAATCCACCATTTTGGGGGGCGTCCGCCATATTAAGTTTAGAACGACGTCATATCGTATTACATTCTACTTGTCAAAGCCTTTCATTTGATACCCATATTAGGGATGTAGTAAAGATAACGGAAATCCACCATCTTGGGTCGCTTCCGCCATATTGAATTTAGAATGACGTCATACCGTATTATATTCTACGGCCAAGCCCTTTCATTTGATACCCATATTAAGGAGGTAGTAAAGATAACAGAAATCCGCCATTTTGGGGGCATCCGCCATACTGAATTTAGAATTATGTCATATCGTATTGTATTCTACTCGCCAAGCCCTTTCATTTGATACCCATATTAAGAAGGTAGTAAAGATAACAGAAATCCGCCATTTTGGGGGCATCCGCCATATTGAATTTAGAATTACGTCATATCGTGTTGTATTCTACTCACCAAGCGCTTTCATTTGATACCACTATCAATGCGGTTGTAAAGACTAGTCGGGTAAAAAAGAAAAAAAATGAGAGAAAAAAGAAGAGATAGTCCGCCATTTTGCTTGGTGCGCCCGCCATATTGAATTTTTCTGTGACGTCACATAGCCTAGAACACTCTCCGGATAAAGACGCATCCAATGACACCTCATTTGTCGAAATCGGTTCCATGGTTTAGGCTGTAGGAGGTGACATCCTTACATACATACAAACAAACAAACCCAGCCTATTAAAATCATAACCCTTTCTATGCGTAGTCGGGTAAAATGTAATTACGGCGCATTTGTTTATATTCAGGTGCCAGGAGTTTGAGCAGCACCATACATTTAAATTATTGACACCTCTTTGCAAATCAAAATAGTCAGCCACGAACATGATTGCCTTAAATATATTCACGTCGTCAGCGTACATAAGACAATTTGACTGAAGGGAGATCTTTAATGAACAGCAGGAACAACAGAGGTCCAAGATGGCTGCCCTGTGGTACCCCAGAATGATTAATTATTTTAAAAAGATTTCTCGGAACCAATATTTACAAATTGAAAACGATTAGTTAGATAGTCGGTAGAATGAAAGCCCAGAAGTTCAGGTTTCTTTAATAGAATACGATGATTGACTCTATCAAAAGCCTTAGAAAAATCCGTTAAAATAGCATCTGTTTGACATTTGTTTTCCATGTTTTTTAAGCAGAAATTCGTAAAAAGAGTCAGGTTAGTAGTGTTAGATCGACGATGAACAAATCCATGCTGATAATCAGATAAATGATTCTTAACAGCACTATACATTCATTTTTTTTTGTTTACTTACTTAGTTGGCGCTACAGCTCGAGGTGAACCTGGGCCTGCTTCTCGCAACCATTTGTGTGTGCGTGTTATATTCTTGCACGAATGGAAGGGACCTACAGTTTTTTGCCGACTCCGAACGGCGAGTTGAGAAGCTCAATCTTGACAAATGATACTCTTTGATGCTTGTCAGACATTCGAAAGAGGTGGGCACTGTGAAAAACTTTAAGAGACCGATTAAATATAATATGTAAAGGTCTTGACAAATTACATACACACTTTTTTAAAAATATAGAAAGAATATTATCCGGACTCATGCTTAGGCTGCCATCGAGACCAGAAAGTTCTGCAATAATCTTTCTCTTCGGTTATCGAAATGATCCCATATCAGTTATTTGTGAAATAATTGCCGAAATTTCCAAATTAGAGTCGTCAATAATAAAATTTGATTGAAAGAATGTTGCAAACATATTACAAATTGCAGAGAGGAGCAATAGGATTGGAACATTCAAGTTGAAGTCAAAGTGAGAAGTCATAGTCTTGTTTAAAATTTCAGGGTTGCTTCTCCTCGGTTACTGTATTTCTCCGTGTATTGCCGCATGCCGATACGTGCTTTGTTTTATCAAATCGAATTCTCTTAGTCTGAGGGTTCCCTTTGCTGCTGCACCTTTGATGAGCATGCCAATGGGGAAGTAATGAAGAATTATATCCAATCCCGCTTATGGTGTACTTCTTATTGTCCCTGTCACGCCGAGTGGCGCTTATTTAGCCTTTTACTTTTGTAGCAGTCCATAAATGGTGATGGGTCTGATGATTGCTATGTACATCCAGTTGATGATGTAGGGTGACAGTCCCCATCTTTTCACTAAGGTCATTTTACAGGCGTAAGAAGTATTTAATCCTTAGTATTTCGCCTCTTTTGAGAGGTTGATTGTGGTTCCCTCGATTTGTGGCAGGGAAAGTCTATTCTCTTGTTTCTCCTGGTGAAGAGGACCATCTCGGTCTTTTGGGGATTCACTAATATGGGTTAGGTTTCCGGGTCGCGCGTTATTTAAAATAACAATAAAATCCATTACAGACACTGAAAGTGTTACCGTGAGTCAGTGAATTTCAAAGCGTAAGGATAACATTTTATGGTATCCATGGCTTTTATTTGAAACGACCATTATCTGAAAACTTAGTTAAATACCAATGTCGAGTCGCATCGCCCTCCCCTATATAAACTGCTGCCACTCCACCCGAAACTGACAGTTTTCCAAGAAATCTTTACGAAACAATCTTTTCTAATTTAAAAACTTTTCAAAGTTTCACCCGCGGCATTCATTAAGAAAAAAAAGGAAAATTTTACCACATTTCTGGGGACAAGTATTTATCATTAATCTCACCTTTCGGAACTTCCTCCTCTTACTTTGCGCCCGGTTACTAGGTACATGAGTACATACTTTCTGAAAGTTTTAAATTCTCAATGTGTGCAGTTAGTTTCCGTGATTCGCAGGACCTTCTTTGCGCAGGCAAACCATGTCACAGCATCCTGCCAACGCAACGTTTCTAATTACCAATTAAACATTCACGCTTCAGGTTGTTTTCAATTTCCACTATCATTGAATGCTTTGAATTTTTTTTTTTTATCCCGTTAGTCATAGTACCAACAAACTGCAAATTAAAAAAAAAATACAATTTAATCAAATGCTTGATTCCGGGATTTTTCAATTTAAGTCAACGGACTATAGGTTAGGTGCGTACTCGGACTGCAATCCAGTTTCCATTGTATTTCGAGTGAGCGGATATTATTTATGCAGTTTTTCCATTAAACGGTTCAATTGGTTGAGGTTTTGGCTTACGTACGGGTACTTGTAGTTGGGCACTCGAAAACCTTTAAGCAAATATATTTTAATTAAAATTAATACTTAATGCATTTCAATTAGTTTTGTGATTTTATTTATTCTGGCCGAACGAGTTAAAGGTTTAATTTTAATTTATTTACGGTTTACGGGTGAGATGTTGGTCAGGGATTGACCACCCATCTGAATCAAGTGGTAACGTGTGATATGTGAAGGAAGTGTACGCGGAGGTTTGGAAAAACTTAAGTTTGTCATAGCCTTACATTTTGAAGCATTTTTATCTAAATGGCTTGAAGACCATGAACTAATGTCACGTTTTAAATCATAAATCGTCTCTTTTTTTTTTATAATCTACACACGCTAAAGGGGATATGAATACCCTTTTAATGTTTACACACAGCGCGAGCACATGAAGGACGAGAACGAGAGACAGACAGATCGACGTAGTCTTTCCGTGCCTTTAACCCGTTTTAGCCCAATTGGTATGCATTTTGTTACTGTTCTCAATCGTTTGCTTTTTAGTGAGTCAATCAACCAAAGCTTTCTAAGAAACGTTTTCTATCGTAATTTTTTCTACGCTTTCCAAATCCGGGGACAGAATTGTTCTATCTGCCGCCATTTTTCAAATATGGCACCTAAATGCAGGAAAAATGTGAAATTTTAGTTGTTTTTTTTTCCAAACAATCGTAAATTTTAACATAAGCCACCTCCAATAGCAGGCTAATACTTCGTATCTGCTGGCATAATCGATTTTTCTAAAAGATAGGACCTATAAAGTAAGGAAATTCAACATGGCGGATTTAAGATTTAAGATGGCGGCGACGATTTTTACAAAGACAACCGATTTGGAACAAATTTGGTATAAAGGGGTTCTTGGGATCGCTGATCACGAATCTGAAGTCAAATTTGCAAAATTCAAGATGGCGGATCTGATGTATCCGTATATCACCGTGTATCGTTCAACACCTAAAAAAAAAGTTTTTCACGTCTGCCATCTCTTTCGAATGTCTGACAAGCAAGCAAAGAGTATCATTCGTCATGAGAAGCTTCTCAACTCGCCGTTCGGTGTCGGCAAAAAACTGTAGGTCCCTTCCATACGTGCAAAAAGTAACACGCACACACAAATGGTTGCGAGAAGAAGCAAAACTTGGTTCTGTATAGGACTGCTGACGCCGTATATTTATTTATTTATTTTTTAAAATTTTTTGCACAACGCGGGCCATAGGGAAATTTAGGGAGGATGAAAGAGAAGTTACCTTTGCGCATTGGTCTTAAATGTTTGTAGATCGTAACGGGAGAGAAAAATCCTGTTCGGTAAAGCATGTTGTGTTGAGCGGTTAAAGAAAGAATCTACTACAGTATGTTCGAAATTAGGCTTGAGCCTTAAAGGGTACCTGATTGGCATTTCTTGTTGGACGAATGCAGCGAGAAAATGGTTGAATGGTTGAATAGGCGAAGATCAGGGAAGTGAATCTGTAAACGAATATGTAAAGCTGAAGGTACTATCGTCGGCGAACGAATGTTTTGGATTAGACGTGGTAAATAGGAGATTATTAATGAAAATAAGAAAGAGTGTCGGAGACAGAACTGAACCCTGGGGAACACCAGCTTTTTAAATGTATATTGTAGACTTGAAACCATCCAATTCAACTTGTTTTAAACGGCCCGAAAGATGGTTTCTAATCAATTGAAGAAGATATTCATTGAATCGAAGCCATATGCAGATGCACGCATTTTCGACAAAAGAATTCAAGTGGGTGGCCGTGGCGTAGTGGAAGTCGTCGTCGCTTGTCACGCGTAAGGTTCATGGTTCAAATCCAGATGTCGCTGAAACATTTATTTCTCACGAAATAAAAATAAGTTGATCAGTTTCAGAAGTTAATGCCAATAACCAACTGCGAAGGCATAACACTGGCAGTAGGATGGTGGTATGGCTGAAGAAATTGATCGCAGAAACTACAATAGGAAACATCTGGAAAAAACTTCTGTGAATCATAAGCAATGGCAAAGCTTTCAATAATACACAACTCTCCAGGTATCCTAGACACCACCCATAGAGTTCGTTGAAACCTAACATCTGAGTTTGCACTGCGTCGATCTGTCTGTCTCTCGTTCTTGTTCTTCATATGCTTGCGCTGTGTGTTAAAATTATAAGGGTAATCATATCCCCTTTAGCGTGTGCAGATAATAAAAAAAAAGAGCTTGATGCCAAACTCTGTTAAATAATTTCAAAATATCAAGTGCAACAATCTTACACTCATCAGAGTGATGGAGGGAGTTGTTCCACTTTTCAGTGAGATATGCCATTAGATCACCAGTGGAGCTCTTGCTACGGAAGCCAAATTGCCGGTCATTGAGAAACTTTCGTGATTCAAGATACCGTAAAACTGCCTAACTTTGACCAGGGATGATTACTTTGACCAAAATCAGAAAATTTTGTATTTTTAATACAGAGTCAACTATATTTGGGTTCAAATGTCTAATCATAGGTATATTAGATAGAATTTTAGATAGAATTTCATTCTTCTCGGAACAATTGCCGGAAGGTACCCATCCATGGTGGATACCATAGATTAGGCTCTGTGGAAACCTCCTGCTACTGTGTTAGAGAAAAAAACAAGATGATATATTAGTATTTTGAATACTCTATTGACAAAACGGCACATATCAATACATTTTTAATTCTGTCATAATGACCGACGTTGAAAACAAATGTTTATAAATAAAAAAAACACTCACATGGGAAATAAACGAAAACACATAACAAAGTTATTATCACCTCGATCATATATACTTAGAAAACATTTTATCACAAAGCTATATAGTATTATTTTTAACAAAGTCTACACATTCCTTTTTAAATATTCTAATGTTTGCTTCTGTTTTTATGTTACTAGGCAGCGAATTAAATAGATTAAGCCATTTATACAAAAATGTATTTTGGCCTCGTGTTGATTTCTGGAAGCTGACCCTGAAGTCATCAGCATTGCTTAATTGGTACGGCTGTACCTCTTCCACTCTCCTGATGGGACGTGTTAAGACGTCTGGTGCATCTCCATACTTAAGTTTGTGCACAGCCATTAGGGTATTTAATTTTAGTCTTTGCCTAATGCTTAGCCACTTAAGGGTTTCCAGCATCCATTTGATTGATGTGTATCTGTTGCATTTTAAAATTATTCGCATTGCTTTATTTTGCAGCTTTTGTATTCTATCCATTTGTCCGAGGTTGCAGCACGTGTATAATATCGTCGCACAGTACTCAAAATGAGGTTTAATGATGGTATTATATACTTTTATCGATGTAGAATCATTCATTCTCTTTCTGATTTGTTTGAAAAAAACAATTTTTTTTTCCAATTTTTTTTACATATGAACTCGATATGTTCATTTAAGTCTAGGTTTTTGTCTATAATGATTCCTAGATATTTGATACTGTTTACGTTCTCTATAGTTTTTCCGTTAATTTCGATGCTTGTTTCACTGTTTATGTTTAGCCCCATTAATTTTGTTTACTGCTCATTAAGCTTTAATTTGTTCATTTTGAGCCAATTAAGAAGATGTTCAAGGTCATTATTCAGTTTGCTTTTACATTCTTCCTCATCTCTTCCTTCAGCATACACTAGTGTATCGTCTGCGTATAGTACGATTTTACATTAGGTAAGAAAGTTTAGCTTCGAATAATTTATTTATTTTTTTTAAATTCTTAAAAATGATTTTTTTTCAGTCATTATAAAAATAAAATATAAAAAAATATAAAAATAAAAAAATATTGACATATGACAGATTTTGTGTCACTGTTGCTGTTTACTTAGAACTCGTCATCGCCGTTTAGCCAAATTCTACCTCGAGCCTGAGTGCCTCAAGCTTTAATTTATCGTCACATATTGGTGACTCCGAAAAAAATTATTTTTTCACTTTTTAGTTCATTAAAGCTTGTTTT
This sequence comes from Brachyopa scutellaris, assembly GCA_949775065.1. NCBI lineage: Eukaryota > Metazoa > Arthropoda > Insecta > Diptera > Syrphidae > Brachyopa > Brachyopa scutellaris. The sequence continues at coordinate 87,481,455 of OX459114.1, read as the reverse complement.
TAAAAAAATATTTTTTTATCTTTATATTTATTTTCTACTTTTTAGTATATAAATTTGTTTATAAATTTACGTCGATGCGTGTATTAGCTTGAGTGGGTTGGATATGAGAACATTTACTCAGAATGTTTGAGATTCTACTCGCCCTTTCATTTGATACCCAAGCCATGGTGGTTGTAAAGAAAAAGGTAATTCGACATCTTGGGGCGCCCCCCATATTGAATTTAGAATGACGTCACTTGGGTAGTCTAATTCTGCTTGTCAATCCCTTTAGGTTGATACGCATATTAAGGAGGTCGTGAAGATAACGGTAATCCACCATCTTATGGCGTCCGCCATATTAGATTCACAACGTCATAAAATATACTATATTGTTTGAGATTCTATTCGACAAACCCTTCTATTTGATATCCATTTCATGCGGGTTGTGAAGAAAAAAGTAATCCGCCATCTCATGGCATCCACCATATTGAATTTAGAATCACGTCACTTAGCTAATCGTATTTGTCAAATCGTACTTGTCAAATCCTTTCATTTGATACCCATATTTAGGAGGTCGTAAAGATAATGGTAATCCTCGATCTTTGGGCGTCCGCCATATTAGATTTACAAGATCATGAAATATACTATATTGAGTTGTCACCGGATACGCAAAATTTCAGCATAATCGGATATCTGGAAGTTGGTGTAAAATCGAATCCCAGATTCCGCCCTCACTGAAATTGAAGTTTAAAAAGCGTCCGCCATATTGGATTTACAACGTCATCAAATAACCCATATTGTATTGTCTCCGGAAATATATACCTGTGCAAAATTTCAGGATGATCGGATTTCTGGAAGTGGTTGTAAAATCGATTCCCAGATTTCATGCTCACAAAAAAAATGCGGGTAATATGACCCATTTATATTAATCATGTATTGTCATCAAATGAACCGCAAAATTCACAAATAAAATATTTGTTCTCGTTTTCAGAACAATCTTTATGGGCTCACATGTACACACAACACATTGCACCCGTGCTTAACTTCCGTTATCCTTAGAAAATAGACTCAAGCAATATATGCATATATCAGGATTTGCATCAGAGAAGTCACCTAGAATGAGAATGTCCTCACTTTCTAAAAAACAATTCCAACAATTCTTCAGCACGTTGATTTTTCTTTCTGCGCGGGATGTTGTTTCGAATATGGTCTGGGCCATATTACAAAAACCTATGGGCCCACCATATTATCAACAACGTTTTATTCACTTTTTTTTAATTTAAACACACTTTCTAAACAATTTTTGTAGTTTTGATTTAACATAGAGAATTCAAAATGTTAGCACCTCACAATCATAAAACAAAATACATATGTATTAAAATTTACGCAAAATTCAATGTAAAAACACTTAAGAAAACTTACCAAAAAAATAACAACGCTAAGTGCAAAAAAGTAGCCATGTGCTATCATGTGGATTCACTAAATTACACTTAGTCAAATCCAGTTGGAATAGGATTAAAATGGATCCACAGTAAGATGTCTATGCTTTTTTCGTAGCAAGATATTACGGTGGGCCATAATTGCCGCCCTTAATATATACAAACAATCAGTTTCTAAAGTATTGACATTTAACTTCGAAATACCCTGTATACAAATGTCAACAATTAGCCAGTGAATAAAATCTTAACGCAGAATAGAAGGGCCCATTTGTTTTTATTTTATATATATGTAGGTACATATGTCATAATTTTACACTTGAAATTACAATTGTACCTTACAAGGCTGAATGTTTTAAATATTCGTACATATGCATGCCCATCATAGCAGAAGAAGTTCATCGGATGTAACACCACTTCCTTTGAGAGACTTTTCAGTCCATTTATTGAAATCATCTTGCCTAGTCACGCTTAGTTCATCTTTGTATGATCCAACCACACCTTTTCGAAAACACCTGCAAAAAATTAAATCGTCAGTAGGTGGTGTGTTTTGTTTTTTTTATTACTTCTACCAACTAACTCGAAGTTCGTGTCCTTAAGTTTTATAAGTTCTCGTAATTTTTTGGTTCCTGTTTGGTGACTACACGCGGGATTCTCTAAGTAATCAAAGCTGGATAGGAATCAAAATGGATGTAGAGATGCAGGTATGTACTCACTTTTCATTTCACCAAAAGACAGATGCTTTAGAAATTTCGCCATATCATCTTCACTGATTCGCTTTCCAAGTAGTTCAAGGACCTGTTCCACAACGGCCCTCAAATTGTTCTTCATTCTTTCATAGCTAGTGAGTAATATCCCGTATTCTTTGCGAATATGCCAGGCTAGGGACCAAGGAATACATCATTATTAAGTACACTTTCAACACATTCATCAAGAGTTTCAGATAACCTCAAGCTTTTCAGATGATGGGTCCTAGATACAGCGTAATCCTTAGGATCACGAGCAACGTAGATAATCTGGGGTAGAAATTTGAGTTTAAATTCAGAATCTTGCAGATGAAAATTAGCCACTTTGCCTACCTTGGGTTTAACAGTTCATAATCCTTTGGGTAGCATATGTATCAGCAGATGAGTTTTAATAAAGCGTGGAGAAGGCCAACCTGCAATAGTTTCGTACGATCTTGGTTTCACCAAAGGTCTTACTAAGCAGTATCTAATAATAAGTATGACATAAATACGATTGTAGCCGAAAGTCGATCCAGATTTTGGTAGTGCAATGAGCCAAACATCGTCGGGTCTAACTTCGAAATCATGGATATCATCTTACATGCTGAGCGATTTTGTATGATACAAGTTGCAATCTTTCACTAGTGGTAGAGTATCCGTGCGCTTAGAATAAACCCGAATATATTCGGATCTACGCAAAAATGTTCTGACATTTTGTCTGCCTAACATGAGAGGCGCGAGCATTTTATACCACAGATCTAATCGCTGTAGTTTTCGACAATAGCGAACTAATTAAAATTAATTTTGTTTACGTAAACTAGAATAAAACTTAATTGATATATATGATTTGAGACAAAACTGTACAATATTAAAATATTAACATCTGCTTGGTGAAAGGCACAGCAACATAAACTAAAATTAATTCGCTGTGCAAAGGAGGAGTGGCAATCAAATATAGTTTCTCTTTTCCTATTTATTTATTTATTTATTTATTTTCATCTACGATCTTACAATCAACAGATTACCCTAAACAGTATTTATAATCATTTTAAGAAGAAAATAAAACATAGTTGTCTTTATCTTTGCTATTATTATAAAGAAAAAAGGTTTGTATATATGAGCAAATATCTGAAACTACTGAACAGATTTCAAAAATTCTTTCACTAATAGAAAGCTACACTTTCCGGAAGGGCGATAGGCCTTGTTTAGAAAACATAAATTAAAAAAATTAACTTTTATACCTTTTTTTGTATGGTTGACCCATACATTCACTCCTAACGTCCTAGGTTAGGTTAGGTAGCAGTGGCTGCCGGTAACAAGTACCAGCACACTTAGGCCTATAGAGGCCCATTGTGATACCAAGGATCATGGGGATATTTACCCCGCTACTCAAGAGAACCACTTGGAGCTTTGCACAAAGCGAAGAAGGCTTCCTACGTCTTTTTTTGTTAGATCACTTAGATCATCGAAGAAGTATTCTCCTAGGTAAAGTTTCCTACTACGAGAAAGAGCTGGGCACGAGCAGAGGAGATGTGTTGGACTTTCCTCCTCCTCTTCGTCTCTACAGCTTCTACAGAAGTCATTCGAAATGACGCCAAGTCTAGTAGCGTGTTTGCCTATAAGGCAGTGTCCTGTGATGACACCGATAATCGTACTGATATGTAGTCTTTAGTGACAAAAGGTATCTTGAGCGGTTTAGATCTAATCTAGGCCAGATTTGCTTTGTAGCAAGGCAGGTAGTTCCACCTTCCCATCTAGCGTTGGTTTTATTGACTGTGTCAAGTTGGAGCGCTAGCTTATAAGTAGCGAGTGGCATACCTATATTTTTCTTATCGGGTAGAATAGGTATTGCTGTTCCTATTTTAGCGAGCTCGTCAGCTTTGCAATTCCCTGGAATGTCTCTGTGCCCCGGCACCCAGCAAAGGTGAATGTTAAACTGCTTAGCCATCTCTATGAGAGATGAACGGCAGTTGGAGGTGGTCTTAGAAGTGGATGAGACTGATTCCAGAGATTTCAGCGCCGCCTGACTATTCGAGAAAATGCTAATATCGTTAGTGGATATAACACTCCTCTTGATCCAGGACAGTGCTTCCGAAATCGCCATGATCTCCGCTTGAAACACGCTACAGTGATCAGGGAGGCGAAAGGAGAGATTTAGTTTAAGTCTGTCTGAGAAAACACCTCCTCCTACACCATCATTGGTTCTAGAGCCATCAGTATAGAAGTGTATCGACTTGTCTGTTACAGCACCTAAGTCATCCCAGAAAGACCTATCTGGAATAGTGACCTTAAAGTTTTTGTCAAAATTGGGCTTGGGTACAGTGTAGTCTATGTTTTCGGGAAGAGTAAGATTGTCTAGTATTATGGAGTGGCCAGTGTAGTTACTTGACTACTGTGAGATGGTTTTGAGTCTTATGGCAGAACTGGTTGCCATTTGCTTACGAATTAAGTCTAGGGGTGGGAGATATAGTAGGATGTCTAATCCTAACATCCTAACATTGAAGATGTTATACGAATTACAAATAAAAAAAAAACTGTAACGTGAAGTCAATATATTTACGGACATTTCAAGCCCTTAATCTTTTTTTAATTACACCTACAGGCTGAGAGATAAATAAAATAAACTAATCTAAAAACATTCATTATTTTCATTTGCATATTGCAATGATGCTCAGCGTACCATGTTTCAGTGTCTGTAGGCCCCTTTACACACAACTATTAACCCTATAGTGCATAGTGATTAATATACAACATATGAATCGTTACGTTTCTTCAAAGATTTTTCTTTAAATACCGCTTAGAATGGAAAACGGTTTTCAGTTTTCAATTCTTGAAATAATTCTCTTGCATGTAGGGTAATTTCCAAATTCAGCATATACACAATAATTTAGTGCGCGGCGCATGTGGCTTGAATGAGGGTCAAAGTAGTTTTTTTAAAGTGAAAATTAGTACTTATCTATACTTACTTAGTTGGCGCTACAGCTCGAGGTGAACCTGGGCCTGCTTCTCGCAACCATTTGTGTGTGCGTGCTATATTTTTGCACGAATGGAAGGGACCTACAGTTTTTTGCCGACTCCGAACGGCGAGTTGAGAAGCTCAATCGTGACAAATGATACTCTTTGATGCTTGTCAGACATTCGAAAGAGGTGGGCACTGTGAAAAACTTTTAGGTGTTTGCGGCGGGATTCGAACCCAAGACCGCAGTAGTCCGACGCACTAACCACTTGCGCTACGGTACTTATCTATACATATAATAAAACTGTAGATCAAAAAACTGTTTGTTCGCGCATCACGCTAGAACTACTGGACGGATTTTGATGAAAAATTGACATAGTGATTGCTTTTGTTCTTGGATCATATCATTTTTACTTTTTATCCCGGAAAATGGCATGGTTTTCAGAAAATATTAAGAAAACTGCAATATTAAGAAAACAGTCCTAACTCAATAATGGCTTATCAAATTGAAAAACAAAAAAAAAAAACAGGGGAATTTAGTAAATTTTCCCCCGATTCATTTGAGGTATAAAACATCCTCCTGCGTCATCCTGAACAATTATTCAAAACATCGCCCACAATTTTCTTTCAGCGGAGACCATTGCCTGCAGCCGTGCAGCAGTGGGTATCGTTGCAATAGTGTGTGTGTGTGAGTATATCGCACATTTATTACAAAAGTGACACAACTCAAAAAATCAAGTTTTTCAGAAAAGGCGAAAAACTGTTTTGGGAGCATATTGGCAATTTAACTACAAACTAAGTAATGTGGGCAAGAGAATATAGATTATGAACCATGATCATATAATATTTGCGTAAATTTTTTTTCATAATCCTGGAAAATTCATCCTTTTAGAGTTGCGACAATTTTGACGTTGGTTTCGTGCAGTTAGGACTGAATTATTTTGAGATGTGACAATTTTGTTGAAATTTGATTTAAGTTGTGACACTTTTGCTTTTTTACTTTTTTTCAATAGTTCCTGTTTCAATAATACTAGATGCGTTGTATTATTCCTTTTAACCAGATTCTGAATGGATTTGCGTTGAAAAATATATGACCTACAGCAACAATAAAAGATCCAGCTTTTCATTTAGATCTTGTGTTATTGTTGTAGTACATATATAGCTATATGTAAGGTATTGCTGGCCATAATAAAATGCGGCTTTTGTCCAAATTCTGAATTGTAGCAATGTAACTCTTTAACCTTCATGAGCCGGTGGAGTAGATGTATGTATTTATGAAACAAGCAATATTACCTTTATTAATACATTTTTTTTATTGAGGTGTAAAAGAACTAAAAATTAAAAAAATATCTCTTTTAAATTCATATGAAAATTATAGGTAAAAATAAAGTAAAAGTAAAGCAAATTCAGTCAATTTTTATAGAATACATCGTAATAAAATAATTGAGGTATAAAAGAACTAAAAATTAAAAAAATATGTTTTTAAAATTCACATTAAAATTATAGGTATGCAATACAAAGTAACTTAGTCTAAATGAAGTCAATTTAAAAAAAAAACAAATCGTAATGAAATATAATTTATATTAAATTTATAGGTGATATTAATTCAATTTTTAAAAATAAATCGTAATGAAATATAATTCAAATTTAAAATTATAGGTAATACAAAGTAACTCTATCTAAATCAAGTAAATTTTTATAGTATAAATCGTAATAAGATTTTGGAATAATGTTTTTGTTAATTAGATCATCTCACAGCGAAGAAATCCGGTGTCACTTATCTTCTGTAATGCTGTTCGAATGGGTCTATCATTTATGTCAAGGGTGGCTTTGAAAAATGCCTTGCAAACTCTATAACGAGTGGTGTTAACCTCAAAAAACAAAGCTGAATTCAAATTTCTGAAATCTTGCGTGCTTGAATATCGGTATTTTGGTTTTATTTGATTTGTGTACCTAGTAATAAATTCCCGTTGTTTTTGCAAGTCAGCAAGATCCCAATAGTTTTTAAATATTTCCTCTCCTGTATTATTGATTTCTGTACTACAACCTAATCTACACTTATCTCCGCAAGGTGGACGCACTTTCTTAGCAGAAAATTCTTTCTTTGACTTCGGTGTTGAAGTTTAGTCAAACGAATCAAGGTGGGACACTCTGAATTACACGAAATTTCGTAAACATTATTACCTTCAGGAACTTGTGTGTCGGGCAGTTCAATAGGATCTTGAGCTGTGGTTGAGCTTGATGTGAAGTTACTTTGCTGGTTTTCTTTATTTTGTATAGCATCTTCACTTATCATCGGAATAGATGCTTCGTTTTGTAAGGATGTGGTTGCCATTTGCACCATAAATCTGGCCCGACTCATTGAATGCATGATTTACTATGTTTTTTCAAATACTGAAAAGGAATTTATTCAAAATCTATGCATCAAAAGTGTCATAAGACAAATTATGATCAAAAAATGTATCCAGAGTGACATAACTATGAAATTAGTATCCAAAAAATATTCAACACAGTCAGCTAAAGTGCCTTACTTAAAAATTAAACCGTTTTGTCTTCAATAAAATTTAAAAAACTAAAATATTAACTAAATCATCTAAATTGACACAACTCTAAATGTCAATTGACCATTCTTCAACAGTGACCTATCTCAAAATATAACCAATTTTCATATTTACCTCAAACAGCTAAAGTGACTCAACTCAAAATAGAACAAATTGTTTCTTTAAAACAAATCAACTTAGGTAACTCTTTCAATTCGAAATGTTACACGCGCACTCTTGACTAATGATTCTGAAAAATGGCACAACACTAACAAATACACTTTTATTTCAATTTTACACACCCGTTAGCTACGCCGCGCCGGTCTGACCACAATTGAAAATGTGTCAGTTTTTTCAAAGGTACTTTGATCTCGTTTGAAAAGCAGAAAGTGTCATCTGCAGGGATAATAATGAATCTAAGTTAATGCACTTTTGATAAATATATTGTGTGGAAGTTTAACGAGCATTTGTCGGTGATAACTGAAATATTGGGATTTTTGAGTTGTGTCACTTTTGTAATACATGTGCGATATGTGCGCGCTCTGACGTGATCATCTTTTGTTTTGCACTTTAATGTGCTACAATCATCGTAAGCATTTGCGGCTCTCATACTCAACCAATTTTTACAAATGGTGTCAAAAGAAAGAGAATTTTCAAACACCAGTGAACTGCATTCTCAGTTTTTAAATATGTATTATTAGCAAATTTAAACAAAAAATACCGAAATCTATCCAAAATGAACTCCTGTTGTTTTAAGAGTTAATTTTGGTTCATATATCGCACTAATAATGCAATACTGTCGGAACTCAAAATATGACTTCTTTCTGAATCATCGAAAAACTGAGTACAGTGAACTCTCTCATAACCGGACACTGACGGTACCGAGAAATTTGTCCGGTTATGAGAGGTGTTCAGTTATAGGGGAAACAAATAAATTGACATCAACGAAACACAATAAATAGACATATGGTATTAGTTTTATTTTATAAATGAATTCATTTTTATGTGATAAGCACAAATTACCGAAAAATTCATATTTCTGTCTATGGAAATCAAGCTTGAAATTACACATACATACATACATACATACGCTTAACATACAAACCTATTGAAAAGGGGCAATGGGATTTATAAATGCACATAGTTCTTGGATGTTCGCGGACAAGACGGCATATGCCCTCATTGGTTAAGGAAATTAGCGGGTCATGATGGTATATGCCGTCAAAGAATTTTAGGTATGTTAGGACAAGATGGGTTACTCCAACGAGAAATACAGTTTCTATACTTCCATATTCCGGCATTATTTTATTCTACCAGAGACAAATTTTCACTTCACTGTGACCAGCGGAATCATTTTTATCTTTATTCAAAATTTGCATAAAATTATATAAAATATCTCTCAAAATGTCGGAGATATGCGTGTGTCATTCTAGCGATCTCCACCGAAAATTATGTGTCCGGAAGACCGCGAACGTGATAACAACGCAAACGACACTCCAAAGTTTACATTTTTGCTTCCTTTCTTTGCAAAGTGCTAAGAAGAGGAAAACAAAACAAAAACAAAAAAGAAGTATGTAAATAATTTGCCATACGTAGATGTGTTTTGTCCAGTTAAGAGAGAGCGACATTCTATGGCGGTTACGAAAATTGGTGTCCGTCTCCGGTTATGAGAGAGTCCGGTTATGGGAGAGTTTATATGAAAAATTGAGTTTTTATTTCCGTTCTTTGAAATCTGTCCGGTTATAAGAGGTGTCTGGTTATGAGAGGTGTCCGTAAGGAGAGAGTACACTGTATTTATATCTTGTTACAGATTATAATAAAAAAATTAATAGCTTATTTGGATTATTAATAAATATTTTGTTTCTTGCACTATTCTAACGACAGCTTATTGACGCGTAGGGAAGTGAATTTTACGTTTGAATATGGTGATACATATACAGCATTTGTTGTTTATTAGTACGAAGCCAAGGTAATATTGCCCTTGGCTGTGGCGTCGTCAGTAGTTACGATAGTTCTAACTGGCACCTGTTGCTGGTTAAAGTGCAGAGTACATGTCAATCAACCGGGTTGTGGACGAATTTTTAGATTCTTTATCTGCTCCAGGGATTCCATCACATAAATTAAAACTAAAAGTAGGTGTACTTATTGTTCTTCCAAAAAATTTGAGCCCACCTAAGTAACGGCACCCGATTTAGAGTTACAACTCTGCAATGAATTCTGGTGGAAGCGAAAGTATTGACGGGCTGTGGTGCCGACGAACATGTATTTATCCCTAGAATTCCGACCATACCTAACATATTTCCGTTCCAGTTGAAGCGTGTAAACTTTTCCATCTGCGTCCGCTTTGCGGTGACGATAAATAAGGCGCAGGGACAAACAATGTGTACCACGGGCATGGACCTCACCGCCGCGCCGGCTGCTTCTCACACGGTCAATTATACGTGTCTCTTTCCTATGTCAACGAAAGTAAAAATGTATTTGTTTATGCACCAGGCAACGCAACCTCAAACTTTGTAAAAAAAAATATTTCCATAATAAAATATAGCAACTATCAATTATTTATAGTAGATGATGTTTTATAACATTTTAGTGCATGTTGGTTTTTAAGAACTATGGAATCTATACTTAGGGGCTGAAACGACATTGATAAAGTGCAATTAATCAAAAATATTTATTACAAAATTTTCTGGACTTGCACAAATACTTTGATGTTTCTTCGCTCCCACTGAATGCGAAGCAAGGCGGGCACGGGTTCAGGTAGTTCATTAATAAAATTGTTTGTTATTGTGGATACTTTAGCATAGGCCCGCAGAATAATTTGTGATCGTACCAGTCTATTAAAGCTTCCGATTTACTGGTATATTAGAAAGTAAAAGAACATATTTTCTTAGCACTTCAGCTTTAGAGAATCATTTAGAATTTCTAAAAAATCATTTAAATCGCTCTTGAGGAAATAGGTTTTGCAAATTAGTAAAAAGTTGCAGGCGGGCGAAGCGAAGCGAGCACGGGTCAGCTAGTTTCTAATAAAAGTGAGTAAAAGAAAATATGTTGATATTCGTTTATTTTTGAACAGTTGATTTACGTTCAGTTCCCATAACTTGGAAGTAAATATTCTTGTGTAATACTGTTTTTTTTTATAATGGTTCATATATGAAACACCATGCATTAGAACTGATATCTTTTTCAAATAACTTCCGTTACAAAAGTAAATCAACAGTCAACGATTTCTGTTTTAGTTCTTGATTTCAGTGACAAAAATCCAAAATATTAAGATGAAATGGAATACAAGGTTGATGAGAAAATATTATGTGAGCATAAAAAGCGTGAGCTGTTTGTAAGCAAAATGCCAGATGATGCTGGGAATTCAGACCCAGATGAAATTACTCCGCACGAAGATGTGTTTGCCAAAATGTTGAGGGAAAATAATTATTTGAAGCAGTTGCTTGGAACAGAACGAAGACCTTGAGCTATATTTGGAAGATTTGAAAATAATAGTGCTAGTGATATCCGCATACTCCAAGCTCAAATGCTCTTCTGCGGAAGAAGAACAATTTAATTTGAAGAAAAAATCGCCTTCAAGGGCTCAAAGGAACTGCCAACACATACGAATTTTTCAAATACTTTTTTGATGACGTTTTTTCAAAACAATTGTCGATGAAAGCAATTTCTATACTAAGTAAAAAAAACATCCAGCACACAACTTTACCTTGAAAATTGAAGAACTACAAAAATGTATCTGGGAATTCTTGTACTATCGTCTTTTGTTAAATGCATCAATAATATTCGGCATTATTGGGACACTGTACTTGGGATAGATGTGGTTAAAAATGCTATGACCGTCAACTTTTTCAAGAGGTTTCGAGCTGCTTTACATTTTAACAACAATATGCCAGAAATAACTGACACAAACAGTCCTGACTTTTTGACAAACTACACAAAATTCTTCCTGCCATCAAGTCGCTTCAGAAAAAGTTCTTGTCGGTTCCCATAGAAGAGTGCTTGTCAGTTGATGAGCAAATTTATGTTTCTAAAAGCAAGAACCACTTAAAATAATATCTTCCAGGTAAGCCGCACAAATGGGGCTTTAAAATTTGTCTACCATTTGCTTTATGTTTCCCTTATTAATGCGTGGATATTGCATAAGGCAGTTCGCAAACAGAAAGGTCATAAAACTATGAAACTAATTCAATTTCGAAGAGACTTAGGTATCACGTTGTGCTCTCTGGTAGCAATGATAGCAAGAAAAAGGAAGACCATCGGCTTCTGATTCAAATCCAGCACTCTAAAAAGAAAGGGGCCAACAGAAGCCATACCACCCATTGAAGTCAGATCGGACGGCATCGATAATTTTCCTCTAAGGTATAAAAACCCTTACTGTGTCGAATAGATGTTCGTAACATACTTTAGATGTAAAAGTGCTCTGTGCACCAGCAGAGGCAGGATTTTTTTTTTTTTTTATTTATATATATTTATTTAGCAGATCCCTGCTATTCAAATTCAATAATACATAAAATAGATACAAATTAAACTTAACATAAGGTGGTTGCATATTCGTTATGAGTATTCAAGTATAAGGATGGTTTGCTTTAATGAATTCAATTATACATCTTTTAAATCTACAAAAATTAGTTTAATTTTTTATATTATACGGTAATGAGTTAAATAAGCGACATCCTTTGAACACAATGCTATTTTGGGTTACATTCTCTAAATAGGACGGTAATCTAAAGTCATTGCCGTTTCTTAGATTATAAGGTTGTAGGTAGGGTTACCAGACGTCCCCCTATAGGGGTGCCAGCCCCCCTTTTTCATACCAAAATGCTGTTTGTCCCCCCTATACAAACTTCTGTCCTCCTTATTAAGTAAAATTCAAAAAGAGAAAACATTTAATTTAAAACTGTTAGAATATTTTCATTAAATATTTTTAAAAAGATTCTCTGTCATCTATTTGAAGTTCAAAATCCTTTGAAAGCTGAACGCATCCACTCAATGAACTACATATTAGGTCTGTTCCCGTGCTGTCCAAAACAGCCGAAAACTACGCAAAACTACACTCTCTTCTGTCAAAACCTACGAAAAATCTTCTTAGGGGAACAGGATTTGACTGTTTTTGGTTGTTTTGCACAGGTACTGGAACAGACCTAATAGGTCTGTTTGGTATCTTTTCTGGGTAAGTCTTAACTCGCTGTCAAATAATAAAATAATTTGAAAAGTGGGGGAAAATCCTCTCAGCAGTGGAAAATTCGTAAGCAAAGTAACCAAATACATTTTCGTAAAACCTGTAAATTTTTTTGTTTTCCACTTACAATGAAGATTATGATATGACATTTCACAACTGTCAGATGGCTGGTTTGACAGAGTTCATTAAACTTACGCGAAGAAAAAGACTGCGTAAGATTGTGTACGCTCTCAGTGGAGGGGAATTTTTTTGAAATGTCATTTGGCTCTCTCTTTAACGAATATTTTGGGTTACCAAACACGAAATTCGCAAGAAACTTACGAAACTTATTTTTGTTGTTTTGTTTCTCATTAATATATTTTAGTTGAAAAGTTATAAGTTATAATTTTTGATTTTTGTGATTGTTTTTTAAAATTCAAAATCGAATGAAACTTTTTTACTTCACTTTTTTTACGCTGGTGTTGTATTTTTCAAAAACATATTTTGTCTCGCGATGTCCCCCTTTTCGTCATTTTTAATCTGGTAACCCTAGTTGTAGGTCTCTTATATATACGAGATATTTTTTTTAAATGTTTAGGTAACATTCCATATTTGATTTTAAAGATAAAGCACAGTACGTTGGCATATCTGTGGTCACAAGGAAAAACCGCTAGAGTCTGGTTTACTCATTTTTCAGGAGAGCAGTTTAAAGTTTTTGACAAATAGGTTTTTTTTTTTTTTTTTCAAGTGTTTATTTATTTTATTTAAACAATATTACATTTTTTTTAGTCTAAATAAACTTAAAAACTATATTATTATTTTTTTTATTCTATTAAAGATAATGGCCTTAGTGGCACTCAATATTTATATTATTTTTTTTTTGTGTATGTGGATTATTTATAAAATTTATTATATCTACGTCATTTGTTTTTTTTAATATTAATTTTTGATTTGATTTAAGGAACATTTTTTAAAAAACCTCTTTCAATGATTATATTTTTTTTTATAAAATGTATGATTAAGAACTTAAATCTAACTTATACTAAATAAAACTAATTAAAACTAACTTACATCTAAAAGTCTAAGGACCAGGCCCTGCCATGCGATCCCTATTCCATCGCTCAAACGTTAATTTAACGCATAATCGATAAATCAAAAATCACATGGCAGGGCCTGGTTTGGCCTTATTATATGCTAGCTTAAGCCCAATCAAGCCACCAGTACTTCTCCCAAATGAGTCTATCAAAATTATTTTTATCTTTTTCAGGTATGCTCACGCAGTATCTGAAGATAGCATTGCCATCCCCCAGGCTTGTAGGCACATACTTAATTCTTTTATCAGTTGCTCGTCTGGCAACATGGTATATTATCGGTACGTTCGTTAAGTCTGATAGATAGCCATGAGCATCCAGAAACAAGAATGCTTCAGGTGGTATGTATCCCCTTTCTAATGTATTTCTGAAATACTCAGGGTTGGGATAGAACAAGCCCGAAATGAGTTCGTTTTCCATAACATTCGCCGATCGGGCAAAATGATTCCTCACAAGGCCCAGAATTACATTGTCAATTCTGGACACACCGGAAGCATCCAATAGCTTCTTATTTGTAACGTAATGCCGAAAGTCGGAATGCTCACTCCTGTACATCTGCATGCAAGCTCTTAGGCATTTTCTTTCAAAGATTCTTATTTTTTCCATGTATGAAGGGTTAATGTTCCACCATACTGGGCTCGCGTTAGTCAGAATTGGACGAACAAATGCTTGGTAGCAAATGATCTTCACATCGGAACTCAGATAGTTGGAGTAGAAAAGCTTCTTGAGAGACAAAAATGTCGCCCTAGCCTTTTGCAACTTTATATTTATGTGTTCATTATAGTACAAAAATTTGTCCAAATGAACCCCTAAATATTTCACAACAGTCTTTGACTCGATCTGAAGACCATTTGAACTCATTATTTTGAGGTTTTTCCAATTATGTCTCAAGTCTGAATTTCCGCGTCTCATTGTGGTGCGGAACAGTATGGTTTCACATTTTGAAAAATTTATGTTAAGTTTCCATTCAGTACAAAATCTATGGAAACTGTTAAATTTGCCTTGAAGCCTTGTTTGAATTTCATCAATTCTCGACCCGCTTGCATACAGTATAACGCCGTCAGCAAATGCTATAGAATCATCCAGTTCCCTGAGTATATCGGAAATATATATGTAGCCGAATCAATTAAAACATTTAATTTTTTTTAATCAGTAAAATTCACTTAAACACATTCATTTTTTACGAACACATTTTCCATGCTTGAACGCATTCATTTTGGGTAAATACTTTTTCGATAAAAAATTGTCACTCAGATTTTAACGCCGAACGTAACGGACGCATTTTTTAAAGCAAAAAAACAAAAATGTATTTTCAATGCTTGTGTAATTTCAAATAAATAAAATTCCTGTGTAATTTCAATAAAACAAAAATTCCTCTGTAATAATCCTTTTTTAAATGTAATAAAGAAACGTTAAATATAGTGACGCGCGCGACTCTCAAACTGCGAATTACAGTGCGTTTCGAAAAAGAAGTTTGAGAGTTCCGTCATTTTTGCAAACCGTGATAAAGTGACAGCCGAAAAACAAAGTGCGATAAATCCGAAATGAATTCTGACGGTGACAAAAACGGTTCGATCGGCGAAACCGAACTAAATGCAAATGCATCAATTCCGCGGATGCCGATGCCAAGGCTAATTGACCACGTACACAATGTTAAACTTTATTTTACAAGCTTAGAATTTTGGTTTGAGGCAAGTAACGTAATCAGTGATTATAAAAAATATTGTTCGGTGATGGCGCAGGTTCCACTCAATGACCTCGGTACGATACAAACTGAGATCGGCACAGTTCCGGCGACAGGTAAATAAAGGGTGATTTTTTAAGAGGTTGAGAACTTTTTTTAAAAAAAAAATACAAAAAATTCGAAAAAATGAATGAAATATTTATTTGAATCGATAGTTTGAACCTTGCAATTTAATGTTTAAAGATAATTTCATGCAAATGTTGACCGCGGCTGCGTCTCAGGTAGCCCATCCGCTGAGTCCAATTTTGGCATACTCTTTCACACATATCGGCCGGTATCTCACGAATGAATGCATGGATGTTGGCTTCCAGTGCGTCAATCGAAGCGGGCTTGTCCCTATAGACATTAGCCTTGACATACCCCCACAAAAAATAATCTAATGGTGTCAAATCGCACGATCTAGGCGGCCAATTGACCGGCCCGAAACGTGAAATTAACTGTTCACCAAACTCGCCTCGCAATTGCGCCATTGTTTCGCGTGCTGTGTGGCATGTGGCACCGTCTTGTTGAAATCACATATCATGCAAGTCAAGAACTTCCATTTCGGGCAAAAAAAAGTGCTGTAACAAAGGCCTAACTGCTGGGAACGGCGCCGAATCGACATTTCGCGGTCTTCTGTCACACTAGCTGATACGGCCGCAATATTTTTTTCACTACGCACAGTACGTAAACGTGTTGGTGGTTTAATGTCCAACAAAGTAAATTTGGTGCGAAATTTGGTCACAATCTTCCGAATAGACTGCTCAGAAGGTCGAGAATGCCGATCATAAAATGGAAGCAGCGCGCGATGAACATTTCGAACCGAGCACGAATTTTGATAGTAAAATTCAATAATTTGCAAGCGTTGTTCATTTGTAAGACGATCCATGGTTAAATTGCAAACCAAACTGAAGCTGTTTGACAGTGACACAAGGTACTAAACACACGTCAGCTGTCAAAACCAGTGTTGCCAAAACCAAACCAGCTAAAAAATCACCCTTTACAACCTTATCAAACCTATTATTATTGCATTTTATTCCGACTCCCAGCAAAAAAGGTTTCGAGAAGCCATTATCGAGATGCAACTTGGTGACATGAAACCGCGTCAGTTCTACCAAAAATTAAAGAGCCTAGCTTCCGACTCTTTAACTGACACCGCACTAATCGATCTCTGGGCTGCACGTTTGCCTGAAATGGCTCACGCGGCTGTAATTCAGATGAAGGAATCGCCAATAAAAGACCGACTCGTCGCAGCTGATGCCCTCGTAGAATCAATTCGTTTACGTGCCATCGGCGATCGCAACATTCGTCAAACCACTTCGCAGCCATCGACGCCAGCAATTCCAGCTAAAATAACACCAGCGGAGCTAAACGAAATAAATATGCTCAAAAAATTAAGCAACCAAATTGCAGAGCTCGAACGTAAATTTGCAGAAACGAGCGCCAACCGCCATCGCAGCAAGTCACGTGAACCCAGCCGATCCCGTGAGCGCTCAAAATCCCGCACTGAACATTCGAATTGCTGGTACCATTGGAAATTTGGCACCGATGCGAAGCATTGCCGCAAGCCGTGCCAATTCGGTACGGACGCCAGCCAAACAAAAAATGATTGAAGCCAGCAGCCCGTGTCGGATTCAGGTCACGAACAGCCTGAATCCAAATCCGTTAACCGACTTAAGATACACGACAAATTTACGAACATCGGTTTTTTTATTGATACTGGAGCCGACGTATCAGTCATGCCATTCAGTCGGTCCACGGGTAACTGCAAAACATCGAAAATTAAACTGTTCGCAGCAAACGGATCTGAAATTAAAACCTACGGCGAAACCACACTGAAGATAAACCTCGGATTGCGACGCGACTTCGTGTGGACGTTTATAATTGCTGATGTGACAACGCCAATCATCGGTGCAGATTTTATTACTAACTACGGACTATTGATCGATCTTAAGGAAAACAAAATGATTGATCCACTCACTGGCCTGAATTTAAATTGTATGCGCATCACTGTCAACGAGACAACCGAATACAAAACGTTCTGTTTAAATTCGATTTATGCTGACCTTCTCAGAGAATTCAAACAAATCACGAAACTACCACCGCCTGAAAGCGCAATCTCAACCGCAGTCGTACATCGAATTCTCACAACCGGACAGCCTATTTATACTCGACCTCGGCGACTGGATCCCGAAAGACTGGAAGCAGCCCGAAAGGAATTCGAAATTTTGATGAAAGCCGGAATTTGTCGACCGTCAAGCATTTGTTGGGCAAGTTCTCTTCATATGGTGAAGAAAGCAGATGGTTCATGGCGTCCGTGCGGCGATTATCGGGCGTTGAACGCTATCACAGTTCCAGATCGTTACCCCATTCCTTATTTGAACGATTTCGCTTGTAATTTGCAAGGTAAGACCATTTTCTCCAAGATCGACTTGCAAAAAGCATTCCATCAAGTTCCAGTTGCCGAGGATGACATCGAGAAAACTGCGATCACAACGCCATTCGGATTGTTCGAATTTAAATTCATGACTTTTGGCCTGCGCAACGCCGCGCAAACTTTTCAACGCTTAATACACGAAGTTTGCCGCGGTCTCGATTTCGTATTCGCGTACATTGATGATTTGTGCATCGTATCGACAACGCCTGAAGAACACCACGAACACCTCCGGATCATTTTCGAGCGACTTAAGAAATACAGCTTGGCGATAAACGTTGCAAAGTGCGAGTTTGGTAGGCGAGAAATCCAATTTCTTGGACATCACGTGTTATCTGATGGACTTTTGCCGCTACCTGACAAAGTTGAGGCGATACAAAATTTTCCACTTCCAACGATGATCAAGCAGCTAAAGAGTTTTCTGGCAATGCTTAATTTTTACCGCAAGTTCTTACCAAACGCTATCGCAACGCAAGCTAAATTACTCGAGATGATCCCCGGAAATAAAAAGAACGACCGAACGCTGCTGACCTGGACAGACGAAGCGAGAAATGCATTTCAGAGATGCAAACTCGACTTGTCCAACGCTGTTTTACTTGCTCATCCTTCAAAAACTGCAGAGCTTTCTCTTTTTGTCGACGCTTCTGACATCGCTGCAGGCGCAGTTTTACACCAAGTCGTCGATAAAGCGCTGCAACCACTTGGTTTTTTTTCAAAAAAGTTCGACAAGGCGCAACTTCGCTACAGCACGTATGATCGCGAACTCACAACGATGTATTTAGCCGTCAAACATTTTAAGTTCATGCTGCAAGGAAGAAGATGCCACATCTACACCGATCATAAACCTCTCACCTTTGCCTTCGCTCAAAAACCTGAAAAGGCAAATGATCGACAAGCACGCCAGCTCGATTACATCGGTCAGACTACTACCGACATCCGACACGTCAAGGGAGCCGAGAATGTAACAGCCGACTTACTATCACGGATCGAAAGTCTGCACTCAACCGCTGAAATTGACTACGAAATTTTGTCAGACGATCAAAAAATCGACCAGGAGTTGCAGAAAATTTTGACTGAAGGTAAAAGTGAAAAATCGATTAAATTAAAACTCTTTATCGTTCCAGGTAGTTCCAAACGAATCATTTGCGACTACTCAACTGATGCCATCCGACCTTTCGTAACAAAGAAATTACGAAACCAATTCATCCGGGCAATTCACGATATATCGCACCCTGGAAAACGTGCCACGGCCAAACTGATGACCAAACGATTCGTTTAGCCTGGCATCCAATCCGACATCGCAAAATTTGTTCGAAGCTGTCTAAAATGTCAACGTGCGAAAATTAATCGACACACGCATTCGTCATTGCAGAAATTCGACACACCATCCGAAAGATTTTCCCATATTAACATTGATTTGGTTGGACCATTTCCACCATCCGATGATAACCGCTACTGTTTAACAATTATCGACCGCTTCACCCGATGGCCGGAAGCCATACCGATTCGCGACATGACAGCTCCGACAGTCGTAAAGGCACTCATTTCCGGCTGGATTTCGAAATACGGTGTGCCAAAGATCATTACATCTGATCAAGGCAGCCAATTCGAATCAACACTCTTTGATGAACTCATGCGAACTTTGGGTACTCGCCATTTAAAAATGACTGCATACCATCCGCAGTCGAACGGACTAATCGAAAGATGGCACCGAACACTTAAGGCAGCGATTCTATGTCATAATACCGAAAGATGGGCTATGCATTTACCAATGATTCTACTCGGCCTTCACTCAACATATAAAGACGATTTGAAAGCATCACCGGCCGAACTCGTTTTCGGTACAACACTCCGCATACCTGGCGAATTCTTCGATGAGCAGCCATCAAACAAAACGGCTGCGCAAACAGTCATCGACTTGCGAAATGCCATGAGCGACATTCGTCCAACAACAACGGCGTGGCATTGCAATCCACAATACTTCGTGCATGGTGATTTACACACAGCAACACACGTATTTCTTCGAGATGATTCTATCCGCCCGAGCCTAACGCATCCGTATAGTGGACCATTCGAGGTGCTCGAGCGAACACCAAAATACTTCCGTCTACGACTGCCGAGGCGTGAGTCTAACGTCACCATCGACCGACTAAAGCCTGCATATCTGCCGGCAGACGAAGGAACAACAGTCGTTCACAGACCTCCGTGGAGTACGCACGTGTTTCGGCTTCGAAAAGTGTAACCAGTGAGTAAAGTTCATCGTTTGACTAGCGAATTTTAATTAGCTCGATAGCCGTGTGGTGCTAGTGGTGAACCGTCACCCAGTAGACCGAGGTTCAAATACCAGTCGGGGAAAAATTTTCTTCGGTGTTTTTTTAATTTAAAAATTAAATTAAAGTGATCGGCAACAGCCGATAGTACCGGCGATGGCTGATGGCCAACGGTCCGCGTCCCAAAAAACGGGAACAGCGGACAAAACAACATCGGGCGATGATGACGCGTCTGTAAAATCAGGCCACCAAACAACGGTGGTCATCGAAGGAGCGGGGAAGAGGAGGAGGAGGCTGAGGCCGACTCCCAACATGGGAAAGCGCCCCTCTCTTTCAGCTTCTGCAGAACAGCTGCATGTGGAAGCGGGGGAGGAGGCGCCAACGACATCAGCAGCAGCCAATCAACAACGTCCACGAGCAGCCGATGATAATACAATCACCTACGTATCCGACGGTGGTGAAGGTCATTACACCGGCAATAGCAATAGCTTCGCCTCTCTGGCAGCCTCAGAGTCAGAGGATGAAGATGACGAGTTGGAGCTCCTAAGCCGCAGCATCAGAGAGCTGCAACAAAAGGCTCTGATCATCAAGGCCAAACAAGTGGCTAGAAGGGTAAAGGAGCAGGAGATTGAGCTCCAGCGAAAGCAGCAACAACAACTCGCCAACCAAAAAGACCAGCAGCCAAAGCAGCAAGAACAACAGCAGCCGATAAAGCAGCAGTCGCAACCTCAGCTGCAACAACAACAAAAACAGCAAAAGCAAAAAACCGAACAACAAAACCAGCAACAGCAGCAGAAACCGCAGAAGCAACAACAACAGCAGCAACAACCACAACAGCAGCTGAACCAGCAGCAGCAACAGCAACAACAACAACAGAAGCTAGCGAGGGAGAAGGTGCCCCCAATTAACACCTTCAAAATGGAGTTGAAAGAAACCATTGAACTATGTAAGTCGGCCATTGGAAACAATTTTTTTATTAAAAGACTTAGCGTAGATAGGCATTCTATTCACTGTAACACAGTAGATCAGTACAGGAAAATTAAGAAATTGTTAGCGGACTCGACGACGGAGTTCTTCTCCTTCACCCCGAAGGGGGAAAAGCTGCAAACTATGCTGCTGAGGGGGATGGAACCGTCCACCGAACCGGAGGAGCTTCTTAGAATGCTCAAGGAGAAGAAGTGCGATGGGCTCGAATTCGTAGGAGTCAAGCCTTTCACCACAGCAAGGGCCAAAAGGGAGAAGCGGAAATTACCGTTCTTCCTGGTTCAGCTGTCACCCAATAGCAAACTGGATGGTCTAAGGAATATTAAGGTCGTAGACTACCAGGTTGTCACATGGGAAACAATAAAGAGAAGCGATAACATTATTCAATGTGTTCGCTGCCAGAGGTTCGGGCACGCCGCGTCGAACTGCGAGATGCAGCCTCGATGCGTGAAGTGTGGAAAGAACCACAAGTCTGAAGAATGTTCTCTGGGGAAAGAGGGGGCGTCAGAGAAATCTCAGCTCTCGTGTGCGTTGTGTAGGAACTCGGGACACACCGCTAACTATCGGGGTTGCCCCAAGTTCCAAGACATTAAGAAAGTGAACCTGGTTCGACAGCAGAAGAGCGTAGTGAAAAGTCTTCCACGTCCAAACCAAAGTCAAACCGTCACACCCCAAATATCCTACGCCCTGGTTGACTTGGAAAAAGCCTTCGACACCGTTTGGCTAGAGGGACTTTTCTACAAGTTGAGCAGGCTGAGCATAAGTAAACCACTGCTGTACATACTTTATAATATGCTCACCAGTAGGCGGTTCATTGTGAAAAATGGCAATGTGACCTCTGCTGGCACGTTTGAAATTAAAAATGGTCTACAACAGGGTGCGGTTAATTCGCCGATCCTTTTCAATATTTACACAAGTGATCTCGTAGCGTCTCTTCACCATGCTATTGCGTACGCAGATGACTTGGTCGCGTACAGATCAGGGCCAAAGATCGAGGTCATTGCAATTCTCTTGCAGCGTGACTTCGATAAGATTCAGCGATATTGTGACGACTGGAAGTTGAAGATCAACCTCCAGAAGTCAGAAACCATCTTGTTTCGGACGCCGTTGTCTGGGGCCTCATGGGACACCAGAAGGAATTGGCGAAAGTTCGCAATCGTTGGGCGACACGGGAGGCCACTTGCATGTCGAAATGTAGTCAGATACCTCGGGCTCTGGCTAGACCAGTATCTGTATTTTAACAAACATATAGATGCTGCTCTGGCCAGAGCCAGAGGCGCTTTTGCCCTTACAAAGAGACTGTTTTATAGCAGCCAACTCGATGCGAGGGTAAAGGTTATCTGCTACATGGCCCTTATACGGCCAATGATAGCATATGGTTGTCCCGTGTGGTTCAACGTCGGACCAAGTTCGATGGAAAGGATTCGGGTGTTTGAGAGGGCTTGTCTTCGGACTTGCCTTCGTTTATACAGAACACCAGAGTCCGAGTACAAAAAATTCTATTCCAATGAGGTCCTATACAATAGGGCTAACTTAATAAGAGTGGATAATTTCCTGATCAAGATGACTCGAAGGCACATTGCAAGAGCAATGAGTTCGATGAATAGCCTGATCTTCGGGGCTTATTACCCCAATTTCACGTACCACGAAAGAGTGCGCCTTAACGGCTTCGTTCCACCAGAAGCGTTCCTCTATTTTGACCAACAGGGTCTGATCCAGGATAGATCAGCGGTACCGCTAATCTTCCATGTTGCTCGCAAGACTGTGGATAGGCGGCTCAACTACGACAGAGACGTCGCACAGAGCCAAACGGAGCACCTCCGGTTTAGTAGTCGGTTTCGGGGCGCGATGGGTACGATGTTGAGCAGCAGCATCAGAAATTCTGGTGGCTGCTGGAAAGAGATGGAATTCCCTCGTCGATTCCGTTTGATCCGGGGTAAGCCCCAAGACAAAGTTGGCCGCTTGTGTATTAATATATGTATATATTTATGCCGTGGCCGGCTTACATAGGTTTAGGTAGTATAGGTATTATTAAGTTTTATAAAATAAAAAAAATAATAAAAAAAAAAAAAAAAAAAAAACTGCACAGCACTTTGCAAACAGAAAAAAAATATAAAAAGAAATAAAAAACCACAAAAAAATTATAAAATAACACAGCACAAAAACAAAAAAAAAATTTACGTATTTAATTACGTAGCTAGAGTTAAGATAGGTTAAGTAGTTGTAAGTTTTATATAAGGTAGTTTTAAGCAAAAATAAAGTCATTTCACTAAGTTTTTTTTACAAAAACATTTTTCTTAGTAAGCATTAAAATTGTAATTATAATTAAATTTAAATAGTATAAGTTAGGTTACGTCGAAAGACATAGTATAAGTATTAAGTTTAGCTTAGAGTGCCCGTGTGGGGCCAGTAAGTTAGAGTAAGATAGTTAAGTTAGTTAAGCTAGTTTTAAGCACTTTTGTCTAGCATGTAAGTAATAATTGAATTGATAAATAAAAATGCATTAAAAATGAAAAAAAAATGAAACGAAGGAACAACGAATGCAGTACCAGCACAGCCAAATATCACGAGAGAAGAAACAGCGAAACCTAAGCCAACATCAAACGAACCGGCTACTTCTACGACGGAGCAATCATCGACGAAAGTCACTCGATCTGGGCGACACGTACGATTTCCTGATAAATATCTGTGAACGTCGACTTTCGTCTAGGCGGGGGGTACTGTAGCCGAATCAATTAAAACATTTAATTTTTTTTAATCAGTAAAATTCACTTAAACACATTCATTTTTTACGAACACATTTTCCATGCTTGAACGCATTCATTTTGGGTAAATACTTTTTCGATAAAAAATTGTCACTCAGATTTTAACGCCGAACGTAACGGACGCATTTTTTAAAGCAAAAAAACAAAAATGTATTTTCAATGCTCGTGTAATTTCAAATAAATAAAATTCCTGTGTAATTTCAATAAAACAAAAATTCCTCTGTAATAATCCTTTTTTAAATTTAATAAAGTAACGCTAAATATATATTAAATAGGTGCGGTGCAATTGACAAATACGTAAAATTACAAATGACTCTATTGGGCGATTGGAAACTCCGATCGCGTTGAAAAAAAAGTGAAATAAAGATGATTTTACTCTTTCTTAGTTGAAAATAATTTTTTTTTGGAAAAAAATAACTGTAAACGATTTTATTGACAAAAATAATACTTTAATATTCATAAAAAAATCCTATCTGGAGTTTAGTTGTTTTTCCATTTTAAAGAATCACAATTTAATTTTGGAATAACCGCTAAACTGCAGATAGGAAAGTCTTTTTACTTATTCTTCCTTCAAAAAAATGAACAAAACAAAAAATATTAACACGGAAAAACAGCTAAACTCAAGTTTAGCTATTTTTCCTCCACAAAAAAATGTAATAATTGTATAAATTTAATGTGGAAAAACAGCTAAAGTCAAGTTAAGTCTTTATTCCCTGTTGTAAATCTTAAAAAAATTATCTTAAGTCAACTTTAGACAGTAAATATCTTTTTTTCTTGTTGAGTTTGGTTGTTTTTCCTTAATCTAAACTAAAAAAAAATTACTTTAGCTATTATGTTTTTTTGAAATTGTGGTCACATTTTTAAAGATAAAAAGCTGAAAAAAATGTACAAAATAGATTCGAGTACGCTATCTAATGGCATCAAAATCAAATTTCATCTAAAGTCGACTTTAGCGGTTATGGCTTGTGGCCACAGAATATCCTTTGTTTTACGCCTAACAACACAAGCATGTCTAATATAAGTCTTATTGATGTAGAACGATTGCACTTCAATATAATTCGCATAGCCCGATTTTGTAAGCATTGCAGCCTAGACAATACAGTGTTAGAACAAAGATACAAAATAGACGAGCAGTACTCAAAATGCGGTTTAACCATTACGTTGTATATATTAATAGCACACAAAAGTGATATCCGCTTTCGTACTCTATTGAAAAATCCGTTTTTTTTTTTGGCTAATTTTTTCACAAGTTAATTTTGAATCAATGACTATTCCTAGATATTTAATTTTAAGTTATTTGACTTCAACCATATGCTTACTCTATATAAATCTTCCTGCAGACATCGCGTACAATCGTCGGGGTTCATTCCAGATATAAAAAGAAGTGCGTCGTCAGCGAAGAGGGCTATCTGAGAGTGTCTGAGTTCACTTTCCATGTAGTTTATATATATGACTAGTTGAACCCATGCTCGCCTTGCTTCGCATTCTAAGGGTTTTCTTATGCTTACAAATATGCAATTTCAGTGGGAGCGTAGAAACATCAAAGTATTTGCCTAAGTCCACAAAATTGTTTAGTAAATTTTGTTGATGAACAGCGTTTTATCAAAAACGTTTCAATGTGTAACTTTCAG
Organism: Brachyopa scutellaris; assembly: GCA_949775065.1. Lineage (NCBI taxonomy): Eukaryota > Metazoa > Arthropoda > Insecta > Diptera > Syrphidae > Brachyopa > Brachyopa scutellaris. The sequence goes on along the minus strand of OX459114.1, from coordinate 87,455,763 downwards.
CCCCTAACTGCAGATTTCATAGTTCTCAAAAACCGCACCGCACCGTCAACACTTCCGCCTCTACCAGATGTCATTGCGAAATTGTAACTCCAGGTCGGGTGCCATTACATTATTTAGGCGGGCTCAAGTTTCTTAGAAGAATAGTAGGTACACCCACTTTTAGTTTAAATTTATGTGATGGCAGCGAAAGCGAGAGTTTAAAAATTCGACCAGATATCTGGTTGTTACTTCTTGGTCCACAACCCGGGTGATTGAAATACATTTTGCACTTTGACCATCAGCAGGTGAAAATATCTCGCTGTTAGTTGCAGGAGCTTAATCATTCCGAGGCAACAAAATAGCTATCTAGCAAAATAATATTTATTAACTGAAAATGCAATTCACTGCTCTCTTTCTTTTGACACCTCATTTGTTAAGATTGGTTGAGTGTGAGAGCCGCAAATGGTGATAATGATTGTAGCACATTGAAGTACAAAGCATATGATCATGTTAGAGCGCGCACATATACTCACACACACACTATTGCAACGATACCCACTGCTGCCCGACTGCTGGCGGTGGTCTCCGCTGAAGGAAAATTATGGGCGACGTTTTGAATAATTGTTTTGAACATTGCTCAGCTTCAGGATAACGCAGGAGGATGTTTTATATCTCAAATGAATCAGCGACAGATTTACTAATTTCACCTATTTTTTTGATTTTCAACCCGATAAGCTATTATTGAGTTAGGACTGTATAATGATAATATTCCTCTCCGATATACAGTTATTTTGACTACTATATAAGACCCAGTAGGCTGAGCAAAAAATTACATAGCTTGTGATCATCCCGGGTACTTAAGAAGCATTTCGAAAAAAAGTTTCATCGAAATCTGTCCAGCGGTTTTCACGCCATTAGGTAACCAAGAAAAAACCTCTACAGTTTTATAATATTTATAGATGAAGAGAAGTGTCCCAAGGACAGATCCCTAAGGTACCCCAAACAATGTTTCGACACTATTCGATATAGTTCCATTTATGTTTGTAGTTTGTCTTTTTCCATTTAAAAATGATTTAAACCAATTTAATTCGTTACCTAGAATGCCATATCCCTGGAGTTTGGACAGTAGAATTTTCCTGTGGATGGTTTCGAACGCTCTTTGAAAGTAGAGGAAGATGGCAATGACATATTTTTTCTTGTTTCTTTAAATTTCACACTAAATAATTAGTTCTATGCGAGAGTATGATGATTGATGATAAATATCTGTTTGGTTTTGTTATAAATATAAAATAGGAAACTGCGAAATGGTCTATGATGTTTATTTGAGTTGAAGAGTGCCCCTAATGCATAGTGATGCATATATGAATCGCTATATTTTTTTGCATTTTTTAATGTTTAAACTGCTGGAACAAACTTTGTTTTTTAAGTGATTTTTTTTTTTTCGAAAATAAGAAATCATGCACTAGAGGGTTAACGAATTTCCCCTCTTATGTAATTGTTTGCCATCAATGCGATTTGGTATCTCCTCTTTCGTCCTCCTTAAACTTTCCCATTGGCTCACGCTGTGCAAAATATTTTAAGTGTAGGAAGCGATTGGCAAAAAAGAAGAGAAAGCATAATATACATACATACATATGTTACCGGCCAAACCCGATTTCAGGCAAAACTAGTTTGTCCAAAGAATATCAGGACAATCTTGTTTGGCCTAGGCCAAATATTTATTCAAAAAAGGTCTACTTAATTATAAAAAATATTAAGGGAAATTTTCCAATTGATCATACCAATGAGGAATTAGAATGGGAGCGTGCGAGTACTGCGAAATTATGTGTCTCATCAATACGATAGAATTCGAAATCGTCGATGTAAGCAAATGAAAATAATGCATGTTTTTAGATTAGTTTCTTATTTATTTCTCAGCCTGTAGGTGTAATTAAGAAAATATTAAAGGCTTAACCTTTCCGTAAGTATATTGACTGCATGGTACAGTTATTCATTTGCAATTCATATAACTGCTTTAATGTTGGGAGTGAATGTATGGGTCAACCATACAAAGTAGGTACCTATAGAAAATAAATAGTATGTAGCTTTATAGGTATTAGTGAAAGAATTTTTAAAATCAGTTCAGTAATGAGATTACGTCATATACATATGTATACAAGCATTTCCTTTTTATAATAATAGCAAAGATTAAGATAGAGATAGTTAAGATAAAGATGTAGAGACTCATCCGCTTCCTACGCTCCGAATTTCAAGTTGGGATCTCTATGGCCAAAATAATGCTTTATAATTTTTTTATGGTCGGCTTAATCAACAAACTAAGTATTTAGTAGGTTACTGTTCCTATATATCATCTTTTATCATAGGTATCCGAGTGCACAAAGTTTATTTTTTTAAAGAAATATTACTGTGCTATTTTTTTTTTGCTTGTTTTCTTTAATGGCTAGTGTTTTAAACCGCACATTTCCGGTCTTTATTATGTTAAAAATTGTAGACTTGGTTTATTTGTATTCTTTTATATCAATCTGCGTGGAATTCAGGAATTATTCCAGATTATATCGTAATAATATCAAGAGTTGTTTCTGATATTAAATTGTGAGTTAATTTTAAATGAGTTTATTTGTGTTAAAAATGTGCTGCAATCCTCTGGACTTACACCTCAGCAAAGTACACAGTGGACATGAATAAGCAGAAAGAAAATAAAATTTAAAAAAAAAATAAAAGCAAGGACCCAGTCTGTTCATTTTTTTTTGGGACAATAATGTTCTATTTAAACAAACCCGTTGTAATGTTCATCGTAGCTTGTAGGTATGACTCTTTTTTTTAATTAAATGGCATAGGTGGATGAGTTTTCGCGTTGAGGCCGTAGACCGATGAAGCGGTCTATTTTCTAATATACATTATGTGAATATAAATACACTAATGTGCCCGTGCGAAAACCATCATAAGAGAAAACCAACCCTCAAAAACTGCCGATCCAAAATCCAAACTTCCCATATGATTTCCATCTGTCAACTGATGGAAATCCCATGAAAATCATACGGGATGTATTCATTCTTTTGGGAGTAGAATAATTGTTTCGATCGGGTTTTTAATTTGTTTTTCAATTTGTTCAAATTTATTAAGTGAAAGTATAATTCGTCAGTGCTCCTGGACAGGGCCGGCCCCAGCCAAACGAGCGCCCTGTGCAAGATTTACAGAAAGCGCCCCTTTTCATATTTGCACACACATGCATAAATCTTTTCCACATCACACAGGAGTTAGACATTCAATGCGTTTTTTTTATTGAGGTATCCCCGGCCCTATTCCTCAGTAACAAACAAATTTGTATATTAACATATTGTATGTAAATAAATAAATTAAAAACAAAATTAAAAACAAAATGAAATGAAAATATATTTACAAAATAAATAAAATATAAAAGAATTCATTTTAGGAACTTAAGTAAATTTTTTAAAGGAAAAAAAAGTAAAACCATAAACTAAAACGCAGCGAAGAAATGTGCATTGGGGGGTGGGGGAGTTTAAACTTGGAAACTTATTTTTCTGGCCCTAGCTTTGGCAAATTCAGCAATAAGATCATCATAGTCTAAAGATTTCATTAATTCCTTTTCTATAGACATTATAGATAAGCCTACCAATCTCTCTTGAGACATAGTTGTCCTTAGATAATTTTTAATGCTTTTAAGTTTAGAAAAACTACGTTCTCCTGAAGCTACTGTAACCGGAATTGAAATTAAGAATTTGAAGAGCAATAACTAAATTAGGAGCAAGATCTACAAGGCTTGAACTGAATATCAAATTTAACACATCTAAACACGAGCTTTGTGGTATAACAAGCGGGGAAATGACTGTTAACTCTTAATACAATTCTGCTCGATCTAAATCCTTACAACTACCAAATGTTAGAACATTCTGCAAATTAAGGCATGAAGAACGTAAATTTTTATTTTTCAAACATTCGTTTATGTTACTTAAAAATGAAAAATTGATACTATATGTGTCAAGCTGCTCAAACCTTTCTGTAATTGAATGAATCGCTTGATCAAGTATTTTGAAATAAAAATCTACTTTAAATCTTTGTTTCGGGACTAATATAGTTTCGGGACATTCATCAGCATACAGTCTTTTTCTCCGTCGAGATCGCAATGATGAAGCTTCAGGAAACATATTTGGTATTTCTAAGACTTTTATGCCTGTTGACAGATTAACGGATGGACTTTGCAAATATTTACTGGTTTTATTTATGTTTTCTAAAATATCAAACCAAATAAGCAGGCAGTAATTAAATGTAAAATCAAAAATTTTATTTTCTACAATGTTTTTCGCCTCCGGATTTCCTATTTCAGATATTTCCATAAGGGCTTCATATATGTCTTCTAGGTTGGATTTTAAAGGCTTTAATGCGTCTAACCTGCTCTCCCATCTTGTTTCAGAAAGGGGTTTCAAAGTAAGATTTGGCACTTTTTTTTTATAAATATCCCACCGTGTTGTGGAACTTGAAAAAAAACATTATACAAAGATTGAATTGTGTCAAAAAACTTAACAGCATATAATGAGCACCGAGCAGCATCGTTAACTACTAAATTTAAAGAATGCGAACAACATGGAACAAAATATGCTCTTGGTTCCAGGGTTCGAATTCGATTCTGTACACCCGCTTGCTTTCCTTTCATATTGGAACCATTATTGTAACTTTGGCCTCGACAATTACTTATTAAAATTCCATGAAAATTAAGTTTGTTTAAAATTAACTGTGTCAGTCCCATTCCGGCCTTGTCTTCCCCTTTCAAAAACCCTAAGAAATGCTCTTGCACTGTAAATGTTTTTTGATTCTTGTGCACAAACCTAACGACAATAGTTACTTGTTCTACGCGACCTTTATCGGTTGTAGAGTCTACAATAATTGAAAAATACTTTGCTTCTTTAAGCATTGAAACAATTTTACTGGTAATGGTTGTGGCAAAAATACTTATTATTTCATTTTGTTTATTTTTGCTTAAATATTTATTTTGGGTTTCTTGATTTGTTATTCTCCTCGAGTGCTCTCCTTAAACCAAATCAAATGAAGCTATTTCCTCTACGAGTTGTAAAAAGTTACCATTATTGAACTCAAACAATTTATCACCAGAACCACGAAAAGCTAATGATTGAGAACCAAGAAATTTTACAACACTGAATAACCTTTGTAAAACTGCTCTCCAATGCTTTGTTTCAGATTCGATTGAACTTTCAAATATTGTGTCAATTGCTGTGCCTGATGTCAAACCTTTTTCTAAAAATTTCCACGATTTGAAATTTTCTAAGTGGAAAATACTAACCTCGTGACTTTTTAATATTGCGCTTAAATGTGGCCAATCGGAACTCCCTTTACTTGACAAAGCATGATAATTTTTATTTCTTGCAAATAAAAAACAACAAAAACAATAAACAGAATCCTTTGATTTCGAATAAATTAACCATGTCCTCGGAACTACCTTCCCATTGGATAATGTTCGTCGATAACTTGAAATTGAAAATTTTCTATTATTTGTTCTTCGAAAATGATGATCCTGAATTTGCATTGGACCCTTTAGAACTATTTTTTTTAATAAACTCATCAGATAAATTTTCCCAATTATTGCGATCATTAAAAAAATCATCCGTTAGAACTAAAGATACCTCTTCTTCTGGCCCTAATGTGTGTCCTAGCTGCACCTCATCGATATTATTTAAATTACTAACATTAGTTTCATTTACCCCATCTGCATGTTCCTCGCTGCGTTTTAAAAATTTGATAAAATTTTGGCTTTGTATTTTATTATCGGCTTCAACAAGCCTTCGCCTTTTTCTAAATTCTGCCACCGAAGGCTTTTTTTGTCCATATTAGAAGGAGGAAGAGAAAAACACAATTTACAAAATAAATAAACACTTGCACTTCGATTAAAAAACAAACTTCAATTTAAAACTGATATGTTTAATGTAAGCCGACTGAGTGAAAAACAATCAAAACAATCTGCACCAGAGTATATCTAATAGTGACTGTGAGTATAGGACATTGCCCGTGCACTTTTTTAAATTTTGAATTTGATTTCACAATCATATTCATCGTAGTAGGCCGGGCACAAAACATCATAGAATGCTATTTCAGTTAAGACGTAGAAATTCAAATGTGCCACATATACACACAATATGACGTCACCCACAACCCACTGCTGCATGGCTGTTGGCTTTGGTCTCCATTGATGTTAATGTTAACTTAATCACAAAAGTAAATATACAGTACTGTATACGAAGTTTATTGAACGAAAACAACCACTTAAATAAATTTAAACCAAATAAGTAGTACGTAGGTATGTATTTATTTAGTAACTATTATAGGCACTTTATATAAAAAGTACAATTAACACAAAAACAAAACAAAGTAATAAAGAGTTAATAACAGCGTTTATTCTGGATCGCATTGAATTGACGAGCTTTTGGGTCACGTGGGGCCTATTTTGGCCCATTCTTCTTGAATAATGGTTTCAAGCTGATTTTTCGTTCGAATATCATGTTTTCGTATTTGGCGTTTGAGGTTATTCCACAAGTGTTCATATTAGAATTAAGCAAAATTCATAAAAAAACACATCACAAAAGTAAGTATACATCTTAAAGAAAAAACCGGCCAAGTGCGAGTCAGACTCGCGCTCAAAGGGTTCCGTAGTTTTAAAACTACATAGTTATATTTTGATTAAATAACTGTTTCGTTGCGTTAACACAATAAACTTAAACGACCCACCTCTATATTCAGTTTACCAACTTATAATAAGTAATATTACTAACTATGAGAAATTCGATAAACATAAAGAACACGGCTGAGTGTGTAGCGCATCCATAAACCTTTTTTGCGCTGTACTACTGAGTTCAGGGGTCCCAGGTTCGTTTCCTGGCAAAATTATTTATTTTTATTTTATTTTTTTTTGTATCGCAGCTTCAACAATGTTTTTTTTTCTGAGTGTACTTGTTCTCTTTGTAAGAGAAATTTGTTACTTTTATTTCGTTGATGAGAAATCTCATACATATGTGCAGAATAAAAACCTGCACGTTCAAACACAAACGATTTTTAGGGTTTTTTTTTTTTTGTTGACATATTTTCCTATGAAAATTTTACGAGTGAATGTGCAAGAAATAAAACCTCCACATACGTGGTGGAACTTTTTTTGTTTTGAAATTTTTGAACTAGATTCTTTTAGGAAAATGTAAGTGGATGTAGATACAAGAAATATACCTACACGAACAGGGTGGAATATTTTGAGATTAGTTAGGTAAGAAATGAACTTTCATAGGTCTAGTGGAATTTTTTATTTTGCAATATTTTGAGTTAGAATCTCCTTGAAGTGCCAACATTGCAAGTGGTGTGAGTTAACGTGCAAGAAATAATCCAGCACAGGTGTGATGGATGTTGCTTTTTTGGGCTTATTTGAACAAACTTTTTGTTTAAAATGCAAATGGCAGTAGGTAGGTATTTGTTCGCGCAAGATTAAATTAATTTTTCTTACTCCTAGCAATGCGCCCCCAGAACTTCGCGCCCTGTGCATTTGAACATCTTGCACATATGGTTGGTCCGGCCCTGCTCCTGGAAATTCTCTTTCTTTTGATACCTCATTTATTACGATTGACCAAGTGTGAGAGCCACAAATGGTACCTATACTACAGAAATAATATACTCGTATACAATGATAATGTACATATATACAATACTTTCATAATACCGCTTTTTAGTTTTGATGGCACCATTTTGTTTTGCCGCCATTTTTTTTTTTTTGGTTTGTTGTATTTCAATGGTCAAAGAGTGCACTTGCTGGCAAGTTTGACGCTTTCAAAATGGTTTGTTCCCGTACTTGTCCAAAACAGCCGAAAACAGTCAAATCCTGTTCCCGTACGAAGATTTTTCATAGGTTTTGACAGAAGAGAGTGTAGTTTTGCGTAGTTTTCGGCTGTTTTCGACAGTACGGGAACAGACCCATACATATTACATATACATATGTATGTAAATGAAAAAATTCAAATTTTCAAACACTGCTTCCTTCCAGTAAATAGAAGTTGAACGACAACTCTTAAAACACTTGTGGTCTCTGTTGAATTCAGGAACATGACACACAACTCGAAAAACCTTGCAAATTCTAAAGGAATCGTACGTCTCAAATCGGCCACTCTTTCTTATTGTGTTTAATACTACATAATATGTATTAAAATTGGGTTTACCACGATATCTCGAAAAATAAAATCTCGAAAAAAACAATCTCGAAAAACAAAATCTCGAAAACAAAAATCTCGAAGAAAAAAAAATCTCGAAACCAAAATCTCGAAAAAAAAATCTCGAACAGCAAAAATCTAGAAAAAAAAAATCTCGAATTGATACTAATTTTTGAGACAATGGTAACAATCCGCGCGCGTGAATTATTACCATTGTCTCAAAAATTAATATCAATTCTAGATTGATTTGTATAGAAAAGTGTTTGATTCACTGTTCATGCATGCAAATGAGTTTACTCAATACAAGGAGTTTTTCTAAAATCTGATCGATGTGGACATGGTTTTACAAAAAAAAATTATATAAACTAATAAATTTGCCTTCCTTTGGGTCCGAACAAGCACAACAAAGCTTACCAAGAACACAAAATAAAATTGATGCTAAAAGTTTTGAGGGGCATTGCCTACAACTTGAGTTTCAAAAATTTGAATAATATCAATGCATTAATAATGTTCATACATTTTTTGAGTAAATAGATTTACACAATGTAATGTGCAGAATTATTCCTTGTATATAGTAAAAACAGTACCTACCTACTACAGTAAATTTGGAAAAAAAAAAACAAAAATTTTTTGCTGCAAAAAGTTTGTTAACCCATTTTGGCCCGAGTGGGTAGTTTTCTACCCAGATTTTTATAATTTTTTCTCCAGAGGATTAATGACTGTTTGCAAAATGTTTCTATTTAAATATAATCTTAGTAGTGTTAGTTATCATTTTTTTTTATTCTTCCCCCACCACTCTCTTTTAACACTATAATTGGGGCCTAACATGTAGGCTTCAAAAAAGCATTTACAAAAAAAAATAAAAAAAAAATATTTAAAAAAAGATAAACATTTAAATAATGTCTATTCTATGACGTGAATATAAAGTACTAAACATTTGTATCATTACTTTATGCGTTCCGTGTATTAGACCTGACAGATCAACGTTCAAAAATTGATGGGCAGTTTTCTACCCAACGGGCCAATAAGTAAGATTTATTTTCATTTTAGGACAAGTCATGTATAAAATTGATACAATTTGAAATAACCGTTTTTTGTTTATTTATTTGTTTCACATTTCGAGGTGATTCATCCAGATTCAGTATTTAGTCAAGAAAATAAATTATGTACTACATAGTAACTAGTAGATATCATACAATAAAAAAACAACAATGCAAATGGAGGAGATTATGGCCTTGCTTTAGTCACCTGATGAAGAAGATTATGTGGTCAATAAGGTGCACAGAACGGAATACGTGAATGTTGTGTATGTACATTCAAGAGTCGACAATGCACTCCTTTCAATAGATTTTGGTGGAACTTTGGAGCTGGAATATTCAGCGGAGGGTGGTTTACATGCTTGTGAGGCAGAGTAGACCATGGAGCCACCTTGTACAATTTTATAATAATAATAATAACGTATCTTTGAGTTTTCTAAACAACCAGCGGGTGCTGAAGCAACCAGAATTGAATCTATATCACAGTTCACATCTATTGTGTACTATACTCCGCTAAAGCAAGTATAAAATATGCTAAAAGGCTCTATTATTACCTATCATTGTCGTAGATTAGGTGGTAAATCGTCATCTCAGTTGTTTTCTCTTTTCCATATTGATAGCATTACCGAGATGATAAAAGCATATAAAAACCAATATGTGGCACAAAATAATGCACACTTCAACTTAAACTGCACGAAGTGAAGAGCTTCTTGGATACACTGTTCCGCAGTGAATACCATACACTTCCTCCATGGAAATTGTACTGGTCAATTCAGCATACATTTTGAGTTTCGATTGCGAAGAATCAATCAAACGACTTATTCATTTACCAGACAACAAGAAGTTCGACAGATCGGGTGTCAAAATAAGACCGCCAATCAATCACCGTAGGCGATTATTGAGGTATTCACAGTAATAAGTAGTGGTGACCACTTTCTGTCAATACATCCTCCAACATGAAGCTCAATGCATGAAAATGGCTTGTTTTGGTCACGAAATCGGGAAATGTCAAGCCACAGTTGGAGCTAAGAGACCATGTACCTAAGGAGCTTTTGAGAGCAGACCGCAATCGCCCATCCACATGCATAATACAATATTTCGATGGTAGCATTAGTGACAAAAGCGCTGCAAAGTCTGTCACAGCAAGGCGTCTTTCATTTGTATAAAGTGTATTTTTAGCTAGTTTGCATTCTAAATGCTTCGGAGAATAAACTACAAACATATATGTACATAGTTATTTACACGTACGTACTACTTATAACTTTGCTATTTAATTTATGCAATGTTGATTTTCTTGAAATATTTTTTTTTGTATACTTATTGGCCCAGTGGGTAGTATACTACCCAGATCATAACAGGTAAACGGTTAAAGTGAAAAATTTTTTGCTCACATTTTTGGCTTGATGGGGTCTATATGAGCTACTTTTGAAAATATCGTGAAAAAATTTCTACAGGAACTGGTACCGGGCAAAAATGGGTTAAATTCTTATTATTTTCAAAGAAGTTACAGAATTTACATTTTGGACCCGTTTTAATTACTTTTGCAGTAAAATGAAGAGATTTTAAAAATCAAATTTTTTTCGAGATTTGTTTTCGAGATAAAGTCTTTCGAGATATTTGTACTTTCTAGATTTTGTCCATTTGAGATTCTCGTTTTCGAGATTTATCAAATAAATTTTCGAGATTTTTTTCGTTCGAGATTTTAGTCGTTCGGAATTACGTGGTGATCCCATTAAAATTAGAAACTGAACTTTACAAGTAAAAGCAATTGCAGAAATTACTCTAGAAATAAATGTTGACAGGTGGATGACTTGTATCAAATTTAATTGACTTAAACGTCATTACTCATTAGCATTAGCCAATTCGAATCGCTAATCATTTTTTTTTTTCAGTTGCTCCATGTGTATTGGGCCTTAACCTTCTAGATTTTTGTTTTCGAGATTTTAATTCTAGATTCTTTTTTTCTAGATTTTTCCTTTCTAGATTTTTTTTTCTAGATATCGTGGTAAACCAATATATGCATTAATATAATGACTTTACTTAGGTGTATAGTCGTATTAAATGTCAGCTGATTGTATTTCTTATTGTTATTCAAACAATTAAAACACTAAACCAGTGTTAGAGTGTAAACAGGAATACTTGAATTAACAAATAAAAATGCATTAAAAATGAAAAAAAAAAAAAAATGAAGAATGTAAACAGCGATAACATCATCCGATTCTGACTGAACAGCTGTAGATTAGATAATTTGATAGAGGACCGTTGTTTCATAGTTAAAATAACCATATGTTTGAATGTTTCTATCAGTTTCTCAACTGCCAACCAAGTACATACTCGAACCAACTTGAGTTTAGCGCTGAATAAAATAATGCCTCACGAATTTCGTATAGAGCCCGCGGATAAAATGTTTGGTCCGGAAACCAGCACATTGATCAAAGTTTTCGCGAAAAGCAATGCAAATCTTCCACTTGGCATCGACTATGCAAACAGATACTATATTTTCCCAACTGATGGTGAACAGTTTCTTAAACGTTTTCATAATTTTGAAGTCCGGAAAGATGACATTTGGGTGATTACAACGCCAAAGTGCGGTACAACATGGATGCTGGAACTTGTTTGGTTACTGGTGAATGATTTGGATTATCAGACAGCAATGGAAGTGGATCAGGAAGATCGGTGTACCTTTTTAGAGTGAGAGAGAGAGAATTGGAGAGTAAATCAGTGAAGTAATTTGCATACTTTTTCAGGTATTGTGCTTTATTTTCCTCGATAATACCTCACTCGGTAGATATCGCTGAACAGTTAAAATCTCCACGAATTATCAAGTCACATATGCCAATGCATATGCTTCCAAAGGCACTGTGGACAGTTAAACCCAAGGTAATCTTGACAAATAAACTTAGCAGTATTTTTATTTTTTTTTTTTTTTTTTGTGACGTGCAGATAATCTATGTCGCAAGGGATCCAAAAGATGCTTCAGTTTCATTCTATCACTATATGTGTGGTTTAGGCAAGAACAAATGGAGTAAAGAAGAATTCATAACCAACTTTCTAAGCAATCAGATTTATTCCAATCCATTTTGGTTACATGTTGTTGAGTTTTGGAACCTTCGAACGGAATCGTATATCTATTTCACTAGTTTTGAGCGAATGAAGAAGGATTTAGCGCAAATAGTACGGCAAGTAAGCGAGTTTTTAGAGAAATCAGTTAACGATCAACAGATGGAGCAGCTATTGGAGCATCTGTCATTCGAAAAGATGAAAAGTTGAGTCTTTGACTTTCTAATTTGAGTTAAATTTTACATTTTATATTCAATTTAGATAATCCAACGTGTAACCATGTGAATGAAACTAAAATGATGCAAATTCATCTCGGACGTAGAGAAACGAAACCATTTATGTGAGGAAGCAGTTCCTGCAGGGTGAAACATTGATTTTGAAGTTTCTCTTTTTTGTAGTTTTTTAAGGAAAGGCGTGGTTGGATCACATAAAGAAGAACTTAGCGAGGACATAATAAAGAGGTTCGATGAATGGACTGAAAAGGCGTTAAAACCGTATGAGGTTACCAGCAATGAAATTCTGCTTTCTTAGAGCAATTCATTTGTAAAGAGCTGCAAATAATAAAGGTGTTTTAAAGAAGTCTAATATCTTTATTTGCAAACTTAAGGGGTTATATACAGCTAGAATTTGCAAAAAATCGATTTTTGTTAATTTCATTTTTATAACTTATATAAACAGAAAATGTTAAATCAATCCGACGATTATTCTAGAAGTTACACGAATATTTGTAAAGTCATAAGAGTGCTTTCTTTACTCTATGTAAAGTGCTTTTCAAACTTCAAATGCATTTTTCTCAAAACAATATTATTATACCTAGTCGGCGACCACGATTTTTCCGAAACTGCTGGACCGATCCGTCTCAAATCTTAAAACAAGCTTCTTAAATATATTTTTTAGTAATTAATCGAAGGTTTTTTCTCACCGAAAGAATATATTTTTGAAGTGAAACTTCTTACTCGACTTCGGAAGGTTGCGTTAAACGGTCGCGTTAAATGGTCGCGTTATGGTTGCATTTAACATTTCACCACAGTGAATTTACATAGACACCGCATGCAGAGTAAACAAAATGACCACGTTTTAAATGACAAATATTAATCGCAACCGAATAATTGCTGCATCGATCCAATAGATTGCTTTCAAAACATTTTAAGTTATATGGTCGTGCGAGTCAACCATCCTTCAGTGGGTTGTGACTTCGGTATACACGGCATTTTTCGTATTTTATTTCGCTGCAACCCGTTTCGTCCGATTCGATCACTGAAATCAAGCAGCGTCGAGCGGTTAGTGATTAGTCGAGTAAGAAGCTTCTTAAGTTGTGGTCTCCCCCTAACTAAAGAAGCTTCTTACTCGACTTCGGTTGGTTGCGTGGTATGTATGGATATCACTGGTGTGGGGAATAGGTAACAGAGTGCTTAGTCGGCTAAGAAGCTTCTTTAGTTGTGGTCCCCCCTAACTAAAGAAGCTTCTTAGTTCTTACTCGACTTCGGTTGGTTGCGTGGTATGTATGGATATCACCGGTATGGGGAATAGGTAACAAAGTAGAAATAACGAAAATTGATTGAGTGGAGAGTAGTATTATGCGTGCGAGTAGTATTCCCACAGATCAGAGTTGTAATATTTTGCATTATTTTGCAATATTTTGTTTTATTTTGTTTTATTTTGGAGTATTGTGCATTTATTCAGTTAACTTTAATTTATTTGGTACAAAATGTAAGTAAATGTAGGTAAATTGAGTAAAATAAATCAAAATAAGGCAAAATTATAATGCAAACAAATGCAAATGAATGCAAAGAATGCAAATGCATTAATTAATTATTGCATTCAATTGAATGGTACCCAGAAAAAAAAGAATGCGGTCTTTTGAATGCTTAAGAATAGTCATTGCATTCTTGTTAAAGGTTAAGCTCGCACTGTGAAAACGGGCAAGAAAGCCTTTAAAATAAATAAGTCGATCTCTAAGCCTGTCTAATACACGGGGTATTCTCCCAGTATGATAAACACTGTTCTCCAAACTTCTGACTGGTGAATTTATTGCTGAGTTCGGAATGCTTCAGAATGGCTCTGGACCAATAAACGAATCAGCTTGACCAGTTCATCGTCGTTTTTATTTTCATCAATACCCTTATGCCCTAATACGGACCGGATTTGGACGTCATTTCTCTTAGATAAGTCCTTAAGGATATTGAAGTAGTGCGTAATACTGATATGAAGTCAAACAAAGCAGTTGACAAAAAATCCAAGTGTTATAGACTTAAGTGATACTCCTGCGGAAAGGGCGAGGAAATGGCGAAAGATTTCCTTCATGAGTTCTAGCTCGGATAAAGTGGAATATTTTCGGTGTTGATAACTTAAAATCATTCTTACTGAAGCGTCTAGTTCCTGCGAAAGAGGAAAAAAGGATATCAAATGGAAATGCGGTTCGCTCCCCTGCAGTTCACTGGACCAGTGTCAACCAGTGAAAAAAAAATACATCTGTATAGACAAAGTTATTCAAAATGTCCACTTTCTTTGTACTAAAATATACCCAGACCCTCTCATTCACCCACTTTTCTTTGTATCTGTTCCTTACAAGCCTGACCCGCTTTATTCAATATCAAACATACTCGAAGCGCGCACCGAACCACAGCCTGCCAACCAGCTCTGCTTAAGGATATCACGTTCACACAATTCCAATCAAACAACAGCACCTCAAATGCGGGTGCTTACAGGATCAACACTTCAACCAAATTAACTGTAAATGTTTAGTTATTAACATTATTCCGGACATATTGACACACACACAGAGGCACACAGGCACAACCACTCTTCTGAATAGCAGTAGTTTTGTGACCCATAATAACCCGAATAACGATACTTGCTTGCTGTGTCCTTGTCCATGTGTGTGTGTGCGTGGAATGAGAATAGAGTGAGTCAACTCAATTTACTAATTGCATCCATCTCCTGGGGGGCGAATTCATAGACAAAAGAGTCGAAATGCGAAATCCCATCGCCACGAGTCGCACACAGAGATTTGTCGATTTATAACCGAGCCTCAACGCCCGTATTTAGATAAGGCGTGCCTTGCTTCACAAGAGTCCTTCGTGCTCTCACCTTAAATCCACTGGACCGGGGCTAATTGACAAAATCCATACTAATGGCAAAGTAATGTTATAACGCAAAGACTAATGCGGTCTTCAACTTCCAGTGTCCGTTTTATTATCCAATTACAATGATCGTATTGAGTTTCGCTGAATGACTGTTTGTTTGTGTGGGTGAAGGGTATATTTGAACTAATTCTACCTTTTAATGCAGCGGAGTTGTATCTACTATATTAAGAGAGAGGGGCGGTGGGGGATGACCTTTATTTGAAAGGATTTGATTTGCTGCCGGCGCTGATGGTCGATGTTTAAAATTGAAAATTCACCGAATACAAATGCGTAAAGGAAGGCATTATGGCCAAAGGATTAAATGACAGGCAATTAGGAGAAATGTCATTTGCATAATTGTGACGACATTTAAGAAGGCAAAACACTTTGCAATGCGATTGTGCATTAAAGTGGAAATGTGTAGGAAAAGAGCACGCGGCGCGGAGTGGTGGTAATATTAAGTTTTGAGTGGAACGTCTCCTACGATGTCGTTTTATATTCATAGGCAAATGGCTTAGTGGAGTTTCATGAATGTGAGACTGAGAATAGTGCCATAAGATATAACAAAAAAACTAAGTTTAAAAAACTAAAACCCGACTACGGGAAAAACCAACTAAAAAGTACGAAACGAGATGAAACGAAACAACGATTTTCAGAGTATAGCCGTGGTGACTTAATTTTTTATTTATGACTTTTTAGTTTCAAAAAATATGTAGTGTATGTACAAGTAAGCAATGTCGTGTTCTACTTGTCAAACCCTTTCATTTGATACCCATATTAGGGATGTAGTAAAGATAACGGAAATCCACCATCTTGGGGGGCGTCGGCCATATTGAATTTAGAATGACGTCATATCGTTTTGTATTCTACTCGCCAAGCCCTTTCATTTGATACCGATATTAAGGAGGTAGTAAAGTTAACAAAAATCCGCCATCCGGTTAAAAAGAAAAAAAAAGTAAGAGGTAGTCCGCCATTTTGTTAGGTGCGACCGCCATATTGAATCGACACGTGCCTGTCGACAATGAAGACAATGTAGACAATTCATAAAACAATAGACGTTTTTAATTATACCTTCTAACTAATATTGACCTAAAAAGCTATTAAATTTCCATTTAAATAAAAAACAAGTTATGTGTACCCTTTGTATCACCGTGTAGCAGAACTGCAACATACCCCAAAAGTCTATTTTAAATTAGACGATAGTAAATAAGAGACGCTGTTGCGCATTTTTGCATATCTACGAATAATATTACAATGAAAAAAATACTTATGGCTTACAGTAGATACCGCTATATGGGGATTTTTTGCTTTTGTTAATTTTTGTTCACTCAGTCAGCAATTACAGTGATGATCGAAGTTTTTAAATCAAATAAAAAAATTGGGTTTTTTTTAAGTGTTTGTGTAAACTTAAGTTGATTATTTACGAAATGAGTAGGTATAGTTATTTTATAATGAGTAACATTTCTGTGAAATCATTTGGAAAAATATTGTAAGCATAGTGGAAAACTGTCGTTTTTTATAAATCAGATTATAGTTTTTGGCACCAAAGGAAGCTGAAAATTGACTTCTTTTTTAATTTGACGCAGTGCGATACAAAGGGTTAAACTTTAAATACAATATTTATTTTAAACAACAATTTCGGAATAAAACAATTTATGAAGTTAAAAAAAAAATGTTCAAATGTTGAAATTATTCAAATTCATCTTCACCCGAATAATCACATTGGCCATCCTCTATGTCTATTCGAAGTGAATAATATAAATGAATGAAGAAAAAGTCAATTTTTCTATTGAAACAATCCCAGTCCTCAATGCCATCCCCGTTGAGGTGCTTGAATAAAAACTGGCACACGATTGTGTTTTGATCGGCTGTGAGCTTGCTGTTATCTAAGTTGGGGTGCAAATAATAAGCTGAAAGGGCATATTTGTTTAGAGCCATATCCACACCTGATTTTAAAGAAGTTTCATATCTTGAACTTGTGGTTTCAAGTTCGACCAGAGATCAACTGCTTTTCCTGCAGAACAATCGACTGCTTGACATCTATTAATTAATTTGCAAACCGGATCAAAAAGCTTAATATATAGCTCTTAACATCATCGATAAATTGCTCATCAAAAATTAATGACATTGTTGACATTGTCTACGCTAGAAATGTAGACATTTAAAGTCGACACGTAGAGGAACAGCACTGGTTGGAATCGAGTACTCTGCGGCCCGGAGCTACACATCTTAAAAGTCCAATGTTTGTACTAGATTGATAGATTGACACGTACAAGAGCAGGTTTTTCTCTCGTTTGAATATGCACATATGTAACTGCACCCGTTGTTAACACAAGCGCGTATAAAAAAATCCCTATACAATCCCAATACAATCCTAAATACATTTGTTTCAACATACTTGCGATTCTTCTTGTGCTGTGCGTGCAATCTCATTTTTCATCTGACAAAAACTGTTAGACATCTGTGAAGTATTTTTACGAAAGTGTCCGCCTTTTCATTTAGCTTCATATTCCGTGACATACTGGTCATACTTAGTGCTAGTCTGTTGAATATTGCGTGTGCTAAAATGCGTGCTGTTCCCAAAATATTTTGTTGCTTGTCATTGAAAGTGAAAATGGCCAAAGGCGCAGGGAAAAATTCAAACCAATTGCAAAATTTTGTGGTGAAATTGGATTTTTATTTGACCCGAAAGAGCACATATTTAAAAGTTTACAAATAACAGGTAAGCTCTAGTAGCATTTATAATGCACCTATGTACATGTACATACATATAATGCGTAGTATTTACGAAGGCCTATTGAATAAATGTTAAGGATCGAATTGAAATGGCGCTGCAAACTGCAAATCGGACTTAAATATCAAAGTCAAGGACGTGAAGTCTTGTATGGCCCAAATTGGATGATATGGATATGGACGATATGTGGTTCGAACAAAACGGTTCAAAATAATATGAGTTATTACGGGTTTCATACTTTCCAAAATGGTAGATATCGAGTTGAGCTAATAGATGCCGTTTAAGGCTCATTTTCACTCAAATTGGAGTTACACACTTTTCTGGTTTCACCGACGATATGTCACGATGCTTTGGACAAACGGATGGATATTATGTATTGGGTCTATAACTTAATTCGTGCGGTTTGCTAAGAGATGGCGTAACTTGTATTATTCCATTGTTATTCCATTGGAACATGCGTTGGAAAGCTACTGTCACTGTACGTCATTTCAGTATATGTCATTCATTTGAAGCGTAAACAACAATATTTTTTTTTCACTCAACTATGTCGAACTTTGTGCCTGAAAAGTGTTTTTGCGGGGAGTTTTTCTTTATTACTTTAATAAGAAGAAAACTGCTGCCGAAAGTCATCGTATTTTGGTGGAAGTTTATGGTGAACATGCGCTAGCTGAGCGAATGCGCCAAAAGTGGTTTGCACGATTCAAAAGTGGTGATTTTGGCTTGGAAGACGATGAACGTCCTGGGCAGCCAAAAAAGGGGGATCAGAAGAGTGTGCTGTATTATGAGCTGCTAGAACCGGGTGAAACCATCAATGGACAACGCCACCGAACACAATTAATCCGTTTGAAGAGAGCAGTAGCCGAAAAACGCCCGGAATATGCGACCAGACACGAGGCAATAATTTTCCATCATGACAACGCTCGGCCCCACCTTGCTATTCCGGTCAAGAACTATTTGGAAAACAGTGGATGGTAAGTTTTACCCCACCGGCCTTATAGCCCAGACCTTGCCCCTTCTGACTACCGTTTGTTCCGGTCGATGCAGAACGCCCTCACTGAAATACGGTTCACATCAGAGCAGAATATCAAAAATTGGCTTGATTCATTCTTGGCTGCCAAGCCGGTGCAGTTCTTTTGGGATGGGATCCACAAATTGCCAGAAAGATGGGAAAAAGTCATAGCTTCAGATGGACAATACTTTGAATAATACTATTGTACATGTTTTTCTTAAATAAATGTTCAAATTTTGAAAAAAAAAACCGCACGAATTAAGTTATAGACCCGATACATGTGTGTATGTATGTATAATGCCAGAGCCGCGCCTTTGTGAACATTTGGCAGTTATTATCTTTCACACATAATCGCTATCGATCAATTAGCATTATTTAATAATGAAATAAAATCCTTTTTGATCCATACAGTATACATTTTTACGTAAAAAGATGCATCAGCCTAACGATATGCCGCATTCAAAATATGTAAACTACGTCCACATTTCCGCTACTAATCCAGTGTATGTATGTATATGTACATAATGTACATATTTCTTTTGAAACCGTTCCACATGCATGAAGAAAAAATAAATAAAACATGCTTCACTAGATAACTTAAGTTTGAATGCACATGCAATGCGAATGCAGTCACCGACCAAGAACTGGTTATAATGAGTGCAGCCAGTTTATTTTTCTGGGGCAATACTGTTTTATTTAAATAAACCGGTTGTAATGTGCATCGTTCGACTTTTATTATAAAATGGCGTAGGTGGATGTGTTTTCGCTCTGTGGCAAGGGTGCTTCATCGGTATATTTTCTAAAATACATGTATAGATAATGTAAGCGGTTAGTGTATTAAAACATATTACTACTATATCATAACAACTTTTATTAGATAGATAGATAGATGTTTATTGTAGCGGAAAAATAATACATTGTTCTTAAAACTATATTGCACAATTTACAGAGATATGGTATACGTATAATCTACCTTACTACTGAAAAATTTATAATAATTATGGAAGAGAAAATATTACTAATTATTTGTGAAGGAAAAGCTACTAAAAACCTTCAATTAAATTTCAAAGCTAGCCTAGATATCTAGGGAAGAGAGAAGAGGAGATCAAACTTGATTTCAAACTTTTACATGTACATACATATATAATTACAATATTTAGGTAGCTAATAAATAACAGATAATAAATAAATAAATTGACAAATAATAAATAACATATAAATAAATAATAAATAATAAATTATAAATAATAAATAATGAATAATAAATAATAATTAATAAATAATAAATAATAAATAATAAATAATAAATAAATAAATAAATAAATAAATAATAAATAATAAATAAATAAATAATAAATAATAAATAATAAATAATAAATAATAAATAATAAATAATAAATAATAAATAATAAATAATAAATAATAAATAATAAATAATAAATAATAAATAATAAATAATAAATAATAAATAATAAATAATAAATAATAAATAATAAATAATAAATAATAAATAATAAATAATAAATAATAAATAATAAATAACAAATAATAAATAATATATACTATATAATAAATAACAAATAATAAATAATATATACTATATAATAAATAACAAATATGTATAGCTAACAACTAATAATATATAATAAATAGTAAAATAAATAACAAATAAGATAAATAACATAGGATAGATCACTTATTTAAGCAACTAGGTTGGAAATCAACTGGTTGTCAGAAGAACTGCACGATATATTGTAACGATCATTAAGTTTTAAAATTCTTTGTTGCACTTTCTCAATATTTGCCAAAATATGTAAGTCATCAGTGGAGAAATGCTAAGGTAGGTTAAACATCATTTTAAGGAGTTTGTTTTGAGTAATCTGCATTCTTTTAATATGTGTTATTGCACATTTACCCCAAACAGGAGAACCATAGAAAAAAATTGCTTGGAATATAGCTTTAAATATGAGTAACTTATTCTCTATGCTTAATTGCGACTTGCGGTTGATGAACGGATAAAGCGACCTTATTGTTGCATTAACCTTATTAATAGATTGCTGTATGTGCAGGCTAAAAGTCAGTGTTTTATCCAGGTGCACCCCTAAATACTTAGCGCTGTGTCTCCACTCTGCTTGGATACCGTTAATTTGGAGTCTGTTGCTTGGTAGAAAACAGGCTTTTCTTTTTCTAGTAAAAAAGACAGCCTGAGTCTTTGAAGCATTAATTTTTATCTTCCAATCATTGAAATATGTTTGGATTGTATTCAGTGCAGATTGCAAATTGGTTTCAATATTAAGACCAATTGTATCTGATGAAAGAATACAGGTATCATCGGCAAACAAGGCAGATTCACAGTGTCTAAGTTGTGGAAAATCTGAAGTGTAAATAATAAATAAGATTGGGCCGAGCACCGAACCCTGGGGTACACCTGCAGCAATAGAAAAGTTATCTGAAAACCAGTTATTTATGGATACCTTGAAAGTTCGACCAGATAGGAACGATTCAATCATTTTAATCAGGTGGGTTGGAAAGTTGAGTGTTATTAATTTGTGTAGCAAACCGTCATGCCACACAGTGTCGAACGCTTTTTCAACATCTAGTAGTACCATACCTGTGCTTCTTCCTAGGACAAGGTTACTTTTTATGATATTGGTAATACGATGTACTTGGTGAATAGTGTTGTGATGAGCCCTAAACCCAAACTGTTCTGGTGGAAGTATATTGTGAGCACTTAAATGAGCTAACAATTTATTTTTAATTATTTTTTCAAAGCATTTGCTTAAACTTTTATTAAATTTGTATTTTTATTAAATAATAATTTTACACTTAGATATACAATTATCTTTGAGTTGTGCAAATTTTTAAAAAAGGTAACAGGTTTAATTATTCAAGAGAGTAATATAACAATAACAATAGTAATAGAAATAGTAATGATTTTATCCTCAATGATTTGACAATATTTAAATAAATTATAAAATAAAAAAAAAAAAATAGAAAAGAAGAAATCCCTAGTTCCCTAATTATATATTATGCTCAAGGTGATGTTTTAACTGTCTCTTGAAGTCGCTAATGCTTACAGATCTCCTAATATTGACTGAAAGTGAATTCCAGAGCCCTACAGCGTAGACAAAAAACTGTTTTTTGGTAGTATTATACCTGTATATGGAAGACGCTGGTTGGAGTCTTTGGTAAAGAAGCCGAACGTATATTTTACCTATATACAGGTATAATAACAATGCATTCATAAATACCGTAAAATGACCTAATATTGACTGGGTCCCTAACATTGACCAAAAATCATAAAATCTTTTAAAGTTTCTTAGCGACAAACAGTGACCAGACACATACAGGGTTTTTCAACAGGGACGCTACAAAAGTAGAGCGACAGGAACAGCAAACGACGCCATATTTCTTGCCGCTCTTTTGACATTTCTCTTCAGTAAGGTTTGCCATTTCATGATGGAAGGATATACGAGCCAACAACGAGTCAAAATTATTAAAATTTACTACCGAAATTCGGAGTCAGTGGCCTCAACGTTAAGAGCGCTACGTCCAATTTATGGTCGTCATAATCGTTCTAGCAGATCAACAATTGAGCGTCTAGTGGAAAAATTTGAATCCACAGGCACAGTACAAAATGTTCCCGTGCCAGTGAGACAAAGAAGTGCCCGTAGTGTCGAGAATATTGCTGCCGCTGAGGCTTCAGTTGAAGAAAGCCCAAATGTGTCTCTCACACGTCGTTCTCAAGCGTTGGGCATCTCTGTGACGTCGTTGTGGCGAATTTTGCGAAAAGATCTTGGCCTACATCCTTACAAGATTAAATTGACGCAAGAACTGAAGCCGCTTGACCACCAGAAGCGTCGTATATTCGTGAATTGGGCTGAGCAACAACTTGAAAATGATTCGGATTTTCATCGAAAAATCATCTTCAGCGATGACGCTTATTTCTGGCTGAATGGCTTCGTCAATAAACAAAATATGCGGTATTGAACGTGTTATCTCACGAAATGGTCCAGTCGCTTGGCCGCCTCGGTCGTGCGATTTGACGCCGTTAGACTATTTCCTGTGAGGCTACGTCAAGTCTATGGTCTATGCCAACAAGCCAGCGACAATTGATGAACTTCGTACGAATATCGAACGTGAAATTGCAGCAGTATCGGCCGATTTCTGCTTGAAAACCGTCGAAAATTGGGTTCAGCGTCTGGACTTCTGCAAGCGTGCCCGTGGTGGCCATGCAAAAGAAATCGAGTTCCATACATAACGGCATTATTCACAGAAATAAAGAATTTCATTGATATCCAAAACCGTTTTTATTTTATTTAAAAAAACTTTTGTAGCGCTCTTATTGAAAAACCCTTTATTTAAATAATATTACCACTTATTTACTCCCTGGATATTTATAGATGATAGAAAAAAAAAATCTGTAGATGTACAAACGTCATAATTGAAAATAACTGCCAATAATGAGTGGCCTGTTCAAGCGCGTATTTTTAAGTGTCGATACCTAAACTCATCTCCGGACGACAAGCAAACATTGTGCAACCGTGAAAAAAAATTATTATGTGTGTAGTTCCATATATTATTATTAGTGAAATATAAAAAATCCCGGCCCTATTGGTTAATTGTTATTTGAAATTAATCGCGTTAATTTTTTGCACGAATGGAAGGGACCTACAGTTTTCTGCCGTCTCCGAACGGCTAGTTGGGTAGCTTTACATGACAAATGATACTCTTGAATGCTTGTCAGGCATTCAGAAGAGGTGGGCACTGTGAAAAACTTTTAGGTGTTTGCGGCGGGATTCGAACCCAAGACCGCTGGCTCAGTAGTCCGACGCACTAACCACTTGCGCTACGGTGCCCACTCGGAAATAAAAAGTGTTTAATAATTTCTTAGCCTATGTCCTTACTTTGACTGGCTGGTCAATGTTAGAAGCTAGAATAAATATATGAATCCACAACATTGACCGCTACGCGTGACTACTTATGTAGGTACCTACCTATATTAAAGTTATTTATCTATGTTCCTATCATCAACTTTTCAAATAATGACAGTAGGTAATAAAGTTTTGATATTATATTGCTTTGTATTGCTTTAATAATTTGAAATTCACGTATATTGTATCCGGTCAATGTTAGGGCTACCGAATCCTAACATTGACCAATTATTTTTTTAACATAACTTCTTGCCAAAATATGATTATTTTTAAAAATGAAGATGATATTAAAGAACTTAACAGTTCCCTATATATGCTTTTTACAGATAACCATTAGAACAAACCATTATAATCTTTTTATAACGTTGCAAAGCTCAAAAGTGGTCAATGTTAGGTAATTCTACGGTACCGCTTTATAGTTTTGACGGCACCGTTTTGATTTGTCGCCATGTTATTTTCTTGTCGTTTCCTGCTACTTTATGTCGCAAATTGGTCAATAGCAGTGTTTTTTGCATGACGCGGTTGGGTTTTTATAAGTAGGTAGGTACCTACACATTATATAAAGTGGGTAAAGGAAATATAATACAGACGACTCTCCCTAAGTCGAATTTTCACGGGATTCGAAGATTTGTTCGAGTAAGAGAGGGTTTTGGAAAAATTCGAGTAATAGAGAGAAACATTTAGTTTTGTTTTGAAACGTTTAATTAATAAAAAAAAAAGGTTAATGTAATTACAAAAAAGTTAACAAAAAAATATAGCTTGGTTGGTTAAAAAAATCTGGCTAAAAACATGCACATAAAAACTGCATCAGCTCTGTTGAACTACCTAGAATCAACTGATTTTGAAATTCCATCTGGAGTCTCACTAAAACAAGTTCGTTTTATATACATACATACGAAGAGTCAAAGATGGTTTTTGTATTGTAAATTGAAGGGAATGATAAAATAAGGCGAACAAATTCGAGTTAGAGAGAAATTTGACTTAGAGTGAGTTCGACTTAGGGAGAGTCGGCTGTATTTAAAAATATGAAAAACACTGCTAAGTACCTTCCAGTAGTAGAAATTAAAACACTTGTAGTTTCTACTGAATTCAGGAACATGACATAATATAACTCGAAAAAATGTTTAAATTCTAAATGACTTGTAGCTATGTTCAGGGTATCAAATTGGCCTGTCGTTTTTATTATGTTGACTGTTTCACCTTAGTTTACTTACATCATAAACTGAACTGTACAAGAGCAAGAAATTGCACAAATTACTCCAAAAAGAAATTTTGACAAAAGGTCCTTTATATGCCAACTAAAAACCATGTGGATTATCCCGTTGCACATTTTTTTTTTAAAAATTATAAAAAGGGTAATAGAGAACTTTCTAGGACTTATACCAAATTCGATTGACTTAAACGTCATTAGCATGACGTAGACTTGGCAAGAAAACTAAGTTCAGAAAATAGTTGCCCCCCACGCAACTACACCACTGCTGTTACATAATTATATGCATACATATAAACATAATGACTTTACTTAGGTGTATACCCGTATTAAATGTCATCTGATTGTATTTCTTAATGCTATTTAAACAATTGAAACACTAAGCCAATGTTAGAGTGTAAACAGCGATAACGTCATCCGATTCTGACTGCACAACTGTAGATAAGATAATCTGACAGAGGACCGTTGTTTCATAGTTAAAATAACCATACGTTTGAGTGTTACTATCAGTTTATTAACTGACAAGCAAGTGCTCGTACCTATTTGAGTGTAGATACCGTGGAATAAAAATGCCTCACGATTTTCGAACAGAACCCGCGAATAGATTGTTTGGTCCGGAAACCACCGAATCGATCAAAGTTTTCGCGAAAAGCAATGCAAATCTTCCACTTGACATCGACTATGCGAATAGATACTGTATCTTCCACACTCAAGGTGAACAGTTTCTTGAACGTTTTCATAATTTTGAAGTGCGGAAAGATGACGTTTGGGTAATTACAATGCCAAAGTGCGGTACAACATGGATGCTGGAACTTGTTTGGTTACTGGTGAATGATTTGGATTATCAGACAGCAATGCAAGTGGATCAGGATGATCGGTGTCCCTTTTTAGAGTGAGCGTGGAATTCGAAAGTAAATCAGTGAATTAATTTCTATTTTCATTCAGGTATTGTGCCATATTTCCTTCGATAATACCTCACTCGGTAGATGTCGCTGAACAGTTAAAATCTCCACGAATTATCAAGTCACATTTGCCAATGCATATGCTTCCAAAGGCACTGTGGACAGTTAAACCTAAGGTAATATTGAAACCCTTTTTTTTAATTTGAATTTGCGGGAGCTAGGTGTTGGTCGTAAGAATAACACCATAAATAATGATATCGATATCAATCGATTTAATAGAGAGTTTGTGCAAGTACAAATATCTTCCAGCTTGCACTGAACCCAATCACTCTTCAGTTGATAACTCCTTCGGTTTCACCTGTTTTGAGCAAGTGGATGTTGTTAACCTTTAACTGGGTAGGTGGGGTGCTGACAACACCCCAAGCTATTATTTTTCAAATATATATATATATATCGGTATAGTACCTTCCTATTGTTTTCTATTATACAGATTCAGATGGATTTAAAAAAGTTTGGTTGCACAAGTAAGCCGTGACAGACTCTTCAAGCTGCAAGGGTGCTGTCAACACACCACCTACCCAGTTGTATAACTTTTTTTTACTAGGTGAATTTGTATGGGTAATTTGAAAATGTTGTTAAAATAGATCAGGAACACTATAAAAGTGAAGATTCAAGTTAAGAGCCGGTCTTAATTGATATGGATGATGGCGAATTTGTTAAAACAAAAAATTGTTTCAAAAATTAATACGGAAAGCACTATTTTGGAAAGGACGACTAAAAACTAAAGTCCGACCGAAGGATATTTTTTGGCCGAAGCCGAAGCCGAATCTGGTGAATAAAGCTATTTTAAATTTTCTGCGGGGGTTGAATTGCAATTTCAAGTTCGAATTTAGTGCAAAATACCTTAACGTAACAGCAAGTCTCTCCTCGGCTGAAATTATTTACACAAAATTGGTTTTTCGTTTTTGTATAATTAACAATATTTTATATAATATGCACTCGAATATTAAAGGAGTCATTCGTTAATTTTTTTTATAATGCGTATTTCAACCACAGGGTGAATTCATTAATTATTGTAAAAATCCTTCATAATTTTTTCAAAAAGTTTTGAAAATGTTGAGAGTACAAAATAGCTCTGTATTGGCGCATGGATTTTTGATTACCTTTTGTGAATGCAATTATAACTTCATCAACTCTCAGTGCAGAAGGAAAAATGCCCAGCTTACACTTATATTTGTTATGTATCCTAAAATGTCGGTTGTGATACCCTCAGATGTACATGACTGTTTATTCGCTTATTCGTTACAGGCTTAATAGGTAAACTATTGATTTGGAGAGTGTCATCAACTAAGTTCGGATATATGTAGGTTGCACATTATTTTCGGGGGCACAATGTTTCAGATTAGTGGCAACTGAAACAAAATAATTGTAGTTTACAATGTCTTTCGTGTTCGGAACTAGATTATTTTCTACTTCAATTTTGAAGACACCATCTCAACACTTTTCTCTATTAACACTAGAGTGCACGTGCCCCTTTTCTTACACCAATGCACGCGTGGCCTACTATGCAATTTTGGCGCTAAACCACAAAAATATGCGTACGCGTAGAAGTCACGAACGGTAGGTACTGATTTGTCAACAAATTTAATGGAGAAGGCTTTCCTGGAACCGCACCGGTCAAACATAAATAACTGCCAAGCTATTTTCTACTCTCAAAAGACTAGCTTCAATATAAATACACATCAGCTTGCAACTGCACTTCTACAACAACATTTTTATCGACACATTAACAAGTTTCACCAAACGAAACAAACATTTTATTTTTACAAAAAACAATAAATTCAACATTCGGCTTCGGCCAAATCTTCGGCCTCATTTAGCCGAAGCCGAATGTTCTGCCGAAGGTTGAATTTTCAGCCGAAGGTGGCCGAAGCCGAAGCCGAATGTTCGGTCGGACTCTACTAAAAACTCTATAAAGGGGTCTTAAAGTTAATTATTTTAACATTGTTCTACCCCAGAACGATATCATAATGACAATTCCACCATAGAACTACTTACCAGAGGAAAGATAAGCGTAATAAAGTGAAATCATGATGGGGTGTTGTCAGCACCCCACCAAGCTACTTACGTTACTATTACTCACCTACCTACTTAAAGGTTAATCTTCCAGCGATTACTCATATTTTCAACACAGTTTTAACAACGTCCATTTGCTTAAAGTGACTGGTGAGGATGACATGCGTACTGCGTTGGACAGCAACAAAATAACTCTTCTCACACTACTGAACTTTTTCAAGGCCTTTGACACGGTGGATCAGCATCAACTGTTATTAAAATTGGAAAGACTCTTTGGTTTTTCGTCGACTGCTCTGAGGCTTATTCAAACATACGTTGGTGGAAGAAAACAAGCAGTTGTTCTAGATAAAAATATATCGGACTTTGTAATGACCTCTGCGGGTGTACCCCAAGGATCCATTTTGGGGCCTCTGCTCTTTACCATTTTTATAAATGATCTTCCGAATATGCTGATGATGTTCAACTTTATATTAGCTGTTCACTTGGTCTATTAGAAGATGCTGTTAGCAGGCTAAATGATGACCTTGGGAGAATTCTAGCTTGGTCTGTACATAACTCTCTAAAACTAAATTCATCGAAATCTAAGTATCTCGTGGTCTGCAGAAGTAGATCACATGATTGTGACATACCTTCATAGGAGATGAGCCAGTTGTTTCAATAAAACCCTCGTCTGGGACGACCATATCTCTACAGTAATAGCTAAAATCTATTTCGCTCTTAGTAATCTCTCAATGTCATAATCTTATACACCAGTGCACACGAAGATAATGTTAGTAACGAATCTGCTTATACCGAACATCACGTTTGGCTGTGAAATCTTCTCATGCTGCAGTGTGTCTATAAAGCCTAAGCTTAACGTTGTTTTCAACAACATCACTCGCTATTGCTACGGCTTGGCTAGATACGACCACATTTCTGCATACGCTAAAATTATTCTTGGTTGTACACTCGAAAAGTTTTTGGATTTTTGTACACTCAAGTATCTTTATAAAATTATAGTTACTAAGCAGCATCATTATTTATTTGATAAACTTAATTTTTAACGCTCGAGCCGGTTTCTAAGCTTGATTCACCCGCGCGTATTTTACCTAAACTCGGAGCGACAATTTTTCATTCGTGTCATACGAGTACGTCTCTGGAATACGCTTCCCCTAGGTGTAAAGAGGGCTTGATAATACGGTTGGTTTTGGGGAGACTCTTTTTCGGCACCTGGCTAATTTGGAACATTAGGAACTGTTTTTTTACTCTACTTAAGTTAAATTACAACTCGATTGCTTACTTTGTATTTTGAATTGCATAGATTCTCATTTATAGCTTAAAGACGTTATTAAGTCTATTATGAATGATGTTAATTAATTAAATAATAAATAAATAAATAAAATAAACTTAGCGGTATTATATTTTGTTTTGACCTGCAGATAATTTATGTCGGAAGGGATCCAAAGGATGCTGCAATCTCGTTCTACCACTTTATGTGTGGCTTAGGCAAGAACCAATCGAGTAAAGAAGAATTCCTAAACACTGTTCTAAGCGATCAGATGAGTTCCAATCCATTTTGGTTACATGTTGTTGAATTTTGGAACCTTCGAAAGGAATCGTATATCTACTTCACGAGTTTTGAACGAATGAAGAAGGATTTAGCGCAAATAGTGCGGCAAGTAAGCGAGTTTTTAGAGAAATCAGTAAACGATCAACAGATGGAGCTACTATTGGAACATCTGTCATTCGAAAAGATGAAAAGTTGAGTCTTTGAGTTTCTGATTTAAAGTAATTTTTACATTTTCCGTTCAATTTAGATAATCCAACGTGCAACCATGTGAATGAAACTAAAGGAGCACAAATTGTTCTCGGACGTAAGGAAACGAAACCATTTAAGTGAGTTAGCAGTTTGAGCAGGGTGAGACATTGATTTTGAAGTTTCTTTCTTTTTGTAGTTTTCTAAGAAAAGGCGTGGTTGGATCGCATAAAGAAGAACTTACCG
Source organism: Brachyopa scutellaris (assembly GCA_949775065.1). Lineage (NCBI taxonomy): Eukaryota > Metazoa > Arthropoda > Insecta > Diptera > Syrphidae > Brachyopa > Brachyopa scutellaris. Next base: position 87,425,503 of record OX459114.1, on the reverse strand, counting down.
AGGACATGATTAAGAGATTTGATGAATGGACTGAAAAGGCGTTGAAACCATATCAGGTTACCAGCAATGAGATTCTGCTTTCTTAGAGCAATTTCTTTGTAAATAACTGTATACATGAATTAATCAAATAAATATAAAGGTGCTGTAGAAGTGAGGAGTGCCACTGTTAACAATCCCACGGATATACCACACAAGCAGGTAGAAATACCAATCCACCCAGGCTGGCACACCTGGATCGTGCCGCAACCGCAATACTTCTGAGAGTAGTCGCAAAAGAGCTCAGTCTTTCTTTTCTAAAAAAAAATCCTTCCACCTCATAGGCTACCACTATAACCCAAGGTCACAGGACTCCTTGAGTCATTCCAGGCAGTGTCTGTGTTTCCACAGCAGGAGGCATGCTGGCACTCGCACGCACTAGCTCGGATGGTGGTGTTATTTTTCTGAAATACTAAGAGAGGCCCGAAATGTCTCGTTATCCTTTTCCGTCGCCCAAGTCAACTTTTAGTGGGCGAGAGAGCGAAAGTGTTGAAGCTCCCTTTGAGTATACCCACCCACCCCTACCCCATAAAGACCAGGTCAAAATGAAGCGTTAGTGGTAGTCCCAAACACGAATTTCAATCCGCACCTAATTCTTCATCCGTCAATAAGTACCGCGAAAGCACACATCCACATCTTAAGCTACCTAACCATATCCGTAAGGCGTGCAGCAGAATAAGTGGCAGCCAGGCGCCCGGACCTGACGGCATTCCAAATGCGGCAGTGAAAATGGCTGTAAGAAAGTGACCAGACCTCTTTATAGCTGCTTTGCAAGAAGTGCCTGGAAGTAGGCACTTTCCCTGAGAGGTAGAAAATGCAGCTTCTTGTCCTGCTACCCAAAGGAAAGAAACCAAATTTCGATGGCCTGGATACAGCAGAAGGATCTTACTCTCCAAAGTAACAACATCAGTGTTACTATATGCCGCTCCAGATGGACGCATGCATTAAAGATGAAGGAGACAAAAAGGAAGATGTCGTCAGTATACAGACTCTACGTTCTACGAACGATCAGCGGTTTTCGAACCATCTCAGACGAAGCCGAAGGATGTCCCCATCGACATCCTCGCAGACGAAATGAGGAGAATGTATTACAGTTGGGCTTGGGCCAACATGACGTAAATGAAATCAAGATGATAAAACTACTTGACGACATGACGGCTCACCATTCTGTCCGGAATGTCTAAGCGAGAAAGAAGACACGAAGCACGCAGTATTTTACTGCATACGCTTCGAAACATGGAGAATCATTCTGCCAAATCTGCCGTGGTTGCTCGACCATATGTTCCTACAGTAACGGTCACAGTAGAATGTTGTTATTTTTTCTTCATCTTAATATATAAAAACGTTGGTGCGTATGTATGTACGACAATCACGGCTGATCCACTGAAGCTATCCACCTTATATTCACATCATATGTTCGTGTGGTGCTATGGATGGTTTTTGTTTATGTTAGAACCCCCTAGGTTGCGGTAGCTTTTTCAAAATTGTTATTTATGGATCGAACTGGCTCAAATTCACACCATATAATATTTAAATAAAAAGAAAGTCTTTTGCGAAATTTCGACCCGATAGGTGGCGCTGGGGTGCAGATATTTACGAAAATGTAGTTTCCCCCGTAAATAATTTTCATATAAACAATATTAAATTTAAATGTATTAATATAGTTTGGTGTAGTCACAAAAACTTCCCACAGGTGTCGCTGGCAATTATCTGTCAAGTGAGTAACGCGACTATTTGCGTATACGGGCGAGACCGGGCGGATCAGCTAGTATTATGATTATGAAATGAAATATATGAAACGTATACGAGTATTAGCGCGTGAAGCGGCGCGGCGCCTACGTGACGCTGCCCCCCCTCCCCCGCTCGTTTGTTTCCCATTGGATTGTAAGTGGAGCCTGACTTTTTGTTTTAATATATTCATTTCTTCTATCCTTCATACCGGATTAAAGCTGTTTTTCTTTTCATTACTTAATTAAGATCGAGCCATTACATTTCTCTGCTTTTAAAAAGTTGACCAGGACAACATTGGATATTGAAGGCTATAATGCGATTTCTTCTTTGGGTGATTTGACATTTTTATTCTCTGGTCAATCTGTCATAATGTTAAATCGCCCAAAAATGTTGGGCAATGTGACATTTTTAGATTTGGCTGATTTAGTTTTGGGCGATATGACACAGATCCGCCTTAAAAAAGCCGAAACACAAAATCGACCAAAATCACTTTTTTGGGCATTTTGACACTATGCTAAAACGCCCAAAGTATAAAAATGTCTAATCGCGCAACTTTTTATTTTGGGTGATTTGATATTTTTTTGATTTTCTGCGTTTTGGGCGATGTGGTTCTGGGCGATTTGACACTGAGCCGAAAGAGCACATATCTAAAAGTTTAGAAATAACAGGTGAACTCTAGTTGCTTTATTTTAATTTGAACATTTGCACTTACTATAATGCGTTATATTTAGGAAGGCCTATTGAAGAGGTGTTAAGGAACGAGTAGAAATAGCGCTTAAAAATACAAATCGGACTCAAATATTTAAAGTCAATCGCAGGCGATTGTTACCAGAGAACTTCAAAATGTTAATGCTATAATAATGCATAAAAAACGTTTACTATTAAATGCCTTTTTTGCCTTTTTTTTTAGCTTTTTTTTTGTCAACTAAATCAGTTTCCTGATAATAACTAACCGTTTATGGCCCAAATTGAGTGATATCTATGGATATGGACTATAAGTGGTTCGAACAGAACGGTGCTACATGCTTTAATGCAAGAGAAGTTGCCGGGATGCATTATCTTGTATCTCGCGAAACAGCGATGCCAATTGGCCACCGAGATTGTGCGATTTGACACCCTTGGACTTATTTCTTTGGGGTTATCAGAAAGGTAAGATCTATGTCAATAGGACTGCCAGGACGAGATAACATATGTCACTATGTCATCCTAACATTGGACAAACTGATCGATATTATGTACATATGTGTATCATATACATACATACACAACACATACATAATGTATTTATAACGCCGAAACCGCGACGTTGTGAATATTTGCCGGGTAGGGTAAATGTATACAGCGGCAAAGGTAAACACGGCTCATATGCTTCCAGAAATATTGAATTTTTTTGAATAATTTTTACAGGTGGCTCTTATCTTATGTAATGTACTTACTACTTATAGAATTTGATTAGTATTCTTTTTAAAATAAACAATTTAAGTTGTGCATTAAAGATCGATCCATTTTCTGGTGTTTACATTTACCATAGAAAATATTTTAATGTGGGGAAATGTAAACATGGGTTTGGGGGTAAATGTTAACATATATTTTGGATAAAATTTGTGTTTTATTGTAAAGATTATGTTGAATAACTAATTTTCAGTTGTTAATATGCCTCTTAAATATATACTAAAAAAATATCACTGCCGTCATACTCGTTAGATGGTGTTGTCAAAGCAGTGCAAGACGTAAAAACCAAATGCATGACGTAAAGTTAAAGAAATTTGTACGAAGAAAAGGCCAACTTCGTATTTTGCTGATAAAATCGGTTTTTGTAGCGATCCAACAAACTGGGGGCAATAGGACAGAAGGAAGTTTACCCTAAGTAGTACATATACTGAAATCGTTGTTTACTTTTACCCCAGGATTAAGAAAAATAAAAAATAAAAACTGGGTAAATGTAAGCATACTTTAATTTAGCTATTATGAACAGTTTCAAAATAAACGTTTCAATTCATAATAAAAAAATACAGTATGTACTTTCATATTCTCATCTTTAGATTTTTGCTAGGTTTCCAAAAAAAAAAAAAAATAAAAAAAAATGTAAAGTCAATATTTTTCAAAAAACATGAAATTTGTTTACATTGACATTGACCCTATTCACGTCTATCATAGAATCCGTCGTACTCGGAACTTTCCTACGACCTACGAACCCCGAAATAACTTTCACAGAATCCGTCGTAGTGGAAATTTTTGCTGCGAATGTCGAATTTCGTAGAAAGTGGTAAGTTGTTAAGTGCGGCAATGCACATTCGGATTCCACCACGACGGATTCAGTGATAGTTATTTCGGGGTTCGTAGCAAAATTCCGAGTACGACGGATTCTGTGATAGACGTGATTATCTTTCACACATAATTGCTATCGATCAATGAGCATTATTCAATTAAGAAATAAAATCCTTAATGTATACATTTATGCGTACTAAATTAATTTCTTATTGCTAATCAATAAAATTATCAATACAAAGATGCATCAGCCTCGGTATCTCCTCTTTTATCCTCCCTAAATTTCCCTATGGCCTGCGCTGTACAAGAGATTTTAAGGGTATTCATAACTCCTTTAGCGCGCATAAATTATAAAAAAAAATCAGCCTAACGATATGCCGCATTCAAAATAGGTAAACTACGTCCCAAATTCTCGCTACTAATCCAGTGTATGTATATGTACACACTGTACATATTTCTTTTGAAACCGTTCCCCATGCATGAAGAAAAAGTAAATAAAACATGCTTCACTAGATAACTTAAGCTTGAATGCACATGCAATGCGAATGCAGTCACCGACCAAGAACTGGTTATAATATGAGTGCAGTCAGTTTATTTTTCTGGGCCAATACTGTTTTATTTAAATAAACCCGTTGTAATGTGCATCGTTCAACTTTTATAATAAAATGGCGTAGGTGGATGTGTTTTCGCACTGGGGCAAGGGTGCTTCATCGGTCTATTTTCTAAAATACGTGTATACATAATGTAAGCGGTTAGTGTATTAAAACATATTACTACTTTATCATAACAATACTTTCATAAATAGGTACCGCTATTTAGTTTTGACGGCAGCGTTTTGATTTGTCGCCATGTTTTTTTTCTTGTCGTTTCCTGCAACTTTATGTCGCAAGTTTGACAATAGCCGTATTTTTTTGCATAATGCGGTTGAGTTTTTAAAAGTACGTACCTACACATTATATAACATGGGTAAAGGAAATGTAATATTTTAAAATATGGAAAACACTGTTAAGTACCTTCCAGTAGAAGAAGTTGAACGACAACTCATAAAACATTTGTGGTTTCCATTGAATTCAGGAACATGACATATAACTCAAAAAACTCTAAAGGACTTGTAGCTATGTTCTGGTGTCGAATCGGACTCTCGTTTTTCTTGTGTTGACTGTTTCAACGCCTTAGTTTACATCAAAAACTGAACTATACAAGAACAAGAAATTGCACAAATTACTTCAAAAAAAAATTTTGACAAGTGGTATGTCAACTAACAACCATGTGGCATATCCCGTTGTAGATGTTTTATTAAAAAAAGGGTAATAGATAACTTTCTAGGACTTGTACCAAATTTAATTGACTTAACCCTCTAACGGGCAAAATCGTAAGATTGTTCGGATCAAGCTGAATTTTTTCCAAGTAAATATATGTAAACGAAGCTTCAGTTTAAAAGTTCAGGTAAAAACCCTGTCTGGCACGACCGCCAGGTGAGAAATAGTCAAGACCGTCCTGAGACGCCTTTTTACAATGTTTGTAGTTTTTTGCATTTTCTTTCAACCCAAATTGGAAAATGATTTTCACCACCGAAGGCCCGCAACTTGAAGAACAGCTCTTTCCCTTTTCCTGATATTTATCATAATATCACGACTCTTAGCTCGAATGTGGTATCGACCCATAAGGCTGTCCATGAGATCAACTCCACCCATGTAAGCCTTTTATTCTCCGATGATTTGCGGGCAGTTAGGTGAGGTTATGTTGAGAGACTGAGCCATCCCAAAACACCAGGCACAAAAGTGGGCTCATCGCGATCCCCTAGAATCCATCAAAGGATGGCACCTAAACTGCCAGGCATTTTATTACCCTTCAAAATTCCAGGTTTCTGAAGAGGTAAGAGCCTAAAATGTTCCTGCGACTGCGGGCTATGTGGGCACCGTAGCGCAAGTGGTTAGTGCGTCGGACTACTGTGCCAGCGGTCTTGGGTTCGAATCCCGCCGCAAACACCTGCAAGTTTTTCACAGTGCCCACCTCTTTCGAATGTCTGACAAGCATCAAAGAGTATCAGTTGTCACGATTGAGCTTCTCAACTCGCCGTTTGGAGTCGGCAAAAAACTGTAGGTCCCTTCCATTCGTGCAGAAATATAACACGCACACACAAATGGTTGCGAGAAGCAGGCCCAGGTTCACCTCGAGCTGTAGCGCCAACTAAGTAAGTAAGACTGCGGGCTATGCACTGACAATCACACAGAATATGTGCGATATCTTCTGCTACACTTCCATATGTATATCATAAGCATAACAGTATGTATCTCCAAATATCAGTGTCTATGAGTCCAAGTATCTTGACATGTTTAAAACTCTTTCACATTCAATGAGAGGTTTCAGACAAGCACTTGCCTCAACACCGAGAACAAACGTTGAAGAAGCTGCTGGATTCTCGATTTTACTTATATTTATAGACACATTTTTGGCATTCATGGATGCATTCTTCAATTGCCTGTTCATAGTTCTCTGACAGCTTAGCTGAGCTATCAGGCGTAAGGATCAAAGACACTGTTATCGCTGCTATAAATCTCATCTTCGTTTTCCACGGAATTGCTGAACTCAACCAATCGAACATCCGACAATTTTGAATATTTTATTATAATTTCGCTTACAACGATCCATCTAACACAAAAATTTAAAGAAAGGGGGAAAATAAGAAAATAATAGATAAGAAAGACCACTATTCGTGCCGCGTCAAAACTGGTCTCCGACATTCAATGGAATAACGCTAAAAAACAATGCTCTGGTGCCTGCCTGGTTGACTTCGAGAAGGCCTTCGACACCGTATGGTTAGAAGGGCTTTTCTATAAGCTGACCAGGATGGGTATGCAAAAACCTCTTCTATACATGATCTACGATATGTTAATGGGAAAGAAGTTTTTCGTCAAATGTGGTAACGTAACTTCGAGTACAATCTTTGATATTAAAAACGGTTTGCAACAGGGTGCAGTGAATTCTCCGATACTGTTCAACATTTATACAAGTGATCTTTTAGGCTCGTTCAAATTTGGTATAGCGTACGCAGACGCTTTAGTGACGTACAGATCAGGTCCAAAAATCGAGGTTATTAATATCCTTTTGCAACGTGACTTCGATCGAATTAAGGGTTATTGCGACGATTGGAAGCTGAAGATCAACTTCCAAAAGACGGACGAACAGTTTTGTTCAGGACTCCATTGATTAGGGCTTCTAGGGATACCAGAAAAAACTGGAAAAAAATTTGGCATCATTGGACAGCACGGGCGGCAATTGGCTGTGAAAAGTGTGGTTAGATATCTCGGTATTTGGCTCGACCAGTACCTGTATTTTGATAAACATATATATGCTGGTCTCGCTAAGGCTAAAATGGCCTTTACTCTGACAAGAAGACTATTTCACAGCAGTCAACTTGACTCCAGGGTGAAGGTCATTTGTTACGTTGCCCTAATCAGACCAATTATAGCATATGGTTGCCAAGTGTGGTTCAATGTGGCGCCTTTCTACATGGAAAAGATTCGGGTGTTTGAGAGGCAATGTCTCAGGACCTGTCTCAGATTGTACAAAACACCATAGTCCCAGTACATAAAATATTATCCCAACAAGGTCCTATACAATGGGACACATCTGAACAGGATTGACAATTTCCTTATTAAGGCGATTCGAAGACATATTGTGAGGGTGATGACCAGCGACAATAGCCTGATCTTCGAGGCTTATAACCCCAATGAAATGTACCATGAGAGTACGCTCCTATCGGGCTCTATCCCACCAGAGGTATTTCTCCATATTGATGCTAAAGGGTTAGTGCAAAAAAGGGATGGTATTCCGGTATTGTACCACCGCCACCGCGGTGCGCAAGATAAGCGGCTCATCCACGGCGGGTACGACGCCAATGCTCATGAGCTTTTTTTTTTTTTTTGATAATCTACACACGCTAAAGGGGATATGAATACCCTTTTAATGTTTACACACAGCGCGAGCACATGAAGAACGAGAACGAGAGACAGACAGATCGACGTAGTGGTAGGAAACTCAGATGATAGGCTTCAATTACAACTAACGCTATGGGTGGTGTCCAGGATAAATGGAGAGTTGTGTGTTATTTTTGTACTTGCTTATGATTCACAGGAGTTTTTTCCAGATGTTTCTTATTATAGTTTGGGCGATCAATTTCTTCAACCATATCCAACAACCTACTGCCAGTGTTATGCCTTCGCAGTAGGTTTTGACATTAACTTTTGAAAGTGATCAACTTATTTTTATTTCGTGCCATTTTGTTGACTTTTTGCACTTAATAGATGGCAGCACCTAAACATGTGATCGGATTGCAATCATGTGTTATCACAAACTAACCTAAAGAAGGGTTTCACTACTTTGAGCAAAAATAAATAATAGATTTGACTCTGGAGGCCAAAAATCGAAGGCCGTCTTGAGACGGTCTTACCTGAGGGTTAAACGTCATTAGCTTGACGTTAATTTGTCAAGAAAACTAAGTCCAGAAAATAGTTGCCCCCCACGCAACTACACCACTGCTGTTACATAATTATATGCATACATATAAACATAATGACTTTACTCAGGTGTATACCCGTATTAAATGTCATCTGATTGTATTTCTTAATGCTATTTAAACAATTGAAACACTAAACTAGTGTTAGAGTGTAAACAGCGATAACACCATCCGATTCTGACTGCATAACTGTAGATAAGATAATCTGACAGAGGACGGTTTTTTATGATTAAAATAACCATACGTTTGAGTGTTACTAACAGTTTTTTAACTGACAAGCAAGTGCTCGTACCTATTTGAGTGTAGATACCGCTGAATAAAAATGCCTCACAATTTTCGAACAGAACCCGCGAATAGAATGTTTGGTCCGGGAACTGCCGAGTCGATCAAAGTTTTCGCGAAAAGCAACGCAAATCTTCCACTTGACATCGACTATGCGAATAGATACTGTATCGTCCACACTCAAGGTGAACAGTTTCTTGAACGTTTTCATAATTTTGAAGTGCGGAAAGATGACGTTTGGGTAATTACAATGCCAAAGTGCGGTACAACATGGATGCTGGAACTTGTTTGGTTACTGGTGAATGATTTGGATTATCAGACAGCAATGCAAGTGAATCAGGAAGATCGGTGTCCCTTTTTAGAGTGAGCGTGGAATTCGAAAATAAATCAGTGAATTAATTTCTATTTTCATTCAGGTATTGTGCCATATTTCCCTCGATAATACCTCACTCGGTAGATGTCGCTGAACAGTTAAAATCACCACGAATTATCAAGTCACATCTGCCAATGCATATGCTTCCAAAGGCACTGTGGACAGTTAAACCCAAGGTAATCTTGACAAATAAACTTAGCGGTATTATTTTTTTATTTTTGTATTGACGTGCAGATAATTTATGTCGGAAGGGATCCAAAAGATGCTGCAATCTCGTACTACCACTTTATGTGCGGCTTAGGCAAGAACCAATCGAGTAAAGAAGAATTCCTAAACACTGTTCTAAGCGATCAGATGAGTTGCAATCCATTTTGGTTACATGTTGTTGAATTTTGGAACCTTCGAAAGGAATCGTATATCTACTTCACGAGTTATGAGCGAATGAAAAAGGATTTAGCGCATATAGTCCGGCAAGTATGCGAATTTTTAGAGAAATCAGTAAACGATCAACAGATGGAGCAGCTATTGGAGCATCTGTCATTCGAAAAGATGAAAAGTTGGGTTTTTGATTTTCTGATTTGAGGTAAATGTTACATCTTCCGTTTAATTTAGATAATCCAACGTGCAACCATGTGAATGAAACTAAAGAGGCACAAATTATACTCGGACGTAGAGAAACAAAACCATTTAAGTGAGTAAGCAGTTTGAGCAGGGTGACACATTGATTTTGAAGTTTCTTTCTTTTTGTAGTTTTGTAAGGAAGGGCGTGGTTGGATCGCATAGAGAGGAACTTACCGAGGACATGATAAAGAGGTTTGATGAATGGACTGAAAAGTCGTTGAAACCGTATCAGGTTACCAGCAATGAGATTCTGCTTTCTTAGAACAATTTCTTTGTAAATGTCATCGAGCTGAACAATAATATTTTAAAGTTTTCCATTTTCGTGCCATTATAGTTCATTTATTAATTTATAACTTTCACTCAAATAGTGTTCTAACTCATTAGAATAACGAGTCGAGATTGTGCTGCCTTGGCAACTCCGTCCCTTTGATTGTGGCGAATTGTTTTTCAGTATGTCATTGCTTAAGGCAAATTCTTTTCCTCGTTTTTTCAATTTAACGTCTGCCATAACCTCAAATACAAATGAATTTTATTCATGTAAGGATAATCTGAGGTGGCGGTTGCTTTCTTATATTCCAGGTAAATCTGCGCGTTTTAGCTATTTAGAAAACTGAATTTAAATATTATTATTAATAGATCAGAAGCCCACAATAAATAGAGTAGTATTTTTTGGTTAGTTGCCCTGGTAAGCGATTCGGTAAGGCGGCACAATTCCGACCAATGTAAGTTTAATCTTGTGTATGGAATCGAATTGGAATAGTTTTAAGTTTCGTTTATTTTTAGAAAATAAAATTGAATTCCCATCGAGAGGTTGTCTACTAGTTTTATTTTCGTAGAACTCGATTGGGCCGGATAGTTTGATGATTATTTTTGGGGAATCGGATTGGTGCAATTTCTAATCGCCGTTGGAGAAACAGCAAAGAACTGTATACATAAATTAACCAAATAAGTATAAAGGTGTTTTAAAAAGCCTGACATGTTTATTTGCAAACTTAACACATGAAACTCTGACTCTACAGTAATTTTAAGCAAGGTATCAAAACTAGTCGCCTGTCATCTTATGCGAATACCGCTATTTTTTAGTAGAGGGAACTCCTCATGTGCCTTCAGAGATGGCCATGTACAACTGGTGTGTCGTACTCTTACTGACAAAATCCTCTCCATCATCAAGCAATCTTACCCTGAAAATGCTTCTTGTATTTCATCTGAGTGGTGCCAGTTTGTCTAGCCTCTAGGTGGCTCTGATCTTTTATGGCCAGAGCTCTCTTCTTCATCTTCGGCACTTCTTTGATGAACGGGCGCAGTTTGTTCTAATATTCTTCATAGGAGCGCCTTAACATGACGATGTTGTTTGTCGTGATTTCATCTACCGAGAAAACTGATGTCATTTTTGGATGGAGAGTATCGCGTTCACATTATAGGTTTTGTTTGACACTCAAATCATCAATGTTGTTGTTGTTTTTTGACCCTCTCCTCCTTTGTTTGCTATTTCAATGACGAAATTTGTGTACACGCAATCGAGCGAAAACAAAGATGGCCGCTGATCGTCAGTTAGTAGCAAAAATGTTTGAATCTCGTCAGTTTTGAACGACAAAACATCAGACCAGTTGTACACACTTTCAGTTTTGATGGATGTCAACCAAAAGTGTCAGTTTTAATCGATACTGTGTACCACGTAACACATGTAATTGCTGGTTTTCTTAGGTCTCTAGAGCTCGAACTCACTCTAAGACTCACCGGTGGCATGTTCTTTCTTTTTAAAGCCCGTTGACGACCACGATTGTGGCTCGATCCCTTTTCCATTTTTAATGTATTTTTATTAAAACCAGCTTAATAAATAAAACTTAACTATCTTACGGACACTCTAATTTAAACTTAACTCTTAACCTTTTTTCAATTTTTTTTTTTTTGTAATAAACTTAGAACATATGTACATCTACCTACACCTATCCTAACCTACGTAAGCCTGCCAAAGCCATACAGGCTAACTTGGCCCTATTAAAGGTTACCCCTGATCAAAGGAAATCGCCAAAGGGTGCTAGCCACCAGAATTTCTTGCGCTGCCGATCCACGATCTCCCGATCGCGATCTGACAACGGTCTACTAAACCGAAGATGCACTGCATTGCTGTGGACGACGCGACGTCTCGCTAGTAGTTGCATATACGCAGCTGTTTGGATAACGTTGAAGATTAGCGGCACAGCTGACATATGCAGACCTTCTCTGTAGAAATAAAGAAATCTCTCTTCCACGTACACTATCATGGTACCTGTGATTGGGGTTATTCAGGTTATTTCTCGAGGTCATTGCTCTTGCAAAGTGTCCCCGAATTATCTTCACCAGGAAATTATCCACTCTGATCTGGTTCGCCTTGTTCCACAGAACCTCATTGGAATAGAGTTTTATATACTGAGACTCTGGTGTTCTATGTAGACGAAGACAGGCCCTAAGGCAAGCCTTCTCAAAAACCAGAACCCTTTCCATTAAGGTAGCTCCCACGTTAAACCACACGGGCAACCAAAAGAGAGCATTAGCCGGATGAGGGCCATACCCTCACTCTTGCATCGAGTTGGCTGCTATAAAGCAGTCTCATTGTAAGGGCAAAATAAACTTTAGCTCTGGCTGGATTGAACACCTTTGTGTTAATTTGAATTTACTTCATGTTCACTGAGGTTATCTTTAACTGTTATGTACACGAATGCTCCGTGACGGATAGTCGCCGCTCCCTTAGACCATTCGTGCCCATTCGGCTTTTACCCTGGCGTTCCCAAATCCCAAATTCATCCTTTTCACAAAACTTCTAACCTTTAAAACTATCTCCTGCTCATAGCTACAGGGACAGGGACAGGACTCTTAATTCAAATTTAATTGGATTATTTTGAAAAGTCCACTTTGATGAGCTTTCGTACATGAAACACAAAGTAGTATTCATTCATTTTAAACAAAATATTCCTTCAATTGAAAATGCTATAAAACACAGATTCGTCAGTTTAGTTTAGTTCCTTTGAACAATCAGTACAAATGTGTTCGTTAAATATTCATACACTAACAACTGTGTATTCTTGGCCACAAAAGTGGACCAGACTTTGCACAGGCAAGGATTTGCCAGAGTGCAGTTTCTATTCCGAGAATTTCATTCCCTCGATTGCACTATAGAAAGTTTTGACGTGCATTGCATTTACCAAGGAGGTAGTGATTTCCTATACAAGCGCAACACAAAGCACATCAACATAAGTTCCCCATACCTACTCCTTAATAGGGCTTGGGTAAGTAGATATGTTTGAACTTAAATATACGAGAACGTAGCTACATAGATACATATATATTTCTATTTCAGAGTGGATATGCCCTTTTAAATATTAAATTACTGTCTCTGTTATCTTATTGTTACAAGAGCGGATGAAGTCAAACAGAAAGGCTCCTAGAACTACCGTAGTTTGTAATTGAACATGGTTTAGTTTTGAGTTACACGATTGAAGAGCTCTGAACGCGGCCTGACTATCGATGTAGATGGTGATATCCCTCTCTGATAGCAGCTTCATCACCAACAGCTCCGCCGCTTTCCGCAAAGCTAGAACCTCTGCCTGATAGACACTACAGTCATTCGGATACCTTAAGGCAGCGCCCGCTCTAGCGGTTACGTCGCCCCGGACAAAAAGTCAAATTGGCGCCCCTTAGGCATTCTGTTTAAATAAAGTTAGAACATATTTTTTATTTTCAATAAAAATCAAGTCATTTAATTTAAACTAGTGGACCAGTGCGAGAAATCTCGCATGGAGAAACCTTGCAACCGTTTACGGTTTACGAATGAAATGACCTACTGGCACCTTGTAGAAAAAAGTAAAAGCTACATTTCCTGATCGTGGACCTGAGAAATATTAAGTGTTAACAAATTGTAATTATTTATAAAAAGAGGCTGCAATTGAAAACTGCTCTTGGACATTCTCTTTTTTTGACCGCAATTTTTAATATACGCTGAAAAAATGTTTTTTCGTAATAACTTTTCTAATATGCAGTTTTTCAAAATTGTTTATACTAATAAACAAAGTTCATTCCATCAGTGTTAGAATCATTGAAATCGGTGCAGAAATAAACTCTCAGGAATCACAAGCTCTTGCGCTAGCGATTTAATTATATAGATTTTTATTAAGGGACATTAGAAAGAAACCTGTAATTCGTCACAATATGGACTGAGAGATTCCCAATTCCTGTGAACGGCGCCAATTCACTTACGGGTGCGATATTTTTGGTACTTTGACCGGTGCGTTGTCTCACTATTCATTCAATAGTGGATATGTTGACTTCAGAGGATTCGGATTACCGGCTTTTTTTCTAAAACTTTTCGAAAACTGCATCGAATTGTATTAATTTATTCTTTTGACTTCAGCTTAACAGGCATCTTCTCTATATTTCCGCAAAACTTTTAGTAACTCCTCATACGCAAAATGTTTTAACTTCTTATTTTGAAAATAGTATTTGTTTGAGGTACCCCAAAAAACGCTGCGACTTCTATTCTATTTTGGATCCGTAGGTGCTATTATTTTGAAAATGTTGCTTCCGAAACACGTGAATACTCGACTGAAAACTGCTGAATGTTGAAATTTGCCTACACATTATAATTTCAAACCGTAATTTTATGCCATTCTAGCTAAATCCACGAAAAATCAATCCTCATTATTCTCGCCATCTTTCCAATCTGCATTTTTCATTCCAAGCTACACAGTGTTAATTTGACATAATTCCAGCAAGATGTCATTTCAAAAATGATAGTGTGTAGCCTGCCTAAGTACTTAGCTTACTGAAGCTGTATTGGAAAGTTTCATAAGCCTACTATTTCCAGAGATATGTAATACACCGTATTTTGGTTTTGTTCTACCTTCAAAAACAATTTATTCCAAGCCGAAAATTTTAAAACGAATCTATTCCAAACGTGTAACTTTCAAAACGTACTTTGTATTTATTTAACATACTGCTCTTTTATGATTGTTTTCTTTAAAATTTAGAATTGTAAATATTTTTAGCTTTTAGACATATATATCATATATATCATAAATACGCTACTCACTGCAAATTTTTGGCAAACGAAAAAATCGAAATGTGAAATTTATCTGTCAATTGGGTTTTTAACATATGAATATTTTCTCTCACACTTACAGCCAAAATGCCGCCCCTAAATCTTGGCGCCCCGGACAAATGTCCGGGTTGTCCGCCCTTAGAGCGGGCCCTGCTTAAGGACGTTTCTCTTGACCCATTTGACATTTTGGCTGACTTCCTTTTAGCGATCGATGACCTCCTGTTCACTTTGGAGAACATTGTTGAAATCGTCTGCATCAAGATTACCTGCTATATACTTCCAAGCTGCGCCCTTTCAGTCAATTGGTTTTATCTTCCTCGGCGAACTCGACCTCGTTGATTTGCTGCAGATAAAACTGGATAAAGGACCGCCTGCCCTTTTATTTGATCCTGCCGGTCGTTGCTTTTTGCTAAATTGTTGAGCTGCTGCTTAATTTGACCAAGATCAATGATGTAAGCCAGTTTGAAGCTGCCAATGAGGATGTTGGGTTTTATCTGATTATTATCAATCAAAAAGGACTTGGAGAACGGCAATTATAGAATGCGCCCTTAAAAACAACGTTATTCTTCCTACACTAATCCACCACTGAACAGGAATAGCAAATCTGATTGCAATCCCATTTGCGAATTAAAAACCATATGCTTTAGCGGTTTCAGTTCGTACCTTGATACACCTTTAATCCTCTTATTCCCATCTGAAATGGAGAAACTTAGGTTGCAAGTGATTGGGAGAGCATTGATACTTTTCACTGTTCAAACTAGTATTCTTGTGTACCAGTACCTACATACACAAACTTAAAGATACATACTCGTAGCATGTATACACATCCAGATATAGACAACCAGAAGATACTTCCTTCAGATACGAGTATCTACGAGTAACACTGCCGGCAGCAAATACGTTTGCTTGCATTGCTCTGGAGCAGAATAATCGGACTTGAGAACCCGACTGGCATACCAAATGCCATGAATAAGCACATTTTATTTTTTTTTTTTTTTTTGTTGGGGTTAAAGAAAGGGACGATAGGGGCGAATGTAATCTTCGCCAATTTAGGCCAATATTGAGAGAAAATGCTCCTTTTATTGGCATCTTACGAGAATCTTGTTAGCGAGGGTTTTCCATTTCCCACATCAACATGGATGTGTGGGACCATCCACACAGGCACACAAACTCCGAGGAAACAATGCCAATCCGACAGATAAATGCAAATAAAAATTAATGTAGACTCATCATTTCATTAACGTCGACGACGACGGCGAAAGGATGTGGAGATAATTCAGAGTAATGCAGCGAATGTGTGTAATAAATTTCGACGCTAATTTGATCACAGCGACGACGAAGACGCACGCCAGTTTGGATACAAAATGTATCTGTGTGCGTAGCTAAGGAGCGTGAAAATGAAAACTTATTTGATGCCAAACGGGGTTGGAGGTGGGGCTCACCCCCCAGAAGGACATGATTTTCAATTGGACCAGAATAGAGCTGTGGGACGTCTTGTTCTGGTCGCATCTACATTTTGCAATACCGTTCGGGGAGTTGCTCGGTGGATGGTGCAGGAAGCTCGTAGATAGTGATTCTAGTTCATTGGCATTATAATAAATATCGTTCCCGGAGAGTGGACCACCGTTGCACATTGTCGTCTCTGGGAAGCAGGACTAAATTCGCCTTGAGACATTCAGCGCCGATAGTGGAGTGGAGTCCTGCTTGCTATGCCATTGTGTCATCGTGTAAGAGGAGTGAAACGTTTTCAAATTTATTGTGCTGCACTGGACTGTGCTTCATTGCTTCGTTGGCTTTGCCAGTGCAATTGCAATGGATTACAATAGAATGCTGGCTGTGCAATTGGGAATATTTATTGCTGATAATCGATTGGAATATTAAGGAATATTAAGAGATTACTGAGGACCAAGGATTGGATATTTTAGATGATTGTCAGAGGCTCCAATAGTAGACCGATGTTAGTTCGCAGATATTTATAATGTATTGATTGTTTGTGTGACCAACATTATGGACGGTGACACTTCAATAATTATCGTCTTCTAAGTAATAAATTAAAGATCTGCCAGTCACTATAGTTCAGTGGCCATGGACATTGGATATTGGACACGGTTCGCTAATTTATTTCGTACGTTGGAACTTGAGAATTCGTTGACACTTTTTTAGACAAAACTTACAGAAAGAAAGTACCGGAGCAGGAATCAGCTCGGAAGAACTGTGCATAAACCAGTCTTACCGACTAGCCGACTATTGCAGCGTCTTCCAATTAGAGACATACGCTATTAACTCTTAAACACTACCCTGGGGTCCAGCGCAGTGCTCAAACTCAACTTTAGTGAATATTCCTCCGGACCCCAGGGTAGTAGTAGTGGTTCTCCACGGATGGGTGGGGTTTAAGGGTTAAGAAAGCAACACAAATCGTCCAAGAAGCATTTAAAGAGCTGAACTCCACTTCCGTGAATTAGAAATGCGTAAAGGACTCCCTTATGGCACTTAGAGCAATAAAATACCACACAGTTTTACTTTGTTGGGTACCCGAACATGTGGCTCTGTCACTAGCTGTCAGAACGCACAACCACTAATTTACCCAAAGGCCGTTGACGTAACACTAGCGACTGTGACATAATCCGCACCTTGTGGCCCATCAACATCTATACTTTCAATGGGAAGATGACAAATCCAGCTCCATGTCAAATCGCCCAAAACCAAATCGCCCAAAATGTAAAAATGACACATTGCCCAACATTTTTGGGCGATTCAACACTATGACAAATCGCCCAAAAATTAAAAAATGTTGCCCAAGAAAGTGCGGTCGTTTTGTCAGAACTCATGCTTCTGATCGCCCAAAACCAAATCGCCCGAAATGAAATAAAACCCGAAAAATGTTAAATCACCCAAAAATCTTTGTGGGCGATTTAACATTTTTAATTTTTGGGCTATTTAGCATAATGTCAATTCGCCCAAAAATATCACATTTCGGGCCATTTGACATCTTCGTTAAATTGAGTTTAAAAGTGTGCTCAACGCGAATTTTAACAACTACAGTAACGGTCACAGCAGAACGTTGTTTTTTCTTCATATTATGATTATGAAATGAAATACATATGTATATGAAACGTATATTAGCGCGTGAAGCGGCGTGGTTACCGTTTCGCGCCGCACTTTGCACGCGGGCCGGCGGCGTTGAGGTTGAGAGGTTTGATGTTAGCTTAGAAAAAAACTATGCATCGTACAAGAAAGTTGTGGGTACAGAAATAAAGATCAGAAGAAAAAAATTTTCTACAATTACTTATGGTTGCGTTAGTTTCAGTAACTATTGGAGCGTAAGAACATATGTCAAAAACTACGGAAAATCTTTACTTATGCTGTTTTTCCATTATGCATATTATATACGGGAAAATTACTAATGTTGTTTTTTGCTGGTCTATAACTCAGCAACCAGTAGAGATAAAAATAAGAAAAAAAATATGGCAAATAGAATTTAATATTGCGCATCCGTTGGTGTAAAAAACTCATTTTTGACATAAGTCGACTTATGTTGTTTTTCCTTTTGGCCACAGTTTTTCTTTTCATTACTTACTTCAGAGCGGGCCATTACAGTTCTCAGTTTTTAAAAAGTTGACCTGGACAATATCGGATATTGAAGGCTACAATGCGATTTCTTCTTTGGGTTATTTGACATTTTTATTTTCTGGTCAATCTGTCATAGTGTTAAAACGCCCAAAAATCTTGGGCAATGTAACATTTTTCAGATTTGGGTGATTCGGTTTTGGACGATATGACACAGATCCGCCTTAAAAAAGCCGAAACACTAAATCACCCGAAATGATTTTTTGGCTATTTTGACATTATGCCAAATCGACCAAAATATTAAAATGTCTAATCGCCCAACTCTTTCTTTGGGTGATTTGAGATTTTTTTAATTTTTTGCATTTTGGGTGATTTGGTTTTGGGCGATTTGACACTGAGCCGATCCATGTGGTCGTCGGTGATTCAACCGGACACTGTACGAAAGGGAAGAATAGCCAGAAGGTACGGCATGACTTCTGTAGAAGTCTGCCTGGCTCTTCAAGAGCGGCTTCTATATCTTGTATGGGACCACGGTTCTTCTTCGACCTGGCTAAGATACCACCTACAGACCTAAAGATAGTTATTAAAAGATCGAAATGGTTTTGTTAATTGCATGTTTCAACATGCACAACTGGGGTATTTATAATGGATCTTTATGGCCTCTGAGTAAAATTGCATCTACCGCAAACGACACTCCTAACATAACCTAACCTAACCTAACCTACGAAAAGAATCCAGAGACTACATATTCAACGGTCTCTGGCTGAAATGCCATTGCACAGGCCTTACTTTACTAACTTTACTGTTTGCTAGACAATGGCAGAGGAAGTGTTCCCTTCTCTTCTTCCTCCTCTTCGCAGTTGGTATAGATTAACGTATCTCTAAGGCCAGGTGTGCGTGCATATTGCAATTGATGTTCCCTAATGTGAGTCTCACCATCCGTCTTTATGGCATTCAACTGGAACCTATAGTCCGCTTGATTCATTCGGCCTTTTTACGATTGATCAGATCACTAGCTTCTCACAGTATTTGTTCAATGTATGGTGGATTCACTTATTTATGGCTGTCCTGATATTTTTCAGGAAAATCCTATCGTTGGCAACCCCGTTTCTTGCGAACTCGCCAGCCCATTAATTTCCGGCTATACCTTCGTGTCCCGGGACCCAGGATAGACAGACTGTGTTGAGATTTGTAAGCGGATTGATGTTCATTTTACACATTACTATTTCATGCAAAACATTTTTCCAGTTGAAGCCCTCCGCCTTTAATAATCTAGAGTCTTTAAAGACTTTAGCTGTATTCATGTATTGTGCAATTATTCTGCATTGGACAAGATGATGACCTGACTGAAACGCAGCAGCCGTTTATCCTAGAACTCCCAGCATTCGGAGTCAAATGTGAAAGAAACAAGAACGCATCTCAGACTGAACCAATGAATCACTTACCTAGCCGAAGAACGACGCTGTGAGGGTTCAAAAGGTCGGTAGCTATTCAGCGCCATCTGCTGAATATAAAATGAGTTAGATTTAATAAAGTAATTACGTTCTCCATGAAAAGCGTAGTTCAGCAAAAGCGAAGCAATTAAATTCCCTAAGCACCAATAAAAGCACACAAAAAGAACGGTACTTAAACCTATCTGCAACTAATACTCCGTCCCCAGGGTCCCCGGGAGATGGCAATGCCCATCTTCATTTCACCATGACGACTCAAATCATTAGCCAAATTCCCCAAACGTATGATATTTAAAAAAGAAAGAAATGAAAATATACAATATAATAAGTTTAGCAGTTATTTCGCTAAAAGTAAATCCACTCTTGGCCATTACAAGGACCACAGAACGTATACTTCCATTCCCGTTGGCTGTCATGATGGCATAGCAAATATCCTCAAGCAATGACCAGATATTCCCCAGTGTTACGTTTTTGAAATAAAAACATAAAAACCGGGCGAGGGAAACGAAAATCGCAACAAGAAGAATCGAAGACAGAAAAAGTACAAAACCATTCCCTCAGGTGACCCACGGGATGGCATAACAACGCAAACGACAACGAACAAAGTTTGAGGGGGAGGGTACTGAAAGAATTCCCATCTAATGCTTTCGGGATTTTTCCTTCTTCGATGCGACGTGAATAAAAAATTTAACAATACCTCAGCTCAACGGAGAAAAATAAGATGGGGGAATCCCCTCCCCCCTCCCTTATTTTATCATTTCCTTCCTTCCCGGATGTGTCCGTCCGATTTATATTCGGTTGTTGTTGTTGTTTGCAGATTTCTTTCATGCCTTTGACGATGCACTCGCTTGGCCCAGTCCTTAAGTGGGTAACAGACGCTGACAACAAAGAGAACCACTTCATTTCAGAACAAGGCCAATGGAGTGCACTGCAGCGTCCCTGTTTCTCTCTGGTTATGGAAGATTTCATTTTGACCAAATATTGTTGTTCTGTGGTCCTGAAAATTGGCTCTATGTTTAGTATAACATACGAGCATGTGGGAGCAACTGGAGTTTTCCAAGGATGCAGCTGTGCATCTGTTGAGGAGGAGGACCGGACTGACTGGCGTAAAACACAAGATAACATTTATTTATTTTCCGGCATTTTACGATAGATTTGAATATTGGTATCCGCATCCTGTGGTCACCCTTGGAATGGAAGTTTAATCAAATGGGGATGTTTTCAACTAATTTGTTTAAACACATATAGTTTTATAGCTGATATGGACAGATGGCAGTTCCTATAGTTCTGTTTCGAAAATTAAACAATGATCAGATGATTCTTAGAGGTGTATGATTTTAAAGGAAGCAAAATAGAAACAGGATCATTAAAATCATTCCAAATCACTTTGTTTCTCGGTCACGCCACAGTTTTCGGTGGGTTTCTGGATGAGGCTAAAACAGCACTAATGAAACTAAATCGATCCAAAGGTAATGACTTCTCTAATGATGTTCACACATACATTGCTCGAGCAAATAAAGGACCTTCAGAGAAGCAGCAGATACCTGTTAGGTTTCAACTAACTCTATGGATGGCATCTAGGATAACTGGAGAGTTATTCTCATCTTTCTTATTTTGCCTATGATTCACAGTATTTTGTTTTTCAGACGTTCTTTCTTCAGCCATTTTAACATTCAGGAGATTCTTAACATAAGGTGGTGCTAGAGCTCGAGGTGAACCTGGGTCTGCTTTTCGCAACAATCTGTGTGTGCGTGTTATATTTTCGCACGAGTGGAAGGAACCTAAAGTTTTTTTTTTTTGCCGAATCTGATCGGCGAGTTGAGAAGCTCATTGGTAAATGATATTCGAAAGAGGTGACACCGTTCAGGAGATTCATTTCGTTTAAAATATATTGTCTAGCTACAGCTACATCCAAGTGAGATACAAGTCACTTCATAACCAAAAAAACCCATAAATATTCTCAACCCAGTTCCACTTTTATTGATGAATGATTCCCTAACCATTACCGAAGTAGGGTGATGACCATACTGAGCCCCTGAACTTCCACTTTTAGCTTTTTCTGTCGTCATGGCTTCTTTAGACTTCATAGGATTTTGTTGAAAGCATCATCAGTATTAAACAAATTTGTGCCTAGAAAGCTGTGCGATAGAAGTGAAACTTGACTTGTAAAAAACGATGTAGGTCACTTATAGCTTATTGTTTGTCTTGTCAAACCCTTTCATTTGATACCCATATAATGGAGGGCGCGAAGATAACGGTAGTCCGCCATCTTAGTGGACCGCCATGTTGAATTTTGAATGACGTTACTAAGGTTATTGTTTGTCTTGTCAAACCTTTTTATTTGATACCCATATAATGAAGGTCGTGAAGATAACGGTAATCTGCCATCTTGGTGGACCGCCATGTTGAATTTCGAATGACGTCTCTTAGCGTATTGTTTGTCTTGTAAAACCTTTTTATTTGATACCCATATACTGAAGGTCCTGAAGATAACGGTAATCCGCCATCTTGGTGGACCGCCATGTTGAATTTCGAATGACGTCACTTAGCGTATTGTTTGTCTTGTCAAACCCTTTCATTTGATACCCATATTAAGAAAGTCGTGAAGTTAACGGTAACCCGCCATCTTGGTCTGACCACCATATTGAATGTTTCTATGACGTCATATAACCTAAGATACCCTCCGGGTCAAATCGAATCCAACGACACTCTATTTGTTGAAATCGGTTGAGTAGTTTAGGGTTTAGGCCGCAGCGGTAGCGCTATCGTTTACTTTATTATTTCATTTCTATACCCCTTTAAATTTCCCCTCTGTGAATATTTTCGTTTCATTTGAGTTTTACCTTAACCCGAACTGTGCCAGCGTGACCATATGGTCACGCACAGTAGAACTATAGAATAATGTCGTATGTGTTATACCCACACAGTTAAAATCAGTAACGGTGCATATGTTTGATGTGTGACACGTGTCGCCTCAAAACAAAACCGCATTTACATAATTCAGTTCATGCATATAGGTACAGCAAGGTGTTCATTTTTCAGTTAATTTTTAAAGCGCAAAAAAATTGCATTATGGCAAACATGAAAAAGAAAGTAATAACTTTTTGATTGTATTTTTCCATTGGTCTCTATAATATGTATATCAATAGTAAGCTAATAACTAATTGTTTGTGTATATTATATAATTTATTAGGAAAAAAACTTTTTTTTACTAGTTTTGAGTATTTTTTTGAAGGTATGACCGTACAGTCACGTCAGCACCGCTGGAGTACGTGTTCATTTTATTTAACTATGTGACTGTACGGTGACGTTGACACTAAAAGAGTTCGAATTTTGAGAGGATCTTGATTTTTTTCTTTAGAAAACTATCACTTCAGGAGGCTGTGGATTATCTTGAGCAGCTAAATGAAGAAGATACTGCATTTGGTGAGTTGGTCGATGGTATTTTCATTGAACCACCTGATGAAGAAGGAAATATCAGCGGCGAGGACGATGTCGGTGAAAATGAGGGTGGCACAATTGATGATCTGAATAGGAATAAATTGAGAGCCGGTTGTGAATTGGTATTAAAAAATGGGCAACATATTGATACAATTCCTCACGGAGACCAGCATTTTCCAACCGAGAACGTGGCGGATATTCTCATTGATGTCTTAGATGAGTCGCAATTGGACTTATCGGTTGACCAATCTACCCAAGAGATACAACAAGCGAAAATAGATGCTTCAGGCGAAGATGAAGAAATTGAAGAAGATAAAGGAGAAAATTTGATACTGCCGATTGCCACTCGACACAGGAAAATAAAACCTATTCTGTCTGACGTACCGATACCTGCCTCCAACGAAGGAACAACTTTCAAATGGTCAGATGATGTTAGAAGTGCTGGAATACCAATGTTTCCTGAAGCAAACTTTGATGACTGTCGTGTTGTACAGCCCCATAAGCTTTTTGAATGATTTTTTGACGAGTTACTGGAACACATCAGCCTTTGTTCAGCAAGATATGCCACAAAGAAAGAAGGAAAACCAATTCAAAAAATTTCGTTTCGTGAAATGCGGACTTTCATTGGTATTCTGATGGTGACTGGGTACAATTCGATTCCTAGTTATAAGGCCTATTGGAATAGCTCTGACGATCTACGGAACGAATTAATTTATAAGTCAATGCGGCGAGGGCGATTTGAAGAAATTCTTAGATGCTTACATTTTGAACCAAACTTGGCCGCACCACATGGAAATAAGGACAAGCTATGGACGAAAAATATTCGATATGACAGAACTGATCATTTGGTAGGTCCACTTGAAAAAAGAAGACGTTGCGCAGGTGATAATTGCAAAAGTGTTGTGAGTACGTGCTGTATCAAATGCAGTATTGGCCTTTGTGTCAAATGTTTTCAAGAATTTCATACCCCAAATAATTAATTTTTGTTATCAACTAATGAATTATTATATGATAAACCTTCTTTGTCTTTATTAATAAGAATACTGGTGAATTTACTGAAATTTATTCGTTATATCCTATGTATTCCTACGTAAGCTTTAATTTTTCAGGTTATCCTAAACAAGTACCCTAGCAGTGCCAGCGTAACCATATGGTCACGGCACAAAAATCGCCTTACCGGTATTACCTGCGCAGGTGAAACTGAAAGAGTAACACATACAGACTCAGGAAAGTCTAGTCTATCATCCCTATGAGTTTGGTTGAATAATTCGAACAAAATAATTACAGCACCATTCGGGTTAACATTTCTATTGGTTCATGGGGTTCACCTGAGTTGCTTTTTTTTCTGTCGAATGGCGATTGGCAACCAACATTGTCCTGTCCGAATACCAACCATGAACCTCTTTCGTTTCATTTGGCAACCGAAGCTTCACTTCAAAAATGTTAGAGACGACATCAGATCAATTTTTTTTTTCACTTGTTTGCCAAGAAAGTCCTTGCAAAAGACCACAGACTTCGGTAGGTTGACGTAAATTAATCGATTCTACGATTGCTCTCCGTTTTAGACAGATCAAAAGGAAGACGTTTTTTTCTCCTTAGTTGATGTACTGGGAACCACAAAAGAACCGAATAATTTAACTGCTTCAAGTTTTATACAAATACTTCAATACCACTGTGTTAGTAAAGACAACAAAAACAAAAAAAAAAAAAACTCTGTTCAAGTCCATTCATCATCGTCTTATTTTCCACAAGTCGTCGAAGTAGATATTTCACCCAATCCCAGTTGCTCCCAATCGAAGAGAACGAGGAAGCTCTACCACGAGTAATAACAATCAAGGAAAATGCTGAAAAAATGGAATGAGTTTGAGTTGGAAAAAGTAGCTGGTAAGGCCAAAGCGGAACCGAACTCGAATCTATGGGTAAAGAATAAGCGGAACCACAAGAAACCTCTCGAGAGTGACAATAGCAAACCAACCGACAACAGCACCTAACCACCACCATTTATTGATGCTTCTGCTAGTCATACACACACAATCGAACGAAAAGAGTGGAAAAAAAATCCCTCATTGAGCTGAAGAATACACGCTTCCGCAATTTATTCTTCCACAAGATTTGCCATCCAATCAACTTGTCTATTACAGGAATATTGGAATTCTTCTTAAGTTGCTCACTGGTATCCGAATACAACCGAACACCCTGACTCGACCACCCTTTTCCGTTTAAAGTTTCTCGCACTTAACTTACTTCAGCTGGGAACGAAAAAAAAAAGCCGTCCAAGTTAAATGAAAATGAACTCGAAAGGACTCAAGTGAACTGAAAAAATGAATACGAAAAGGACGAGTTATATTTGTCCCCGCAGCGTTCCTTAAGTGCCGACCAAACTAACAAATTCGAACGCTTCCTTCCGTATTTCACATTTGACCACCATCGGCAGGCACCACTGCCACTCACACAGCATACAGATGAATGCCTTCGAAGGAGTCCTATTAACACGTCATTATCGAACAGAGTTCTTGAGATCCTTTTAACCAGTCGCCAAGAGTGTGGCTGTGGGAGTGGGTAGGCGAAGAAGAGCCTCCTTCTTAAGTCCTCCATCAATTATTTATAGCTTTGAGGGAGGAAGAAAGGAGAAAAAAAAGTTAGGTATGGGGTCCTTAACTACGAGTATACATATGTATGTGTGTGCACTTAAAGACTTTCTTCTTCTTGCCATTGCCATCGTCATCCACTTCACTTCATCGCCCTTCTTCAATTCAATAATGGTCCTTAATTTCTTTTCTAATTCTTGTCTTTTTTTCTCTGCTCATTCTCCTTCTGCTGAAAATTTTTCGCATTTTCCATGGGGCTTGTAAATATGTGGACAGGGTGAGATAGGAACTGATGGACGTAGGAGGGTGGTACTGCAAGGCTAAGGCGCTTAGGGGTGGCATTATGATTACCACTTACTCCACTTAGATGGAGCTGAATGATAATAGTTAATTGAAATCTATGAGTGCATGGGTGTACGGTCTTGGTGCCTAAATATACCCCGTGAAAGTGGCTTTGAAAGTTATTTAAATATGAGGTTCTTTACAGTATGCTGGATGAAGGCAAGTTCGATCTTCATCGCCATCTCAAGATTACAGCTTGTGAATCAAAGTTATCTTGGAGGTGACGTCTCAGTTTAATAATATTATTATCTGTGGGGACTTCAATACTGATTTATTGAAAAGGGATCTACGTGCCCATCAAATTTCTGACTTTGCTTCATCTACTGGTCTGACAATAGTTAATAATTCAAACCCAACTTGTTTTCGCCCAAATGCCCTACCTAGCCTTCTTGACCTTCTTATTGTTTCTGATCCATCTGCAGTTCTCTTTTATGATCAACTCTCATTTGAATGTATCTCTGAACATGATCTTCTTTTTTGTACTTTTTTTGCACAATCGATCATAAAGCTCTCCAAACTGCATCGTGTTCGGTTCCTTGGGGATATTGCAGGTTAATTGCTGATCCAAACGAGAAAATAAGACATTTCCAATCCCTCGTTGGGTATCTATACAATGAATGTGTCCCTACCCAAACTGTCTTTATCCGCAATAAAGCCTGCCCTTGGTACACGGAAGAAGTTGTAAATGCGATCAAGATGAGAAACCGGCTCTACAGCAAATGGAAGCAAAACCGATCTCCTACAAACTGGAATATTTATAAAGCAGCACGCAATGCCGCAACATGTACTGTTCGTGCATCTAAGCGACATTACTTTTCCTCTAAGCTAAACACGTCTTTGCCTCCTAAGATTTTATGGAGGAATATTCGTCAAATAGGTATAAAAAAATAAAGACAGTAGTAAATGTGTGCTGGATTTAAATATTTTGAATGATAGTTTCCTGTCACAAAGTGTCGAAACTGATAGATTCGATTATAATAGAATCTCGGCTACACCCATCGAATGTGAAGCTGATTTCTAGGTAATTATCGAGAGTGAGGTTCTAGACATCACAAAATCGATAAAGTCGAATGCTATAGGAGAAGACGGTGTTCCGATAAGGTTTGTAAAATTAATTTTGCCTCAAATATTAAGTCACCTAACGCATATAATTAACTCGTGTATTATGAGCTCAACTTTTCCTCAAGCGCGGAAATGTGCCAAAGTAATACCAGTTGCAAAAAAACCAAATGCTTCTATTGCTAGTGACTACAGACCTATTAGCATTTTACCTTGTCTATCCAAGGTCTTTGAGAGAGTCTTGGCAAAACAAATACAGAACCATATTTTTTCGAATTCTTTGCTGAGCCCGCTTCAGTCGGGTTTTAGAAAAAGCCAAAGCTGCTCATCTGCAATGGTCAAGATCTTAGATGATATCAGACAGGAATTTGATAAAGGTTTCTTCTGGATTTCTCAAATGCCTTTGATAAGGTGAACCATGCAATTCTCAGCTGGAAAATGCAAAACTTATTCGGTTTTAGCGAAACAGCCACAAAACTTATTAGAAGTTTCTTGTGTGACAGATCACAGAGAGTTGTCATTGATAACAAATGTTCGGCTCTAAACACAAGGAGTTCCTCAGGGATCAATCTTGGGTCCCATCTTATTTTGCCTGTACATTAATGACCTGCCTTCTGTGTGTAAGCATGTTTCCATTCACCTTTACGCGGACGATGTTCAACTTTACTTATCAAAGCCATTTAAAAATATAAATGAGCAGGTTGCATACCTTAACGAAGATTTAGATGCAATAAACAAATGGGCATCAAATAATGGGTTAGTCCCACAAAATGCCAAGCAATTCCGATCTCCCAGAAGTCATTCCATCTTAATCTTATACCGGATTAATGGTTAAATGACACTAAAATGAAACTGGTAGAGTCTGCTACCAGCCTTGGGTTTGTTCTAAATCGAAATTTGTCTTGCTACAATCATATAAACCTTGTAGTAGGTCGAATATATGGCTGCTTACGCAAACTTTGGATGTCGGCTAGTTTCAATCCTTTAGAGACTCGTCAAAGACTAGTACGAACACTCATTATTCCTATAATAACGTACTCTGAAGTGGTTTATAGTAGCCTTGATTCAATATCGTTTCATAAGCTTCAACTAGCTTTTAATGATGCTCTTAGATATGTATATGCACTTCGTAGATTCGACAGAATTTCAGTGTACTCTAGAAGGTTTCTGGGCTGCTCACTGCTTAGGTATATGGATTTCAGGAACTTGATATTTCTGCATAAAATTATAATTACTCAGTCACCGCCATATTTATTTTCTAAAATAGAGTTTTCACATTCTCAAATAACATTTAACATCAATACACGTCACTTTCAGTATTTGAATTCGTCTCGCCTATTTTTTGTTCATGCTATCCGGCTATGGAATGCTTTACCTTTGCATATCAAGGGTATCTCAAACGCCACCAATTTCAAAACTGTACTCTTTGACGCAGCAGTAGAAAATTTCTTTCCTTCTTTACCTACTTTTATATCCTTCTCTCTACTATCATTTCTTTCTCCCTTCTTTCTCTTTCTTTAGTTTTAATTTATTATGTTAATTAATCTAAGATCTAAATTGTTTAAAGTCAACATTACTCTCTAAGTATTATAAAAGACTAAGTCGTAATGTACAAACCATTATGTTTTAAATAAATGAATTGAATTGAATTGAATTGAATCTGTTGTTGCAATTCTTGGTAGAGTCATCCTGTTTTCTCAGTAGGAGTAGAAACTGTCTACACATATTTTAAGCATTCCTGGTTATCATCCAGATCCGCTTAGGGATGGCATGGCGGTGGCTCTTTTTCTCGCCGGAACGCAATGTGCTATGAAAGACGGAGACATAATGACAAAAGATAGGTATTTTCAACAAAAACTTTTGAGGTTAGAAAGCAAAAGTTGAAACTAGCGCACAGAAAAATAGTTACCTTGGGTTTCTCCTGGGTTGGAATCCAAAAGATATGTCAATTGTCTATGAGTTAACCATGCTGTTGGAGTTGCAAAAGCCCAGTTTTCTCTAGATTATTGGTTCAAAATGTGGTCGCCGTGGCTGTGGTGGTTAGTATACGTTGGACTACAACGCATGCTGCCCGGCTTCAATCCCAGCAAAACACCTAAAAGTTTTTTCACGGTACCACCTCTTTCGAATGTCTGACAAGCAATCATTTGTGGTGAGGAACTTCTCGACTCGCAGTTCGGAGTAGTCAAAAAACTGTAGGTCCCTTCCATTTCGTGGAAAAAAATAATACGCACACACAAATGGTTGCGAGAAGCTAGGCTTGGTTCTGTAAAGAACTGCTGACTCCGTATATTTATTTTTATTTTCATTTTCCATTCTGAAACCTGTAAAGAGACTGCTGATTTAGACTGCTGATCCAGATAAGGATAGATATGAATCTCAGACGTTTCTGTAGGTCAACTTTGCTTAGGTCCTTCAGGTCATCGAAGAGTTCTCATTCTTCTGTCAGCGGGGGTAGTAACATACAGTCACCGTCACAGTCAATTCTTCTTCTGCAGTAGTCATTGTGAAAGATCTCGAGACGTTCCATATGAACACCACTGCCATAGTGTCCAGTGAAGGAACATGCAAAGATGCGACTAAGATTAATTAGGTAGACCGATTTTTCTTTTGTCGAGGACTGGCCATTGGGTAATAATTACTTCATGACATAAACATTGTATAGAGTCTTTCAAAATATTCACGAATACGAACGCGTAGGAGATAGGCAGTGCTGACCTCTTCCTTGCGAGTTTGTCTGCTCATTCAATGCCACCATGTGGTGTTTGGATATTTTATTTAGATGTTTGTTTCCTATATTTACTCACTAGCTCCGATCTTGTAACTGCAGAGTCCAGAGCCTGCGCGGTAATAACCTTGCCAACGATATTGTTTTTTGAAAGAAAGGTAGCTTGAATAATCCCTGTAATCTCAGCTTGGAAAATACTACAGTCGTCGTAAAGGAACGATTGCCTTGTAGTGTTTCACAGTGAACTCCGGCTCCTGTGCCGATATCCATCTTAGATCCATCGGCATAGAAGGCTAGGTCTTCTTTATTAGTGACTAGCTGACCCTCCCATTCGACTCTATCAGGAATTATGGTAAGAAATTCACCCAGATCAAAATTATTTGAAGGCAAGGAGATTGAGGCAAGAGGTTGCCGAGCACGAGCTCACCAACCAAATTCGCCGGCCGGAGTCCTTTTGTGGCGTAAACAGTGCACCAACTACAGCCTTAATTGATAAGTGGGCAAATGAACCTCGACTTTCTTATAGGAGATATATACATAGGTCCCGGGACTCAAAATAGCCCAACTTTCAATCAAGCCACATTCCCATCACATGGTACTTCTTAACTTCAATAAGAACAATGCAACGTATCTAGCAGGCTTCCTCTCAGGTCATTGTCATCTATGATACCCCCTAATCAAGTAGGACCTATCTTCTGAGACTGAAGTCGAGATGGTCGAATACATTTTCTGTGAATGTCATTTTTTCCTTTCAGTGTCAGACGTGGACGTCTATCATATTTTTTAGCCGTTACGAATTGGATAACCTGTCAAAGAGGTACATACTAGCCTTCAATACGAAGATGGTTTGGGTCTTGGCTAAATAGATAGAATAGATATTTAAGGTCGCACTCCTGAAACAGGATCAGATTTCACGAAAAATAATAATGTAGAGGAAAGTGTGTCCCCTATCAATACTGCACTGAATTCTCTTTAGACAAACACGAGACTGAAAATGATATGAAATTCGGCACATCTTCAAAACAGCCTGTAACTGGATACAGTTTCTCAAGATCTCAAATGTAGCCACTGTCCAGTTTTCTGGTATTACATGTATGTGTATGTGGCTTTGAGCCAATGCAATGGTGGAGTTGGAGTCTAATACCAGGCTAGAAATCAACTTTGGTAAAAATCAAGGCCGTGCTTCCAGAAAGACGTCTTTTGACAATTAATTGCTCTTCTACGAGTGTGTGTTCTTAAAGATGGAATTGGTTTTTTTCTTGCCAAAAATTGGCATCTTCTACCTGCCTCCTATCTCCTACACTCAGTCTATAAAACTGCGGCGTTGTATAGTCGGCTTAAATTCTTGGTCCCATTGAATTTTGCTAGCCAAAAAAGGATGCCAAGATCTTTTGATAAGATGTCCAAATTTAGCTTGGAAATTTCGACGCATCTAGCTGGCATAAGTTTGGTTCTTGACATCATTAATTTGACTGAGACGTTCGAATTTATTTTTTTAACGAAATCGTATTTCTATTTGGTTATTTATTGTTTGTATTAAGTTTTACCCATCTGTCACATTTTAAAAGAGCGAGAAAAATTACTCGGAGAGTGAAAAACTTACGCGAAGTTACCTAACGCGTTAAATCACACTTTTGACAACTTGTGGGTATAAATCGTCAAACGTGACACTGTTGACACATATGTATTTCTCACTAAAAAATAAATATTGACAACTAATTTCACTGACATAAACTGACAGATGGTTGTTTCGACAGGTCAGTACAGGACAGGTTAACCCGAAGAAAGTTTCTCAATTGTTGGGTAATTTTTTGACACTTTCACTTTTTAATGAATTGTTGCAAGTTTCTTTATTATTATTTGTACGAATTTGTACAAATTCACAAGTGTTACCAAACTTGTGTCACCATTGTCACCATTTTCGAAATTTTACTTGACAGCTGTCAAACGCCATTGTCACCATTTTCTAAATTTAACTTGATAACTATCAAATCGTATATGCATCTGTGACAGATGATAAATGGCGTGAAATATAAATATATAGGCTAAGGCTGAACAGTCGCCTAGTGTGTCGAACTCTAATCGACCAAAAACTCTCCATCTTCAGGCGAAATCCCAATGGTAGGCCATCACAGCCACGGCTATGCTATTTCAAGCCACTGGGATTTTAGATTCCATCTCACTTGATGAACAAGCATAAAAAGTCCGTGGATTGGAGTTTCATTATTTACGCGTCATTATTTAAGAAAGTCTTCAGTACTTTTCGCAAAGTAATCAAAAGCTTTTGAATGTGTTCTTAAATTTCAATTGATCGCTCCACAGAAGCCATCCACCGAAGAACACAGACATTCTCGTAAAAATTCAAGGGAAAACTGAATCTCGATTATTTGCGTCGAGTACGAAGCCAAATGGGGATTTTTCATCTGAAAAAGCAACGAGAAGAGCATAAAAAGTATCAGCTAACTTTCTTTTCGCTTTTTTTTAATTAAAAAAGTTCTTCGTTCCGAAGTGATTTTTATTCGATATCAAGGTCTTTGATAGGAGTTAGTGATTAAAAAAGTAATTCGAGAACGGGTAAAGTTGCCCTCCATCCGTATAAATTGTTGGATTACATACACTGAAAAAAAATATAGGTTGTCAAATTGACAATTGCCGGTTGTCAACTGAAAATTGTCAATGTGATGAAAAAAAGTGTCAATATAATGAAAATTATATCCTACTAACTTCGTATTTGAAAACCGGATAGTCAATATGAAAATTTTCGATTTTCAATTTTCGGTATTCAATATGATGAAAGAAGTTGTCAATACGACAACTCCAGTTGTCAGTGTGAATATTATGGTTGTCAAAAATAATTTAAAAAAACTAAATGTCAGCAAAATTGTTTTTAATGATTGGTGAATTAAATAAAATATTATAAATCCATAATTAGATACTGAAAAGTGAGTTGTTCTTTTTTAAAAAAAAACTTATTTTTTAGGTTTTGAATATTTCAGGATGGAAATTTGCTAAGTGGAGATGACGGAAGATGCTGAAGAGGTATATACAGTCGACTCCGCTTAGCTGAAATGGCCATTTGCCACCAATTTTATTTCACTTAAGCGGTATTTTCATTTATGCGAAGCTGAATTAGTATAATTCTTTATTTTTGGACGTAATAATTTTTTCAGTCAACCGAGTATTTTCAGTTAAGCTTAGTTTTAATAAGCGGAGTCGACTGTACATAACTTGTAACTTGGCTTGGATTACAATAAATTGATAACTAAAATTATTAAATTGAAAGTTTGACTGTCAATACGATGAATGCATAACTTACAATATGAACTGATAGTAGGTATAATTGAATTGAAAAACCGGTCCTATTATCAATAGGTATAATAATAATTGTATTTACCACATTTAAAATTGAAACTTTCAGTTAAATAACATCAATTATTAACTGGGCAATAAGAACAATCGGATTGAATATTGCGATTTTCAATATGACAATCTGACAACTGCTTTTTGTCATATTGACAATTGCAATTGTCAATATGACAAAACAAGCAATCAAGTTGAAAAATGAAAATTATAAATTGTCATATTAAAAACTATAGTAGTTGACTGAAAAATTACAATTTTCCCATCACATTGATTACAAAAATTGTCAATATGACAACATTTTGTGGTTCAGTGTAAACGCTGAATTAAGATTTATGTTTTTTTTTTTTGTGGTCATGTGACATTGCATTTGATTCGAAGAGCAGCGTTGTACAAATACCTACCCTGGGTGTGAAACTTTTAACGAGTCGAAGTTTGCTGTTGAAATTATTTTTTTTTTTTTTTTGCAATAAAAAGGTGAAAGGACTTCCTGGAAATGTCAAACAAGTTTTAACTTATGAATGTTAATACGCAAATCAAATATCAAATGAACGTGTGAACAAAGAAATTCAAGCCAGCGCAACTGTCAAAAAAATGCTTTCGACAGCCTAATCAGAAGTAAGTTACGTAATGAATTACACCACTGATGTGAAATTTTATTTTATTTATAAAGCGTCAAACTTTAAATGTCAAAATCTATTGATAATAGGCTGTTCACAAACTTATTGTAGGTACCGTCAACTTGGCAAACATTGACTCGAATGCACGTGAAATCTTTATATTATGTATCACCGAATTTATTAATTCTATATTAGAGGCTCCATTTAGTATTCATAAATTTATTTAAACCAAATTAAATATTTTAAACTAATTTTTTACTAAAAAAGTTTGGACCACAAAAAAAAGCGTAAAAAGGTACTAATCGAAAAAATTGCACTAGTAATATTAAAAATCATTTAATCTCTTAAACAATCATTCTGCCATCTCTGAGCGACTAGAGCATTCATATTAAACCAAAATAGCAGATCTACTTATTAAAAGAGGTCGGAAGAATCAATTTAACCCTTGTACGGAAATTGAATTTGTTACCTGAATAGTCAGCTTTTACATTGGCCGAGAAAGGTCGGCCTAGATGAGCTAGATTATAAAGATTTTCGTACATTTGAGAATGTAAAATCAAATGTTTGATTAAATCATGAGACCACTCAAAACTTTCCATAAAACACAGAACACTCACCGAACACAGTCTCTAAAAAAATTCCTCCGGCGACACGAACTCAACTCTGAGAACACAAGAATAAAGCAAGTGAATGGAAATACGAAACGAGATAAAAGAGAACACGCAAAAATCGTCTCGGTTGCACTTCCCAGCCGAGGCGAGCTATCCCCTGCACTTATCACCTCCCTTTCCTTGACATTCGGGTCCCGGCCGATCTTTCTCGGCCAATGTAAAAGGTGACATAAAGAAATTCTGGGTCAAATTGACCCATTCACGAAAAAAATGGTAAACTTGATTTTGTTTCTATATATTTTTTATTCATTCATTATTTTTAGTTGTTAAATATAAAATCTTAAATTTAGTGCACATAGTGCACTGAGTTGACACTTTGTTGGCATTTGAAGTCTGTGGGCAAACGAAGCACCGTTGTCTCATATGTTCCAAATTTTCCTAATTGGAGCTAACTTATCGTGTTGGTTTCTTTCAACCCTTTCTTGAGCGTTGTCAAATCGAAGATATCTTGAAATGTCTTTGAGACGTTGGATGCACATTATTTGAATGGTTGGGTGGACCCGGGCGGACTACTAAAAAGTTTTCTCTTATTACTCTGCCTGATAGGGGAACAGGCTTTTCTTGCCACATAATGCTTCCATCCTTGTAATTGAGAGCTATTGCATCATCATGCTGCATTGGTAATATCTCAGACGGGCTAATCGATTCTATGAATTTATCAGATTCTAAATCTGATTCGGGAGCATACGTTTCATCGAGTAATTCCTCGTTATCAGTTAATTCATCATAAATTTCCGCATCACTCTCTTGTTACATAATAACTTCAAGTTCCCTTTGTGACAGCAACTGGAAATACCTTTTAACATTTTCAATGACAACCCAAATATTATAAGTTACTTTTCTTCCACGTTCCATTACAAAACATTTTTTTTTTTCACAAAAACATTTTTTACCACAAATTACACAAAAGATAGCTAAAAACATTTTTTACCACAAATTACACAAAAGATAGCTAACAACTTTACCAAATGACCGAATATAGTAAATCAGTTCCTCAAATAATGCAAACAGAATTCAACTGTCGTTTTCAAAATGAAAAAATATTCAGCAAGGCATACTATTTTCAAAAAGATATATCAAAATAGTTGTGTTGGGCAATTTTGACCCAAAATTAAAAAAAAAAATAAAGCTCAGCTCTTTGGACCCTAGATAATATTTTTTTTGGAATTCAAAGATTTTCTTCATCAAATATGATAAAGTAGGATAACTGAAACTTTCGCTTGTGTGTCTCTAAAGTTAGCTGGGCAAATCGCATTTAAACTA
This sequence comes from Brachyopa scutellaris, assembly GCA_949775065.1. Classification (NCBI taxonomy): domain Eukaryota; kingdom Metazoa; phylum Arthropoda; class Insecta; order Diptera; family Syrphidae; genus Brachyopa; species Brachyopa scutellaris. Next base: position 87,389,509 of record OX459114.1, on the reverse strand, counting down.
AATAATTGGGTCAATTTGACCCAATTTCCGTATAAGGGTTAAAGAATTTGTTGTTTTTCGGTCAAAGTTAGACCAGTTGACGGTATAGGGTGTTCCATTAAAGCCGCTTATTTTGAATTTAGTGCCATTTTTGTCAGTCGTACAGGGTTTTTTTTTTACAGCTGTCATGTGTGAACATTAAGGTTGTCATAAAGAATTATATAATCATATCCATGGATCCATGCTCATGCTTTGTGTATTTGGTTGGAATCAGAAGGGTGTAGTCTACTATAAGCTGCCCAAACTAAATGAAACCATTACTGAAGATCGCTACCGACGTTAAGTTGAACGAAAACACTCCACTCACACATTTTGACATTTGAGGGTTCCCTTCATTTTGGTGTGAATAAAGTCACAATTTATTAAGGGAACACTCGAGAAAGTTGGGGGTGCTTGAGAGGTACTTTTGAAATAGTTAAACATGAATACTATTGTGCGGACGATGAAAATATGAATGAAATCGAAGAAAAGCCGACAAAAAAATAAGATTTTACATGGAGGAATAAGATTTTGTTAAAAGCTCACAATTTTATCCATGTTTGTTTGAAAAAAGCTAAATTCCAGCGATGAAAATTAATAAACAAGATGCGCTGTAAGCTGTAGAAAAAAAATGTACATACATACTGAACAACTCCAGCTGAATTAATATAAATAATGTTAAAAACAGCTGAGTTGCGCCAAAAAAAATAGCCCGTATGATCGGGTTGCCAGACGTCCCCCCTTTTTCATACCAAAATGCTGTTTGGCCCCCCTATACAAACCTCTGTTCACTTTATTAAGTAAAATTCAAAAAGAGAAAACATTCAATTTAGAACTGTTAAAATATTTTCGTTAAATATTTTTAAAAAGATTCTCTGTAAACACATCCCTTTGAAGTTCCAAATCCTTTCAAAGCTGAACGCATCCAGACCTATATATCACTTCATGAGCAAAAGTTTTCCTTCATCTTAGTTTATTTCAGTTTAGTTTAGTTTATTTCATTTCATTTCATTTCATTTTAGCTTACAATATTAAATAACAATGTCTATAAAGATTTATAACCACTGTTGTAATATTTTATATATTTCATTTTAAAATAATAAATTATATATTTCATTTTAATTAAAAGTTTAGTTTAAATTAATTAATTTTTTATTAAACAAAAGAAAAAGGAAAAAGGAATAATTAATTTGTCATCTATTAACCATGAATTAATTGTTGAAATGGTGTATACACTTTGTGGTAAGAATACCAGTTTCAAGTGCATTATTTATCTAATATAAAATTGATTTATTTACCAAAGAGAGCCGCGCTGAGAAGTAAGAATTCCTTAATCAAGTATCAATATCTTCACTAAGTTACTAAGGAAATCAAATCCTCTACACCTGATCTGGAAAGTAGCCAGTATCTGAGATTTTTAATAAAGTTTTTAAAATCAACATCATTGTGTATATTCGCAGGAAGTTTGTTATATATATGCGGTGCTATAACAGTAATTGAACGTCTAAAGTGTTCTGTTCTAGCTCTTGGAACTACAACGTTATTTGTTGATCTAAGTGTATAAGCTATGCTATTTCCAATTAGATTGTTATAGCCGCTTCGCAAATAGAAAATTCTCAGGACTTTAAAGACATATAGATGCCTAAGTGGCAATATATTTAATAATTTGAATAGTGGAAATGATGGCTCCCATCTTCGTCTGAACAGTATTACCCTGATTATCTTTTTTTGGGCTATAATAAGAGGCTGCAGATTGCTAACGTAAGCACTGCCCCAGCAAGAAATTCCATATTCTAAACGAGAATTGACCAATGCAAAGTAAATTGAGGTAAGCAGATTTGGTGGCACTAGCTTACGTAAGTGAAATATTTTACTCAAAGCAAAATATGTATATTTTTTTTACATTTTTTATATGTGCTTTCCAATTGAGTTTGCAATCTAGAGTCACTCCTAGATATTTGAATTCTGAAACAGATTCAAGGTGCATGCAGGAATCATTGCAATTATGGTGGTCACAATTTGCATCATGTAGACCAACTCCTTGGATAGAAAATTCGTTTGTAAGAGAGAAACACATAACTTTAGATTTGCTGCTAAGGACCATTTGGTGATGCATAAACCAACTTTCTAGATTAGTTAGGTCAATATTGATTTGAAATTTTACATTTTCAAATGAAACATCGGCATACGACAAAACGAGATCGTCAGCAAAAGCGATAATATGTCCGTTTAGCGAAAGATTAAATATGGAGTTAATATATATAAGGAAGAGAAACGGACCAATGACTGATCCTTGAGGAACTCCCTTATTTGGACAAGAAATCGGATCGCTTAAGGTTCCATTCACACGAACAAGCTGGGTTCTGTTTTGAAGATAGGATGAAAACCAGTTTAGTATGTTATCTCTAAATCCATTCCTGCAAAGTATCTTCAATAACAATTTATGATTAACTAGGTCAAATGCCTTTGTCAAATCGAGAAACAGAGCAGCAGTTTTGTTGGTTTTATCCATTTCCTGGTTTATATTTTCAAGAAATGACTGTATAGCATCTTCGGTCGATTTCCCTCTCATAAAACCAAATTAAGATGAACTGAGGATTTTATATTTATCACAGAATTTCATCATTCTTTTAGTTATAATTTTTTCGAATATTTTGGAAAAAACTGATAGCAAAGAAATCGGTCTATAATTATTTGGGTCACATTTTTTTCCCTTTTTATGTATCGGAACTATTATTGCCGTTTTCAAATACTCTGGGAATATACCGCTTTTAAAACTAGAGTTAATAAGATATGTTAAGGGTTCAACGATTAAGTTGCAAATGTTTTTTACAACTAAGCTACTAAGACCATCTACTCCACATGAGTTCTTCGATTTAATCTTTAATATTACTTGGAGAACCTCAGCACAAGTCACTACACCAAAGAAAAACGAAGAAGAGATTATGTTACCAAAAAGAGGTTCTTGGTAGGCATCATCATTGTTGCAAGAGGAACTAGGTTTATAGCTATCAGCCACGTTTTTAAAAAAAATATTAAAGTTATTTGCAATTTCTAGGTTATTTTCAGATATGATATTTTCTGGGAAATGTATACATTTTAGGCCATTGTCTTCATTCCTTTTGCCTAACAGATTATTAATAATATTCCATTGCTGCTTAGGATTGAACCTATGTTCATCGAACTTTCTCTTGTAGTATGTTTCTTTTTGTTTACTTATTAATTTATGAATTTCTTTTTCCATTTGTTTATAAGCGTTTCTTGTAAGTGGTAAATGTAATTCGTTCTTGTGCCTAGCATAATAAATATTTTTAGCCTTTATTTTCTCACAGAGGTAGTCAGTCATCCACGGTTTAATTTTTTTATATTTACGATTTTGTTTGACAAACTTGCTAGTAGTGACATGGGAGCAGAGAGTATTTATGAAGTTGGTAAAAGCGTTTGAAGGACAGTTACAACTATACACATTATACCAACTTTCATTCGAAAGGCATTCATGCAGAACCGAGTAGTTAATTCTTTGAAGGATTTGGATTTCTACATTTTCATCTGTTCGTTCGGGGTTTCTGAATATATCGAGAAAAGATATACCAGTAGCAAAATGGTCGGTTATGTCCCATTCAAGTACGATTGGACGGACATTATGAGAATTTTTAGTCCGAATAAAAATATGATCAATACATGTTTTACTAGTTGGATTTACTCTAGTTGGCACATTTATCAATGATTCAAATCCAAAGAAAGATAATAGAAGCAAATAATGATCAGAACCAGAGGAGAGTCCCAACAAATCCATATTCATATCACCAAACAGGCAGATATTACTGCTGGTCCTTCCAGTAAGTAGGTCTTCGATATCTTTAAAGAATCTATCTTGGTGAACAAACTGGAGCCGATACACACAAATAATGTCAATAAAAAAATTATTATGAAGCTTAAGCCTCACAATAATGCTATCAGCACTTTCCAAATCAGGTGAGACAACCTCCGCAATCACAATATCATTCTTCACAAAGATTGCAATTCCACCTGATGGATATTTTTCATTGCATTCCGCATATAGATTATAACCCGGAATCGAATAGTTGCATAATTCATGGTCAAAGATCCAAATTTCAGATAAAACTATAATATCGGGAAGTATTTTAAAAGAGTTGTTTAAGTACAAGCAAAAGCAATCAACATTTTTTCTCATACTTCTGATATTTTGATGAAGAACAATCAGATCGTTTAAGGATGAATCATAATTAGAACCAATAAAGACATTACTACTTTCATTACTATTACAGGGATCAAATAAATCATTATGTTGTGATAACATTGCTACGACTAGGATACAAAGTTTTTAATTAATTTAAATAAAATCTTAATCATAAGTGATTAAGATCATCAATGCACCTGATGAATTTGATCTCCATGCCAGTAGCCTTACGCATCATTATTTTTCCGTGTCTCACCCAGAGAAATTCATATTTGCAGTTCTTTTTTTGCCATTTTCGCCTCCCTCAGCAAATTCTTCGTATCATGTGACAGCCAATCGTTGATGTATATGTTACCTTTGCACGAAGGAAAACATTTTTCAGCTCTGATCGGCGCTTTCTTTGCATATGAAGCGCCCAAGATTTCCTCCTTCACTCTCCTGCTGCGAAGTTGCATAATCACAGTACCAGATGTTTTCCCCTTGCTCTTTTTTCTGTAACACGCATCTACATCGTTCTCAGCTATTTGTACATCAGCGACCTGGTTGATAATATGGACAGCCGTTGCACGCACATTTTCATTCTCCAAAAGCGGTACTTCACGAAGTTCAATGTAATTTGAGTGACACATATATTCAGCATTTTCTAGTCTCTCTTTTGTTACCTTGAGTTCAGCTTTTATCATTTCGTTCTCTTTCTTAAGCTCTGTCAGTATTTGTGTCGTCTTCTCAAGTGCACTGATTTGTTCTTGCATGAGAAGCAATGACTTCACAGTGTTATCAAGTGTTGTTTTTATCTCAATCACGTTAAGGTGAATGCCCTCTAGGGTTATTTTGCTGCTTTCGCTTACACCAGCTTCATTATTAACGGACGATGATAACGAAAGTCTTCGCGGATCGTTTCTTTTTTTTGTAGACAGCTGTTGCAGGTCCATGGTTTTTTTGATTTGGTTATAAAATCCACATCCGTTGACTTAAGTTTAACACACTCCGCATGCATGAGAAGATCACATTCACTACATTTTATATTGCATGCATCTCGATTCTTAATTTACAGATTTTGCAACTCATTGTTTTTATTTTTGTTTAACTTTGCTAGTCGAATTGTACACTGCTCTCACTCACACGTCTTTACTCGTTGGCGGCTATCAACGATGTGTGTTCATCTGTCAGTATAATTATGATTTGTGCTGCTATCTGTCCTTTGTCAGTTTTTGTTTACAAATTATTTACAAATTATTTTCGTTTGCGTATAAGAGTACCTAGAATGTCTGAAAAAGCGAATAAAAAAAGAAAGTGCTGGGAAAAGTGTTTCGAGTGGATAACAAAAAGCAAAGAAGGTCCTGAATATGCGACATGTTTAATTTGCTTTAACTTTATTTATTTATTTATTTATTTATTTCATTTCATCAAATGAGTATACATCAACTGTTCTCTTTAGATTACTGGTACAGTTAAAATATAAACTTAGAACTACTGACTAAACCACCGGAAATGGAGCTCTAAAACTAATTTATTATTTATTTATTTACTTAACTTTTTTTTCACGCTGGTGTTATATTTTTCAAAAACATATTTGGTCTCGCGATGTCCCCCTTTTCGTCATTTTCAATATGGTAACCCTACCCTACCGAAACGCCGAGAGCTATAATTTTTAATTTTTCGCGTTTGAACGTTTAAAAACATGATTATTAGTTCTTATTTCAAGCAAATCGAATTTGACAGTTCAACACTCAATTTTTAAAACTTCAGCTTGAGGGGGAGTGCCTACTTGAAGACAATTTTTATTCACATCAAACTGAGTGTACCCTTTTAGGAAACACTTCCCTCAAGAGGGTTTATCTAGCTCCAGTTGTAGATGAACGTTCCGTAGGACGTTGTTGCCTAGAGTGGCCTTTCTGATCCGAGCAAAGGCCGGACACTCGCTAATGAAGTACTCAGCTGTCTCTTCTTCTTCCAGGCACATCTCGCAAAGGCCCGAGCTTCTGATTCCAATTTTGTTCATGTGCTCGTTTAAGGGAGTGAACCCAGTGACCAGTCCTGTGAGGATTTCATATCAGAATGTCCCGGGACCCAGACCCGTGTGATCTTATTACATCGCCCAAGCTGGTTCAGTTTATTGACAGCTTCCTCAACAATTTTGGAGTTGATCAACGCTGCTGAACAGTCTTTAATAGCTGCCTGGCTATCAGAGCAGGTGTAGATGGATTTGCCTGTCCATCTCTTGTTAAGTGCAATGTGCGCTATGCTAGCGATAGCATACACCTCTGTCCAGTGGAATAGGTTGCTCAACGTGGCATTCTTCTGAGTAGATACCTGCTCCGGGAAGTTCAGCCATTAAGGACCCGTCCGTATAGAAGACTTTACTTTCTCATGGGAAACCAGACCAAACTCCGCTATTCCATTCAGAGCAATCTGGAAGGAGACATTGGAACCTTCGCCCGAAATTATATTTGGAGCTTGTGGTGTCCAGAGCTCCCCCCAAGGCTCCTGGTACTGAATCGAGGAGCTCCTTCCACTGAAGGTAACTCGCCTTCCAAGAAGCAAACGTAGTTTTCTTAATATTCCAGCGGATATCAGTTTCCTTGTAATCTAAAGCCATTATGCTCCCCTGAAACTGCGCCTGTCAAATGTCATTTCAGCAATTTGAAAAGGCTTTACAATAAGTCTTCAAAATAGCGATAACGACCAATATTTCAAAATTTAGTACTAATCCGTAAAATGCAAATGCAAAGCAATATTTACAATCTACACCATCTCTAGAGTCCTGAGCGCAGCCTTCAGAAGGAAAAAAAATCACCCTTTATGGCCGCTTTTAAGCCGAAGGTACCTACACACACCCAGTTTCAACGCAATCAACAATTTATTTCCAAATCCATAAATTGCGACTACGTGCACAATAAAATGTTCCTGTGTGCTACCAACAAAAAAATGAAAGTCCATTCCATGCATTATCATGAGTGACATTAGGTATAGCCGGCAATTCGTCCTTTTACAGAATCCAATAAAAATTAAAGACCATAGTCATGTGTATGTGTGCGCCAGAAATTATTTGCTAAAAGCCCCCTAAACTAAACTACTCGTACTTGTATGTACAAAGGAAAGCAAGGACGACACTAGGTCATATCTGTAAGTTATGAGTCCTGAAATTAGAAAACACTCTCAAACACATTTATTCGTATAAATATAATAGAAACCCAAAAGAACTTCCTTTGCACTGCCAAAACAAGGAGATAGGAGACCCGAAGATAGTAAGTGTACGTAAGTGACATAACGGAGAAAGAGAAAATGTTGCAAATTGAGTTTATGTGTAGGTACCCTGAAGAACAGGAGAACATCCTGCAAAGGACCTCCACAAAGTTGAATGTGTATACACATACACGAACTATAGAAAGAGGTAAAATTCGTGATATTATTTAAATTAAAACGTGTTTCACCATGAAGGACGTTTCGTGTTTTGTATAGTGCACCTTTATAAAGTGATGTCCTTTTAGGTAATCTTTTTTTTCCCTACTTCTTCAAGCTCTTTTAACATTTAAAAGGATCGTCTGCAATGCATTCGTGCATTCAGAAGAAGGATGAGAACATTTTTTTTCTCATTCTATTTTACCTCCCTTCCTGCATTTGACAATTGAGATCCTGGAAAAGGATTTCACTGAGTTGGGGAATGGAGGGAGTGCGCTTCTTCAAATCAAATGCAGAGATAAATCTACATAGCTCAGCTGAGAGATGCACGTAAGGATATCTCCACCAGGACGATGAGCACAGCAAAGGTAGCGGACAAATTGAGTAATTTTAATTAACCGTAAAATGAAAGAACACGAGGAGATGAAGCAATGCAAAACGGAAACTTGTTAATTTCCTGGTTTGGACAAATTTTAGCCATTGCTCTGCTCTTTACAAATGGATTTGGGTCATCTTCAGGTAATGTGGAATAGAAATGCAGATGGGGCGAGTCTGTATTAATTCATTCGTTTTTCCTTTTTCTTTTGATGATTGAAAGTGAGGAGGCGGCAAAGATGGAAAATTAATGTTTAACATTTTTTTTTTTTTTTAATTTATTTTTCAGCCGTACGTTGAACTTTAATTTTTAAAGCGAAATCGGTTGAAGTTTAAAAGAAATAAAATACTGTAGTTTATCCCTTGTGATACTTGTCAGTTCATATTTGCAGGATGACGTAAGAAAAAAGGTCGAATTTGAAAACTACACTCGTCGAACGATCTTTCAATGATTTTACTGAACGCGCTTTTTGACATTTTGGTTGAGAGCACGTATAAGTCCACGTCCGAAAACGGACTAAGGCTGATTGAATTTGCGGCGGGGTGAAGTTTCAATATAGCAAGGTCACGGTTTCCTTATCTTCATATCCATAAACATGTCGATCTCCGGATCAACCAGCTGTCAACCAAATTGACGACATTGCAGTCGACACCAGGCACGCCTCCAGAACATTCCATGCGGACAACATTGACTCGGACCACTATCCTGTTATAGCCAAGGTACGAATGTGGATATCCACAACGCCAAAACAATGAATTACTGTGAGAAAGTATGTATAATGTCGAAAAGCCACAATGGCAAGACAACTCCAGAATTTACAGAAAACGCGTTCGAGTCCACGAGTCCAACACCACGAAATCTCTGATTTGATGAACAATGCAGGCTAGGTTAGGTTAGGTAGCAGTGGCTGCCAGTAACAAGTACCAGCACACTTAGGCCTATAGAGGCCCATTGTGATACCAAGGATCTTGGGGATAATCACCCCGCTACTCAAGTGAACCATTTGGAACTTGGTACAAAGCGAAGAAGGCTTCCTACGTCTTTTTGTGTAAGATCAATTAGATCATCGAAGAAGTATTCTCCTAGGTGAAGTTTCCTACTACGAGAAAGAGCTGGACACGAGCAGAGGAGATGTGTTGGACTTTCCTCCTCCTCTTCGTCTCTACAGCTTCTACAGAAGTCATTCGAAATGACGCCAAGTCTAGTAGCGTGTTTGCCTATAAGGCAGTGTCCTGTGATGACACCGATAATCGTACTGATATGTAGTCTTTAGTGACAAAAGGTATCTTGAGCGGTTTAGATCTAATCTAGGCCAGATTTGCTTTGTAGCAAGGCAGGTAGTTCCACCTTCCCATCTAGCGTTGGTTTTATTGACTGTGTCAAGTTGGAGCGCTAGCTTATAAGTAGCGAGTGGCATACCTATATTTTTCTTATCGGGTAGAATAGGTATTGTTGTTCCTATTTTAGCGAGCTCGTCAGCTTTGCAATTCCCTGGAATGTCTCTGTGCCCCGGCACCCAGCAAAGGTGAATGTTAAACTGCTTAGCCATCTCTATGAGAGATGAACGGCAGTTGGAGGTGGTCTTAGAAGTGGATGAGACTGATTCCAGAGATTTCAACGCCGCCTGACTATCCGAGAAAATGCTAATATCGTTAGTGGATATTACATTCCTCTTGATCCAGGACAGTGCTTCCGAAATCGCCATGATCTCCGCTTGAAACACGCTACAGTGATCAGGGAGGCGAAAGGAGAGATTTAGTTTTAATCTGTCTGAGAAAACACCTCCTCCTACACCATCATTGGTTCTAGAGCCATCAGTATAGAAGTGTATCGACTTGTCTGTTACAGCACCTAAGTCATCCCAGAAAGACCTATCTGGAATAGTGACCTTAAAGTTTTTGTCAAAATTGGGCTTGGGTACAGTGTAGTCTATGTTTTCGGGAAGGGTAAGATTGTCTTGTATTATGGAGTGGCCAGTGTAGTTACTTGACCACTGTGAGATTGTTTTTAGTCTTATGGCAGAACTGGTTGCCATTTGCTTACCAATTAAGTCTAGGGGTGGGAGATATAGTAGGATGTCTAATGCTGCGGAGGGTGTTGATCTTAATGCTCCACTAATGCACAGACACGCTAATCTTTGTACTTTCCCCAAGCTGTCGCGATGTATAGCTTTATCTAGGGCGGTCCACCAGACCACTACGCCATACATCAGAATCGGTTTGATGATAGATACATAGAGCCAGTGGGCGATGCGGGGTTGAAGACCACATTTGCTGCCGATGGCTTTCTTGCAGGAGTAGAGTGCTATGGTAGCTTTCTTTACTCTTTCTTGGATATTGAGTTTCCAACTAAGCTTACTATCCAAGATGAGACCTAGGTACTTTGCTTTGTCGGTGAAAACTAACTTGGTACCATATAAAGAAGGGGGGTCTATCTGAGGGATTTTGTATTTCCTAGTAAAAAGAACCAACTCCGTTTTCTGAGGGTTAACCCCCAGTCCACATTTGTCGGTCCATTTCGAGAGCTTATTTAGTGCATTTTGCATGAGTTCATTGATCGTGTGAAGATGCTTGCCGGAAATAGCTATAGCGACGTCATCAGCATATGCGATTACTTTGCATCCCACGCCTTCTAGGAGTAGCAAAAGTTCATTTACTACCAGATTCCAAAGAAGGGGGGATAGGACACTACCTTGTGGGGTGCCTCTGCTGACAAATCTCCTGGAAGAGGACTCGCCCAGCTTGGTGTTGATAATTCGACTAGAGAGTAGTAAATTGATCAATTTGCGAAGCGAGTTCTCGACCTTGAGACTTGAAAGGGCATCTATTATAGCCTCCGATTTAACATTATTGAAGGCACCTTCTATATCCAGGAAGACAACCATTGCGTATTCTTCGCAGTAAATCGTCTTCTCAATGGTGCGTACTAGGGAGTGCAGTGCAGTTTCTACTGATTTACCCTTACAGTAGGCATGTTGGGATTCTGATAGCAGTCTTGATTCAATGCTGCTGCGAAGGTGGGTATCGATCAGTCTTTCTAAAGTTTTTAAGAAGAATGATGATAGGCTAATAGGTCTGAGATCTTTTGGACTAGCGTGAGAGCTCTTTCCCGTTTTGGGAATAAAAACTACTTTGACTTCCAACCATAATTTGGGAATGTAGGTATTATTTATACAAAAAGTGAGTATAGTTTCCAGCCAGGGCAGAATTATGTCAGTTGCCGACTGGAATTCAGCAGGTATTATGCCGTCAGGTCCCGCAGACTTGTATGGTTGGAAGCTGCGTAGTGCCCAAAGCAGTTTGTCCTTTGTGACCAGACTGTTAATGTTATTTTGTGTAAGTTGAGTAGGTTGTGTGCTATTAGACGAACTACTAAGTGGAGAAGAGAAGCTACCAGGAAAATGTGTATCCAGGAGTAGGTCTATTGTTTCTTCGCTTGAAGAGGTCCAAGAGCCATCTGGTTTCATAAGATAGCCAGGAGTACTTGGATTGGTCGAGAGTATTTTTCGTAGCCTTGAGGCTTCCGAGAAGTTCTCAATGTTGTCGCAGAAAAGTCTCCAGGATTTCCGTTTAGCTTTCCTAAGAGTACTTTTGAATACTGCGAGGTACTCCTTATAAGAGTTCCAATCTAGGGTACTTTTTGTTAATTTGGCCCTGTTGAATAGCAGTCTACAGCGTTTTCTTGTACTGCTAATTTCGGAGTTCCACCATGGTGGTTTTGGTTTCCCCTTTGGTCTTATTGTAGGACATGCTACATCTAGTGCCCTATTGCAGGCGGAAGTAAGTTCTCCTACCATGCAGTCAAGCTCTTGTGTGCTGCCCGTGACAGGGGGTATTGAAGAAGGGATTAGCCTCTGTAGGGTTTCCCTGTATTTAGCCCAGTCGGTCTTTCGGTAGTTCCGAAACTCTGGTTTGGCTGGGGGATGATCGTCTAACGAGAATTGGATGTATCGGTGATCTGAGAACGAATGTTCAGCCGATACTTTCCAGTTGTTGATCGATTGGGAGATATTATCAGATACAAGTGTAATATCTAGAACTTCCTGTCTATTGCAGGTTATAAAAGTTGGTGTGCAACCTTTGTTGCAGTAGGTGAGGTTTGTATTAAGAAAATAGTCAAAAAGTAACTCACCTCTGTTGTTGGTGTCGGAGCTGCCCCAAATAGAGTGATGCGCGTTAGCGTCACTACTCCGCTTCTGCCTCGTCTTTTTTGTACACCTTAAGGGTGATAGAGTCAAACCCGTAGCTTATTACGCTGTTGGTTTTGGCGAGAGGAGCCAGGGATTCCTGATTGATAACAATACAGGCACTCCTAAAGAGACCTCTGGCTTCGTCTAACCTGCCGATCTTCCAATTGTGCGTCGGAAGTTGTGGGTTGCAGAGTTTAATGACGCTAAGCACATTTGCGGCAAGAGGGGGTTCGGTTGGGATCCAGGCCCGGGTTCTTGGTCTGCTCGGGATATCCTCCTTTGCTACGACCTCCAACCTAGCACCTGGCCATATCTCACCCAATTGGCTTATTGCCAGCTTATAAAGCTGTGCCGATCTATCGTCAGCGCAGGCGACCAACTTCACATGGCCTTGATGCCATCCGTTGTCCACTGTGCAGCCGGTTGTTGACCAGCAGCCACCTATCAGGGGAGATCCTGCCGTCTGGATCGCTGCGGTCGATGACTGCAACCACCAAGTGATCTTTAAGAACCTCGCTGAAAGGCCTTGATGTGATGCTGGACGGGTTAGGTGTGGTGTTGTTCACCTTAGTTCTTTTTGAGTCCGGATGAGACTCGTCCAGCGACCTTTGTCTTTTTGACGCAGAGTCTGAACACGCAGCGGGTGACCTCTTGGTGATTTTCATCGCCCAATCAAGAGAGGCCCTTTGCTGTGCTGATCTGGCCTCTTCTGGAATTTTGCCAATTCTTTCCAGTACATTGGCAACAGTCTTACGGTCCCTATAAGCCTGCTTGGAGGGGGCGATATACCGTTTCCGGCGTACCGTCCCCGAAGCGTCCGAAGCGGACGACCGTGGGTGATTGGAGGATGCGTTGGGAGACGGGCCAGAAGCTTTCGGTCTTCCCAGCGCATCCAAATGGGTATTTAAAAGTGGATGCGCGCCTTTGCCAGCAATGCTAGAATCCAGCTTGGGTAGCAGATTCTTTGCTGCTGCTTGGCATCGAGCAACCTCAGCAGAAGACCCTGAGGTCTTACTGCCGGCCGGGATTGAAGAAGACCCGGTCTTGGAATTGTTGTTTTTGTTGTTATTGTTGTTTTTGTTGTTTGAGTTCATTTTAGTTCCCACGAGTAGCGGAGAAAGAAGGTCCACCTGCACAGAGATCCGCAGTATGCAGGTAAGGCTGGCTAATCCGGATGTCGCCAGGTTTCCGGATACTCCGTGCAAGACTGAGCTATTTAAAGGGCCCTTAGCCTGGTCGATTCTCGGCACGGGTCGTATGACACCTTAATCCGGCCCGGGATTGGGAGCGAAGGGATAGAGGATGGGAATGGTGTGACGGGGTACACCTATCCTTTGGTTGAGATCTCCTTTAGGGTTGGTGACCCGAGAGTCTTTGACCTTTTAGGCCCCTACACCACGACGAGGTAGATAGTCAGGTAGGGGACAATGCAGGCTAGCAAACGCAGAAAACAACGGGCACACAAAATCCAAAATCTAATTGCTACAACTGTTCCAAATTTCAATTGTCTACGTCAAACAGTCTCTGAGAAAAAAAGCCTGTGACAGACAAACAGACAGATAGACAGACACCGAACTGATTCCATTAGTGTTCCATTTTAATACGGACGGAACACTAAAAATGGCACATAATGAGATGTTTTGTAGCTAAAAACCAACACCACCCGACATCCAATGAAGGTGTTAAACTTTTAACTGGTGAACAATTCCATTTTCCTGGTGAACATTTCTGAATATTTCCACAAAAATAAAAAAAAAACATTGTGTGTTTCTAATTCCGATTTGTGTGCTCTGTGTCAAGCCCTCATTCCGGCGCGGCGGCAAGAAGCCAGAACAAAAGCCTACAAAGTTTCAAAATAACTTCTAAAATACTCGTAAGGTTCTTCTCCTCATGTCTAAATTTTCCATCTCGATAGGAATGGAAAATTGTCGTTATAGGGCAATTCTTGGCGATATCAATTCTTTTCAATCTGACCCTTCTCTGGTATGGTGCTGGGCTTACTTCTTCTCAACAGCAGTCATGATAGGAAACGATGTATAAAGCTAACCTTTGTATACTTTTTTTTGTTGGCTGGCACTACTTGGAATGGGTGTGTACGTTTCGACATTAAAAATTCTACTCAGAAACTATGGGATATAGGAATCTAATCCCAAACGATTTGAGACATATTATAAGAGGTTCCTTAACACTCTTTATGGGATCCATTGTAACGCATGCAGATGATAATGCTGTGAAGCACATGGCATCGTTGTTGAGATACACTTAACAAACGTACAGTAGTGGGGTGACAATTTGAACCCATTTGTGTACGTAGTTGATTGGATTTCGACTTTTTATTGCTATGCTATGAAACGAAAAAATTGATATGGCTCTGAAGCGGTAGCCCATTTTGCTGAATTTTTTCGAAAATGCATAGCGAAATGTTGACAATTGATTTAAAAGTGCGAAGATTTAATGCACAGCATAGTTATTCAAATTTCAACATTCTTTTTGACAGGACGGCAGGACAAACATCTTGTTCGCATATTGTATTAATTTTTGACAGTTGCAGCCAGCTAATCACTTGAAGCATTTTTATAATATGGTTTTTAAACAGACGTCCGTTTCAAATTTGACATGTTTTAAAGGTATTTATGCCAGCGTTGAGAGACACAGTCAATGTCAAGAGTCCAGGAAAATGCAATGAAAGCTATCATTTCAAATATCATATCAAATCAGTCCTGAACTGCTTCAATACTTTTCAAGACCTCTCCCATAGAAACAACGTCAAACTTTGGTGAGTAACCGTGCATTAATGGAAACGAAAAAGCTGACGAACTTGCTAGGAAAGGTTCGGCTGACTTCTTTATCGGCCCTGAGCCGTTTTGCAGCATTCCAAATTCAGCTTACTTACTTACTTAACGGGCTCCCGACCCGTGAAGAGTCTCTGCCTGAGACACATTAGTCTTCAACTCTCTTCGATCCCGGGCACGCCGGGACTGAATATCCGACGAAGAATTTTTCTCTCGAAAGTATTCAAAATCCACTCTGCTTTCCTGCTTATCGTCCAACACTCGGCTCCATACAGCAGAACTGGCAGGAACAATGTTTTGTAGAGCATGCATTTCGTTTTCCGAGCTAGGAGTTTTGAACCCATTTGTTTTGCCAAACCGATGTAGCAGCAGTTTCCTAGGGTAAATCTTAGTTGAATCTCCACTAAAGGGAAAGCACCACGTGTCGGGAAAATACCCAGGATCTTCGTCAGGCTAAAAGAGCCATTAAACCTCATTTTCTCAGTAGAAATCATATCAAGAAACTGAATGTCGCCTCTGCATGGAAGATTACGATACTGCGGAACGTATTTTATGTGACTGCACTTCTGAGATCCCCAACTTCATCAAAAGAGTTGAACCTCTTCTGGTTGCCTAAACTGACCATACGGTACAAGAAATCTTTTAGGTCGAAGTGACATCTGCTACCGGCGGGTCGGAACCTTAAAAAAATGGAGCTCGGTTCTGCTGTCAATTCTGATCATCGTGTAAGGTGCAAATGCATGGGCCTTACCAAAGTCCAATGCAAGTATCGTTGAAGACAGTGCGGTATACGGTCCTATTATTGGAAATGTTTGGAGAAGAACATTTAACGACTTTTGAAAAATATTGCGCTTTGAAAGACTAGGACAGCGGCTATCGTTAGGCATGCAACGGTTCCTTAAGCATCTAAGCGGTTGATACTGGAACTTACTGAAAAAGTGTGATACTTTGCAAAGTGGCTCTCAATAAAAATGGAGTATAGTTGGTTTGGTTGGTTTGAGAGAGTGAGGAGAGAATCTCTCCGCTTCATATAGGCCGCGAGTCGGGCCAATTGTATTCCCCGCAGGAATTGTGTTGAGAAAGAAATGGTAGGGGTTTGTGTGGGTGATGGGTTAGTGAATCGAGAGAATGGAAGGGTTAAATGTAGATTCAAGAAAAACGCTCTCTAAGCGATGTCAGCCCAGGTATGATATGTCTTCCCAGATGTTTTTAGCTTGTTGAGCATAAAGCAGGACAATTGCAAACGAAGTGTTTGATACTTTCGTCCTCTTCTTCGCAACCCGGGCAGATGCTATGTCGCAGTCTGTTTGCATGTCCTGTGTCCCGTGTATACTCGTATAGGCCAATTATCAGTTTTATTTGTGCTCTACCCATATTAAGTACTCATTGTTGGCTTTGGCGGTCTTACTAGTTTGGATTTGACTCCACATAAGCGAATAGCGTTTTGCAAAAGACATGCTGTACCTAAGCGGTTTTCGCTGCTTGCATCGCCGTGCCTAGGCCTACCGTGGTCACCGTGAAGTTTCCAACAGCACTTGCCTGTTCATCTGCTCTCTCGTTCGCCGGTATGTCATATAGTGACCAGGTACCCAGAGTAGGTTCACCGTGCAGAATCTCGCAAGTTTCCTTTACATTTCTTTACTAGCTTAGAATTAGTTTTGGGGTTTGCAAGTGCTTTAAGCGTGACTTGTCTATCCGAAGAGATGTACGCAAGTGTCTCTAGTGTTGGAGTTTAGGAGTTCGTCAACGGCCCTGAGTATTGCAAACACTTCCACTTGGAAAACAGTCACTGCGGGTTCTAAATGAATAGATAGATTTATCGGAGGATCTAGACAGTATACACCAGCTCTCAATTCTCCGCTAACATGTGATCCGTCCGCGTAAATTAGCTCGGCAATCGCTGTGCCTTGTTGCCAGTTCGCACGGCTAAGGAATTTCACTGTATAGTCGGCCTTGAATAAGTAATATTTTTCTATGAGATTGGGTTGCTGACAAGTCCAGAGTAACCTGAAACACCTTTAGAGATGACGTTATGTCACGTTAGCAGTTCGTCCTTGAAGTGAACCAGGGCCTACAATCTGATTGCAGATGAAAGCCCCGCTGTCCTTTTGACCTCAAGTTCCATATGAAGAATATTGAGGATAGTTTCTATGGCTACGGTGGGTGTGGTGGATTGTGCATCAGTTATCCCTAGACAAGCCATACGTTGGTGGTTTGTTAGTAAGGTTCTAGCGAAGCTGTTGGTTATCATACTAACATTTCGTAGAGTTAGATGGGCTTAGATCCATTGAACAAGTTTTGGCATACAAATACCATGTGGAACCGTATAAAACAACGGGCAACATTAAAAAAACATTTTTTCTGTCGCTACTGGCGAAAATTAAACTTTCCACATTCTCATGCCACTACTGTAGTCGAGCACACTCACGGAACTGTTGACAACCCACACGTCTAGTGTCGGATTCAGCGTGCAAAACATTCCCCCTCCATACACACTTACACGAAACCGAATGGCGGAGGTTATATATTACACGATAAAAATATGCAAATTAAGCATTTTTGGTTAAAAATTGTTCTCTGCTCCTTGTCATGGGGCTTTGGACATGTTCTATTTAAATATTTTGAATGTTTGTTTGCCTGTATTACACAGTGGTATGGTATACCCATAAGGATTTTATTTCGTACAAACTGCCACACCGACGACCTGCTTGTCGAGTCCAAAATAGCGGTACGGGAACGAGTACCTACCCTCTAATTGTACTTAGATTTGATTTGGTGCAAGGATACGGGTATGATGTTGATGATGATGAAATCCAGAAGAGAGAAAAAAAAAGATAAATTTCATTGTCCACCATGGACAAGGATACGGATACGGACACGGATAGTCTGAGAACTAAGAATAACATAATATTTCATTTCGAATTGTTCACATAACCGTGATGCGGACAAAGTTTTACTGTACGAAAATTATTCGTACCCCCGTGTATGGGTTTACTGCGAGTGTGTACCCGTATTTGTATCTGGAGTTTGTGTTACGCTGTAATTCTGGGAATTTGCAATTAGTTTTATGAGAATTGTACGGTTAGAATGCATGAAATTCTCAAACTATTACGGAAAGTCGGAACTACTGTACACAGTTATATTTGAACAGTCGGGTCATTTAAAAAAAAAGGAAACATTTTCTGAAAAATCTGTCCAAATAATTTTGCACACTCATTTCAAAACTGTAAAATGGGTCATAAATCGGTGAATCAGTAGGTACGAAATACAAAAGAGTTGTCAATGTGCACTTTGCATGACATGATTTGACGTTTCAAATTTGTCATGACAGCAGAAAAACTGATGCTGATTTGATTTTACGGTTTGAACGTTTTTCATGTCACGTACATTTAATCTGCTCAATTTTTACGATGTAAGGTCTCGCTAATCCGAATCACCTTTAATCCGAATACCACGCTAATCCGAATGACCTTTTTGCCCATTATGTATTCTACAGTCCGAACCTTCTCAATTTTTTGTATTCTACAGTCCGAATTCTACAAAAATTACCTTAGAATACAGATGGCTTTTACAGTTATTTTGTCACATTACTCTTTCTATACGCATACCTGGACATACAAAATACATCTGAACATATTCATACGTGCAGTATCTATCTCTTTTCGTTGGTTAAACACATGTGCGTCTGAGTTTCTATTCCAACAGATTGCTCTTTTAGCTTTTCTGGAAAAATTGCTAACAAATATTTAATTAATTCAATTCATTTAATTTTTGTATGTAAAGGAATTATAAATACGATTTGTTTTGTTTAAAAAAAGAATAGTTTTTTTTCTAACCTATGACATACTATGTACTCCCCAATCCGTATAATTCGATAATCCGAATACCCCCTTGCAATAATCAATTCGGATTAGCGAGGCATTACTGTATTTGGGGAACAAGTTCAGTAAATTTACATGGCATTAAAATAGTGAAATGTCACACCCGTCACTGCATATGCACAATGCACATATGTATATATGTACACTGAAAAAAAAAAAACGGTTGTCATATTGACAATTGCCGGTTGTCAACTGAAAATTATCAATGTGATGAAAAAAAATGTTAATTGGATGAAAATTATCCCCGACCTAGCTTCGTATTTGAAAACCGGATAGTCAATATGAAAATTTTCGATTTTCAATTTTCGGTATTCAATATGATGAAAGAAGTTATCAATATGATAACCCCAGTTATAATATTGACAATTGTGGGTTTCAATATGATTATCTTACTTTTGCAGTTATCACATTGATAATTTAGATGGTCAATATGATAATCGCATCTTTGCAATATACAATATTGAAAATTGTAGTTTTCAATATGACAATTCCATTTTAAATTTGAAAATCGAAGTTTTGAATATGACAACTGCTTTCATCACATTGACAATTGCAATTATCAAGGCGGCCTATATAGGCTTAGCAAAAAAAAACGCCTATCGCGGCTAAGGATTTTCTCTATAACAATTTGGTTGCACTGTGGAGAATGACATTTGTATATGTTACTGCAATTTTTATTTCTTGTGTATATATGCTGTTTTTTTTTTTGTAAAGAAAGAAATAATAAATTAAAATGGAATATTTGGAGGAAATACAAGTAAGTTAAAATGCGCACATATATGTATGTGTTGTGCCCCAGTTTTGGCACCGGCGCGTGTCTCCGTTTGTTCACCTTGCAATTCGTTGCACTATGGTACAAACAATATTGCTGTGTACTAATTATGTTATTGCTCACTACAATAACATTGTTTCGCTTACGCAGCAATATTGTTCAGTTTCGCAACAGCAGGTCAACCAACGGAGAAATGCCGATTTAGCTTGCTGACCCACCTCAACTTTCGACTGGAACTGGAGTCCAACGGCGAGTCCTATGTTAACATCGAAAGCGTGCGGTCGCGTTTAAATTTACGGGTTTCGGGAACAAGAAAATAACATATGTATAAATGAAGAATTTATCTAAAAATAAACCTTTTGCAGCTTTCGTTAGTTAACATAGAATAAATTCTACAACAAACCGATTCAATGCAGACTATTCAAGATGTTCTGGCATTAACATCCAACGAATGCAGTTCTAATAGCGATAAATCTGAAGTTATATTGGGGAAACGGAGGGAGCTGCTGCAGAACAACAAAGAAAAAGGAATTCCTGGTGTTATTCGGGCAATACATTGCACCAATATAAAAAAAAGCCCCAAGAAGTAACTGAAAGTGAAGTGGAATCTTATTTTAACATAAAACAGAGTTACAGCTTACAGCTATGGGAAAACTCTTCCTTTCGGAGAAGGTAGCACTTAACCAAGCAGCCCGAGAGTTGTCTCTTTCGTCTAATTTTTGAAATTTGTATGAAGCGAACCCGGAAGCTGAAAAATAAAATAAATTATTTTTACGTATAGTTTGAATTTTTTCTTCGGCTGACATTTATGAATATTTTTTTTTAATAAGCGATATGTCATTTTTGACATTTTCGATAACATTTTTCGATAAAAGGGTTTGGTAGCACGGTTGCTGAAACATGTTTAGCCTATACAGACTAAAAAAAAACACGCCTAATATGAAAAAACAAGTTATCAAGTTGAAAAATGAAAATCGTAAATTGTCATATTGGCAACTATAGTAGTCGGTTGGAAAATGACAATTTTTTCATCACATTGATTACAAAAATTGTCAATGTGACAACGTTTTTTGGTTCAGTGTATGTATGCAGAAATGCAATTATGATTTGAAATACATCCACTAACATGGATATCTATACTTAGCATTTCCTTTTGTATCAGATATAAATATTCATAAAGCTACGCATCCATTTATTTGGATATTGTAGGGACAATGTATAAAAGGCGATTCATATTGACATGGAGCATTTGAATTTTTTTTTTTTTGTGACATTTTTGACATATTTGCGAACTGCTATCTAGATTAGGGCTGCCATTCGTCTCGATACGTCGGGACATGTAACCGTTATTAGTAGCCTTGTCCCGACATCCCGACGAGCTTAAAAAACTCCCGACAAATTTAAGTTCCACACCAACTAAACTGACAGAATATTATGGCGAAACAAGTGCGAGTTCTTAGAACAGTTTGACCTTTAGCTTCAAAATTTTTGGTGAGGTATATCTGCGAAGTGTAGCTCCAAACTCAAACGCGAGTACCGTTTTCTTGAGTCACTTTAAGAACACACAAAGCGCCCTAGAGCACACGGACAACTGTCAGTGTATTTTCATGGTTGCCCAAAAACCCACTGCAACCCCCATTTCATTGAACGCCAATAACTTGTCCTGATTGCTGTCATGCATTGAAAACTTAACATAAATCAGATTTTGTTAATTTTCGTACATTGTTGCACTTGTTTAGTTCGTTGTTTCATTAAGCGACTAATCCGAACACAAAAAACACAAGACCAATGAGCAAAATCAATGCAATGAAAAAAAAAACCAAATGATAAGTCAGCTGATTCCATTTTTTGACAGCCCCTTTTTCTGGCACTGATGAAATACCTAGGGCGAATCCAGTGCAGAACCAGTGTCGACAACGAACGCAGGGCAGTATTTTCAGTGCGTTTTCAGTGTAGCACTGACTGACATCGAACGCATCAGTGCATCCTAGGGCTGACAACAAACAAACCTACTTCCGAGCAGTGATGGGTAGTGCTAATTACAATTGTAATTTAATTATTAATTAATTACAGGTTAATTACATTGGCCAGTAATTGAATGTAATTTAATTACATCGCAATTATCGAGTAAATGTAATTAAAAAATCTAATTACAATTACATATAATTAGTAATTTAATTAGAATTACTTCATATAATTCAAGATGTAATTAAATTATAATATCATTGTTTTTATTAAAGGGGCATTCTTAACTTATGTACAAACATACATATGCATATATTTGAAGTGTCACAAAGCTACTTTGTTATATACGAAAATTCCAGACTAAATGAAACGCACCGCTAGAAAGTTAGAACGTAACTGCTTTATTAAATGCTGAAGGGTATCAACTCATGTTCATGACAATGTACAATAGCGTATGTACACACACACACAACAACTTAATAAATAAACACGTTTTTTCACGAATATTTCAATAAGCAAAATAAGTTAATGTTAAAATTGTTTGAATTCAATTTTATTCATAGTTTTACCGATAAGATTGAAATAAAATTTATATCGGTTAACGTTAAGGTGCAATATTAAGGACTTTGATTTGGTACATACACAACGTATGAGTATATTGTAATATACCTGCATACTTTGTTGAATATATCTGCTCAAAGTAACCGTCTACTAGATAGTAGATTATGTAACTTTTAGAATGTTTTCTATGGTAGGTAACTGCTTAACTTAAAGCAGGTGCTTTTTTTGAGAAATACGGAATTATTATAAATTCGCTCTAACTCTTTAATGATAAAAACATCAAAAACAGTTCTATATAGAAACTTGATACACTTGATACAGACGTTAGTTGCACTAATTTTACTCAAAAATATTGTGGGATATCATTTGAAAGAGCTCGGAGCAAGGATTGCAAAAATATTTTTTTAATTTTTTTTGTATAGAAAAATACCAAAAATACCATAGTACAGCTAAATAATGTATGTTAGACTATCCCAAATTGCAGTAAAAAAAAAACCGGCCAAGTGCGAGTCAGACTCACGCTCAAGGGGTTCCGTGGTTTTAAAACTAGTTATATTTTGTATAACACAAAAAACGACAACGACCCACCTCTATATTCGCATTACAAATTTACAATCAGTATCATTATTTTCAAAATAAGGAAAGAACTAAATTCACACATACAGTGGAAGTCACTTATAACGACCTCGCTTATAACGACCATTTTTCCTTCATTTGGTTGGTTTCTTTATATTTTAAGCTATTCTACCGTTGGATATAACGTCGTCGTATACAACGACAGTCCGCCAGATATAACGACCAATTTTCGAGAATCATTTTCGTCGTTTATAACGACGAAATGAAAGAAAATTTACAAACAATTACATACTCATTCACGTGCATACATATGTATGTATGAATGGGCGTGTATCTGAATATTTCTTGTTCATTTTTGTGATTTTACACAATGTTTTAGGGTTTTTTTGCGCGGCCGATGGTCGTACAAGGGTCTATTGAATATTATTATTATCGCCAGGATATGTAGCTGATCTTAGTTTTAGTGCTTTGTGTATTTATTTGAGTTAACGCATTGTCAATAAAAGGGTTTGCATTTTATTGTTTTTGTTTTTATATGCAGCCATGAGTTCTAGAAACCGTAAGAACTTTTCTGTAGAGGAATAGGCAGCGATTATCTTCCGTTTGGAGTCGGGTGAAAAAATAGTGTAAGAGCACACGAGTTGAGAGTGATTGATTGTGTTTAACTTTAAAATAAAATAAAATTTAATTTATTCATGAACTTACATACTTATGTATATGTATGTATATAATTTAAAAATAGAATGAATTAATTCTGATGTGAAGGTTTTCTCTGAATAGGAGCGCAGTCGGATATACCGACTGCCGGGTATAACGACCATATTTGCTCGGTCCCTTCACCGTCGTTATAAGCGACTTCCACTGTATTTATTAATTTTACATACAGTGGAAGTCGCTTATAACGACCTCGCTTATTACGACCAGTCGCTTTCTTTTCATATTCATATTGTAAAATAACGGAATTCAAGTGTTCCTGTCCCTTTTAAATGAAAATATTTATAATTGCAATTGGAAATACTTGTTACTTAGAATCTGGCTCCGATACCAGGTAGCTACTCAAATCAACGTATCGAGTACAAAAAGTACTTGGATCGAAACAAAAGTATCAAGTATATACTCATATTTACTTGTGTCGGAACCTCCCTAATCAGCGTGCGGATCTAGATCGATTGAAAGGGGGAAATGCACGATTTGTTACTTTCTTTTTTTTTTGTTGTTACTTTACAGCGGTAGTTGGTTACCTTAAGGTTAAGTCAGTGGAAACCTACGAATAAAGTTTCACCTTTTATTTCAATTCACAATTACATATATTGTAGTAGGGGTAGGTAGGCGTTGTTGAGTTTTAACATCAGTAGGTAAATTGTTGGTGATTTCAGACAAACCTTACCAGTTACTCTTACTCCACGATTAATGCTTACATCAAAGCCTAATATCTTCGCGGTTTACATAATGTTACTTAAACTATGAACAAAAGGCACAACTCTCAGATATAGGACACCAGAAAGTACCATTATTTGATGCTCATAAAATACATATTATGTACATATGTATGTGTGTAGAAGTGTTTGTACACAGTTATATTACATTTCCATCAATTTTGTATGCAATCGTTTCATCTATAGGGAACAACCACCAAGTTCAGATTGTAATGTATTGACTTCAGAATTCTTTAGAATCTTAATTTAAATAATATCGCTTCCTACTACTTCCTTTCTATCAAACTTCAATCAAACAACGCGGCTGATATAAAGCACGGGCAATGCCGGGCAGGCAACAGCTAGTCTTTATTTTTACTATTATTACAAAGAGGAAAGGTTTGTATATGGGAGGTAATCTCTGGAACTACTGAACCGATTTCAAAAATTCTTACACTAATATAAAGCTACACAATCCGGAACATCCATAGGCTATTTCTTTTTGTTTAGGAAACATAAATTAAAAAATTATTTTGTATAGGTACCTATTTTGTATGGTTGAGCCATACATTCTCTCTTAACATTACAGCAGTTATACAAATTGCAAATAAAAAAACTGTAGCATGAAGTCAATTTACTAACGGAGATTTTAAGAGTTTAACCTTTTCTTACCCAGCAGGAAAATACGGAATGTGTTACTTGGAGAATCGAATACATAATTCGTTATTATAGATGAGAAATATAATGCATTCCAAAAGAATCGACGTGGTAATACCATATAATAATAAAGCACATTGTTTACCACCTAGATTCCCATATCTGCAGAAAATGTAATGTAGTGTTTTTTGAATTTAACGATTTTTTGGTTACAGTTGTCTGTCGGCGCCTTCATGTCGCCTCAAATTTTGCGTTTTTATTTAAAAACGCATGAATAACTCATTGTGTGTTGCAACGCGAGACAGTAAAGAGTGTAGTATAAAATAAGGAAAATGTATTCTAAACGGCATTGGCGAAGACTATTAGCCAAAAAAAGACTTTGTGCAAGTGAACTGTTAAAAGAAAATATATGTATTAATAGTAATTGTGCAGAAGAAAGTTCTATTTCCCAAGAAGTAAGTTGTGTAGAAAGTGCTGAAACTGAAGAAAGTTTTGGGAAAATTGTCGTGGAAGAACTAATAATGAATTACAATTTTGAGGGGATAAAAGGAAAATCATCATTTAAAGCTTTCGAAAACTTAAACCAGGCAATGTATGGTACGTACACCTTTTAATTGTTCACATATTTTATTTCTCCATTATATTAACATATGTCTATTTTCAATTGCAGAGGTCCTAAAACGTGAAGGATTCACCCAGAAAGAATATGCCACCGAGATTAAAAAGGCATTTCACCTTATAAAAGTACGGCAGTTAAAAAAAATCCACTTTGATAAGAAAAAAGCAAAATGAGTTGAGCTGTTTTTTTTTTAGTTTTGATTTTGAATTAGTTACGTTGAGTTTGATTTTGATTAATAATATGTTTTTGTGTTTTAAATCCTATTTACTTTTATTCTTGTTTTTTTGTTGTTTGATAATAAAATATTTAAAATAAACTGTCTATTTTTCATTTAAAGCTGGATAAATTCTATAATTTATGTCGGAGAAATGAATTATATAACTAATTATTAATGCATTTATTATATAATACATTACAAAGAATGAATTATATAATGCATTCTTAGAACACTTTCAGGTAATCGATTCTTTTCCTAGGACATAGTCTGTGTTAAGAATAATGCATTCTGGAATCAATATTCTATACTAGCGATTGATTCCCCTTTCGATTCCAATAGATTACCTTTTCCTGCTGGGTAATTACACCTACAGGCTGAGAAATAAATAAAAAACTAATCTAAAAACATTCATTATTATCATTTGCTTACATCGACGACTTCGATTCGATCGCAATGACGAGACGAGGTTGTGTTGCTACTTGCTACTGTGTCGTTGTTGTATTCGCACGCTCTTACTCTCATTCTAATTCCTCTTTGGTATGATCAGTTACATGATATGTATGCATGTATAGTATGCTTTCTCTTCTTTACTACCTTCCGCTTCCACTTCCTACCCTTAAAATATTTTGCACAACATGAGCCAATTGCATTCGCGATAAGCGGTAAAAAAGAATCTCTATATTTCACTGTACCTACATACATACATACATTTGTACATACATGTATGACCAGAACCAGATATGTATAAGCATTGCAAAATGCACACCAGCTTGAAGCTAGATCAGAGGGGTTTCCATGATACCTACTTTTTTTTTTTTTGTTGAAAAAACAGGATTAATTATTCCAAAACCATAACAGATGATTCGGTAAGTTATTGGTAAAGTGTATGTCAGGGGAAAACAAACTATACAAATAAAAATAAGTTCACTGAGGGAGGATCGCGATGAAAGAAATAAATGAAAAGGGATAGCAAAACAATATCAGATGCTCTGAACAAAACAGAGTAAAATATCATCTCAATAAGATACCCATAAAGAACCAAGAGAAGAATGAATTCCAAAGCGGAGAAGTATTAAAGAGGGGTAGAGAATAATAGATGTAGAAGTAGAAGGTCAGGATTTAGATGAAGCGAATTTTCCAGGCGACATTTTTTCAATTCTCTTTTGTTCTCGTATGGATTGTACATACGAGACGATTTATTCGGGACGACAAACAACAACAAACAGCCGTGTCTAGCTCAATTCGCATATGTTACTATTGTAACCACACAAGCAAATGTCAAAAATTGGAAAGAAAACAAAAGAGAACAGAGAAATCGCCAAACGACATTTTCGTTCCCCGCTCTTTTCAACCCCTTCATCCACAAACAGAGGCGACAAACTGGAAAAATCGCTTCATCTAAATCCTGACAAGCAGAAGGATTATCCTACTGTAGGAAGAGTGTATTATTGAAGGGAGAGTGAATTGGAATATCTATACGCAAGAAGTAGTAGAAGAAGTAGCTGCCGCTAAGGAAAAAATGTAGTACACGAAGAGCGTGAGTGAGTTTCCATTTTAAGTTTATATTAACTAACATGTTGGGCGATTTATAATACAAGTTACAGTATCTTTGATCCCAATTCTTTACTAGTGGTAGAGTGTCCTTGCGCTTGGGATAAACCTGAATTAATTCCGGGTTTGGGTGAGTAGAATCTACGCGAAAATGTTCTGACATTTTGTCTGCCTAACATGAGATGCGCAAGCCTTTTATATCATATCTACTCGCTGTAGTTCCCAACAATCGCAAACCAATTAAAATCACCTTTGATTACGTTGCCTAGAAAAAAAACTTTATGGTACAATGTCAAAATATTATTAATTATTTAATGATAGGCAAAGTAACTGTACAATATGTTATATCATATTTAATAAAGATCTAATCGCTTAGATTTTAATTTAATAACGAACCAATTAAAATCAACTTTGTTTATGTAACCTAGAAAAAAACCTAATAAGTATAATTTGATATAATGTTTTACTGGTGAATATTAAAATATTATAAACTATTTAATTGGAGGAGGAGGCTCCAATACGCCAAATACAAAGCCACATTCGTGGTAGAAACATATCAGCACAGCCAACATGCCAACAGGAGCAGCAAACTTCAACGTTTAAAGTCAAAGCAAACATATTAACACAGCAACAGCAAAAGTAAAGTGTTATGGCTGAATCACAATGTAGAGTTCGCGCGGTCGTGCGTTAATGGGCTTTTCATCGACTTTACGATATTTTCTGTCCAACGGACGACCTCGAATTTGCAACATACAATGTGGCAACAGACGGTCGGGCGTTGAGAGTTGAGAGGTTAGGTATAATGTAATGGTATAAGTAATGTTTCCTCAAATTTCTAGTACACGAATTTGTTGCATAGAGAAGAGTTCGAATTTACTCCTTTTATTTTTTCTTGTCTGATTTACAAACATAGATGTAAGAAATAACTTCACAAATGAATGTATATATGAATAATTTATATATAACTAGCTGGCCCGTGCTCGCCTTGCTTCGCTTGCCTACCGCATTTATGGGATGTATTTAATGGAATTTTGATCTACTTTGTTGTCCTAATAGTCCAAGGGACCGCAGTAATTTTTGGTTGTGAAAGGTAACAAAAAGACATACATACATATTAGTATGCAGCCTCGATGAAAGAGATCTCAAATCTTACCGTCTGACAGCACAATATGGTGGCAGCTAAAGAGAGTAACAATACTTCAACTCTTATCTCGATTCCTCCGAGAAATCCGAAGATGAAGAGGAATATTGGGTGTCCCAGCTTAGAGGTAGATAACTGTAGATAGAAACTCTAGTGAACAAAAAGTCGTATGACAGGGGTGGTCTTTTTCACCCCCCTCCAAGTTATAGCCCGTCGAAGTAAGGGACCTCCGATTTGGTGGTAAGACCACTTTAAAAGTGATAGTAAAAATCATTTTTTGACAGATAAAAATGATTAAAAAAAAACCATGCAAAACAATACATAATTCATACTGAAAGCCGAAATTGTTCGTTCGGCTCCATGGCAGCGCAATGTTGTCCTGTGGAGCATTTTGCTGACCACTTGCTGTATCAGTTTGATGTAATCGAGCAATTTCAGGCCGATTTTACTCATATTCGCTAAAAATTGGACTATATTTCACTTTGAAATACAATTGCCAACTAAATGATAGTTATTGATAAAAGATAAAACAGAACAGATAAAGAACACTGCAAAAAAAAATGAGAACTCAATTCCAATCTCAGTCAAAACATTAAAATTGCACTCATTACTGCATTACTGAACTAACTTTTGTAGTACTTTCGTCACACAGCCAATAAACGTAGATAATATCTGCGTATTCTTAGTTTGCAAAAGATGCCATTTCAAATACCGTTTCTAAACAACCGTTGTGTAACCTCGGCTTCAAAAATTAAACTAATAAATTGAATTTTGTTTTCTAATCATTTGTACCACTTTTCCTAGTTAAATTTTCCAACTAGGCCTACATACTCATACTCAGTTAGGCTTGAGTCTGGGATGTTAAGGGGAAAATTGTATGGAAATTAGGGTTTCGACGGGTATTCTAATAAATAAGCATACCTTAAAATCTTCGTTAAGTCATACTTTATTTAAAAAACAAATTGAAAAATTATGATTTAGTTAGAAAATCGCACTAATTGTCAACTGTGGTTAAAAAAAATAGGTAAAAAATCATTTATTCGCTTTTTACCTGCTGCGGTTTCTTCCAAGTATCATAAAATCTGTGAGTTTTTCAGAATACTTAATACACATTTTTTTATTCACAATTGATACGTTCATAAGAAAAAATAATAAAACGGTATATTTATTACGCATTTTTTGTAGAAAAACGACCTGAAAGTCAACCAAATGTATGGGCAAGACTTAGGATATTGCCTTAAAAATAAAATATCTGGAAAGCAAAATAAGGTATCCAATTTATTTAAACGCAGTAAAAAAGGGTGTTACTTTTTCTAAAATAAAAGCCCTAAAAGAAGTTTCTGTAGTAAGTATTAGCGGAGATATTTGAGTTAGTATGGGTCAAGCTACACCAAAGTATGTGTTTTCTTAAATTCTCGATAAATGATGTCCAAATTAGAGATAGACCCTTGCTGTAGACCGATTTTTTTCTTAGAATAAACCCAAGAATCAGTTGCCAAAGTCTTGACATTTAACTTGGAAACACCCTGTATAGGTAGGTACTCTGATTAATATTAATACGAACAGAACAACCCTCTCTCAACAGAATGACGATCAATGGCAATGGTTTCCCATTTAGTGACGTTCCGATACAAGTTAATATGAGTATATACTCGATACTTTTGTTTCGATCGAAGTACTTTTTGTACTCGATACTTTGATTTGAGTAGTTACTTGGTATCGGAGCCAGATTCAAAAGTAACAAGTATTTCCAATTCCAAGTATAAATATTTTCATTTAAAAGGGACAAGATCACTTGTATTCCGTTGTTACAATATGTATTATTTTTAAGTTTTTATATACTTCTCTTTCCAACATACATACTCAAACTATATAAAAAACAAGGCAACAAAGAAAAATGAAAAGGACACTGAATGTCTTCATTGCGTCGCGTCAGTGCAAACATTTGCCTACTCTTTTGCCGTTTCATCTATCAATTCATTGCCACAAAAGCTTCTAGTTCTATGTATACATAATTGATTCGAAACGAGTACATATCCGATACTTTTTGACAAGTAAATGAGTAGTTTCGATACTTTGATTCGATGGCGGTATCGGATCGTCCCTATTCCCATCATTCAATGCGCGTATGGGTAGAAAGAAAATTAAAGAGTAAGCGATAGCGATGGATTTGTGGCGAAGAGAAGGGCATAATATCTACACTACACGAACCACCCTCTCTCAACAGACTGGCGATCAATGAGTAATGACAATGGTTTACCCAAAAATAATGAGGAAATAATAAAAGCGGAAATTGGAATAATGCGAATTATGGAATCAAGGAATTGTATTTTTTGTAGTAGCCTAATCTCTAATCCAGGAAGTAGACTATCTATTCCCGAAAGTTTCATTCAAATCTGTTAATCCGTTAAGGTGTTATTGAGCAACAAACATCCAAACAACCAAACTTTCACGTTTATATATTAATAGGAAGGATAGGATAGGACAGGATAGGATGGGGATAGGATAAGATGGGATAGTATTGGATGGACGGAAATCGCTAAAGGGTTTTAAGTTTACTTCAGGCAATAGACTTGGTTATCAACATTTGTTTTGTTTTCAAATTGGAATATTCTCAAAAGAGCAAATGTGTGTGGATATTTTTACAAGAGTATATTTATGAGGTCAGTTCGGTTGAAACCATGCCCGCTCACCTACATGTTTCATTATCGAATGATCTCGCTAATTCTCATCTCCTTTTTCTTTCTTACTACCTATCTAGATCTACCCACCGACAGTCTCTTCTACTACAATATTTCTTTTTGAGAGTTGCCACAAAAGTTGAATTCCTTATCTGAAGGCGATCCCTACTCACTACCCATAAACGAGCCCATTCACATTTCATAATACGGAGGTACACACGATCCGACATACACTTTTACCAACGATATTCCATTTTCTTTAAGCCTTCCAAAAAAATATGATTTCTCAAACCCTGCAAAATAGGCATTTGTTGCATTGATAATTTTTCTTTTTCCGCCGAGCCATTTCTTCAAATTATGGAACAAGATATAATTCCAAGGAGCCAAGTCTGGAGAATATGGTGGATGAGGAAGCAGTTCATAGCACAATTCAGCTAATTTTGCTGTGGCTACTATGGACGAATGAGCCGGTACATTGTCGTGATGAAAGAGCACTTTTTTTTTCTTCAACTGCCGTTTTTCCATCAATACTGCATTAAATTTTCTAATAAATTGGCATAGTATTGGCCGGTAATCGTTTTTCCATTTCCAATGACAGTTAATGAACATTACACCGTGGGAATCCCAGAAAACCGTTGCCCTGACTTTTCCGACCGACGAACCCGTTTTCGCCTTTTTGATGAACGTTCGCTGAGAAAGTCCACTGTTATGATTGCTCTTTCCTTCCTGACGTGAAGTGGTGTATCCAAGATTCATCAACTGTTACGAACCGTTGAAAGAATTCACTGGAATTGCGCTTGAAGAGTTTTTATCACATAAAAATTATTACAAACAAACTCACAGAAAATTAACAACTATATACTGCTTAACTTCCAAACATTATATGAATTTGAATTTTAATCACCTGCAGATAAGCCTCAAGCTTCGCAGGTAACAAACAATATTGTAACCTTATTTTGTAAATAAATAAAAAAAAAAAAAAAAAACACTGCTTTGAAAACTTAACCCGAGTCGGTCTAATTGTTTTTGCTATTCCTAGAAAGAAACAACGATGGCAGAAGAAAACTCAATGCCATCTGAGCGCCATCTTCCATTAAAGTCACTGACTTATCGAACAGCCCTCGTATTTAAAAGCAGAAATAATGCTACGGTTGAGGGAAATAAAAGCTTAAATGAACCAGTATTCAAAATATTAATAAAGCTTGTAAAATAGAAACAAAAACACAAGCCAATTTGTGTTTAAATACCTTGTTTTTCGGTTGAAATGAAAATCCACTGCGATGGAATACAATCTACTTCATTTTTTAGAAAATCTACTGCGCAAAAATAATCCTAAAGACCCCGACCCATAGAATCCGTCGACTTCGCTCCGTTGTCCTTTGACGTTTAAGTTGAAGTATTGGCGGATAGAGCAGTCCCATAGAATCCGTCACATATCTACGTAGAAATGTCAAACGATCCTTTTCACTCTCTCTATGTTTCCACCAATGAAAATACATAATCTCAATTTGTGCATGCGTGAACTTCAGTATGTGACTGAGTGAACATAAATGCGTGAAAGTGTGTACAGGCAACAGAACAAACGCTGTCACACGAATGTCAACGGCGATGACAGTATCTCTACATTTTCTCCATTCTTCCACCAATGAAAATGCATACTCTCAATTTGTGAATGCGTGAACTTCAATATGTGAATGTGTGAACTTAAGTGCTTGAAGATGTGTACTGACAACGGATCGAAGGAAGCAAAAAGTAGAAAGTAAACCTACTTTATCCGTCGAAGTTCATGCATCCGTTGGTTATGGGCCATCTCCCATAAGAATGTGTGTATTCTATAGAGCCGTCACTTAAAAATGAAGGAGCAACGGATCAACGGATTCTATGGGTCGGGGCCTTAAAGTGGCAACGCTGATTAGCAAGGGTTTACTTTATATTTATTCGAATGTATCTGTTTACAGGGGAAACTTACATTATTTGGCGTTGGCAAACATTACATAGACAGAAAACGGATAAATGCAAAAGAATGATTGCTGTCGATGGCGATGCATGCTAAAAAAAAAAGATTTTAATGTTTCAATTGTTTCCCAATTTACAGAAAGTAAAGAGTCCAAAAGCGTCCTCTTTTTTCAAAAAGGGTGAGATTTCGATGATTTTCAAAAAGGCCCCAAAGGGTCCCAAAGGTAACCCTGGTCCTATGCACATTGCATGGATCTCGGTCGGAGGTACCGTACCGTTCGCACCATCTCGTTGCTCGTGTTATGGGTCTTGTGTTCTGGGACTGCTGCTACGAAGTTTGCGTTCATGGGGTGATACTTTACTTTACTTGAGGTGAAGCCCCAGCTCGGGGTGAACCTGGGCCTGCTTCTCGCAACCATTTTGTGTGTGCGTGGTATATTTTTGCACGAATGGAAGGGAAGTACAGTTTTTTGCCGACTCTGAACGACGATTTGAGAAGGTCATTGACAAATGATACTCTTTGATTGCTTTTCAGCCATTCGAAAAATGTGGCAGCGTGAAAAAACTTTAAGGTATTAGACCCTGGCTGGGATTGAACCCGGGCATCATTGTGTAGTAGTCCAACGCACTAACCACTACATGACAGTGCTCATGGGGTGATATGGCGTGATTTTCTCGCCGCTATCCTGCATCATACAACGATATTGTTGTATGTCGACGATGAGATGGCAGTACCGGAACACCTATCATTAAATAGTTTAAATTTTGATATTGTACCAAATTATATTAATTATATTTTTTTCTATGTTACGTAAACAAAATTAATTTTAATTGGTTTGCGTTTGTTGGGAACTACAGCGATTAGATCTCAATTTACTATGATATAAAAGGCTTGCGCATCTCAAGTTAGGCAGACAAAATGTCAGAACATTTCCGCGTAGATCCTACTCACGCATACCCGGAATTCATTCGGGTCTATCCAAAGCGCAAGGATACCCTTCCACTAGTAAAAAACTGGGATGAAAGATACTGTAACTTGTATCATACATCGCCTTGCATGTTAGATGATATTCATAATTTCGAAGTTAGACCCGACGATGTTTGGCTTCTTTCAATTCCAAAATCTGGAACGACTTGGATGACGGAACTGGCATGGCTGGTTGTAAGTAACTTTGATTATGAGACAGCACGAACTGTAGAACAAGAAGTGCGATGCATGAGGTTCGAGTGAGTTTCTGTGTTAAATTTACATAATTTACATTTCGGCTGCAATCGTATTTTTTTTATAATTATTAATAGATACTGCTTGATGAGACCTTCAGTAAAACCAAGATCGTACGAAATTATTGCTGATTGGCCTTCTCCACGCTTTATTCAAACTCATCTGCCGATACATATGCTACCCAAAGGATTGTGGACTGTTAAACCCAAGGTAGGCAAAGTAGCTAATTTCCATTTTTAAGTTTCCGAATTTAAATTGAAATTTCTATCACAGATAATCTACATTGCTCGTGATCCTAGAGATAACGTTGTATATCTGAAATATTATTTAAAAAACTTGGGGTTATCTTATAGTCTTGATGAATGTGTTCAAGGTTTCATTAATAATGACATACACTTTGGTCCCTACTGGGACCATATTCTCGAAGCCTGGCATATTCGCAAGGAATACGGGATTTTATTCACAAGCTATGAAAGAATGAAGAAAAATTTGAGGGCCGTTGTAGAACAGGTCCTTGAACTACTTGGAAAGCAAATCAGTGAAGATGATATGAAGAAATTTCTAACGCATCTATCATTTGATGAAATGAAAAGTAAGTACCTGCATCTCTACATCCGTTCAATAATATTATTATTTACGCTTTAATCGCTTAGAGAATCCCGCGTGTAGTCACAAAACAGAGGCAAAAAAGTTCCGAGAACTTATAAAAGTAGAGGACACGAACTTCGAGTTAGTTGGAAGAAGTATTAGAATATCCAAACACACCTATTTACGATTTGATTTTTTGCAGGTTTTTTCGAAAAGGTGTGGTTGGATCATTCAAAGATGAACTAAGCGTGACTGTGCAAGATGATTTCAATAAATGGACTGAAAAGTGTCTCGAAGGAAGTGGTGTTACATTCGATGAACTTATTCTGCTATGATGGGCATACATATGGTGTCTTCTATTATTGAATATTTAAAACATTCAATCGGGTAGCGTACAACTCTAATTTCAAGTGTAAAATTATGACAAATTTACATACAAAATAAAAACAAATGGAGCAATTGCGTTAAAATTTTATCCACTGGCTAATTTTGGACATTTGTATACAGCGTGTTTTGAAGTTATATGCCAATATTTTGAGAACTGATTCTTGGGTATAATCTTAAAAAAAAAATCGTTCTATTTATAACAAGGATCTATCGCCAATGTGTGGACATACATACTTTGGTGTACCTTGACACCACTAATACTTACTACAGAAACTTTTAACAAAAAAGAGAAAATACATACAAGATTAAGATATGAAATGGGATTTTAATAATCTTTTGCGTTTACTAATTTCTTTTATATTTCTTAGATTATCTGGTAGTTCATTAATTATTTTTTGGAACTGTGTACTTCAACTGTCTTCTTCCGAAGTTATTCCGAAATGATGGGATGTGAAGTAGACATCGAGCTCGTCTTCATGTGTTAACCTCATGGTGAATCGGTATATTGAAACGTTCTTCCTTATAATACTCCAGTGTGACCGTCTTTCGAAAGATGTCCTCTGCAGATAGTTCCTTAAAGATGTTGACTGTTTTATACAATTAAATTAACCATTGAGTTTTGAAGTCTCTGTAGCTTGTCTAGGTGACTTTTAGCAGCATTACCCCACGCTAGAATGCAATACCATAGCTTTGATTCCACTAACGCATAGTACACTTGTTTCGGCACCTGAAACGTGGAACACCTATTCAAATATGCAATTGCAAACATTGCCTTCTTCAATTCACCTCTAATTATACATATGTCTATGCCATATGAAATGACTATCACTCACAATTCCGAAATATTTATATTCCTCAACTATCTCAATTATTTCTGTTTGACGGATAAGTATAAACCCTCGTTTTTGAAGCGTTTATAACAAGTCCCATATCATTTCACTGCACTGTTGAACTCCTCTTGCAGAACGATGTTTGTTGTCTGTGAAGTGATTTATTGGAGACAGCTATAGCAGTATCATCTGCGAAAGCTATCGAAAAGCTATTTTTGAGAGTTCTCAACAATGCGTAAGTATAAATAATAAAGAGCATTGGTTCGAGTTTGGATCCTTGTGGAACACCATAGTATACTTTCTCTAATTTGCTTTGTTTTTCCGCAATCTTAACCACGAATCTCCTGTTATTAAGATAGTTCCTCAACGAAATGGACAGTGACCCTCGTATTCCTACACGTTCTTAGGCCTTACTTACTTACTTAGTTGGCGCTACAGCTCGAGGTGAACCTGGGCCTGCTTCTCGCAACCATTTGTGTGTGCGTGTTATATTTTTGCACGAATGGAATGGACCTACAGTTTTTTGCCGACTCCGAACGGCGAGTTGAGAAGCTCAATCGTGACAAATGATACTCTTTGATGCTTGTCAGACATTCGAAAGAGGTAGGCACTGTGAAAAACTTTTAGGTGTTTGCGGCG
Organism: Brachyopa scutellaris; assembly: GCA_949775065.1. Taxonomy (NCBI): domain Eukaryota; kingdom Metazoa; phylum Arthropoda; class Insecta; order Diptera; family Syrphidae; genus Brachyopa; species Brachyopa scutellaris. The sequence goes on along the minus strand of OX459114.1, from coordinate 87,352,873 downwards.
GGATTCGAACCCAAGACCGCTGGCTCAGTAGTCCGACGCACTAACCACTTGCGCTACGGTTCTAAGGCCTCCATTAGTTTATTATGGTCTAATGTATCGAAGGCCTTACTAAAGTCTAGAAAGAGAACAACCACTTGGTGATTTTGGTCTAGACTATTATTGACGAAATTAACAAATTCTCCCAGCAGCTGATTTGTACTCTTTCCTCTCTGAAATTCATACTGATTTTCGTGTACAATTTCGTACTTTTCAATAAATTTCCACAATCTGTTAACTACCACTGCCCCCTACCTTACTATCTACCTCGTCGTGGTGTAGGGGCCTAAAAGGTCAAAGACTCTCGGGTCACCAACCCTAAAGGAGATCTCAACCAAAGGATAGGTGTACCCCGTCACACCATTCCCATCCTCTATCCCTTCGCTCCCAATCCCGGGCCGGATTAAGGTGTCATACGACCCGTGCCGAGAATCGACCAGGCTAAGGGCCCTTTAAATAGCTCAGTCTTGCACGGAGTATCCGGAAACCTGGCGACATCCGGATTAGCCAGCCTTACCTGCATACTGCGGATCTCTGTGCAGGTGGACCTTCTTTCTCCGCTACTCGTGGGAACTATAATGAACACAAACAACAATAACAACAATAACAACAAAAACAACAATTCCAAGACCGGGTCCTCTTCAATCCCGGCCGGCAGCAAGACCTCAGGGTCTTCTGCTGAGGTTGCTCGATGCCAAGCAGCAGCAAAGAATCTGCTACCCAAGCTGGATTCTAGCATTGCTGGCAAAGGCGCGCATCCACTTTTAAATATCCATTTGGATGCGCTGGGAAGACCGAAAGCTTCTGGCCCGTCTCCCAACGCATCCTCCAATCACCCACGGTCGTCCGCTTCGGACGCTTCGGGGACGGTACGCCGGAAACGGTATATCGCCCCCTCCAAGCAGGCTTATAGGGACCGTAAGACTGTTGCCAATGTACTGGAAAGAATTGGCAAAATTCCAGAAGAGGCCAGATCAGCACAGCAAAGGGCCTCTCTTGATTGGGCGATGAAAATCACCAAGAGGTCACCCGCTGCGTCTTCAGACTCCGCGTCAAAAAGACAAAGGTCGCTGGACGAGTCCCATCCGGACTCAAAAAGAACTAAGGTGAACAACACCACACCTAAGCCGTCCAGCATCACATCAAGGCCTTTCAGCGAGGTTCCTAAGGATCACTTGGTGGTTGCAGTCATCGACCGCAGCGATCCAGACGGCAGGATCTCCCCTGATAGGTGGCTGCTGGTCAACAGCCGGTTGCACAGTGGATTCCTCAGAATCTTCAAGGATCACCCAGGTCCTCCCCCCATATGTCGCGACAACGGATGGCATCAAGGCCATGTGAAGTTGGTCGCCTGCGCTGACGATAGATCGGCGCAGCTTTATAAGCTGGCAATAAGCCAATTGGGTGAGATATGGCCAGGTGCTAGGTTGGAGGTTGTAGCAAAGGAGGATATCCCGAGCAGACCAAGAACCCGGGCCTGGATCCCAACCGAACCCCCTCTTGCCGCAGATGTGCTTAGCGTCATTAAGCTCTGCAACCCACAACTTCCAACGCAGGAGAAGATCGGCAGGTTAGACGAAGCCAGAGGTCTCTTTAGGAGTGCCTGTATTGTTATCAATCAGGAATCCCTGGCTCCTCTCGCCAAAACCAACGGCGTAATTAGCTACGGGTTTGACTCAATCACCCTTAAGGTGTACAAAAAAGACGAGGCAATAGCGGAGTCAAGCCCCTCACCCAAGGACCTAGCAACCACTTCGGAGCTACCGTCATGCTCGCAGATGTCATCCGGTGCAATGACAAATGACTCGAAGACGGTACCCTCACCACTACCACCACCACCATCCCAATCCCACCCCCCATCCCTGGAAGAACCGCTCTCGGATATGGAGATTGAGCCTATCATATGCTTGAGTGAGGACGAGCTTCTAGCTTCGGACTCAGACCCAGAGGCAAACTCTACAGTAGTGGAGGTAAATCCGCCTGATTCAATTCAATTCAATTCATTTATTTAAAAGATAATGGTTTGTACATCAAGACTTAGTCTTTTATAATACTTAGAGAGTAATGTTGACTTTAAACAATTTAGATCTTAGATTAATTAACATAATAAATTAAAACTAAAGAAAGAGAAAGAAGGGAGAAAGAAATGATAGTAGAGAGAAGAATATAAAAGTAGGTAAAGAAGGAAAGAAATTTTCTACTGCTGCGCTGTAAAATGATCAAAGAGTATAGTTTTGAAATTGGTGGCGTTTGAGATACCCTTGATATGCAAAGGTAAAGAATTCCATAGCCGGATAGCATGAACAAAAAATAGGCGAGACGAATTCAAATACTGAAAGTGACGTGTATTGATGTTAAATGTTCTTTGAGAATGTGAAAACTCTATTTTAGAAAATAAATATGGCGGTGACTGAGTAATTATAATTTTATGCAGAAATATCAAGTTCCTGAAATCCATATACCTAAGCAGTGAGCAGCCCAGAAACCTTCTAGAGTACACTGAAATTCTGTCGAATCTACGAAGTGCATATACATATCTAAGAGCAACATTAAAAGCTACTTGAAGCTTATGAAACGATATTGAATCAAGGCTACTATAAACCACTTCAGAGTACGTTATTATAGGAATAATGAGTGTTCGTACTAGCTCCAATGCTGCGATTAGTTCAGATTAACCTCTACCACTCCAAAGCGGCATCCGCTTCACTTCTTCTCCGACTCCAACAACTAGGAGAAGACGTCGTCCTGATCCAGGAACCTTGGGTTAATGGTAACTCGATACTTGGACTCAGGACTCCTAATTATACTCTTTACCACAAGAGGAATGAAGGTAAGCCAAGAGCCTGCATTCTGGCAAAGAGTAATCTTAATATATTCCTACTCTCTAATTACAGCGATCGAAATACAGTAGTGGTAAAACTGGAGACTGGCAAGGGCAAAATCTGGCTGGTCTCGGCCTATCTCGCCCATGACGAAATAGGCCCTCTACCTCCGAACAATCTGAGGGAGGCGATCGCGGATGCAGAGAGGCGCAAGGATGGACTAATCCTGGGTAGTGACGCTAACGCGCATCACTCTATTTGGGGCAGCTCCGACACCAACAACAGAGGTGAGTTACTTTTTGACTATTTTCTTAATACAAACCTCACCTACTGCAACAAAGGTTGCACACCAACTTTTATAACCTGCAATAGACAGGAAGTTCTAGATATTACACTTGTATCTGATAATATCTCCCAATCGATCAACAACTGGAAAGTATCGGCTGAACATTCGTTCTCAGATCACCGATACATCCAATTCTCGTTAGACGATCATCCCCCAGCCAAACCAGAGTTTCGGAACTACCGAAAGACCGACTGGGCTAAATACAGGGAAACCCTACAGAAGCTAATCCCTTCTTCAATACCCCCTGTCACGGGCAGCACACAAGAGCTTGACTGCATGGTAGGAGAACTTACTTCCGCCTGCAATAGGGCACTAGATGTAGCATGTCCTACAATAAGACCAAAGGGGAAACCAAAACCACCATGGTGGAACTCCGAAATTAGCAGTACAAGAAAATGCTGTAGACTGCTATTCAACAGGGCCAAATTAACAAAAAGTACCCTAGATTGGAACTCTTATAAGGAGTCCCTCGCAGTATTCAAAAGTACTCTTAGGAAAGCTAAACGGAAATCCTGGAGACTTTTCTGCGACAACATTGAGAACTTCTCGGAAGCCTCAAGGCTACGAAAAATACTCTCGACCAATCCAAGTACTCCTGGCTATCTTATGAAACCAGATGGCTCTTGGACCTCTTCAAGCGAAGAAACAATAGACCTACTCCTGGATACACATTTTCCTGGTAGCTTCTCTTCTCCACTTAGTAGTTCGTCTAATAGCACACAACCTACTCAACTTACACAAAATAACATTAACAGTCTGGTCACAAAGGACAAACTGCTTTGGGCACTACGCAGCTTCCAACCATACAAGTCTGCGGGACCTGACGGCATAATACCTGCTGAATTCCAGTCGGCAACTGACATAATTCTGCCCTGGCTGGAAACTATACTCACTTTTTGTATAAATAATACCTACATTCCCAAATTATGGTTGGAAGTCAAAGTAGTTTTTATTCCCAAAGCGGGAAAGAGCTCTCACGCTAGTCCAAGAGATCTCAGACCTATTAGCCTATCATCATTCTTTATAAAAACTTTAGAAAGACTGATCGATACCCACCTTCGCAGCAGCATTGAATCAAGACTGCTATCAGAATCCCAACATGCCTACTGTAAGGGTAAATCAGTAGAAACTGCACTGCACTCCCTAGTACGCACCATTGAGAAGACGATTTACTGCAAAGAATACGCAATGGTTGTCTTCCTGGATATAGAAGGTGCCTTCAATAATGTTAAATCGGAGGCTATAATAGATGCCCTTTCAAGTCTCAAGGTCGAGAACTCGCTTCGCAAATTGATCAATTTACTACTCTCTAGTCGAATTATCAACACCAAGCTGGGCGAGTCCTCTTCCAGGAGATTTGTCAGCAGAGGCACCCCACAAGGTAGTGTCCTATCCCCCCTTCTTTGGAACCTGGTAGTAAATGAACTTTTGCTACTCCTAGAAGGCGTGGGATGCAAAGTAATCGCATATGCTGATGACGTCGCTATAGCTATTTCCGGCAAGCATCTTCACACGATCAATGAACTCATGCAAAATGCACTAAATAAGCTCTCGAAATGGATCGACAAATGTGGACTGGGGGTTAACCCTCAGAAAACGGAGTTGGTTCTTTTGACCGATAAGAAATATATAGGTATGCCACTCGCTACTTACAAACTTGACACAGTCAATAAAACCAACGCCAGGTGGAACCACCTGCCTTGCTACAAAGCAAATCTGGCCTAGATTAGATCTTAACCGCTCTAGATACCTTTTGTCACTAAAAAGACTGCATATTAGTACGATTATCGGTGTCATCACAGGACACTGCCTTATAGGCAGACAAGCTACTAGACTTGGCGTCATTTCGAATGACTTCTGCAGAAGCTGTAGAGACGAAGAGGAGGAGGAAAGTCCAACACATCTCCTCTGCTCGTGTCCAGCTCTTTCCTTTAGTAGGAAACTTCACCTTGGAGAATACTTCTTCGATGATCTAAGTGATCTCACACAAAAAGACGTAGGAAGCCTTCTTCGTTTTGTACAAAGTTCCAAATGGTTCACTTGAGTAGCGGGGTGATTATCCCCAAGATCCTTGGTATCACAATGGGCCTCTATAGGCCTAAGTGTGCTGGTACTTGTTACTGGCAGTCACTGCTACCTAACCTAACCTAACTACCACTGCTCTAGGCATTTATCTTTTGTAGGTAATATTGATATTGATAAATTGGACTTACCACATAGAGTTACCAAATTGAAAATTACAAAAAGGGAGACATCGCGAGACAAACTATGTTTTTGAAAAATATAACACCAGCGTAAAAAAAGTGAAGTAAAAAAGTTAAGCAAATTAAACATGTCGCATATCCAGGACCTTCTTTGCTTTTTGTTAACCACTCGAAACACTCTTCCCAGCACTAATCATATGCACACTTTCTTTTTTTATTCACTTTTTCAGACATTTTAGGTACTATTAAACGCAAACGAAAATAATTTGTAAACAAAAACTGACAAAGGACAGATAGCAGCACAAATCATAAACTGACAGATGAAGGAAAACTTTTACGCGTGAAGTGAGTGGACGCGTTCAGCTTTAAAAGGATTTTGAACTTCAAATGGATGTGTTTACAGAGAATCTTTTTGAAAATATTCAATGAAAATATTTTAACAGTTTTAAATTGATTGTCTTCTGTTTTTGAATTTTACTTAATAAGTGGGACAGAGGTTTGTATAGGGGGGACAAACAGCATTTTGGTATGAAAAAGGGGGACGTCTGGTAACCGTATTACCATAGCAGTTTTTAATATCTCAGGGATCTTTCCCTGTGTTAAGCTTTAATTTATTAATTTGGACACTATTGGTGCAAAAATGTCTGCTACAGTGATGCAGAATTTTTAAGAAAGCAGCCGAAAAATTCAGTAGAGTACTCATCGCAAAGAACCATAAAATGAAAAACAGAAACTTAGATTTTCACCAAGAACAAAAATTTAAAAGCGCTATCAGCGGAAAAAAAAACTAAAAATCTGGAGAACCAAATGATTCACTGTAGCACCGTTGGTTCTATGAACAAGGTATGACTGCGGGTCCTGACAACAAAAGGTACTAGTAATATCGTCGCTTTTCTGGCCGACGGTCATAAGTCGAAAAGTGCCGTTTTAAAGAAAAGACCGCAAAAATAATCAAAAAAAAATTCTCTATGAATCTGCCTAATCGGCATTATCCTACCTACTTCTTCTAGTTTCCGCGTTGGGAAAAAATGCCGCTGCCAATTTTCACAAATATCGCTGGCATTTTTTCAGCATAATGGCATTTTTAGGGTTGCGTACTCATATGGTAATACGGAACAATTATAAGTTCGCTCTAACTCAAAAATGTCTGTCACGATAAAAACATCAAGAACCGTTCTTCCTAGAAACTTGAAATTTGGCACACTTATACATTCCGAAGGTTTACATATATGAGACAGCTTATCACTCAAAAATATTGTGAAACAACTATACAGAGTGGGCAAAATGTGAACTCGAAAAAAGCGCTCGAAACAAAGATTCCAAAAATATTTTGTTCAGTTTTTTCCGTTAGAAACTTTGGGCGTTATTGCCAAAAATATGTGAAAAGTATCATACAAAAAGCACCAGAACTTTTTCTCCGAAACTACTTAAGTCAAAAATATGAAAAAATCATAGTTCGTAGGTGATTAACCATATTTTTGAAGAAATATATAGCGAGTCTCGTAAGTTGTATTGTTTTTGAGAAATTCACGTCGAAAAATTCAATTTTATGTCGAAAAATTCAATTTCTCAACCGATTAACTCATAAACTACTGGACCAATTTCAATGAAATTATCACTATTCGATTAACAATAATTTTGAAAAATTAAAGACTATCCAAAATTGTGCTGCCATACAAAAAAAAATTCACAAAAAATTAGTAAAAATACGGATTTTGCCAGGAAACGAACCTGAGACCCTTGAACTCAGCTACACACCAGGAATGAAAAACGACGTACAATTGTACTTTTTGGGGTACAATTGATTTTTAAGAGTACGCTAGTACAATTCTACCAAATTTAGTACACTCAGGCGAATATATTTTACTTAGGAATATTACATATTACAGTTCTTCAAAATTTAATACATATATTTGCTACTTGTCTACATTATTACTTATTACTTTATTTTTAATTTGACTGCATTTACGAACGCATCCAAACAGGCCCTCATCGTTTATTCTATTACCATTATTACCTTCGGCTTGAGTTGCGGGCTTGCGGCTCATAATTTAAAAATTCAATATTCAGTTTTTAGTGTTGTGCGTGTTGCACCTTCACTTGTGTGTAAATAATAGACTTGACTTTTTAATTCATAGGAAATAGTTCATTTATTAATATTATGCTTAGTAACTTAAATGTACAGTTTGGGTTGAGAGAGTAATTATAATTGGAGTGTTAACTCATTCGTGGTTGGCAATCGACTGACCTTTATGTTGCTATACACATGACTCATACTAACGCATGTTAGTATGATTCTTGTATATGTCTCTTATATACTTCATTAATACATAACAATCTTCCCCACTTTAAATAAGTCATCCACTATTTCAATAATTAACTTTCCCCAATTTCTTTAACCGTTCAGATCTTCTAAGTTTGTCATTTACTAAGTGTTTATTTCTATTCAATTTAGCATATTTCTTTTTTATACGTGCTGAACTTTTTATTTCAGCTTTATTGTTTAATGATGAGGATGATATATTTAAACTTGGAGAAGACAGTTTATCTTGACTTACATTAGAATTTTCATTTACATTTTGTAAATAAGGATTACTATAATATGTATTATTTTTTCTGTTTACACATTTTTTTATTTGGTTAAAATGAACAAATCGAACTGTACCCTCTATTTTTATCAAACAAGTTAAAGCACTTAATTCTTTTAAAAATGTGCCTGGGATCCAATTTACGTAATCGTTTTTAAAAACATTTTGAAACAAAATCTTTTCTCCCTCCAGGAACTTAATATTTTTAAATGAATTAATTGCTTTTAAACCAATTTCTGGTTGGATTAACATTTTATTGTCTACTTTTTGTACAATTTTAGGAATCTTTTTACTACTATCTTGTTTTTTACTATTTACGTTATCTAATAAAATTTTTGGTTTGAAGGCGAAAATCAGTTCCGAAGGTGTTTGCAAATTTTTATTTATTGGAGTATTACGTTGGTTAAAAAGAAATTTGGAGATTATTTTCTGCATATCCATGTTTTTATTTTCTAAAAAATACTTTTTTAAAACTTTCTTTACCGTTTGTACATTACGCTCAGCCAAACCATTGCTTTGTGGATGATATGGAGGAGACTTACTAACCTTAATGCCAAGGCTTTTACAGAAATTGACGAATTTAAATGACCCAAATGGTGGGCCATTGTCGGTGACTATTTCCCCTGGAAGACCAAAGGTCGCAAAAAATTTTCCAATAATTTAATCAAATTTTCCGCCGTGTTACTGCGAATGGGTACCACATCTGGAAATTTACTAAATGCATCCACGATTATTAAAAATTGAAATTTTGAAAAATAGAAGAAATCCAAATGGATACGTTGAAATGGATATTCACACACGTACCACTTTGACTCGACCTTTTCCTTTGGAGCGTTCATTGTTGACTGGCAAATGTTACATTCTTTTATAAATTGTTCAATGCCTTTTTCAATACAAGGCCACCAGACGTAAGACCTTGCAATTGACTTCATTTTAACCATGCCTACATGGTTCATACTGTGAAGTAATTTCAGGACTTCGTTCCTTAACTTCATAGGAATGACTAACCTATCTCCATAAAACAACTTATTCTCCTCTGAAGAAAGACTACTTCTGACTCTAAAATAATTTTTTAATGGGCTAGGTAGTTTATTTGGCCATTTGTTACTTTTGACACAATCATATATCAATGATAAAACTTCATCCCGAACAGTTTCTTTCTGCACAAGTTCTGTATCAATGATTAATTCATTAGGCGACTCTAAGTTCACTGAGTTAATTAAGCATACACTATCCACATTCGTTGACTCGGTAAGGGGCAAGCGAGATAGAGCATCAGCATGTTGCATTTGTGAGCTTTTACGATATTCAATGCTGTAGTCATACATGGACAGAATTACAGCCCATCTTTGCAAACGTGCAGCTGCAACACCCGCTGTTCCCTTACGTGGACTTAAAATTTCTCTAAGCGCTTGATGGTCAGTGTATATTTTAAAAGGTTTCCCAAAAATATATTTATGAAACTTTCGGACGGCAAATATAATTGCTAGAGCTTCCCGGTGAAGCTGTGAATAATTTCTCTCAGCTGGAGAGAGTGAGCTCGATGCAAACAATACTGGTTTTTCGACACCATCAATCAAGTGTGAAAGAACCGCACCCACACCGTATGGGCTCGCATCGGTCGCGACTATAACAAGTTTGTTTGGATCAAACAATTCTAAGACATTATTCTTTGTAATTAAAAGCTTGCTGGTTTCAAATGCTTTTTGACACTCTGTTGACCATATGAAATCAGTGTTTTTCTTTAAAAGAAAATGAAAATCTTTTAAATGCGAAGATAGGTTTGGTATAAACTTACCATAATAGTTTAATAATCCTAAATAGGATTGGAGTTGTTGCAAGTTAGTAGGTGCTGGAGCATCCACTATTGCTCGAACTTTTTCGGGATTTGGAAACACTTTCCCGTTTGACAATATGTGGCCCAAATAGGGTACACTTTTCTCAAGGAATCGGCACTTGCTTAGATTAATTTTGACATTATACTCATTTAATTTCTTTAACACCTCAATGCAATTCTGCTTGCATTCTACTTCGTCCTTACCCCCGACAACAATATCATCCACAAAGCAACGCGTATTTTTTAAATTTTTTAGAATTTCATCCATTGTACTCTGGAACGCAGATGGTGCCATTGAAACACCAAACGGCAACACTGTGTATTGTAATAATCCTATGTGCGTATTAATAGTTAATAGCTGTCGACTAGCCGGAGCGACTCGCAGCTGGTTGTATGCACCTGACATATCAATTACACAAAACACATTGCAATTCGCGAAGCTTGCGAATATTTCCTCTGTTAGAGGCAATGGATGATAATATGATTCAATGAATTTATTTATTGTCACACGGCAATCCATGCAAATTCGTATGTCTCCGTTTGACTTCGGGACACAAACTATGGGACTTGCCCACACACTAGACTTGACCGGAATCAGGATACCATTTTGAACTAAGCGGTATAACTCTTGTTCTACCTTATCCTTAATTCTTAGTGGCACTGAATATGCTTTGTGAAAAATGGGCGAAGCATTTTCCTTAAGAACGATACTTATTTCGAAATTCTTAATTGTTTCATTTGGCTTTGACGTAAGCACATTCGGAAAGTTAGTTTTAATAAAATCAACAAATTTTACCTCGACTTTGTGTACTGAACCTGGACAATCTCCAAATAACTTTTCTTTCCAACACGGTGTTAAAATTTGTAGCCACGCTCGACCCATTAATGGTATGAAATTTTGGGGACTTTCGACCACTATCAGCTCTAAATCATATGTGTGTTCTTGAAACTCCACTCGGACTCTGATTTTCCCTTGAACATCCAGTTTTTGACCTGTAACAGTAATAAGAGTATTTAATTCTGGTTGCAATGTTAAATACGAAAATTTCGATTTATATTCACTAAGACTTATTAGACTATGACAAGCTCCAGTATCTAGTTCCATTGCTAACGGTTGACCTTCGACAATAATGTTCCGAATGACACATTCAGACTCGACTTTCGCAATTGTTTTGATGACTTTAACTGTGTTAGACTTTTGATGAGTGCAGACCACGGATGTATGTCCGATTCGATTGCAATTATAGCACTTCCAATTCTTCGCTGGACAAGATTTGCAATCATGATGACGACCACACCTTTGACATTTTCCCCATTTACCACTATTATTGTTGGACTTTGACTGATGACTTTCGCGATGATGTTTATGCTGCGGACTTGATGATGATGTTTTGACAGAAAATTGGTTTGAGACTCTCGGATGTATCGCCTTGGATTCTTTCGTGGACATTTCCATAGTGAGCGCCACATTGCAGCATTTTTCAAAATTGAGTGAAGAGTCATTTAATAAGGCACGTTGTATTTCTTCATTCCTTATACCTGCTATAAATCGATCTGTCAGGGCGTCATCCAACGCAAACGACTTTAATTGTATTGGTTTAAATTCTTCCATATTTTCACAGCACTTTGTTCTAGTCAGACTAATTTCCTTTGCGAAATCTCCAAAACCACATGTTTGCGCAACTTCTTTAAGGTGAATGATAAACTCCTGTACACTTTGCCCTTCTTCTTGAACGATTTTATTGAATTTGTAGCGCTCCGCCCGAATATTTAATCGCGGTGCAAAATACTTTTCAAGAGCTTCGATTAAATAACTGTAAGAGCACTCTGATGGACTTTTCGGTTGCACGAGTGATTTGAGTATTTTAAATGTGTTTTTGCCGATCAGACTCAATAAAATGAGAGCTTTTTTGGTATCTTCAATACCATTTATTTTGAAATAAATTTCTAGACGTTCTCTGTACGTATCAAAATCTTCACCCGGCTCAAACTCTTCTAATTTACCCATGCTGTGACTATTAGACATCGTGCAACTGTATTTTGAGGTTATTAATTTTTTGACATTCACGTGCTTGCTTTTTTTTTTTTTTTTTCCTCGTCGCCACTTTGTTGCACCTTCACTTGTGTGTAAATAATAGACTTGACTTTTTAATTCATAGGAAATAGTTCATTTATTAATATTATGCTTAGTAACTTAAATGTACAGTTTGGGTTGAGAGAGTAATTATAATTGGAGTGTTAACTCATTCGTGGTTGGCAATCGACTGACCTTTATGTTGCTATACACATGACTCATACTAACGCATGTTAGTATGATTCTTGTATATGTCTCTTATATACTTCATTAATACATAACAGTGCGAAGCTGGAAATACACGATGCAATCGTTGTACAACAGTTGTAAGCAATTTGCCATCGTATGCGATCATTGTATCGCAAGCTTATGATGGTTGTACCGATGTCGCACGATTGTACGCTTTGAATCGAAAACTTGCGGTTGCATGCGCCATTGTATGGAAATCACATGCAGATTGTAAATATTGATTGTGTGTGTTATAACAGTTATAACAATATCGGTACAACTCACGGTCGTACAACATTTGTATCGTGTATTTGCAGCTTAAAATGTATGTTTGAGTAAAATGCTAAATTTATATTGCTTTTGTGAGAATAGATTTTCAAGATGATTGTATGAATATTACAAAATCCGAACGCTGTAATTTGGGGTGAAATATATTCCATTACAAAAATATTTAAAAATTTTCCACATAATAAAGAACGAATCTTTCCACAGCTTTTTAATAAGCAAGGATCCAATTGAAAAAAAATAATAAATAACTTTGATCTTACTGAAGATCAACTCTTAGAATAAAAAATAAATAAAATAAACCATAAAATTATGTAATTATAATTATTAGTATTTATAAACGACATACATATTTATAAATGCTCCCTTTCGTAAAATTTATTTTTGTTTTTTATAATGCATTGTAGATGTTGTTTATAAATTCAGAAATGAAATACAAATAAATAAAAGTAATTTAATCTTAAACAAGTTGCAAACCATTAAAATAAGCATTGTTGTTAATGCACCTCGCCATTATTGGAGCATATATTTACCTGCCAAAAGAAAAAAGTACAATTTAACGCATTTAAGTACAATTTGTATTTAGTTTGCAATACAACTGCAAAAAGTCATTTTTCATCCCTGCTACATACTCAGCCGCGTTCTTAATGTTTATCCAATTTCTCATAGTGAATAATATTACTGATTATAAGTTTGTAAAGTGAATATAGAGGCTGGTCGTTTTCGTTTTTTGTGTTAACGAAACGAAACAGTTCTTTAAACAAAATAGGTATATGTATGTAACTAGTCTTAAACTTACGGAACCCTTTGAGCGCGAGTCTGACTCGCTCTTGGCCGGCTTTTTTTTAGTTTCGCATTTATCGCCGAAGCGAGTGGATTCAAACGAAACGACATAATCCAAAAAATGTCAACGAACAATCCTTTGGAACAAAACGGCACTTTTCCATACATTTTGAAAAAAATATTTGAAAAAAGCTAATATCTAATTTTTCTCAAAACGTCTTAATTCCAAATTAAGTTTCTAAATACCATGTTTTCTGTGGAATTACGCATACCATCTGATAGCAAAAAAAAAAAAAACACCTTTTTTTTCATACATATGTATATACTAGCTGTTGCCTGCCCGGCGTTGCCCGTACTAAAAATCAGTCGCGTCATTTGACTGTAGTATGATAGAAAGGAAGTAGTAGGAATTGATATTATTTAAATTAAGATTCTAAAGAATTCTAAAGCCAATACATTATTATCTGAACTAAGTGGTTGTTCCCTATAAAAAATTTATGGAAATGTAATATTCCTGTGTACAAACACGTCTACACACATATGTACATAATATGTATTTTATGAGCATCAAATAATGGTACTTTCTGGTTTCTTGTCTCTAATAATTGTACTTAATGTTTATATTTAAAGTACAATAGTATTATGTAAACGCCGAAGATATTAGGCTTTGTTGTAAGCATTGATCGTGGAGTAACTGGTGAGGTTTGTCTGAAATCACCAACTATTTACTAATTTTAAGACTCAAAATCGCCTGCCTACCCCTACTACAATATAATATGTTTTTGTAAATTTAAAAAAAAGGAAAAACTTTATTCTAAGGTGTCCACTGACTTAACCTTAAGGTAACCAAATACCGCTGTAAAGTGACAAAAAAAAGAAAGTAAAAAAATCGTACATTTCCCTCTTTCTATAGATCTAGATCCGCACGCTGATGAAGCAGAAACACAACTAACAAAAGTCGGTAGCAAATATCAGCAAAATCATCCTTCCTCTACTTTGTGTCACAATCCCAAAAAGGAGCATTAATTATTAACACTAACAACCCTCTCTCAACAGAATGACGATCAATGGCAATGGTTTACCCATCGTTCAATGCGCGTATGGGTAGAAAGAAAATTAAAGAATAAGCGATAGCGATGAAATCGTGGCGAAGAGAAGAGCATAACATCTACAGAAACAACCCTCTCCCAACAGAATGACGATCAATGGCAATGGTTTACCCATCGTTCAATGCGCGTATGGGTAGAAAGAAAATGAAAGAATAAGCGATAGCGATGGATTTGTGGCGAAGAGAAGATCATAATATCTACACGAACAACCCTCTCCTAACAGAACGACAATCAATGGCAATGGTTTACGGGTTTACCCATCGTTCAATGCGCGTATGGGTAGAAAGAAAATTAAAGAATAAGCGATAGCGATGGATTTGCGGCGAAGAGAAGATCATAATATCTACACGAACAACCCTCTCCTAACAGAACGACAATCAATGGCAATGGTTTACCCATCGTTCAATGCGCGTATGGGTAGAAAGAGAATTAAAGAATAAGCGATAGCGATGGATTTGTGGCGAAGAGAAGAGCATAACATCTACAAAAACAACCCTCTCCCAACAGACTGACGATCAATGACAATGGTGTACCCAAAAATAATGACAAAGTAATAAAAGCGGAAATTGGAATAACTCGAATTATGGAATCAAGGAATTGTATGTTTTGATTAAAAAGTAGCCTAATCTCTAATCCAGGAAGTAGACTATCTATTCCCGAAAGTTTCATTCAAGTCTGTTAAACCGTTAAGGTGTTATAGAGCAACAAACATCCAAACATCCAAACATCCAAACATCCAAACATCCAAACATCCAAACATCCAAACATCCAAACATCCAAACATCCCAACATCCAAACATCCAAACATCCAAACATCCAAACATCCAAACATCCAAACTTTCACATTTATATATTAGTAGGATTCAACTTTTGAGTTTTGTTCTTTATTAACAACAAAAAAAATGTTTTAAAGGTTTCAAAAAACATTAAAAGGCTCTCCTGAAAATCGTTGAATTTTGAATTGTGCCCTTTTGCCAGAGAAGTGACTTATGTCACTTAACACCTTTGTTAATTTTTTTTACAAAATAAAACAACACTGCAGTATTTCGCCATGTTATTAGACCCAAATCAAGGAAAAAAATCAACGATTTTGAATAGATGTTTCAAATGTATAAATCAGGGTTATATTATAGCTTTTAACATTTCTCCATTTTTTGTACAACTATTTGGAGTAATTTGGGTACATTTTGCGACAGGTTTTGTCTAATTTGTAATTTTGATAAAGGCTTGAATGATTACGTCACACATTGATGGGACAAGTGTTTTCTGAATATTTTTGCGTTTAAGAGTGGTTTTATCAACTAAAAATATGGCTCAATCTTGTTTTTAAAACACGCTGTGTCAAATAAAAGCATATACGGCTCAAACAAAAAATAAATACCCAATATAGAAATATCTACGCTACAGGCTTCCAACTTATTTTTTTATGAAAACTTATGTTCTTTTACCAGTTTTAAGGTTTCTTTTTATATTGGGACATAGATTATTTAATAAATTAATAAACAAGTCCAAAAAATTGTCATATTTAATACGCACTTCAAAATACCAACCACTTTAACATTGTTTTTTGCTTGGGTCTAATAATATGGCGAAGTACTGTACATGATGTACACTCATGGACCAAAAAATCCTCGCACCATTAGGGTAAAGGTGTTAACAGTGGATCAATTTTTACTTATTGCACCGTTGAGCTCGCATTTATCATAGTATAGCCATGATATTTTTTTCACATTTTCAATGTTTTGTCTTCATTTTAAGCCCAAAATCTCAAAGCTTTATTAATATTGAGATAGTGAAAAAATTATTTGAAATTACCCTTCCCATGTGATCCACTGTGTACTATGGGTGTACACAGTGAATCAGTGCATGGTACACAGTGAAACAGGGATTTAAAATCAATTTATTTAGTAAAAACATAAGTTTTTTTCATAACAAATATATATTTATTAATTCGTTTTATTATTTAGGGATAGACAAACGAATAAAAACGAAAATAAAAACTCTTCAAGTATTAATACAAAAATAAATAAAAACAGCTTAACAGTTCTTGTAAAAATATCACAAAACGTTACTTTTTTGCACGAAAATAAAAGAAAAATAAAACTGGTAATTCAGTAATTATTGCTAGCGAACATCCAGATTTGAAAAATTAACATGGATTGAAAATTTTGAATTCTGGAGCCTCGAAATGCTACCATGTTTATGATTCACTGTGTACCACTTTCAATTGATTCACTGTGTACAATGTTGTCATTTCGCAAAAACATGTTAATAATTTATAAAATATTTCACCAAAGTAAATAAATCGACAAAAATTATTAAGTTTATATAAACAAAAGTACGAATATTAAACTCAAATGAAGTTACAATACGCACTTTTTTAATAAGATCAAAAATAAAACAGAAAAAAAAAATTACTTACCTATGCAGAAAACACAAACACACGAGGATAACCACCTTCGACAATGCGATCGCGCAGACCGTTAGTCTGTTGCTAGGGGAAGTAAAAATGTGTTCTTTTCTCATTTCCAGATTCATTTTAAAATAAAAAGAGACATTATGAGAGCTATTAATTCACTGTGTACTCTGATTCACTGTCGACACCTTTACCCTACTTTTCCTCAATTTTCAAATCACGGTTTTTCTTATGTCATAAAAATAATTTTTTATCTTTTTTGCTTTAATATGGAAAAACTTGTTAGTTTAGTTTAGACTTTAGAGTAACAAAAATATATGTAGGTACATAAGTATACTAGTCGAAATTTGACAACACATTTCAAATATATTTGCATTTGTATGAAAAAGGGGAACGTTTTATTTAGGTTAACAGTTTATACAAAATTTTATTACGAACAGGTGCAACTATATAAAAAAAACCTAAGTGAATATTGAATACAACCTTAAAATAATAAAATAACATAAAAAATAATTCATTTAATGTACAATTAACCCAATATTTGGTTATTCCACTTTTTTCTTAATGACGCCATCAATCCTGTTTGGTATCGAATCCTACAGGAATCCTAGAGGAGATTATTAAATCTTGATACCAGATGTCTTTTTATTATACTTTCCAGTTGAGTAACAGACCATGTCTCTCTAATTTTTTACCCGATTGATTTTAACAGGCTGCGTTTGTTTGTTTGTATGTATGTAAGAATGTCACCTCGTACAGCCGAAACTATGAGACCGATTTCAACAAATGAGGTGTCGTTGGATTTGTCTCGATCCGGAGAGTGTCCTAGGCTATGTAACGTCACAGAAAAATTGTGGTATCAAATGAAAGGACTTTGTGAGAAGAGTACAATACGATATGACGTAATTCTAAATTCAATATGGCAGACGCCCCCAAGATGGCGGATTTCTATTAACTTTATTACCTACTTAATATGGGTATCAAATGAAAAGGCTTGGCGAGTAGAATACAATACGATATGACGTAATTCTAAATTCAATATGGCGGACGCCCCAAGATGGCGGATTTCTGTTAACTTTACTACCTCCTTAATATGGGTATCAAATGAAAGGGCTTGGCGAGTAGAATACAATACGATATGTCGTCATTCTAAATTCAATATGGCCGACCGGCCCCCAAGATGGTGGATTTCCGTTATCTTTACTACATCCTAATATGGGTATCAAATGTAAGTGTTTGACAAGTAGAACACGACATTGCTTACTTGTACATACACTACATATTTTTTGAAACTAAAAAGTCATAAATAAAAAATTAAGTCACCACGGCTATACTCTGAAAATTACTACCTACTTAATATCGGTATCAAATGAAAGGGCTTGGTGAGTAGAATAAAAAACGATATGACGTCATTCTAAATTCAATATGGCCGACGCCCCCCAAGATGGTGGATTTCCGTTATCTTTACTACATCCTAATATGGGTATCAAATGAAAGTGTTTGACAAGTAGAACACGACATTACTTGCCTTCATACACTAGATATGTATTTTCTGAAACTAAAAAGTTTTAAATAAAAAATTAAGTTTAAAAAACTAAAACCCGACTACGGGGAAAACCGACAAAAAAGTACGAAACAATGATTTTCAGAGTATAGCCGTGGTCGCATGCCATTGCAATAACGTATTTATATAATTACGCATTGTAAATCATTGTATCGTTTCATCTTGTTTCGTACTTTTTAGTCGGCTTTTTCCGTAGTCGGGTTTTAGTTTTTTAAACTTAATTTTTTATTTGCTCATGTTATGCCAACAGTTTTCTCTGGGGTTCAGATCCGGTCTATTAATTACCAAGCAATGGAAGAGAAAGAATGCCCAAAGAATCCTTATAGTTTTGTACCCAAGTTAGAGTAGGTGAGGTAAAAAAATTTATAAAAATTTTAGTTTACGGATCATAAGCAAAACGAAAACTAACCGATTTTGCTCTATGGGCAAAACCTGAATCGTCCTGAAAAATCACACATCACATTACAACATCGACTTCTATAATTTTTTGATATTCTGGGTACAATTTTACTTACAATTTATCCAACACGAAATCTGGTTACTGCCCCCATACCATAATATAATGGGAAGGCTTAACTGTGGGTAAAATGCAATTCTCTGAATACCGTTCCCCTTTCCTTCGGTGAACCACTGCGTTGCCGTCTGGGCCAAATAAATTGAATTTGGTCTCATCCGAAAATATCACTCTTGCCCTTTCAGCCTGAGTCCAATTTGTATAAGGTTTTGCCCATTCAAGGTTTTTCTTCATTCGCGGTGTTAACAGTGGTTTTTTCAGCAGGACGCCCTACAATAACTCCCATTCCATTAAGCAACCTCGATACTGTCCGATCACTTATTATTTCCCAGCTTGCTCCTGGAATGACCAGTTAATATCCCCAGCACGTGCAAACCCTTTTTTTTTTAAGCAAATTCGCTGGATCAGACGCTGATCTTAAGGAGATGTCAAAGTATCTCGTGAAGTTGTGTCTATTTTATTTGGAATTTTGCTTCTCGCTTCGCTGATTTAAATGGTCTTAGTCAGTAGTCGGCCCCGGGGAAGTCCGTTCTATTAATTTCCAGGTAGCTCATAATAAATATGTTTTAGGTTTTCCGAAGGGGCAAGTGACAGCGCCGGATGCGATATAGGAAAAGCAACCCTTTTAAACCCCTTGCGATTAACTTCCAGCTCACTCATAGGGATGGAAATGCATAACAGCTGTTCGAGGATCTGTAGCAAGGACCCTCCCCCCCATTCCGACGAGCTAGTTACTGGCAAGAACAGGCATGCCTCCAGCTACAGAGATTCGGAGACCCTTTCCTCTCTGCTGCTCGGCTGAGCCCTAGGTTCTAAGGGTACCTGAGGAGAGGGAAGGCTGCAAGGAACTTGCAGGTCTAAAATTTGCACGCGGGTACAGCACGTACGACTCTTCGTGCAAATCGCCTGGTTTCCTCTTTTCGTTGTAGGTGATTTACAACTTTCCAAATTCCGTTACGAGTGGCGCGCAACGTGGGGCTCGATCCCGTTACCGCTATCTGCAGTTATTATCTAGTCGACGATAACGCGAAAATATTACGATTCACCTACATATAAAAGGAATTCGCTGATAAGTGCTGGAAGAGGTTCCTGAACGAGTATGCAACAGAACTAATTCTTCATTCTAATTGGCATAAGCCAGCGCCACCGTTAGCAATTGGAAGCTTCGTGGTCTTCATCGGTAAGGATCTCCATAGAAACAACTGTCCAAAGGGAAGAGACAACGAAGTCAAAACCGAAAAAGATGGCCAAGTACTTAGTGCTATAATTCAAACAGCTGATGGAGTATTGGAGAGACCTGCCGTAAAATTAGCCGTAATCAAGTGAGGGTTCCACAGCATCTAGCCTTGAAGTTGTTCTACTTTTGCTGTTGCTGTGTCAATGTGTTTGCTTTGACTTTAAACGTTGACATTTGCTGCTCTTGTTGATGTAATGGGGTCCCCTCCTCCTTTGCACAGTTGCTTTGCCTATCATTAAGTAATTAATAATATTTTGATATTGTACCAAATTATATCAATTTAGTTTTTTTCTAGCTTACGTAAACAAAATTGATTTTAATTGGTTCGCTATTAAATTAAGATCCAAGCGATTAGGTCTTTATTTAATATGATATAAAAGGCTTGGGCCTCTCATGTTAGGCAGACAAAATGTCAGAACATTTTCGTGTAGATCCTACTCACCCACACCCAGAATTAATTCGGGTCTATCCAAAGTGCAAGAAAACTTTACCATTAGTAAAGAACTGGGATGCAAGATACTGTAACTTGTATCATACATCGCCTAGCATGTTAGATGATATTCATAATTTCGAAGTTAGACCCGACGATGTTTGGTTCATTTCACTACCAAAATCTGGGACGACTTGGATGACGGAACTGGCATGGTTGGTTTTAAATAACTTTGATTATGAGACAGCACGCACTGTAGAACACGAAGAGCGATGCACGAGGATCGAGTGAGTTTCCATTTTAAGTTTACATAATGTACGTTCGGCTACAATCGTATCTTTTTTTATAATTATCAACAAATACTGCTTAATGAGACCTTCAGTGAAACCAAGATCGTACGAAATTATTGCAGATTGGCCCTCTCCACGCTTTATTAAAACTCATCTGCCGATACATATGCTACCCAAAGGATTATGGACTGTTAAACCAAAGGTAGGCAAAGTAGCTAATTTCCATTTTCAAGTTTCTGTATTTAAATTCGAATTTCTAATTTCTATCGCAGATAATCTACGTTGCTCGTGATCCTAGAGATAACACTGTATCTTTTTACCATCATCAAAAAAACTTGGGATTATCTCAAACTCTTGGTGTATATGCTAAATATGTCGTTAACAATGATTCATTTTTTGGTCCCTACTGGGAGCATATTCTCGAAGCCTGGCATATTCGCAAGGAATACGGGATTTTATTCACTAGCTATGAAAGAATGAATGGGCCGTTGTAGAACAGGTCCTTGAACTACTTGGAAAGCAAATCAGTGAAGACGAGATGGAGAAATTACTAAAGCATCTGTCTTTTGACGAAATGAAAAGTGAGTACCTGCATCTCTATATCCAATAAATAAATCTATTAATTACGCTTTAATTGCTTAGAGAATCCCGCGTGTAGTCACAAAAACGAGGCAAAAAGAATGGAAAAACTTATGAAAACTAACGGCACGAACTTCGAGTTAATTGGAAGAAGTATTAGAATATCCAAACACACCTATTGACGATTTGATTTTTTGCAGGTTTTTTCGAAAAGGTGTGGTTGGATCATTCAAAGAGGAACTAAGCGTAACTATGCAAGATGATTTCCAAAAATGGACTGAAAAGTGTCTCGAAGGAAGTGGTGTTACATCCGATGAACTTCTTCTGCTATGATGGGCATACATATGGTATCATCTATTAGGGAATTTTTAAAACATTCAGTCGTGTAGGGTACAACTCTAGTTTCAAGTGTAAAATTACGACAGGCATGCAACATAGAAACAAAATAAAACATATTCTTAACACAATTGTATTAATAAAAATAAGCAATTAGTTCGAATAAAATCTCTGGGCATAGCAAAGGCATTAAGCATTTACTCGCAATTGGTTTTTTGTTAAGTCAATACTTCTTTAGCGACGTATTTCTTTTGAAAGCGAGTTATGATAACTGCGACACGATAGATTACGATAACTGTATTTCGATAACGTGGAAATGATTCCATACACGGAAATATGTATACAGAAAAGATCAGCTGCCTGTCTGTCTGTCCATCCGTCTGTCTGTCTGTCTGTCCGTCCGCCCGTTTGTCTGACTGTCGCTGGAGTAAAGTTATTAACAAAACTTTGTCACGCCTGAGCCGCTAAACTAATTGTAATGTAATTAGGCAAAGAGTTAGTCTGGGCCCTAAGGAAGGACTTAAATGGAAAATCCGCTCGCTAGGGAGCGCTGGAGTCAAGTTATTAACAAAACCTTTTAGCGCTTAAGCCGCTGACCCATTTGTAATGTTATTTGGCAAAGAGATAATCTTGGACCTGAGGAATGACTTAGGTGGAAGATCCACTCGTAAGGGAGCGCTTTAGTCAAGTTATTAACAAAACCTTTTCACGCCTAAATAGCTGAACCAATTCTAATGTAATTTCATATTCATATTGAAATTTTTTGTTGGTATAGTATTAAAGGAGAAAACTACAGAAACTGGACCCGATCGGTAGCGCTGCAGTCGAGATATTAACAAATTCTATATTTTTTAATGAAATTTTGAACAGCTGTTCCTTTCATAATTTGAATTAGAAACATATAATCAAGTTTACATTCATATTTACTAAATTTTATTACACATTTTCTATCAATTGTACTAAACCAATTTCTTCTTCTCTTACACATTACACATACACAACTGCTTTGGATTGGATAAGTATTCACTTCTCCCGTGTGCTAATGCGGATGAGGCTCATAATTTGTTTTATAATTTACACAGGCTATATTGGATATGAATAGAATACCCCTATAATGTTTACACACAGCGCGTACACATGAGGAACAAGAACGAGAGTAAGAGAGATCGGCGGCGTGGTGATAGGAAATTAGGAAACTCAGAGGTTCGGTTAGGTCTCCAGGATAACTGGAGACTCCGCGCTCATCGCAGGCCAAGCCATCACGTCGATTTCTACTTCTTGTAAATAATCGGCAACGCCCCTGGCAACGTGTGGTCTGGTATTGTCATGCATCAGAAGGAAGTTTTCTCCAATAAATGGTGCGAACGGAACCACATATTCCTCCAGAATGTTGGTGATATGTGTAATACCTGAAGTTCACCGACCCTTCCACGAAGCACAGCTCGGTTTTTCCGTGCATGGAAATTCCTGCCCACACCATGACGGAACCTCCTAGAAATGTTCCCTCTGGGCAACTGTTGCCGAAGAGTATCTCTCACTTGAACGTCTCCACACTCTGCTAAGTCCATCTGGTCAGTGCAAATGAAATCTGGACTCATCAGTGAAAATAACTCTACTCCAATCGGTCTCGGTCCATTCTTGGTGAAAGCGAGCAAATTCCATCCGACGTCGCTTGTGCTGTACCGTGAGTCTCGGTACAGGAGCAGGTCTTCTTGATCTCAGGCCACTCTCTACTAATCGCCGCCTTACCACTAGAGCACTCACATCCGTCCCTCTAACGGATCTAAGTCTGTGAGACAGCTCAACCGCTGTTTGGTGATGATCTCGAAGGCTTTGAATCAAATCTGTCTTTTAAAATTAACGAATTTATCCGTATTTATTTTAGTGCGCTGGCAACCATTTGAAATGTTTGTAGATCTGTAAATCTTTATTAGAACTTTTCATTTCATATAACTTCGATAACACTCTCTTATTTTAGAATTTTCCCTTTTTATAACTTTAAATAAAACCAGCTTCACCTCGTGTTATAATAGTAAGTATAGGCCATTATATTTTTCATACTTTTGTTTTTAGAACATTTGACATTTGTATATTAAGTAAGATGTTCTTATATTTGAAGCAAGCAATCAAATGAATTAAGGCTCTGATTATATTAAACATATGACTAATACATATTTGTTTATACTAAATTAAGTTTATGCAAAATGAGTATAATGTAATACTATATAATTTGGATAATAAATTAATGCTTCAACAATAATCATGTACCATGAATTATACCTAACTGGTACGACTTTTTTGTTTTGTTTTTTTTACTTTGTTATGTTTGTTTTGTATCTTTAACAACATTTTACTTAATTATGTAATTTATTGTACTAAAAGATATTCTTTTAAAATAAATATTTACTAAACATAGGTTTTTTCGAAGCTGACAACACTGCCAACAACAAACAATGAGAGTTTTAGAGAACAAATGTCTGTCTGTCTGTCACATGCCTTTTTCTCGGAGACTATTTGTCGTAAACTATTGAAATTTGAAACAGTTACAGCAATTAGTGGCCCAAACACAAACAAGAACTTAAAAATCTGAATTTCGACTTCGGGGGGGTAGTTTCTTAACACTTTTTCACAAAACGTCAGGAATGACAGAATAGAAGATTACGCATTGCGCATGCCCGCCATGTTAATTTTTATTTTGGAGAGCTGTGTGACGTAAGTAGTAACCCACAATTGTGAAAATATAGGTCTGTTTGGTAACATGCTAGTCTTCGAAAGTTCTACGTAAGCTACATAGAATCTGACAGTTTCATGGCTCTCAATTTTTTTTTACTCTCATTTGGCTCTCTCTTTGAGATAAATTATCTGCAAGACTAATTCCTTGGGGTGGGCCGAGCCAACTCTGTCAAACCAGCCATCTGACAGTTTGTGAAATGTCATAATCTTCATTGTTAGTGGAAAACAAAAACAATTTGATAGGTTTGACCAAGTGTTGTTTGAAAAGCGTTTGTTTACTTTTGTGCAAGTTTTCTGTCTTTGAGAGGAGTTCTCTCTCTTTGAGAGGATTCTACTATTTGACAGATCTCAATTCCGTGTGCCAAAAAAGATTCCAAACACACCTTATAGTGAAGATATAGGATTTAAAAAGAGGTTTGCGATATTCAGCTGTAATAAAAATAATGTGAGCAATGAAAATCCTATTCGATGTAATTGCTTTCCTAAAGACAAAGGCTTGATGAAGCAATGGGTTCATTTTTGCCGACGAAAAGACGAGTTCAATGTGAATTTGTTGTGCTCATTTTAGTCCGGGATGATATCAAGGGAATCTCTAATTTTCAAAGGAAATGAACCTAATTATGGCAAATTTATAGGTATTAGTCAGAAAAATGGGTATAAATTGAAGCTGAACACTATTCCGACTATAGACCCATATGCTGAAATAGTTTCCAATTCATATTTCTCCAACAGGATCTAATTTCAAGCTTCGCAAGAGATGAGTGCGTGGTTGGTACAGCAAATCCCGGCGGCCTAGAAAGGTTACGTGGTAATGTCGAAGATAATACTTTTATTTGGATAAATCATCGCAACGAAGGAGAATTATCAAAACCAACGGCTTTGAATCCATTGGGGTCAACAGAGATTATTTACTCATTTGTAGATTTTTTGAAAACGCATTTATAGCTAGCGGCAAATATATATTTGCGAGGAGAGAGTAAAACGAGCACGAATGTTTTTTAGGATAGGAAGTTAAATGGGGAAATTACTGAGAATTCTTATAAAAGAAAACGACACTTACAAAATATTAAATTAAAAAATCGTCATACAGATCTAATTATTGTTCTATTTTGTAACAGACACTTGGCTAGATCCTTGCTGTTTTCCAGTATAGTAGTAAAGTAGACTTCTTAAAATGTTTGCTAAGATTTGTCCGGGTCAACTGTTTTCACTCTAACAACATTCCACGTCATGACAGGAACTAATTGAGAATCTTTTGTACAATTCCAACTACGGATAATTGTTACAATAACGTCCTACACGGTCCAGTATCACGATGTAAAATGAATCTTCAATATTAAGAAAAATAACTAGTACACAAAAGTAATGAAGCCATCACAAAATAGACTTGTATTTTAATTTTATCAAAACGATAATGTAATTATACAACTAAAAAGACAAAATTGGTTTACATTTCAAAGCAATTATTGGTGAATTCATATAGAAAATTACCAGCTGTCAAATCGCTGGTCACCGGTGATGGCATGCGCAGAACATTCGATTTTTGTATACATAAATGCGTAATCTTGTATTCTCTCATTCCTGACAAAACGTTACAATTTGCTGTCCCGAGCTTTTTCTCCGAAAATATCGCTCAGAAAAATCTGAATAAAATCACAAACATTGACGCTGATTACACGACTCTTTTTTTCGTTCATTTCGTCTTTCGTCTTTTTGACAGATACGTACTATAGTCATTACATGGTTCTTAATAATTGGTGGATACGTGCAAACGTGATTCTGACGTTTACTGAAATACACTTTATATTTAGGAAGGGAATAGTAAAATTTCAGTTGGAATCAAACTAAATGTCCTTATTATGGAGGATAATAATTGCGTGTTTACTAGCAAATGTAAAATGTCCCTAAATTTAGCTACAAAATCCACTTCAAAATTCACCATTAACATTTCCTGCTTTGTTTTTGTTATCAAACGAGAAATGTCAAAGATCAACCGGAAAACATCTCTGAATTTTCATTCCTGCTTTCCCTCTCGTTTCTATGCCCCTCCCCATATCTATCAAAAAGACGAAAGACGAAACGAACGAAAAAAAGGAGTCGTGTAATCAGCGTCAATGAGAATGAAGTGTAAATGGAAAAACTAATTTTCAGGACTTTGACGGTTTTTTTTTTTTGAATAATTGATGGCAAAAGTGTTATACCCGAAACGAATTTTCGTGGCATATCTCGACCTTAGACTTAAACCAATGTATAATTGTATAACACATAAAGGAAGCTTGATGGTTTCCTATACATTAATTTAGAAGGTTTGTTCAGTGATTGTTTAAGCATAGACTGGTCACCCCTCTACTTAACAAGTGATGTTTGTAAACAAATAGATTATTTGAATCACAATATCCACTATCTCTTTAATAAACACGTAACTGTCAGGACTCAAACCATAAAGAAAAATAATTTACCTTGGTTTACACAAAATATAAGAAGACGCATTAAAATACGTGATGAATTCTATGCGAGATGGAGAAGATATAAATGCTCTGTCATTTATGACAAACTTAAGGTTGCTCGTAACGCTGTTACATATCATACAAGGAAAAGCAAAAAGTCCTTCTATAGACTTCAATTTAATCCCAGAGATTCAAGCACAAAATTTTGGAAAAATGTTCGTCAGGCTAGACTCAGTTCTGGTAACAAATTAAACTCTGAAAAAATAGACATCGAAGAACTTAATAAAACATTTATTCAGCCTGTCCCATGTGTCCAAAATCTACCTACCTGTCCCTGACCTCGTCTTTATCAGCTGTCGATGAAATAGCGGTTGGTGAAGAAATTCTAAGAATCAAGTCCAAAGCCGTTGGTCCGGATAATATACAACCTGATTTTATTAAGATCCTTTTACATTTGCTGCTGCACCAAATTACGCATGTTTTCAAAACCTTTTTGGACAACATCCGTCTTTCCTGACTGTTGGAAAATTGCTTAGGTTTTGCCGCTACCTTAGTCCTCTTCAGCCAATACAGTAGAATATCGCCCTATTGTAATTCTCTCTTTTCTCAGCAAAGTCTTTGAAACAATTGTTAGTAAGCAGATCAAAAACTTCCTAAACCAACATAAACTTATAGATTGTTATCAGTCTGAATTTCGTGCCAGTCACAATTGCACTACGGCTCTGATTAAAGTATGTGAGGATATTCGTGCTGGTCTAGACAAAAATATGATGGGCTAATAGTAGTCTTCTTAGATTTCTCTAAAGCTTTTGATAGTGTCAACCATAACATTGTACCAAGCAAATTACCGGACGTTCTCTTAATGGCCTATTTAAATATAGAGCTTGGTTACTACTACATAAAATAATTCAATCGAAAACACCTGAATATCTATTTAACAAAATAAATTTTGGAAGAAGTAACCGAACATTTCAACTAATTTTGCCAAGGCATAAATTTCTCGTAACATCCAAACAATTTTTTATTCACGCAATTCAACTGTGGAACCTTATTCCCCTTAGTATTAAACGTTTAAGTAGCGCGAATACCTTCAAAAAAAAGCTTTTCAATATTTTGCTGACAATTTTTAATTTTTAATCGATATGTATATGTATCAAGTTTACTTAATTTTCTCTTCAAATCTTTTTTGAATTCCTTTATTACAAGCTTTATAATATTAACTTCACTTTCTGTGAGGGCGGAATCTGAGAATCGATTTTACACCCACTACCAGATATCCGATCATCCTGAAATTTTGCACACGTACAGTGCTGATCAAAATAATAGGTAACAGGGTTGTAAGCACCGTTACTTTTCTATCGATGTTACCGATATTTCGACATGCGGTTTGCTCTTTCATTTCCAATCAGCTGAGTGTAACAGGTCACAGAGTGAAATTACCCCAGTTTAGCCCTGATCGAAATAATAGGTAGTTTTAGTTTTTTTGTAAAATGTTTCATTAAAATTAAGACAAAAGTTAAACTGGTTGATCCGTTAAGCCAAGATAAGTACAACTGAAATTAAAATACATCAATATATAAAGTGAGATTAATTCAAAGGGTCGTAACAAGCATTGTACTGTTAAAGAACGTCGCATCGCCCATAATCTAAAAGGGAAAGGAAAAACCCTCAAATTCATTGGCAAGACGCTAGGAAGATCTGTGAATTTTGTTGCACAGGCCTTAAAACCACAGTCTGTAACTGAAACCAGAGGAAGACCTAGAAAAACGGACTCAGCAACGGACAATAGAATAACACTGCTAATAAAAGGGGACCCATTTACGTCATAAAGGACCATTGCAGCTTCAATAGATAATGTAATCAGTGCCCCAACTGTTAGAAGAAGATGACAAGAAAAACAAGAAAATAACCGGGCAGAATTGCCAGAAAAGTCCCCCTGCTAAAAAAAAATACATATATGGACTAGGAAGCAGTTCACAGAAAATTTAAAAAACAACACCACTCAAAACTATTAAAATATTTTATGGAGATGGGATAAGACCAAAATTAATATTTTCGGTTCTGATAGTATATACAGGCTTTTTCAACAGGGACGCTACAAATTTTGATTTATTTAAAAAAACTTTTGTAGCGCTCTTATTGAAAAACCGTTTAGAAGGATTGTTCGTCGACCCAAAGGAAAGGAGTTTAACCCTCGTTTTACAAAAAAAAAAAAATAGTAAAACATGGAGTTGCAAGTGTCATGATGTGGGGCAGTTTTTCTTGGTTTGGGGTTAGACCAATTGTTTTAATTAAGAATATCATAAAAAAAGAACTTTATCGTGATATTCTTCAAAATCACATGCTGCCATATGTCGAGGGCAATATGCTTTTGATAAGGCACTTCCAACAGGACAATGATCCCAAGGACTCTTCAAAACTGGTGAGTGCTTGGTTGAAAGAACAGTAGGTTTCTGTGTTACCATGGCCTTCTCATTCCCCCGATTGCAATCCTATTGGGAATTTGTGGGGGGAACTAAAGAAGTCCTTTCCAAACAAAACCGACCTTTAGGCGGCGACCCAGAGGCACTGGAATGCTATTCCTATTGAAAAATGCCGAAACTTAATAGCCTCAATCCCCAGGCGAATTAGTGAACTTCTTTCCAAAAAGTTTGATCATTCTGGCTTCTAACTCACTTTAAATAATAAAATAATTAAATTTAGTTATTCATTTGATATCAGAATATAATTTTTTTTACAGTTATAACATTTTAATTAGGAATTACTTATTATTTTGAGCAGCTCGTTTCTTTAAGGATTTGTATTTTTGTTTATAAAAATTACAAAGAAAAAATAAAAACAAAAAAAAAATGTATGGAATCATTGAAGAATAATGTGTTTTGATTATGAGAAAAAGATTACCTGGGTTCCTATCAAAAATCTTATAAAATTTACAAAAAACGTTAATTTTTTCTTGTATTACCTATTATCTTGATCAGCACTGTATATAGCTCCGTAGACAATACAATATGGGCTATTTGGTGACGTTGTAAATCCAATATGGCGGACGCTTTTTTAACTTTTCAATTTCTGTGAGGGCCAAATCTGGGAATCGATCTTACACCCACTTCCAGATATCCGATTATGCTGAAATTTTGCATGTCCGGTGACAGGTCAATATAGTATATTTGATGATCTTGTAAATCTAATATGGCGGAAGCCCCAAGATGGTGGATTACCGTTAACTTCCCGACCTCCTAAATATGGGTATCAAATGAAAGGGTTTGGCAAGTAGAATACAATACGCTATAAGGTCATTAAAAATTCAATATGGCGGACGCCCACAAGATGGCGGATAACCGTTATCTTTACTACCATCTTAATATGGGTATCAACTGAAAAGGTTTGACAAGTAGAATGCGATAGGCTAGGTAACATTTAAAATTCAATATGGCGGACGCCCAAGATGGTGGATTACCGTTATCTTACCGACCTCCTAAATATGGGTATCAAATGAAAGGATTTGACAAGTCGAATACGATTAGCTAAGTGACGTGAATATAAATTCAATATGGTGGATGCCATAAGATAAAGTTAATTTGTTTTGTTTTTTGTTACTGTTTTTTTTTTTTTTTTTTTTTTGAATTTACTTAGTTTTTGTTAGCTTTCAAGCGTTTCTTTTTTTTTATTAAGAATAATTTTACTTTACTTGGACTTAGAAATAAATGTAATTTAAATGAAAAAAGACTAAGCGGTGTTTCTTGTTTATTTTTCCTGTGTACCTTTTAGTAGATTCATCCTTGTGACGTATTGAAAACCATTCTCTGGATGTATTCTAGATAGAACTCAGTAACATCTCTCATTCATTCTTAGGAATCATTCTGGAATCATTCTTTGAATATGTTCTAGACATATCGCCCCAGATATATTCCGGATTCATCTGTTGGATGTATTCTAGATACATCTGTCAGATACATTCTAGGTTGATTCTTCGGACACATTTTAGAAACATACATTCTTTATTCATTCCAAGGCATTAATGCTGAATTTTTAAAAAAATGTGGATTGCTTCCCTCTGCGGACCTGCTAATGTAAAAAGTGTATGGAAGAGGATACGGAGAGTCATGCCTTCTAACCTTCCAAGGGATTGCTTCAGCATGCATGGTTGTATGCTTCCATTTCCCGCTGGGTATTCTTCTGAGCAGATGAGAAATGACACCAGAAACATATGTACATGTGTAGGTAATCTAGGTAATTAATAAAACTGTATAGACTTAACAACTTTTTATATCTTTTTTTTCACATAATGCCCACAATTTCATGTCAGGTTAGGCTCATATTTTAAAATTAATATTGCAATTTTAGTTTACAAGAGAACTGTAAGGGTTACTGACCCCGTTTTGCGCATAAATGCAAAGTCATAATATCTGCTAAAACTTTACTTCTTACAACTTTTCTCTTAGCATGAGCGGCTATGCCGATATTCGGCTGAAAACATTAGCAAAACTCAATATTACAATATTTTTGATAAAAAAAAAACACTATTTGAAATCTCATATCTCAAAAACTATGAAACAGACGGAGCTGTGGGTGAGCTTAAATTGTCTTAAATGTAGACATCTCAAAATGATAGTGACAACTTATGCCAAGAAACCCATAGTTTTTGAATTAAACTGCAAAACCTGAAAAAAGTCCGAACATTTTGCAGTTTTTCACGTATTGCGCAGGTAGCACAACTTTTTTTGCTTGCAAAATGTAGTTTTACATCCCCCTTAGGGGTCGAAATAACATACCAAAAATGCAGCTTTACATCGCGTTTTGCGTTTTTTTGTCTTTTTTTGTAAGATTTTACTGGCGCCTATAGGGGTAATCAGTGGGTTCAGAACGATTTCGGACGTAGCAGGCCTTGGCATTGCAGGAATGATCCCCATCGATATCCTTGCGGACGAGATGCAAAGAGTCTATAATAGGAGAACTTCTAGTAACCAAGAAATCATCGGTCATCATAAGATCAAGGAAGAAGAAAGAATAACTTCAATGACCAGTTGAAACACCACTACGAAAGGCAGATGGACCTGCAGATTGATCCCAACCATAGACGTTTGGACAATCCGGAGGCACGGAAACTGTAACTACCATATCTTACGCAGTTCCTATCTGGGCACGATGGGTATCGGAAATCAGGAAGAAGACACAGACCACGCAGTATTCCATTCCATTCCATACGCTTTCTGGGATAGAGTGCAGTGTAGTTTTGTTACATTTTTAAAGGTTGATATTCTTGTGTATGTATTGCCTATTTGTTATAATCAGGGTTCGGATTTTGTTGACCAAAAAAAGCCAAAAAAGTGTAAACAACGCGTGCAGTTATGTGTATGTTCATACAAGAGAAAAACCTGCTCTCATACGTGTGGACACTGAAATTTCTTTCGTGTGAGCAAGGATAAATCGTATAGTTAAGATAAAAGTGCACAGCTTCTTTGACAAATAGCACCAAAAAGGCAAAAAAAGGCAATATGAGTAAAAAAGGCAAAAAAGGCAATATGAGTAAAAAAAGGCAAAAAAAAGGCAAAAAAAAGGAAAGTCAACAAAATCCGTTCCCTGGTTATAATGTATTAATTTATAGCATAGGTATGCATCGGGGTGGACTGTAAATGCCTTCGCGTTCGACCAGTAGACCGCGGTGGTCTACGGTTTGGCCACCCATGGTATAGACTATAGATGAATAATTGTAATTGTAATTGTAGTTTGCCCTTTTGTGCACCGCGACCAATAGAGGTCTATTGTGCTGGCCTTTATTTCTTTAACACAGGGAAGTGCTGAGGCTCTTGATAAACCTCAGTACCTTCCTGGGTTCCATGTTCCATATTTCTTCAGAGCTCAGAAATTATCTTTGCATATGGAGTAATCTGCCTTTTGCCAGGGCATTCACAGAGTATATGTTCCGTCGTTTCCTCCTCCTCCACACAAAGTTGGCAGGAGTCGTCGTCGGATAACCCCATTTTTTTAAGATGGTATCTTAGTGGCCAGTGCCCCGTAAGAAAACCAGTTAAGACCCTTAAGTCTTCTTTGTTGAGCTCAAGTAGCCTTTTGGCTTTACTGTGAGCTGGATTAATGAACCTCTTAGCCTGCCTCTGGCATTTTGATTTGGTCCAGTATTCAGCCAGATTGTCATCTTCCCATTTCCTGATATTTGAGTGTATGTGACTCAATGATACCCCGAAGAAGGGTTCAGGACCGGTGAGTGGGCGAGAGGCGCCCCTTCTCGCCAGGCAATCCACACGTTCGTTACCCTCAAAGCCCTCATGACCTGGTATCCAGGCAACGGTGACTATGTTGTCTTTTGCCAGGTCTTCGAGGAGGTTGCAACAGTCCAGTACTAGTTTAGACCCGATCGAATACGATCTAAGGGCTTTAAATGGTGCTTGACTGTCCGAAAGGATATGGATACGGACACCATTAGTGCGTCTTCGTAAGCATTCACGGACACATATCTCTATAGCGTGCACCTCCGTTGGGTGATTTTCCCAGTGCTACAGCTCTTTGGAACCTAGGCCCACATACTCCAGCACCGGTAGCACCATTTTCCATCTTAGAACCGTCGGTGTACCAGATTTGTGATCCTGGTGGTATTACGAATTCGTTAGTTCTCCAAGTTTGACGGTCACATATGACTATCTTAAATTTTCTGGAGAAGCGGAGCTTTTTAAGCATGGTGTCTGATACTTTAATCACAGGATCATCTTGGAACATTTGCAATATCCTGAGATGACCTATGAAATTGCCTATTTTGAGGTTTGATATATTGGGGAGCCTAAGGGCACTGAGACTAGCTTCTTTCTTTACGGAAATGTGTAGAGGCGGAAGGCTAAGCATTGCTCCTAGGGCTGCTGTTGGGCATGTTTTCATGGCCCCTGTTATACCAATGCATGCCAAGCGATATACCTTGTTAAGTTTGTTTTGGGCCGAGCTTTGTTCAGTAAATAGATGAATAAGTAATAAGTTATCGTCCAATGGCAATCCAATCCCAATCACAATAGCATTGTTATGGTATGTAGGTGCGAGTATGTAATTGAAAATAAGAAAGGCTACACATAATCACACTTCCATCCTTTTTATGTTCATTGGATTCCTTCCAAAGAGCATAGGCATAAACAAAAAGAAATATTATGGCATTGTCACCCATAAACCGATACCGTATTGGTAAATTTTAAGATTATGCGGTACTTCTCGTATATATCTAAAAAAAAATAGAAAGCGTCCTCATCTCCCAAATATGTATTTCATTTCATTTTTTTTCCAAAAGAAAAAAAAGGTGAACAAAATAAAAAGGACCTTCCAAGAACCCACGTCTCAATCTCAAGTGCTTCCCATTCCACCCTGGGCACGACCGGCAACATTGAAAATTTCACATTTCAAATGGAAGCAGAAATTTATTTCACAGCCATCCTGGCAAATTGATTTCAATTTTGATTTTCCATTTACGGTAGAAATTGCAAACCATTTTGTCAACGGGGTTTGAAATTTCCTAACCCTGGGGGGTGCGAGAGTATGTCGTCTCAAATGTTTCTTATTTAATATTTTGTTTTTTTTTTTGTCAGGTCATCATCTATGGAACTCCTTGCTGTTTACGAGTATCCCATTTAAGGTAATAACATTTCTACATACAATTTTTTACGTTATGTAAGTGTGTGTGAGCGACAGGAAAGGGTAATCGACGAGGAGCAGTCATTATTGAGTGTATGCTCCAGTTGCCACATCAGGTGAATCAGCTTGCTGCAGTCTACCTATTTAAAGGAGTTCTTTCTGTGCATCTTGAAGGACGCAATGACATCCCCGTGTGTGTGTGTCACGAAAGGAGCAAAATCTTAAGATTTCAGACCTTTCACCAGAGACCAACAAAATCGAGAACTACCGGTGGAAGGTACCAACATTTTAACAACGTGTCAAGATGACAGGCAACAACAAAACATGACTCCGAGCTCTTGCTACCTTCTGGTGAGTCATTCTAGAAACTGGTTTCTACACACCAACTATTACTTCGATGAGAGAACGTTTGTTTCCTTTTTTTTTGTGAAAAGATGTAACTGCTAAAGGATGACAGTGTAACAATATGAACTACACTACGTTTTATGCTTACACTTAACTTTTATGTACATTTACCACGGCTGCAGTGGGGGCAGAGAGGGCCTTTTCTTGGGCGGGCGCCATGAAATTGTGTAAAGAGGTACAAAAAGATCAATAAAAAGAAAGAAAGTTGTTTCTGGGAGTAAAGCAAAATGAGTTGGTACCAGCCCTACGTGCGTCGGTAAACCAAAAATTGATTTAAAGTTAAGAAAATAAATACGAACAAACTGCTTATAAAAACTAAATAAATCATCTATCCTATCGCCACAGTTATGGCTCTTGACTCTGAACTATTTAGATCGTGTTCACGGTAGAAAAACAAGGCAGTAAAGGAAGATATCTTTTAACGGTTAACGACTTGATGGACTATTATGACTCCGCTCCAAGTTTTAATATCAAATATAAGACTTCGCAACACTGCAATAGGCCAATGAAAGATAGCGTAACCTTGAAACGTGTAGTCACGCTTAATAGACCTGAACTCAGCTAAATCTGCGTAAAACTTACAGCTTGCTAAAAATCAGCAAATCGCATATCGGCACCCTAACTGGGGTATTTCAATTTAGATGATGATAGTCCAAACTCCCATCCATCTGATCTAAGAGTGAGAGGTAGAGGCGGAAGTCTTGATCGGCTGCGGTGCGGTTCTTGAGAACTATGAAATCTGAACTTAGGGGCTGAAAGTTACATATTGAAACGTTTTTGATAAAACTCAGTTAATCAACAAAATTTACTAAACACTTTTGTGGACTTAGACAAATACTTTGATGTTTCTTCGCTCCCACTGAAATTGCATATTTGCATATTTGTATGCATGAGAAAGCTATTAGAATGCGAAGCAAGGCGAGCACGGGTTCAACTAGTAAATATTATAAAACTGTAGAGGTTTTTTGTTGGTTACCTAATGGCGTGAAAACCGCTGGACAGATATCGATGAAACTTTTTTTGAAATGCTTCTTAAGTACCTGGGATGATCACAAGCTATGTAATTTTTTGCTCAGCCTACCGGGTCTTACATAGTAGTCAAAATAACTGTATATCGGAGAGCAATATTATCATTATACAGCCCTATCTCAATAATGGCTTATCGGATTGAAAATCAAAAAAACAGGTGAAATTAGTAAATCTGTCGCTGATTCATTTGAGATATAAAACATCCTCCTGCGTTATCCTGAAGCTGAGCAATGTTCAAAACAATTATTCAAAACATCGCCCACAATTTTCCTTCAGCGGAGACCACCGCCAGCAGTCGTGCAGCAGTGGGTATCGTTGCAATAGTGTGTGTGTGAGTATATGTGCGCGCTCTAACATGATCATATGCTTTGTACTTCAATGTACTACAATCATTATCACCATTTGCGGCTCTAACACTCAACCAATCTTAACAAATGAGGTGTCAAAAGAAAGAGAATTGCATTTTCAGTTTATAAATATTATTAATAAATTTAAAAAAAAACGATCAAAAACAAATATTCTACCCAAAGTGAACTTCTGTTGTTTTAAGAGTTAGTTTTGGTTCATATATGTATGCACATATGTATTTGCTATGTGGAAGTCATCTGGGATGTTTGGTTTACAGTGCTATTTTGCCGAGACTTTAGGCAAACGTTATCAGTAGTGCCAGGAGGCACAACCGAACGCACAACATTTCTCTGATTTGTTATTTAAAATTGGTGGAGGAACGCTTCCGGAAGAAAATGGAAAAGTAAATTTATCACAAGGTTTAAGGTGATATATCACAACTAAAAAACCGTAAGAATTCTTAGCTTTGTGAGCGAACTATTTTGTTGCCTCGGAATGATTAAGCTCCAGCAATATTTTCACGTGCTGATGGTCAAAGTGCAGAATGTATTTCAATCACCCGGGTTGTGGACCAAGAAGTAACAACCAGATATCTGGTCGAATTTTTAAACTCTCGCTTTCGCTGCCATCACATAAATTTAAACTAAAAGTGGGCGTACCTACTATTCTTCTAAGAAACTTGAGCCCGCCTAAATAATGTAATGGCACCCGACCTAGAGTTACAATTTGGCAATGACATCTGGTAGAGGCGGAAGTGTTGACGGGCTACGGTGCGGTGCGGTTTTTGAGAACTA
Organism: Brachyopa scutellaris; assembly: GCA_949775065.1. Classification (NCBI taxonomy): domain Eukaryota; kingdom Metazoa; phylum Arthropoda; class Insecta; order Diptera; family Syrphidae; genus Brachyopa; species Brachyopa scutellaris. Next base: position 87,315,813 of record OX459114.1, on the reverse strand, counting down.
TGAAATCTGCAGTTAGGGGCTGAAAGTTACACATTATAACGTTTTTGATAAAACGCTGTTAATCAACAAAATTTACTAAACAATTTTGTGAACTTAGACAAATACTTTGATATTTCTACTCTCCCACTGAAATTGCATATTGGTATGCATAAGAAAACCCTTAGAATGCGAAGCAAGGCGAGCATGGGTTCAACTAGTTTTCAATATAAGCAACGCGATACACCATTAAAAATCGCAGAGCCCTTCACCTAGGCCTGCTAAATAACAAATCCAGGCCTGAACTTATCGCGCCATCCATTGTGCGTTTGCAATATTTCTGATATTTTCATTTTTATTACAAGTATTTCACCCCTTACCACTTAGTTAAAGGGGGAATTCTACCTCGTCCTCCCATCAGCCATGTTTTTGTATGCTTACACTGCCCACTGTTGCGCTCCATTCCCATAGACGATAGGGAAAGGATGCCACGATAATGACATTGCTTCACATAATAAAACTGCTGATGGAAGTATCTGGCTTTTGCACCTTGTTTCTGACACAATGGTAATGGGTCTTCTTCATCTGTTACACACAATTGTGAGAGGAGGGTGCCCCCTTCCAAAAAGGGGATGCTATTCAATTGCATTCAGTAATGAAGCCCTTTGTAGGTGGATAACAAGGTGTCGCCTTTTTGTTTGGATGATTTGGTTGATGGGGGGTGATACAATACTGAAGATGCACGACAATGGAAATGAGGCAACTTAAGCAACAAATAATTTTGAGTGAAGTACAAAGCATCAAAATAAGCTAACGGTTATCGTGTTGTTAAGAGTAGTTTTTTATTACGGTGATGCTGGGAGAAAGTTTACGCTGGTTAGATGGTTAATCTAAATGCAACAGCAGCTCTTGGGAAGACTGTCCAAAGTGTAAAAGTTCAGCTACCATGACTGTGAGTGAAGGTGTAGGAGCTATAACAAGAAGTTACGTTGATCTAGAATTTGATTAGAGTTTACGCACCCGTGAAATATATGAGCGGTAAAACTAAAAGCTGTTGGGTTGTGCATATAATGGGCAGCCATTTTAAACAGACGACTTCTTACTTATATTTAAAAGAGATCTGATTATGACTTCGAACATCCGCCCAGCTTGTCGTTGGAGATTTGGAGTTCGGAGCTCCTTCAAAGTGTTTTGAGTTTTAATGACTAGTTACATTCACTGTTCTTCAGCGGGTCAGTGTGGATCACGAGACTTTCACGAGTTTTACAATAAATTACAGTCTTAAATGTCTTAAGTCATAAAAGACGGAATGGTGTCTGTTGAGTATCTTGAATAAGCTGTCTTCCTCACTAACCCATAAGGATAAGTGATTTTAACAAGTGCTTTTACGTATTTGGTTCTATTTGGTCCGAGGTCTAGGAATCCCTAGGAACGAGTGCATGCGTAGCAGTCAACCTATTTTCAGTCTACGATGAAAAGAATTCCATTTCTATGGTTAATCTTAGTTGAAGTGGAGTGCGGACCATCTCTGGCAGCGAAACGAGGTACTGTGCTGTTTTGGAAAGCTTGCAGAGCATCGCGGGATTCTTCTCGTAGAAGTTGCAGCGACGATCATGAAATGGCATCAGTTCGTCGCCTGCTATGCGATTGTCCTGCTGTCCCTGAAAGAAGAAGAAAGTTATTTCTTCTTGGAGCTGGAAGGCCTAGACAAAACTGAGCTGAGAGAACTCCTGTGACTCTAAACTAGCGGCTTTTCATCTCATTACAGATTTCCCACCAGAGAGTGCTACAGTATGAAACCGACCAAGGGACCAAAGAGAACACATATCACTGCAGGCGTTCCACAGGGCCGTGGCCCTGGTGGTTAGTGCGTTGGACTACTACGCATGCTGCCCGGGTTCAATCCCAGCAAAAAAAACACCTACAAGTTTTTTCACGGTACCATCTCTTTCAAATGTCTGACAAGCAATCAAAGAGTATCATTTGTCATGAGAAGCTTCCCAACTCGCCGTTCGGAGTCGGCACAAAACCGTAGGTCCCTTCCATTTCGTGGAAAAAATAACACGCACACACAAATGGTTGCGCGAGAAGCTAGGCTTGGTTCTCTATAGGACTGCTGACGCCGTACATAGTAGTCAATGGCACCTATGATTCGAGTCGACAGAGCTCTTTGAAGCAGTTTAATCGATGAATGTTAAAATGTGCTCGCTGTCTGTCCAGAATTCAATCATTCATTTGCAGATGTTTTTAGCAAAACATGACCTATACAACCCGAGGAATCCAAGTCACTTTACTTTAGGTGGCGCTACAGCTCGGGGTAAACCTGAGCGCATGGGCCTGCTCGAAGTTAGAGAAAATTAATACCTTTAAAAGTTGGGTTTCCTGGTTAGAAATTACAGATTTATCGGCTGAGAGAGCGAGTACATGTTAGGCTAATAGACACCAATGCTCCAGTCCAGTGAGCCTTCACATCCACGGCGGAGAAGCAATCATGTATAGAGGAAGACCTTGCCTTATATGTAGTTCCAGCCAAAGAAGAAGATAGAGATTAAAGCTGAATATTTGCTTGCCAACTGGTTATACAATTTGAGCATATACCCAGCTTCTACTGCCACAGTGCCACGTATCGTTTAAGATGAACAGTTAATAATGATCGAACTTTACGGATTCATAGATGAATATGTTTTGTCAAATATGTAGTTTATTTTTCGAGTATACCTTACTTGCATAAATCGCATTATGATTCATCGTTTGCTATTTGACATTATTGAACTGAACTAAACAAATTAAATGTCAATTTAACGTGTTTCACTAAATTATTGAAATGGTTTTTGTTTTTGTTTTCTTCTTTCTTTTGCTTAATATGTTGATTCGCTTAATTGGTAGTCAACATTTGTTAGAGTTTTAGTTTGGCTCATACATGAGCTGATCAACAATTTGCTACTGCGTCATTCCATTAAGAAATATAAACTGAGACCTATGTTACATACAAATGTTACTATTCAGAACGACCGAAGCTCTGAACTAGAACCCTTTGCTACCTAAAATAATACTATTCACTTCTATCAGCAAGTATTTGCTAAAGAAAGAATAGGCGAAGTTAGTGTGTTGACTCTGAGGGTGTCCCATATACGTAGTTAGGTCCATTCAGATCTATTTACTCTTGGAATTAAATGTCCTTGTTCGTATTGAACCTGTTTGAAGCTTTAAATAGGATTGCTGAAAGTTCTTCTATATCCTGCAAGAGTTCTTTGTTGTAAATAGCGTGTGTCTTTATATACTTCCCCGGCTTCGCGTCCTCTTCACTGGATCATTGTTAGGTGTTACGTCTCCTTGGTGTGGCACATGTACACAGTTACTCAGACAACCAACTCTAACTGATAAAAACGAATAAGTTTCCAGTGCAAATAGAATAAGTGCCACATTTTAAGACTCATTTAATGTTACAAGTAAAACCACTCCCGTTCTTATCAGTTATGTTCCAAAGAAAACGAAGATAACAATAAAATCAAAACTCATATACGCTTATCCACCAATTTGGGCGGTAACTTCTGACTTTTAATAGTAAAATACATTTGAGTCAATTTTAACTGACCCTTGCCGAACCGGATTACTCCCGGGTTCTGAAATACTCAGACCTAAATAACTAAATTCCCAATGACTCTGCTTTATCAGCGTTAATAAATACTTCGTTTTTTATTGAACCTTTAGTGTATTTAGCTTAATTTTATTTAAATATTAGAAAGTTACTTGGTATAATTGTTTTTTTTTCTTTGCTTTATTTATTGTTAGTGTTACTAATGCCTAAAGTACATAAATACATAGTAAATAAATTCTTGGTACATACATATATGTACATATTATGTATATCATGGTGTATTTAAGGCTCAACATACAATTAAGTTGCTCTTCGCCCAAACCTTCGTTAGGGAAATATTCAAAAGAATCGAAGGAAAGTACAAGGCGAATCCAAGAACAGAGAGATAGAGAGAGAGTGAGAGACAGAGTTGTTAGAGAATGTACAGCGAAGCGACTAGTTTAGTATACAAAAGAATGGTATATTGGGCAAATGAAAAACAAATATCCAACATCAACAAAATAATAATCACTGAGCCTCCCCAAGAATTTCTAAGTTCGCGTGCATGCATAGAAGATTCACAGTTCTAAGATTAATTTAACTAAAAGGAATCCTTTGGAGGCAGAGACATTACATTGTCCTTTTTACGATCTTAATGAGGCCAATCGAGTCTGCATTTCTTGGAGTTCCTCTTCCTCGTCTTCGTCTTCTTCGATGGGAGTTGATTCTGGTTTTTCGACAGTTGCACCTGCGGGTGGTAATGGAGCTTCACCTAGTTTACCTTCGGTGATCTCCCATAGAACTTTATCGACTTCCTTTTGTGCCTGCTCTTCCATTTCCTCTGAATCCTCTAGGCTGTCCATAGTCTCATCGAGCATTTCGTCAATAATACCTGCCTTCATCATTTCTTTTGACATATCACGCATAATGCCGGCCAGTTCAGGATATCGGACAAGAGATTGCATTGCTTGCATAACTTCTGTGGACTTTTGCAGTGAACCGGCAACACGTAGAGTAGCTGAAATAGAAGTGTTATTATATGCAACTGTATGCAGGTTGAGTACACCCACCCAATTGGGTCTTCATCTGCAATTGAACAGAATTGAGGTGCGCCTTGCTGGTATATATTCTAGTGACAGCCTTGCGGGCACCAACTATTTCCTTAGCCAATATCACACAAGTGTCACGGTCACCCTTGGATGCGGCTTGTTTCAAGGCCCGTTTGACCTTCTCCTCTTCCCGCTGGATACTACGTATTTGACGATCCAATTGATTGCCCTCTTTACGGATTTTATGTGTCCATTCGTTGACCTAGAATTGGCGTTCCACTTATTTATTTGTGTAGATTGCGCATAAGTGCAGCAATTACCTGCTCCTTCGGATCCTTCGAAGCTGTTTTTCCGAATAAGCCCATTGCGATGGAATTAACAAATAACAATTTTGCGATGTTTACAAAAAATGACTCATAAGTGTTTTTGGATTGAATGAGCTATTTGTTGTGTCAAAGCTATTTTATGACAGACAAACTGCGTTGTCAAGGTTGTTTGCCGGAGATCTGTTTGATTAAAAATAAAAACATGCTCACTGTTTAGTTTGGTACTTTACAGTTTTAACTGCTAGAAATATAAGGTCTGTTCAGTAACTCTGTGCTGGACAGAAAAGTACAGGAAAGTACACGTTTTGGTGTTCAGTAAAAAAAGTTTCTGTCCGAGACTGATCTTTTTTGTGTTCAGTAACTCTGTGCTGGGCAACTTTTCTGCACCTACTCTCGAGGAAGAACAGATTTGTGAGAAATGTCAAAATCAGCAGTAGTAAAACCTCTCTGATTGGGACACTGATGGGACCGACTCTTTCCTGTCCCGATTAGGACGTGTCCCAATTATAGAAGTTTGTATAAAAAATATAGAAAAACACAACTTCTTAAGAAATTTTCAATTAAAACAATTATGGAACGCCCTATCTCGTTTACAAAATCATACCTTATTGAAATAAAATGACATTCATTTTATGAAAAGTTATAAAAATTTATGTAGTAATATCTCATTACGCGAAATTCAACGCGTATGCATACGAAAAAGTTTAAGAAATGTATTGTATCCACACAAAAACAACTGCAAGTGCACGGTACCAATATCTAATATTCAATGAAAATAAATAAAACGGTGCTCTGTTGTTTTTGTCTCCGATATAGTCACCTTTCTATAAAAATATAACGGTTTGAAAATTTGTAGAATGAGATGCATCTGCAAATATTTAGTTAATGGAATTTTACTGTTCCGATTAGAGAAGTCACAATTGCTTTTTTTCGGGTCTAGTGTCCCAATTATTTTTTTTTCAAAACTTAAAAAAAATACCGACCTGCTTCTGCCTAATTTGACCTCCTTACTGTACATGCAAAACGTCTATGGCAGTTTCCATCTGACATTTCGGCACCTTTATCAGTGCGAATAAAAAGTGTGGTTATGTTTATTTCATTAAAATTGACAATTGCATCACGCATGTCGTTTCGTGATGTAAAGTGAAAAAACTTTTATTTAATTTTAAGGAATTCAAGTCATATAATGCTAAATTCGAGAAGGACAATTAGTTTGTTATGTTCAGCAACTCAGAGTATATCTATTTCTACAAAAACACTGCAACGTCATCAGTATGTTCTATCAAAATGTGTGCACCTCTCCGGGTATCATAATACTCGTGGCAAGAAACCAGATCCCAATAATGTTTCAGCTCTGTTCAAGCCAGTTTTCGTCCGGCCGATAGATGATGAAATAAACGTTGGAGCTGAACTTGTTGGGAAGCTTGATAAAACTGATTTATTAAATACACTTAATAAATTCACCCAAAAACGAGAGATCAAACTATTGTGCATCGAGAATGGATTGGATTGTATGTTAGATACCATACCCTTGTTACCCGGAATAGAAAGTAACTGCTTGTTCTGTTTTAGCTTACTTGCAGCAACAAGCGTTCGCTTCATTTAGACGCTACTGCATTGAAGCGGAAAATCTACCAGTGGATCTACACATAACAGTTAGTGACATCCTGGCGGGTGCCGGTCATATAGATGATATCTTTCCGTACTTCCTGCGTCATGCTAAGACGATTTTTCCTCACTTGGACTGCATGGATGACTTGAAAAAAATTTCGGATTTAAGAACACCAGCGAATTGGTATCCCAGTGCACGAGCAATTACCAGAAAAATCGTCTTCCATGCGGGGCCAACAAACTCGGGAAAGACGTATCATGCGATGGAGAGGTTTTTGACTGCTAAATCTGGTGTTTATTGTGGTCCACTTAAACTCCTAGCTACTGAAGTTTTTAACAAATCCAATGAGAGAGTGAGTTGAATGCTGGAGATGTTCGAAAGTGATTGATAGAAACTTATTTATAGGGAACACCATGCGATCTGGTTACTGGCGAGGAAAGAAAGTACGGCATCAATGAAGGCACTCCAGCAGCACACGTCGCCTGCACTGTGGAAATGACATCTGTTACCACACCATGTAAGTGGGCATGACAATCCTTTCAATTTGTTTGCATAAACGACATCCATTCACAGATGAAGTTGCCGTAATCGATGAGATCCAGCTCTTGAGGGACCAACAACGTGGCTGGGCATGGACTAGGGCCTTTCTTGGTATAATCGCAGATGAAGTGCATGTTTGTGGCGAAGCTGGTGTACTGGAACTGTTAAAAAAGATCTGCGAAACCACCCATGAGACTGTTGAAGTGCACACATATGATCGTCTGACTGAGCTGACGATAGAAGATTCAGCGTTGTCCACCTTGGACAATGTAGTGCCAGGCGACTGCATTGTTTGCTTCAATAAGAATGACATCTACTCAGTATCGCGGGAGATTGAATCGAGGTAGGAACCGCGAGAAGATTTCCGTTTCTAATTCATTTGAAATCAAGAACTTTTCAGGGGAAAAGAAGTGGCGGTGATTTATGGAGGACTCCCTCCAGGGACAAAGTTGGCACAGGCAGCTAAATTCAATGATCCAGACAACAGCTGTAAAGTCATGGTAGCCACTGATGCCATCGGAATGGGATTGAATCTGTATGAGTACTTTAGAGTTTTTATACAGGCCTCTTATATTTTTTTCTCTTTTCGATTTCAGGAGCATTCGTCGCATCATCTTCTATTCAATCATAAAACCGTCACTGAACGAAAATGGGGAAAGGGAGATCGATACCATTTCTATTTCGCAAGCTTTACAGATAGCTGGTCGTGCCGGACGTTATAAGACACAATGGGAACATGGCTACGTGACGACATACAAACCAGAAGATTTGCTCACCCTCAGGAACATCTTAGAGCAAAGTCCAGAACCGCTAAAACAGGCTGGCTTACATCCGACCGCCGATCAGATTGAGTTGTACGCGTATCATTTGCCCAATTCGACGCTTAGTAATCTCATGGTGAGTGGAACTTCTGCTGCCTTTCTTTTAATCATCTTACATTCCGATCTTGTTCCCTTTCAGGACATTTTCGTAACGCTTAGCACTGTGGACGACTCGTTGTATTTCATGTGCAACATTGAAGATTTTAAATTTTTAGCCGAAATGATTCAACATGTACCACTCCCTTTGAGAGCGCGTTACGTGTTCTGTTGTGCACCGATCAACAAGAAAATGGCATTCGTGTGCTCGATGTTCCTCAAGGTACTGCCAATATTGCTATTGGTTATTTCTTTCCATATTTTAACATACATATCTATAACCACAACAGATTGCTCGACAGTATAGCAGAAGTGAACCAATCTCATACGAATTTATCGCTCAGAATTGTGGCTGGCCCCTGGGATTACCGAGAACAATCCTAGACTTAGTTCACTTGGAGTCAGTGTTCGATGTTATGGATCTGTACCTTTGGTTAAGGTTAGTATCCTTAACAAGTCCTATTTATCAATCGGTTGAAGGTTCATTTATAATTCCCAGCTATCGTTTTACGGATATGTTCCCTGACGCAGCCAAAGTGCGTGTCTCTCAAAAAGAACTCGATGAAATCATCCAACAGGGTGTGTTTCAAATCACACGTCTTCTCAAAAACACTGAAACCAGTCAAAATGCCGGCGATAGTGAATCAACGTATACCATGAGACGATCCACTTCTACCAAAGGTAAGGCGCACATCTTTACTTTTACAAAAGCAAGCAAAGACATTAACCTCTCTTGTTAGAACCTCGCATACCGTCTAGTACCCGCGGCAGACTAACCGAACGCCTTCTGGCGCAAGGCCTCTTGACACCTGGGATGCTTTCTGAATTGCGTAAAGAATGGGGAGAGCAGAAACAACATCGCACCAGTCTTACGGATGAAAGCGACGATGATGACGATCAGCCGAGGAAACCCCGGAGGAAGCGGAAAAAGTAATAATTCCCTTAGGTAGTCGTCTGTTTAACCAATTCGCCGTAGAATATGTAAATGAATAAAATTTTAGTCAAACTTAAGTATATAAGCGCATTTTTTATTTTATTGTGTTTGTGGGTAATAAATTAATTTTGCCGTGAACGCTATGAAGATGAACGAAATGAGAGAGAGCGAAAAATGACAAACTTGGAGTGCGTGCTGATTAATATGCAGTCGCGAGGCGACAGTGTAATTGCTTCGCGCCAAATTGAATAACATATGAGGTGATTATTAATAAATAAATAAAAACCGGCACAGCACTGGAAGGCGCCTTTGTTAAATGAGACGTTTAGTTAATCTAAATGGGTAGACGTTTGGATGCAGTTTTCAGAGTGCGTCACTGAGTCGTGTGTACTTCATGTCAGTTATCAATGGAATACCATATTAAGGTGAGGCTTTGTAGGATATATTAAGATGGAAAGTTGTTCTATAGCAATGTGTTTTCGAAACAGAAGTAGGTATGCGCATGTATGAATTTATTTATTTGAAAGATATCTGTGCCTGGAATGTGCCTAGTGAAAATAAATTCATAGAAATACGTCTAAGAAAGTCAGCAAGTAAGCACTTTTGAGGAAAATATCTGAACAGTTCTGGTTTCGAGCCAAAAAATAGTCTCGCAACATATCTTGTTTGATTGACAGTGGCAACACAAGCAGTGTTCAATGACGTCGCTGTCCCAAATGGCGCACAACAATGTCACTTTACCCGAACCAAAAGCAACGTCTTCTTTCTTTCTTTCTTTAGGTGACACAACAGTTCGGGGTGAACCAAGGCCTGCCTCTCGCAACCGTTTGTGAGTGCTTGCTATATTTTTACACAAATGGTGAGTTGAGAGTTGAGAAGCTTATCATGACAAATGATACTCTTGAATGCTTGTCAGACATTCGAAAGAGGTGACACCGCACTGTAAGGCTCCGAGAATCAGGGTACTGGTCTTCGATGCCTTATGGTCATAGAAAGGCTCTCGATACAATTGCCGAGAGATTTTGCTCTGACCACCACTGACTGCACCACTCCCAATCTCGACTTCAACAAATACATCCAAGTCCAGATTGGAATGGAAAAACAACCCAAGCTCATCAGAATACCAAATAACGATCTACCGATGGATCCAAAGTGGATTGTGGTCTCGGATCGGGTATCTTTTTAGCTGAGCTAAGAATTGCTTAATCTCTTTGCCTCCCAAACTGCTATAGTGTATTCTAGACGGAAGAACTAGCTTTCAAAGAAGCATGCAAGGAACTTAGTCTCAGGCTTACAACATTGAAGAATAGGATATTCAGTCCGCCATTAAAGCTCTTCACTTAACCACCACTTCCTCTAAATTGGTAGAACAGTGCAAGAAAGAACTGGCCCATGCAAGCAACTGTTTTAAAATCACTCTCCTCTGGATTCCCAGCCACAGCAACACAAAGAAGAAATGAGAGAGCCGATAAGCTGGCCAGACGTGGCCCTTGCTGACGACCTCGCGGTGGTAGTACAGCCTCCAATGGGATAAAATCTTTCAATATTTTCTAATTGAAGCCAACTCCAGGTGGAGGAACCTCAGTAGGTACCTAACTGTGCCATATCAAGGAAGACATGTCCCGTTTACAACAAAAATAGATCATACGACCTAATCAACAGATCGAGAGCTGATTCGACCCCGTATCCCCACGGTACCGCCATTAGGCATTTCGTTCACGAAAGTTGGTCTATACGTTTGTGGTTGAATCTTCTCCTCCAGAACCCGTGAACGCAAACGGGACCGAATATCTTACGAAGGGTCTTATATAGAATCTTCTTATGTATTTGTAGGTTGTATTGTATACATTTATGTAGCTTGTACATAGGTTATGCGTGTGTTCAAATTTGGTCTGTTGTTAATTACCGGAGTTTGCAGATTCTTCGTTTTTAGCTGGCCGTTCCTCTAGTCGTAGCTGCTGCATTAAGCTTGTGATGACTTAATTCACAGTCTCCCATGCTTCGCTTGTCTTTAGCACAAAGCTGATCTATCCCTTCCTATAGTATGTTTCTGGCCGTTGTATATCTTTTGCATTCGATCAGAGCATGCTCCGCATTCTAAATTTTGCCATCGCAGTGCGGGCAGTATGGGTCATCTACGTGTTTACATTTGCAGAAATACTCCCGGAAGGATCCATGCCCCGACAGAAATTATGTCAGGTAATAATTAACTTCTCCGTGTCCTCTGCTAGTCCACTCCTCTGTGTTGCGGATAAGTGTATGTGTCCATCTTTCTTTGGTTGTACTGTTCCATTTGTGTTGCCTGCATTGCCTCGCTGATGGTTCTCCCTTCTTCTGACTCGGTTCCGCATTGCGCCGCTGACTTTTTCACTTCTTTATCGATGGGCATTCTGCCCGAGATTACACTGATTACCGACACGGTTCTATAAGTGCAGTATACTCTTAGCGATGTGACTCTGTGTGCCGTGTTCATGCGTCTCATGTAAGATTTCACATCAGTCACTAGTTCACATATAGGAAGCATCGACTTGCTCACTGTTGCTAGCAGATTCCTAATTGGCATCCAATATTTGGCATTCATTTGGACAGTGCCGCTACTGCCCGGAAGGCTTTCTCACCTGGATATATCATATGCTCCTTTAAGTCAAGCCTGTTATCAAACAGGACTCCCAGGTATCTGATGTATGGGCTTGACTCGATGGTATGCTCACCACCCTGCACAGTAAGGTGTTCTACTATTTTCCTACTGCTAATTAACACTGTTTCCGTCTTGTGGTCTGCCGGTTCCAAGTCTGGTGTTTGTAACCATGACCTGAAACTCCTGATCACGTGATTACATTTTTCAGATACTTGGTCCAATGTTTTTGCCACAACAACTACTACAATATCGTCCGCGTAGCCGATAGTGTTCACTCCTCTCGGCTTTGGTATTCCCAGGATCCCCAGGATCGTATATTACGCCCCATAGTACTGGGCCAAGCACTGACTCTTGGGGTAGTCCTCCTGTGATTTTGTACTTTTTTGGCCCTTCTTTTATGTCATAGTAAAGGTCATTGAAGTAGCTGGCATATACCCTCATTAGATAGTGAAATATCTGCAGGTTGGTTAATGCTCTGACTATACACGTTTTTGACTTCGAGTGTTACGATGGCGCAGTACCAGCGATTGATTTACGTGCGCCCACTGCCTCTATTGCATGTATGGTGCCTCGCTTCTTTCTGAAGCCGAACTGCTGGTTGGAGAGTCCCGAGGCTCTTTCAGTGTATAGCACCAGTTGTGCTCGTATGATTTTTTCAAAGACTTCACCCAGAGTACCGAGCATGCACAGTGGCCTGTACGGTGACAGTTGGTCAAGTGGCTTGTTGCCTTTTGGAATAAGGACTAGCCGCTGCCTTTTGCATATTGATGTGGGAATTTGCCTTCCACTAAGATTGTCGTATACAAATGCGTAAATATCTCTGACCTTAATTTGATCGCTTCCTATGACCTATGGCATCAAACAGGCGCACTAGCACTAATTATGTTTAGCGAGGCCTGTCATATAGCCACTCCTATGATTCAACTTCAGTATTCAATGACAGGAATCGAAAATACTGACACAAAGGAATAAATTGCAATAAACGGATATAAACTACTCTGCCAGATTGATTTAAATTTGGCGACGTGCAAGGCAAGGTGCCACATCTACTGAATACATATGTATGTACATACATATGTTACGTATGTGAAAATGGACCTCGACCAACTGGTACATATGAAAAACCTGAAGTTAGGATGTTATTCGTCGATCTTCCTGTTGCCGCAGATCTATCACCCAGAGATGCTGATACTTTCGTAGAGATTTATTCCAAATTTACCACTGGAACCACTGACAAACCAGCTTGGCGTTCAGCTCTTAAATCGAAGGTCAACACTGATAAATGATTACAAAAGTCCCGTGATGTAGTTCAAACTGATGGGCGATCATCGGATTCCTAACCGAATACCCAAAAACTAGTGAGACCACGATACAATGAATGAACAAGTATGATGTGGAATTCCGAAATTGTGTATGGAACGTGTTCCTTGATCTGTCACACTCAAACTAAAACAAAATCAAACTATAACGTATCTAGTCAGAGTCACCTTAAGTCCCCAGCGGTCACTTATGGCTACGAGCTCTAGTAATTCAATTACATGCAATCCAAGTTCATGTCGATTTCAATGATCATTTGGACATTTCAAGGTTTCCACTGGCTTTCTGTCACCATTCTGCTACCAGCACTGGTCTCACCAAAAATGGAATGAAACTTCATGTCAGCAGCGCACATACCCATAAACACCGTCTGGCCAGTGGCCACTAACCCACCCCATATGGAGTTGATCTTGTCCCAGTCGAGTATCATATTTGGAGACTGACTTACATATATGTGTTCACGTTCTTATGGTAATAAAATGAGAATGACCCCACCCCGTCCCACTACCAACCAAGTGCATTCACAGAACGAAAGGTTCTTCGCCGGGTCAACAACGATAAACTATGTGGATGTGGATAAATTAATTCTCACACATCAGTCGTCCCGTCGCGTCCATTGTCCGAAGAGCGATCATAAAATTAAAGCGAAATACACTAAAACACATGTTGTCCCCGTACTAGTACTCACCTATTTCAGTGGAGAGCTTGTTTGGCTTACCTTTGTTGTTGTTTGAATGATTTCGCAGCCGAAACAGCTTCAAATGAAAAATCATTTTTCCCCGTTGTATCTTTCAGTTTTCAGATACACATTCGGGAATTCATTTCTCTTCAGTTGCGTTTGGAACAATTTCGTGAACGGTCTACAACGGTCTTGTTTTTTTTGTTTTTGATTTTTGAAAATAAATTCTATTTTCTCTCGGAAACGATTATGTGCTTTTTAGTGAATTATGAAATTATAAAAAAAACTTTCATTTAAAAAGTGCTAAAATTTTACAATTTTCCGTTTCAAAATCAATGTGTATGTGTGTGTGGATCTTGCTTTGCCGGGTTTTGGTGTGGTGTTGTCAAATGAATTTCGAAAAATCTCGAAAACTCACTTTTCGATGACATCAAGTGTCCTAATCTGTCCCAAATTGCCATTGTTTCGGTATCGTTTGATGAGTAATACATATTTCGAAAATTTCCAAATAAATTTTGAAAAATAAGACAAAATAAAAAATGGCAATCTTCAGCAAGGATGAGTCAAAATCGTATGGAAGAGGCATCAATGTGTCATAAGACAGAACACACGAAAGAAATTAAAAAAAAAAAAAAAATAATTTACAATCAAAAAAAAAAAGTCGTTAAGTATTTTCACTCCGCGGCCAATTTATATTTTCTAAAAATAAAGCAAAAAAAAAAAACGAAAATTTTGAAAAACTTGAGTACACACCGGGAAAAGTGTGTGGAAACTTGGACGATACATACAAATCATATTCTTTCTTTTTTGAGATAAACAGAAGGAAATCAATTTTCTTTTTACAATTTCCCGCATTTTAAGTTGTAAAATTTAATTAAGAGAGTCGCTTTCGAAATTGTTTATAAGCGGGCATGCGGCGAACAGACATTATCGCTCTCTCTTGTTGACTGGCCAAAAATTCTGGTGTTTTTAGACGCCGGCTGTGAACAGAGCACAACTGTGATGGGATTGGGAAATGCAATGGCGGTGCTAGACAGTTAAATGTTTTGTTATGATTCCACAGAGAGTGAGAATATAAGAAAATTTAATTTGTTTATTTAGTTGTAATTTGTAAACACTGTCTGCTTAGCCAAATTTTGTTTGTTAATTGCTAATAGCAAAGCATGTGCTTTCGATTTGAATTCGAATAGGGTAGATTCAGAAGGTTGTTATATTTAAATCTTCCATCTCAAGAGAAAGTGAAGAATTTGGTAAAATTTTTGACATCGGTCAGCTTTTCTTAATCACTGGTTTCAGGTAGGTACCTTTTCACCTCATCTCCGTAGTTGCACTCTAATCACAAAACGGTATTCACAAATTAGGAAAAAAAAACTGATTGGATAGGTCCGCTGGTGTAGCTCAGCGGTAAATGCTGTTGTCCGTCTACCGCTACCGACTACAATTAATGCGATTGAGCCGTGCATTGAAGGAAAAACGGCCGGAAAACTTCTTATGAAGATTGCAAAAAAATGGGTCAATTCGTGGATTGCATCTAAAGATGAGGCATTCTTCCGACATGGTATTCCAATCCTGCCCGAAAGATGGAAAAAAGTAGTAACTAACGATCTACAATACTTTGAATAAATTAATTGTTCAATTTCATTTTAAATTACTCGATTAAATTTTTTGTGTGGCTTGCTTATGGCCATTCGACTTAGCAGAAGGCTGTACTGTACCAACATCAAGGCTGACTCTGTTCCAATAGAATTGTCAGTACAGACCTTATGAGTGAACTTTTTTTAACCAATGGTGCCTGTACATGTATTCATGGTACTCAACTCGGAAAATTGCCACTGAAATAAAAATCAAACCACTGACTTACACACGTTTTGTTTTAGTAATTTTCCTCAAATCCGCATACATCCCACCATGACCATCCGGGCAAACAATCGACGGCACACTGATTATGCGTGGCCGCCAGCAACCATCATGGTGTGTATGAAAATACGAACGTCAAAACAGTGTTACCATTATTAAACCATTTATTCCCATGGTTGCGTTAAAAATATTTTTTCTCGAACTAAAAACTTAACATTTTTGTTGCAAATCCCAAGAGCCTATAACGAACTCAAAAAAAAAGATAATCTAAATGTTCAGATATCCATAAATGAAGTAAGACTTAAAGTGCATCAAACATTTTAAGTTTTTAGTTCTAACAAAACATATTTTTTCAATGTTGCGTTAAAGCAACCATGGGAATAAATGGGTTAAGTGGAAGCTAATCTTTACAGCGTTTTCTGTGGTTTTTGTCGAAGAGCTTTGGGATTTTGTGCTTTGAGAACCAATAAATGAGTTTGAATATGTGAGGATGCTGCCACTTGGTTTTTGTGTTTTTCATTTTCTTATTTTTCTGGGGAATCAGTTAAAATGTAAAACAATTTTTTGCTTTTTGTGCTTTTTAATAAAGGTTTTGTTTGCGCGAGGTAGATGTTGTGTGCTGAAATGAATAGTAATTTTTTTTTTCAGTTTTAGCTTATATCTCGTAAACTAATCGTTTTCGATATATGTTACATTCATACATAAAAATACTCGAAAAAATGCTTTCTACATCATACTAAAATTTCATTGAAATCTAAGTGGTATCCACTTTGTACACAATTATATTTATTATTTTCAATAATTTATCTTGTTTTTGAATCAGAAAATGGTAACCCTACAGGTATCGCTCTCCGATTTGCGGCGATTTTTATGCACACTACAGTAACCCTGTCAGAGCTTAAAAAAGGGACAAGTTTATGCAAGCTATTGCAACCAGACTGAGAGGCAAACATCCTATCTTTCCTGTACAGTGCGAGGAATCCCGCATGTAGAAACCCTATACCCGTAGGTATAGGTAATAATGTTTTTTTCGTAAAAACTTTACTCATATGCACTTTTTCGAAATTGTTTATACCGATCAAAAAAGTACGAATATTATGAAATGTCTTCGTGAAATAATCGTCATTTTTGTAGTGAGTTTTCACAGTATTTGTGTGCGTATATCGTATAGTTTTTACTTGGCAGGTGTCAAGAAGTATCAGCTTTATGTTTGAAAGGTCAAAAATACCCCGAATTCGAAATTGACTTTTTTTCTTCTTCTTTTCTCATTGAGATGTCTCAAGACTAACTCTTTACTGAGCAGCAGTACGTTCAATTCACTATCATCTTATAATAAATCGATCTAGAAGACATTTGTATTTATGTATTTAGCTACCTATAAAAAGATATTTATGATCTCAATCTCTGTTTACTAGCAAATGTAAATTGTCCCTAAATTAAGCTCCAAAATCAACTTTGAAATTCATCATTAAAATTCTCTCCTTTGTTTTGGTTGTCAAATGAGAAATGTCAAAGATTAACCGGAAAAAATCTCAGAATTTTTATATCTGCTTTCGTTACTTCATTCCCCTCTCGTTTCTATGCCCCTCCCCCTATCGGTCAAAAAGACGAAAGACGAAACGAATGAAAAAAAGAGTCATGTAATCAGCGTCTAGGAGATAAAATCGTTTGAAATTAATGCCGTGTGCCAATTGCGGTTAAATTTTTATCCACTGGCTAATTTTTGACACTAGTTTAGTGGATATAGACTTTAAAAAAATAGCTGGCTCTGGAGCTGCATACAAATGTATATCCAGTGTCTAGTTTTTGACATTTGTATATGCCTACGCATTAAGGAATGCGAGAGATGACGAGAGCTTTGTGTTTGTTTCGGTTTTTTAAAATTGATTGTCGGTGGACAAATGTAGTGCACTAGTGTTCGAATACGATGGGAGAACTACCCATCGTGAAAAATATGTTAAAACCAGTTCGACAATTTTTTTATAAATTAAAAAAAAAAAATTTCTTTGTACTTTCCATTAACAAATTATAATTTTCATTATAATAATATGTAAAGAGAGGGTAATTTTTCAATTCTAGTGGGAAATTAATGAAATAAAGTGTTAAAAAAAAATCCATTTAATCGAATCGATACAGCAAAAAGCTTAAATTTTATCCACTTATGTATGTACAAACGTCAAAAATACAATTTTAGCGCAATCGGCACACGGCCTAAGAAAACAGAAAATTTGCTGTCAGTACAGTACTGTTATCTGTCGCTATGAGGGGTGAACTGCAGTGACGAAGGTACATATAAGAAATGACAAAATAAATGGATGCATTCAAAGACTACCTCTCACTTTTTTTTCTTTCCTTTTTTTTGTGATAAATTTGAGTTTTTATTTAAGCGGAGTCCTTTTTATGAAAATTTATAAATGAGGCTGTTTTTCTAGTTAACCGAGTTTTTCATTTAATCGCGTTTCACTAAAACAGAATAGTTTATATAAAATTTGTGAAAAAGTACACGGAAAAATAATCAATTTTTCATATAAGCGGGTTCGACTGTATCTACTTTTTCGGACAATCACAAGAATCATTTAAAAAAAAAACACAAATCAACTCGCTAAACGTCAACAGATCAGATCATATTCTATATAAATACATACATACATATGTATATACATATAGGTATACTCGTAGAACTTCAAAAAAAGAAACATCTAACGAATGCACTTTGCTACCGGCTTCATAAAACATTTTCGCTATAAAGTCAATTTTATTATTTAAAAAAAAAAACACAAATATTTAATTGGTTTTGTTTATTTCTTTAGAGCCACTAAATCCCGCCAGACATTTGAATAATGTTCGGATGACTAAGTGACTAGAGGAGACATCTGTCGTAATTTATCAAATTCATGTGATGACAGCTTTGTGTGTAGGTATCTCCTCCACAACTGGAGACACACACACTAATTGTTTCACCTTTAAATTGGCAAAACTGATCGCAAAAAATCTGACTAACATTGTCGCCAAAACATGTTACCGCCTGAGCATCTGTCGCCCTCTAGAATCCTCCGCCATAACTAATTGGAAACAAAATCAAGACGCCATACGATTACGAATCTAATTTTAGAATTTCTACACACTTAATTTTAGATAAAGAAATGTTTGCAGTTCAAGTTTAAAATTTTAAACTAAACCTAAGCGCACTACGAACACGAATACGAATACACTTGTCCGAGTGCACTGATTATATTTTTAAATATAAATAAATACAAAAAAAAAATGCAAAAACAATTTTGAAGTGATTACCCGCTGAACTAGTTCACAATTATAGCCATTTGAAATGAACCGTCCAAATTGAACAGAACAGATGATGATAGATACAAATTTGTGTATCCCCATCCCACTCGGATCTGGCCAAAAGTGACTCTCCACTGAGATGCACCAATGCCAATACATCGGGGCTACAAATAGCAGGCTCGGCTGTTGGGGTCAGGAAAGATTTGCAGTATATGGACACTTTGGAATTTGCTTTTTTTTTATGTGAATCACGATTTGGGTATTCCAATTGTATATATTTATCCGAGCGATAAACGCGATCGAAACAGTTTGTCTTGCAAGTACGGAGATGGTGGGCAATATAAAACCGTTAATTTTTGTGGACAGAAAGCCAGAAGCTGGCTTGGAATTAAAAAAGAAAAAGGCAAATAGAGTCCATAAATTTTGACCTTCGCAGTTATCGTCAGCACAAGGTTTCCAATTTTTGCACATAATGGGCAGTGGCATTTTGAACACCACTAACTATCAGATGTGTAAGTTCACAGAAGCCAATATGTGAAAATGTTGTAAAACACGACGTTTTCATTAATGACAAATGAAGAAATTGCAAATGACTCATTTCGGTGTGTATCCATCTATCTTCTATAATACAAATTTATATTCCATCACATACCGAAAGCTTATCCACTGAATATTGTTCATCAGTAATAAAACTTCTAAAAAAGTACAAATAAAACATTATTTCAGCGAACAGTACACGTATCTAAGGCAGGAAAAATGGCCGCAATTCGTGCCCTTTCAATAGGGTGTGTTTTTTTTTTTAGAGGAATAGACCTTTTTTTAAAAATAAAAAAACACACCAAATTCAATGGAATGACCAAAATGTTGGCTTTATTAGCTCACAAAATTCATGGCATTTAATGTTTAAAAATAATTTGTGGCATACCCATCTTATTTCGTCAATAGTGCGTCGAATGTTGGCTTCTAAATTATCAATCGTTGCTGGTTTATAAGCATAGACCAGAGGTTTGACGTACCTTCACAAAAAGTAGTCCAAAGGTGTCAAATCACACGAAAGAGGTCGCCAATTCACAGGTCCATTTCTTGAGATGATTCGGTCACCAAACGTTCCGGTCAACAAAGTCATGGTTGCATGTGCTATATGGCATGCTGCGCCGTCTTGTTGGAACCATTTCTCCTTCAAATGATTTCCAATGACATGAGGAATAAAAAAATCACGAATCATTTGCCTGTAGCGTTCGCCATTCACGGTAATGTTGGCACCGGTTTCGGATTTAAAGACAAATCGGGCGATCACGCCTTCGGCATGTAAACCGCACCAACAGTGATTTTTTCGGGATGTAATGGAGTCTCAATAGTCTCATGAGGATTGTGCTCACCCCAAAAACGACAATTCTGCTTGTTTACATACCTGTTAAGCCAGAAATGAGCCTCATCGCTGAAGATGATTTGACAATAAAAATCTGGTTCAACTTTCAGTTGATTCACAGAGCGCGAATTTTGGAAATAAATTTCCAGGATTTGTAAACATTGTTCTGGTGTTAGTCTTTGCATGGTGATTTGCCAAAGTATACTGAAAAAAAATCAAACACACTTCATTAGTATGACAGCTAGTTTGACAGTTATCCCTATCGGAAGTTCTATACCTCTAAAAAAAGACACCCTGTATAATTGTACTGAGTTTGGCGTTTAATTCAAAATCATTTGTTTTTATTTTTGAATGTAAAGAAATATTTTTTATTTTCATAATGCAGTTCGTTAGTACCAAAATGCGAAATATAATATAGGTAATATCGAAGTACCGTAGCTAAAAATAAATATCTTGAGAAAAAAACCTCGTAGCGAAACAAACTTAAAATGGGATTGAAAGGAAAGAGTAGTACGAAAGGATGCTTTAGTTAGAAATGACTATAAAAGTTTGCTGTTCTCAAAAAATTCCATCAAATATCGCCAAAATCCGTGTTTTTAGCAATTTGAGATTGGTATATCTCAAAATTCTGACGTTCTAGAGCAATTTGGTTGCCAGATTTAGATTCAGCATGCTAAACTCTTTATACTGATCATGTTTTTATTGAAACAATGATTTCGTTGTAGACCAGTGTTATAGAAACTCTTTTTTATTTTATTTCGTGTGTTTTGTAGATTGCTATGTCATGTGAAGACAGCTCGCAAAAATTGGGTTCTACTGTAGTTTCGACACTAACAAGTTGGTAACAAAATTCAAATGTCGTACTTTTTACGTTTTGAAGATTCGGTTGAAAGTTTTTTTTTTATCATAAAACTAAGTATTAAATATTTACATAAGTCCGCTTGTATTTTAAACCGTTGTCACATTTCCAGTAAATAAGGTTCTGTGGTAAAAAAAAATCAAATGTCCGCAGAGTGAGCTTTCACTTATTTTAACTGTTCGACACCGAAAAGGTCGCAAAGTTCCCTTATTAAGCTTTTGAATATAATTTAAGATATGTAATAAAATAAGATTCTGGAGATATGGCTAATAGTGGCACTGTGGCGTGCTGGTTAGTGCGTTGGACTACTACGAATGCCGGGTTCGATCCCAGCAAACACAGTTATTTTTTTACCACCGTCACTTCACTTCTCTCTTTAATGCAAAATTATAACACGCACAAAGAAATGGTTGCGAGAAGCAGGTCCTGGTTCACACCGAACTATTGCGTCACCTAAAGAAAGACAAAGCCAGGATAAGGCTAATGGATTTTACTTTTTTTGTAACAAAACGAAATTTGAAATTTGTTCAGAAGCCAGCTTGTCTAGTTGATTGCAATTCTAGAATTAACTCCATAGTTAAAGAGGGCAGTCTTACTAGACGTAAGCAGCCATCAGTCACCAGAATTGATCCTAACCCCATTAAAGGTCATAGGGATTCATGCCCACTGCGACAAAAATGAGTGTAGTTTTTCTTGCACCCCATACTGTATGTGAAAAATCCTTTGCATGTATTCGATGTTTGTATCTGCAGCTTCATTTTGTTGTTCTATACCTCGTTAACCTTCAAAATTGTTACTGAAGATGTTGAGGTTGATGATGCTTCAGTTGATGATGATCATACCGATCGATGATGCATGGCTGGCGATGTACGCTATCTAAAATAAATTATAAGTCAAATTGTTTTGACCACTTGCCCATTCGGCTTACCTGTCGCTTTCGTGTGTGTTTATTTCTGTTTGCGTTGTCGCAAATTCGCGTTTTTTTTTCTTCTCTCATTTTTATCACGATGACTAATGCAAGCGTTTGCCGGTTGTGGGTCACTTTGCCACCAAAGAGGGTGGCTCTGGCTACACCGACCAAGTGCATATGTGAAACATAAAAGACGAACCATTCAGTCGGAGGCATTCGAACCAAGAGAACCGTGGAATACTAAGCGTAGCAGCGCGATCGCAATTTTTAACAAAAAATAAAAAAAACCTTTTCTTGTTTATTTGGACAAAAGAAAAAAGAAGTTATCTTAAGTGTTTTTTTTGTTCGTTATTTTATAATTTTCTGCTCAGCAAATTGAAATTTATTTGCCGTCCCGTTCAGTTGAGTTGTGAGATATTGCCGCATTAATAACGCAAAAAAAAATCTGTAAGCGGTACGCGGTGCGGATTCTGTGTGTGTATAGTTTTTCTCAGTTTGTAATTTTTTGGCATCCAGTGTTTTTTTTTTTTAATATTTAAATTAACTTCTTAAGGATCTGCCTTTGTTGAAGATCGCTGGCAAAATGTCGAAAGTGAGTTTATTTATTTTGTTTTTCTGTCTGGTTAATTGTGTGATTTTGTATGATTTTGTTTTTCTTCGCTAAGCCCAGCTGGCATTGTTATTTTTTTGGTTTTAAAAAAGAAAAACATTTGAAAAGCGAAAAGATTTGAATTTGACATTTCTTAGCACGATTTTTTCGTCGAAACAAAAATTTAGATAAATGTATTTTTTCAAGTGAATTGAATGAGGGGTGATTGACTTTTGCCTCCTAATAGGTGTGTGTGACTGTGGTGTGTGAAAAAGAAAAGCAAACAAATTAAATAAAATAAATTAAAATTGACAGAAAGATTAATTGGCTGAGTTAAAATATAAATAAACAGAAAAAAAGGAATGTCTTAAGTTGAGTGCTAGCACGGTCTTAAATGGGATTACAAAGATAGCATACACGACAGATAACAAAACGGCAAAGTTTCATAACAATGATGAGCTTGACCACAATGTGATAAAGGGTTTTTAAATTCACCTCTTTGTCCCTAAACATTAAGCACCCGTCGATAAAAACACCTAAAGCCCTTTTAAAATATGAAAAAAATTACCTTAAACACATCCTGCTACTTGAAATTCAAACGCTATCAGAGAGGAAATAGCTTCATAATGGAATGCAAAAAAGTGTCTTAAATGTTAAAGGGTGTATATATTTTCTTCTGCAATATTTTTGTTCCATCAATCTCGGACTTACTTACTTACTTTGGTGGCACTACAGTCCAGGGTGGACCAAGGCCTCCAGTTAGCCCGGTCTTTAGCTAACTGCCTCCAGTTGCGCACTCCAAGTTAGCTAAAGTCCTTTTCCACTTGTGCGCGCCACCTCAGGCGAGGTGGTCTTCTGCTGTGCTGACCATCCGGGTTGGATTCAAATACCTTGCGGACCGGAGCGTTGATGTCCATTCGCTCTACATGTCCTAGCCATCTTAAACGCCCAATGCGCAGTTTCTTAACCAGGACGATGTCACTCTACAGATTGTATAGTTCGAAGCTGAATCTTCCGTCAACGCAAACGGGACCGAATATCTTACAAAGGATTTTTCTGTCGAAGCTACCAAGGATATCTTCATCCGTTTTCGATAAAGTCCATGCTTCAGCTCCATATAGCAAGACCGGGATAATTAGGGTCTTATATAGAGTCTCTTTAGTCGATCGGGAGAGGGCTTTTCTACTCAATTGTCTTCTTTGTCCATAGAAGCAGCGATAGCCAAAAGTAGGCCTTCCTTTGATTTCCGACGAGATGTCGTTTTTTGATAGCAGAGCCGAGGTAGGCAAAGTCCTTTACTACCTCACATCCCAGATTTAGTGTGGAAAAAAGACTGCCAAAATCATGCGCAGGACTATTAAACTACTCATAGGGTTACAGGATCGAGTCTCAGCAAAAGACTTGAGTCTCAGCAAAAGAGACGTTGTTTGTTCTTCGTATTGTTTCTTACATATATTTTATTGCAATTTCGATTAGCCTATAATTTTCTTTACCCCTTTTGGTACGGCTGGTATATTTATATACCACAAGAAGTATAAACATCCTTAACAACAACAATTTTCCTTCAATTTGGTGAAAATCTGTACCAGATTGTCATCCAACATTTGAGTAATGGTATCTTAACATATTTCTAAAAGACGTCAGGTTTATTGTTTTAAATCGTTAATCGTTATGATTATTAGTAAAGCACTAAACTTTTCGGAGTATGCTCTGTCGAAAGCCATCCCAAAAGGGTTCAGGAATTATTGATCGTATAGAATTTTACATTAAAACCGTTCTGGACTGGAAGTTTACGAGTTAATCGGTCGCAACTCGCGACACATCGCTATAGTTTTCGTCCAATAAAGGATCTTTCCATATTTTAGACTTCATTATTTTCGGTGTTAAAAGGAGAACATTTTTTCACACATTTTCGGCAATTGCTCCCAAAAGTTCCTTTTTAAAATCGTTGCATAGAGCTCTTTCGATTTCTACATGATATAGTTGCCAGAATTTTTTTTGAGCTTAGATTACGCTACCCTGTATAGTTATTTCACAATATTTTTGAGTGCTACATAAGTAGTCTCCAATATGTGGACCACCGTAATATATAATTATGCCAAATTTCAAGTTTCTATGTAGAAAGGCACTTGAGGTTGTTATCGTGACAGGCATTTTAGAGTTGGAGCGAACTTATACGGTATTCACACCAGAGCAAAACAGGTAATTTCGTTGCGAATTTCCAAATTATGCTCGAAATGAGATAACTTCCCATACGAATTGACATATCGAGATTATCTCATTTCAACTTAATTTCGTTGAAATTCGTTCAAAATTATGTGAAAATAAAATCGAACAAACTTAATTTGAATGCAGTTGAATGATTCTGAATGACAATGACAGGACAAATTAATAAGGGAATATTAAAGTTTTCGTTGCGCAAAGATTAAACAACGGATTCTTATTGATCTCGGCGATCTAAACATAAAAGAAAACTTGATATCCACGCGAGTGCCTGACAATTGTTGATATACCCGGAGTGGCAAAACCCACCCGAAAAGTGATATTTTAACATATTAACCCGAGGCAGCGCCGCATCTATCCAATGTTAGCTATATAATAGTCGACTTTATCTACCCAACTGTTAAACAATAACATCCAACTATTATTATTACTATACGTTATACCTATACTTATGTATATAAAAAAGTAATTTAATATTAAAAAATTGTATAACATGGCACCGTCATAGATTTACTATCGGAACTGAATGCATCCATTCACGAAATTAGCAAGCGTAGGTATGAACACTTTTTATTTGAAACTCGAAATTATCTCATTTCGACGCTAGTGTGAATCCCATATTATATTGGTTCCGTATTCCCATATGTGTACGGAACCCTAAAAATATTCAAAGGCAGGCAATCTGATGTCGAAAAATATGTTCAAAATAATGAGGGTATAGGTAATGTGACCATTTTTTTGGTATTACCCACTTTTTCATCCAAAAACCCGCCACACAACCATTTTTCCGCTTTTTGAGAACATTTTCGAATTTTGTACTCAGCAACACCGAACTTTTTTTTGAATATGCCTCTTTGTGCTATCTAATTTTGCAATGTCAATACATACTTAAAATTGTGATAATGTAGGTGGCAGATTTAAACTTCAGTTCGCATCAGTGCACGAAAATTGCAAAAATCATGCGTCAAAGAAACAAACAATGTTGTTCATTCGCTATCCGACGATACAATTTATAAAGAGAGACCACCACATCGGAAATGTCAAAAAATCCAAAAGTTTAAAATGTAACGCTTAGGTACGCCAGATTTTGAAGCCGCTTTTCTATTTATTAAAAAAACCAACGAAACGTGTGTCGGTACTATTTTGACTATTAGGAAAAGTGGTACGGAGAACGTAATTGCTGTTCATTTCTAGCTTGTATTCCAATTCCAACAAAGAAGAGTAGGTACCTAACAAAGTCTTAATACATTATCTCAAACTAGTCTTGGTCTTTCTTTTTAACGATTCCGCCGGGTGCTTTTGTTCATTTTTTACAGTATCGACTGCGCTGATATACTTTTGCGAAGCCTGCCAAACCCGCCGAAACACACCTGCGTTTAGCTTAAAAAAAACCGCCGCTTTTTGCCAACAAATAAATGGTCACATTAGGTATATGTAGGTATCTTTAGGGTTCATTTCTTTATGCTTTAAAATAAAAAAGTGCGTACAAAAACTAAAACGTGAATTTAACCAATAATAAAATGAAGAAAATAAATGTGGAATAATTTGTACAAACATCAAGTGGATAGCAGTGGTACCAGCATTCTAAACTGCTGCGATAAGCATACTTAAATCTGTCAAATTAACAAATATTTGGTACACAATCGCTGCTATATGGAGGATGATTTCCATGTGGATAGGTTAGGTTGAGAGGGATCGAGAGGCTGAGCCATCGCAAAACACTAAGCAACAGAGTGGGATTATCTAGCTTAGCTTTGTTTGTGAGTTTCTGGTCTAAAATAAGTTTGCCCAACAGTCTTTTGTTGTATGATTGTTCGAACTATGCATCCACCTCTTACGTGTTTGTTTATTTGCATGAAGTTCTGTCATCCAATCGCCTTAATACTGCAAGGGAGTACCCGTTTGTTCAAATGTATTTGAGATATTTATATCCACCATGTGAAGTTTAGGAAAAGGATCAGTTCTCCAATCCTCTTCTCGAATATCTCTTTAAGGTCAAAGCTTTGCCCAGTGTGCGTTGCCTGGCTCTCGCTAGAGCTGGACATTTGCATGTATAAGCAACTATTTGTCATTTTCATCTTTGCAGCTTCGTGATAAACTGTTGTGAGAGATCGCTGCATGGTCACCTATTGGACAGTGCCCTGTACTGACCGCCACTACTATTGCGATGTCTACGCGAGTTCTTTGCAGCAGCTCGTTTGTTTTGGATCTATTGTAACTTGGTCATATCTTTCTGGATACGACGCAGTTTTTCAGACTGGTCCACCCGAGACCAGGTAGTTTTAGGAAGTGTAACAGTATATTGCCCTTAACAACACCTATAGGAATATGAACATTTTCTGCTAGTGAGCTGTTAAGTACTGACCTTCGCCTGGCTAGTTCGCCGGCTGTCTCATTTCCTACTATGGCACTATGTCCTGGAATCCAGAGAATCGCACAAGCGATTGAGTTCTTCTTGGTATTGTTCAACCTAGATAAGGTGATTGCTTGGCTTGGCTACCTGTAATAATAGCGATGTTATGTTTGGGTATTGGGTCGTTGATTAAGTTCTGACAGGCTTCGCGAATCGCTAGTAGCTTCACATGGAAGATGCTAGCGAAATTCGGTTGGTGCTAGGATTTCGCTATTTCGAGTTTTCCCGAAAAATCTCCCGCGCAGGTGTCACAATCTAATTAAATATATCAAACCCATGTAGAATTTTATAAAAAAAAAATACAAAAAAACATGATCTGAAAGGATTATTCAACCTTTTTTGTTTCTAGCAGCAAATTAATAGAAACAAAATAAAAATAAATAAAAAAGAGCATCCCTAAAAGGTATAAAATGATTGTCACCCATGAGTGGATGGTCTAAAATAAGTTTTATTTCGATTTTAATTCATTTACCTTTTATTTTTATCTGATGGGAAGATTGCCAAATTATGTTTTAATTGTTTTAAATACATTTCAAAGAAACATTCATTACATACTACAATAATATTATTATGGTCTAATTGAAGATAACAAGTTTGTTGTTGTTACAACTAGCCGTTTTTTTTTTTTTTGCAATGTTAATAAGAATTGAGAAATAATTTATATGAGTAATTTCATTGAAATCAGACATGTGTTTCGAATTATTTTTAGTTGGAAACTGTTTAACATACAATATTGTGATTTATTTCTAATTCATAAATCAATAACTAATGAGTGCTACCAAAGTTGTGATCAATTTATCTAAGTCTTGTTATGTGTTTACTTGACAACCAGTCGAGGTTGACAGGAAGGCTGCCATATGTCTGTTTATGGATCATGTTTGTGTTTTATTTTTTCCAATTACCGACTCGATGAATGATACTTTTACCCGAAAGATCTCTTATACCATTGCATAGAATAGAGTATCTATTATTAGTCTAAAAGCCATGCCATATGAAACTTGAAGTCTTGGCCTTAGTTGAAGTGTATCATATTTGTGGATCATACACTCACACATGCTAAGAACTTCGTGGTGTTGTGCGATGTCACCGGTATCAGTCTCAGTTTAACTTGTTTAAAAATTGTCTAAGCCAGAAATAAGAAAGTCAGCTTTGCACAACAAACAAAACCTTATTTTTGGTTACGTTACAGGATTAATGAACTTTGGGATGGGAATGTGAACAACTTGAAACACACTTCAATCAAATTATTATTTTATTCATTAATAATGTAGGTATGTATTTTAAAAATAAAAAATAAAAAATACACTGAGTTACAAAAAAAGTGGCGCAGTCACACTTTTTCATGTGTTGTTATCATTTTGATATGCCGCTATGTTTTTGCAGAACGTTATTTTTTTTAGTTTGGCAGTATATTTATGTGTCTGTTTTAAGGAAAACCGCATCGTAATCATTTTTTCATACTAGACGCAAGATATACACATTTTGGTTTCCGTGATGCCGTAAATGTTTTATTAAGTTAAATGTTATGGGTTTATTTTAATTTGTTTATTTATTAGTTTCTTAGTATTTTTTGTAAAAAAAATATGCAAATAACGGCAGAAGTCGCCAGGGCACTGGCTTTGGTTGATGATGGACGAAGTATACTGCTGTTATGATCAGTAAACCGGAGGCGACGCTAAGAAGAGCCATTAAAAGGTACAGAAAAACCAACTCCTACACCCGGCGTCAAGGCTCAGGTCGCCCAGAGCAACATCTGCAAGGGATGATCGATATTTGGTGATTCAAAGCATTCGAGATAGTCTCTAAACAGCAGTTGAGCTGTCTCACAGACTTAGATCCGTTAGAGGGACGGATGTGAGTGCGCAAACGGTTAGGCGGCGATTAGTGGAGAGTGGCCTAAGAGCAAGAAAACCTGCTCGTGTACCGAGACTCACGGTACAGCACAAGCAACGTTGGATGGGATTTGCACGCCTTCACCAAGATTGGACCGAGGCTGACTGGAGTAGAGTTCTTTTCACAGATGAGACCAGGTTTTGTCTGCGCTCACCGAAAGGGCGTAGCAGAGTGTGGAGACGTTCAAGTGAGAGATACTCTTCCCTCATGGTGTGGGCAGGAATTCCCATGCACAGAAAAACCGAGCTGTGCATCGCGAAAGCGTCGGTGAACTCCAGGTATTATATCACCAACATTCTGGAGGAATATGTGGTTCCATTCGCACCATTTATTGGAGAAAACTTCCTTCCGATGCATGACAATGCTAGACCACACGTGGCCAGGTGCGTTACCGAATATTTACAAGAAGTAGAAATCGACGTGATGGCTTGGCCCGCGATGAGCCCGGATATGAATCCCATGCCAATCGAACACGCACCTGCTGGGAAGAATGATTAGAAAGTGACCTACTCTTCCAGAGACACTCAGTGGGCTGAAATCTGCTCTGCTCGAAGAATGGGAGAATTTGGACGACAACATCGTAAGGAACCTTATTCAAGGTATGCTCAGGCGGATTAAAATTTTATTAGATGTTCGGTGAGCAAATACCCACTACTAAAGGAACCAGGGCTCTAGTATTAAAAAAAATTGTTTTTTAACTTATTTGAAATTATCGCAAAATTTCGAGGTGCGTCAATTTTTTTGTAACTCAGTGTTGTATGACCATGGGAAGTTTTGTGGGAGTCCAAAAACAAATAAGTCTCAAAAGGCTATTTTTGACTCTCAAAGTAGACATAACAGGCAAAATATATCTGTGGCAACAAGGAAAAACTGCATAAGTTGACTTGTGTCGAAATTGAGTTGAATCGTACTTGATTCTATTGTTATATTTTTTTTTAATTATCTCTAACGGTTGCTAAGTTACTTACTTACTTAGTTGGCGCTACAGCTCGAGGTGAACCTGGGCCTGCTTCTCGCAACCATTTGTGTGTGCGTGTTATATTTTTGCACGAATGGAAGGGACCTACAGTTCTTTTGCCGACTCCGAACGGCGAGTTGAGAAGCTCAATCGTGACAAATGATACTCTTTGACAGCGATGGAAAAGTCGATACAATTGTATCGAATTTGATACAAATGAGTTTGTTCAAGTACAAAAGTACAATTTGTCCTAATTCGATACAATTAATCAATCAGTATCTTTCAAATTCATTTGCATGCTGTATTTTCCAAAAAAATCGAATCAATTAAAAACGACACATATATTTGCTTTAAGTTTTACACAAAGCGTTAACTGGATTGACTTCAAGTCGAAACTTGCGAAATAAAAAACTTAATAAGGAACTCATCCTGTTATGAATTTGATGTACATGACGTGGCAATATTTTGAGCACAAATGTGCGAAATGAGAGCATTCATCCTGAAGAGTTCATAAACTTGACTATGAACTGAACATGTGTATTAAACTAGTGTTTTTTTTTTTTTAAAGAATTTAGCTTTGTTCAGTGAGAAACAATTAGAACAGAAAATCACAGATTCGTGAAAAATGTCAGATCAAAGTTAGCACAAAAAGTACAGCCCATATATGTTAGTTGTGAAAAACGACGATTTCATTGTCGGTTATTGTACTTACATATGTGTTATGTTTTCCAAATTATTTATAGCATTTTCCAACAACTCGTTTCCCCTTTTCCGATTGAATTTCGATAATCATTATTATTTGGATAACAAAATTAGATAAACTCTGATTTTGTGATCTTGCATTTGGTAAACTTTTCTCGTCGATTCAGTTTTTACTTTGAGTTCAAAAATCAAATATGCAATCACAGCTACCTATCTCAAGAGTAGGTGCAAGATTTCCTGTATTTTTCTGTTCTACACTCAACACAAAGCAGATCAGTTTTGGACAGAAATTCCTCTCACTGAGCACAACACCTTGTACTTTTCTGCCCAGAACAGCCTCACTGAACAGATATTTTGTTATGAAGTTATTTATGGTAATGTATTGTTAATTTATTTTCGTTTGGTTATGTTTTTGAAAAAGAAATATTTTGAGGTCACCTTATATTTTTCATGCGGAAAATAGTTTTCAATACAATTGGCTCCATTTCAGTGCAATCTTAAAACAGTTTTAAGTACAATTCAAAAATGTCATTTTCCATCCCTGCTCTTTGATGCTGAGACATTCGAAAGAGGTGGGCACTGTGAAAAACTTTTAGGTGTTTGCCGCGGGATTCGAACCCAAGACCGCTGGCTCAGTAGTCCGACGCACTAACCACTTGCGCTACGGTGGCTAAGTTATAGAGAAGGAAAAAACAGCATAAGTAATTTTCCGGAAATAAAAATATGGGGAAACAACATAAGTAAAAATTTCTCATAAATCTTTTGACATATGCTCTTATGTTCCAACGGTTAATGAAACTAACCCAAGCGTAAGTAATTCTATAAAAATCATTTTTTCGAACATCTTTTCTTTGTGTCAGAACTTTCTTATACGATGGATAGTTTTTTTTGTAAGCACAAGTCAAACCTTTCATGTTTCAACTGCTCTCCTAAAAAATTGTATGAACGACTTATGATGTTTTTCCTTGTTGCCACAGATATATGTACAGTTCATTTTTAAAGTTGTTTTTTTTTGGCTATAAACTTGCAACTGTTGGACACTTCGGAGCGATACTATGGACAAACATGCATTTGGCAAGTAGGTACTGCAGGTTGTTTTAGACTTTTTGTACTTCGCCGTTTGGCACAAAAAGCCAGCCAGACCTAAATTGAAGATGTTCCCGAAAGTATGCAAAAACCATCGGATTGAGTCCATCTGCGTGTTTCTCCTCATCTTCACGGCAGGGATCACGTCATTCTCTTTAGAGTTTATCTCGATGTGATTTACTGCCACTTCACCATCTTCCACCATATAACTCTCCACTTCACTCTTAACAAGATGATGTTTTGAGACATTTTATTGCAGCCAATGGCTTATTTCTTGCCATTGATTTGCATTTTCGTTCCTCTCAATATTATAAAAGAAGAGGTCCTAGAAATATGCAATTCGATCAGTATCAACCCAACCCAATGCGTTTATTTTTGTTTTATGTAGGTACATATTTCTTGCACTGTAAAGTCTTTAGAAGGTGGTTTAATCTTTTGTCATTTTTGTATTGTTTTGTATTTTTTATTTTTATTTTTTTATAATTCACGCGCGTTAAAGGGATTATAAATACCCTTAAAATGTCTTGCACAGCGCGGGCCACAGGGAAATTTAGGAAGGATGAACGAGGAGATACCAATGCGCATTGGTCTTAAATGTTTGCAGATCGTAACGGGATTGATTTATTTTGCTATGGCTATTGAGAGCTAATAAAATAAATACCTTCCATTCTAATCCTTTCGGAGCCAGCTATTCAACGTCTAGTCGATCATATTCTCAGACAAACATTTTAGTAACATTTTTCAGACCACAATCTTATCGGAAAGATTTTTTTTTTTCGCCTAAGACTTATTTATGGGAATCCATCTATTATCAATTGATGCTCTATCGATGCCATTAAGAGACCAGTTTCAAAACCCTACCTCCGAATTCTCACATTGTCAAATTGTTCCTCTAGGCCTCTTCGCTGAATATTGAACAAATAATACAAGACTTTATACAGTATGGTACGATTTGGGATACAGATACTTTGGGAACTGATTCATTGGTTCATGTTATGAAAAAAATCGTTTGGAAGGGGGATCGTTTTTGAATAGTTCTTGTAACTAAATGAACTTTATACCTGGAAAAGTGGAGAGAATTTGGTTGAGAATGGGAAAGCTTTCTATGGGAATTGAAAGTGTATTTCAGGTTAATGCACGATATACATATGTATGTATGTACATAAGGCGTGTTTTTTTTTTTTTTTTTGTGAGCTATATATATACAGCTATACTTCGAAAAAGCTCTCAGAGTAAAAATAAGACTCGATAATTATCCAGGCTAAGGTTTTGTTGTATATTACATGGGTAAACATGCTGCTGAAACATGTTTAGCCTATATAGTCGTTCGGGGCAAGAGTGCGCATTTTGAACTTCGGACTTAAATTCTGGAGAATTTACAACAGGTAGCAAACAAAAGAGCCTATTATTTGGTAGCTCTATATTTTAGGAACAAATTTATGCAAAACTATTTTACGTTTTTTTTTAATGTTTCTTATGTTTTGATCAAAAAACAAAAGGGAGTCAAGTTGCGCACTCTTGCCCCGAAGTCAGGGTAAGAGTGCGCAGAGGTATGGGTAAGAGTGCGCAACCATCTTAAGTCACAGTTTTCGTAGTTGAAATGGTTTGAAACTGCGCTTTCGCTTAAACCAAGTTCTTTGTCAGCGTTTAATGGGCTGCTTCCATTTTAAATCAGCTTTGGGTTATCAATTTCCTTATCGTTTGTGTTTGGTGATACGAGGCATTTTTCAAAAAACAGAAAAATAGTTCAGCTACGAGCTACCACCTACCGCCTACGATTGTAATGTGCTTCTTGCATCTTTCGATAGAAAGTAATAGCCGAAAAATTGTTCTTATTATAAAAAGTTAAATACTAGGTAAGAAAGCACTGCCCACTCTTACCCACAGAACGACTGCGCACTCTTTCCCTAGACGCTACTTTTTTTTCATTGTATTGAAAACCTAAGAACGAATAATATTATCCACTAAAATTGTATCCTAAATCAAACACACATATACACTGTTATGCCACCTTATGGGGTATCGAGTTGCAACGCTTTCCTGACACACTTTTAAAAATTGACTTTTTTTTAACAAAATCCGGCTTTTCCTTTCTTGTTGTTTTTCTTTGTACTGTTAATTGAAATATTTTCATAGAAGTTGTTCTTCATTTGCGGTTAGTGAAGCACACATTTTCTCATTTAGCAATTTCTGCTAATTCTTTCACAGATGGAGAAAATGGCACTGCATACTCTTACCCGCTGCGCACTCTTACCCCAAACGACTCTATAGGTTACAAAAAAAAAACACGCCTATATCTAAATCTTCTAGTAGTTTTAGATTATGGAATGTACTTCGTTTACCTCATAAAACTTTGAAAACCATTCTCAACTCTAAATAGATCGAAACACTATGTATCTACGCATCCAACTTATCTTTTTGTTGACTTTAAAAAAAAAAAACAAGAAAATTGGACATTTTATTTTCATTTTATTTTAAGTTCCATTTTTGTTTTTGCCGAAAATTGTTTATGTTGACATTTTAAGCCACTACATACAGTAGTAGCTCTGCCTATATGTGTATTCATGTATCCCCAGCTCGCAAATTAGGAATTTCCTATTCGATCAACAGAAACAACAGTTTGCATTCAGTTTTATCAAAAAAAAAAAAAAAAAAATATATTTTTCTTATCTTTTCCATGAATTAAAACCGAAATTCTTCAAAAGTTTACCATGAATACATGTACAACTTATTCTTAAAACGAAAAACCCGAACGTGGCTGCTCTTATTCACATTATTGATATCTTAACTCGCATTAATGAGAAAAAGATCATACCTACGTGAATTTCATATTTATTCAATGCAGTCCTATAAGATAACCTTTTAACGTCATAATGCATTTTGTCTTTTGTGTCGAACTTGTCTGTGAAACAAAAAAAAAAACACAATTTTGATGAAAACAAAGCCGGTAAATTCTTACCTCCAGAAAACATATTAAAGTTTTTATGTTCTCTTAAAACAGTCAAAGTAAATATAAACGTAATGCTGGCTCCAGTAAAAATACAACGTCAGGTCCTAATTAGTCGTTAAAATGGGGCTCTAAGGGGAAACAAATACATTTAAGTGGGCTTCTAAGAAAATACATATTTTTTAATGCTAGCAGGTTTGCATTTTAAATGAGTGTCTCATCTTCTTGCCTAAAGATCTTTGTTAATTGTGTGTCGTCATAAGCAAATAAGCTGATATTGTTGCAAATTCCCAAATTCAATTCAATATTACCTCATCTCCCAACTCCCATACAGGTTCACATTTCGAGATTACATAATTTCAACCTAATTTGGGCGAAATTAGCTTCCAAATGAGGTGAAATAAAATCGAACAAACATGAGTTAAATGATTCTGAATGGAAATGTCAAAACAAGCAAATAAGGATGTACAGTCGACTCTCGATAAATTGAATCTCTCAATAATTTGAAGTTTTTCTCCGGTCCCAAGAAAAATACTCGAATTAAAAAAAAGTCAATGGTAATTTGTAGTTGTAATGAGGGATCTTGCATCTTTTCACTATCGAAAACAATCGATACTTTTTAACCACTATCGATTGTTTTCGATAGCCATTTAAATATAGAATTTCTAAAATTTCTTTAACTGGTCGATACCTAGCGAACAGAGTTTATTTAACATTTCAAAGAGGAACCCGATCATAAGGCAACTGTCAAAATAGTTTTAACTTAAACAGAAGATTCCCCGTTTTATAAGTCAGCAACGTAGAATAGGATAAGAGCATTATTGTTTGTCTTTCTCCTTACTTAAAAAGGGGATTCCCCGTTTTATGAGTCGGCAACTCAGGAATAGGAGTATTAGTACTTAGAATCTAATCTCTCTCTGTGAGAAAAGCTTACCTAATATGGTGCATTTAACTTTTTTAATGTAACCCTTAAGAGGAAAAGCTATCAATATATATCGATAATTATCGATAGTCAAAAGCCAACTATCGAGAACTATCGATGGAACTGGATATCGATATTTCTCCACCTCCACGAACTTCCCCTTTAATAGATCAATTGTCTGACCAGCTGTGTGGCATGTGGCACCATCTTGTTGGAACCACATATCACAATAGTCACACATCCAGCATAAAATCCACACCACTTGGCCACTTTTCGTGGATGCAATGGAAATGGAGTCTCTTGAAGCACATGTGCGATCTTATTCACAAAACCATTAAACCAGAAATAAGCTTTATCCCTGTCTGGAATAAATTCCCGCCTATCTGATTGGACGATTATTATGACTAAAATTTGGAGTAGGTGCTCTTAAAGTTGCGACCACCAACACAGAATTTCGGTAGTAACTTTTAATCATTTCCGAACTCTGCTCGTTCGTGAACTTTACCATCATAATTCTTCATCGGTAATTTGAAGTGTTTCTCTGGTCCCATAAGGTTCAAATTATCTAGAGTCGACTGTATTACGATACCCGTGGAGCAAGGTATTGAACAATTTATATATCGCTTAGCTTAGCACATATTTAGTATCTTTAAATTACTTACTAATGTGGCGGTTAGAATATAAAGGATCGTCAAAATAAGAAGTCGATACCCGAGCGCCAATGAGAATGGACGTTTGTGGCTCAAGCATAACACTGTATCCTTAAATCGATTTATATAAACCATAAACCGGTAATTTGTTCCTGTTTAGCGTTCCGTACCCATATGGTAATGCGGAACCATTATAAGTTCGCTCTAATTCAAGAATGTCTGTCACAATAAAAACATCAAGAACCGTTCATCCTAGAAACTTGCAATTTGTCACACTTACACATTATGGTAGTACACATACATGGACAACATATTACTCAAAAATACTATGAAACAACCACAAAGGGTGGGCAAAATGTAATCTAAAAAAATAAAATTCTGGAAAATATATCATGTGGGACATCATTCAAAAGGGCAAAGATTCCAAAAATATTTTGCTTTGTTTTTTCCGTAAAAAACTTTGGGAGTTATCCAAAATGTGTGAAAAATATCACACAGAAAGGACCATAGTGTTTTCTCGGAAACTACTGAAGTCAAAAAAATGATAAAATCATAGTTTGTAGGTGATTAACTATGTTTTTAAAGACAAAATATAGCGAGTCTCGTAAATTGTACAGATTTTGAGAAATTCACGTCGAAAAACTAAATTTTATGTCGAAAAATTAAATTTCTCCACCGAATAACTTGTAAACTACTGGACCAATTTAAAAAAAAATTACCACTATTCGATTAACAATAATTTTGGGGATATCAAAGGCCAGCCGAAATTGTGCTGCCATATAAAAATAAATAAAAATAAAAATACGGATTTTGGCAGAAAACGAACCTGGGACCTAAAAACTCAGTAGTACAGCGCAAAAAAGGTTAATGGACGCGCTACATACTCAGCCGCGTTCAATTTCTCAAAGTGAATAATAAGTAGCTATTACTTATTATAAGTTTATAAAGTGAATATAGAGGTGGGTCGTTTTATTTAAGCAAAATATGACTAGTTTTAAAACTACGGAACTCTTTCAGCGCGAGTCTGACTCGCACTTGGCCGGTTTTATTAAATGTACGTGTTTGTCTTTATTTTCGTTCCCTTCAACAACGTCATAATACTTAGGTGGAGCTTCAGTCCAGGGTGGACCAAGGCATCAACCAATAACCCCTTCCAGTTAGCCCAGTCCTTAGCTAACAGTTACGCACTCCAAATTGGTTGAGGTCCTTTCCCACTTGTGCGAACGATCTTAGGCGAGGTCGTCCTCTGCTGTGCTGACCATCCGGGATGGAATCGAACACGGCACCATACGCTCTACCTGTCCTAGCCATCTTATTGAGTCACCTTAGTCGATCGGGAAAGGACTTTACTACTCAATTGCCTTCTTAGCCCAAAGAAACAGTGATTGACAAGATTAATCCTTCGTTTGATACCTACGCTTAACTTTAGGCTTAATCGCCTTTCCTTGTCTGGACAAACAAATGTTTAGTTCTACCTAAATCTCAACTCAACGCACTTTACTTGTATTTCATGTGCATTTTTTCATGTTTCTGAAACAAAGCAACCATTTACCTAAACACTGTAGAAAATAAAATGCACATGCAGATCTGATGTTCATTGGAAAATCGATCCGTTTTTCAATTTAAATAAATTCGATGGCAAAGCAAATTCATCTGTAAATAAAAAAATAAATAAATATTTGTACATTATGTAGTGCTAGTAGAGTACAAGTATGTTGGGACATACACACATTGTATGAATATTTTGTAATTTTGTACTATAAAAAGTGCTGCGATATCAGTTGTTTTTTTGTGAGCCGTAAGTGTAGTGTAGTACCACAGGTGCAGAATGCAGATAGTACTGTACTGCAAAATATGTACATCTGTATTACGATGTATTGTGTATAGTAAATAAGTTAAAAGAATGTCCAGAAGCTTAAGCTAGAACCACACTTGTCTCGTATGGTGTGGTGTGTAAATGAGAGTAGGTACTCTTACATAAATACGAAGCCACAGATGTGTATTTACAATCTATAAACTGTGCTCCATTCTTCTGTCTTCTTAAGGTGGCGCTGCAGTTCGGGGTGAACCAAGTCCTGTTTCTGCAACTATTTGTGTGCGCATTTTATATTTTTTGCGCGGATGGAAGGGACCTACAGTTTTTTGCCGACTCCGAACGGCAGTTTGAGAAGCATCTCGTGACAAATGATATTTTTCGAATGTTTGTCAGACATTCGAAAGAGGTGGCACCGTGAAAAAAACATATAAGGTCTCCGCTGGGATTGAACCCGAGCAGCATTGTGTAGTAATCCAACGCACTTACCACTATACCACAGTGCCCACGGTGTGTTCCATTCCCCTAAAAGTAAAACATATCTAAATTATGTATCTGTTTTTGCGGACATTTCTCAATATCTTTGATTTGGCGTTTTTGTGTTCTTCTGACGAACGACTCCAGTCACTCTTGGTTCAACTCCGTTTGTTGTCGAGCACGTGCTTCAATGGAACCCAGAATACTGGTTCCTAAGTCTGTTCCATTAGAGAAAACTGGTATTATTTGCGGTTATATACTTTTAACTAGATTATACAAGTAAGTTCTTGAGTTTGGTGCGTAGTCCGTTGCCTTGATGACTCCCATACCAATGATGCTTTAAGGAGAACAACATTTCGAAAGCTTGCCCTTCTTATCCATTACCAACTCACCACTTAAGCAATAGCTGCCACGGAAGAAGCCCCTACAATGAATACCAAAAGTCGCTAAACTAATCCATCTCATCACAGTTCCTGAATATGATTTGTGTCTTCAGTTAACACAAAAATAAATCTATACTAGATAACTCTTGAACTTCCTCTTATGTCATTTCATTAACGATCATCATCGATCTGTTTCCTATATGCGAGTATTTCGTCATCGCTTTTCTTCCAAAGTTGCTATTCGCAATCAATTCGAGGTAGTTACGTATTCGTATCTCTTTTTTATAAGAAAACATTGCTACAAGAGCTTAGTAACACAGTTCTGACTCATTTAAGATCAAACTTTGCATGCTCGTACATATTTCCTTTGAAATTACAAAAGATACAATTTGTCACGTAGTGGGTAGATTATTTTTTATTTACAATAACATCAGTTATTAAAATACAGTGTTTTTTTTATTTAAATTGGTCAGTGTTCTCATTATTTGCTCACTTCCGTTCGCCATTGCATTGCTCAAATGACAGTTGAAACTAAAATCCACCAAAACTCACCACGATCGACGGCAAAGCAAGAATCACCAGTGCATAGTTTTGGGCTTAAATGCACAATCGAAAGCTCCGCTTTGCTATTCAAAATTTAAAAATTCAACGAACCGAAAACTTTTACTCCATTTTTAGGAGGAAAATCAAGAACTAAATTAAATTCCACTCAAGAATAAATTTAGAATAAAATGCCTGACCGTGATTTTCAAATCTAAAGTGGATGATAATAGCAACAAAATCCTCGATAATAACAAACGTGTACCCACAGAGGGGGGCCGGAGCCGGACAGAAAGTGTGACGTTGTTTGTTTTGTTGTTGTAATCTCCACGCACGATCACTCTCTTGCACTGTCATATATACAGTGCGGTGTGTAGACTGTAGAGATCGGTATTTTCACCACATTCTTGAAATTAACGAAGCAACATCAAAAGAGAATCACAATAAAAAAAAAAGAAATAGAACACAGATAACAAAACAATAAAAGAAAACAAAAAAAAAAACAACAAAATGTACACTCGAAACTCGACGACGACGAAGACGGGACGTAGTAGTGGGGATAATACCGGCTACGTCATGGCTGGTGGAGCACCAAATTCCTTTCAATCAGTTGAAGGTGGACCGCGTGCGCGTACGGATGTAACGGCATTTGACCGTCATTTAGTTCAAAATAACAATAATAATAAAAATAGTATCGGCTTTGGCTTAAACCAACCAACCGGTTACAACACTAGCAGCCAGAATAATAAACAGATCCTCGAACCGCAAGGATATTACCAATATCCTGGGCAACAGTATCCCGATCAGCAGCAACAGTATCAACAGTCGCAACAGCAGAACCAGCAACAGAGGCAGAAACTCTATCAACAGGTGTGTGTGCGTGCGTTCAAAGTTGTTGTGTGGTTTTTTCATAAATCCGTTTGAAAGGAGTTTTTTTTTTGTTCGTTTTCTTTGAATGGGGGATCGATCGTACAAGAGTGTTATTGTTGTTGTTATAATTTCCCAGTCAGGCAGAGTTTTTCCTTCCGCCTAAACGTACGCGCCTCTTGTCAAAAGTGACACTGACATAAGCACGAAGCTGAAAGGAAATTGAAAAAGAAAATAAATACCGGAGGGTGGTCCGGAATCAACAAGTTAGTGTCATTCCAGTGGTGATTAGTAAACGATTTTTTTTTTGAATGGCTATAGAGCGAATGTATGAATGAGTGAGTGAGTGAATAGTGTTTGAGTGAGTTTTTTCTTTCAGTTTGTTACCAATTTACTAATATTATCGATTTATCGACTCAATCCCCCTTGCTTCCCATTAGCAATCGATTGGCAGCAGCAGTGCTGATTGTTACCAACAGCAACAGGACGAGAATTTCGACGAAGACATGGAAGCTGAACGTGATCTCGCCGAAGATGCCCAATGGAAAAAGATCCAACAGAATACATTCACTCGCTGGGCGAATGAACATCTTAAGACAATCGATCGTACGATCTCAAGTCTAGAAACAGATCTGTCGGATGGATTGCGTCTGATCGCTCTAATTGAAGTGCTGTCACAGAAACGCATGCCAAAGTATAACAAACGTCCAACATTCCGCAGTCAAAAATTGGAGAATGTATCGGTGGCACTGAAGTTTCTCGAAGATGAAGGAATTAAGATCGTTAATATCGGTAAGTGATTAATTCATTTAGTTATGTTAATTTATTTGAGTATCTAGATAATTCAATCGGTTAGCATTGGATAGTGGGTTGGGGTGGGTAGATTAGCATAAGTGTGAGATCATGCAGTTGTTGTCCACCTTGCAATTATGACGACACCCTTTTTTAATTGAGTCGGCTGCATTACGTCATACTGATTTGTCTCGTATGACTTCAAATTTTTCACCTTTACTTACGATGAATGCAATTGGCCGGCACTGATTACAGAGCTGTTTTATTTTGTTAAATAGTTAGTCACGGCTAAGTGAATTTGCGATGAGTAACTTGTAGATTTATAGAAATTAACTCCAACTCCGATCATTATCGTATTTTGATAGCAAGATTACAAGAATTTATGGGCGGAATTTAAAGAATCAGAGCAGTTCTTCGAAGGAATGTATAGTAGATAACTTCATGGTAGCACAGCTCGAATTATGTC
Organism: Brachyopa scutellaris; assembly: GCA_949775065.1. Taxonomy (NCBI): domain Eukaryota; kingdom Metazoa; phylum Arthropoda; class Insecta; order Diptera; family Syrphidae; genus Brachyopa; species Brachyopa scutellaris. The sequence continues at coordinate 87,274,250 of OX459114.1, read as the reverse complement.
ATGGCTAGTTTCGTTGAGAAGAAGACTACAAACGTATTCCAGTCAAAGAGATTTTAAAATTTATAAATTGTGTGTACGATTCTTAGTTACAAAAAGGGGCCTTCAGACAGATCTACTTTGGTCACAGACGGTGCTAGCGGATATCTACCACACCCCAGGTTCATCATATCCCATCATAGTTTCGTTGTCCCATTTTTTTAATATAAAAGTCAAAAAAGTTAAACAATCTGCTTGTTTCCAAAAATTCCACGTAGAAACTAAGTATGTATGTACATACATACTTTTTTAGACTTACCTTTATAAAAGTAGTGATGTATAAGCAAAAAACTAGAAAAAAATCTCACTCTTCGTTTCCCCAACACTCTTCTCGCGCAAATAGACTTCATTATAAATCACAAACGTCGAAAGAACTGCATTTTAACGAAAACAAGAAAATGGAAAAAACAAAAGTCAACTGGCAACACTAATCAAAAATCGAATTCATTTATTGGTTTTCAAAGGCACAAAATCCCAACACTCTTTGACAAAAACCAAGGAAAAAGCTGTATCAATATGCTTAAACTTAATGATGGGAGCACTGTTTTTATGTTCATATTTTCCATACACACGATCATTGTGTCAAGTGTCATCGACTGTGTGGTGGGCTGGTTATAATCGGATGTATGCGAATTTGAGGAAAACTACAAAAATATGTGGTTTGTTTTTTATTTCAGAGGCAATTTTTGTAATTGAGTGCAGTGAAGACATTACTGGCACCAGTGTTTAAAAAAAAGCTCCCTCATAAGGCCTGTACTGACAATTCTGTTGGGTTTTTCTCGTTTTCCGAAATCATCCAAACGTAACGTAAGAGCGTTCACATTATGTCTGTTCGCGTACTCTACCAAAGCAACGAAAATTTACGAATTTGTAAAACCTGTTCGAGTGTACAAAACTTTCGTACTTTTAATTTTGGGGCTAGGCTAAAATGAGCTTTCTTTAGCACTTTACGACCGACATATGGAGACGTTTTGAACTAACGCCATAGTTTTATCAGCTCAACAAGTGCTTTGTTCTGGCACGAGAAATGGTGGGGCATTCGCTCTGGAAGTGTTCGTCGGTTTCTGTATCCTTGAGGTAGGTATATTTTTTTTCGATGGTATACCAGTGAATACCAGAGCCAGTTAAAAACTTTGCACTACGTTTTTCCATTTTATATTTTATTATTCTTGTGGATGTGGTGTTTCTTTATTGACAGTACGCATGCTGACAAAAACCTTAACAGAGAAAAGACTTACTTTAAGCCGATGAGTGATAAGTTTTAAATTGGAATTTGTACCCCTTTTTAGATCAAGATCTATAGTCTGGTCATCTACCACCAGTCCCCAGTTACTATCCGACATGTCAACTACGTAATAGATGGGATTTGGTTTTTATCTAGGTCAATATCTGATGCCGATCGATCAATGACAGTCGGTAAGGAGTTTCTAAACCTTCCGGCGCCTACACGCTTAGATAATGCAGCGACGCATAAGCGTTTAGATTGGAACTTGACATTCTTAGTAAAAGAAAACTTTCAACTCCAAACTCACTTCAACTATGTATCTTCAATCGACATCAATTTGCTTGTCAATCTCTTTTTTTTTTTTTTTTACAATGAAACCAATTGTCAACAAATTGTATTAGCTACGCATCCGATAAGAATGCCGCCTCTTTCTCATGTTTTACTTGTGTGCCTGCTGTTAAACGCAGATATTTACAAGCTACTGTCAGTTGTTGAAGTTCATGTTACTCTAACACAGCGCCATCTACATACATATGTACATACATAGTTTGTACTTAAATGAAAATATAAAACTTAGATAAACTTTATCAATGTGTTTGAATTGAGATAAGGGAATATGAGTACGAGTATGTAGTGTCATCACAGCTATCTGGCAGATAAGTTTGTTCATTTTTTTTTTTTCATTTGTATCTTAATTCAATCTTTGCACCAATTTCGGGACTACACCCAAAAGTATCTTTTTTTTAAATTTTGACAAACAAAAATTAAACTCTACTCTACTCCCACGCCCATTTTAGGAAAGGTAAATAAATTTCGTTCACGAAATTATGCGACAGTAATTTTGTTTTTTTTTTTTTGTATTTTATTATTTTGATTTTCGCGAATTGGGTAATTACCATTTTAGGTGGGTCTAAGGAGGTAACAATGCTGCTTTTTTTTTAATATCTCACCTTTAGATAAATAGGAATTATTGAATGTGTCGTATCTAACGTGTACGTAACGTTTGAAGTACCTACCTAACCCCAAAAGAACGAAATGCAGTCACTTTCGTTGATGATATCATTCGTAAGTGAGGTTTTCGTTTCACTTATCATTGATTATAATTCATTTAGCTTGGTGTTGTTGCTTTTGTATACTGCATTTGAGGCGTAACGATATCAGACAACGTATAGCCTTTCCATTTACTTAAAAAATACATTTTATCATACCGCATAATATTCCAGAGAGATTATTTCTGTTATTTCGATTAAAATCCACACGGAAATGTCAGAGCAGTTCAGTATTCACCTTTGCTCGGTGTCAGAGCATAAGCCAAAGGCTGATTACCAAACTGAGAACTACAATACCAATTGGATAGGCATGCCTCTCGCCACGTATAAGCTATACTACTTGATCTTGACGCATTCAATTAAATAAATATAAGATGGGAGTGTGGCTCAACGGGCCTTGTTAACATTCAGATCTGGGCCGGACTAGATCTGAAACACTCTAGCTCTATACTGCCGCTAAAAGGATTGCAAACTGTCATAATGATAGGTGTAATCACTGGACACTGCCTTATAGGCAGGCATGCTATAAGACTTGAAAGCCGGAACTCTTTTCCGCATAAGGAAACACCAACTAGAAGCATCCAATACAATATTCGCTGACGATAGCACCCTCAGCTTTACATATCCATTCCCAGATTCACTTTCCTGCTCTTCGGCTGTGGAACTGGAACGGTCACGTATGTTAAGCTCATTAAGTTCCGATCTCGACAGCAGAATCAAATGGGGTGTAAACAATAAAGTGGAATTTGATGATTCAAACGCCCCGTCGTTAAAGCATAATCGTACCCATTAGCCATTAACCATGAATAGGCTCTTGCATTGTTGAAACCGAAAAGCGTTAATGCCAACCTACGTCGGAATGACCACATATTCAAAGTCGCCGAAAATGCCAAAAAAAGGTTTAGGCTTCTAAAAATTCTTTACCCCGTTTGATCTTGCTACCATTTATTAGGCGTACATACGTCCCAAGCTCGAGTGCAATGCTTATATCTGGTTGGGTGTTCCAAAAACATCACTGTACCTGGTCGATAGGATACAAAAACGCGCGATCAAAATTATTGGAGATGGAAACATCACTGGGTCAATTGACTCCCTTGAAAACCGTCGTAATGTTTCTTGTATTTCCCTGTTTTATCGCTTTTTCGGCAAACAGTGCTTCAGTGAAATAGCCTGTTGCATTCCTCCCCTTTAACCATTTTTTCGCAACACACGTCTCGCAAGGAATGCCCAAACATTCAGGACCAATGCTCATCGGTATTTCCACTTTCAACCTCCCTAATGGGCCTAATGGCCCGCGTTGTGCAAAGCATTATCATATCGTCTAACGCTTGTGAATTATAAAAAAAAAAATTCTACATTGATAATCTTGGCAATCTGGCCCAAATAGATATCAGAGGCCTCTTTTGCTTTGCCCGCAGCTCTTAAAGGCGCGACGGGTTGCTTGGGGAAGTATCCTCAAAGATCCTTGATCTTAGTGTACTCACATGCCGGTACCCACTCAACCGAACTTCACCCACAGGCAAAGTTAAAACAATAAGACGGAAGGTACAGCTGAATTTTTTTTTAGTTGAGATATTGGTTTAAAGCGTAAACACTAAAACATGGTACGAGTAAACATGGTCTCACCAAAACCCGCAGACGATGAAACCAAACTGAAACCAATTCACTAACACATCTCCTCCATTTGTCAAGTTAGTTTGTGAGTCAGTATTTTTTTATACGTTTTATTCCAAATGTTGACAGACCAGAACGCAGAAACTCAAACATGGTATCAGCAACACAAAGCATAAACATAAACATCCACAAAAATCAAACTAGCTTTGATTTTTAGTGAGACCAAATCTTATGTTGGTGAGACCAAAAAATTGGTACTCCGGAAACGATTAATATAAGCTAAAACTTGGTTTGTTTTACATTTTTACTCATACCATGTTCTAGTGTTTACGGAGGCCGCTTAAAAAACACAAATTTAATGACGAGATAAAAAAAAATTATTAATTAAGCCACCAAATAAATAAATTGCCTCAGGGCAGTTGCTCAAAATAGCTGTGTTTCGAGAAAGTTTAAACGGCAGACGTGTAACTTAAACGACGAGTTAAACTCCACTTTGAGTTTCAACGAGCACTGTGAAACCTGAAACCCAAACATTTTTAAACAGAAGATTAAAATAAAACTAGAGTTTAGTCTCTGACTGTGAAACTGGGCATTAGAAACATATTTTATTAAATTTTAAATTTTATACCAACCAAATGTTCAATAATTTTTGTCTTGTAACACAGAATGTACTTTTGCTGACAAACGCATCGGCCTGAAACTTTCAGACTATTGTAAAATTATGAAATTAATTATCATAATTAATTCTCGATATCTTGTTAGTGGAAAATTAATTCCTAAACTCGTTGCAGGAGGGCTCTGCTCGTTAGCTAAGTTCTAACTGCACTTTATCTCATTATTGGAGATACATTTCGCCTCTGTCGTTTTTTGTTCTGTATGCCTTTGAAATTGATCAAAAATCTTCTTCACACCTATTTCCAAACCGAAGTAGTTCTTAAACGATGAACATTTTCTAGCATTCTACTCGAATGTCGTCTTAGCCTTAGAAAACAGTGATGGGTACTTGTGATTCTACCAAGAATTAATACCGGAGAGAGGTTAGAAACATCAAGTTTTTCAATAACCCTAAAATCGCGGTACTGCTCGATGCGTCTGCATTGACAGTTGCGTGGCATTTCCTTTGTCACGTTCTTGTTATCCGCCTTTATTACTCAAATGCATTGCTAGTGTTTCTGCATACTTAAGATTTGCTTTGAATTTTAATTAAATTAAAATATGGATTCCATTTTTGAGCCTTGCGTCTAATAAATTATTTTTTAAGATTCATCAATGTTCAAGGCTACTGGCGAAAGTTTTTGGTATGCCATAATTATAGACGAAGTTCAAACTCTTTGGAAATTTATTGTCGGATAAAGCCGACATTAAAAGAAATTATTCACCTACATAACTTACAAATTGGCTTCCGGCCAATATAAGGAGATGTCAAGGTGTCGGTGACTTCAAGAGACGGTTAAGACAGCATTTGAGTACTTGAGAGCTTATGGATTATGGATTGTTTTTAAGAGTAAGTTAACATTATGATTAGGGCACTAGGGATTCTCTTCTTATTTTCTTTTCCTATTATTTTGATTCTTGACTTAAAATAAAACTTCTTTAAATTATTCCGCTGTATAATCTCTGCACAACAATGGATTTATATATATCTACGTGTATGATAAATGAAATAAATAAATTGAAAAAAATTGAATAGACTTTTTGCTATTCATAGTCACCGTATAGTCGACTTTAAACTTATAGCCGATTCGAAATTTAAATTGGGCCAAACGTCACTTTAAATAATTAGAGTCGGCTGTTAAAATTCTCATATAATATTTTGATGGTTGGGTTTGTTCGTTCAAATCACTTTACGATAACACTCCAAAGTCAATACTAACCACACTCAGGCGAAAATGTGTTTATGAATAACGAAAAGTTATAGCCGTATTTTTTATTTTATGCCGGCTGTAACTAAAATCGGCTCAAGGCACCAATTATGGGCTGACTCTGAATTGGCGCCTTTATTTTTATCCGATCAAGAGATAAGTAGTTATTCTATAATGCATAAATTTGATTAGCTCATTTTTGTTACGTAAACCTGTATTCAAAGTCTTAGATTAAGAAAATCTAAAAATGATTCAAATCGTATCTGACAATCCTTAGCAATTTGAGCTGTCAGCTGTCACTTTATTCACATAATTCATTTCTATACATTATGCAAATACAATTTTTGTTAAATTTATATCCATCCATCTAACGGATTAACGCTTATAAAACTGTGATATAACAAACTTCACAATTAAAATATGAATCTAAAAATCACGACCCATTATGGGCATAAACATTTTAGTGGAAGTCAAAATAAAATTTATCTTTTACTTTGTTTTGACACAACGATGACAAAAATGACATTTCACATTGCGAAATTTCCTACGCATAATCCATAACAGTGTTTATTCTAATTTCTTTTTTTTTACAACATTTTTGCTAACCTACAAATTTGCATGTTCTCTCGTTCAGTCTGTAGAATTCTTTATGTTTAGTTTTTATTATTTTTTAGTGCCAGCGCAACTGATTTTCTACCTGTGAACAAAGAGAGAAAAAAATAATTAATTACACAATTTGACAAACCGGCTAAAACAAGCAAATCGTCTTTGCATGTGTGTAAAAGTATAAAAAGAAATAACAGGCTTTGTATGTTTGTATTGTATTTCCATATGAAATGAGAGAATATTATTATTGAACGTAACAATCGATAAATTGATAATTCTGTCACATAATACAGGACGTTATTGTCTATTGTGGAGAAAGAATGTTAATGGCCATCTTCTATTAAATGAGTTAGATAGTCTTTCTTGCATTATGTGGTTTCATTTCAAATTGATTGCCTTTTTCGAACTGTCAAATATAAAGATGTGCTAATAGATATAGATGATTTGAGTAAATTTAATAATATATGCTACGTACCACGAATAGATTGTAGGGAGACCAGTTTGTTTGCTTTCTGATCTAGAATTGGATCAAGCTTTAGGACTGATTGGTAACTTTTTTGGGTCAATTGGGTAAATGCCGTCAAATAATGAATAATTTGAAAAGTGGGGGAAAATCCTCTCAGAGATTGGAAAATTCGCAAAAAAGTAAACAAACGCGTTGAACCATATTTGTGGGTAAAACCTGTCAATTTGTTTTTGTTTTTCACAAACTGTCAGATAACTGGTTTGAAAGCGTTAGCCCACTTCACCCAAAGAAAAAGTGTAAGAATTGGCAAGGCTCTCAGCTGATGGGACATTTTTGACACTCATTTGGGTTTCTCTTTCACGAATTGTTATGAATCTGTTGGGTTAACAAACAGGAATTTGTCAGAATTCGTAAAAATTCCAAAGTTACCAAACAGACCTTATATTTAGACGGTTGTCAGATCTGACAATATTGTCAAGTCTTAAAATGAAAAATGTGCCTTAAATGTCTTACAATTGTGTAAACTGGCAATTTTAGTCTGACAACGTGTCACTGTGTCAGACCTCCATCTGGCAAGGAAACTGTTAGGCATCTACCAATCGTGTGAACACGTTTTTGTGATTATGTCAGACGTTTTGAATATTATCAGGCTCATTTTTTGGGACAAAATCTAGCAACCGTATGAACTGACGACTTAACGTTGTAATGTAGTATGCCATTGTCAGCTCATCGGTAGCTAATTGTCAGCACATTAGTAGACCTGACAATATTGTAAGATCTCACAACCGTCTGAACATAGCTTAATGAAAGTTCGAAAATGTAAAGAAACAAATCCTACGATACTTTATAAGTTCAACAAAATCAGATGAATGACATTTGGCTCTTAAAATGATAAAAGTGAATTTTAAGAAAAACGGCTATTCAAAGAGAATGTTGTATTTTCAGCAGGCCTTACGTTTTAGATTTTAGATCAAAAACTTTATATTTCAACTCGGATTCAATATCTGGTATTTTTGACAGTTCTACTTCTAATAACGAATGAATTGCCAAAAATAGGTAAACGACTGTGCTTGTTCTTGTAAATGGAAATGGAGCTAATTTTGTCCGATAAGCCATTATTTTTAAATAAATTTGACGTTATCGGTCAATCTTATAGTGACAGGTTAACTGAAACGATGAAAACGACTTTAATGGTCACAATAAACCGATGCGCGTGCCCATTTTCAAATGCGTAGAATACAGAGCGACGCGTAGCGACGTTACTAACATTTTTCCCAAAAAGGCGCACTTATACTCGTATTTTAATTAGGTAACAGAATGTCTGTTTGGTAACCTGGTAATTTACGTAAATTTACACTATCAAAAATCAAGGAAGAGGGACCCAAATGAGAGTGTCAAACAATTTCCCCTCTTGCGAAATCGTGCTACATCTATTTCATCGAGGGACGTCTATCAAACACGACGAGGGACGCCCAAATCACATCACTTTCATTGGGAATCATAAATTCATCAATAGATTAAAGGCGCAAATATCAGTCCAATGACAATCGGAGTATACATAGACCAAGATTACACGACTACTTTTTCCGTATGTTTCCTCATTCGTCTTTTTGGCAGAATGGGTGATAGGTGCAGAAATGAAGGGGGAATAAAGTAACGAAAGAAGGAATGCAAATTCTAAGATTTTTTTTGGTTGATCTTTGACATTTCTCATCTGACAACCAAAATAAAGCCGAACATTTTAATGGTGAATTTTATAGTTGTTTTTGAAGTTAAACTTAGGGACATTTTACATTTGCTAGTAAACACGCAATAATTTTGTCCGAATTAATAAGTAAATTTAAATTTTACAATTCCAAAAAGTGGGCACCGTAGCGCAAGTGGTTAGTGCGTCGGACTACTGAGCCAGCGGTCTTGGGTTCGAATCCCGCCGCAAACACCTAAAAGTTTTTCACAGTGCCCACCTCTTTCGAATGTCTGACAAGCATCAAAGAGTATCATTTGTCACGATTGAGCTTCTCAATTCGCCGTTCGGAGTCGGCAAAAAACTGTAGGTCCCTTCCATTCGTGCAAATATATAACACGCACACACAAATGGTTGCGAGAAGCAGGCCCAGGTTCACCTCGAGCTGTTGCGCCAACTAAGTAAGTAATTCCAAAAAATACAGTGAATTTCAATAAATGTCAGAATCACTAATGGACTAATTCCATATCATCAGGAACCACGCACATAATCAGTATCGTACGTACCTGTCAAAAAGACGAATGACGAAACGTACGGAAAAAAACCTGTAATCTTGGTCACACTCGTAGGTGTACGTCATATGTATAATGTTTGTTAAAAAATCATTAAATGGCAAATAAAGCCTTGCATGGCCTCTTAAACTAAACTTTAATTTTGCTATCTAAAAATACAAACATACCTTCAACATTGGCTAAAACCTTAAAATAAATGAAACGTCAGATAATAGTACAAAAAAAGTGATACCAACAAGGTCATTGTATTCTTACTGCTTATGGTATCAATTCAGATAACTGTTCTGATTTATTATTCATAAAAATCGATATGTAGTTCTTCTTTTTCCTTATTTAAATTTTAAATTCACATAATTTGATAGGCGAATTCAGCCAAAATTTACCGCAAATTAAGCAAAACCAATTCACAGTGGTGACTGCCGCTGCAGCTGTTCAAATTTGTGTAAATGTCGCCGTTTTTCCCCACTTATTATTGTGAAAAGAATATTATATTCTACGTTGGCAAATAGGAAGGTATATCTTTCGTAATTTGCCAAATCTTATCGATACAAAGCATAAAAAAATAAATTGAATGAATCACACTTTCAAGCATTTACATTGCATGGAGAGAGGGCGATGATCAATTTAAAAAAAATACCGCCCGGTGTTTGCGTATCTAAAGTGTTTAGATTGTTCCTTTTTGCTATCTAAAATGAAAGAGAGACTTGTGACGTAAGAGAGAGACAAAAAATACAGACGTGAATTCCCGCATTGTGAATTTGGCCTACTTTCTTGAATACAGAATAAGATGGATTTCATTTGATTTTATTTTTATTTCACTTTTTGTTAACTGACAATTGTGTTCAATGAATTGAAAAAAAAAGAAAAGAAAAGAGAAGACTTTAACAACAACAGGGAGAGAACGATCTGCGTGGGCTATTAGGAAAGTTGTGGAATACGTGCTTAAAAGACTAATGAGCCTAAAGTGACAAACCTAGTGCGAGTATGCATCCGGATTGGTTGAGATAAAACAACTTTTTCCTTCTTTGGCAATGAATATTGCGGAGAAGTTATTTCTATTTGCACTAGAGGTATACTCTTATCTACAGTTATGGTAATCATGTCATTTGTCTTGCAAGTCGCTTTGTTTATTTTTATATTGTACTAGCGGTGACGACGACGACAGTGACTGTATTGCACTGATGTTTACATTTTCTGTTTTTTTTTTTTTAAGATATGAATAACAAATATTTGAAGTTTAATATTCCTTTATCAGGTCATATGAATATCATAAATTTATAGTTGCACGAATGCCATCGTGTGTGCATATGAGAGTAACATGTCATCAACAAGACGGATTTTAAGCACGTTCTTTAAAAATTCACTATCAGTCAATCGTCAATTCAATGTTAGAACGTGCCTTACTAAAATTCTCAATTCTGATCTAATAACGCCACGTACAAACATAAATGCAATATAATTAGCGTTGCCTGTCCGGGTTTTCCGGACATGCACTCTTTTTTTGCCGGGATAGTTTTTCTAAATTGTCCGGGTTTGTTGGGGTTTTCCATTATTCATCAATTAAAATATTTGGCTCATATTTATCATTATAACCAATAAAAAAATGTATTAAGTAATGTGTGTCCCAAAATCCCGCCGCAAACACCTAAAAGTTTTTCACAGTGCCCACCTCTTTCGAATGTCTGACAAGCATCAAAGAGTATCATTTGTCACGATTGAGCTTCTCAACTCGCCGTTCGGAGTCGGCAAAAAACTGTAGGTCCCTTCCATTCGTGCAAAAATATAACACGCACACACAAATGGTTGCGAGAAGCAGGCCCAGGTTCACCTCGAGCTGTAGCGCCAACTAAGTAAGTAAGTGTCCCAAAATTTACGCAAAACTTGATTATTTTATCATTTATGCGGTAAATAATTGTTGTCAAAAAAAGACCGCTTGACAGCTGACAGATCAGTTCTTTAAAATGTCGAGCAATAGTTTAAAAATAATAAAGGTTTGACAGCTACTTTGCGATTTCATCTTGATGACTTTGTTTATCGTCAAAATTGTCAAATATGGAGTTCGGAATCAAATTATTAAATACTTAAGAAATTAAAAAAATTGTAATTTTTATCCTTAAATTTGTCTTAAAACTTAAATATGACAGTGGTCATTATAAGCATTGTTCGATGTCTGGATTCGCACTGATGCGTTCGATGCTTGTCAGTGCTACACTGGAAACCCTGCCCTGTTTGTTCGTCAGTGCAAGAAAAAAGGGCTGTCAAAACATTAAATCAGCTGATTTTTCATTTGGCTTTATTTGCGTTGCGTTGGTTTTGCTCATTGCGTTTGTGTTTTTTGTGTTCGGATAGATTGGTTAATAAAACAACGAACTTAACAAATGCAAAAATAAATGAAAATTAACAAAAATTGATTTATGAAGAATGACAGTTGTCAGGGCAAGCTATTATTTGTGTACGATGAAACGGGCGTTGTACCTACTGGGTTTTTTGACAACCACGAAAATATACTGACGCTAGTCGGAGCGCCTTAGGGCTGGGGACATCGAACAAAGCTTTCTATTAATAACTTCGCTCACAGCATGTTTGACAGATACTAGTTCAGCCATATTGCATTTTATTCCACTAGTAAGCGATGTTTTCTGTAACCGAAGTATTTATTTGGCTAGCTTAGGCAAGATTAGATTACGAATGTTGTGTTTAGAATAAATTAATCAATTGGAGAAGCTGAATTCTGCTTCTTATTTTATTCACCTCGTTTGATTGGAGTTTCTAGGTCGACTTTTACTTATGAAAAATGTGTTAATTTTGGTTAATTTTTTATTTTATTTTTTATAATTCACTCGCGCTAATTGCGCTAATTGATACAGTTTGCAGATCTATTGGTGGGGTCTAGATTCCATGCTATTATTTTGAAATTGTAATGATTTCCATGGCTTTTTATTCGGAAAATAATTCCACATTCAATTTATGTTTTAATTAAAAGCTGCATCTACATAGTAGTTGAATAAACCTTTACTCACCAGTCACCACCTGTTGCGCATAAATTGGTTAATGTCGGACCGTAGGGCTATTAGATTGAACCCATTAAGTGAGTTTCTGTTGAATGAAAAAGTGGACGCGCGCGCCGGCCAGTTCTGTTCGATTCAGTATGCGAAATCCAAACCAACGCAACTGTTTCTCGGAATAAAATTGTTGTCCCAAAAGAATATTAAAAATAAAATTAAATCAAAATTGCTTTCAATGTATTCGCGTGGGCTTAACATCCAACGACATTATAACGCTAGCAAAACAACTGTTCCTGAGACGATGTATATCACGGTTTTTGTACATACTCTCTTAGCTAATTACTCCCGCCTTGACAAAAACCAAATAAAAAAGGTTGCAAACCGTAACTCATATCGCAGTCGTAGCATTCAAAAAATAAAAAAAATAAAAATTGAATACTGATTGGGAGGCATGCAGAACGTGGTAGACTGCAACTGCAACTATAACATAACGAAGTGCATTGCCCTGGGTTAAGGCTTAAGCGTCACTGTGAATGCAGTACTCGCGCTTATGCGTTGGTGTCGAGTCGCGCCGACAGACTTGCCAGAGTGTTATGCAATTTCTTCCTCATTCATGAACGCAATCAGACAGACGACAGTTGGCCATATTTTCTGGCGTCAGATGCCTACGTACTACAAATGCACACGGCCATATGTATCTACAATCTACATATATACACTTTTGCGGGAACGAGTTGAGAACCCACTTGTATGGCTAGCGATTGCTGCAATGAGTCGTAACAACTGTGAAGGTTTCAGGCCCTCCACACGCATAACAGTCAAGTCTTTTCGCATAGGCTTGAAGTGAATTTTGCATTGACTCTTCGATATACATACATACATACGAGATACGAGTATGTATGTACAAATTTATGTATGGATACAAATACGGTTCCCCTTTATGGAAACCGCATTCTTTCATCATGTCGATGGGTCGATAGAAATCCACCTAACAAGCGAATATTTAAATAGAATTATTCGCAAAGGACAACAGTGGTGCCAAAAATGATGAGAAATGGTAAAGTTTTTGATGCTTCTCTTCCAAATTGAATACAAAGATTAGTGAAGCGTAAGCATCAACAGTCTTTCGATAGTTTCGATTATTTTCGATTACTATCGATATTTATTGGATTAAACCACCATAATCTCGTAAGTAATGCGATGATTGTTTGCAGTCTTTTGACAGTCATAAGCATTTGACATTTCTTTCGTAACCCATAAAAGTGAAGCCATTCACGAAATGTGTTTAGTATTTTTCTTCTTGAACTTGGCGGACCATTCACTAACGGCGGGCGCATATCACCTATTCCATGGATTGGCAGTTCATGCTTATGTTTACAAAACCACCCAAAAGATTCGTTATCAATATCGGAAGAGATGGAGATGTTCCAATAGTCTTCCTTCTAAGAGGTTGATGTTTTGGGAACGGCAGTAAATTTTTTGAACTTATTCAACAGCACAATTTTGGGTATGTAAACCGTTGTGAATGACTTAACTAGATTGGCAAACGCGTTTAACTATTAGCCATGTAAACAGAGGCTCGAATTTTTGACAACCCAGGGGTTCTTATAGCCTTTGAAATAATATGGGATCGCGAGGGCAATTTCACTAAAGCCGATTGTAATCTCAAAACTTGCCAAATGTCATAAGTCTGACGTTCATTTTCATTCATTTTGTAAGCTGAAGCGAATGATCTGAGTTTGGTATACCATAATGAACGAATTGGAACAAGTACTTCGACTCTGATTAGAGAGATGTATACTGGTCCTCCTATAAGAAAATTAACCTAGAGCAGAATATGGGGCAGTACTGAATTTCAAGGCTGCCTGGCAAGTCACTAACAACCCCCTGGGATGTCATCTTAATACATAAAATTTATCTGTCAAAACTGAGTGTAGGCATTGGGTACGTTGTGGATTTTAGATCTTAACTAGTACTTAAGGCCTAAAATATGGAATGCAAAACTTGCCTACCTCTTTAGTTGACAGTTGACATTTCACAAACGTCATGGTACTTTTTATTTTTACTTCGAGCGGTTTGAGAATTGTGATTTGCAAGATATTTGCACAATATAGCAAAGAAAATAAGAAAAAAATATAAAAAAGATAAAGAAAACAAGACAAGGTTTAGGTTTTATCAATGGGAGACTTCGAGAATGAAATTTTATGAAAGTAACATGTGTTTGGAATATAAATTATTTATTTTTTAGTCAAGTTGCATTATTTGCTGTGAATGATTTGCTGAGTTCATCTTTTGTTTTACAAAATCCAACATTATATGGACTGCGATAATATTATTAATGCGATAATCTTATTAATAATGCGATATATTCAAAATGCGATAATATTAAATTCCATAATTCAATTGAACACTTATTGAAATCACAAATTCACTTTACACAAATTAAAAAGAACAACCCCGCGGTGGAAAATCAAATCAGCTGTTTTTGACATTTCTCAAACAGACTAATAGTTTAGGGAGAATTTTCTTGCCTAAAAGTCCAGTCCACGACCTCACAAAAAGTTGCCTAAACGTCTAGTCAATTTTGGGTCTCTCGACCAATCAGAGGCCGTTGACTAACGAAATCTAAAATCCGGTGCGCGCTCATTGTCTAGAAATAGGTGAGACGACCAATCACATCCTCCGAATGCCCGGCTCTGAGGGCTTATAGAACGAAATTCATACGATATCGCCATCAAAAACTTCTCTGACTGCTCATTTAGCGACTTCCTGATCATTGGCTCTTGACAGCTACGTTTACTCCATTGAAAAAAAATCTCCACGGGTCTAACAGTACCTACCTAAACCTATATGTATGTATTTGCACTTGAGTTTGTTGTTTCTTTTATTCAACATGCCACTGACAGCTCCCACAGAACTGCTTTCCAGCTGTCAACTTGGTTCGGCTGACTGTGCATCCTCACAACACTCTTCGTTCCTTTTGTGCAGCCTTTTAATGTACCTATCTAGTTTCTAACCTCACTTCCATATGTTCAATATCTTTGGTGTAGCAGATTAGTTTTCTTGGAATTTAAAGTGATGCGCGATCTTTGGTGAAACCGCTCTCAATCTAAAAGTATCTTACCGGTTTTATGTCTCTCCATTCAAAACACACCACGGACTCAGGTTTCTCTGTCAATTCGTTCCTCTGCGATTAAAATAAAAAAACACTGCTCACTCCTGTTAAGAGTATTGTTTTCTTTCCTGTTATGAGACGATGAAGCGTGTCGCATCAATTGGTGGGGAATCATCTTCACCCCGTGGCCCGACGAGGCAAATACATACCACAAAAAAAAAATCCGAAGCTGAAACGAAATGAAAACCAAAAACGATAATGAATGATCGCAAGGGTCTTAGCCTCTTAGCTCTTGGGTGTGCCTTTAAAGAACAATCAAGCAAAAGGGAACCGCCGAGGAGACAGAATTTATAGTCTCCTTCATGTCATCCATAAGAATTCGAATACAAAGCATATCGAGGGAAGACCGATGTTCACGTGGCTGCCCACACGCAGATCCAAGATCCAACTCAGGCAATTCAAATACCATAAATACCGCGTCTGACCTAATTGCATCGGCATTGGCTTTGACTATCTTGAATTTGTTTTGTGTCGTTGTGCAGCATGGGGTGGCACAATTAATTTCGATTCTTCTTTTCGTTCTCGCATTCTGACGTGACCTTCAGACGATTATTTAATTTTTTTTTTTTTTTTGTTTGAAGCAACTAATCAGTGTTTCGCTTTCGATGCTGATGACGTTTCTTTAGGTTTTTGTTTTCATAACAGTAACGCAGCTTATCAGAAAAAGTGGTAACCTCAGCTTCAGTGTATTTAGATACTTAAATAAAACTAACTGCCAGCTGGTTCACATCAGGAAATCAAGAAACTAGCCCGGAAATGGTTGAATGATCTAATTAATTGTCCTTGAATTTGTTTTGTGTTTTTCTAACTCCCAATCTTTCAATCTAATAATCAAATAACGAAGTTCACACACATAAAATAGAATATTCACAAAGATTCTTTGCGGGGATTTCGTAGAATAGCAAACCGGAGTAGACTCTTCGCTTCTGCGATCATCATTTTTCGGCACGAATGATGACCACACTTGTTTAGCGTTTAGCCCCACAACAATACAATGATGACATTTGTATAATAATTCAGAGTGAAATTCGCTTGAATGGCCGATTGACTCATTTGACACAAGACACGACGACGAACGACGGTTTAAGTACGCTGAATTGAGCATTAAGACTACGCTACGAGGCTACGACTACGATGATTAGATGAGTTTCTCAGATAGAACGCGGACGCGGAGTTGGATGATTGTATGTCTTTATTATGATGTCATCAAGGTTTCGATTAGTTGTCATTGTGACATGTGACATATCGTATGTGAGTGGAATTCATGCGAAGGGTGTTCGTATTGGAATTCGCTTTAAAATTCCATCATTTCGAAGAATCTTAAATGACCGGCCGGCGTCATGTGGTGAGTAAGGTTTGATCGGTGGGATGGGATGACACATGGAATTCTGCTGTTGACATGCAATATTGTGCGTGTTTATGATTTGCATGCTTAAGAGGTCCGGTTCGTTCGTTGTGAGTGAGTTATAGGTTGCAGTGGCCGATTGCCTAGTTGCATGCATGCCTATAAGGCAGTGTCCTGCGATGACACCATTAATGGTTCTTATGTAAAGTCTTTTTTAGGAACAGAATGTAGTTAGAACGCTTTAGATCCAGTCTAGGCCAGATCTATCTAGTGGCAAGGCAAGTGGCACCACCCTCCCATCTAACATTAGTTTGAGTGATTAGCTTGTAAGTAGCAAGGGTTATTTTTTCTGTTATCCTTTTCCGGTAGCGAGTTTTTTTTTAGCGAGTTCGTCAGCTTTGCAATCTCATGGAATGTCTCTGTGCCCCGGCAACCAATATAGGTAAATGTTAAACTGCTCAGCCATCTCTACAAAAGATGAACGACAGACAGTTGGAGGTGGTCTTAAAAGTAGATGAGACTGATTCCAGGTATTTTAAGCCCGCCTGACTATCCGAGAATATGCTGATATCGTTCGAAGATATTACATTTCTCTTGATCCAGAACAGTGTTTCTGAAATCGCCATAACCTCAGCATGGAACACGCTGCAGTGATCAAGGAAACGGATTTCGAGATTTAGATTTAATCTAGTCTTAGAGCAATCAGTGTAGAAGTGTATCGACTTGTCTGTTGAAGCTCTTAAGTCATTCCAGTAGGATCTATCGGGAATAGTGACGTTAAAGTTTTTATCAAAATTGGGTTCGTTGGGATTAAAATTGGTATCAAATCTGCATAGCGTTGGATATTATCGTAGTTAATCTGGTTAATCTTGTGAACAGGTCATGCCCGTAGTAGGTACCACTCTACTTGTGTGATTGGGAGTACTCTTCGGTAAACAAATGGTCATAGTTCCGTTTCTTCTTCTGTCGAAACACTTTCACTGGCCTGCTCATTAACGCTGCAGACAGGACGCATATAAGTGACAACTTCTCCCTTTCGACCCGGAATGCAGCCAGTAGACTTACATCATTAATTTTATGTTTAACTGTTCAAACGACTTGCGCTAAGCATATTTCTGGCAAATATATACCCAACAGGTGCGAAAGGATTAAGTTGTTTCATAAGTTTATATGTATGTATAGTAGCATGTGAGAAAAACCGTTATTCTTAACTTACCTAGGTGTTGGATTATGTGACTATTCACCATACTCGGTAGGATTTACTTAGACCAAAGTAAGTCCATTGTGTTGCTAGGTGAGCCAATTCATATCGGAACTCTTGGAACTATTTTGAAAGTTGATGAAATATCACCTAAGTAGGTCTGCAAAGAAGTATTCATCCAGAATCAGTTTTCTTAAGGATGAAAGTGCTAGGCAGCCGCACAGGAGGTCATAGAGGGATTATTTCTCTACCTCATCCATGCAGCTGCGACAGAAGTCATTGGCGAGGATACTAGGGTGCCGATCGTGGCTCTGCTGATTTTTAGCAAGCTGTAAGTTTAACACCAATTTAGCTGAGACCAAATCTGTTTAGCGCGTGACTACACGTATCAAGGTTATACGCAATCTTTCCTTAGCCTGTTGCAGTGCTTGCGAAGTCTTATATTTGATATGAAAATCTAGGAGCGGAGTCAAATAGTCCGCGGTTCCTATATTAAAATTATTCATTGAAAATATTCTGGCGTTAAAAAAATTGGGGAATTCTGTGCTTCTAAGTGACTGTCACGAACTCCATTTTTTGCTGGGTTAATTCCCAGGCCGTTCTCGCTGGCTCACCTTGGCAATTTAGCTAGGGCAGCTAATTGGACAGTCGCTAATTGTTTACTTACTTAGGTGTAGATATGTATTTCGGTTACCGTGCCCGAGAAGTATTTTCTTAGCTAAGGCTTAGAGAATTCCCTCAAAAGTTGTACGTACTGCCACTCATTCATATGCCTTGCCTATGATGTATGCCTCCTTATTAGAGAAGCTCTCCACATTAGAGGGAGTGCTTCTGGGAACGAATTGGTAGGATAGTGTTATCACTCGTCTTCTCAGCTTGATTTTGGGGGCACTTATCATCTCGATATTTCAAATGTATTCGAGCGATTGACAATGGGACATGTTCATATTACATCTTCGATTTCTGCACTTTTTGACAGGATCCCATTTTTACGTCATTTACAACATGACATTTGTTTACATGAATATTGAATGCTAATAACGTTCAGGCATCCAAAATAGTTGAGAAGGACTGCCTGGCGTCGATTGGAATGTGAACAATTTATTTGACGGCTTGTTGATCAGGAGTGGCCTCTTGGCTCTTGTTAATGTCAATGTGTGAAAATCGCATGTTTCGCATCGATGGAAATGTGATTTTGATGATTCAGTTTACTGTGGCTGTGCTTACAGTTGTTCAACTTCCCAATGCTTCTTGGAATAAAGCTTCTCCTTTCTCTTTCTTTGGCAGATCGTCGAATATGCAATGAATATTTTATTTTATTTGATTTAACTTATTCCGTCTACCGAAACGAAACGCAACATTTCGTAGATGAAATTTCGAAGTTTCAATAGTATTTCAAATAGGTTCACATTCTGTCAAATAAGTACCGGGAATTGGTCAATAAAAGGCAAAATATTTATTATTTACTCAAATGTATTGTATCGCCTCCAAAGTAGGCCCCTTCCGGAATAATACACTTATGCCAACGAATAATCCAATCATCAAAACAATTTTCAAACGCATTTTCCGGAATCGACTTCATTTCTTGAAGCCAATTTTCTTTGATGTGTTTTATCGATTGAAAACGGGTGCCTTGAAGCGGTAATTAGAGTTTTTGATCCAGAAAAAAGTCAGGCGGAGTCATATCAGGTGAATATAGTGCTTATTCGATTATATTTGTTGAGTTTTTGGCCAGAAATTCGGTCAGAGAGTGAGATGGTGCATTGTGGTGGTGACAAATCCATGAGTTTTCTTTCCACAAACCTGGCCTTTTTGACACACTCTCAGCGATTCAGCACACGAAATTCCATTTGCAATACAAAATTTGAGATATTCTTTGTTCGATATTTTTATTCATTGTAAAAATCGCAAAACACAAGGAGCTCACACACCGGAGCGGTATTCGGTATCGGCAGCGATACAACGGTACCAAATCCTATTGCGGTAAATATAGGTGCACACACTGGAGCCGTATACCGCTTCCGGTGCTACGGTATTGCGGCGGTACAATTTTGTACTGACCCCGTGCCGCCTGTCAAAATGTATTGTGAAAAATTATTTATGATGTTGAAAATAAATCTATTTTATTATATTTAACCCAGTGAAGATAGTGTCAGGGTAGCCACTTAATTTTCAATAAGTGAAGTGAAAAAGGAAATAAAATTCAAAAAAGTGAAGTAATACAAAAAGTGTCGTGACATAGAGCCAAATTCTAGTATGTATTTGCCATTATAACATTGATAAAGCGACATTAGGCCAACTAGGCTTTATGTCACTTTGCACTGCATATACATATAATTGTATTTACATGATTAGAATAACGCTTCATTTACCATTCTGAGAAGTTCAAACTTATTTAAGTCTTGACGAAATGATAGAAGTTGTCCTTATGTCACGACATTGATATAATCATTTTTGCCCCGCTTTATGATTTTTTCCATTAATAGCGGTTGTATTTTTACACCATATACAGTCAAAATCGGTTATAACGACATCGGTTATAACAAAATATCGGTTGTAGCGAACATTTTCTACACAGAAAACTGATTCTGCATTGCTTTCGATTTGATTTCAGTCAATGCAGGAAGTGTTTGATCGCTAAACAATTTTTAAATCTGAACGATTTTTAGTGCGTTTTATATTTTTCTTTTTCTTTCGAAATGTGTACTAAATGAAGAATATTTAGCTTTGTAGAAAAAGCTTCAAAAATTCCCAGACTCGAATCTGATAGTTCAAATAGAAGTTTGGCAGCAGAATATTCATCGGCTTAGTATCGGCTTCAATGATATCTACAATATGGAAAGAAAAAGGGAAGATTAAGAAAAATATTTGATGACTCTAACATAAAAACAGAAGTTTGGGGCAGCCGACATCCACACATTGAGGCTGCTCTACTCAGTTGATCAACAGCAAACATTTACAGATTACTTTGAACTGCAAGCATGAATAAACTTAAATCTTTTATCATTACATCTGCTTTTGTTTTATTACAAAAAAAAAAATCAAAAATTGGTTATAACGAAATATTGGTCATAACAAACAAATTTCCTAGTCCCTTCAAGTTCGTTATAACCGATGTTGACTGTAATGATACTTAACGCTTCGGTTTTAATAAAGTGAAGTGTTTTGCTTTTTTCCGAAGTAAGGTAGTAGATCAAAAAAAGCGAAGTTAAATCACTTCGATAATAGTAGAAGTGGCTGCACTGGATAGTGAGTGTTCTTAGTGCTAAAGAAGGCAAAGTTTAAATTCTGCGAATATCGCTTTTGTGTGCACGGACAGGCGGTATGCCGCTACCGCGTCTCTACTGGTACTGCTACCGCTACCGGGTACCGCTCATTGAGATGAACTGACAACATTTTTTTAATAATCACTTTCCAGTACTTTTTTGACAGAATGTACATTTTATTTCGCCATCACTATTTCCAATGTAGTTAATTAAACTGGTTGTGTTCTCCAATGAAATGAGAACATACTTCAAATTTGGCAAAATGAACAGATGGTTGTTTATTTATTTTTTACTAGCATTGGACAAATATGCCAACTGAATTTTTGTTTGGAGAGGCTTAGGGCTATGTTTGGTTTCTTTGTCTACTGGATTTTTCAAAGGCTTTTTGATAAAGTAAAATACAAAACTCTGTGCTGCTAAAGAACAATTTCAGTTCTAGTAAAATGGCTAAGCAGTTTTCTTTTCGGTAGACCACAAAGGGTTTTTTCGGTTGAACGTTGTTCATTGATAATGGGAACAAACCAAGGTGTGCCAGTGCCACAGGGCTCTATATTGGGACCGATTCTTTTCTGCAATGTTCAGATAGAGTAAGTGCGGGAAATATGGCCCACCCTTAACTTGTTTGGACATAAAACAGACAACAGACAAACTTCAATTCATCTATTTTATGTTTTTAAATTCTCAGAAATTATATCTCTTTTAGTCTGTATAAACATAAAATATAAAAAACATCTTAACAAAAAGATATAAATAAAAAATTAGAGGAACTTCAAAAATAACTTTTTAAAAAAGTTCGGCTAATATTGCCCACTTATATAAAATCATGTTTTGTCATCATACGAACTGCAAAATTCGCAAATAAAATATTTGTTTCGTTGCCAGAACAATCTTTATGGACCCACATTGTACACACAGCACACTGCACCCGTGCTTCTCCCCCCTTATCTTTAGAAAATAGACTCAAGCAATAAATGCATTTATCAGGACTTCATCAGATAAGTCACCTGGAATGAAAATGTCCTCACTTTCTGATGAAGTAGATTCTTCAGCACGTTAATTTTTCTATCTGCGCGGTATTGTTGCCAATTTGATCCGGGCCATATTACAGAAATCTATGGTGGGTCATATTACCCACACAAGGTTTTTTCACTTTTCTTTTTATTTTTAACATATTTTTTCAACTATTTTTGAGGTTTTGATTTCATATGAAGAATTAAAAATGTCAACACAACACAATCATAAAATGAAATATTAATATTTACGCAAAATTTAATGTAAAAACACTTAAGAAAACTTAGCAAAAAACTAGAACCCAAAGTGCAAAAACATAGCCACGTGCTTTACCGCTCACATATATTAGCCAGACTCATCAAATTACAGTGAGTCAAAGCCAGTTGGAATATGTTTGAAATGGTTGCAGAGTGGGCTTTCTAGGCTTTTTCAGTAGCGAGATATTACGGTGGGCCATATTAGCCGCACTTATTCTATGCTGCAGTGCACTTATACACAGATGATGTACAACAACTTCACCTAGCGAAATCGTTCCCCAAACTTAATGAACTACGTATCTGAAAGAAATCTATACTTGGTCAGTAGCAAATGTAGATACATACTATACTATTCAATCCGACACGATAAAATCTCAAGTCATTCCTATATCCAAGAAAAAATCAATCTAAATCTTTAACCTGATTTACGTCTTAATAATCACACCAGCGCCAGCGTGGTCATCGGTCGTATCTAAGTATGCTTTCGCAAGTTGTAGATTATATATATATATATGTATATAAATACATGTTCGAGAAATAATCGAAACTGACCGCCATATAGGGTTCCTTTTCATCTCTCTTCCACGATCCATCATACCCAGGAATACTCTCCGAAGTTATCCACAGTTCTTCTCTGGCAGCGATTCTTCGTGCTTACGCCATCTATTTAAATCTGATTCATCTTCTTGACTCCCTCACAGTGGAGAAGATGTCCATTTTTCTGCCAGCCAGTGTTGGACATTGACACAGCAAGTGTCCTCCAGGCATAGTAAGCAGGTATCATATTCTAAGTCTTATCTTCCTTGGATGATACCCGAAATCCTCATGACTTCTAGATAACTCTACTATCCATTTCAAGGTTCTACGGCTCATGCTTTATGCGTTTTGCTCATACGTGTGTATGTACATATACTTCACGACCTTAGGTAACCTCTCATAACATATGCTGAGGTTGTATCTAGTAATCAAGACTCGTAATAAAAAAAATAGCCTAAAGCCTTTTATGAGCATTTGTACATCTGTGTACTCGAGGGATTTTGCTAGGTTGTAATTTGCAACAATGTATCAACACGTCAGGAAGTGTATATTCATACATAAAATTATCCATAGTCAAAGACCGCCATATTTGTATAACAGGCTGATTTCACTTGCTCTTCAAGAACCACAAGCCCTATACCATACAGGGGTGCAATTTGCTTAATTCTTCGCGCTGGTTTTTATTTTCATCCACACTGTGAGACTATGGATCTCCCTAAGCTCGTATGACACTTAATTTTTTTCACTTTTTAATGCATTAAAAAGTACGTAAATGTCAGCCGCGCGTAAAAGAGACAGAATTATTTTTGCACGAGAAAGGCCAATAGAACTTAGAGCAAAAAAATACACTCCTCGAAAAAAAAGAAGACCAAATTAAATTGAGTGATTGTTTTTTTTAAATAATGAGAGGACAACCAATTGTACACAAAATATAGTTATTGTGTTAAGGAACTTAAAAAAAAACTTAGTTTAAAAGTTGTTTAAAAAATATCGTAAAAAAAAACTTTTAATCGAACGAAATAATGACAAGATTCAATAACATAATACAATAAAAATATAGGTAGAAAAAAACAAAATTGATAACTTTGGTAGTGTTAATAACTCGTAGATGATTACTTGTTTATAATAGTTTTCTGCAAATGCATTGGCATTGAATTTATAAGGGTTCGGATCTCATTTTGATAAATCTTTTCCCTTAAATCTGGATTGCTTCTTTCAGTTGACGAGCGCTTTCGAACTTTCGACCATTTTGGAAAACCCGCTGTGATAATATACTACCAAGGTTGTAAATAAAAAAAAAAAAGTGTTATGTTTCATTAAACACATGCCTGTTAACAGAAAATGTATGGGCCATTAAAATTATTTTATTTAAAGTGCAAAAAACCACGTGTGGTCCATCACTATTGCGCACAGTGATGATTTTTCTTTCCTTTTAAAAAAATAACGGAAACAGTAAGTAAAATAAACAAATAAAAAAATATCATTACATAGTGCCAATAAGACCAAATGATGGAATACAATTTACCACGAGCACTTATCTTTACACTAAAACGCTAAACTATCACAAACGTTTTCGTCCTTTTTTTTGTTTTGCGGAGTGTAAACGAAATAACAATCTGTCAAAAAAAAACGAAAACGTCAAAAAAAAAAGCTGCCAGCGTCTGAAAAAAGTGAATTGAAATACATTTTTAATGTTGCAATGGTTGGCTTCTTAAGCTTGATCCGTATCCGATTTTTCCTCGGTAATCAGGAGCGTGTGCAGTTTTTGGTTCATCGTGCGGTGGCATGACATAAATAGTGTTGCCACATAATAGTATTTTTTATTAAATAATCACGTTAAATAAACTTGTTTTTAAGTTGATAAATTGAATATAAAATGTTTACATATTAAAGTGTAAGCGCTCTTAGTAACAAACATTGCAAACCTAGTACTATGACCATGCGGTTCAGTATCAGTAGTTTCCGTTTTCGGCCATGGAATGCTGTGATAGCGAATTAAACAAAAACCGCAAACGACATTTTCCATAAGTCTGCTATGGAAGGTAATGGCGATTTGAAAATTAGACTTCAAATTCTCTAACTTCCTTTCTAGGCCATTATAGTTGTAAGCACAACTTATGAATCATTTCCCAACTTATAAGATGTTGTAATGTTCGCTCAAAGACCACTAGGTTATGACGTGCGTGCATAGGAGTTTACTGCTGATAATGATGCTTATAAAATCGCTGAAAAATAATCGCAGATAAGCGTCTTATCAAACCTGGGTCTAGCATAATATTTAAAAATAGATCAACTGGGCTTTCTCTTATGAACTTTAATTTTGTATTTTTTGTTTTTAATCAACACCTACTTCTGCACTCTTCTTCTCAATGATTCATAGACACCAGACTCTGGATACCTAATATTCATAGGTTTGACCCTAATCTCATTCTGACTCGACATTCGACAGAGACCTCGGCATTTGGAGTTGTTGTTTCCAACATGAGAGCATTAATAAATTATCTCCATCTGACTGTTGAGGTAATTTACAGACAAAATTCTACCTGCAACATCAGTTGTACATACATGTGTAGCCCCCAGGGTTTAGCTTTAACGCCGTGTCATTCGCCACCATGATACACCGCTCCCTCATTGTAGTATCTTCTATCGAATGTGCTGCGGCGGCGGCAGCGGCAGCGGATGATGTTGTTTGTTGGCTCTGTTTTATTTGAAATTCAGTCGTTCGACAAATGACGTCAGTTACCATATATGGCAGCGCTCTATCATGGTCAGACTCAGGGATGCATGAATAAATGACAACTTCACGTTTCTCCTTGTTTCCCAGACATTGCGAACTTTTAATTACTTTGGACTTCCAAATGAGCATACGAAGCTTAAAAGACCTCAAAGTACGTTAGAATTTGAAAATACGACAAGAAACAAAAACAACAACAACAACACAACACAAAAGTCAGTCTGTTCTGTATACGATATGACATCATCGTATAAAATTTCACATTTCAATAGAAATTAATGGTCTTGTTGTGTGCTTGTGTGCGAAATTTAATGCCAAAAAAGAAAGAATTCGATAAAAAACAAAATCAACAAAAATTTAACGATACAGAGAAACGACTGAAATGGTTGTAAAGCTTAAAGCGATGCGATGCGACGCGACGCGACGGTGGTAATAGTGACTGCCTGAAATGACATAGAAATTGTATATGCCGGCCGGCCACTCTTGGAATGGTAGTACTACTTGTAGCCGCTCTGCATTTGCACGAGGAAATGGTATGACTTCTTGAAGGTAATGTTGTAACAAATTGAACGAGGTACATGAGGAGAATTCACGGTGGTTAATTTGTTAAAAAAATAATACAATAGCGATAGTGAGCGATATCGTTCAGCACTTCACATGTGTTTGGGTTTTTTTGTTTTTTTTTGTTTTTGCTGACATGTTCTACGCACTGTTGAGTGTTGACTTGGCTTGACTACTAATTTGTGGATAATAAAGTAAGAACTGTCAACAGACGATTTTTTTGTTTTGAAAATTGTGATATTATCACGTGGATGTATTTATGTAGCTGAACTTGCGATTTCAAGGCAACATTTTGAACAAAGCTTTCTGGGCTAAAGTCGTTAAGCGTTAAAAAAGAAAATAACAATTCAAAAATGGTATTAACGTGATCATTCTTCAGTTTTTAAAATACCTTGGTTATACAGTCAAACTTCTTTATAACGAACCTCCAAGAGACCAATAAGTTTATTCGGCATAAAGATATACCTATGCTATCGACTGTGAGGCCAGCGTTAACTAGTAGCCTGCATTAAAGTTATTTCCCCACTCAAATGGAATCCACCAACAGCACCTTCAACTTCAGCAGACTGCAACAAGAAGATATTTTTGAGGCACTGATGTCGATCAAGTCCAATGCTACTACATTTCACACTTTTAACGCGTCTAGACTTCTCTAAAACATTTGACACATTCAATTCATAGTTCCGATCTAGAAAATAATTTCGGGTTCTGCTTAGAGTCTTCTAAATTAATACAATCCTACCTTAGTGGAAGGCAACAGTTCGTAGTGGCTGATGGATTCTTCTCAAATTTCCTGAATATTCCGGCTGCCGCGCCCGAAGGTTCAATCCTGGGACCAATTCTTTTTTCGCTCTACATCAATGAACTCCAGCGAATCGTTAAAAATTTCGCAATATGGAGAATTTCGTTACAATGAAGTTCGTTATATAGAAGTTTGACTGTACATTCAGTCAACATTAAACCAGCTGATTTGTCATTTGGATTTTTGTTTGTCTTGTGTTTGTTTGTTTTGTTCATTTTGCTTATTTTTTGTGTTCGCATGGATTGCTTAATAAAACAACGAACCAAACAAGCGCAAATATACACGGAAAATGATTAATTTCATGTTTTGAATAACAGTTGTTAAAGCGAATTATTTGTGTTCGAAGAATTGGGGGTTGCAATGGGTTTTTCACAACCACAGTGGCACTAAGCCTATTAATAGCGATGTTATATTTGGGTGTTAAGTCGTATATTTAATTGCAAAAAGCATCGTGAGCACCGTGGTGTAGTGGTAAGTGCGTTGGACTACTACGTAATGTTGCCTTGGTTCAATCCCAGCCCGGGTCCAACACCTAAAAGTTTTTTTCACGGTGCCACCTCTTTCAAATGTCTGACAAGCAATCAAAGAATATCATTTGTCAATAAGCTTCTCAACTCGCCGTTCGAAGTCGGTCAAAAACTGTAGGTCCGTTCCATGCTTACCGTTCTTTGGACTCTTCTGATTTTGTTGACTTTGTAGTTCTAACTTAGGGTGGGCCAGCACACTATGGACCCGGAATCGGATTCACTACAGCTGTATACACATGTACATATGAGTTTACAGCAAAACCGCCCTTACGGTGATGACATTTTTGTCCGTCTAAGGGAGTTGTCCGTTCAAGCGATAAAACCCAACTTTTTCTCAAATAAATTATCTCTATTTATCAAAGCATAAAAACCAATGCGTCTTTATTTGAAACGATTAACAAAACAGAAAACAAAGATTGGGAATCCTCGCCAATGACTTCTGTCGCAGCTGCGTAGATGAGGAGGAAGAAGAATCGCCTCTGTCCGGCACCCCTCTCCCAAAGAAAAAAAAAATCTGGGAGAATATTTCTTAATAGATATTTCCCAAACAATTATCAATAAAACATGAAAATCTATCCAGCTTTTAACTCTAGGATAGCAACACATATTTTCCATAAAAAGCAGTCGTGACGTGCGACCCCTACAATGTCAGTAAGACACAAATCAAGGTCTACCGCAGCATGCTGTGCCTGTGACCGTCGACTAAAAGTGAAGCTATCAACGTGAGAAGATAGAAAAGAAAAGAGAGAACATACGACGAGATGTATGTACATATGTGAAATGGACAGATTTTTTTCCAGTGGGGTGATGTATCACCCCAGTTGTCTTCGTTAGATTAAAATGGGTCCAAGCGCACGTAGCAACACAATAGACCTACTAAGTGAATTTTACCGAGTACGGTGGGAAGCGACGTAGCCTAACTTAAGTATGCAGGCTGCATCTGTGAGCAAGTATGCTTTTTTTTAAAATCAAATGAAAATAAAAACAAAAACTCAGTGCGTAGCTGCGGAGGATTCTTCTGTTTTTGTCCGTCTAATGGAATTAAATAAAATAATTTCTGACAGATATGCATGTCCGAACCCGATGAAGGGAGTGTCCGGTTAAGGAAACGTAAAATGTATGCAATCTGAAACATAAAAGCTTGGTTAGGAAAATTTGTCCGTCAAAAGGATCGGTCCGTCTAAGGGAGCTGTCCGCAATGGAAGATTTCACTGTGCATTTATATAGTCATCTTCGAGTATTGTATAAACTTCCAACTTGAACTTTTAATACATGTATTTAGGAATAATTGAAAACAAAAACAATTGTTATATTATATTATAAAATACCATGCTCTTAGTTTTATACATAAATTAAAATCCAGGCGGCAAGAAACCCATCCACATGGTTTCACCCATAAATTAGTCCATTAGACAGACCCTTTGCATAAGTTTGTATCAAGAACGATCTGCAAGCACACAATCGCATAGGCCACGATAACTTCTCGGAAATAGTAACTCGAGAAATCCTGATCGATTTTAAACAAATAAAATGCCCTCATGTATAAATCAACAATTTTACTTTGGACTAGAATCAGATCAATCTGGAAGATTTAAATAGTCACGATATATATTATGTTTATTCATACAATCATACTCACATCTCTGTTCAGCTTTTCGAAACTTCTCAAAGCCTTTGTCTTAGCGAAATGCAAGAAGATCCTCTGCTGGAATATCCTCTCTGCTTCACTCAGCATTCCAGCTACATGCCCAAGCACATACAAGTCAAAGGGTGTCCTCGCAGCCTTTATAAATCTAGATGCAACACCAATATCTACAAAACTTTGATTCGTTCTGTTATAAAATATAATCCATAAGATTTCATATAACACATGTATATCCTGAAACAATCCAATGCAGTAGCATACAATGAGAATGGAGTAAAATCCGTTAATTATATTCTTAACGCGGTGAATTCGATAGGAAATTTCTATCAGCCGATGAATGGTTCGAACGTACTCTCGTTTGTTTATTATTCCACTGAATGTGTCCAGTAATTCGTTCATTTTGGTATAGATGCACAGCAACACCAAGTAGGCGTATAAATAACTCCAATTGCTGAGTTCTATCAGGAGTGATCCGGCCAGGCTGCTCATATCGAGAATCATAAAAAATTTAACCGTACCGGTTAAAATTTTGTCGAATAGTTGGTAAATGGAAATCAAAAATTTAATTATTAGTACGCGGTGGAACGAATCCGAATAATACAGTTCCGGATTCGTCAGTCGTCGAATTCTGTTGAAAATTTTAATCATTTTATTTAATGTGGGAACGAAAAGGTTTCGATTCATTAGATACGTTCTGGTGATTAAGAACGTCTTCAGATAACCCGAAAATGTGGCTGCACTCGTAAGAATCTCTATAAAGTCAATGTCCTTTCTCATTTGTATGTATATTGGCTCACGGAAAAAGGAAGCTAAGTACATGTGACACATAGTCCATAGAGCCAGCAGAAAGATAGAAGCACTATGCCCTAGAACGATCATTAAAATGGTATTCGACAGGCGAGTACGCCACTTTGAAGGCCTAAACCTTCCCGAAGACGGTTGGTATTCAAAGTGGTTATAGCCAATGTATCTGGATATGTTTAGAAAGACTTTGAGTTGATTGCGAAAGCAAGTTTTCGAGATGAACAATTTGTTCATGATGTTCAAGTGCAACTGACGACTCTGTCGGGTTCCAAACAAAGATTCCCTTCAAAGCAATCACTTTATTCAATGAAATGTTCAAACGAAATAAGTAACTGTCATTAATCCATGTTGCGTCGTGGTATGGAAAATGACTGCTAAATTAGTGCTGCCACGCACCAACTTAACTGACCTTTTTGTTTGTCAGTTGTCAGTGGGTATATTAACTGTTCTAATATTCTTAGCCGACCGTTACTCACTATTAAAACATCAAAATTACTGTATTAAAGGCTTGTACACACATGCGATTGCAGTCGCATGACTATTCAGTCGCAAAAAATAGAACACATAGCTTTCAATGTAAGTGCGCTCACATGAAACCTACTAACCGCAACGTATCATGTGCGCGCACTTACATTAAAAGCTATGTGTTCTATTTTTTGCGACTGAATAGTCGTGCGACTGCAATCGCATGTGTGCACCTGGCCTAACTCAGCATGTTCCCATTTTTGCTTCCATAGATACATTATGCACATCTGTAAATACATATGTATGTTTTTTTTTTACTAATGTAGCACTGATTTGAATTCGAAGGATTATCCACTCATACATACAGTAGTGAGCGAAAGTCTAAATACGAATTCCTTTTTTTTTCATTAAAATCAGTTAGCACTTACTTACTTACTTACTTAGGTGGCGCTACAGTCCGGGGTGGACCAAGGCCCCAACCAACAACCCCTTCCAGTTAGCCCGATCCTTAGCTAACTGCCTCCAGTTGCGCACTTCACGTTGGTTGAGGTCCTTTTCCACTTTGGCGCGCAACCTTAGGCACCATCCGAGTTGGAGTCGAATACTCTGCGATCGGGATCGCTCTGCATGTCCTAGTTATCTTAAACGCCCAATGCGCAGTTTTTTGACCAAGTCGATGTCGCTGTACAGCTCGTACAGTTCGTGGTTGAATCTTCTGCTCCAAAACCCGTCAACGCGAACGGGACCCAATATCTTACGAAGGATTTCTCTCTCGAAGCGACCAAGGATATCCTTATCCGCTTTCAATAAGGCCATGCTTCAGCTCAATAAAGCTGGGATGATAAGGGTCTTACATAGAGTCTCTTTAGTTGCTCGGGAGGTGGCTTTACTACTCAATTGCCTTCTTCGCCCAAGAAACAGCGATTGGCAAGAGTATGTAGTTCCTCGTTTGATTTACGACGAGATGCCATTTTTTGGTGTTATATCAGAGCCGAGGTAGACAAAATCCTTTACTACCTCAAAGTTGTGGCTGTCTATTGTGACGTTCTGTCCAATTCGTCGATGTTCAGTGTCCCTTTTCGCTTACCGCTTAACCCACTTTAGCCGCTTACATTTCTATACTTGGAAACGCATCAGTAACAGCTCGCTGTATTCTACCAATGATGTCCCTGTCGTCGAAGTATGCAAGTAGTTGAACGGACTTTTGAAAGATCGTACCTGGTGCGTTGACTTGTATAAGCTTCCAACAATTCTTTCAAGTATGATGTTGAAGAAGTCGCATGACAGTGCGTCCTTTTTTGACATCGAAGGTCTCGGTGAGGTCATTACCGACTTTGATGGAGCAGCTAGCTTTCTCCATCGTCATCCTGCACAGACGGATGAGTTTGGCAGGGATGTCAAAACTAGACATGGCTCTATACATTTCATATCTCCAGATTCTGTCACAGGCTGCTTTGAAATCGATGAACAGGTGGTTGGTAACGACTTGGACTTCTTGGGGTTTTTCCAGTATCTGCCTAAGTGTAAAAATTTGGTCTATGCTGGACATTCCTGCCCTGAAACCGTACTGATAGGGGCCAAGGTTTCAGGAGTTCACAGAATATGACAGATAAGATCTTGTAGGCGATGTTGAGGAGACTGATGCCTCAATAATTGGAGCAGTTGAGACAGGGGGTCTCTTTTCTTGTGGATCGGGAAAACGATGATGAGATGAGATTCCATTCATCAAGCATACTTTCATCTGACCAAATCTTAGAGGTGAGTTGATGTATGCTCTCTACCAAGTCATTTCCAGTAGCTTTAAATAGCTCTGCGGCTAAACCGTAAGGTTTGGAACCTTGGATATTTGCTATCCTCACCTCGTTTTGATCAGGTGGATGGGAGTTGTGGCTATCGTCATTTAAATTGATTGGTTCATTCTGTCTGACAGCATTTCCGACCTATTTCTTTAAGGAATACGGTCCGGTGAAAATCTATTAATTAGTCCGCAATGCATCTAGCACCACCTATGTATGAGTAGGAAGCATTTTACCACTACATAGTTTTAAATACCAATGCTTCGTGGTTAAGTCTGTATACTTCGAGTAGCTACCTACTTATGCCATAAAGATGCATGATTTTATTATCCCAACCAACTTCAATAGAATAGAAAGCAAGTTATTCTTAGAAAACTATGCAAACACGACCTGAGAAAAAAAAAAACCTGTTGCTAACACTACTTAGAGATTCACTCTATTGACAATGGCGCATGGTACATGGCAGTTGCAATCAGCCTTAACACGTTTATTACGGCTCATCTCATTCATTTAGATAAATAATCACCCGGTGAGTAACCAGTATAGAATGCGATGACTTACCGCAAGTTGAAATCACCATGAATCGTTAGAGATCTTATACTAATTTGGATAAAGTTATTTTTCATAATTAGAAACTTCCTAAGTTAAGATACTTTTCCTTTTTATGGAAAGAATCGTGTCCACCCCTTACCCATACCGAACCGAAGCAGCTTACAAACTTTGCCATAAAAATAAAAGAAAGCTATCGCAGAAGATCTCTAATTCGAATATAAAAGTCACTTAATGGCACGAGTACATTTTACTGTCGTCATTACACTCTTGTAAGATGTTAACCCCCTTTAGATAGTTAATTGCAACTGGCACCAACCTGTGGTATATCTCTTTCCATAAAAAAATGTGTTAGAAGTTAGTTTTATAACCGTTGACCGGGATAAACCATTTTTCTCTTCCTCCCCGGTCTAGCAGCAGCAGCAAGACAAGCGCATCTTTTGTAATACCATAAACGAACAGCACTCTAGATCACATCTTTTAACACCAATGTACCGGTTTGAAGAGTCAAACAACAACAGCAACGAATCAAACATTCCACAAATTATATTCAAGATTCACATTTACGACGAGCTCTCGCAGGCAATTAAATTCGTTTTAACGGTTCCGTTCGCGATGCATTGAAGTTTGCCATTGTTAACCGGTTGTCATGTGTGTGGATTGTATAGATGCCACCACTGTCGTTCTGTACTGTCACAATCCTCAGCATCAGTTTACAAAACATGAACTCAGCTAAGTTTCTATCAAATCAAACACACCTCAGCAAGGTGAAGGCACCAACTAGTACCGGCTTTTTGATTGCTCCGGCGAAAACGGGTTCAAAATATTTTAAGTATACATCCCGTGATCATGGCACAGGAATTTACGTCATTAAGTTGTCTTTTTTGTTTTCAATTATTTTCTTGTTCTTCTTTGGTTTGTTGGTGTAAGCGGTGAAGATACACTGCGGTTCACTAGATTAGACGCAGGCAATTTTGGGAAATGAAAATGATCTATCTTTCGATGTATGGCGGTGCGAGACCAAAAAAATGGATGGTGAGAGAAAGGGTGGTTTGTGTTGAACGCAACTGTGAATTCCAAAATTTTAAGAGTACAGGCTAACGGTACTTTTGAGACATGTTAGTTGAATCAGTCAGATTCGCATGCAATTAAATTGGCTCATAAGATAAGAAGCAGTCAAATTACTTACTTTCTTTGTTGAAGAGTTTTTTTTTTTGTAAAAAGTGAATTTTGTCAATAATTTTGTGCTTTATTTTTTCATCAACAATGGTAAAAAAAATTGTTTGAGTGGGCGAAAATAGACGATTACCTACATACCATTCGGAAGGCTTGTCTAAGCATGCTATCATTAGCAAGATCAATCGGAGTGATCATGCGGTTGGTAGTTCTTTGAAGGATCCAAAAATTTACAAAAGAAATGTTGCCACGGCCCATGGCCATACAGCATACAGCACAGTCCGATTAGCCTCCAATTCTGACGTTTCGACAACTACGATCGTAGATGCAGCTGGTGTTACCGCAAGTAAATCCACTGTTTTTCGTGTGATTCGTAGTGCCAAATACCTCGCGAAAAATTCAAAGTTTACAATTTGTGAATGACAACATGACAACAAGGAGCAAGTTGGAATACTTTAAAAAAAAAAGGTCTTTTTTGACGAAACAAAATTTAATTTAGATGGACCGGATGGCTATAACTATAACGATCTTAGAAAAGAGAAGTTCTTTATAAACCGCCTTTAGAGCAGGGAAGGGGGCGTAATGGTCTGGGATGCAGTACCTTCGACTTGGTGGTTCAAAGCTGTAGAATGACAGGAAATAGCTGCACAGTGGTGATAAAATGTGCTTTTCCGAAGATCCATGATCTATTCGGACCACTTTTATGGATATTTCACCAAGACAGCGCTCCTATACACACAGTTCGTATTGTTAAATCATTTATTGCCAGGAAAAATGTTGAACTTCTTCATGGCCATAATATTCGCCAGACCTTAACAGTACCTATAGAAAATGTCAGAGACTGGCTCAAACGAAAAGTATAGGAAGGTGGGAAGCAACACGATGATAAAGAATCGTTTATCGAAGCCTTTAAACTTGCCTAGAATGAGATTTCAGTCGAGTATTTGGCCTCATTGTACAACTACCTCAAAGATCAAATTTTTGAGGTTATTTTGAAGAAAGCTGATTCTATTCATCATAAAAAATTGTACCTGAAGTATCTTACTTACTTACTTAGTTGGCGCTACAGCTCGAGGTGAACCTGGGCCTGCTTCTCGCAACCATTTGTGTGTGCGTGTTATATTTTTGCACGAATGGAAGGGACCTACAGTTTTTTGCCGACTCAGAACGGCGAGTTGAGAAGCTCAATCGTGACAAATGATACTCTTTGATGCTTGTCAGACATTCGAAAGAGGTGGGCACTGTGAAAAACTTTTAGGTGTTTGCGGCGGGATTCGAACCCAAGACCGCTGGCACAGTAGTCCGACGCACTAACCACTTGCGCTACGGTGCCCACTGTGAAGTATCTATGAATTCAAAATAAAAAATAAATTTTCATGAAAAGGAAACTAAAAACACTGGCGCAAATTCATAGTCAGTGTCTATTGCCGACTATAGTTACAGTCGGCACTAAATAAAAAAGCCATTTTTGCCTAGTATCGACTTTGGTATGTTTTTGTAAAGTGATTTGAACGAACAGACCCAAACGTGAAAATATTATATGAGACATTTAGAGTCGACTATAATTATTTAAAGTGACGTTTGGGTCATTTTAAATTTCGAGCCGGCTTTATGTTTAAAGTCGACTATAAGGTGACTATGAATAGCAAAAAGCATAGTTTAGGTCATGTAGGTGAATAAATTCTTTTATTATCTGCTGAATTTGCGCCATTATTTTTTTCTTTCATTTGCAAGGTGCTTTTAATCCAGTGAACCGCAGTGTATAACCTTAAACTTGAATTTTATTCTGGTGTCAGCGTGATGATCAGAGAGTTGAGGAGCAAATTTGCATCCAAAACATTTATTTACATTGTTGATGTGTATTGTTAAAGTGGAGAAGAGATGAGTTTTTTTTTTGTCTTGTGATCGAGCGCCACCAATTTACGGTAAACAAATACAGATATGGTATCGCAATCACATAAGGGAGTTCATTAGACCGGTTTTTGTTTATATACTATTTATGGTGGTTTCCTATCGCTAATTAGAAAGGTGATTCTATTCAAAATAAGCACCTATAACAGAATAAGACTAATTTATGGAAAAGAAATCAAATAAAATATTTAAATTCTAACCGATATTGAATATCGTACATAACAGAACTTACATAATAAATCGGTTGAAAAGCGGAAACCAATTTATTACATTTAGAGCTACCTACTGCTGATGACATAATTTAAAGAACCATAATAAATTATAGGATTTGTTTTTGTTAGCCCCGTTGGGATAAAGACGGTTTGACAGGAGATATTTATTATGGTTTCCAAAAGCGTAAACTTCTGCCCCACATTTGAAGTTTCTAGGCACAGTTTGAGAAGTACGATATAAAGTATCTCAATCGTATTTAAGTATAACTACTTTAATTATAGCCAAATGCTGGAATGCATTTGTGATATCGACTTACCGCGGTATTACCATAAAGATAAGAATAAACTTGATTTTACATAAGTTGCGGAGGAGTTAGTTTTTATCGATAAATTTAAAATCTTTACTGTGTTACCTTGCTTTTGACATCATCATTCGCACTCGTGATAAGGTGATTGACCGAGTCTCGTTTGTATGATTATCAACTGTTAACTGTTGCTAGGTGATTTTGTTATAGAGTTTATTTCAATTAATTCTTAACTAATTTATTAATCACGATACCTGTTCCCTGTTCGCTTCTGAAGTGTATTACCTTTTTCCACTCGTGCGTTCAATTTCAATGTATGCTGCACTGGAAATTGCTGCGTTGTGTTCGATCTGCGCACTGGTTCTCCACTCAACTAGGAGTAGCGCTATGATATTCCTCGAGGCGTGAAATCAGTGCTGTCAAAATGAAATGTTAACGATGATTTCAATTTAGTGTAGCGACATTTTTGTTTATTTGCTAAGGTAGAAAGAAAGTGTTGATACACGTTACATTAAAAAAACAAAAACAAATTAAACACGAATGTTTAAAAGTCGCAAATTTTCTTTATTTTCTACTAGTTGAACCCGTGCTCGCCTTGCTTCGCATTCTATTCTAAGGGCTTTCTCATTCATACAAATATGCAATTTCAGTGGGAGCGAAGAAACATCAAAGTATTTGTCTAAGTCCACAAAAGTGTTTAATAAATTTTTTTGATTAACTGCGTTTTCTCAAAAACGTTTCAATATGTAACTTTCAGGCCCTAAATGCAGATTTCATAGTTTTCAAAAACCGCAGCGCACCGTTGCAGAATTTTAAGTTTTAACTCGAGATCGGTTGCCGTTACATAATTTAGGCGGGCTCAAGTTTCTTAGAAGAATAGTAGGTACACCCACTTTTAGTTTTAATTTTTGTGATGGAAGCCCTGGATGGAGCAGATAGAGAATTTAAAAATTCATAGTCAGATAAAACCGATTTTAAAAATATTTAATCACCTAGTTAACCCATTAAAGCCTGGGGTCCTTTTTTTCCGCGAAAATTTTAAAATTTTCTATGAATCCATGTCCAAATGCATCTATTAAGACAAATCCTCTTAAAAAAGATTTATTTTTTTAATAGTCTATAAGTTTTGAGCCGTTGCCATATGGCAACGATAGGCCATAACGTGTACAAAAATTCCATATTATAAAGTATCTTGTGATTTGATTTTATTTGCATATACAGTAGAATCCCGATTATCTTAACATCGATTATCCGAATATCCGATTATCCGAACTCATTCGTCATGGCTTAACATCGCTGTCAAATAATAAATAATTTGAAAAGTTGGGGGGAAATCCGCTCAGCAGTGGAAAATTCGTAAGAAAAGTAACCAAACACGTTGTGCGTGAAACTTGTAAATTTGTTTTGGTTTTCCACTAACAATGATTATGATATTTCACAATTGTCAGATGGCTAGTTTCTACAGAGTTGTTCAACCTTAGGCGAAGAAAAAGAAGGTGTAAGATTAGGTCTGTTCGAGTACCTGTCCAAAACAACGCAAAACTACGAAAATCAATCAAATCCTGTTCCTGTATGAAGATTTTTCGCAGTTTTCGACAGAAGAGAGAAATTTCCCCAAGCTGCCGATTTTAGCCCAAGAAATTTCTTTGGGCAGCTTTATGAAATTGTCGAATCTGTCAAACGTCATACATTTTTCGTTTTTTGTTGTTAATGCGTTCCTGTACTTTTGCACACTTTTCCCTCTCTCTGATATATTTTTACCCCCACTCCTTGAAATTTGAGAATCTATAAATTTTAGTGCAGAAAATACGGGAACAGACCTATTGTATACGCTCTCAGTTGAGAGGAATTTTTTTGTAGTGTCATTTGGCATTTCTCCTTTACGAATATTTTGTTGTGTATGTCAAGTACCATCTCACGCAGAAGCTTTCTAAGCTCTAGATATTACTTTTAAGTGGTTTGAAAGACAAGACGAATCAGATCCCATACAGTTGTTACAACTGAAGTACATCAGGGACTTAGCCACAATGAAAATATGTGATTCATTACGTCAAACATCAATAACAAGTTATTTACGGCAAATTGTGCAGGTGCTAATAGCTGTCGTGCTATCAAGTTATCCACCAATCCGCCTCCATCTTCATCCGCTGAATCTCTATCGGTTAACTCGGCAGCTTCTGGAGGTTTAATGAATATATCAGCATCATTTTTGGTGTCATCATTTTCAAGTTCATCAATGATTTCAGCCAAAGTTAGACTAAAATAAGCATAAACAATGTTTAGAAAAAATGTACACACTATGGCCTATCGTTGCCATATGGCAACGGGCGAAGAAAAGAGTAAATATTGTTGACCGTTATGTAAATTTACCATTTAGAACTTATATCGTTAGTTAATATATGATGTTGTAGTTCGAAAAAGTTCAATAGAATCCAATTTGACTGAGTCTAACAAATTTAAAATATTACTTACATTTTTCAGTTCGGCATTTTTCGGAATTTAAATCTTTTGCCAATTTCAACTTCCAAAATCAACTTAACTGGACAAAATCACAGCTAACAAAAACAAACGTGCACAAAGCAATATCTATGTGTATTTGTTTTGACAATAAAATCGGCGATTACTAGACAACAGTTTTCAAAATCTGAAATTTTCCGTGACATGATTGCCGTTGCCATATGGCAACGATAGGCTCAAATGGGTTAAGCTAAAACCGGTTTTTTGGTATTCATAGTTGTCATAAAGTCCATATTAAACTTAGAAAGCCATTTTAAATTTAAAATGAGTCAAACGTCATTTTAAGTAAATAAAAACAGCTTTTTTCAGCATTCAATAAAGAAAGTTATTAAAATAATTCCGGGGATCGTGATTTCCAAATTTTCGAAGATGTTAAATTGATAACAAAATCAAAAATGTATAAAACCCGATCGAACCCATTTGAGGAGTTAGATGAAAAAGAATTTTATTCGAGGTATAGGTTCGACAAAACCACTGCTAAATTTTTTGTTGATATTCTTGATATGAAATAACCTCGAACGAATCGTGCGCTACCAATTCCAATACATATACATTTTGTTGGAAGAATCAGTGTAATGTTGGTAATATATATAAATATATATTTTCTTATAAGCAAATTACACAAATTACTATCCATTGATATTTTCATCTTAAGCTCATTGCCTTTGTTTTCCACCACTTCCAAAATGCCGTTCCACAAATTGCCGTAGCATTTCCCTTTTCATCGATTCCCAATTCTGTCCCCTGTCTCGTTTTATCGGAATACATATACATATATGTATGTACATCTACATATATGTATGTACATCTACATATGTACATACATGCATAAAAACTAATTGTTTTAAATTAAAAATAATAACGGAAATTGCCTTCGTTTCTATTTTTGAATCCATTTTGAAGTTTGAGTTATTTTTTTATGTGAATTTATTAGATTTCTGTCAGATTATGTTTACGTTTGGGTTTGTTTGATCAAAAAACATTTAAAATACGTTTTAAAGTAGGAACTCGTTAGAGGATGGGAAAAATGTGTCTATGAATAACAAAACTTAAAATATGGCTTTAAATAGAATCGATTTTATACCCTAATCAAAGGCTGACTCTGAATTTGCGCCTCTGTTTTGAAAACTCGTTTTAAACTTGCCTTAAACAAATCCTAATCGAGTTTAAAGCTTATTTACGTCGAATCAAGGGAAAAATAGAGTGTTTTCGATAAGATATTAATGAAAACTAGAATGAAATATGGATCACTCAAAGTCTTCCTGTGAGTGAGTTCTGTCCAGGATTCTTCTTCATCAATATCTCCATCCATTAGCTGTTACTTCGTCTTTGATTTCATCGGATGCTGTAGTTCTGTCAATGTTTTCTAAAGATGATGAACCAGGAAGCCCGACATGAGCATTTCAAAATCTTCTTTTGCCAATTGTGTTGTTTTCTTAGCAGGCAAGGGGTTTGAACTTGTTATAAGAGGGTCTGGGCTTAAAATTAACCTATTTTTATTATTTTCAGTTCCCAAACATTTTAAAAACCTTTCTTTATATAGAGTAATTCAGAGAAAGAAAATGGTTTAATAAAGGAGATATTCTTGTGCATATTTATGCACTCTGAACTCATTCAAATTTATTTCAGCTCAGCTTACATTCTTCGCACAGCTGTTAAGGTTAAAGTTCCTGTCCAATCAAGAGTGTTCCAAATAAACCATCATCAATTATTATTTAATCTATATTCTTAACTATGATACTATATGTATGTATGTATGTACATATGTATGTATATGTACGAGTATAAATTTGGGGGAAAATAAAAACAACAGCTTCAATTTAAATCACATCAATCACTCGCCATAAATCATTTGACTCATTAAACGATTTGCGAATTTATATTTAAGCCCTCGAGGAGTGTTATACCAATCAGCTTTTATTAATTAATATTTCTTTTTGTTTTGCTAATTTAAGTGGTGAAATTAAAGTGAACACTATTAATTTGAAGCGA
The DNA here is from genome assembly GCA_949775065.1 of Brachyopa scutellaris. NCBI lineage: Eukaryota > Metazoa > Arthropoda > Insecta > Diptera > Syrphidae > Brachyopa > Brachyopa scutellaris. Next base: position 87,233,343 of record OX459114.1, on the reverse strand, counting down.
TTTTGTTAGTGCTTTTCAGCGGACTAAATTGGGTTAACTCATTGAGTTCAGTTCGTTCGAACTTTCACTACACAAGTCTTCATTAAGAGAACAGTAGATGTAGAAAGACACCCGTCTTCGTCAAGTCTTGTAGTTTGAGACTTACATATGTAAAGAAACACATACATAAATGCCCAGAACTATGGACAGATAATTTCTATATTCGATTTTTTTTTTTAAAATCCAAGCCAACGCCAAAAAAATGTGCCCATTTAATTTAGACACGAACGACATTAAAGTTTCGAACCATAAAACTACGACTTCTTCTTCTACCTTTTTTTTTGAGAGAACAGTTTATAAAAATAAACTGAATTAAGATCGAACTTTGATTATGCGAAAGTACCATATCAGTGATACCCGTCTTTTCGTACAAACCATGTTCGGAGAACCCAATCACTTCCAGATGGCCTCTAATCCATTTCCATGTGGCCTTGACCTTGTTTGCAATTATTATAAGACTTGGGAAAGTGTTGATTCTAATTTTGAGGTTGTTCATAGTTTGCTGTTTTTTTTTTTTTTTTTTTTTTTTTAGAATTCAAATACAGATAAGCGATTAGAAAAAATATTCACACACTCAGTTTGACCACAGGAAATATTTTCAGAAATTTAATTTGATTTGTTTGGTGTGTGGTTTGATATCATGCAACAGCATTTAGGTCAACGTATATAATATGACTCTACCATATTCTATTGAAGGTTTTAGAGCTACCTAGGTGCAGAAGAATTAACATCTGTCAAATCCTAGGCATCTACAATATATCATAAACATCTAAAGGTGTAAGCACAGACAATACACTAAAAACAAAGTACCTAAAACTCTATTTGTACTAGACTTTGACTTTAATTTTTGGTCTATACCTATAAACATATTTGCATAATATACCTATATGTACATACGTATTGTTTACTATTATAAATGGCTCTATAAATTATTCTGTCTGGCGCCCAACGGGACAAGAGGTACGCGCGCTTGTTTATCTATAGACATTTAATTTGTTTACCTTTATAGATACTAATTTTGTGCCTTAACATTATCATGGACGTCGTTGTTAAATGAAGTGTTTCGATGAGAATGTTTTTGATCAGGCTCAGGTCGTTATTGTGTTGCACGGACCGTAAACTTTCTTTGATTCTGCACAAGTTGCTATCACATTGACAGCCGACCATTTCGGCCAAAGCGTTTTCGAATATTCGTTCGTTGAGTCTGCGCATTCCATTTTCGCTTATTTCCAGGTCAAACATATTACGATTTGAACGCAGCCATTAATGGTTTTCCAAAAACAGTCACCACACCATCGGTGCTTTATTTGAAGTTAACGTTTAATTTTATAACCTTAGCGCCTGAAATATTTCGTGGTGACAGAATAAGCTTTGTTGATTTAAGCATCATATCGGTACAGCAACACGCATGTTTGACCTTTGTGCGATGACCTTTTGTGCACTTTTCCAAAGTTCCCATCGAGTTCATGGTTGAACATGAGGAAAAAAGAGGTAACATACGAGTATCATGTTCCCTACTAAATATAACAGAGCATCTACGAGTATATAGCCCAACTATCTCCATTAATCCGGTGACTCTTAAAAAGCGTTTTTCATTAAGCGTACCTTAACTTTTAAATTGAGTACAACGTTGTGTGTGAGATATGACAGAAACCTTTATTATGGATTAAAGCATATTCAATACCATTATGCTTTAACAATGATATTATTCAAATGGCCCACGCGGCTTGGTTTACAGGACTGGATCCGAGAAGTCCAATTTTGTATGACTCTGTCACGTAAGATCTCACCAATGGTTTTGTTGTTGAGGTTGTTGCTTGTTGGACCCAAATAAAAATCTGACAAGCAGTTGTATTTTTGAATATTTGGTTTTTTTTTCCGGATATACTTAATTGTGTTTTTTGTATAAAATCAGATTTGAAAATGGTTCGCTGTGCTGTTGTGGGATGTAAGAATGGCCCATATAACAAAAAAAGTGAGAAAAATTCTGTTGCACAACGAATCGCTATCTCAATTGTTAGAATATGTAAGATTTAAGTATAGTATAACGTATATTATAACAAATATTAATGAGGTCTAAAAACCAAAAAAAGTATATCCCACAGCAAGTAACTCATTTGAAACTCCATCAGAGGAAGGACAAAATGAAAATATATCATTGTTAGAGTTTGAGGAGTTAAAAGAAGATTCTCTTCAAAACCGTGCTGGATTTATTTTAAAAAAGTGCAAAAATAATAACTACGTCGACCCCTCTTCCAGTAGCTACACTTGGGTTGATGAGCTATCCGAAGGTGGGCTTAAGAAACCAAACCAACAGTTTCTGGAAGAGATAAGAAAATATTGAAAATATTTTTATATTTCTCAATAAGGTACATTTGTCCACAACAAATAACTTTATAGAAACGCACTTAAAAACAGCAGAATCTGTACCTCTAGGAATTTATTTTTGTTATTATTTCGAATGTTGGATGTATTTTAGAACTAAGCATTTAAATAATGCCTGTTTAATCCATACAAATGTAAAAAAAAACAGAAAGTTAATTAAAACCATTGTATGAAATTGAAAAAAGAGATTTTGTCTTCTTCTTCTATATCTGAAATCGGTATATCGTGACATCACATATCAAATGTCAAAAGTGAGTTGGCATACCTTATTTATGTATATCTGTTTATCCTGAGGGATACCAATCTTTCAAAATAAACAAAGGTACCAGAAGAAAAAATGAAAAAGGAAATTTAAGAATTCTGTTCGTTTTGACGTTATTCCTTGCTCAGGTAATTTTTTGGTCGTCGACAGGTTTGAATGATATTGTTCGTCAATTGGTCAATTGTTGTTGGTTTATTGCCATAAGCCAGCGATTAAATGCAGCCCCAGCGAAACAAAAGTCTGAGGGCATTAAATCGCACAATCTTGACGGCCATTCCACATCGCCTATTCTTAAAATAACGCGTTCTGGGAACTTTTCTTGTAGCAAACTCCAATGTAACGCCCGATGTATAGCACATTGCGCCGTCATGTCGTCCAGGCCCATGTCATCCAAATGAGGCCATAAAAACTCAGTTATCATGGCCGCATACTATTCGCCATTGACAGTCAGTCTGTATGGCCCTATGACGTGCCGCCTGACCAAAATCCACACCAAACAGTTTCTCCGGATGCTATGGAGACTCTTGATACGAAGATCTTGATGCGGGAAGATTGCTTGTTCATGAAGCCGTTCAGCAAAAAATGAGCTCCATCACTGAAGATGATTTTTTTGCCAATATTTGGATCAATTTCCAACTGCTCCAGAGCCAAATCACAGAACGTACGACGAGATTGGTGATCTTGGTGATTCAGTTCTTTTGTCAATTGAATCTTATACGGATGCATGCCTAAGTATTTTCACAAATTTTTCCAAGTTGAGGTCACAGAAAGACCTAATTCCTTATGCATGACTCGGAAACGAGAGGTTTGGGTCTTCAGCCACACTTTCAGCAACAGTTGCAATATTCCCATTTGACCAGCGTCGCGCGTCGTTCAGGGACTGCTTGATAAGCAACCGAACCGCTTTCGCCGAATTTCGCGATAATTCGTTGGATCATTTCGATGATAATTTCGGCCGAAAATATTTCGTAGCTCTCGAAAAGTTTGGCGAACAGGACATGACTTTTTCTAATAAATGTTGACTATTTCGACGAGTTATTGAATGATGTGTAAAATGATGACTGATTGAACACAAATGTCAAGGAATGACAGCACTGTCACTTGAAACGTCAGAGCAATAAGGATTTTAGAGTTCGGACATAGCTATGTACTGCAAATCCCTATGTCTTTAGAAGGTTGAAATAATCATGTTTCATGTCTTTAAAAAAGACCTCCAGACATTCACTTCTTCGACAGAGTAGTACCTCACAGGTTCTTATTAGATGATTGGGAATTTTTTCATTATCTGCAGGCTTCATACTTCCTATATTAAGTACCTTGCGCTTGTCGCATTTCGCAATTTGGAGCTAAAAGGTTATGAGGTCAGCGTTTTATTTGAAGCTTGGCCACAACTTGCTTCCTATAGGTATCTTCGAGGATAGGCTAGGCTGCATGCATTCTCCTATTGCTTGTAATCATTGATTAAGATCCCCCCCTTCATAATGAGCAGGTTTCAAGGTGTGACAGTACAAGGACATTGATGTCACTAATGTATCAACAAAGTCCAATGACTGAAGTGCACAGCCCCATCACTAATTTCAATTTCCCCTTACCTACCATCTACCTGGCAATTCAATTAGAAAACAAACTTCTTATTATTGTCTAACAACATATTATTAGCTTTTTGTATCTCTCAAGAGCGTGGGAAAATCGTTAATAGTTGGTATGCTTCGTTAGGCTCACCCCCCTTTCCCGGTGTAAATTACCCGGCTTCTTGTTTACTCCTCCATGTCACGGTCTATAAAATTAGTCAGCATTCTTATATTGCCGGCCTCGGATGCGGCAATACTTTTTTTTGTATATAAATAAATCAACTTCAAGCGAAAAGTACTAGACACAGAGAGGTACACACACAAGTCGTTAGTATTTCAGTAGCGGAATTCTTTCACTCCAGACTGCTGCCGCAGAAGTTTCTAATAAAAAAAAATAAATAAATTGCATGCTCTCTGATTATAAATAGATGATCACTTTCACTTGACGGTTTTTTTTTTTTTTTTAATGAAATCGTTTGTGGACGAATGATCTCCGATTGTGCAATCGCAAGTAAGATGGATGTGTGCCTTCGTTTAGGGCTATGCTGTGCGTATACAAGCGCAATCATTGTTATCTGTGGTTGCTCGTCTGTGACCAGAGTGAGATGTGTGTAGGTTAGGCACTTTGTATTCAGGAATAGGGCGCCAATATATTATTTGAAATAGATTAGCACGAATGGAATACGAATGCAACAAGTAATCAAAATAATTAAGTTGTTCGCGGTATTGATTTAAATTGTAGTGACATGGAAACTAGACGGGAGTGGGAATAGCAAGCACAAGTCTTGATGATTTTCTAATTAGGAACGCTCTAGGAATGACAATAATCAGAAGAAACTTAACAAAGCAATGACCTTATGTTCTCGCGTAGACCCGGAGTATCAGCCATTCTCTTAGTTCGTGTTCTAATTTCCTCATAGATAGAAACTCACGGTTTTATTACCAGATTCGCGCTTGAGAAGTTTCTTATGACAGAATAGGCGGCGTTGTCCAGGAAACTTGTTTAGATTTTCCATTCCATCGATCAGAACACACACTGTACACTTGTACAGACTGCCACCGCACTAGAATCTAGATTCTGGAAGGGAATTGCTTCAAGATTTTCAATAATTTAATGAAAAACTGGTAAATGACATAAACGCATCTCTAATCAAGCTCCGGCGTGCATCAAATATGAATGAAATTAAAAAAAGAACATTTCGTGGACATTACAATTGATTAACATAATATACATACATAATATATATGCTCATTAAAAAGAACACCGTCATAACTCCAAAAACATCATTCTTCAGAAAACGAAATTTAAACTTTGCATTGTTGAATTTTATAATTGTCTTCATTTTTATCACTTCATTCTTTTTTTGTTTGATAGAGCCATTAATTGCAGTTAGATGTAATGCAACGAAATTTAATTTTCTAAATTATGTATACCTATAAAAAATTATAAAAACATCATAGTTTCACATGTGACGTTATTAAGATTGAGGCATATTTGAAATGTGTCATAAGTCGAAATATGACTTTTTTCCACAATTAAATTATTTGTTTGCGACGCATATTTTTTGTTCTATAACGTCATAACACAAAATAAAACGTTTTAAACTTGAAAAACCAGTACACATATTGGACTAACCTGGAATAGAAAACAGTTTTATCACAAAATATGACAGTTTTTAAATAATAAATGAATAGTTTTCACATCAAAGGTCACTGCGTAAATCAGAATAAAACTGTATTTCCACAAATAAAAAGTTCAAAAGTGACAGTCACCATAACGACACTTGGCCCTACAGTCGTCAATTTTTAAGTTATAGAAATGACTGTCTTCCGTAATAAACTTTATAGAAAATGGGTTTGAACTGTATCATTAAGTAAAAATTGTTGTTTTTTGAGATATGACGGTGATCTTTTTAATGAGCGATATGCATACATACAAATGTAAGTCTTACAGTGAAAAAAACCGTTTCTGCGTCAACCATTTGACATAACCTAACCTACTTCTACCAACAAATGTCAGTTTAATTTGTGGTCAAAATAGGTCTGTTCGAATATCCAAATATATATTCGAACTCGGAGAGTCAAGTTTGGAGAAGTGGGGTGAAATTCTCTCAGAGATAGGAAAATTACGAAAAGTAAAGAAAAGCGCATAAAAATGATAAAAACGAAAAACGAAGCACTGCGAATTTTTTTATTTTCTCGAGACAGGATTTCGTAATTTTACGAAAAATTTCGTAGTTTTGAGAGAGTACGCGAAAAGACCTAATGAATTTCCTTATACTTCTTCTGAATGATTTGTTGTGAAATAAAAACGACAGTTGGCAGCACCATTTTTTTTATTAATCTGGTACATTTAAGGAAAATACAATAAACATATCAACAAATAGTTAAGAATATTTTCTTACTTTTCATTGTCCTCAACCTTTTAAAACAATGGCGCAAATACATAGGCATGAATAGTGCCTATAGCCGACTATAGTTACAGCCGGCACTGAATAAAAAAGCCGGATATAACTTTTCGTTATTCATAAACACATTTTTGCCTGTGTACTAGTTAGTTAGTATCGACATTGGTATGTTTTTGTAAAGTGATTTGAACGAACAAACCCAAACGTCAAAATATTATATGAGAAATTTATAGCCGACTCTAACTATTTAAAGTGACGTTTGGCTCATTTTAAATTTTGAGCTGGCTATATGTTTTAAGTCGACTATAAGCTGACTGTGAATAGCAAAAAGTATATTTTAGGTTATGTAGGTGAATAAATTCTTTTATTGTCGGTTTTATCCGTCTTTGAATTTGCGCCAATGTTTCATTTTTTGGAAAACGATAGAAGTGTATGTCATTTGTGAGTGAGGCTCGAATAATAGCTCTGATAATGTATTTGAACGTTTGAACCGTTTGTGGATCATTGGCGTGTATCTCACCCTTAACACCGCGTCTAAACGACACATTTCTGATGGCAGGATTTCATTGGAAGAGAAAAATAGAGAAAATATAAAAGTTGGCAAGCCATCAAAATGGCGGATGGAGACCGCCATATGTCGATAGCATGCCATTAATAGCAGGAATTTTCGCATGCCATTGATGGCTTGCTATTTTTGCTTTTTTCTCTTTTTTCTCTTCCAATGAAATCCTGCCATCAGAAATGTCTCGTGGAGACGCGGTGTAACGGAAGAAACAAATCATTAACGGTTGGCTGAGCTGCGCGAAAAAGTTATTCATAGCGATCGAAAAAGTATGAACTTTCCGAAAGGTATCCGTGAAATTGTCACAATATCCTGTGCATTTCTAACGCATACAGAGTGTCACAGTTAAGAGGTATAATCCTTTAAGTGGAGATTCCTGAAGTTCCGGTGAACAGAACATCGTATGGCAGAGGAAGGGAGGGGGTCTATTTTCACCCCCTCCGAGTTATAGGGCGTTGAAGTGAGGCACCACTGATTTGGGGGTATAACCACTGCAAATGATATTACTTCTGAACTATTATAGCTACAAAAACAGCATAAAAAGTGTTGCAGACATGAAGTGTAATTTTATGCAGCTACAAATAAATAAAATAAAAAAAATAAATTGAACCCAAAATTATGAAAATTTGTGTTCCAATTTTTTATTTAAAATGCATTTTTCTCAAAACTTTTGCTTAATAAAAAGTTTTTTTTTTTTACTAAACTTTTATCTCTGACCAATTTTCTAAAAATTATGTTAAACAAATTTTATACGTAAGAAAAACAAAAGTAGTAGTAAAAGCCATTTTTTGTCAGACGAAAATGATAAAAAAAAAAAGCCCTGCAAAACAAAGAATTATTGAACGTTACGGCCCCAACCTGATAGGCAACAGTTTTCTCGTGTTAATTAGGCTATGACGTGAGATGGAGTAGTGTACCATTTCTGAAAGTATTTGGACTCAGCATGAACATATTTAGCCATTTCAATAATCTATACTAGAGGTTTTAAATTAAGATAATAGCTTAGAGGTTTCGATAACAATGGCCAGTGAGGAAGTCTGTTAAGAGCCAAGCGTTAATCACGTTTGTCCTATGGTGGAATCTTTGGATCTACTACTGGAGAAATTTATGAATTTCTTCTTAGTTCTACTAGAAGAGCTTTCCTTGCTATTCCTAGCGATGGCGGGCGATTTTAAGTTGCAGAGTGGTTAGGCCATAGAAGAGTAATTAAGATTAGGAGCTTGTGATACTTAAACACTTGCTTGTCAACGACGCCTGTAGGATACCGTCCTTGGGCTCTGCCATGCATTTAAGATCCATATGACTTTGAAGATTTTTCGCCAACGTACATCATAAGATCACTGCTGCGATCAATGAAAGATTAGCTCAATCACACTCAGTTTAAAGTCTTGAATCCTTTGGACAGACTACTTGTATTGAGGCTCTACCTTAAATTACGGGTATACTTCCTTCTACGTTTCTTATACGCATGTGCCTGATGCCTTTTCTGTAAAATATTTGGTGTTTTTGACCAATTGACACATATGCTTTCCAAAATTTCTATCCACTCCTTAAGTGTGTTAAAACTTTATTTTTCTTTCTTTGTAGATTCCTCGGACATTGTAGACTGTAAATTAAAACTAATTCTCGGCTTAATATGGACACTAATTCTTCACTATTCCATCTCAATGCCAATGTGGGATGGCGAGGACGAAAACCATATAAATGGCTCAGGTGCAACACCCAAACAAAGGTAACCGAAGTCTTACAATATAATTCCGAAAGTATATACCTCTAAATATTTATTATTATTTTTCAATCGGATAGACTCCTTAACTGGATCCACACAAGAATCCCAGAGATGCCAATTCACAACTTCACAAATGATTGGACCAGTGGTAAGGCTGTCGGTGCATTGGTTGATGCCTGTGCACCGGGTCTTTGCCCCGACTGGGATATGTGGGATCCCAAAGATGCTGTCCAAAATGCATCCGAAGCCATGGGTCTGGCCGATGATTGGCTCAATGTTCGCCAATTGATCAAACCCGAAGAATTGGTCAATCCCAATGTAGATGAACAATCCATGATGACATATCTGTCGCAATATCCAAATTCGAAATTGAAGACAGGCGCACCATTAAGACCTAAAACCAATCCAAATAGGTGAGTTCAAAGAAGATGTAAATATAAATGCTCTTTTGCAACGGTTACTTACTCTTTTCGTAAAAACAATTGTATCTGTCAAATTTTCCTACCGTTTGTTTCAAACCAGCACGATAACTTAACTAAATGTTTTTTTTTTCAAATTATTTAAACAAACAAAAAAACATTCAACCTGTGAAAGTTCTAATTAATTTGTTCTCTTTTACTTTCTTTGGGTAAACATAAAAAAAAAATGTTTTATTGCAAAACTCTATCAGCATTCCTCCTCCCCGGTAAGTTTGGAATGAGGATTCAATGTTTTCGTTTGTATCCTTATTTTGAATGCGCTTATTCAGTCCAATGCAAGTGTTGTTCATGCAGTTTTGGGTCAAAGGTGTACCTACACACTTTAGTATACATAGAAAATATACACCTATGACCAGTACTGTTTTTCTTATTTTGCTGCGCTAATTTTCCGTACTATTGAAAATGTATTCAAGCTGGAATGGCTCTATGTTAATTAATTCGTATGTTTTTCTTTGTATCCCACTAATAGCTATTCATTTATATTTTTATTTCTTTTGTTTTATTATAATATAGTTTTGATTCAACAAATTTCGTTCAAATTCAGTTGCTCTTACTGTATGTAGTTCTAATAGTATACTGCATACTCTTAGGGGGTAATCAAATATTTTTGTCGGAAAATAATTAAAATAATATCGTAGATGAATTCATAGCATATTCTTAGGCTATCATTACTAACCAAACCAAGAGAACATAACCGCATTTTTGTTGTTGAAAAATGTGCATTTATACGGGGTCTTTAATTTATTTTAAACTAATATACAGTAAAACCTGCGAATAGTGGAATGCCTCGGTGCACATGTTTTTCCACTATTCGGAACATTTCTACTATTCGCAATTTTTTCCACAATCGGCAACCTAATTTCTTTTATTATTTTTCGATCAATTTTGATATCGAAGTTCAGAATGTGTACTTGCTGAATGTAGCCGCTAGTAGAATGAGACACACACGAAAAGAGACAGTTGAAATGTCAAAATTCTCGGAAAAGGAAACGAAGCCGATAAAATGTTAATGAATTTGGACGTATTCATATCTTGATTCTGCTATTGAAGAGTGAATTTGTATGGGGAAAAAACAAAATTCATTGAAAAATTTTCCAGTATTCAGATTTCGCAGGTTCCACTATATGAGTGAGTTTGTATGAAGGAAATTAAAATTGGCATCCAAAAATGTCCACTATCCAGGTTTCGCAAGATTATTTTATTCGCAGATTCCACTATTCACAAGTTTTACTGTAGTTGATATTTTTATTCCTACAATCGTACCCAAAGAACAGAGACTGTGCGATGAAACGTCAAACACAATCACTCCTGTGATCAATTTCGATCGAATTCCAATCCCTTCGGTTTTCAGTGTTTCGGTGAGCTGACTTTCACATTTTTCACCTTGTAAGTCTGCTCGTTTTCAATCCGGTCGGAATTGATCAGAGGGGTGAATATCAACCAAATGGACGCCTCATTCCATTCTGTTTATTATTTTAAGGAAATCTAACACAATTGCGGTTCGTTTTCGTCAACAATCGAATTGTTATTGGTACCTAGTACGATACGAATCGTAACGTAATCATTTATAAAAAAAAACTCATACAATGGCAATCGATTAACTCAGATTTTGGCATGAACATGTTCATAACGATTCTAGCCCTCTTCATCAGTTTAAGGCCATCTATCTTTTGATACTACAACCTATGAACGTGCCATTGGTATCATTTTTGATAACACCTGAAACCCGAAAGTCATATATAAATATGGCTCGTTTTACCAGTAGATAGAAATTAAAAATACTCTTCTCTGAGGTTAGAAATGTTACGTATTTTTTTGTAGTGAGGTTTTACTTTTTCAAAAAGAACTTTCTTTTATCGGAAGACGCCATAGTTTCTTTATTCGCCAGATAGCATAAAATCGGACTTATCAGTATTATAGTCTTTAGTATTGATTTCAGCGAGGATAACATTTTGTCCTTATTTCTATCTGATCTCAATTGTTCTCGCCGATCCACGCTAAAGCCATCTTGTTGCTGAACAACGGATAGAGTAGCAGTGAGGCATTCAAATCAAAAGGCTCAACTATAATAGTCGAAAGCAATCGGAAGCTACTGTCAAAATTCTGCGTTAAGTTTTCTTCTGTACTGTCAATTACTCAAATTGCCCATAATAGGAACATGTGGACGGAAGCGATTTGCTGTTAAAGTCAAATATCATACGAAATATTCATACGAAATAGCGAATGGGTTGGCTCCTTTCGTAAGTGCGCAGAAGTAAACGAAAACTTAACGAATCGAAGCGGAAAGCTAATATAGTCGTACAAAACAAGTTTCTTGTGTTCGCACCGTTAGGTACGTCGGCGTACTCTTCTCTTATAAGTCTAAATTCATAAACCGCAAGCTAAGCTGAGCAAATGATGAATGAAAGACCGAACAACTTTTGTTCACTCTATGCCACATATCTCGTGCTTCCGCATTGTGAATAACTACATACATTCGAACATATGTGTTTGTGTTTTGCGGATTAACTCTTTAGGCTTGCAGCTCTATGGAAATCCATTGTAAAACTCAACTAATACATTTCGCCATCTCTCTCATTTAGAGTACGTGCCTATGGCCCAGGAATTGAACCAGTTGGTCCAGTCGTTGCCGCTCCAGCTAACTTCACCGTTGAGACTTTCTCTGCGGGAAAGGGTAACACAATCTCACATCCTTTTCAAACAACAAAGAGTGAAACTTTTAAAATTCCTTCAGGTTCCGTCGATGTCGATGTCATCGCACCCAATGGCCTGCCCGAGAAGGCCGATGTCCGTTTCAACAATGATAAAAATCTAACCTACTCCGTCTCGTATATCCCCACCATGGAGGGCGATCACAAGGTGTTTGTGAAATTCTCTGGACGTGACATTCCAAAGAGTCCGTTCCAAGTGAAGGTCGAGGGTCATGCCGGTGATGCTTCTAAAGTTAAAGTCACCGGTCCTGGTGTTCAACCTGCCGGTGTATCCATCAATAAGCCAACATTCTTTGATGTCCTAACCACTGGCGCAGGCCGTGGAGTGCCGGAAGTAATCATCATCGATCCAGCAAATCACAAAACATCTGTTCCAGCGAAGTTGAGGCAAATCGAAGATGACGTCTGGCGCTGCGAATATGTGACTCCTCTAACGGGACTGCATTCGATAAACGTTTTCTATGCAGGTACTCCGATTCCAAACAGTCCGTTCCCTGTGAAGGTATCACCGCTGTCTGATGCAAGGAAGGTGCGTGCCAGTGGCCGTGGTCTTCAAGGAACCGGCGTAAGGGTTGGAGATGATGCAGATTTCAAGGTCTACACGGATGGAGCTGGTGAGGGTATTCCCGAGGTCCGGGTTATCGGACCCGGTGGAGCAAACCAAAATGTCGCTCTTACCAAAGTCGATGGAACGACATATGAAGCCCATTACTTCCCAAACAAGGAAGGTCGTTATGTGGTGATGGTGACTTTTGGTGGACAGGAGGTTCCCAAGAGTCCGTTTGAGGTGAAAGTTGGTCCCAAGAAGGAGTCGTCGATTGTCGCATATGGACCTGGTTTGACAGGAGGTGTGATTGGATATCCTGCCGCCTTTGTTGTGGAGACAAATGGTGAAACTGGTGCGCTGGGATTCACTGTTGCTGGTCCATCTCAAGCTGAGATCGAATGCCATGATAATGGCGATGGTTCCGCTTTGGTTAAGTACCATCCCACCGCGGTGGGTGAGTATGCAGTGCATATTCTCTGCGACAATGAGGACATCCCTAAGAGTCCCTTCATCGCACAAATTCTTCCAAGAACCGATTTCCATCCTGAACTTGTGAAGACTTCTGGTCCTGGCTTGGAGAAAAATGGCATTACACTTGGTGAACCTACAACCTTCACTGTGGACACAACGAAGGCCGGCAATGCTCCTCTGGAAGTGATTGTTGAAGACGTTTATGCTACGAAACTTCCCGTCATCGTGCAAGAGAAGCCCGATGGAACTAAGCTGTGCACATACACGCCCACATCTGGCGTTCCACATACTGTGGAAGGTAAGAAAATTGATTAGAAACTCTCGTTTGAGGTCAGTTATAAAATGTTGCTTAATTCCAGTGAACTATGGTAGCGTTGCCACACCAAACTCCCCCCATCGAGTTTACGTAGGCGTCCCTATCGATCCCACCAAAGTCCAAACATTTGGACCTTGGCTCGAGCCTGGCGTACGCCCCAATATCGCGACACACTTCAATGTAGATGCCCGCGAGGCCGGTGAGGCCGAACTCCAAGTTAAAATCATGCACGAAGATACCAAGGCTGAGGTACCATGCCGCGTCATCGATAACGAAGACAGCACCTACACCGTCGAGGTTATCCCGCCAGCCAACGGCTCTTACACCACCTCCATGACCTATGGTGGCCTGAGAGTGCCGCTCGGCCAAAAGGTGGTCGTACAGCACACCGTGGACGTGTCGAAGATCAAAGTGGACGGTCTGGAGCCAAGTAAGTACCTAATCCCATTGTACACTCTCTCATTCTTTGCATAATTCATTGTGAAAACAAGAAAAGGTCATCTAAGCAATTTATTACAAACTCACAAGCTGCACCATTGAATAGTCTACAGCAGTTCCGCGTGATAACGAATGGCCTGCCGAGGGCGGATCTATCTGTGACCATCACAAGTCCATCGGGGAATCGTGTCAAGGCGCATATCATACCGACAGCCGAGGGATTTCTAGTGAACTTCACACCCACCCAGCTGGGGGAGTACCTCTTGAGTATATGCTTCGGCGGTAACCCGATAACGCCTCGTCCGTTCTGCTTGCAATGCCTGACGGGAAGCGATTCGAATAAAGTACGGGCTTATGGTCCCGGTCTAGAACGAGGTGTCGTTGGCCAGCCGGCTGAGTTTATGATTGACACTAGAGGTGCTGGACAAGGGGGACTGGGCGTAACTGTAGAGGGTCCTTGTGAAGCGGCCATCAATTGCCGCGACAATGGCGATGGCACCTGTAACGTGGCCTATTTGCCAACGGAAATCGGAGACTACACGGTGAACGTGACTTTCAACGAACGACATGTAAGCGGGTCTCCCTTTCAACCGATTATAGTACCGCAGCCAAACTTGAATAAGATCCGGGTGACTGGAATGGGAATTCAGCCACACGGTACGAAGAAGGCATTGCGTTGCATTACGTTGATGTTGGTTTTGCGTTTTTCAGTGTTAGCCTAGTGCAGAGTGCAGAGTGCCCTTTGAGAGCATGAATGATATCCGAACGAGCGCGCTAAAGAAGACAGCCAGCTACCTGCTTATTAATACCACCCAGAGTTCTACTTTGACTAAGGCCCGGCTTAAATAAAAAGTATTCTAACACTGCAATTGCTAACCACAAACAAAAGCACTCATGACTCTTAAGCCACCGCATGCATTTTTTTTTTCGTTTTCATTTTGATAACATTATTCGTTGTGTTGTTTTCTTTTAGTAGTGCCTGTTCCTTTGTGTCAAACTAATGGTTTTTTCTCTCTTGTAGGTGTCATAATGAACGCTCCCACCGACTTCTCCGTGGACATGAGCAAGGTTGGCAACGACATTGATTCGAAAAAACTCACATGCGCCATCTTTGATCCAAAGGGCAACGTGCTACCGAGCAAGGTAGTTCCTAGTGAAAAGGATGACATCTTCCGTATCATGTACACACCATTCGAGGCAGGACGTCACACTATTGAGCTTTTGTACGATAATATTCCAGTGCCAGGATCACCGTTCGTTGTTCACGTGAAGAGCGGTTGTGATCCGTCACGCTGCAAGGCGTATGGTCCTGGATTGGAGAAGGGTTTCACAAATCAAAATAACAAATTCACAGTGGAAACTAAGGGAGCCGGTACCGGTGGTCTTTCGTTGGCCATTGAAGGTCCCTCGGAGGCGAAAATGAGCTGTACCGATAATCGGGATGGTAGTTGTGATGTTGAATATGTGGCAACAGATCCAGGAGAGTATGATATTACGATTCGTTTTACGGATAAGCACATCCCTGGATCACCATTCAGGGTGGTGGTTGAAGAAACCGTCGATCCAACTAAAGTGAAGGTCTATGGTCCTGGCATTGAACACGGAGAGGTGAGAGAAGGTTTACCAACTTATTTCAATGTGGATGTAGCTGAAGCTGGTCCCGGACGAATTGCTGTTAAACTGACAAACTCTGAAGGTATCCCTGTGGATAATTTGAACGTGGAGGACAAGGGTAATGGAGTGTATGCTGTGCATTATGTTCCACCAAAGCAAGGATCTGTGCTAACGTGCCAAGTGAAGTTCTCTGATGTTGAAGTGCCATGCAGGTGAGTTGCAAATGTTCATATTTTTAGTTTCGTTGAGTTTTATTTTCCGTAAGATGGCGCTGTTATGACACCAATATCAGTTATTCGAATATATTATGCTTGTGTCATTTATTGGCAGAATGCACGTTCCAATTCTGTCAGAACTGCGAACGTTTGTCTCCGCTGACGAAAGTGAACAAAAACTTAACGCAACTTTTAGATGCTGCCCTGTTTATGATTTTATGGAAGTGTCATTTCTGTCAGACACCGATAAAAAATTAATTTATTTATGAAAAAAATCCTTCTTCTTCTTCTTCTTAGTCCTTTCATCATGACCGTCTTCCCTAAAGCCGAACCGGAAAATGTGAAAATTATTGGTGACAGTGAAAAGAAAAAGTTACCAGCATCATTGCCAGCGAAGTTCCAAATCGACACAAAAACTGCCGGCGAGGCTGACATCAATGTGACGATAAAGAATCCCAAGGGAAAAGCCATCGCGCCAATACTAGAAAAGATCGATAAAGACACTTATGTACTCTCGTTCGTGCCCGATGAGTGTGGAACCTATCACGTAAGCGTATTGTATGGTGAAAAGCACATCCAAGGATCTCCATTCACGCTACAAGCATTTGCCACTGGTGAAGCGAAAAAATGTAAACTGGTCGATGAAGCACCCAAAATTCAACCATCTGGTAGCAAGACTCATCTCAGTGTGGATGCTAGAGACGCCGGTGATGGTGCTGTCACCTGTAAGGTCACATCAAAGAGTGGAAAGTAGGTTGAGACAGATCGTGTAAAAGAATCTTTGTTTAAAAAAAAAACTTAATTTTCCAGAGAAATCGTTGACATCGATGTCATTGAGAAGGATGGACTCTTTGATATTTACTACGCGCTCAAGGATCCTGGCGAGTACGATATTAACGTAAAGTTTGGTGGACAGAATATACCAAACGGTAGCTTCTCAACTAAGGTAGTTTAAAATTGGATTTTTTCTCTTAACTCTATCGTATACATAAGTGAATGTTCTTCATTCAAGTCATTAGAATGTTAATTGTTACAGATAGATATACATACATACATATGTATTTGTATTTGTTGCGCTGTCCTTTTTTTTTCAATTTGTTGTTCCTTATTAAGTTACCAAAGAAAAAAAGTCATTGTTTCATGTTTCAAAGGACATGCATTTTGTTAATTCGTTTTACAAAAATACACAAACAAAAAGAAAATGATATTAATACTGTTCAATACCGTTAGATGTCTTACCATTATTTATTTTGTTATTTCACACATTATCTTCTATCATTTCAGTTATAAGTTCATAGAATAAAAATACCATTGATTCGTTAAAAAGAAATTTTGAAAAACAAAAAGAAAAATATAAAAAGATGCAGATACAGAAAAAAAAACATACCAAACCTCTCTTTCATTTGGCATGGTTTTTTTGTTTGGCTTTGAATTAAAAATGAAACTTTATTTTTTCCAAATTAAAACATAAATATGACTTGCCTATGAAATAACAATAATAATAATAACTATGCTTTATTAACTCTGTTTGTTTGTGTGTTTTTGCAATAGAAAACTTTACCTCCAATGCTTTGACAAAATTCATATCGTATGTATGTATGTTTGTGTGACATACCTGTATATGTATGTATTTAGATTAGAATATTGAGTGACAGTTCAGAAACAACTTGAACTGAAACACTCAATATTGGCACGCAATGATTTTCGGTGTTTAACTCGAAAGCAAAGTGTTAACATTTTTCACATTATTTTTTTTTTAAGAACAAATACTATTTTTTTATATAAATTTAATGTATTATGCTAATATAGCGGTAAAAATGCGATGTGAATAACTTAAAGGAAAATAATTAATCCTTTTTTGTGCTGGTAGCTATATTGACAGTAACATGCGGTCTGTTAAATTTTCAAATGATGCCAGTTGTCAGGGCAAGATATTTGCGTTCGATGAAACGAGGGTTGCACTGGGTTTTTTGACAACCACGAAAATAATTGACGCTAGTCAGTGCACCCTAGGGCTGGCGACATCAAACAAACCTATTATTGCAAGTGGAGACCATTATAGCAGTTATATAGCTATATAGCTATAGCAGCATGCTCTTATCGCCTACCATCTATCGCACACCTCATCGCCAATAGAACTGTCCATTGCCATTTTGTATTATCAGCTATCAACTATACAAAAAACTTTACTGAAAAATTATGCTATGAAATGCCCACCAAAGAAAATCTGCCATTTCTTCTGCTGTCTGCGTTCAGCTTTTGCTTTTGCTTTTGCGATAAAATTATCGCTAGTGGAGACTGTAATGCCTTTAGATTTAGGTTAATTGATGTCTGCTCTAGGGTACACTGATTTCGCCATGAAGTGTTCAATGTCCACCAGTGCTGCACTGAAATCGCACTGATTTTGCTGTAATGCGTTCGATATGCGCAGTGGTGCAGCGTGGATATGCAGTGCAAGAAAAAGGGCTGTCAAACATTTAGCTTATTTGTCAGTTGGTTTTTTGTCATTGTTGTTGTGTTGTTTGTGTTCGAGTAGATTGTTGAAAACAAACAAGGTTTGTTTAGTAACTTGTAATTTGTACAAATTCGTACAAATTTTCACAAATTCCTGTTTAGTAACCCAAAAAACTTGCAACAAATCGTAACAAAGAGAGCCAAATGAGAGGGTCAAAAAGTTCCCCTCCAATTCAGAAACTTGCGAATTGTTACACCGCCCCTTTCTTCGCGTGTGGGTAAAACCCGTCAAAATAGCCATCTAACTTTAGGTGGCGCTACAGCTCGGGGTGAACCTGTGCCTTCTTCTCGCCACCATTTGTGTGTGCGTGTTATATTTTTGCGCGAAACAACCATCTGTCGTTTGTTTAAATGGAAAAGCGAATGTGTCACCAGCGTTAAGTTTATACCCACAAAATGTTAAAAGTGTGGTGCAAAGTTTTCCGCTTTCTGAGAGAATTTTCTTCCCCTTTTAGAATTTGACAGGTTTTACCCACTTGACTGCAAAAATTTACCAAACAGACATACAATGACCTAAACTAGCACA
This sequence comes from Brachyopa scutellaris, assembly GCA_949775065.1. NCBI lineage: Eukaryota > Metazoa > Arthropoda > Insecta > Diptera > Syrphidae > Brachyopa > Brachyopa scutellaris. Next base: position 87,214,556 of record OX459114.1, on the reverse strand, counting down.
TGAATGTACAAAATTACTTTACTTCGGTTGTTGAAGAGTGACAGTTGTCAATACGGATTATTTGCGTTCGATGAAACGGGGGTTGCACTGGGTTTTTTCGACAACCTCACTGACAGTCTGTAGGGCTGTGGACATCGAACAAAGCTATTGATATTCGTACTTCTTTGTTGTTACAGTATAGCAATCACAGTACTAAATAAGACCTATTGACTTATTTTAAACCAATCTTATACTGAAAGCTGTACAGTGAGCATCCTCAGATAGTCAGAGCTTAAACAGAACCTTAACTAAAAATCCTTTCAGAGTCCAACCTTAAGCTGCTTTCGGTTTCACGAAACAAGTTGGCTGAATTCCACCTTTCACGTGCTGTTTTATAGACTCCATTAGGCGTGGCGTTATTCAAACCTCTCTTAATCCCTATAGAGAAAGTCTATGTCATCAAGATTTTATAACAAACATTTAGTTAAAAGTGCTGAGAATCAAAAAAAAAAATGTAGTCTTAACTTCGAACTGTCAATATTTTATTCGTGTTCCATAGATTTTTAAACTCGTTCCACAAACTGAGTTTTACTTCAAATAAGGAAGTTCCCATTTCCCGTACTCTCTGCAGTAAAATTTACAGATTCTGTTATTTCAATGAGTGGGGGTAAAAATCTCAGAGAGAGGTAAAAGTTTTCAAAAGTACAGAAACGCATTGAACAATAAAAATGGAAAATGTGTGACATTTGACAGATTTGACAGTTTTCATAAAGCTGTCCAAAGAAGTTTCTTTGCCTAAAATTCGCAGCATGAAGAAATTTCTTTCTCTCTTCTGTAAAAAAAAAACACTGGGAAAAATCTTCCTATTGGAACAGGATTTGACTGATTTTCATAGTTTTTTGCAGTTTTGGACAGGTACGGGAACAGATCTATTAAGTCATTCGCATTTTTGTATTGTTTCAAACACGATTGTTTATGTGCCAATGCTTATCGATGATATCAGCATCGATGTGTTACGCTTCGATAAAATCCAATGATTCTCCAGGGCCATAGATGTTACGCAAAGCTGGAAAAATGGACGTTTAGCATTCCAGTCCACAAAAAAATAGGATTATTTGAATAGTTCTAATGACAACCAATGTCGGTCGTGTTGCAGTTTGATTTTTCTGTACAAAACTCTGGATATTGCCTACTAAATCTAAGTGGTCGGGTGTTTCTTAATGTTTTCTACCAAAGACTCCCTAAAAGTCCAATCCAAGTTTATTTCGAAATGTAGTACTTTGACAAAAAGGCTTGCAACTGCTTTTCTAAAAATCCAATACATTAGCTTAGTTCGATGTCCGTCCGCTACAATGCTGCTCTGTGTTCGATGTCGACACTGGTGCAGAACTGGATTCGGCCTTGGTTTTTCTTCAGTGCAAGAAATAAGGGCTTTTTCATTATGCTCGTTTTGCTCATTGTGCTTGTACTTCTTGTGTTCGAATAGTGGTTAATCAGACAACGAACTAAACAAATGCAAACAAATGCATCAAATACAAAATTTGATTTACGTTTAGTTACTAAACAATGCCAGCTCTGACAGCAAGCTATTTGTGTTCGATGGAACGGGGCTTAAACTGGGTTTTTTGACAGCCACGAAAATACACTGACACTAGTCAGGGCGCCCTAGGGCTGGGGACATCGAACAAAGCTATTATTAAATTGAATCATCTGATGTTATTAGGTTTGTTTGGTAACTTGTGATTTTTTGTAAAATTTCACAATTTTTTATAAAATCTCAAAAAAATCACAACAAATCGCAGAAAGAGAGCCAAAATGAGAGTGTCAAAAATTGCCGCACAATTGAGGAACTTGTGATATTATGCACCAACTTTTTGTGTGGGTGAGTGTGCCAACGTTGTCAAACCAGCCATTCTGACAGTTTGTGAAATGTCATAATCTTCATTTGTTAGTAGAAAACAAATTGACGGTTTACCCCCAATGTGTTTTAACGCGTTTGGTTACTTCTGTGCAAGTTTTCCACTCTCTGAGATTATTTCCCCCTGCTTTTCAAATTTATTTACTACTTGAAAGGTTTCACCAATATGTCCACAAACCAAACAGATCTAGTATTTTTTTCTTTATGATGACGTTCCTTAAAAAGAATAGTCCATCTCGTTTCCTCTTCGAAATTCAACCATTTCGAGTTATTGACTTCCCAAAAAAGCATCAATTATACTGCTAAATACCATTTGAAATATTTTAAACATAAATTGTGTCTGCAAAGATCTTCCTGAGTACAGAAAAAGGAACAAGATTCGTGACGCTCTCTCTGATCTATTTATATCCTTAACACTTCTGTGGAAAAGTCAATGAACAATTCAAACAGACAAATTGTTTCCCTTTAACTGGAAAAACGTTGGTTTTTGTAGTACTAGTACGTGAAATAAGTTGCCCCACAGTTTCCTGATCCCCAGTAGGCATGTCGAAATACATGCTGTAGGATTTACAACGCTTAACAACCGCAGTTACTTATTGTGTATTTGATTTAACAATGAAAACTATTAAATGTTGTAGCTTTTGCCAACCGCTCTTGTTGCTTTTTTTTATGCCACCAAAAATATATTAGATATGAGAGCATGATAAACTGCGGACTTGCAGTCGGATATCATTTAAAAGTGGTAGCAAACATGGTAGGTACTTAGTACTTAGTTTCAAATAAGATTTATACGTTGAAGAAAGATTTTAAGATTGATTATTGACTCTTGACGTTAACAATTGGGTAACATAAACGTAAAAGGAAATATCAATTTTCAAAATCAGGAAAAAACTGGCAAACATTTCTTTCACTACTGTGTCAAAATGTTGCCTTTCGACAACGCTGGATCGGATCTATTGCAAAAACTCAAGCATTTGCCACCGATAGTTCAAACATTTCTCTTTCATACGTGACTGTAAATGTGTAAATTTAATGCCAAACCTTTAAAGTATGCAAATAATAGTACAAACAACAAGCATGTGTAGCAACCCATGGAATTGACTAATACGATACGCACAGACCACAGACGTAAGTTAGGTTAGGTTAGAGAAGCTGATGAGAATGGTTACATCCTCATCACACTTAGGTCCATGTGGACCCATTGTGATACCCATGTATTTTTCAGCCGTAATTTCCTCATGTGGTAACGAGTTGTGGTCACTTAGCACTCCTATCAGCATTGGCAGCGATTTCCTGTCTTTATGTAGGAGTTTCCTTGTTCTCTTTTTGTTATATTCTGGCCACTGGATTTTCACCTGTTATTTACTTCACTTAGTGATTGCCGTCAATTTTGGCACTAAGGTTACAGAGTGGAGGTCCATACCATCTGTATGTTCAATGTCTAGAGCTGAGCCCTTTCTGGCCAATTCATTTGCTGTTTCGTTGCCTGGTATCCCGCTGTGACCAGTGATCAAGCAGAGTTTTATATTTTGCTGCGTGCCGAGAACCTTCACCCTATCGCGGCAACACTTTAGAAGCTTGGATCTTATTTGCGTAGCAGCTATTCCTTTATAGCCGTCTGGCTTTTAATGTAAATTGTGATGTCATCTCGCGATATTGTCATCATTGACACCAAATGGGCGGCCTTTGTTACTGCTAGAACCTCAGCTTGGAAAACGCTACTGTGATCTTGAAGTCGTATTGAACTGCTTATTCCGAGTTCCTCTGAGAAGCAACCCGCTCCTATACCTATGTCCATCTATCACCCGTCGATGTAGATACATTTATGCCCCTATTGTGAGTGTCGATCGACGATCGATAATCGACAACTAACGATCATCGATCGTCGATTGCAGAATTCGGTATTGTCTATTGTGATTGCGATCGGTAGTTGTCGATTTGACAGTCGCTTGTAATCGATCACAAATTTCTGGTCGATGCTTTTTTTGAGAAATGTGCAAGAGTTTTGTGCGTATGAAATGATAGTAATTTTAATAAAATGTTTTGTTAAAAAAACCTAATTATTAATTCGAATGCAGTGCGAAGAAGGTTACAAATAAAAAGCAATTGGAGCTGGTATTATTTATGGAAACAAATCCTGATATCGCGAAGGGAGTTTGTGCAAAAACCCAAGCAGATGGGCGATGGAAAAAGATAATTAATAATTGTTATTTAGCTTATTATCTTTAGTTTTAAACCACAATATGATGAAATAGGATTTAATAAGTTGCAATTTCAATTAAATTTTATTTGCTTTTGTAGTACATATATGTGTGTACTGTTTTAGCTTAAAAAGAAAACGAACGAACAAAAATAAGACAAACACGTCTGGTTTGGATGATTGATTTATTAAGACTGTTCTTCTTTATACTTAACATAATAGTTCATACCTAGTTTACATTATGTAAATAAAACAAACGGCAAGAAATCGAATGATCGCATAAAACTGTGATCTAAGTCATTTGACTGTACATATGTATATAAAAGTTAAACTGTATTTTACCATAAGAGAGCAGGGTGGCCAAGATTCTTTTTATTAAATTTAAAGTGCATTTCATATTTGAAATCTCTTACACTTTATTCTACAAATTATAAGGACATGGATTTGAGAATATTATTTCAGATTTCTACCGCTTCTTCGTTTCCAAGAAATTTCTTCTTCATAATATGCTGAATGCACTTCGTCACCATTCGTCTATTCCTCGACCATCGTTAATCCAAAACTCAATGCAACTCATTTATTTAAATAAATTACTTCTAACGCAAACAAATAATTCTGAAAACAATAGTCCAATAGCCAAACGACTGTCAAAAGTATGATGTATTCACAATATATTCACATTTTTATTCACAATAATCTATTCGTCTGTCGATTGAGTTACACATTAGCAAAACCAAAATCAATCAACGTAATCGATAATCGTCGTGACGATCGCTGATCGACAGACACAATAGCCTTAACGTCCTGAGATACCTCGTTTTTCTCCCATTGTTCTCTGCTTGGAAAGGCCCACGAGAAGGGGTTTTCGAAATCCAAGTATGGGGCAATGTAGTCAGAATTGATGTCGCCGTTAAGGTTATTGCCAAGTATCCTGGTGTGTCCATTCCATATGCATTCGACCACCAGTGCTTTGACTGGCTTTACCTGAGAGCCCTCTTGGCTGCGGTCTCTTGCATATATAGATCCAGAGGCAGAAGGTTAAAATTGTTTCCAATCCCGCTGTTGGCGTTGTACTCATCGCACTGGTTGTTCCAGTGCATGCTCTTTTCTATACCTTGGTCATATCCTTAATTTTGCTAGTTTTGACGGCGCGGCGCACAGTGGAACGAAACGGTAGATTTACTGGACATGGCATTTTCACTCAGTTATTTCCACTAAAAATCTGTCATTTTAACGAAAATTCATGATAAATTGGGTTCCGTTTATCGCAACATAATCAAGTCGGGAAGAATGTTTGAGTCTTTTATTTTTAATATTGTCATTTTACATAGTTTAGTAGTAAATAATGTCAGAAAATAGAAACATTCTATGTTCTTTAGTAGCCAGGGCATGTTATTTTTTGTTGTTCCGAGTTGTTCCGAAAAATTGACTTCACAGGTGTTTACCTTACGGTGTTTACGGCCGCTATTTATGTTTGAACAATTGCCTCCCACCGTAAAATTCAACCATATGCAGTGCCTATGTACAGGGTGCTCCGGTTTGGCATACAGATATTTTGGGATCTGATTCATTGGTTCATGTTATGAAAAAAAATCGTTTGGAAGGGGGGTCTATCTTGAACACCCACTGAGCTACAGGGTGTTTAAAAAAGTTTCTTCGGAGAAAGAGGTACCAACAGTTATTCAATCATAACTTTTAGTGTATTAAACTTAGAGCAACCAAAGTAGGCTTGTTTCAAAGACAATTGATTAGTGCTTATTACATTTAAAAATTATTACAATTCGTACGAAAGTGTATATTCTGTGGGCTGTAGCTTCTTTCGCGGTACTCCTACAGCCAAATGGACTCACCATACGATTCAGCGTGAGAAAATACATAAAATAAAATCAACGATGAAATTTTTTAATGGAAATAACTTGAGTGAAAATAACTTGGGTGAAAATGCCATGTCCAGTAAATCTACCATTTCGTCCCACTGTGCGGCAGCGTGCCACCACCGTATGTTAGAAATTAGAATGGGTCTGACTATCGCACATTGTTCGTGTGGTTCACGAGGTAGAGGGAGGAAATTCGCTGGTTCGCGGTTCAAAGAATGAAAGGTGTGGAATGCTTGTTACAATTTCAACAATATGATAACTTTATTTCAAGCAAATATCTAATATTTAATTCAGGAATATATATTCAATAACTTTCACTTGGTAGGATGATGTGGTAGGTTTTTGTTCCTCCGAATACGTCCGCCTTCGATGATGATGTTGATAGAAGAGAGCGATGCTAAGAAAAAATTTCTTTCCTGTTCGTCTGTTCAGTGGCCCTCAAAGTGTTCCTGAACGAACTACATGCTGATGTTGGCCTGACACCCAGGCCACAATACGTTTACACGGAACATACCGGCCCCCACTGATGGAACATCTGAATTGAACTCAAATTATAACTCTGCCTTTGCTAAGTGGTTATTTCTGGCCGCCACTTACTCGGCCTGCAAGCTAGAATTCTTCTCCGAGCTCAACTCTCGATGTCCTCCACTTGATTTCGGTCGACGTCTTCTGAGAAAAGAGAAAAAAGATAAAACAAATAAACGAAAAAAAATGTCAATTAAATATCAATCAAATGGATAAATTAATTTTGTTCATTGGTTCGCCTTCGGGTAGTAAGCAAATCTTACTAATGGGTCGTTTGCATATGCCACCAGATGTTCGGAGCGTAACCACCCTTACCAAATGGTCTGGACCCGGATGAACCTCAATGACCCGGGCTAGTTGCCAGTGAATGGCAGGTAGTTGGTCATTTCTAATAAGCACTAAGTCGTTGATACCAACATTCCTTTCCTTCTTCATCCATTTTGGTCGCGCTTGCAACCTACCGATGTATTCCCGTTTCCACTGGTTAGCGAATCCTTGTTTCATCTTCTGCACCAAGTCAAACCGACGCAAAGGGCTGATATTCTCGTGGATTAAATTTGGTTCAGGAGGAGCCAGCAATGGTTCGCCGATGATAAAATGTCCGGGTGTTAGGGGTTCTAGATCATCGGGGTCATTGGTAAGTGGGCACAATGGCCGTGAATTTAAAACGGCCTCGATTTGGGATAGTAAAGTGGACATTTCCTCGAACGTCAACGTTGATAACCCAACTACTCTCTTGAGGTGATGTTTGATCGATTTCACACCAGCCTCCCACAAACCACCAAAATTCGGGGAAGCTGGCTGAATGAAGTGCCAAGTTATGTTCAGGTTTGCTAATGAAGGAATTATGTCCGACTGCACCGTTTGCTGAAAATCCAATTTGGTACGACGTAATATTCTCTCGGCTCCAACAAAATTGGTGCCATTGTCACTGTAGATATGGCTACAGTAACCTCGACGTGCAACAAAACGATAGAAGGCCGCTAGAAATGCCTGCGCAGTTAAGTCCCCAACCGCCTCGATATGGATGGCTTTGGTACAAAGGCAGATAAAAATGCAGATATATCCTTTCCTCGCAGCAATTCCTCGGCCCTTTGATGGTCGAATGCTGATAGGTCCAGCGTAGTCTACCCCTGTGTGGGTAAAGGCGCGTGAAAACTCGATTCGTGGTGATGGTAGACTACCCATTAGCTGTTGACAGGGTTTGGGTCTATGACGGAAACATGGGAGGCACTTATTTATTTCTGAGCGTACTGCATTTCGCCCATCAGAGTCAAGGTAACCTGAGTTCCGCCATGCAACGTGGTGAGATGAGCTTGACGAATGATTAAAACTGTAAAATGGTGACGAGCTGGTAAAATGATCGGGTGCTTTCGGGAAAGGGAATAGTTCGAACACTGCAATCGGCCTCCTACGTGCAAAATTCCCTCCGCGTCGAGTTCTGGATTCAAGGTCATAAACTGCTTCCAGTGCGAGATTTTCTTATGTGGCTTCAAATGATCTAGAGCGTTAGGGAATGAAACTGTTTGAATTACCTTTATCCAATACCGCGTCCAGGATTGGAGTTCTTCTGCAGAAATGGGGCCTGTTCTGCGATTCGAGCGATTCCTTTCCCTGGCATTGAACCCAAACCTCGCGCAGAGTACCGACATCCGTAGGAGTCGACCTAGCGACGAGAAATTTTCGATAAAGGCATCTTCCACGGTAACTGTGTGAATATGACGTGAGGTTTTTTCAGTCGCTATCTCCTGCTGCTCGTCCTCATTTAACTGTGAATCAAACGTGTCTGTTAATATTTCGGGTTTAAGTAACATGGTTGGTCCATGCCACCATAGTTTGTGCGTTGCAAGTTCTTTTGGATATAATCCTCGTGTGGCACTATCCGCGGGATTTTGACTGGTGGGAATATGACGCCACTGTGACAGGGATGTAGTTTCGAGAATTTTGGATAGACGGTTAGCCACGAATACCTTCCATCTAGATATATCACCCTGAATCCATGCTAACACGATTTTGGAATCGGTATATGCGAAAATGTTTGAGTCGTGGATTTTTACATGCAAACCGGATCGAATATGTTTCAGCAATTGAGCCAGTAATGTCGCCCCACATAATTCCAGCCTTGGGATGGATATGGGCTTTACTGGAGCAACTTTCGTTTTCGCCGTTAAGAGCGCTACGTGAATAGAGCCATCGGTTTTTACTGTCCTCAAGTAAACTGCAGCTGCATATGCATTAGAAGATGCATCACAAAACGCGTGTAATTGATAGCAAGTGTTATCTGAGAAGGTATGCAGCCATCTCGGAATTTTGATATAGTGTAAATCGGACAAACCATCTAGGAATCGATTCCAATTTCCCTTTAGTTCGTTGGGAATCGACTCATCCCAGTCAAGATTAAATTGCCACAGCTGCTTGAGAAATATTTTGGCCACCACGATGACTGGTGCGATCCACCCACTCGGATCGTACAACCGTGCAATGACCGATAAAACTGAACGCTTGGTGTTTGGCAGTTGGGTGGTATCGAACTTGAATTTGAACGATAAATAATCCTTTGCTGGTTGCCAATAGATCCCAAGAGCTTTGACTGCATCATTTTCGTTCAGTGCCAAAGGTAATTGTACTTCACGATCTTCTGGGGAAAGATTGCTTAATAATTCGGACGAATTACTAACCCACTTTCTTAACTCGAAACCACCTGCTTTCAAAAGATTAATTAGTTCAGTTTGTAGTTCAGAAGCATACCTTATATTATCTCCGCCTGAGAATATATCATCCATGAACCGATCGGTTATGATGACAGTTGATGCTAATGGATACGATTCTCGTTCATCGAAGGCCAATTGATGAACAGTTTTGATAGCAAGATATGGGGAACTAGAGTTTCCAAACATCACCGTGGAAATTGCATAGTCTTCAATTGGTTAATTTGGTTGATTTCTCCAAACAATTCGTTGGAAATTTGCATCGGAGGATGCCAATAGAATTTGCCGGTACATTTTGGTAATGTCCGCGCAGAAAGCAATATATTTCAATCGCCAGTTAAGAACGACTAGGATGATATCATTCTGCAACGGTGGACCAGTGATCATGACGTCGTTCAGTGATTTACCGTTTGTGGTTTTCATAGCTGCGTTAAAGACAACACGCAGCTTGGTGGTCGAGCTCTCTTCTTTCACTACTGCGTGATGGGGAACATAACTACAGCTATATGATATAATATCTTCGGTGTTGGTAGATTGATGCTCCTCTTCGGTTGTCACTACGCGATGCATGTGACCCAACTTCAAATATTCGAGCATGACGGCGCTGTAGTCTTTTTTTAAGCTGGTATCTCTCAGAAAACGCCTTTCTAATTGTAGCTGGTGGCGAACTGCAGCATCGCGCGATTTACCCAACACGGCAGATTTGTCGAGGTAGGTTTTAAACGGCAAACGCACAATAAATCTCCCTTCAGCATTTCGGTGGTGTGTTTCAGCATAAAATGATTCACACCATTTTTCCTCAGGTGTGAGGACACGCTGTTCTGGAACACTTTCCAACTCGAAAAATTTCTGAACCAAGGTGTCGATATCTGACCGGATAACCAAACTGGCCACATTTACTGTCAACGGCTTTACCTCTGATAGATTAACTGGGCCGCAGATGACCCATCCCAATTTGGTCTCCTGCGCGATTGGATCACCTGCTGCACCCCGTCGAATACCACCTAACAATATCTGTACATAGACGTCGGCACCCAAAAGAATATCGATCTTCGCCGGGGAAAGATATTTGGGGTCCGCCAACGGAATTTGATCGAGGTGAGGCCATGAACGAAGTGGAACTTGACGGGTAGGTAGGAGGCTGGTCAATTTTGGTAGAATAAATGCCTCCACACTTAACGTGAAACTGGCATCAAGAGGAGAGTGGACGTCAAGCAACACGCTATTCCGTGAAGTCTCCGCCGCTGATGCGCCTAATCCACTAATATTGGCTCTGATTGGAGTCCGATTCAACCGAAGAGTTTGGGTGGCATGCTCGGTAATTAGTGTGGCTTGTGAGCCAGAATCTAGTAAGGCACGAAGATGGTGTATGGTGCCATCGCATGACTTGACGCCAACAATGGCGGTTGCCAATAGCACTTCACAATCAATCACATCTGGTCGCGATGCTGTCGGTGTTGCATGAAGATTCACATGGCTTATATTCGCGTTGGCGGATGGTGCAGTGGTGTTTGGTGGACTGGCTAACGGAGGTGCCGTTACTGGTTGTTTAGAACCGTGGACGGTTGGGTTGTGGAGTAACGTATGATGACGACTGTTGCATTCACCGCATGTGCGTGGGCTCTGGCACTGACTTATCTGATGATTAAACGCAAAACAGTTATAACAATAATTTAGCCCTTTAATTACCTTTTCTCTGTCTACCACAGACATACATAGAAACCTCGGACAAAGACGGATAGCATGGTTTCCATCGCATATGCTGCACTTGATTTTAGCGGCTGATTTTGTCAATTGTTGGGTTTTGACATGAAACGATTTCGGTTGTTTGCTACTGCCAGGCTGGTTAATATTAGAAAATCCCTTTTTGATTGGTTTAAATTGTGCATTGGAAATTAACCTTTCAGATGACAGCTTATCTGGTGTCATCTCTTCGATGGTTTGAATGCGAATTTCGATGCACTCTGATATCTCCTTGAAGGTTGGGATATCCTTGCTTTGGCTGGATGATTGCACCCAAAACTCACGGGTGTCGTGTGGTAATTTCTCACTTATATAGAACACTAATATTGGCTCGAAATGGTTTAGTTCAAATCCCCATGACTTCATTACGCACACACACTCTTTGCCCACATTAAGCAGCTGAGTTAAACTGGTAGCATCCTCACACTTGATGTTAGGTAGAGAGGCGAATGATTTCATATGCTTGTGAAAAAGCGTCCGTTTATTCTCATAGCGCGCGCACAACAGTTTATATGCCTCTGCGTAATTTTCGGCTAACAATGGCAGTTCTCCAATGACTTTAACTGCATCTCCGGTGAGAGAGCTTCGCAAATAATGGAATTTCTGGATATCCCCTAATGCACTGTTTTTATGTATCATTGAAGTGTACAAACTATTAAATGCCGACCAAGAGTTGTATGTGCCATCAAAAACGGGGATGCTAATTCTTGGCAGATTAACATACGCACTATTTGATGCCGGCACAGTCGTGTCGTTGGATGCCGATGAGTTTGAACTGTTTTGTTGATTTGATTCCAAAGCTGGGAGTAATGCAAACAAGTCAGTTTCGATTTCGCCACATGCTGCTATGTAGATTTCTTCCACTCTCTCCATCCAGTTCGCTGCTACATACACCTTCATTTCTTCACTCTCTACTTGCAGAATTAACACATGATTTTCTTTGAATTCAGTGTAATGCCCTTCCAAAGTCTCCAGGCGACGTTTGTAGAGAGCTGGAGTGCGGCGCTCCTGTGGTGACTTACGATGATTGTCAATACTCCGCTCGATGAGATTGAACAAAGATTTCTGCTGTTCAAATAATGCTTTAAATGATGTCATATTCGGCCATGTGAGTTAACAGTTGAAGGAAAAATTATGGTTAGAATTTTTTTTTTTTTTTTTTTATTTTTTTATATTTTATTTGGGTGATAAGTATAAGGGCTTCTCTTGATTAAGTTATCAACTTGTCGAATTTAAGCAAGCAATTCCCGGGTTTCGGCACCAAAATGTTCGTGTGGTTCACGAGGTAGAGGGAGGAAATTCGCTGGTTCGCGGTTCAAAGAATGAAAGGTGTGGAATGCTTGTTACAATTTCAACAATATGATAACTTTATTTCAAGCAAATATCTAATATTTAATTCAGGAATATATATTCAATAACTTTCACTTGGTAGGATGATGTGGTAGGTTTTTGTTCCTCCGAATACGTCCGCCTTCGATGATGATGTTGATAGAAGAGAGCGATGCTAAGAAAAAATTTCTTTCCTGTTCGTCTGTTCAGTGGCCCTCAAAGTGTTCCTGAACGAACTACATGCTGATGTTGGCCTGACACCCAGGCCACAATACGTTTACACGGAACACACATAGTGTTATTTGTGGACTACATCTCCAGTTTTTCCAGAAGAATCTACTGCAGGTTAGGTGCTATCACTAACGCAGTCATATTTTTAAAACAAGGTCATCAATTTACCGTCTCATTCACAATGCTCAAAATTAAGTCACCTCCCTTTGACATTAAATGCTGAAGCAATATAAAAGTAAATATTTTTGAAATCCTCACCTTTCAATATTTGTTTTATTAGAAAGTGCAAATACCATTTATAACAGCATTACAATCCCCTCGTATTATCTCCACTGTCCGAAACATTATAATTAATGTGATGGCACAACGCCCAGACATTTGACTAGTTTTGAAAGTTTTTCATTAACGTCACCCAACGTCAACGACAGCGTTGACTTTGCCGAAAGTTGAAAGAACGCTTTAAATGTCATCCCCGTGGGAATTGGCAATCATCTCATTATTTTAATTTAAAATGTTCTCAACCGCAGCGCACACACAGGTGGTTTGCAATCAAAATCAAATTGAATATATGAAATGCAATCAAAATGCATGTCTAAATTGCACCAGACAATGCGATTAAATGTTCGAGTAATATTGAGAACGGCAAGCAACGTTTGCTGGGCGACATTTTGTTTGTTTATTTTCGGGATAATTAGCGATGTGTCGAAAGATTAGCGTCGGGCGTGTCGGCGCGGCATTGCATTAACGGTGGTTCATGTTTTATGTCTAGTTTACATGTTTAGATTTTAATATTTCGAGAATTTTGTTAAAGATAACTGACAGGCAAGTACGTGACAGTTTTGTCATGCTTTCTGCAGACAATTAAATATCGTCGAACAATAGAAAGAAAAACATTGTTATTTTGGTGTTTGGTGTGGCGTACTTTGTAATAAATGAAATGCGTTGTATTTAAATGAACTCTAAGCTGAATGTGACACTTTGAAATGTGAATAAGTGTTGAAGGCAAGGTAAACGTTGTTCCTTATTTTTACTTCATTTTTTTAATGGTCTGTGACCATGATGAAGTCTTCTCTACTTAATCCGAATGATACCAAAATCCTCTAAAGACAGTTGTTGGAAGTGGTTAACAAGAATACTGACAGTTATTAACGTTCGCAGATCACAGGATAGAACAGGCCAATATACCCTCCAACAAAAGGCGTGTTTTGTTTTTTGTCCTCTACAAAATGTTCATCGCTTTAATGTCCGAATAAAAATATGGCGTCCGGTTGCGCTTTGATAGATAGCGTAGAAACAATGGAAACTTATGATGTAACATAAAATGTGACCTCAGGCGTTTGGTTCGCATTTGATCGTAAATATAGTATAATATCGTAGGTTCGACCTCAACACCCAAGTAGAGTTACGGTCTACTATGTCGTGGGTTTAACAGCTCACACACACTTATTTTTTATTGTTTTTTTTTTCGTGTGCATAGATACATACATATATTTATTCGCAACAAAAAATATCGTGATCGGATCAAATCGAGATGTTGGTGCTATGGTAAATTTTCGGCTCGATGGTCAGCCAGAACGGTCGTCATCGGTCAAAAGAGAGCGTCACACGTTGTCTATTCCGGGAACTTTTCGTACAAGGTGGTACGGTAGTAGATCTAATTTGGCAAAACTTAATACAGTCAACCATCGTATAACGCGGTAGTTAGGTTCTCAAGGAACAGCGCGTTATACGTTATCCATACAACTTCTACAGAAGTCATTAGTAAGCATACCGTATCTTCGGGCCATGTTTCCTATTATACAGTGTACGGTTATGACACCAACAAGTACATGGATTTGGCTTCTTTTCAATGTGAATTGTGATTAATTTTAGACAATTTTGCCAGGATAATCGTATATCGAAGAAGTTTCTTCACCGAATTTGGTTTGCACTGCAGAGATTAAAGCTTCAATGTCGTGAACTTTATAATGAACTATGTAGTTGAACCCGTGCTCGCCTTGCTTCGCATTCTATTCTAAGGGCTTTCTCATTCATACTAATATGTAATTTCAGTGGGAGCGAAGAAACATCAAAGTATTTGTCCACAAAAGTGTTTAATAAATTTTGTTGATTAACTGCGTCAATATCTAAAACGTTTCAATATGTAACTTTCAGGCCTTAAATGCAGATTTCATAGTTCTAAAAAACCGCACCGCACCGTAGCCCGTCAACACTTTCGCCTCTACCAGATGTCGTTGCAGAATTGTAACTCTAGGTCGGTTGCCGTTACATAATTTAGGCGGGCTCAAGTTTCTTAGAAGAATAGTTTTAGTTTATATGATAGAAGCCCTGGATTGAGCAGATAGTGAATTTAAAAATTCGACCAGATAGCTGGTTGTTACTTCTTGGTCTACAACCCCATTGATTGAAATACTTACATTCTGCACTTTTACCATCAACACGTGAAAATATCTCGCTATCTATTGCTGGAGCTTGATCATTCCGAGGCAACAAAATAGCTCGCTCACAAAGCTAAGAATTCTTAGGTTTTTTTAGTTGTGTTATATCACCTTAAACCTTGTGATAAATTTACTTTTCCATTTTCTTCCGGAAGCGTTCCTCCACCAATTTTAAATAACAAATCAGAGAAATGTTGTGCGTTCGGATGTGCCTCGTGGCACTACTGATAACGTTTGCCTTAAGTCTCGGCAAAAGAGCACTGTAAACCAAAAATCCCAGATGACTTCCACATCGCAAATACATATGTGCATACATATATGAACCAGAACTAACTCTTAAAACAACAGAAGTTCACTTTGGGTAGAATATTTGTTTTTGATCTTTTTTTTTGAATTTGTTAATAACATTTATAAACTAAACTATAAATGCAATTGACTGCTCTGGAAAATTCTCTTTCTTTTGACACCTCATTTGTTAAGATTGCTTGAGTGTGAGAGCCGCAAATGGTTGTAGAGCACATTGAAGTGCAAGACATATGATCACGTTAGAGCACGCACATATACTCACACGCACACTATTGCAACGATACCCACTGCTGCACGACTGCTGGCGGTGGTCTCCACTGAAGGAAAATTGTGGGCGATGTTTTGAATAATTGTTTTGAACATTGCTCAGCTTCAGGATAACGCAGGAGGATGTTTTATATCTCAAATGAATCAGCGACAGATTTACTAATTTCACCTATTTCTTTGATTTTCAATCCGATAAGCTATTATTGAGTTAGAGCTGTATAATTATAATATTCCTCTCCGATATACAGTTATTTTGACTACTATGTAAGACCCAGTAGGCTGAGCAAAAAATTACAAAGCTTGTGATCATCCCGGGTACTTAAGAAGCATTTCAAAAAAAGTTTCATCGAAATCTGTCCAGCGGTTTTCACGCCATTAGGTAACCAACAAAAAACCTCTACAGTTTTATAATATTTATAGATTACGTTGCACAATAAAATCACTAAAATAATTCCACTAATTTTCACTTAAAAAACAGAATTGAAAGAAAAACCACTAAATGCATAGTTTCACAATTACACAGAATGACAGAAATCACCTGATTCGAAATCGTTTCGAAGACGATTTAGAATTCATCAAATCGATCGAAATTTAGAACACGAAAATCAATTTCACTCGATTTGATAGTTATATATCGATTTGAATTCACTCGAATTCTGGAACCTGCCTGATATCACAGTACACGTATCTAAGGTAATATATTGCGCAGGAAAAGTGGCCGCAATTCGTGCCCTTTCTATAATTGTACTGAGTTTGGCGTTTAATTCATTTGTTTTTGTTTTTGAACGTAAGCAAATATTCGCAGGGCACGTACGGCGGCCATCTTCTTGAATTTTTGACAGGTGCGCGAACTTGATCGAAAATGAACACTCTGAGTATACGTGTACTGTGGCCTGGTATAGTGTTTGTCTCTCCGCAAATATCAAAACAATACTGATAGTTGCCGCCATTTGCAAAAATGTGTATAGGCTTCATTTGCCGATTAATTCCACGATCTATCAGTGCTTTAAAGGATGTATGGTGCCCAAAGGCACAATTCCCCTATGAAACCACCTGTGCACATGATCAACAGGCATTAAAAACAGAACTTAATAAAATATTTTAGAAAAGAAAGCAAATAAATAAATAAATATTTCTACAAAACTACAGAGAATAGTTTTTAAAATAGTAAACAACGACTCACAATATTTACGTTGTGTGAATTTAGCTACTTTGTTCAAAGCGTTTTACAGTGTTGATTGATGTCACTATATCAAGATCGAAGAATCCATGTATTTACTTGATAAATGGTGACAGTCACACCCACTTTAGATCTTTTCAACTTTTTTTTTTCTAAAATCAGTTCTCTAAAAAGCCACTTGGCAAACAGCGATAGGGTATTGTACTACGAATATCTGTATCAAATGAACTGTTAAATTTTTACATTTTACATACATTGCAAAGTACATACTTATTTGCGCACACTTTTCTGCATTTGAATTATTTCTCCAACACTATAAATTCATTGTTTCATCAAAATGTTGATATCATCTCTGGAAATATAAATCTAAACACACCTCTTTTCTCGAATGCAATTTATTTTTATATTTAAAAAAAATATATTATAATTTTAGAAATAGCATAAATGGAATATTTTAGGATATTCTTTTATTCTTAGAAAAACAGAACATGTATCGTTTTCTTCATATTTTACTCAACGGTTTTAAGAGTAGGACACACTCTTAGTTAAATTATTAATAGGTCAATAATTTGGTAAACAAAAAAGTATGTTGCCAAAATATGAACATAAGGCTCTATCATGTTAAATTTATTGACGATTTATTTATTTACTTAGAATATTTAGAAACAACAACAGAACTCATACATCTGCATATCTTTCTAAGCGTCTACTCGTGTGTGGTTTTTTTTTTTCAAATATTCGGAATTGTGTCCTTAGAAAAACAGAACATGTATCGTTTTCTTCATATTTTACTCAACGGTTTTAAGAGTAGGACACACTCTTAGTTAAATTATTAATAGGTCAATAATTTGATAAACAAAAAAGTATGTTACCAAAATATGAACATAAGGCTCTATCATGTTAAATTTATTGACGATTTATTTATTTACTTAGAATATTTAGAAACAACAACAGAACTCATACATCTGCATATCTTTCTAAGCGTCTACTCGTGTGTGGTTTTTTTTTTCAAATATTCGGAATTGTGTCCTACGTGATGCCTGATGGTCTTACTTAAGAAAAAAAATTTAAGGAAATTAATTATAGAGCGTTGGCGGATTTCACAAAACTTTTGTATTTTTTTTTCTATCTACATAATTCAGAGATTACGTCTAATGAAGGCATATGTATGTATATACAATTGTTGACAGTTCTTAATATACAAACGTTTATTTATATACATATGGCGAGTGCTTTTACAGTAGCTGCAAATTAAAATGAATCATCCTCTTATCGGTTTCTTTATTTTTAATCATTTTTAAGCTCTGAATGCACTCAGATGGGTGGCTGTGGCGTAGTGGTAGTGCCCCCGTAACATTTATTTCTCGTGAAATAAAATAAAGTTGATCGGAGGCAGAAGGTAATGTCACCTATTTCGAATGCATAAGACCGGCAGTACGATGGTGATATGAAATTGATCGCACAAACAATAATAAGAAACATCTGGAAAAAACTCTGTTATTCATGAGCAACAACAAAATTTTCAATAATACACAACCCCAGTTATCCTGGACACCACCCATAGAGTTAGTTGAAACATAACATCTGAGTTTCTTATCACTATGCCGCACAGTGGTTCAGAATCGGAAGAAAGTCGATTTTATGAATGTTAAATATAACGCTATTTTTCATTCTAATTTTATAAAACAATAGTTGGAGCATCAAATCCAAAAAAAAAATTGTGAGTAACAACAATTCTATGAATCTATGAATCTATGAATTCGGAGTTAGCGAACGAAAATGTCAATAGATATCAAAGAAAGTTTGCTTTAAAATACTATTTTTGATTTTTTACTTTTAATTGTAATAAAAAAATTCAAATACTTTGGTGCAAAATTCATCAAAATCGGTCCAGTACTTCAAGAGATATTGAATTATTTCCGCGCTTCCATACAATCATAAACCACTGTGCGCCGATCTGTCTGTCTCTCGTTCTTCTCCTCCATGTACTTGCGCTGTGTGTAAACATTATAAGGGTGTTCATATCCCCTTTAGCGTGAGTAAATTAAAGAAAAAAAAATGTCATTCATTTATTCAACCGCACACGAGATGAACTATGCTGGGGAAAGAATTTGTGTATTATATGAACCATTTATCATTGTATTTGTATTTTTTTTTTCCAGACCGGAAATATGAAAAGTGGGCACCGTAGCGCAAGTGGTTAGTGCGTCGGACTACTTAGCCAGCGGTCTTGGGTTCGAATCCCGCCGCAAACACCTAAAAGTTTTTCACAGTGCCCACCTCTTTCGAATGTCTGACAAGCATCAAAGAGTATCATTTGTCACGATTGAGCTTCTCAACTCGCCGTTCGGAGTCGGCAAAAAACTGTAGGTCCCTTCCATTCGTGCAAAAATATAACACGCACACACAAATGGTTGCGAGAAGCAGGCCCAGGTTCACCTCGAGCTGTAGCGCCAACTAAGTAAGTAAGAAATATGAAATAGTGGAAATAGTGGTCACCGTTGATGTGGTGGTTAGTGCGTTGGACTATTACGCATGCTGCCCGGGTTCAATCCCAGCAAAAACACCTAAACGTTTTTTCACGGTGCCACCTCTTTCGAACGTCTGACAAGCAATCAAAGAGTATTATTTGTCATGAGAAGCTTCTCAACTCTCCGTTCGGAGTCGGCAAGAAACTGTAGGTCCCTTCCATTTCGTGGAAAAATAACATGCACACACAAATGGTTGCGAGAAGCTAGGCTTGGTTCTGTATAGGACTGCTGACGCCATATATTTATTTTTTTATATATATGAAAATTTGTGTGTGTATGTGTTTTCATCTTCGTTATTCCAGTTCAACATAGGGGGAAGATTTTATGCCGTTTCTTCCGCCCTCTCCATTTTCCTCACCAACGAACTCGATTTTCCGCCGGTAGAATTCAACCCGTGTGTAGAGGCCCTATAGGCTTAGCTAAAAACGAGAAAAATAAGCTCATCTGTGACTTGGCAGCACTGCATATTTGACATTTGTCAGTTAAACATAATTGACATTTGTCAGTTTAACATCTGCTGTCAAATTCATTAAATTCGTAAATATAAATGAAATTTATGAGCACACATTTCTTAACCCTTATGTCCACATTGGTTACTTCGTTAGTCTGCACCATGGGTCTAGCTAGACCTTTGGCAACAAATTTGTTCTATAACGTGACAGTATTTGCAGTAACGAGGACAAAAGTAAATAGAATAAAAAGGAATAATAAAATGATGGAATAATCATTAGTTTTAGCTTGGAATCGATGTTTTCGTCGCCGCAATAATTTACAAATGTCCCACTTACATGTCATATTTGACACTTCGATAACAATCGACAAAAAATAGTTTGGTAACGCATTTTTCTATCCAGGCTAAGGACCTAAGACGGGATAACTATCCAGACTTCGTAATTCTATATAGGCTTAGTTGTTAGTGTACTTAACATGGAAAAATGTTTCTTAGCCTTTATATATTAGAAGAAAAATATTTATATATTAGAAAAAAAACGCCGAATAAATGGAAAACAATTTCAAAAGAAAAAAGAGAAATGGCGGACGAGGATTTTTGTGATTGCGTTGAAGTTGATATAATTTAATAATTATTGATTTATTATTAGACTTTTTTCCACCTAATCCAAGAGTTAAATGTCCTGTAGTTTCGGTAGCCATTTTTTTTTTCTTGACACTTAACTTTTCACCGTAACTGTAAGTTTAAACCACAGAAACCATCGAATGGAACAAACGGAAAGGAGCAATAATAATGTAAATCGTTGTGGTGGTTCCTCAATATAAAATGCCACATATGTAAATATACATATGTTATGTACATACATAGGTGCATATTCATCTTAGTGAAATAGAAAATATTTTGAATATTCAAAAAAGTTTCCTAAACCACTAAGCATACACACACACACACACACACACAATCACGCCAAAGTGTAGGATCATTTTCAGCTTATTTTCTCCTCGAAAACAACTGGCAACACAAAAACAACTTAGGAAAAAAAAAACTAAAAACAAACTTAGATATTAACGAATGTGTATAGAAAATGTTATAAGACATTTTTTTTTTTCATCCATTTGATGAAAACTCCCAAAAAAATTGCAGTAGCACAGCACGGGAAATCACGACCAGACGACCGAGTCCAATCAGTCAGTCAAAAGTTGCCTTGTCTCTACCATTGTGGGGCTATCATCGATATTTGTGTGTTAGAAAAAAGTGCATCTTCTTCTTTGTATCTATCGCAAGGATTCCTACAGATTGGCAGCAGAGAAAGCTGCAAGTGATACCGAACTGGAAGACGATCTTCGCCAACGGATTTGTGTTTAAAAAATAAGAAAAGTGCAGAACATTCTTTTTTGCCCGAGCTATACCAATAGTGAGTGTTTACACATATGAAAGGTGCGAATTGATTTTACACGAAATTATGAATTTAATAATTTACCTCATAAGTTTTATGAAATTTAAATTTAATCATCTGCCGCGCGGCGGCAGCACTCGATTTTTATTTGCATTCGAATTTTTTGAAAATGAAACGGAAATATGTCACCGGAACGGTATCCTCCCAAAAATAGAATTTCTGTGCATTTTTATTGGGCTGATTCATTTCGATTAATATGCTGGCTGCCTACGTGGAATTTTGTGTTCTATATTATTTTAGAAAATTATAAAATATTATACAATTTAAATTTTATAAAGAGACATGTATTAAAATAATATCGTATTTTTCCGGGGTCCAATTTAAGTTGAATTATTACTCATTTGTCGTTTTTCATGTTTTCTGTTTTTTAACTTCGCTATGGAATATTTTCACAAAATTTAAAACTGCTTCTAATGTTTTTCAAAAGCAATCAAAATAATTTTATTTTAAAGGAGATTTCAAGGTGAATTCAACTGTATTCGTGTATCTTTTGCGTTTTAAATAAGATGCACATCCGCCCCAGACGTTTGTTCAGTTTATACATTTCTAATTTTCTTTTTTTTATTAAGATTTAAATCAAAACATTTTTGGAATGTTTTTCTTGATATTCAAAAATTGGTATGCGACATGTTTTTATGTTTTTTTTTTTTTAGCTTTAAATATGAACGAAATCATTTAAGCCACATTCGAAAAGTGCACCTCTGTGATGAATTCGAAATTAAAAAACACAGAAACAGCTCGAAAACGTGCCGGATTTTGAAGGAACTAAAAAAATCCTTATAGACTTACATACATACGTATGTACGAGGGCTTAAGTTTTAAAATAGACAAGTAAAGATAAATTCAAAATTAAAAATGGCTTTACTGTTTTTTAAAATATTCTCCAAGAAGTTCAATACACTTTTGCATGCGTTTGAACCAATTTTCAAAACACTTTTTCCCTTCCGATTGAGGTACTTCCAAAACATGTGATTTGAACGCATCAACCGCTCTTCAGGCCTCGAAAAACGTTGACCTCACATATTATTTTTAATCTTCAGGAATAAGAAGAAATCATTGGACTGTACGGCAGATGCCATCAATTCGATATTTTGAATGCTCAAAAACTCACTTGTTTGAGCCGATATGTGAGAGCTTGCTTTGTCGTGGTGTAGAATGATTCGTCGTCTTCGACTGGTTCCCATATTTTTCTAAACACTTCTCGCAAACAAATAGTGGTGGACCATTCAGAATTGACCGCTCTACGTTGCTCTAATGGCACAGTGGCGACATGTCCAATTATTCTGAAAAAAAAAAAAAACAGGCGAGCATTTGGTTCGAAGTGCTTCGTGCGTGGACAAAATTTGTTGGATTCTGTTCGTCTTGAAAGACCCATGCAGTCGATTAGTGTTTAGTTTCGGGTTCATATGCATAGTTTTATGATTCGTCGCCTATCATGAACTTATAGATGAAACACCGCGATTGAATTTTTTCAACATCTCTTTGCACCAATCGACACGAGCCGTTTTTTGAACGATTGTCATATTATGCTGTATCCAACGCGAACAAATCTTTTTGACGGCCAAATGTTCATGCAATATTGAATGTATGCGAGTGGAACTAATGCCCAAGCATGCCTCAATCTCACGGTATGTCACATGACGATCTTGCAGCATCGATTTTTTTCTGGTACAACAGCCAATTTTCAAAATGTCAAACTTTACGATGACAATCACCTCTGTGATCAGTTCCGACCGGATTGAAAACGAACGGAATTACAAGAATCTATCACAGGGGTGAATGTCAGATTTGACATATTCACACTGGAGTTGCCATATCTCAAAACTCAAGTAGCAACCCTGAACCTACGTATGTATACATATGTATGTAGCTTCCGGAGTAGTGTAGCTATCAGTTCACTATGAGTCCAAAACTGGTTCTAATCACAGATTCTGTGTGATCTTATTTTGGCAATAAAAGCTCCGATTTGAAAACATCAAAGCTTCTGTGTTTTACAATTTATCACAACCGAAATTGGATACAGTCAAAACATCGACTAATGCGGTCTGGTTTTCAAAAATATATAAAGCTTTATTTTTAGCTTTAATTGAAATTAATAACAGTTCAGAATTGGCTCATTTTAAGAAATGTTAACTTTATTTATAAGAATGAGTCCCGAAAACGAAACATTTTTTTCGGGATTTTGGATTTTCGGGATTCTGGATTTTCGAGATTTTGGATTTTCGGAGTTCTGGATTTTCGGGATTTTGGATTTTCGGGATTTTGGCTTTTCGAGATTTTGGTTTTCGGGATTGTGACCCCAACCCGAATGGATCGCCAATACGCTGATCCACAAAATACCTGTATACGTTAGTTGATTCTGCTCTTAAATAGCTGTAGCTTGTCTTCCGTGCAATGTCTTCTGCGAGCTTGGTTGTCCTTTAACAAAAATAAGTTTAAGCTCCAAATAATCATTATTGAATTTTTTGAAAGGAAAGCATTCCCAGAAAATCTATTATTTTGGGCAGTGACGTTTTAAACTTCCCTATTCCCTTTCATGTGGTAACTTATCGAGTGGTTCGTCCTTATGAGACTATTGTTAATTGATAATTACAGTCTTATTCCCTGGTTAGTCCGAAAGTTATATATATGTACATTTATGTAGTTCCTCGATCATCAGCCTTTTTACTGTGAAATTATGGATGAGATATAATCATTTATCCACATATCGTATCGTTCAAAAAACCATTTAAATCATTTATGGGAATACAATAAAACTACTGGTTTTCCCCAATTAGAGACCAACCAAATTTATTGCACCCAAATTGACCTCTAAATGTCATCCTCGACTTTGGTCTTTTAATGCGATTTCGATGACACTGTATAATGCTGTATAACCTCTCCAATCAAGTTTTAGATCATGATTTATGGAATTGTTTGTAGATTGTTGGCATAAACAATTAGTCGCATGGCATTAATTTGACAGCTGAACTAATCCCGCTGAAACCGCCTGTCGTTATGATCTTTAGCGGTCCTTCAATCGAGTGACTACATCGTAATGGTCTCATTGATCACTCGATTATTCTCTGTATCTTTGAAAAGTTTAAAACTACCGCAGATTTGTTTTTTATTGAAAAATCGTTGTCTCCCATCGGCTCTCCAGCATCCACCCGACAAAATTAAGCTAAAAATGGCCAGCTGGCTTGAGTTCTTGCATCAACTATATTAATGTGACACTTCCTTCCATTCCTTGTACAATAATCACATTAACCGGGGGATTCTTACACTAAGCAACCTTGCCAAATTGTCTGTTCACTATGTTGGCAATGCATTTTCGCCATAATTAGGTGTCGTTCTGTTGTTCAACGTTCCATGACAAATAAACAGCAGGTGACAAATGGGATACTTCAAGGGTGACCACCCCATTCTCGTGAATGTTATGGCGCAAATTAATTAGTTCACATCTAATACGACACTTGACACCATTTTCGATATGGGTAATTAAATAATCTTCCTGACAATTTATGAAGATTTGCGGCTCAGCTTTGCTTATTTCTTTTAAGTGGATTTAATATTGAACTTCAAAAGAAACAGAACTAGCTAATCAAATCATAAGAAGTACATCAACGGAAATTTTACTCGGCTCAGTTGCTGAATCCTGATTATTATAATTGATTACAATTTGTGCAAAAGATATTGAACGTACAGAATATACAATAGTCGTATGTACATATATTTACATATTTTGAGTTGTTGTTCTTTGAGAAAAACTGATGTGTTTTATTATTAACGATCGCGGGCACGCGGTGTTGATTTCACCAATTTTACTGCTAGAATCCTGAGTCGCTTCTTTTTTTTTAAAGCTATATTCAGTCTTCCTTGTTACCTCGAACATGAAAGCTTTGATTCAGCAATACTAAAACAAGAGTATCGCTTGATTTTAGCACTTCAATGTCCAATCTTGGATTCAGCACTGCCGTAGGACGAATTTAGTAGCAATTGGCCAGAATCCTCCACTTCTTAAATTTATTGAAATAGGAATCAAGACGACTTTGGGATACAAGTTGTCATTTGGACAGATTTTCAATGCTTTTGAGCGGAGAGCAAACGGAAACAACGGCAAATATTTGGTCAGCAAATTAAAGCTGTCAAAATGGCAATTTATTGAGAAACTTTGGTAGACATTTGGGGGCAATGTCATCCGTGATCAATTAATTGGTCTGTATGGTAACTTGCGTATTTGTACAAATTCGTACAAATTTTCAGAAATTCCTTTTTGGTAACCCAAACAACTTGCAACACAAAATATCAAAAATGTGGTACAACGCGTTTTGCAAGTTTTACACGCTCTGAGAGAATTTTGTCCCTGTTTTAAAATTTGACAGGTTTTACCCACTTGACTACAAAAAGTAACCAAATAGACCTGTAAGCTTCGTTCGATGTTTCCAGCCCTAGGGCGCGCTGACTACTGTCAGTGTTTTTTCGTGGATTACTAAAACAAAACGTTCAATAGCCCAATGTTCGATGCGCCTCTCTAGGTTTTCCGATCTCACCATTAAGGTTACTCTCCCGATATGCAATGATAATAATTATTGTTCGTATAGTCAAAATAAAAATAAATAAAAACAACAGGTGTTCGCCGCCGAGTATTTTACAATATTTTTAAATGAGTTAAATTCGTCGCATTTTTTTTTTTTTGCATTTTACTGTGGAGGCATCCCTTATGGACTATTTTTCATTATTTGACCGAAATTTAAAATTGTTTCAAAAAAGCCAGCGCCATTTGTAGGTCAATAAACAGTTATACAATCTTTTCACTCCAAACGAACTGTGTTGCGGCGAATTACATGCCGCGACACCGGCGGCGAACGCACGATCCAGAACCAGATCAATTCAAAATGGCTCTCGACTTGAAATATGTGGAATTTTGCAATTTATCGATTCCATAAGTTTTTATTTTTAAAATTAAAAAGCAACAAACATTCTATTTACTTATATTTATTTATTTTTTATACTTACGACCTTAATTGCTTCCTATTTTCATGTGAACTCAAACTTGTCACATCATGCCAGCATGAAATTATCTATTTGTCGACTTGACAAGCCGGAGATTTATGTGTCGACACGAATGCCGCACCGGGTGTGCTGTATTTCATCTTGATGGAAGGGGACGATATGTCGACTTGACAGCTGAATATACCGTCGAATTAACGAAATTCGCTCGGTTTCATTGAAATTTTCGCAGCTAATAAGAAAATGCTGTAACCATAAATATGTTACTCATACTCATATAATATGAATGTATTCCGCTCCTGTTTTTAGTCTTCGAAAACTATTTCCGAAATAATTTATTTGCAAGAAAAGGCGCGACGATGTCAACGACTCGGATATAGCGGTTATACGATTGAGCGTTCTGTGCGATTGTGAAAATTGAAGATTTGCAAACAGATATGATGGTACTTTATTATGTATTATTTTGTGTAAGAAAATGCAGCATCGAGCTGTTGCAGTGTACACCCCTGTATTTAAGTTGAACATTGGACAGGAAAATTGGTGGAAAATCGTGACACTGCCTTTTAGTGGAGATGACAAACGCTTGACATTTATTAGGATTAAGTGTAAGGCCATTTTTTTCCGACCACTTATATAGTTCGGACACAAGATCTTCAATTAAGCCAACTGGTCTTTACATGTATACTTGAACATCACCTGGATAGAGTGGTAGAGATACATTTGAACTTACTTTAGGTTGGCCATTCATGAATAAGCAGAACAGAAGAGGACCTAGTATTGAGCCTTGATGCACTCCTGCTTGCAAAGTTCTATATTCAGGGAAACTAGCACCAATTACAATCTGTTCACTATTTGGTATGAAAGTGGAATCACCTGCTACACTTGTAAGAAAAGCGCGTCTTTTATTTCGACTCAAATGAAGCGAATGTTGCTCCATGGTTTCTTTCAACTTTGATTTGGGCTCAGTTTAGATAAGAAGATTTTTTTTTTGCTCGTGTCAAGAAAGATCTGTGGTTTCGAGCTCGACAGTATATTTCCCAGTTAATACGAGTTGGGCAATGCTTCCATCTTGAATACAACCTCCTGCGAATCTTAATTGCATTAAGTACCTCCAGGGTAAGCCAAGGAAAATTCTTGTTACATATTTCAACAGTCTTTAAGGGCACATGTCTATTAAAAAAATCCGTTAATAAGGACTGCACGTGGCTTACTTTGTCGTTAATATTTGCAGTTGCAAAGCAGCATGGTTCATGGATTCCAAGTCTCTGTATTGAAAACTGATTGGTACTGAGTCGTGATTGAGAGTTGAGTGGAATAGCGTGTAGCATATTCATCTATGACAGACAGTCAATCCATTCGTAGGAACAGATTCAAGGAGTTGATTAGATCTCGTATCAGATATTAAAAAGTCAGCATTGAAATCTCCACATGCGAGTGTAAGATGAAAAGTACTCGCCCTGCCAATGAAAGACTGCGATTCTCAGTTAAAAATTATTTTATTTTTCTACATAATCTCCCTTGCCTTAAACACACTGGTCAAGCATTTCTCCAACATCAGTAGTGATGAGAATCTGGAAGGCTGTGAAAATATTCATCTACAGCCCTCTCAAATTCTCCATTGGATGCGAAGCGCTTCCCAGAAACAAATTTCTTTAAGTTTGGGAACAGATGGAAGTCTGAGGGTGCCAAATCAGGAGAATAGGGGTTTTCCCATCGCCAACGCACCCTTTTGTACAGGTGAATGGTCCTGGTGAAAGATGATTTTCAGCAAATGCGGCACCCATCTTGCGCAGAGCTTTCGCATCCCTTATGTTTTGTGCAAGATATTTCGCACCCTTTCTTCCGATATCCCCACAGCCTCAGCTATCTCACTCACCCTCACTCGCCTATCGTCCATCACGATACCATGCATTTTTTCGATGAGGTCACGTGGGTCATCTTCAAGGGACATGCAACCACGTTTAAATTCAGCTGCCCACTTTTTAACGGTTGGCATGGAAGGAGCAGAGTCCACGTAAACTTTTGTCAACTTTGGATGAATTTCTTTAGGGCTTAATCCATCCAAAACGAAGAATTTAATCGAAAAATTAAAAACGCGCAGGACGTCTACTGCAAAAATTCTTGTAAACAAACTTCTTGACAGAACAAGCTGGAACTTGTCATACGAAATAAGCAAACATAAATTTTTGCTTATTGGAACGCCACCTCTGCGTCGGGCCGAGAACTTTTTACCTTACCCTTGTAGCCTTGTAGGTCATTGCGGATTAAGTTATAGCTCTGAATCTTATAAGAACTATTAAGAGATTAACTAAAATTAATTGATAAAATAAATTAAAATGTAAACAGTGGACTCTCTCTAAGTCGAACTCTCTCTAAGTCGAACTCTCTCTACGTCAAACTCTCTCTAAGTCGAATTTCTCTCTAACTGGAATTTTTTGCCATATCATCATTCCTTGATTCCCAACTGATGGCTGCATTCGCAAAGTTGAAAGCGTATCCGGTATATGACCGTCTATAGTCGACACTTGCACCCCAATCTGCGTCGGTGTATCCTACTAGGTCTTTTGCAGATCTTCTGAACTTCAAACCAAAGTTTTCAGTTCCTTTCAAATATCGTAGCACCCTTTTTGCTGCTATCCAATGTTGCTTACCGAAAATGGAGTTGAATTGGCTAAGCACACTGACTGCGTGTGCGATGTCAGGACGTGTTGAAACGGCCAAGTACATTAAAGATCCAATCAGATTCTGGTACTGTATTTTTTCGACTTCCTTCTTTTCGTCCTCAGTCTTCGGACACATGTCCTTTGATAATTTCTCATTTGGGTTCATTGGGCTTGTAACTGGCTTACAATTCTCCATATCAAAACGCCTTAAAACATTTCGTATGTAGCTTGACTGCGACAACAAATTTCGTGTTCTTTAAAATTCTGCTTAAATTCGATTCCAAGACAGAAATTTAACAGTCCTAGATCCTTCATTTCAAAAGATTTTGACAACTCGTTCTTCAATTGGATTAAAAAGTTTGAGTTATTCGATGCCACAATCAAGTCGTCGACGTAGATTATCAAAATTGTGATATCCCCTTCCTTCTTGTGAATGTACACACATGGGTCTGCGTTTGATGGCTCTAGCTTTAGTTGTTTCAATTTTTCATCCAACTTTTTGTACCACTGCCTACCCGACTGCTTCAAACCGTAAAGTGCGCGTTTAAGTAAGCAAACCTTGTCCCCATCAAATTTCTTTTATTCATTTGTGCTTAAAATTTCTTGAAGTTCGTTTGGGATTTCCATAAAAATTTCTTCGTCGATGTCACCGTTTAAGTAGGCGCTCACGAAATCCAGCTGGTACACTTCGAGTGGGCACGGTAGCGCAAGTGGTTAGTGCGTCGGACTACTGAGCCAGCGGTCTTGGGTTCGAATCCCGTCGCAAACACCTAAAAGTTTTTCACCGTGCCCACCTCTTTCGAATGTCTGACAAGCATCAAAGAGTATCATTTGTCACGATTGAGCTTCTCAACTCGCCGTTCGGAGTCGGCAAAAAACTGTAGGTCCCTTCCATTCGTGCAAAAAATATAACACGCACACACAAATGGTTGCGAGAAGCAGGCCCAGGTTCACCTCGAGCTGTAGCGCCAACTAAGTAAGTAAGTACACTTCGAGTTTTGTTTCTACGGCTAGTGCCATCAACATTCGAATGGATCCAATTCTAGCTACCGGCGCAAAAGTTTCATGAAAATCAACTCCTAAACTTTGCGTAAAACCCTTTCGCGACCAGTCTGGCTTTTCGACGCTCAATTGATCCATCCGCCTTGAACTTTGTGCGCAGGATCCACTTCGATTTGATTACCTTTTTCGTTTTTGGACGCTCGACGACAACCCAAGTTCCGGTTTTACTCATTGGTTCTAGGCAGTCTATGTGCATGTTTGTAGCTAGATTTGTTTAACTAATTTTTGTTAACTTTTTTGTAGATGCATTAACCTTTTTTTTTATTAAACAAACGTTTTAAAACAAAAATAAATGTTTCTCTCTATTACTGGAATTTTTCCAAAACTCTCTCTAACTCGAACAAATCTTGGTACCCCGTGAAAATTCGACTTAGGGAGAGTCGAATGTATTTGAACACAACTTTTTTTTATTTCAAATCTCTGAGATCTCGGCGTGTTCGTCATGTTTCCATAAAAATAAAATACCGCGTAATTCTGAACATACCAATCATTAAAAAACACTCTCTATTTCCCAAATACTGAGTAATTTTCTTATATTGTCTAACCAACATAAAGAATATAATTACAGAAATATGTTAAGTAGGTTTACCAACAAATACAAATTTAATTTTTTGTTAATCCGCCAACGATACCACACATTCTGTCGCCCGTATCGGTTGCTAAATATACTCGTATTTTGCTAGAATTTGTAGAATTTTTTTTTTAATTTTCAACACAAATTGATTTGACATTTTAAATACAAAGATTAATTTTTTTTTCTTTTTTTTTTTTTTGCTGATACAAATAATAAAATTGTCTCATTATGTGCGCGTTGTTTTTCTACAAAATGCACTAATGGTCTACTTAAATCTCTGAAGCACATCATTTCTACATAAATCAATAAAATATGTGTGTGGCCTATTTTCGGAAAGATGTTATTTTTCTTTAAATAGAAATTAAATGTTGACTTTTGCGCTCCACAATAGTGGAGCAGTGCACCGGATGGTGGCCCATTGACGCCATTAATTTTTATACTGGACTGGATGAAAAATGACAACTGTCCCATTGTTAATTAGTTAAATACCAAAGAAAATAGATTTTAGGAACTAGGACTTTTAGTGAAATCCATTTCCGGCGTTGCAAGTGAACGCCCAAGCTAATGGGAATTGGAACATTACATTTTATTTGTTATGCGCTATAAAATTTGAGTTTTCTTAAATTTAGCACAATTATTTATGTTCTCTCTTTTTTTATTTGAAATGGCATATGGTGTAGCATAAAGCAAAAACAAAAGTTGTTTATCTGTTGACTTAATTAATAGTCAATGAAGCATCTCATTGTACACGCAGTGGGCGGATATATTTAATTTTATTATTATTCTGGTCAAAGAAAAAATATGATTTATTGGCAATTAGGGGATAAAATTGACATGATTAATTATGATACAAAAATATATATATAAATATTTAAGAAAATAAATGGAATTTTGGTGAATTTATTGATTCGTTAACCGCTGTAATGTCTCGTCTAAATTT
This sequence comes from Brachyopa scutellaris, assembly GCA_949775065.1. Classification (NCBI taxonomy): domain Eukaryota; kingdom Metazoa; phylum Arthropoda; class Insecta; order Diptera; family Syrphidae; genus Brachyopa; species Brachyopa scutellaris. The sequence goes on along the minus strand of OX459114.1, from coordinate 87,183,186 downwards.
CTTCAAAGTTTCAAATTTGAGTTGAATGTATCCAGTCGCAGGGCAGCCACTTAATTTCCAAAAAGTGAAGTGAAAAAGGAAGTCAAATTCGAAAAAGTGAAGTAATACAAAAAGTGTCGTGACATAGAGACAAATTCTAGTATTTGCCACTGTAACACTTTGATAAAACGACATTAGGCCAACTAGGCTTTATGTCGCTTTGCACTGCATATATAATTGTATTTATATGATTAGCATAATACTTCATTCACCATTCTGAGAAGTTTAAAATTATTTAAGTCTTGACGAATTGATGGAATTGACCTTATGTCACGGCATCTATATAACCATTTTTGCCCCGCTTTATGATTGAACATTTTTTCCTTTACTTGCGGTTTTATTTTTTCACCATATACAGTCAAAATCGGTTATAACGACATCGGTTATAATGAAATATCGGTTGTAGCGAACATTTTCTGCACAGAAAACTGATTCTCTATCGATTTCAGTCAATGCAATGATCGCTAAACATTTTTTAAATGTAAACGATTTCTGGTGCGTTTTATATTTTTCTTTCAAAATAAGTACTAATCAAAGAATATTTAGCATTGTAGAAAAAGCTACAAAAATTCGTAGACTCGAAACTGATAATTCAAATAGAAGCTTGGCAGCTGAATATCCGTCGGCTTAGTATCGACTTCAATGATATCCACAAAATGGAAAGAAAAAGAGAAGATACTCGACGAATTCAATATAAAAACAGAAGAAATTTGGGGCAGACAACTTCTACATATTGAGGCTGCTCTACTCAGCTGATCAACAGCAAAAACTTACAGATTACTTTGAACTGCAACCATGAATAAACTACAATCCATTATCATCTACATTACATATTACATCTGCTTAGGTTTTATTACAAAAAAAAAAATCGAAAATTAGTTATAACGAAATATCGGTTATAAATAACAAACAAATTTGCTAGTCCCTTCAAGTTCGTTATAACCGATGTTGACTTTATATGATACTTAACGCCTCGGTTTTAATAAAGTTGAAGTGTTTTGATTTTTTCCGAAGTGAGGTAGTAGATCAAAAAAAGGGAAGTTAAATCACTTCGATAGTAGTGGAAGTGGCTGCACTGATCCAGTGCCAATAAATTGGTTCATTTAACTCTTCTATATCATAAGTTAGTTGTTTTATTGTAATTTGTGCAATATAAATAACTCAATGTGACATTGAGACAGGACAGCTGTCGGAAGCCATTTTGTCGTCTGACATTTTCAGTTGCTTAGAATAGTGCCAACGGTCAGTATAAAAGCGAAATCTGATTTGGTTAACGGATCCAGATGTTTTCCTTTTCCATATTAATATCAGAAATTACCCTGCATCTAAAATCTCAGTTCAGAAGATGCACGAACAATAATATTGAAAATTCCAATGATGCAGTTTTGTTCGCTGTTCCATTCTGATTCTTAAGCAGGACGATTTTCGAATAGATATTGTTAAAAATAAAAGGAAAAATATAAGTTTAGTGAGTCAAAATCCGTTTATTTGAATAAAAGAAAAGTCAAACAATCGAAATGAGGTAAAATTACAAGAGATTAGACTGCCAAATTCACTCGGCAGTACCTGAACAGCTCTCACAGGTAACATGTTCTTCTTATGGCGCATCGGAGAAAAAAAATTCTTGCATTTTTTACATTTGGCCGAATGTTTGTTAGCGTTAAGCAAATGCGGACAAATGTTGCATAGACCACGTTTACGTCATTTTTATTCAGCTGAACGCTTCGCAAAACATGCAGTTGATTGTTCACGTTGGTTATTTGCTGCATCTAACGAGCAAGCCTGCGACCTGCTGTTGTGTTCGAAGCTTGATGAAGCCAAATCACCATTAGAATGCATTGCTAATGTATAGCACCCATGCTGGCTCTGAGATATACTAGATTTTGCCATCTTTCGATTTACACAATACAATTTAGTCACCAGCAGAACCATCCAATATTGTCTCGTCCAATTCGTCTCCACTTTTTTCACAGTCACTCGAATAATGTTCTACTTTGGCGTCTGACATCGTAGAAATTACTGCTTTCAGATTCAGTACATGAGTCCAACGCCGCTTCCAGTTCGTTTCAAATTTTGGCAGATTTCGACGGCTTATTTTCAAACAACAAAATTTTCCTGAACTCAAATTTACATTTTTTGTTTTTTTCAAATTGAACGTGTATAGATAGCGGGTGACTTGAGGTATGCGCGCCAATATCAGACGAAAAAACCTTCGAGTTTTTTGTTGCTCTTTCCATTTAGTACTGAAAATATACGTAGTCATTTCTCATCATTTCTGATACGCATTTAATGTATAGAGAAACACTTGGATTTCGACCCCGTCCATCGGAGTCATCTACCGAAAGTGAAAGATTAGGGTTGGCGAATCGTAACCGCGAGCTGAGTCGAAGCTGGTTTGACTGGACTCGACTGAGCTGTGAGAGCTCGGCTATCAGTTCAATCTCGTTTGAGAATTTCAACTATTCAACTATTCAACTCGGTGTCATGAAATACCTAGGTTGAAATCTCAGCTGAGTTTCAACTCGACCACTCAACCCTCCTTATAAACGGTGTATGTGACTATTTCGTATTACGGTTAGCGACTCGCCGAGATTTCATGTGACTCAAATGTCAGAATTTAGGTGAATTGTGACTTCACTCTATTACGGTTAGCGAACGTTCGACTAGAAATCAATTTCTCCTGTCAAAATCAGTCGAATGGAATTTTCTGGTGGCTACGTAGTGCAACAGTGTAGTAAGTGGAAGAAAAATGGAATTAATAAATTTACTCTTAAATATAGGTATTATTAACAATAAAATAATATGTTGAAATACGTATCTTAATCTTTAAAAAACCTTCCTCGCCAGTTTTGAAAAATTATTTGAGTTGATGGAGTCGGTCGAGTTAACCTGGTCAAAAATTCAACATCCACTTGCCAGAATGAAACGAATGACCTGTTGACATTCTCCAGGAAATTGTGAATAAAGAATAGATACTTGAAAGCCCACAAAATCACCAAGGAAAGATGCAAGAACTAAAAGACGTGATCAACATCTGGAAAGGAGTCATCCATTGGAGAATTTTCTTCGAAGATACATAGAACCAACAATGGAAACCGAAGATAATTGCTCGACTAGATATTTCTTCTGATGTCATTGAATAAACATAGACTTTTGTTTTTACCAAAAAAATATAGAGCAATGTATTTACAGTTGAAACTATCCGGGATTCAATTAACCGGGACGCTCTATTATCCGTGATGAAAAAATATTTGACATATTTGACTCTAATATCCGTACAAAACTCTATTATCCGTAAAAGAAACAAAAACGTTTTCTGTCTCGACAATAAAGACAAGTGTATTATTTTAAACTCTATTACCCGTAATAAACTCTACTATCCGTAACATGAAAACAAGACCGAACAAATTTGTTCACTTCTAAAAACTAACGGAATTATCTGTTGCATTTCATTTAATAGACACACAAAAAGAAATAACGGGATAATATATTTTTGGGTTGTGACGTTGTGTATTGTGTTGTTTGTTATGTTATGGATTCTGTTCAGTTTTAGTTGGAAAATCTTAAGTGACGAGTAAAATTTCAACGGCAAACAACAAGAAAAACAAAGTTCTATTATCCGGGATTTTCGATTATTTGTGATGAGCTCGGTCCCGACCATCCCGGTTAATCGAGTTTCAACTGTATTTTGAAATTAAACACTATTCTTAACGTTCAGTACAATATTTGTGATCGTCTAACTAGTTTTTCTGGATCAAATAATTTAGGATCTTTTCCAAGTGCTTCTGATAACAAGGCATCGTTTGGATAATCGCTTTTTCTACTTGCTCTTGCTTTGCATTCCACAATCCGGTGATGTACCGAACAGAGACGCGGCCAGTGTATGCTTTCTGACTAAACGTTTTTATAGTGAAGTAAAATGCTGGAACAAATCATCATTTCATCTACCTTCTTTAACCATCGAAATCAATTTAAACTTTTATCTCAAATTAAATTGCAGTTTATTCCACAAACTATCAACACAATTCTGCTTTCTGACACTACAGGTGATATTTAAATTTTTTTCCTCAAACAGGCCTGATTCGCTACGCGAATGAAAACGTTCGCTAGCTGTAATACCTCGACAACAGAAATTCGCCTAGAAGTTCGTCTCGAGTCGAACGTTCGATTCGCTAACCGTGATAGGGGTATAAGTATGGGACAATTGAGCTAATTCTCCCCCTTCTAAAGGGTCGAAATTCCTTAATTGCGCAAATATATTATATGAACTAATACGGATACTTCCATATACTGCTAGACTGTAAAAATAAATTTCCTACCGTTATTTTGGAAACCAAAATCAACCTCTATGAGGGCTGTTTTTTTTTAAATTTAGTTGCAAATTGGTTTGGCTCGCATATCGAAAGTGAGATCTCAAAAAGCAACTCAAGAGGAATGCTTTTTTTCCTAAATTCAATAAAAAAAAATTGGTAGAGATCTAAAATTCATTAAAAGTGCTATCTCGAGAAACACATACGAAAATCCGTTTCTATGCGCGCACAATTTTTATTTATTACGAACGAGTAACTCATACTCCCTTCTTTCTAAATAAAAATTATTCTTGAGATCTATTTTTACGAGTAGGTACATATTGAAAGTGATAAATGTGGCTATCAATCCACTTGATTTCTAGCCACACGTACAATATTAAAAAAAAAAACTCACTTGAAATAAACTAATGTTTCAAAAAAAAAAAATACCCTGATGACTTATATCCGCAGATCTCATCCATTTAGCAATTGCAATCGATAGTCCTGCTCCATCAGCGCCCGACATTGCACGCAATCCTCCCTCCTCCCCCCGCCATGAATGTGTAAAATGCTATTAAATCATTCAACACTTTGCAAAGTGTTGTTGCGCGTGTGTTTATTATTTGTTTCATTAGGTGTTAAATACGAAAACCATAAATCAAAAATATTAAAGTTTTTGTTTTTTTTCTTTCGTTTTTTTTAGGCTGTTGAAAGTGTCGAAGAATACAACGAATCGTATGAGGAAAAGTCGCACAGCGTCGTAAAGAAATCCACAACAACTGCACAGGTAGTGAAATTTTTTCCTATTTAGTAAAAACAATCCATCTAACTTGAGTTACAATTTCAGCAGACATTAACGGAGGAACATTCGTTGGTCAACGGAAAATCTGAAGTCGCATACAGGACAGTCACACTCGAGAAATTACCATTGCCAAGTACTGGAGGAAACGTTGTTGGTGAGTGGAATTTGTTTTTATAATAAATTTAAATTTAACGGTGGTTAATATACAAATTAAAAAAAAAAACAAAATAAACACAGATGCACAATGTCAAGTGACATGACACGGCACACTATGCGCTCTCGGTCTTGTTATTGTCATTGAATTCGATTTGGACGTATGCCAGCCAACGGTAGTTAAAAATTGGAAAATTTGCCCCGTGATTGTTTTTGTTTCTGTATTTTTTTAAATTTATATGTTCGATTTATTCCAACAATATTTTCAACTTGCCAGTCAACGACATTCAAATATTTTTGTTTTAATAAATTTTAACAAAAAAAGTCAAAAATAAATGTTTTGAAAAACAAGTGATCAATTATCGTATTTTCTTCATTTTGAACACTTCGCTCACTTCACTTGTTCACTTGTACTGTTTGACATCTAGAATCATTTCAATGATTTGCTATATACATATACATAAGGTCTGTTTGGTGTGTTTTTGTGATCAAAATGGGACATCTGTCAAATAGTAGATAATAATTTGAAAAGTGGGGGGAAAATCCTCTCTTTTTTTTTAACTATTGAATATTTTCACTAAAAACTAATTTTCTTTTATTTTTCTAACAAATAGTAATTGACATTTCACAAATTGTCAGATGGCTGTTTGATAGATGTGCCTCGGTGACTCCATTGATGAAGATGTCGGGGAAATTTTCTGCCACTCTCATTAAATTTTTTGACACCTCATTTAGCTCTGTCTTCTCTTGATTTTTGGCAGATTCAGTAATTTTACGTAAAATTACCGCACACCAAACAGACCTATAACTTGGAATATTTATCAGTTCTGGAAAATCATTAAAAATAATTTGAGTTAAACGTAAATGCAATATTTCATAATAAATAGAGTTCCAAGAAAGCCTTTTCCAACGATTCTAAAATTAAACTATATTGCGTTTTGGAATGACGCCCAACGATGGCTTTGATAGAAGATATACATACATACAGTGGCTGGCCACAGTACAACTTTTTTTTGTAATTTTAAGGTTTGAGTGAATTTCGCGATGAAATAATTTGCTTTCGGTGTTTATTACTCAGAAATGCAGTCACACTCTTGTCTTTGTGGCACGGTGCCTAGTCGGTCATAAAAATATAGGATTCGTTACCAGGGAACCATTCTTGGACCTGCGGCAGAAGCCGACTTTTCAGTACGCTTGTACCCGGCCTCATGGTTTCTTCGACTATGTAGAGGCGTCCCATACGCTTGGCCAGGATCACGGAATATTATGAACCTATGACGTGATAAGCTTTAAAGTGTGCGTGAACTTTCCCGAAATTGAATACCTTTTTTTGTTGTTGAAAATTCAAATTCAAAAATTTAACCTTAAATTGGAAAATGCAATGTTTCCTAGATTTGCCTGCCACAGAGAAAGGCAAATTTAGGCTATACTCTGCTCCGACTTTTTCGTTGCAAAAGATTGGCAACTCTACGTGACCTACATATGTACATGGAAAAGAGATGTTTGCTTAAAGCCAAAAATCAGTCAAAGTCAGTGGAGAGGGAATATGAATAGCATGGACAAAACTAAATATTTTTAGTTTTTAACATAATGTTTTATATATTTAATCGAACGAATTGAGTTCTTGTTTAATTTATTCTTAGTCCAGCCAGTTTGTTTTTGTTTAACTTAAAGTAAAATAAAAAAAGTAAATTGTTTGATTCTTGAAAATTGTATAGTGAGAGCATATTAACTTTGTTGTCCGTTTCTTAATTTTTTTAACGGTACATGACTATTTTTACGAACTTCAGCTGGTTGCAGAAGCAACTAATGTTCATTGACGTCAAGTGCATTCAAAAGATTTCAGTTGAATCCACTGATTTCGAGTGAATTCACTACTGACTTCAACTCACATGATTTGAATTCAATTGACTTAAAAATGATTTCAATTCAGTGATTGTTAAAAATTGAATGCAACAATCACTGACTTCAAAAGAATTGGATTAATCAAAAATTTGAATTAATTTTTTTGAATTCTGCGAATGCATTCCCAAAAGTATGCATTCTATTACAACTCTGCTCACAGCCCACATTGCATAGTTCTGAGCGCAACTATTCGATTTTTGCACTCACTCACACAAAATCTCCCCTGTGCTTTTATGTGATTGTGTTGTTTTGTTGTTATAGAAGGTTTGAAAAATTGCTTTCAGGACAATTCTACGCATCAGAGACCATCTGCGTATGCGTGTAGTTTTTCAAGTTTCAACTTTTTGCACTTAAATTTGAATGTGATTGATTCTTAAAGCTAAACTTTCTACATCGAACAATAGGCTTTTTTCTTTTTTAATTCAGAGCATAGCCTGTGCACCTCGAGCGCGCTCAGACCGCAGTCGGAACACCCTGATTTATTTTTTAAACACCATTGAACACTTAGCGGTCACATGATTAGCAATCATATGATAACAACCACGTGTATGGTCCATTTAAAACCTGAAATAACGTTTATGCATAAATAGAATATCAATTTAAAGTCTTTTTTTAAGTTGTATTAACTTCTACGCCAGGACAACAAGACTCGTCCAACATTTCACTTGTATTGAAATTAATTTTCCCTTTATATTCTTTCTTTAGGTGGCAGTACAGTTCGGAGTGCACCAGTGCCTGCTTCTCGCAACCATTTGTGTGTACGTGTTATATTTTTGCACGAATGAACGGCGAGTTGAGACGTCAGACATTCGAAAGATGTGGCACCGTGAAAAAAATTTAAGGTGTTTGCTGGGTTTGAACCCGGGGCAGGATGCGTAGTAGTCCAAGGCACTTACCACTAAGCCACGGTGCTAACTCCGTTAATAGGTTTGTTCGTTGTCGCCAGCCCTAGGGTCCACTGACTAGTGTCAATTATTTTCGTAGTTGTCGAAAAACCCAGTGGAAGCCCCATTTCATCGAACGCAAATACCTTGCCCTGACAACTGGCATTCTTTGAAAATTTAACGGAAATCAAATTTGGTTAATTTTCGTATAGTTTTGCATTTTTTTAGTTCGTTGTTTTATTAAGAAACTTTTCTGAACACAAAAAACACAAGCACAATGAGCAAAACCAACGCAATGAAAAATAACCAAATGACAAATCAGCTGATTTCATGTTTTGACAGCCCTTTTTTCTGGTACTGACGAAATACTCGGGGTAAATCCAGTGAAGAACCAGTGTCGACAACGAACGCAGGGCAGCATATTCAGTGCGTTTTCAGTGTAGCACTGGCGGACATAAAACGCATCAGTGCGTTTTCAGTGCACCCTAGTGCGTCCTAGGGCTGACATCAAACAAATCTAATATTCCCTCCTGTCATATGTGGCCTCTTACTCAGAATTTATTTTGAGTGCGAAAAAAGAAACACGCGTTCAGTGCTCTGATGTGTCTGAACTTAAAAACAAACACAAACATTATTTAGACAGTTCAGGTTCTGCTCTGAACTAAAAAATAAAAACGCCTAATGATTGACAATGACAGTTAATTTGCCCTTTTCCGATTAACGGCACACAAATGAACAAGAAATCAAATTTGATCACAATATATGCTTCGTTTCGTTTTTGTGTCGACTTTTTTTTTAATTAAATAATTTCAAGTGGAAACCCAGGCGTCGCAAATTTATAAAAATTTTGGCCACTAAATAATTTTTTCAAAAGTCTAAAAATACAACGCCCCAAGACATAATACACCTGTCATTAAAATATTTACCACACACTTTCAACCGAAATCGGGCTTGCAACTTAATTAAATTATTGATTTATGTTTCTTTTAATTATTTTTCCAAAATTTCGTGCAAAGTATTAAAAAAGAAAAGAAACCGTATAACATTCTGACATAAAACACCATTTCATGCTTGGTGTAGAATATTTGAACATTTTGACAGTTCATTAGCTATGATCGACAGGCTGCAGGCGCACTTGCTAGAGATCATTTCTCAATTTCCTCTTTTTTTCTTTATGAATTTTCTCTGAGTGTCAGTTGTGTGTCAAAATGTTGTATAGTATTATATGGACACCCCCGCACACACACCTAATGTTTCAAAATGAGTAAAATGTCAATTTGTCAGTTTCTATGAACATATAAATTAATATAAATTATTACACTCGAAGGGTGGGGCGGGGGTAATGGCAGTGTTTAGTGTAGTGCAGTGCCCAGAAGAAGACCCCTGGAGATTATTTTAGAAAAATATTTTAGCTATGCTGTGCACATGAATAAATAGAAAAATTCAAAATCAAACGAAAATGTTTTGCTCTACCTGAAATCGATTTTTAAATTGCATGCATTTTAATTTAATTTCTTTTGATGATATTTTACCAAAATAAATTCAATTTTTTGTTCCCCTTCTTGTAAGACAGTTAGGTGACAGTCGTACTGACAGAATGAAGAATGAGTAATTTGAGTTTTCTAGAAAATTTGTTTGACAAACGCGTCAAATGTTGACATCTCTGTAAATTGTTTTCTTATGAAAACATACGAATATGTGTGTTTGGGGATTACAACACTTTATGATTTTCTAATTAGTTGACACTCGAAGTATGGTTGTATGTTGTTGTAGTGTCGTATTTGATTGGCTGTGTGACTTATAATATTGAGCACTAATGTGTTTCAGAGTGATAGCATTTGTTGAGGAAGATTGACCCTTCGAAGAACTTAAAAGCTTTTGTAACCTTTGCATTAGTATAACAGTAAATTGCCAAAACGTCGGAGAATATCTGGATGCCACAGAGGATCGAGTTTCTGTAAAAATAAGTGCTGCCAACTCTCCAATGCCAAACACTTTATTTCAAAAAACAAACAAATATCGAATGAATGATTTTCCTTGAAGTTATTTTCTGTTCTTCTGTCTTACTTTAGACGATTCGATAGAATTTAAATAATCGTTTACTGGCCGAACACAATGGCGAAGGTGCAGCTATAGTATGCAGCGCTGTCAAAGTTGAAATCCATTAAACCCTATCGCGCACACAATGCGAAGGTGCAGCTGTAGTATGAAATGTAACTGCAGCACAAGTTGAGTCAACCTTCTACTTTCGAACATGCTGCGCTACTTTTTGACAGAAACGAAAATTTAAATCCAATCCAAAGAAAAATGTATTACTATTATGAAATGCAATAACATTTTCAGGGACTTAATCCTAATTACGAAAATGTTCAAAAAAAATGGGGAGGTGTGGAAAAATATTTCTATTTTGACAACAAAACACGAGTGCTGCACTGCACCATTTTGGACGTGCAGTGCTGCTACTTCAATAAGCGACTTTCTTGACAGATTGAGATTTGCTGCAGCGACTTTCCATTGTGTTTGGCCAGTAATTCTTATTATCTCATTATTGACAGAATCGTTCTATCATGAATGATGGTTTGACGTTTGTCTTGTGTGTGTGTTTCATTGTTACTAGATCCACGGCAGCACTTATTCCTCTACCTGCTGCCTCTCAATCTGCATTTGAGTAATATTGAGTAATAGTGCACTAAGACTCACAAACCTAGGTATTTTCAAGAATAGCGGCAAAGGACGCTGTACTATTCTTACAGAAATCCAAATGGAAAATCCAATAAGAACGGATGATTCCCTCTTCACACTTGATTTTAACACACCATACAGAACCTTGTACCCTCTGCGTGAAGAGTGGACAAACACTCGGCATATAGACACTGCAGTCTTCACGGACGGGTCCGCAACTGCAAGCGGCACTTGATCTGGTATCTACTGTGTGGAACCAGATCTAAAAATGTCCATAAGAATCCCGGATGCCTGCAGCGTTTTTCAGGCAGAAATTCTAGCCGTACTTAGAGCTGCAGAGCTTCTGAACATGAAACGAATATCCGGTAAGAATATTGATATTCAAATCGACAGCCAGACTGCGTTTAAGGCGCTAGAATCGTGCACTATCAATTCCGCATTAGTCAGAAGCTGCTGCACAGTACTCAGAGCATCATGCACGCCGAACCGGGTAAGACTATGTTGGGTGCCTGTTTGGGATGGCTCAGCTTCTCAACCCCTCTCAACCTAACCTAACCTATCGTAACTCTGTTTCCTCTGTAGTTGTTTCTCCATTTTTCTATAGAGCGGTTTATTTGTTCTCACCCTGCTCTTAATTCGCATTTCACAGCTTATTTGTCTGTTAACCTATTTTCCATGGCAGCAAAATTGCTTCCGGGTAGCTCATATATGTGCGGCAAGATTTTCACTGCTGCTGAAATGTAAAGCTACTCACGCACTTTCTCTGTAATCTACTGCTTGTTTTTCTTTCTTTAGTTGGCGCTACAGTTCGGAGTGGATCAGGACCTGCTTCTCGTAATCTTTTGTGTGTGCGTGCTATATTTTTGCACGAATGGAAGGCTCCTAAAATTGTTTGCCGACTCCGAACGACGAGTTGAGAAGCTCCTCGTGATAAATAATACTCTTTAAATGCTTGTCAGACATTCGTGGTAGTCCAAGGCACTAAACAGTACGCCGGGTGCTTTCTTGTTAAGAGCCAGATTTGGCATTGTTCGTTGTACCAATTATCAAGTGGTCGATTTATAAGAATTGACTGTTAGACCATCTGATGACAGGCTGTATGTGCATTTGAAATGGTGTCTCTCTCATTTATCTCCGAGTTCACTTCGAAGAGATGGAACGGGTAATGTTCAGAAGTTCGACTAATTGACTTTATTTTCATCGTTTTGCTGCTGCAATCGCTCTTGAGTTTAGGAACTTTTAGCTTCTGTTGGTTTGTTTATAATGAATGTGGATCCAAGCATTTGATTTATTGTATCTGTCAATCTTTTGTCGCATAAAAGACTGTCTTTTAAAAACAAACAATTTATTTCCTATGAATTGGTTTCACAGATGCCGCCGTCATTTGAGAAGAAGAGGATTTCATCAGTCTACACTAATTGAGTCAGTAAACCTAGTTTTCACTTTCTTGATCTACTTACTAGTAAATGTCATTATTGCTTCCTTTAGAATCTGTCAAGTTTGAATTCCAACAAGTCTAGTGTACGGAAATGGAAATGGGAAAAAAATGTTACGCATACACCCTGCTGTTTCCATCAATGACAAATAAACATTAATCTTGTTTTGGTTAAATAGTTTTAAAATTATTTTCTATTCACTTTGTACTAGATTCTGTTCGAACTTCCTCTGACAAATTGATATATCTTATCGTGTCTTGTACCCTTATAACTGTGTGAACAGAAGTCATAAGTAGGACACCGGAAAAGTCCAAACTGTCTGCGATTATGTTCACACAGAAATCATTTGACGAATGTTTGAAACAAATTCGAACAAAAAAAAATCAGATCAGTATTTTTGATTAATCAAAAATATTTCTTGGGGACGGTGAAGGGTTAAAACGTGCCTCTGTGGAATCTATTTTATTTTTTTTTTTTTTTTGTATTAAAAACGTATTTTGGGAAAATTTATCTTTTTAAATTTTATTAAAAGTTCGAGAAATACGGAAGAACATTCCTGCCCAATCATAATGTCGAATCAGTTGAGATAAAAATTCTCAAGTTCAGAGTACAGGTATACAACTCGTGACATATTTTTTATTTTTATTTTTTGATTCGCAACCGATTTTTTCGTAGATTTGCAATTAATTTAAATCTATAATTCCACCAAATGAATATCCCATAAATACAACGCATATTTGTATAGCCAGAGGAGACGGAAAACTGTCTGTATCGGAGTCTCAAATGGGGGGTGGTGGTGGTGGTGACACTTTTTAACCCTCATGGTGTTTGCAAATGTGTTTGCGTTTATTTTTATTTTTTTTTTTAAGTCGTAGAAAAAGGAAAACATATTTTTTGTTGTTGCTATTAATGTGTGCTTTTTTGATGAAATTTCAAAAATGTTGTCCGAGTTCGAAAATATTTCTTGCTGCTTTTTTTATACATTGATTCGAGCATATATAGACGCCTATGTAGTGTATACTCCTCTGGTGCTGGTGCTTTTTCTATGGATGCGATTATTGTGCCTAATGTTGCGACGACTACTTCTGGCCTGTGATTGGTCTTAAAGTATCTTTGGAATTGTAGAAGCTCATTTGAAGTCGATCCGCGGATACGTGTAGACACTCGTGGTACTAGCTCGGGTTTGAAGAGTTACGATTTTAAATATTGGTTGTTTTTTTATTTATTGCTTGTTTTAGTGACGATTCTTTTTTTTAAATAAAAAACAAGTGTGAGTTGTTTTTTTAAGTTCCTGGAAGGTTTTCATTGGAAACATTGGGAACCTTTCATGAATTTTTCTTGCACCACTCAAAAACGGTGATATTCAATATTGAATTAAAAAAATATACATATTCTATAATTTTAAGTGTTTTATATTTTAAATTCTAATTTAAATAAAATTATAAAAATTGTGAATCTATAAAACTTGTTGAATAAAAAACAAACTCTCTCAAAATGATGTTCAGTTGGCAAGAGAAAAAAAAAGCTATCGCAGCAAAGGCGCCAGAATATTCAAAGTTTTATCGCCAACAATTTAAAGTGCTAACGGTTTCCGAATACGATAGTAACGAAAAAGTTTCGATTTATTTTCATGAAGCGGTAATACCACAAAATCAAGGATTAAATGGTTCTGATTTCTTACCATTGAATTTCAAATCAGCATTTTTTATTAGAACACATCTAGGTAAAGAAGTTTTTTTAATTATATTTTATAATACGTTATTTATAGTTACTAAAAAGAATGTTATAAGAATTGTCGGGGGTTGGTCTTTTCCTTTAATTGCCAAAGACTAATGGCAAACCAAATCAAATTAATTCCCCACCTCGTGGTTTAAGTTATTGCGCCAAGTGATGATGGCTCGCTTGTATTTTATTTAAAAAGAATTCTTTATTATAGAGTGTGAAAGTGAGGTAAGAATTTCGTCCAGCTATTTTATTTAAAAATACCACTCTAAAGAACATGGTTGTCTTAATGTCTTCCTAAGAATAAACTCAACGCCAAATAACTCAAATTTTAATTCGCTAAATGATTTTTATAAAAATGTGCGAATTTGTTTGATTGTGATTGTATGAAATTCGATCTCGAAAATGTGGTTCTCGAATGTCAATCTATTTGCCTGTTTGTCGTTTTTGTCGTTTAGTTTAATTACTTCAAAGGTCAGATTTAAACAGTGTCGACATATTTACGGGAACTTATATATTTTATGTGTAGGGTTAGACAAGGTACAGTTTTTTCGTCCATTATCGTTATTTCTTGGACGAATCTATTGTTCTTCTTCAAAGTACCACGCATCACTAACAAACGTAATGTACATACATATGTATATGGAAGCGGCCATTTCATAATCCAGGCGCACGTACACACATACATAGGCATATATTATATTTTCGTACTAATCCGTGCCGTTGGTTATGGGGATCACTGACGGTTGGCAACATTGCAATTTATTTTTGTGACTCACACTAAATTGACTAAGCAGTATGTGCAATAATGTGAAATTGATTAATTTGCAATTAAATAACAGGATACGGCAAAGCAAATATTACAGATATGTTTGTTTGAGCATTCATAAATAAGGACACTTTTACAAGCTATATTCAAATCAAAAAGAAAAACGCCCAATGACCAACGAACCATTGCACAGTGGTTCCACTCTCGAACAAAGGCGGTCATAAGTACTTGCTCATTGAAAAATAACCAAAATCAATTCATTTCAAAGTAATTTGGGGGAGCTGATTCCGAACCTGCAGTCCGTTTTGCTCTATCAAGTCAAGTTTTCGAGATAACGGTACGGTGCAGTACGGTACGGTACGGTATACAGGGTGTACCGGTTTTGGATACAGATATGTTTGGATCTTATTCACTGGTTCTTTGTATGAAAAACCGTACGGGAGGGGGTGTCTATCTTGAGCACCCACTGAGCTACAGGGTGTTTAAAGAAGTTCCTTCAGAGAAGTAGGTACCAACAGTTATTCAATTATAACTTCAATTTTATTAAACTTAGAGGAGTCAACGTAGCTCGTTTCATAGACAATTGATTAGTGCCTATCACAATAAAAAAAATATTACCATGCGTACTTCCATTTATGAGATATTGGTCTTCAAACACAGATTTGTTCAAAGTTTTTTACCCCAATTTTTGTGAAAATCGCATTTATCTCGGGATTTTATGCTATTAATTTGTTTTTATTAATATTACTTTCGTGCGCCATAACGTCACCTACAAACTCACCATACAAAATTCGTACCTGGTACTTACGGTTTTCCTGGTATAAAGTTATTTTATTCCAAAGAATAATTCAAAAACGGGCATTACATTGTATGCCGTGTCCTCAATCAAAAAAAGTTTGCAAATAAGATATTTAATACTCAAGCAGACGTCTGGCTGTATGGTCAAGTAAACACAACATTCTGGTAAAAGAGCATTTAGTGATAGCACCTGAAATAAAAATAATAAGAGGAATGGTCACTTACAGCTCAATAAAATCTGAATCCGCAAATTTCCGCAGCTGATTCAACTTGTGTTTAAAGGTACAGAAATCAGCCTTTCTGGCAATATATAACATGTCGGGGGGTCTTGGGGGGAACACAGCTAAAAGTTTAACAAAAAACACAGAACGCAATTTTATTTGAATTTTTTCAACCCCCATTTTCATAGTGCCACCACTTGTACAGTTACACATATCATACCTAAAGAAAAATATAAAACGGAAGTCTTACCTTCTACTAATAGACGCATTCTAAAAAAAATTATTTGCATTGACTAGATGAAAAAAAGAAAATCCAGTGACGCTTACTTGCAGAGCACTAAAACTCAAATGCGATGGGCTTGCAATGCGATCACTTTGGAGATGAAAATCAAACGATTTTGACTTAACGGATCATTTTTGTTCTCATTAATATTATCTTTGGCTTGTTCCCAGCTAGCTTAAATGGTTTTGGGTGAAATCTTTTACAATAAATTTTCTGACTTTTGGCCTACGGTGGAACCACTGTGCATTGGCCCGAGAAATGCACAAATCCATCGATTTACACGGTAGATACGACATCGTGCGAATTGAGACCGTGAAAAACGAAACAGAAGTTTCTTGTAATAAAACAGAATTGGAATTAACTGTTTAAGCTGTGTAAATCGAATCAAAAAATACATGTACTTACTTACTTAGGTGGCGCTACAGTCCGGGGTGGGCCAAGTCTCGTTCTACTTGTGCGCTCCACCTTAGGTGAGGTCGTCCTCTGCTGCGCTGACCTTCCGGGTAAGAGTGAAATATTCTCCGAGCCGGAGCATTGATGTCCATACGCTCTACATGTCCAAGCCATCTTAAACGCCCAATGTGCAGTTTGTTGACCAGATTAATGTCACTGTATAGCTCGTACAGTTCGTGGTTGAATCTTCTCCTCCAGAACCCGTCAATGCAAACGGGACCGAATATCTTACGAAGGATTTTTCTCTCGAAGCGACCAAGGATATCTTCATCCGCTTTCGATAAAGTCCATGCTTCAGCTCCATATAAAAAGACTGGGATGATAAGGGTCTTATATAGAGTCTCCTTAGTCGATCGGAAAAGGACTTTACTATTCAATTGCCTTTTTAGCCCAAAGAAACAGCGGTTGGCAAGAGTAATCCTTCGTTTGATTTCCGACGAGATGTCATTTTTGATGTTATGTCAGAGCCGAGGTAGACAAAGCCCTTTACTACCTCGAAGTTGTAGCTGTCTATTGTGACGTTCTGTCCAATTCGTCGATGTTGGGTGTCCCTTTTTGTTGACAGCATATATTTTGTTTTGCCTTCGTTCACCGCTAAACCCATTTTAGCCGCTTCCATTTCTAAGTACATGTGTTCATAATAATAGAAAGATAGGTACATATATGCGTTCATAATAACCGTGTAAAAAGAGACACTGATTGTATTGACAAATGGCGATTGGCTTCACTAAATGCCAAGTTATTTTATTTTTGATCAGAATAAGAAAATTGACAGCTGGGTGTTTTGACAGTTTTTATTCTTCACTCACAGCGAACGTTTTTTTCTCTTCCATGTTTTCTTTGTTGCACCTTTTTGGGTTAACAAACAGTTATTCGTACAGATTTCAAAACCATGTAATTCGAGTAACTTGTAAATCAAGGGATAGGTGTACTGTACGTGTACATTACATACATATGTAACTAAGGATCTTATTATGGAGAGCATCTTCAACTTTAATTGTGGCTTTTTAGTGTTCCATACCCAAAAACGGAACACTAATGGAATCAGTTCGGAGTCTGTCTGTCTGTTCGTCTATCACAGGCGTTTCTATCAGATACTATTTGACGTAGACTATTGAACAGTTGTAGCGATTAGTGGCCCAAAACACAGACCAGAACTTAAAAAGCTGAATTTCGACTTTGAGGGGCTAGTTGGGAGTTTAAAAAAAATGACTTTTGAGGTCATCGTGTGGGATGTCAAATGAAAGCTCGTTCAAACACGAATTTAAAAATACATAAAATATTTCTTTGTGTTACTTTTTTCTTAAAACTTTAAAAAATTAGTGTCCCCTACCGTATCTGCATAAATATCGCACGGAAAAATCTGAATAAAATCTCAAACATTGAGAATAAAGTGTAGATTGAACTAAAATTATCAGAGCTGCATTACGTTCGACAGTTTTATTTTTTTATTTCTTTTTTTTTTTGTAGTTTCACCCTCTCAACTGTTAACATATCCTGAAGTGACATAACCCTATCACAATCATATAAAAGAGGATACGTGAAGAAAAATTTGTGTGTGCGAGAGTAAAAACTTAATGATTGCTCCTAGAAATATGCCCCAAAAATCAGCATTGAGCTTACACTTAAACTATTGATTCTAATCAACATAACGGAATCTTGATGGTTTTGCATTTCTGTCCAGGCACAGAGACAAATTCCCAAATTCCACACATTTTGAAAAATATTTGTTCACAATATATTTTCTAAATATACGCAATACAATTACAACCAGCTAGCTGTGTTTCAAATGGCAATTAATTTGACATGCCGCGCAATACCAATTCAATATCACTGTGTTGTGTACATATCTATCTATAACACAGTCACCTGCAGATTATGTCAAAAAACAAAAGAAACTACGGAGTACCTGATCTCAGTGCCCTTCTCTCACAAAAAAGAAAAACCAAAACAGTAGGCAAATACATTTACAAACACTACAAAAGCATTCCAGTCTGAGGAATGATCAAATTTCTAGAAATTTTGTATGACTCCTAGATATGAATCGCGCACAAATACAATAGCCCTATTTTGGCCGCAGGGCTAATGGACATCTCTACCGTACCCCAGGTTCAAAACATGAGTAAAAGCTTAACGCCACTTAGACGAACACACCCTGTTGTTGCACTAAATGCATAGAATAAGTTTTTATTCTTTGTGGTACGGCAACACGCCACAAAGAAAGCTTATAGCTTGGCAGGTGGTTAAGTTGGTCGAACTTATTATATGATATGTAAAATCAAGGGTGCCGCTATTGTGTCCCGTTTTATGTCTCGGAATTTGAAATTTGGTAATCCCTTTGACTGAAATACGTTTATAGTATTCTTCATTCCAAATGCTAGAGAATGGCACTCTGAGATTCTATAATCTTGACAGCAGACGAATGTGTTTTTATCCCAAAATCATGACTGTGGGCAAATATCTTCTTTTTTTTTCCTGAAATATTTATTATCACTAAACTCCCGTTACGAATCGAATACTTATGCGCAACGATATTTTTCTGTTTTCTTTTCTCAATCAGATGAGAGGACGAGTAGTTTATCGTAAATATTATTCTCTTTTCTAAAAATGTCCGCATCTGTTTAGCCCAACTTCCTGTGTACTCACGAGATGATAAAAACTTTCAAAGGAAGTAATATTTACTTAACATAATGCCTGCTGTACACTGGTCATATATTTATTTACACAAAAAAAACCCACAAGAAAAGAATAACAAACCAAAGCCAAAACAACAAGACTCGTGTTGACTAATATTTCAAAAAGGCATCTAAATAGATTAACTTTATGTGATGTATGTATGTATGTTAGGTAGCCGCAATTTTAAAACAACGCTTCTTATAAACAACAAACCGTAAGGCTATTTTTGTATTTATAAATACAATGTTGCGATGTATTGTTAAGTCATATGCCACCTTTCATCTGTCACAAATAAATATATCACAAATAATTATAACATCATGTTCGATAAACAAATTCTTTTTACTGTCTTACATTTCTTGAGATAATATTTTTTTTTTTGTTTTTTTGTTGACTCAATTATTTTGTATTGAAAATGTATATACGTAATATGTAGATATACATTTAAGATAAAAAAAAATGTTAGACGAATTTCAAAAAAAGTCAAAGCGGTTTACTGGAATAGCTTACCTTTTTGAACGTCATGCACGAACCAGACTGTGTTTTGGACTCCACAGACTCTCAAAGTATACTATACTTTACATTGTCGTTGTTCGATGTCTGCCTTTGGGCGCACTGGATTCGCACAGATGCGTTCGATGTCTGCTAGTACTAAACTGCAAATGATGCTCTGTGTTCGATGTCGACACTGGTTCAGACAAAGGGTTGTCAAAACATTAAATTAGCTGATTTGTCATTAATTTTTTTTTTTCATTGTGTTGGTTTTGCTCATTTTGCATTTTTAATGTTCGGGTAGTAAAACATCGAAGTGCAAAAATATATCAAAGAATGATAGTTGTCACGAAAAGCTATTTGTATTTGATGAAACCTGGGTTGCTATAAGCTTTGTTGACAACCACGAAAATACACTGACACTAGTCAGGGCGCCCTAGGTCTAGGACATCGAACGAAGCTATTGTGTAGAATTTGATACCGCAACGTTTGAAGGAAGTTGCGCGGTTTTTTTAACATCCTGCTCCTTCAAACTCATCCCTGGACAATCGGTAAATTGCAATGCTTTAACAGGTGGTTAAACTGACAGAAATAGTTACTGATACTTTTGTGGATACATTCTAATAAACAGGTCACCTGTGGTTGTGATATCAAAATGGCGCTATTTGGGCTTTTATTCCATCAAAACCACCACTACTACCCTACCTTTGTGGCAGATTTGTCACCAGAAGTTACCTTGAAATGATATGCAATTCCACTCGTAGGACTGTAGACTCATTATTTACTTAAAATAAACCGTTTGATAGACACTCTCATGTTTAACTGTTATTATTTTGACAGACGTTCGAGTAATGTTTCTTTTCAGTGCTAGTTATATTATGTTGGAACTACCCGTTTTTCAGTCATAAAACTATATCGTTCGATTTGTTCTGTTCGATCCTAATGCAGCCGGAGCACAGCTGAGCAAAACATGTACACCCCTATCGTGGAATCCGCCGGATCGGAGATTCCCTTCACTTGTTCGATTCACTTTCACTTTAGCTTGGTATCGTAGAATCCTTCGTCGGCGAGGTTTCCTTACCGACGTGAATGTCGAATAGGAAGTGTCTCTGTCAAGAAGAATTTATGACAGCAAAGTGAATTTGTGTTTTGGAATTGTCCTTTGGTTTTTGCAATACAAAAGAAACATAAATTAAAAATATTAAAATAAATAGTAGAGCTCTATTTCTGGATTCGTCAGCTGCAGAACAATCTTTAAAAACAAAAATACGCGCTTGCGTAGGTGAAACAGTGGGACAATTTAACTACCAGTAAACGTGTTTTCGCATACATTTGTTCTTTTAGATTTGTTAAAAAACAGTTTAATCTTGCCGGTTTATTAAAAATGTGCAACTAAATAAATCGAATTTTTCATAATAAGGGGCAATTGGATCTAACTCGCAGCTCATTTTCAAATTCTCCCAAATTTTTTCTGAGGGAAATCACCAATATGGTGTTGGGAAATAAACATATTTAGGGTGTTAAAGCACTAATTTAATCAAATATTAGTCTTTTATTTAGTGCAAAATAAATTTTTTGTAAAGTCTGTTTGTTGAAATTATCAAGTTATCAAGTAAAACAAATCAACAGTAATCCGCAACGTTTGAGCTGCGGATGAGAAATTTCATATTCTGTATGGAGAGATCCGATTCGAATGTTTTCCACGATGCCGTGAAACTCATTCACATTGCCGACAAGGAGATGATTCACTTCGCCGGATTCAACGATACCGATGCTCAAATTACCGTGAATCTTTCTCCTCGACGGATTCCACGATAGGGCTGGTAGACTTCATTACTTTTTGTGACATAACACATTTTGATTTCGATATGGGGTACTCGTATCTTTCCATACACCGTTAGCGCATGTATGCCATTTTGTTACCACAGCTTAGAGTGGTTATTTTTGTGTGTTTTGGGGATGTGTGTCAGAGATCTTTGTAACGTCTTTGAAAAAATATCGGCCGAGTGTATGCTATCTGGTTCTGTCTAGCGCCGGACATGCACAGAGAAAGAGGAAAGGGCTTTCTTCCGCAAACGTACTCTTACAGCTGCGATAGTGGAAGATCAATGGGATATCTAACCTACAAGCGTAAGTGCCGATTGACAAGTGTTTCGTATATATTGCCACGATTCTGGCGATATAGTCTCGCGATCTGTTGATTAGGTTATGGAAACAATTTTGGTTATAAACGGGCCATGTCTGGCATAGTTGTTGAAGGTTTTCCATCGCGAGTTGGCTTTTAAGAGAGATTGCTTGAGGATTTTACGCTACGCGAAGGTACACTTCCTCTGCAACGGAGATGTCAACGGCTAAACCACGTCATGTCGGCTCTTTTATTCCCTTCTTTGTTGTTGTGGAACCAGGAGGTGGGTGGTGTACTTTCTGTGCGTTATGTGCTTAAAAATGTGATTTATTTGATGAAAAATATTTGTATCTACAAAGACAGATCAGTTACTTTCTTGTACTGAAAATGATATACAAATGTACAATAGAATATAACTGACTATATTTATAGTCTTATGACTAAAAAAAATTACCAATTCCACTTTTACTTGCTATGGTCGTGTAAATGTTGCTACCCCACTGTACTCTCTCGAAATTCCATTCATCACGTTCTCAATGACTTGCTCAGCTATAACACCCTCATAATTTCTAAATAATTTAACACCTCTTGCCTGGCAATAAACTACATATATCCGAGAATCATGAACATCGAAGCAGCAACCGAGTGTATGTATCTGCAGCAGCATTAGCGTCACTTGTACTCCTGCCAAGAGCATTCCTCCGGACGAACACATTTTAAATTAATCCCTGCAATAATTAACTTCTCGATTTTACACCTCGTCAAACATTTATCTTACACAGATTCGGTCAGTAAAATCTATAAGTGTATGCGACTGACTGCCAATCGGAATAGCGAATATTCACAGGTGTGCGTCCTTACAAATTCACTCGTAATTGGAAACTCGCAATTATATTCATCATCAGTTGAAGATGCTGGTCCCGCCTATTTCTGGCCTGTTTCCGGTTTCGCCAGCAATAAATATCGTTCATGATTTATTCACGAGTATGCGTATATCATAGATAAAGTGAATTCAAATGGAAACGAAGTGAGGACTCGCTCCGAAGATGGTTCCACTTGAGATTCGAGAATCGAAAAATCTATGTAGACGAATGGTGGATTCGGAGCGGTGCACAAAATTATTTTCAGATTTTGTTATAGAAACCATATGTGGTACATTGTAACGGTTGAGAGATGTTAATTGAATATATTCGACTATGAGTGTTTGTTTATCGAGCGTTTTTATTTATTTTGTTTTCTGAAAATTTGGTCTTTTTCTAGTCTTACTAAAAATCAATTGACTGTCGATATTCATGGTCAATTGGGCCTTGCAAAAAAACAAGACAGGTAGAAACTTTGATTATCTGATAAATATTTTACTCCTTATACCTGGTTGGAGATTGTTTGAATGCCCAAAACTTGAGGTTAGCACCCAGTACTTTTTCTTCTTCCCGCTTGCACTTCAAACCGTTAAAATCGCTGGTGTCGTTCAAATTGGACTTCCAAACTGTTCGGTGGTAGCCTCTGCTATTGGCTATTTGTTACTGCATGCCACGGTATCCACGCCCTGATGTCTAGAAATCGCTATTCAACAGTTCACCCTGGCTAAATAAAAAGTTAGAAATTTGTTACAACATTTCGCGGAGTTCAGAAAGCATTAAATATGCGCAGCCTCACTGTCGTCAAGACAATACTTTTGGACGATATCGTTTGCTGTTTGCAAACCTTTTTGTCACCGTGTCGTCTATAAACAAGTCAGTTGCAAGTTCGAAATCCTCTTAAAAGAAGATTTGCAGTGTCAATTGTGTCATTTACATAAAGTTAGTTTTTGAATAAAAGGTATTAAAAATAAAAAAATTAAAAATTTTAATAAATTGAATTCCAATAAAATTTACAGTAAATTTTTTGCTTCAATGTCAAATCCATATTACATTTGTCTTCGTACGTTCTCACTAAAATTTGTTAAATGTCAATTTAAAAGAATGATTAAATGATGATTAAATGCTATCACAGAGGAGCAAATGGACCAAAAAGTTACACAAAAGAGTTGAGTGTGACACACGCCAGAAACACAGACATAGCATTTTACATCCCTGCCATTATGGCATCTATTATTCATAGTGACAAAACTGTTGTGTCTTACTACAAAAAATACAGTTCTGAAATATTTCTGTATCGGCTTTGCTAAGGATCGTGTCTAGTTTATGCAGACAATTCCCAAACTTTGTAGCAGTTAAATACCATCATCTATGACGTTAGCAGAGGAATATCAATACTGTTTTAAAAAGACATCGAAAACTTCCTCAAAGAATCAAAGTTTGCAAAGAACTCCAGTGACAACCGAATATTCATTTAAATCTGTAATACGGCAAAAAAAATAACCCTGTTTGAGCGGCTGGTTTTAAGATCTTAATTTTCGAAATGTTATATGTAGCTATAAAATTCGTTGCATTCAATTCAATAAATTAATTCAAATTAATTGCATCTTCAACATTATTTAAAGTTTACTGTACACTAGCTTTGTTCAATGTCCACCCTAGGACTGGATTCGCACTGATGCGTTCGATGTCTGCCAGTGCTACAAGGAACATGCTGCTCTGTGTTCGATGTCGACACTGGTTCAGCACTGGATTCACCCCGGGGTATTTCTTCGGTGTAAGACAAAAGGACTGTCAAAACATTAAATCAGTACTGTTGAAACAACAGTACATTGATTCTTATGAGACAACACACACCAAAGCAGGCAAAACAAAAAAAACCTGTATTTGTTTCGATGCGCTTCAATACTGGTTGTCGATAATACATGGCTTTGCATACGGCCAACACACACTGAATGAAACAAAACTGTTACAATCCAGCGTCGTTGTCGATTTTAGCACACATGCTTATGGTGCAAAACACACCGCATGCGGCAAAACAAAAAAACAAGGCGAAAGAGAAAAACATGTTTCGTTGTCGATAGCTGAACATTTGTTTTTCAGAAACAAAATTACATTGTTGCTGTTCTTTGCACTGGCGTTTTATTTATTTCAAAGTTTTCGGTAAATTGACGTAGATGCAGAGAAATTATTATTATTATTATTGAGCAAAGAAGCCCAATACATAATAAAAAAGATAAAAGCCATGCTAATGAAATTACTATCGAAAAGTCCCAAAATCAGTTTTGATTTTTTTCAACACACATCAAACGAAAAAGAAAAGTAAAATGATTTGTTTTGTTACAACGTGTTTCGGTTGGTGTGTGTTGAAATATAAAACGTTTTCTTGCGTTCCGAATCAAAAACGTTTTCTCTGCTCCGGTGTGTTTTCAGCCTTAGCGTTAGCGTATATAAATGGCAGCGTTCAAAAGTTCCTAAAGTTTTACAAATTTACAAATAATGAATGCTTTATAAAACGTATGGTACATACAATATGTACATATGTATTGTATATTAGGTCCGTTCGCGTACTTTTTGCACTAAATATGTGTTATCTGTCGATTTTCGAACAGTGGGGGTGAAATTCTCTCAAAGGCAGAAAAATTACGAAAAAGTAAACGAACGCATTAAGCACCGAAAAATTAAAAATGTATGTGATTTGATAGATTTGACAAAAAAATTTCTTGTGGTAAAATTCGCAGCATGGGGAAATTTCTTACTCTCTCGTGAGCACTCTCTTCTACGAAAAACTACGAAATTTTTGCGTACGCGAACGGGCTTTCGTTATTTTTCGTAGTTTTGGGAGCATACGCGAACGGACTTATTGTAAAAGTTTTTTTTTTTTTTAAATGAAACTAACACACGGACACGACCCACATTTCATCAAATCAAATTCGTTACAGGGGTTTCCTATAAATTATATATACAGGCAAAGCTCGATTTACGCAATGCTCGCTTTGAGCAAATGCTCGAATTCCGCACAAGTTAAAACATTTGCACTACCGCTCGGTTTCCGCACAAAATTGTGCGGAATTAGAGCCCTTAGTACAAATGCGACACATCTTTGAGCATTCATACCATTCAAATATTTTTCTTTAATATTCCGTTATTTCAGGTAACGGAACGCTGATACAAACCTAACCTCTTTTTTTGGATTTCTTCGTATTCACGTGTCACTTACGCGAAATAACCGTTTAAAAGAACATTATGTCAGAGTTCAAGCTGCACAAATTTAACGATTATTTTAATATTGGGTGTAATAAATGTAACTGACAGTAAATAAAAGCGTTTTAAAGTATCATTTAGTGTGTAAACATGGTCCCTCTTATGTTTTGTACTTGTTTTGTAAGCATTCGAATTGCGCACATTCTCGATTTGCGCAAATGGCCTAAATTTTACCTTGTGTGCAAATCGAGCTTTGCCTGTATTTCAGTCAAAAAACCGTTTAGTCTCAAAAATTCATATTTTCAAAAGTTATGCTTTTAATATTTATTATTGACTAATTTACGCTGACAATTTACCAAAATACTTTCACCTCTAGTCAGCCGTAAAAAATGTCGCTATTTTATTTTATTTATTTATTTTTTTTTGTTGGCAATTAATTTCAAATTATCTGTCATGCACATGCTTATAAAAATTCCCATACATACTGTACATATGTGTGTGTTCCACTTTATATTACGAATTCAGTAGGTAACTATAATTCCCAAGTTTTGAGAAAAAAATCTTTCTAAAAATATAACGGTTTTTTTTTAATAAATGTCACTTCTATACCTATAAATATGGTGGGCTGATGGTGGGACGATTCCCGCTGCTCTATACAAATACATATTGAGTGAGTTTTCAAACCGAAAGACTGGGTTTTTTTAAGTCTACGCATACCAGGGAAACTTTTTTGAACACTCGCGAATGAAATCCTAACAATCCACCAATGAATCATCTTTCTAGAATCTTTTCCCAGCTCTTTGAACAGGTTTTTTTTAAAATGTATTATTCATCTCATTTCAGCTGAAGTAAAGATGCCGAGTGGAAAAATTGACCTACCGACGATCGAGGACAATCGCGATGGTACTGTCTCGATAAAATATGACCCCAAAGAAGAGGGCGTGCACGAGCTGGTTGTGAAATATAATGGCGAACAGGTTCAAGGTAGGATGCGAGCTGTTTTTTTTTTCCAGGCCTTAAATTTTAACACGAAATTTACTTTATTTTAAAGGTTCTCCTTACAAATTCCATGTTGACTCAATCAGCTCCGGCTATGTGACAGCCTATGGTACTGGCTTGACTCATGGTGTATCTGGTGAGTCATGCAATTTCACCATTTCCACCAAGGGTGCTGGTGCCGGTGGTCTATCTCTTGCTGTTGAGGGTCCAAGCAAGGCTGATGTAAGTTCTTTGCATGGCCTTCCCGTTTTGATAGCAAAAACAAATAACTTCTTTCCTTTAGATCCGTTACCATGACAATAAGGATGGAACGGTGTCCGTCAACTATCTTCCCACTGCTCCCGGTGAATATCAAATTTCCGTCCGCTTCGGCGACAAGAACATCAAAGGTTCACCATTCTTCTCGAAGATCACTGGCGAAGGTCGCAAACGTAACCAAATCTCTGTTGGTTCCTGCTCGGAAGTCACCCTTCCTGGTCAAATCACCGACGATGATCTGCGTTCTTTGAACGCCTCAATTCAGGCACCTGGTGGTCTTGAAGAACCGTGCTTCTTGAAGCGCATGCCAAGCGGTAATATTGGCATCTCGTTTACACCCCGTGAGACCGGTGAGCATATGGTCTCTGTCAAACGCATGGGAAAGCATATTCCCAACTCACCATTCAAGGTGACTGTGTGCGAGCGTGAGGTCGGTGACGCTAAAAAGGTGAAGGTCTCCGGTAAGGGACTTTCAGAGGGTAAGACGCATGCCGACAATGTCTTCGCCGTTGACACCCGTAACGCTGGTTATGGTGGTCTTTCGCTGTCCATTGAGGGTCCAAGCAAAGCTGAGATTCAGTGCACCGATAAGGATGATGGAACTTTGAGCATCTCTTATAAGCCAACTGAGCCCGGCTATTACATTGTGAATCTGAAGTTCGCCGATCATCACGTCGAGGGCTCACCATTCACAGTAAAGGTGACCGGAGAGGGTTCCAACCGCAAGCGTGAGAAGATCCAACGTGAGCGTGATGCAGTGCCACTTACTGAAATCGGCAGTCAATGTAAGTTGACCTTCAAGATGCCCGGCATAACTTCATTCGATTTGACTGCCTGTGTCACCTCGCCCAGCAATGTCACTGAAGACGCCGAAATCCAAGAAGTCGAAGATGGACTCTATTCGGTTCATTTCATTCCAAAGGAGCTTGGAATTCATACAGTTTCCGTGCGTTACAAGGATATGCACATCCCTGGATCACCCTTCCAGTTCACAGTCGGTCCACTCAGAGACATCGGTTCCCATTTGGTGAAGGCCGGCGGTCCAGGTCTGGAACGTGGCCAAGTCGGCGTGCCATCTGAATTTAATGTTTGGACCCGTGAAGCTGGTGGCGGTTCCCTAGCCATCTCAGTTGAAGGCCCAAGCAAGGCCGAAATTGAATTCAAAGATCGCAAGGACGGATCTTGTGACGTCGCCTACAGGGTGACTGAAGCAGGCGAATATCGTGTCGGCTTAAAGTTCAACGATCGCCATATTCCAGACTCGCCCTACAAAGTGTACATCTCGCCCGAGGTGGGTGATGCGCACAAACTTGAAGTCCAACAATTCCCACAGGGCAACATTCAAGCCGACGCGCCCTATCAGTTTCTGGTCCGCAAGAATGGAGCCAAGGGTGAGCTTGATGCAAAGATTGTCGCTCCCTCCGGCACCGATGATGATTGCTTCATTCAGGTAATCGACAGCGAAATGTATTCGGTACGTTTCTATCCTCGCGAAAATGGCATCCACGCCATCCACGTTAAGTTCAACGGAGTGCACATACCCGGATCACCCTACAGGATTAAGGTAGGCAAGGATGTTGCCGATCCAGCTGCCGTTCATGCCACCGGAGCGGGCTTGGAAGAGGTCAAGTCGGGCCATAAGGCTGATTTCATTATTAACACATGCAATGCTGGTGTGGGCACATTAGCGGTCACCATTGACGGTCCCTCGAAGGTCGCTCTCGATTGTACGGAGGTTGAGGAGGGTTACAAATGTCGGTACACACCTCTGTTGCCCGGCGAATACTACGCTTCGATAAAGTATAACAACATGCACATCGTTGGATCGCCTTTCAGGATTGTCTGCACTGGTAGGACCCTAAAATATCTGATTTAAGCTTGTTGTTAATCCCAGTCTTCTCTTAGGTGAAAAGCTCGCTGACGTAGGTGCTCAAGAAACATCCACAGTCATCGTGGACACAGTGACCAAGATTGCCAAGGGCGGAAAGAATATCGGCGCTCATATCCCAATCTTCAAATCCGATGCAACTAAAATCACATCCAAGGGTATGGGCCTCAAGAAGGCCTACGTAGGCAAACAGAATCACTTCCAAGTGGCCGCTACTGATGCTGGTAAGCTACAAGAGTAATCACTTCTACCGAACCACATTCTGACCTCGTTCCACCCTCTTAGGTAACAATATTCTTTATGTCGGCATGTATGGACCCAAGGGACCTTGCGAGGAATTCAATATCAAGCACACTGGCCACAACAATTACAACGTGACCTACATGGTGCGCGACCGTGGCGATTATATTCTCATAGTCAAGTGGGGTGATGACCATATTCCCGGATCCCCGTACAAAATTGAAGTTTAAAGTGGAAAAAACCAGACACCAACTCAACGTATTTTATTTTTATTATTAAATAAAGAAAAAGTTTATTATTATAAAAAAATAATAATTACCAGTAAATTATAACATTAAAAAAAAAACGTTGTTAGTCATTCGATATTTGTTTATCAATTTCTTCCGCAATAATGTTTCCTTTGTTTTTTTTTTACTTTATTTTTATTAAATCTCTTCCCAATTATAATCACATTTATTATCCTAGTATTTAATGTAAATATCCGAGGAAGATAAAAGAAATAAATAAATAAAAAAAAAGCGTGTTAAATAATTTAAGGAGGATGGGGAGAGATCGTTTTTTTTTAATTTACTTTTATATATATTTTATTTTAATCTCATTAAATGTTGCAATTAGATAAAATCAAATACAAAAATGATGTCGTAAGTTTCTTCTTTTTTTTTAAACAGAGTTTTATAAATGAATTTCATTCAATATTTATTTTTCCATATTAATAATATTGGTTGCGTTTTGTGCATTTTTTTATTACTCTGAGCCTTCTCTTCCATCCTATCCATGAAGTGAAATGTTCTTAACAAAGCTCTTACTGTTATTGTACTATGTTTTCTTTTTCAAATTATTTTACGAAATAAAAAAGAAACAAAAAAAAAACAAATAAAAATTTAAAAAAAAAAATATTCGACTTTTTGTGTGTCTTCGGAAGCCATGAAAAATGATTTAGCTCCTTAATGCCCAGTTTCACATTGAGAGTTTCAACTGTAGATCAACTAAACGTGAACGAGAGGAGTTTAAACTTTTCATTTAACTCGTTCGGTTTCACAGTCGGGATTAATCTTCCAGTTAAATAAACGCAGTTTTGGAAGCTATGTAAGACAACAATTCGGCGCTATTGTTTTGAAATGTCAAAGGATTCTCTTCATTCTCTCTATGATCCAATGATACCATACCAATGAAAACGCATAATCTCAATTTATGAATGTGTGAACTATAATGCGTGAATGTGTGTACTGACAACAAAACAAAATCGCTGTCAAACGATTTTCAACGCCGTCAACGACGATGACAGTTTCTCCAAATTTTCTCTATGCTTCCACCAATGAAAATGCGTACTCTCAATTTGTGAATGCGTGAAGGTGAACTTCATTATGTGCTGTCTGAATTGAATTGAATTGAATTGAATTTTATTGAGTCTCTATTTTTCTCTTTCTTACATCAATGTCTTAATTCTAGTTACATTTTTGTTTTGAGTATGGAGGCTTTAATGTATGGCCGTCTCTTTCAGTTTGCTTCTTAAATTATTATATGCCACATGGCTTGCTTTTTCTTGTTTGTTTCATTTAGCTCTTGCTCACGGAGCTATTTAACTTTTACATTCGACTGTGATGTCTTCGTTTTCTTATGACTACCCTAACTATTTACAAACTACTTGGATGTTATTTACATATTGCATTTACATTTATACATACATATTACTAATATGAATATAGCTATATTTGAGAAAATATACATTCGGTTAGTGGGAACGAGAGTGCCCATTGTATGAGTTTGACATGATTGCTTTGGTAAGTTATCGAACAGGTAAAGTTATTATTTATATAAACGAGCGTTTATTTGTCTTTTGGATGCAGGTGCACGTTAGTGTACATTTTTGGTTTAGATTTAATATGATACGTTTTTGAATTTAACAATTATTTGTGTATTTATTTATTTTATTTTTACTTTATTTCTTATTTTTTTTTTTTTTTTTTTTTTAATTTTCTCTGATAAAATATTTTGTAATCCATGTGGATTTTGTAATAGATTCTACTGTGAAATCAAGAATTTTAATAAAGTACTATTTATTCACCATTCATTCCAACTGAGGTGTTTTTTTTTTTTTTTTTTCATCATTGTTTGCCGCGGGTGCCGTTGTTGTCACTGGTACCGTTGTTGTCACTGGTGTCTTTGTTACTGCCGATGCCGCTATTGCTGCAGTTGCTGCAGACTGCATACGTCATTGACGATGCCACATTTCTGTGGACTTCCATGTCGTGATTGGGACACGAAAGATCTTACATGAAAGATCTATGTTGCTGGAGTTCTGAAGCTCCTGTATTGACTATGCCACGTTTCTGTGGACTTCCTTGTCGTGTCATGGGACACGAACGATCTTACTTGAAGATCTATGTTGCTGGAGCTCTTGTTTTGAAGCTCCTGTGTAACCACAATTTTATGCGGGTTGTTGAGGTGTGAGAGTGCTTTCGTTTCGCGACCCGTCGATTTAATGGTCACCACGTGCAATTCGTCGAGGAGACCGGAACTGTTACTGTTACTGGTGTCTGTTTTATTTATGGAATTGGCCATTGTTACGTGATACGCCGGCCTTATTCCTCCTTGTTGCTTTAAATGGATAATTAGTAATTACTTTAAATGTTTTAAACTTTCTCTGCCGGCGTTGAAATTAAATTTTCTTTCAGCGTCTAGTTCACGACGAGAATTTCCACCGCGACCTGCCATTTTCAACTCTCTCACAACACTCTGCTGTCTGAACTTAAATGCGTGAATGTGTGAAGTGCCAACCTATACAGGTCATAGGAAAGTTTAAACGGCAGAGTACTGGCGTTTAACTGAAACGACAAGTTAATCTCTATTTTCAGTTTAAACGAGCACTGTAAAACCGAAAATATTTTAAACGGAAGTTTAAACCAAAACGAGAGTTTAAACTCTCACTGTGAAACTGGGTATAAGACATGTAATCCAGATGGTGATACACAACAGCGCTACTACTCGTATTCAATTTCAATGAAGTCTTTTGGGGTACACTGATTTGTACCGCAGTGAAACATTCTGCGGCATAAACAGCGAGGTCACTTTAATTAATGACCAACTCAGTGTTGTCACTTGGATTTTGAAAAAAGTGGTAGATTGGACAAGATAATGTGGTCGATTTTAAAATATGGTGGTAGATTTGATAACATTGACATTAGTATATAAATATGTATGTACATTGCATCAAATGATGTGCGGGTGAGGATTTTGGAAAGGGTTTCCACACACATGAATGAACATTTAATTGAAAGCGAATATGTTTTGAGTCCGCGAAACAGATTGGAAACATTTTTATACACATTTTCCAAGAGAAAATAGTTGAATTGGCTGGCACAATATGGGCATGACAGAATTTAAAAACGTGGGCGAATTTTTGCAGTCCGTGGTAGATGTAGTAGATTTGAAAAAACGCTCAAAATGGTGGTAGATCTACCACAATTGTGGCAAAGTCACCAACTACAAGGAAGACGATAACGACAACACTTGGCTATACTCAGTATGCTTCGATTTGTCGCCAGCGTCGGATTTGATTGTGTTTGTGTATTGAACGATTTGTCGCATGTTCATTCACTACACCTACAATATGCTCCGTATGAGGGACCGAGTAGAAATCCTTGCTATTCGCTGTGTTTTCGAGCATAATTTCGATCATATTCCGTCTATTTTTCTGAGCAAATTCTTACGAGGTCTAGTCATTGGCTACACAAGTATTTGAAGATCGTTAATTTATCATCACTATAAAATAAAATCCCTTGAAATAGTTAGGTTTATGACGCGAGACCGCGCGAACGCGGCATTGTGATTTGGGCTTTATGAGTTATGCCCTTGTGCCACCACTGAAACCAATTCAAAATGTTTGATGCTACTTTATAAACTGTCTGTTGAGGCGTC
The DNA here is from genome assembly GCA_949775065.1 of Brachyopa scutellaris. Classification (NCBI taxonomy): domain Eukaryota; kingdom Metazoa; phylum Arthropoda; class Insecta; order Diptera; family Syrphidae; genus Brachyopa; species Brachyopa scutellaris. Next base: position 87,150,093 of record OX459114.1, on the reverse strand, counting down.
AAGGAAGGTTAATTGGATGGTTTTATTTTTTGTTCGCAACATCCGATGCTTTCGAAAATTGTGGTGCAGAAATGCACCATTGGCGGTTAAGGGATATTGTAGGTTACACTTTCTTATCTCAAAAGATTTTCAATGCATCTCCGTTCAATTAGTTTGTTCCCGAATGTTGGCAAGGTATTCGAGAAGGTAGTTAATAGAGCTCTGCTGAAGTGGGCTGAGGATAATAAAATCATCCCGAACCCAGTTTTGTTTTAGGGCGCGGTGTGACACTATTCATGCTGCGTCGAAATTGGTCTCCGACATACAATGGAATAACTCTATAAACAAAAAACAATACACTGCCTGCCTGGTTTGACTTCGAGAAGGCCTTCAACACAGTATGGTTAGCCGGGCTTTTCTTGAAGCTGACCAGAATTAGTACCTTCACAAAAACATCATATATGTATGATCTATGTCATCTACGACATGTAAATGAGAAAGAAGTTTGTCGGCAAATGTGGCAACGTAACTTCGAGTAGAAGCTTTGACATTAACAACGGCTTACAGCTTTCGCTCTGACAAGAAGACTGTTTCACAGCGATCAACTTGTTTCCAGGGTGAAGGTCACACGCTGCGTGGCCCTGATAAGGCCAATCATCGCTTACGGCTGGCACAACTGAACAGGATTGACAATTTCCTCATTACGGCGTTTCGAAGGCATATTACGAGGGCGATGACCAGCGACAATAGCCTGATCTTCGAGGCTTATTTTAGTACCCCAATGAAATGTACCATGAGAGTACACTCCTATCGAGCTTTATCCCACCAGAGGTGTTTCTCCATATTGATGCTAAGGGGCTAGTTCAAAAAGGGATGATATTATACTACCGCCACCGCGGTGCGCGATAAGCGGCTCATCCACGGCGGGGTCGAGGCCAATGCTCGATCTACTCCGTTTTAGTATCGCAATTGCGGACCGGGATAAAGTAGATACTGAAAAGCAATACGCCGAACTTGGTGATTCGCAAAAGAGTTCGCTTCATATCGAACGTTTGATTCGCTAACCATAATAGGCGTCATAATAATGATGGTTTAGCGCCCGAGGACGTAGCCTTGTGATGTTTTAACAAATAAAGCACGCTAGCACTACTGAAAAATAATAATCAGTTCTTTAATAGCAGAAGCTCAAATTGTGCCATTTGAATACGATGTTAAACGAAACCTGGATTTCTGAGATAAATTTGAAACAGTTCACCACAATCAAATTCGACCACCGACCTTAAGCTCTGACCATCCTGACCATCGGAACAATAACAAAAAATAAGGTTCAACGGAAAATTGATGTCCAGGAATATCGAGAAAATATTCATTCCAGTGTGTCGGACAAAACAAATAAGAGACGCATATCTTAGTTTATTATTACTTTTTATTTTCACTTTCATCCTACAAGCACAGAATTAGAATACAATTTTCAAATGTGTCGCAATTTGTTGCATGAACGCAACTTCCCAAAGTGCACTGTGCTACTCCTGTCTACTGATTAAGAATTAAAGAACAAAATAAAATATTTAATCTTTGTGTACGTGGGGCTCTTTCTCCTTTGAGATCGAGAAGTCCAGACGGAGGCAAATAATGACGACGACGAACAGCGCAAAGAAGAAGCCAACTGCCAACAGTGGCTCATGCAACATCGTGATGCGTGAAAAGTTGTACTTAAGGTTGAAATCATGGATATGATTTTCGACGAGGTTTTTCTTTGTAAATGTGATCACTGGCCGCCCAAACGTGTCAAGGTAGGTGTAGTGTAAGCCATCGGGCAAGCGGTTGACGGAGTACGGTGTGATCAGTTTGATGTTGGTGGAGCCCTCGGGGAGGATTATTTGCACAACAGCTTCGTCCACAACCATGTCATCGTAAATGTGGTCAATGATACGCATCTTGAGAAGGAAGTTCTCTCCAGAGTTGAAGAGATATTCGAACGATGGAACATTGTAGCCAAGTGTGTAGAAAGTTCTCCAGCCTCCGAACAGTGGGAATCGCGGCCTGAGATCAAGTTCAACGGAGTCACGCAATACCTTCATGTTTGAGGTTGAAATGTTGCCGTTGGTATCACGATAGTACACACCGGTGGCAGATGCTGGGAGCATGGTTTTGTATGACTTAACAGCGGCTTGTCCACTACGCGCGTCTTTCTGGAATTCATAGCGCGAAAAGGATCCTTTCAGTTGAGCCCCTGAGTGAACCATGTCGATGTTCTCGGTGACGGCGATATTTCCCCAGTGACTCACTTCCAGCGTGCGTTCAAGACGTGTCACAGTCAAGAATGGCGTATGGTTTTCGAAGTGCACAGTCAATTCCCCAGAAGCGAACGCTAAAGTGCGAAATTACATTTAATACCGATTAATTACAAAGTAATGCACCTACCGTTAATATTTTCAAATGGTCCATAAATTATGGTGTTTCCAGTCACAGCTACCGGCTTCAACTGTGTATAGGACTCAATACTTTGTGAACTCAAATGGATCGTGGTGTTCTGCGACAATGTCTTGTACGGACTGTAGAAGTACATGCTTCCAAAGTAACGAACCAATTGCTTTTCCGATTGGGCAATTTTCGTTGGATGTGCCGTCAACGCCTTTGTTGACACAGTTTCCACATAAACCACCTGCTTAGGGGCGGCATTTGGGAAAGATAAAACGAACTCCACACCGTTGCTAGTTTCTCTTTCGGTGTACTTTAGTTCTTTTTTCGAAGAATCCTTGGCCGAAATGAAAGCCAAATGCAGTCGATCATCGCGTGGAATAACAAGGCTGTAGGAAGTAATACTTTTCTTTGCCGAATGCTCTATGGTAATTTTATATGAAATTTTCACGAGTTGCGAAGCCAAATCGATGGTTCGCTCGACATTTTTATTTACTATTTCGGCATCGATAGCACCGTGGGACAACACAATCGCTGATAAAGCAATTAAAACTACAGTGAATAACTTCATATTTGTAAATTTTCAGTAAATAACTAAATATTACGGAGACGCCGGCTGAAAACACTTCCACTAATCAAAAAAAGCCAACAGCGCATTCGATTAAAATGACACATCAGAGGATTGGGTGGGTGCGCTCAGACATGTAGTTGGTTTTGAACGTGTTACTTGAAATGATGAATGCGTTCAGTTGATCGGAGATAGTACAATACATTTTTATTGTGTGCCTATGTATAAAAATTGTTGATTGTTGAGTTTAATCTGTTTCAGATTTCACAATAGAACACGATTCTTAACGTTTATCGAGTTTTATTTCAATTTAATACATCTACACACAATAGCAGGTGCTTTCACGGAGCACAATCCGCCAGTGATGGGTACCTTCCGGCAATTGCCCGAGAAAAATTACATTTTAGCACACTTCAACATTCAAGCTCTACCAAAAAGCATCTATTCAAGTTTTATACAATAAATTCTTATAATATTTTAAAAAATAAACATAATTTATATTGTTAATTATGGGATAATGCGTGTTTGTTTTTCAAATCTATATAGGCTCAACATGTTTCCGGAACATGTTTTCAATGTAAAATATAACAAAACCTTGGCCTGGATAATTATCCAGTCTTATTTTTACTTGGAGAGCTTTTTCGAATTCTATATAGATTTGAAAAAAAAAAAGCCTATAAACTGAAATTATGTACATAAAACATCAATATTGCTTCTTCTCCTACTGTAAGTTTTTAAGAAACAATTATAGTTCCAATAAACAACCGCTGTATACTCGCCTATCCTCAAACACACTCATTTATACCAGTTGCATACTCTGACTTTTCCTATTGGTCTACATATTTTGACATTCGCAGAAAAATAACAAACTCGTGCGTGCCAATTTATTTACATAAAATGTTATGCTATCAATAAACTAATTAATAATAATCAAATTATCTTAAAAAATGGAATCACCAAACCTAAATGAACATCTATCAGACGACATTATATCGAGATTTGAAAACGGATCTGATTTAGGTGAATTCTCCATATTTGTTATGATTATAGGTCGACTGACATTCCTTTTCCTGCTTCCATAGATGGAATGATTTCCGGTGATATATTTCAAGAGGACAGCCTTTACATGGGTGACAACGACGATGAAAATGAACCCGATGATATTATCATCCTCCATATGGATATACGGGAGCCTCTTAGTTCATTAAAGTAAGTTATATGTGATTGGCAAATTTTGTTTGGTTTTTAAGACTTGTGGCGTCGTTGTTTTAAGGTTGCTCCTGGAACAGAAGATTGGAGTGGAATTAAAAAAGTACAGCTTTTGGCTACAGGATGCACAAATCGTAAGTACTTTCAAATAATAACTAAGATAGTATAGTTGAGTAATACGTTTTTTTTTTAATTGGAATAGCTGGAGCCGCATAAGAATCTCGTTGATCAATGTGTCAAGGGTGAGGGTCTGGTGCAAATCAACGTTCAAATTCAAACTATCAATCAGCGTATTAATATCGTCGATGTTCTGAAACCTACAGATGCTGCATTGGGTATGCCAAAATGTGTATTTAGACCTTTGAATTATAATGGCGCATTAGATTTGAGTAAGCGAGTTCTATGTGTTTGTTTTGTTTCTGCTTCACAGCTGCTTTGGGAACTGATGTAACTTCGTCCAAAATGATCGATTCCCAAGTAGAAGACAGCAGTGATTCCATCGATGATATAGTGCAAGGAAATAAAAGTGCGTCCGAGCAGCCAGACAAACAAAAACCCTGCCTGAATTGGGTTTTAGACAGTAAATTCAAAAAGGAACAATCACGATTAAAAATTCCCGATGATCCCAACAACTGGACTGTGCCGCAGGTTAAACATTGGCTACAATGGGCCGTACGTCAGTTCAATTTAGTAAGTTAACGAAATAACCATATTCCCAACGAACGCTATTTAAATCCCTGCTTTTCCAACTCAGGTCGACATTACTCTATCCGACTGGAATATAACTGGTGAGCGGCTCTGCTCATTGACACATGAAGACTTTCGCAAAAAGGTCTCCATTGATCCGGGAAATGTTTTCTGGACTCATCTCCAATTGCTGAAGGAATGTAAATTCGTGTCTGTCGTCCACAAACCACTGGAACTGGAGGAGAATTCTGATAGTAATAGTTCACCGCTTCATCTGCGCGAGCAGAAGATCATGCGAAAGACTCAGTCGTGGAATGGTGGCAAGAATTATTGTGAGTATAAAACCATCCGTCTTTTGATAGCATTCATTGTGCAACATTCAGCTCATATAGGTGTGGTAAATGGACCCGGTGGATCGGGCAACAATGGTCAAGTGCAGCTGTGGCAGTTTCTGCTGGAAATTCTCACTGACCGTGAACACATCGACATCATTCAATGGGTGGGAACAGAGGGCGAATTCAAACTGATCGATCCAGAGCGTGTCGCACGCCTTTGGGGCGAAAAGAAGAACAAACCAGCGATGAACTATGAAAAGTTGTCGCGAGCACTGCGTTACTACTACGACGGTGATATGATCTCAAAGGTCTCGGGGAAGAGATTCGCTTACAAGTTCGATTGTGATTTAAAGATGTTGATTGGCTACGATGCAGAGGAGATTGCCAAATTGGTCAACGAGAAGAAGTACATTGGAGACTATCTGGACCAAGTGGACACGCAAACCGATGACGAAGACGACTGAAATGAGTTTTGATTTTTTTTTTTCTTACGTTGCAAGACATTATGTTGAATTTAACTTTATATATACATCGTATACATGATTGTGTATAGATTTAAGCTTAAAAGAAAGAAATAAAACGAGACACGAGGTGGATTTACTATTTTGTATGAAAGATTAAATTGAACACTGAAAGTACACTGAAAGTGTGGAAATATTTGCTTCACTTATTTTTATAATAGTAGGTACTAAATTGTTTGTTGAATTTTTTTTATAAATAATTTACAAAACAAAAAATTAAAATTGTCGTGTGATGGTGCGGTCGAGATATAACAACTAAATATAAATGAGCTAATGTGCATTTTATGAATTGTACTCATTTATTAGGGTTTTTCGGCAGTAGAAAGCTTCTTTTATGTATTTGCGTAGTGTTTTCCAATTGTTTTCAATTTGTCCGTCGAATACCTATGCTAATGTAGTTTCATACTCTTGCACTCTGCTTTCGTATTCCTATGTTATGAAGAGCATCTTCATCTCATAGATTGCTTAGGATGCAATCTCTGCGTCCACTTTCCCGATGAGGATGACTTTGTATTTAGTCCTACTAATCCCTGTTCGATCCTTAAAGGTCCACATTATTATAAGCTGTCTGGCATTTGCAACAAAATATGAGTTGCCTATAAGAAAATTAAGCTTTCTGTATACATACATAATTATACTCTAAATGAGCTTGCTAATGTATCTTTCAGATTCTCTTCGATTTTGCTGCTTTCGAGTGAAAGTGGACTGAAATCGAATTTGGAATTCACTCGAAATGGAATTCAGTGTTCTGCATTCCGAGTGAATTTGAATTTTTGGAATTCATTTCGAATTCATTTGTTTGAAATGTCAGAATCAGCTGTAAGATCTTTCAAATAATTGAAATTTCAGTTCCTGGTTTTTGTTTTGTGAAAAAGAATTGAAAACTTAAAAAAAAAAATTATTTTATTAAAAATGGATTCAAATTTGTTTTATATGGGATTCACACTAGCGTCGAAATGAGATAATTTCGGGATTCAAATAAAAAGTGTTCATACCTACGCTTGCTAATTTCGTGAATGGATGCATTCAGTTCCGATAGTAAATCTATGACGGTGCCATGTTATACAATTTTTTAATATTAAATTACTTTTTTATATACATAAGTATAGGTATAACGTATAGTAATAATAATAGTTGGATGTTATTGTTTAACAGTTGGGTAGATAAAGTCGACTATTATATAGCTAACATTGGATAGATGCGGCGCTGCCTCGGGTTAATATGTTAAAATATCACTTTTCGGGTGGGTTTTGCCACTCCGGGTATATCAACAATTGTCAGGCACTCGGGTGGATATCAAGTCGACTATAGAGCCAACTGTAGAAGAGTGCCCCAATGGGCGTGGAACTCAAATAAATGGACAGATATTGTGTATGTACGAATCCTATGGCCGACACTCTTTGGCTCCACATGCAGTTGATCAGAGTGTCTCTACGCGGCGTACAACTTTATTTTCTTTTTTTCAGATAACATCCCATATTTATTAAACCATTCCATGAGATATTTGTGTTTTGTATGTTATTCCATTATATTTTTCGTTTTTATATCACTTTTCTTATGCTGAACGGGGCCAGTAGCTTTGACAATTGTAATCTCAACCACATAGTTTATTTACGGAAATAACTACTAAACACTAAATATCTCCTAAATTAGCGATATATTTTTTTTTTTAGTACTGAATAATTTTTCTTTTGTGTATCCGTTGTTTAATCTTTGCGCAGCGAAAACTTTAATATTCCCTTATTATTTTTTTCTGTCATTGTCATTCAACTGCATTCAAGTTAAGTTTGTTCGATTTTATTTTCACATCATTTTGAAGGAATTTCAACGAAATTATGTTGAAATGAGATAACTTCGTTATGTCAATTCGTATGGGAAATTATCTCATTTCGAGCATAATTTGGAAATTCGCAACGAAATTAGCTGTTTTGCCCTGGTGTGAATACCGTTTTATATGATTGGTAAAAACCGCAGTTAGCAAAGTTCTCGACGAGATGGTAAACATTTTGCGATGCAAGTTGTGTTCGAAGTGGACTAAACTGCAAGGTACGCAGATCTCCCCTACTTTGCAAAAACGCATTAATGTCACATAATGTGTTTTTGCTTTGGATAGCTTTTTGCAATCCCAATAACAGTCTTAATATATCTACATTAAAATTTTTTCCAATTTGTTTCGAATTTCGGAGATAAAAGTTGCAGAAACGCATTAATTGCACAATACTGTTCTCCTTTATAGAAAAGAAACACATTAGTAAGTCACGAGTTTCCAATACAATTACATAACACATTAAAATAAGGATAATGATGCTCTGTATTGCAAAACGTTTAATTTTGTTGGAGTAGTGCAATACAAAAACGCGTTAAAAGCCGCTAATGACCCCCCTGTTCTGCATTCCACTTTTAGTGAATTCAACCACCAAAAGTGGAATTGGGTGTTCTGCATTCCGAACGAAACTATAAATTGTGGATTGTATGTTCGAAAGTGAATATTTTGGTGTTCTGCATTCCACTCAAGATGACAGCTGTAAATTCGTTTTCTGCATTCCGAAAATCCTGTGATTTAAGTGAATTGAATTCACTTGAGATTCTTGACGTGAATTGAATTGACATGCCGTTGTAAAGTGAATTAATTAATTAATTTTTTGATCAGAATCATTCTTAAAAATACGAGTAGAATAATGAGACTTTCCATTAGTGTATTAAAATAATTCCTTTGTTTAATATATTACAACACAAAAATTAGAGGCAAGAGAGTATTCTTTTGAATTACATGAAAGAAAATCAAGATTTTCCAAGATCAAGATTTCTCTGACTCCACTTCTCGCAGGATATCAACAAATATTTTCTTACTCACCCTAAAACTGTTTTTAAAAATGCAAAAATCATTAAATAAATTATTTTTCTTCAGTTGTCTAACTTCGGGAAGATCCAGAATGTTAGATTTATCTCGGAAAATCTTCCTGCGAACTATCTCCATTCGGTTTTCTTCGCGGTTTTCACTAATCATTTAAAAATTTTGTTTTCCATTTTTTCCATTTTTTTAATAAAATATATTTTTTCTTAAATGTTTAATTCACTTGCACAAAACAAAAATCAAGAACTGAAATTCTCCAATGATTTTGAAATGATTTGACAGCTGTGTTTGACATTTCAAACAAATGAATTCGAAGTGGATTCCAAAAATTCGAAATCACTCAGAATGCAGAACACTGAATTCCATTCCGAGTGAATTTCAATTTCGGTTTCAATCCACTTTCACTCGAAATGCAGAACAGGGGGGTGAGTTTTAATTTTTGGACATAGCAACGAAATTTGTTGATATTCAATACAAAAACGCATTATGAGCATATAATGTAAAATAGGTTTCGTAAAAAGTTGGTTTAATTTTAATTGATATACGGTCTCCCACATGGGAATACTACATAAAAACGCATGATCGGCGGATAATGTTTTTTTTGAAAATTTTAATTCCGAAGAATACAAATAAGATACACATACAAAAACACATTCAGCGACTAAAATGTGTTTTTTATTGCACCCATACTCAATCTACATTATGTATCACAAAAAAGAAACACTGAATGATTAATACTAATACTGCGTAAGTTTTCATAATTTATAATTCCAAAAAAAAAATTGTAAATATATCTATCTTTTTGTATATGCATTTATTAACATTCTTTCTACCGTTCCTTATTACGATCACTTTATAAACAATGAGCGTTTTCTCAAAAAGTCTAAATTGCAAGTAATGCGTTTTTGCAAAGTAGGGGAGAGATGGGAGAAGCAAAGATGTTCGTTTTGGAAAAATAAGGGATTCCGGGAATTATAGATTGCTTGTATTTAAAAATTAATAAAAATGTTTTATTGTGAATAAAAATGTGAACAACAATTTCTTATCTTTTTCCATATAGTCGTTGGAAGACCTTCGCTCTTCAACCGTTGTACTAACTTGCTCCACAAATCCTTTGTATACGCTCTGTCGCCTTTAACAAAACCCTTCGCAAAATTTTGATTTTGCCTCTGATTTTTGTGTTTTCCCCTAACAAATTAATTATTTGAATACACAATTTGAAATATGTAGGTACCTACTTATTGTTTTTACTCACATTTTTCAAAATGATTCTCAGCATCAAATTACACTCGACTACGCTTATCTAAAATACGCTATACTGAAAAAATCGGCTAATTGAAACAACGAATTTAGCACGGAGCACTTTTCAATAAAATTCATATGAATAACTTTGCTTAACTGAAACCCGCTTAACTAAAAACCCCGGTTAACTGAAAAAAAGTTGTTGAACGCGCCAGAATTAGCTTGTAAACATTTTATTTAACTTTTTATGTTTTTCTTTATGATGCGTTACGTTTAGTAAAACATTTATTACTTAAATAAAAATGTCAAATGTTTATTGTAAAAATGCTTCTTGGACTTTCGATGAAACTGTTTTTCAGTCATCCGAACTTCGGTTTAGTTCATACATCCGAAGTCCGCATAAGTGAAAATACCGCTTAAGTGAAATAAAATTTCTGGTAAATTGTCGTTTCAGTTATGCGAAGTCGACTGTAATTAATTAATTCACTTTACAACAGCATATTGTGAATGAATTTAGTCCAAATCAAGAAACTCAAGTGAATTCAATTCACTAAAAACAAAGCATTTTCGGAATGCAGAACACAAATTTACACTTGTCATTTCAAGTGGAATGTAGAACACCAAAATATTCACTTTCGAACATAGAATTCACAATTCAGAACTTCGTTCACTCCACTTTTGGTGGTTGAATTCACTAAAAGTGGAATGCAGAACAGGGCGGTAAGTCTTTTTACCCCGCTAGGCAAAAGGAAGGGTTATGATTTTAACGGGCTGGGTTTGTTTGTATCTTTGTATGTAAGGATGTCACCTCATACAGCCTAAACTATGGAACCGATTTCAACAAACGAGGTGTCGTTGGATTCGTCTTGATTCGGAGAGTGTCCTAGGCTATGTGAAGTCACAAAAAGTTCACCAAGGAAGATGGCGTATTACCGCTTTTTCTTTACAACCGCATTGATAGTGGTATCAAATGAAAGGACTTGGCGTGTATAATACAATACGATATGACGTAATACTAAATTCAATATGGCGGATTTTCTTTATCTTTAGTATATTGTTAATATGGGTATCAAATGAAAAGGTTTGATAAGTAGAACACGGCATTGCTTACCTACCTATACTCTACACATTTTCTGAAACCAAAAAGTTGTAAATAAAAATTAAGCACAAAAACCTAAAACGCGACTACGGGAAAAACTAAATAGTACGAAACAAGATGAAACGAACCTATGATTTTCAGAGTATAGCCGTGGTCGCATGCCGTTACAATAACGTATTTATTGTACGTATTCAACTTGTACCTCTGACTCACCAATGTCGTTTCTACCAAAATCTGCAACTCGATATAAATAAAATAACTTTTTTTTTCTAATTTATTATCAATATTTATAGATACTTATAATAAAATTTATCAAATAAAACTTTATCTATTTATTGTCTTTTTATTTTTTTTTTAGATATCAATTAAATTTTATTTATTGTTTGACTAGCGCATTGAGTTTCCAATAAAATTATTCAAATAACAATATTTCTTTTTTACAAATATATATGTATGTATGTAGGTTTACTTAATTAGAATAAAACAATAATTACATTTATAAAGTTTAAAATTAAAAAAAATATAAGACGGATTGAAGCAAACAATATTATGCTCTAATTTATTCGTTCGATATATTTATGAAATTACATATATTATTGCAATGCATTTTGTTCTGATTATACCTTTGTAATACTATTTTGTTTTTTTATTTTATGTTACCTTTGTACTGTACTAATTTAATTTAATATTTATATGTACATTTTATTTTTTCTTATACAAAGAGTTAGTTTTTATGGAATGAACAAGTTATATTTAAATAAAAGAATTTGTGAGAAATTACTTGTGACGTTTGAAGTTAGTTTTTGTGACTTAAACAAATGCTTACGCTGCTGTCAGAACATTAACTATAAAATTAATAAATTAAGATATATCTTAGTATGCCTCGCGTAGCTGGGCTTGAGCTTAAGCGAAAACCTTTTAACTATTATGGCTAAAAATTTCGAGCAGTGCATCCAATTTGATTGGAAGTGTAACCAAGACCGCATTTGACTGTCAATCAATCACAATATGGTGAGCATACAAAAAATAAAATCAAAGCAACAACGGAAAGGCAATGAGCTAGAAGAACAGAGAAACAAAATACCAACTACCGTACACGATCTAAAGGCCCTGACCCATAGAACTGCATCATTTTTAACTGACAGCTTGATAGAATACACACATTCTTATGGAAAGTGGCCCGTAACGAACGCATTTATGAACTTCGACGCAGAAAGTAGGTTTACTTGCGTTGGTGCGTTGGCTATTCACACAATCATGCATTGAAGTTCACGCATTCACAAATTGAGAGTAAGCACATTCATCGGTGAAAGGAGAAAAAAAATGAGAAACTTTCATCACCGTTCACAATTGGTTGGCTTAAATTGATTTGAACGGACACTGTCATCGAAGAAAATGTCATCAGCTGTCGTCTCTGAAAGTAAGTATGCAACGGATTCTATGGGATGGCCCTCTTCGGGAAATGTTAACGTCAACATCCACGTTCAACGCAACGACGTCGGCGCATTCTACAGGTCGGGGTCTTAATACAGTTGCACAAACTGTAAGAATGAACAATCTTCGAACAGGCAAATATAATAAGGCACTGATAGTAGCGCATTATGAATCATTTGAATTTACTAGAAACTCCGCATCAACTAATAACTCAAAGCCTACTCCCGACTTAAGCCTAGGTCGGATAGAATGCATTTCCGTCTTGTTCCTCATTCACCTACCAAGGCATTGTGCCTCAAAAGGTTTTTAGATTCATAGTCAAGCCCAAAATCTGGCCAAACACCGTCTTCGCAATCACCTCTGCGAATCTCAAATATCTTCCAATATTTACAAGTTGCAGCCAGAGTTGCCATTTACATTGTGTCTTCATGCATTTCCATCACCAAGTGGAAACGGTAAAAACTCGATTGCTGGCTAACATTTCAAACTTAACAATTCTCTTTATTTTTTCAAAACAAAATAAATATTGAATTCCAAAGCAAACTGCTCATATGTGCTTTTGACGCACAACTGTCACTCCACATATTACTAATTTTGTTTTTTAATAATAGTTCAACAAATAAATTTATTGAAAAAAAAAAACATTAACTGCTTAATCTGTTATAGCTCAGTCGTAATCTCGTCTTGCGGTCGAAAGCCCAATTTGAAGAACTCATCCTCCAGCCATAGGGAGCTCTGATTTAGATCCGATATCAGGTTGCCCTTAAGTGTGCTAAAGCTGCTACCAAACGGATCCGATGGCCGTGGTTCCTCGAACTCGTGTAGACTTATTAGCGATCCGAAGAGCTGTTGTTTTTGTGGCGAATTCGATGGACTGATTGTCGCCTTGAATGTGGTTTGTTTGTAGGGCGATTCGAAGCGGTGACCATCACCATGCCCCGGCGACTGAAAGAAGTCTATTAGCTGACCCACCTGGGGTTTGTAACGATCTAGCGCCTGTTCTGACCATGCGTATATTCTACTCCAATCGTGTGGTGGCGCTGGTATCAGCTCAATTGGACGATTAAGAAGAATGAGGATCTTGGCGAGATCCCTTATGATCGGTCGATAAGAATTCGCTGCAGCGATATCACCTGCCAAGTAGAGTTTCCTTATCTGCCGCCGCGTATCGTTTAGCATGGCGAGGAAATACTCGGCATTTGGACGCATGTCATTCAGCTGACGCAAGAAATCTGATCGATCCATTGTATTTTCGTTGATGAGTTTTTGCTTGATAGCTTTTCGCCGTCGTTTTCGCTTCACAAGAACTATGGCAACCGCTAGTAATGAGAGGCAAACAAAAAAGCCACCAAATAGACCGGCTAGGGCTGCCAGCAGAGGGCCCGACAGGCCGGTTGTGATGCAGACACGTCCCATAAAGTCGGGATTCGATGACCATTGATCTGTGTAGCCCGATGGGCAGACATCGACACATTCACGAGTGTCAGTGATAAGTAGGGCAGGACACTTGATGCATCCTTCGATGTTGCAGCGCAGACATTGGACGCTCGCTGATGGTGGGCATCCTGCAATGAAAAAAAAAAAACAGCAATTATAGTAAAGCGTTAAAATTTGATTTGTTTAATGTTTAAATGAACAATAATTTGATTGTCAAGCGTTAAAGCTTTTATGAATGATTGATGTGTTTATTGAAGCAGTTATATTTTGAAACGCAATTATAATTTAAATGTTTGTTTTCTGACTTGATAATCAGTCTCGTTGGCACCATTTCTGCTTACCTCACAGCACAGCAATTATCACTTACGAAGGCGGCAATAATTGCTAAATACTTGACAGATATTCACCGACATGAAACACTGGTTTGTGTCTAGCAGAAAAGGTGGGAAATTAAATTTACTGAAACTAATGCTGAATTTTATAGACTCTCAATTACTGACTGTCCCAGAAGGGAGAAATAAGTTCGAACTTAAGCAGGGAATACACAGTCAGATCTATCGGCCGACGTCGGGCATTGCTTTATCTTCGAGCTTCGACCGTCTGACAGACCGATTTGTGTGACAGACTTCAATGTTCGACAGATTTGTCGGACTGCTTATGGGGGTACTCACAACTTTGACAACTTTTGGAATGCGGGTCTCGCAAAATACGAGCTTTTGAAGTTCCAGTGATGAGTGTTAATCATTAAAAAAAAAAAAGATAAACAAAGTACTAACAGTTGACAGAGCAATTAGTGATTTTGACAGCACTTTAGCATGAGGGGGATCCAATAACAGTTCGAGTACTTTTTGCACCAAATATATACAGTGGAAGTCTCTTATAACGACCATTTTCTTTTCAGTTGGTTGGTTTCTTTATATTTTAAGGTATTCTATCGTTGGATATAACGTCGTCGTATATAACGACGATTCGGATATAACGACCAATTTTCGAGAAAAAAGATTCGATTTCGTCGCTTATAACGACGAAGTGAGAGACAATTTACAAAAAATTACATAACCATTCACGTACATATATGCATATATATGTATGAAGGTATGTTAATCTGAATATTTCTTGTTCATTCTAGTTTTACACAATTACAATTACACAATTTTTTAGTGTTTTTTTGCGCCGCCGATGATGGTCGTTCTACATTGTGCAGCTGTGTCTGTTGCATATTATTATTATCGCCAGGATAGCTGAACTTAGTTCTAGTGTTTTTTGTATTTATTTAAGTCAACGCATTGTCATTAAAAAGTAGGATATTAGTTAGGAGTTTATTGATTTTATTTTCTTATGCAGCCATGAGTTCTAGAAAACGTAGGAACTTTTCTGTAGAGGAAAAGGCAGCGATTTTCTTCCGTTTGGAATCAGGTGAAAAAATAGCACAAAATAGTAATAGCACACGAGTTTAGAGTGATTTATTTTGTTAAACTTAAAAAAAAAATTAAAAATAAAAAAATTTATTTATTTATGAACTCTGTATTAATAATTAAAACATAAAATAAGTTCATTTTGTCTATGAATGTTTTTAAGTTTTCTCTGAATACTTATGGAGGGCAGTCGGATATAACGATCGCCGGTTATAACGATCACATTTGATCGGTCCCTTCACCGTCGTTATAAGCAACTTCCACTGTATTTGTTTTCTATTAAATATCAAAGAGTGGGGATGAACATCTCTCAAAGATAGGAAAATTACGAAAAAGTAAACCAACGCGTTGAACAACAAAAAATTTAAAATGTATGTGGTGGCCATGGCTGTGGGGGTTAGTGCGTTGGGCTACAACACATGCTGCTCGGGTTCAATCCCAGCCCGAATATCATTTGTCATGGGAAGCTTCTCAACTCGCCGTTCGGAGTCAGCAAAAAACTGTAGGTCCCTTCCATTCGTGGAAAAAGTAGCACGAACACACAAATGGTTGCGAGAAGCTACGCTTGGTTCTGTATAGGACTGCTGACGCCGTATATTTAATTCAGTCTTCAGTTTTAAAATTTAGTCGCAAAAATGACAGACAAAATCTTGATTTCGAGCCTCGTCAAAAGTTATGGTACATAAGTTGGTGCCAACTAAATGATACCACTTGCTACAAACATCGCAGCCTATATTGCGTATGCGTTTAGTATGTTCGAACAAAAGCGTTCGAATAGGAAACTCGTAAAAATTTGATTTCCAAGGTTCAAACAGTAAAAATATAATAAAATTATTAGAGTAAGAGAGGGTAATATGGAATACAGCTTTTTTATTGTGAAATTACACCTACATTTTTGGACCAAAGTACCCATCAAGTGTTTTAAAATGACCGATGTATATTCAGGTACCTAAGCCAGACTTTAAAAAAATGCAAATATCTGAATTCAAAAAAATGTGCAGGTAATATGGAATATTCCATATTATCAGAATTTGGATTTTTACAATATTTGCACAGATACTTTGTTTTGAAACACTTCTTGTGTGACCACATATTGCATTGAATGCATCTGTCCCATAATGGACAATCAGGAAAGGATTCATCGCATGCATTGCAAAATACGCCTTCACGAGGTTCAAGATTGAAATCTGAGCCTATTTCATCTGAACTTCGGTCATCAGCAACAAAACTTACCGAAGAATCACTAGACGATTCGTATGCCAAATCCCTTTTGCATTTCTGTTGCCTTTTAGGGCCTCCTTTTGAAGTGTCTTTTGTAGTGGAGGGTAACATATGATGTTCTTTTTTCAGTTGAACACTTCGACTTTTAGTTTTAGTTTCAAACAATTTTTTTGCACAAATATTTCCAGGTTTTAAAATATCTTGTTTGTTTAAGGTGAGTTTATAGGGCGTCTCTGTAATAACAGTCGCTTGTGTGGCTTTTCTTCCTCTATTGGATTTCTGTTGTTTTATATCAACTGGAGAGGCATCGTCCCAAGGAGAAACAGTAAAGTTCAAGTTCGATTCAGAGTTCCTTGGTGGAGTTTGAGAAGCATTATCAGTTGAATCTTTTTCTTGTTGAACTACCGATATCATCAACTTTCGTTGCACCAATAAAATCCGCGTCGGTAAAAATATGTGGATTAAAAGGATAAATGCCTGTACATCTGAATCCATTAGCAGCTATTTCCGCTGTTTGACACCTTAAATATGCTTTGGAGAACAGTTCTGCAACGTCATACAGCGTTACTTTTCGGCCCTGTTCTCGTAAAAACAAGCGAACGCCTTCACTGTAGTAAGATTTTAAAGGCGCCATAAAAGATCTGTCTAGCGGCTGCATTTTATGAGTTGAATGAGGTGGTAGCGAAATTATAGTTACAAAATACGCCTTAGCCATTTCAATCACATCAATATTCCGAGTGTGACTATAATGTCCATCTAATATTAATAGGTCTGGCGAGTCCTCAACCGGTTGCACTTGAAATGTTGAAACCATTTGGTGAATAGGTTAAGTTGTATCCATCCCGAAGGATGAAATGCAGCGATTGAACCAGGTGGAGCATTCTTCATTAGCTGAATATTTTAATTTTTTCTAGGGAAGACAAAAAGTGGTGGCACAAATTGACCACCAGCGCTCATAGCTAATACTAAGGTAACAAGCGAGCCTCTTTCAGCGGAGGTCAATATTCCAATCTGTCGTTTTTCTTTGGTAGCCAATATTTTTGGCTGTTTGCTTTGTACAATAGAAAAACCCGTTTCGTCAACATTATAGATCCGATCTGGTGGAAAATTATATCGCTCGTTGTACGAGTTTAGAAGCTCAAAAAACAGATTTACATTGCCTCTAGTAAACCCAGTAACTCTAGCCATTGACGTACCTGACGGTGTTCGAATTGACAGATCATTTCTATGTCTTTGTATAAAACCTTTAAGCCAATCACGTCCAGCACATTGCTTCAAAACAGAAAATTTGTTGGGAATATTGTTTCTTATAGCCAACTGAAAAGCTAACGATCTAACATCCGATTGTGTTAACCCGAAGTATCGCGACTCCATTTCTTTGATATATTTCACGAGCTCAAACTCCATTTTATTTGTGAAGATGGGTTTCCTTCCAAGTGGAATGCGTGATACTTCGATAGGAGTTTCTGTAGATGTGGCCAATCTAAAAAGAGTTCCGCGTGGAACATTGAATGCTTTTGAAGCTTTGAGGTAACCCATTTGCTTAGAACGTATGCATGTTATGGCCTGCTACATGTCCTCTGGTTTCCATTGCTTGCGCCTTGCTGCATTTTGGGTTTTTGTAGCCATCTATTGCATTAAAAGTTCAAGCGTTAGTATGGTAGGTATTTGACATAACAAAGGGAAAAAAAATGCTGACAATATGGAATACTATTCCATATTACCAACATCTAGGTATTCCATATTAACTCATCTAGGTACATTTAAAAAAGAGAGTAAAAAGTAGCATACCGTTTATAGATTTAATCAAACAAATAGCAGTAAATGAAAGTCCAAGTCGACTGCTTTGCAAAACACACCTTTTTACTATATAATTATTTATATTTCAAATATTCTGGCAGACGGCAAAGCCATGCGCTAACGATTTGTGTAAACTTTTGTAAGTTCTTAAGAGAAACAATAAATCAAAATCTATCTATCTATTTCAAATATTTTTCATATGAAAACTTCACACCTTGCAAAGTTGTGGTTGCAGCGGTTTTTAAATTTAATTTTTCTTTTTTTCAGTTTGACAGCTATTTGAAATCGAGCAAAAGGTTGCTAAGATTTCTTTCACAATCTAAGTTCTGAGCGTAAATAAAGAGTTGTCGCTGTTGTAAATACGGGGGAAAAGTGGTATTCCATATTATACACATATTCCATATTACCCTAACTTACTCTAAGTTTTAAAATAAAACTTTTATATTCTTGAATGATAATATATATAATATCAATTTTCATATAATACAAACAGTTTTCCATAACGCTCGCAACAGTATTTTTTTTCTACCGAACCCACCGCACTATCTGAAGTCTCAAAACAAACTACCATTTTTTTAAGTATTGACAATAAATGTACTAATGGAAACTATCTCAAGGTTTAGGGTTAGAACATATTTGGAGTTCCGAGCTTACATAAGTTGGAAATCTGAGAAATAACACAGTTTAAACGGGTTTTTTTTAAAAAAGGTGTTCGACTACTGGGAGTGTTCAAATTTAGGCGAGGAAATAGGTCAAGTTTGGAAAATCAGAAAAACATGTCAGGCGGGCGAAGCAAGGCGAGTACGTGTCAGCTAGTAATAAATATTATCTCTTGTTTTTTTGTATAGGAAGTTCAAGACTTCATATGTTTTCACATTGGTCTCAGAGCCCCAAACCAAGGCAACTCAAATAGTCTGCTGGGTATATAGTTAACGATGGTATTAGATTCAGTACATGTTTTGAGTCCAATACAATGCTGCGACGACAAATGCGTATGAACCACCTGTGAGACCACAATGGCTTCACGCGGCACAGGAGAACCAAATTTGTGTGAGACCACGTTGGTCTCGTGTGGCACTCAACGTGTTAAGCGGATGAAATTTTTTTTTTAAATGAAACTAAGATATCAGTCGTATCCGACATATTTGTTGATTATGGGTCACCTTACCACCCATAAGCAGCGTTATTGATGCCTTCAAATGTGAAATGAAAGTTCTGATTCCAAATCGCTGGGATTGAAGTCCAGTGTGAAGAAAGTGTGTTTGTAAATAATTAAGGTTGAAGATAAGCCTAATAGACCATCGATTATATTAAAAATAATTACACGGCAAATAGTTAAAACACCTCATTAGCTAATTTAAAAAGCGATGTGTGCACCTTTCAAGCCCCCGATCGATCACTTTGCGAAAACACATCATCCAATCCGTCAGCAACCTTGCAAGCTTTCTAATGAATGATGATGAAGTATCTACTATCCAAGCAAGACCTACAATTTCGCATAGAGAGTCTCTCCATTACGACCGTCTTATTTATTCCGACGATAAACGCATAAGTCTCACCCTCTTAACAACTAATTGTCATTAGGAACGACAACGTAACAAGTTCTTTCAGCTGGAAATATTCATAAATTATTCAACGAATGGGTGTACAATTGAATTTCATCTTTAAACGGATGCCATTGGCATCCCGTGGCCAGAGAGGAGACAAACGAGATATTGCCTTAGCCACCAACAAAGGTAATTTCATTTAATTGAATTGTTTCCCCCAAGGGGGCCAACTGTGATTCATTGAATCCCACTCCGCACTCCGCGCACCGATGAGCCGATCTGACCATGTGGACATGGGAAAATCTGCACTGGAAGTGCGCCGTATGTTACGTCAATAGATTTATCACGAGTTCATAATGTATGTGGATCTAGATACAGTATCTGCTCGTATTTTTCTGCGAAGAGGAGGCAAGCATGTTATTTCCCAGTTCGTTGCGTGTTGTTGTCATCGCTGACTTTATCGGTCATTATAATAATTTTTAAGTCAGAAATCATCTTTGACTTACATGCTTACAACGAACGCTAAGCAAACAAACGTTCAGGTGGAATTGTGATTATAAAGCGGAACACGGTTAAGATGCATAATAAGCGATGACAGCTGGGAAAATTGTTTGCATTGGTGATTGGCTGTGTTGATTGAAGACAAAAATTTGCCTTGCACATGCATGTTATTGTGACAGGTTTAAATGAGTTACAAATTGGAATAATTTACGTACGTGGGTTGATTGTTTTTTTTTTGTATAACGGTAATTTTGCTGATATATTAAATAAGTTCGTAATAGGTACGTTCGCGTACTTTTTGCACTAAATATGACGCTGACCACACGACTCTTTTTTTCGTTCGATTCGTCTTTCGTCTTTTTGACAGATAGGGGGAGAGGCATAGAAACGAGAAAGGAATGAAAATTCTGAGATTTTTTCCGGTTGATCTTTGACATTTCTCGTTTGACAACCAAAACAAAGAAGAGAATTTTAAGGTATGTTTGGTGTGCAGTAAAATTACGTAAAATTACTGAATCTGTCAAAAATCAAGAGAATAGAGAGCCAAATGAGAGTTTCAAAAATGTTTCCCTACTGCGAAATCGTACTACACCACATCCATAGAGTCACCGAGAGACATCTTTCAAACAGCCATCTGACATTTCGTGAAATGTCAATCTTCATTTTTGATTGTGCAATAAGAAATTTCTGAGAGGATTTTCCCCCACTTTTCAAATTATTTACTATTTGACAGATTTCCTATTTGGATCACAAAAGGCACATCAAACAGACCTTTTATAATGAATTTCAAAGTTGATGTTTAAGCTAAATTTAGGGACATTTTACATTTGCTAGTAAACACGAAATTATTATCGTCCATAATAAGAAGATTTAGTGCGATTCCAACAGAAATTTTACTAATTTTCCTAAATATAATGCGAATTTCAATAAATGTCAGAATCACGTATGCACGTATCCACCAATTATTAGGAACCGTATAATCACTATCGTACGTACCTGTCAGAAAAACGAAAGACGAAACGAACGAAACAAAAGAGTCGTGTAATCAGCGTCTATGTGTTATCTGTCAATTTTTGAAGAGTGGGGGTGAAATTCTCTCAAAGACAAGAAATTACGAAAAAGCAAACGAACGCATTAAGCACCAAAAAATTAAAAATGTATGTGATTTGACAGATTTGACAGTTTTCACATATTACACCAAAGAAATTTCTTGTGGTAAAATTCGTAGTATGGGGACATTTCTTACTCTCTCGTGAGCACTCTCTTTTACGAAAAACTACGAAATTTATGCGTACGCGAATGGGTTTTCGTTACTTTTCGTTATTTTTCGTAGATTTTCGTAGTTTTGGGATCGTACGCGAACGGACCTTATAATTCGATTTTGTCGACTTTGGAAAGCAGGTAATTTGAATAACGTTTCCTTGTGATAAAAACTTGTACATAACGCAAAGCTGTGAACATTCACAACCCACATCTCAATGTTGTACCAAACGAACACAGCCATCTATCACTACATTTTGTCAGTTTTTATTTACCGCAACCACTACGTCAGATCTGTGTATTTTTTTTTATTCTAATAAAATCCGTTAAAATGCAAGCTAAATATTTCAAAAGAAATCTTTGATTTCCTGACAGCTGCTGTCAATTACGATAAGAAAATAAACCAATAAATATTTAAGCCTTCCCGGTAAGAAATCTTCTTAACCGCTAGCCCACTTCCAAACGTATTCACTGCTGTCAGAAGTTCAATGAAAAGGATCAATTAAAATTGTTCAGTAAAAGAGAAAGAAACTGTTAATTATGTGGCATTTAATGTCAGTGGTTTTACAATCTCTTCGCCATTGAGTTCCTATCATTCACATAACCACAACACTGAGTTGAATGCACTGATGCAGCCCGCTGCAGGTATGGCTGCAATCTTGCAAAACAACCCAAAGCAAAACCTATGAAATCTTGACACTTGACTTTAGATTTGCGGTATACCTGGCCATTTTCCTCTCTTGTCTTCCCCCATCTTCGATTATCTTGGCAAATTCCTACAAACAAAATGTACACTCGCATTCGTACGCAAAACCAGCAGAGCGGACAAGAGAGAGACAACACTCTCTCAACTTAACGTCAAATGAAGTATACGCCTGTATGCCTAACCTACCTTGAAGTTCTGTCTTCTTCATATCTACTAATGATCATCATCATGGTGAACACATGGAGCAGGCGATTGACCTCATAACGGTCCCTTAAGATGCATCCAGCACTGTCACACTGTGTGCAGAACGAATCAGCAAATGGAGTTTGAACGTGCAGTGTCATTTGTTTTGCTGTCAAATCGACTTACATCACCGCTGGTGCATTCGAAGGAACGCAATGCAACGCAACGTACCGATGTTATTTCAAGAATCTTGTGTCGTGGTTAGTCCACAGCCTGAGGAGGTTAAATTCTTCAGAAAGCCATCTGTAGTCGGCACTTATGTAATTGCAATGCGGTTGTATTGCTTCGCGCATGGGTTACATGAGTGCTGCATGTCATCAATGGGAGTGCTTCATTTGACCCACAACGGTCGTTGCGGTAGTGAGTAGGTTCAAGCGTATTCGGAACAAAGTACTGCCATTAGAAAGTACAAAAGAGTCTTTGATAAACGTTATACATGGCTGCCGCTTTTACTTTATCCACTCTGACATAGTTTACTGTCACGCTGACAGGTCGTTCATCACTTTTACACTCCATTGGTGCATGTAGTGTATAATCAACCGCGCAGAAGTTAAATTGTTTCTTTTTTCTCAGTGGAGGCAGAGGAACAGTGCATGCACAATTGACTCCGTGAATTGCAAGATGAAGTAGCGTCGCCGTGGAATACTCACTGTTAATAGTAGGTACGACATTTTTAATGGTGTGCTTTTGGATCAAGTTTCCGTTTTTCATAACGGAAACATGTAGACATACGCCAGGCATTAAAGCGTATAAAGAGATTTAGATCTTGTGCGAGTGACATGATGCGGCAGACATCAACAGACCGTGTCAAAATGGAGAATCCCATTATTAAGGTGGAATATATGGGTCAATGTTACTTAAATATTTTGTTAGCAAATACGTCTTGTTAGTTTGTCCCTGAACTGGTTGTCTGTCACATTTATGTTACATCTGTCATTTAGTCTGTAAAAACATTGACAGGCTACTGTGGATTATCTTTTTGTATTTAAAATTTGATTTATCTGGATTCCTAGATCCACATCTGGGAAGAACTGTCACTCAACTGGAAATTACAAAACGCCAGGTGGAAGTAGTTATTTTAGCAACTTTTTTGACGTTTAATTGACGTAAGCAAACAAAAATAAATCAGTTATTTATAATAACTCGCTGCCACCACCAAATGCTGAACCAAACAAGAAACAAACGAGCAACAATCATTGCAGCAATCAATTAAACAAATCTCTGACCTCATTCGCATTCAATCTAATTATGAGCACATGTATAGAATGTTTGAGTCGACTATGATGTCAAACACTGCCACTTGTAGCCTTCGGAATCGCTGTCGTTGCACTGACTGCTGCTGGCCATGTTTCACCACACGTATTCGTCATCTATAGCTTTACATACTCATTCTGCTGGACATAGAAAGTCCGCACACAACTGCTTTTGGAACACACCATTCAAATGCCATTAAATGCATAATGTCCACAGCACAACGGTTGACAACATTAAGGTCTCTCTGTCAGTTTGTCATTGTGTACATGTACTCCAGCACGTTCATTGACAAGCAGAGAAAATCCCCTTAAGGGTGACGTTTAGCAATACACATACACATACATACCTACGAACATATGTTAGCAAATGATTGTGCAGACAGCAGCAGCAAAATAAATATCAATCATTTGAAACTGACAGCGCTAGAGAGTCGGAAATTCGGTCATTACATTACCCCGTTGTCCGGTGTGACATTTCAAGGAAACGTTCTGAGAATGGGATTTTCCGCCATCCAGCTTTGTCCACACAGTGTGCGCACTTTCCATTAAATGTCTAACCGCAGAGATGATGTGAGTTATTTATTGTAATTAAATTAAAATGGCTTCAACAGCGCAGCGTCAGAGCAGTCTTGTGGTCAACCAGTTTCCCTCTAATGACACAGACCGTAAATTGAAATGGAAAACGATCGGAAATTTGAGAAGATCGATCGGTATTCGATGTCGATGTCGGGTAATGAGGAAATCTTATTTCCGCACTTCGGGTACCTATATGAATGTGCGTGTGCGTAATTAGTGTTGAGTGACGTTCCGGCGATTGGTTTGGAGACCGAATCCGGATGACATTCTTCTTGAAGACGGTTATGGGGTGTTATTGTGTACGGGAAGATGGCGATCAAATTTCATTACTGTAATCAAAGATCAGTTACCTACATCGGTTATAATTGCGCTAATTGTGTTTTGATGTAGGGTAGGCAATGCATGTCTTCCAAAATTCCGTGCAGCACAGGTGGAAAAGCTGTCGAAAGTCGGACATTAACATTGGGATACGGTTAGATCTGGGTTAGAATATAGACATCTGTAAGCAATTGCTAGACTTCTTTCAGCTTGTAAAGGGTGGTCCAAAATGTATCACCATATTGGAAGATGCTATAACTTTTGCAAATGGCGGCAACTGTTAGTTTTGTTTTGATATTTGCGGAGTAAGCAGATGCAGAATACACGTCGAGAAGCCAAGGAATGCTACAGTATACTCAACAAGATGGCGGAATACTCGTGACCATTTTTTTTACGGAATAATTCGTCAGTGATATTGGCGCAGAATTCCCGACCGTCATACCCCAACTGGTCAAACACTAAGGCATTTAGCGGCCCGCCTCGAAGAGACTGGAAAAGCACGTGACAAAAGAGGCGCCGGAAGGCATCGTTGAGCTCCTTCGAGAATATCGCTGTTGTGGCTGAAGATGCCGCGGATGAGCCGTCAACGTCGATTATACCAATTGGCCATTACACGTTCGTTCCTGCAGCGGATTATGGTGAAACTTGAAGATTTTCCTTTGCTAAGTGCAGACTGTTAATTACGTATAAACTACGCTCACGCTATCCGGAACCTCAACTCTCATTTCCATCTGAACAGATACGTAAACAAACAAAATTTGCGCTATTGGGGCACTGAGGAATCACGTATCATTCACGAAGAGCCATTTCATCTTCTCACAGTCACTGCATGGTGCACCATTTACGCGGGAAGTGTCATCGGTTCTCATTTTTTCAAAGACGCCGCCCGTGCGTGGGTAACACGGTTCTTGTGACTGGTGAGCGATACACATGCCGCAAATTGATGATGACATGTGCTTCCAACAGTACAGTGCAACCAACAGCTCGCGCGACAATAGACATTTTGAAGGATGCGTTTCCGGGCGCGTAATATCTCGTTTTGGCAATTAGCCGGCAAGATCGTCCTACATATCTGTCCGCTCCAGACTTATTTCATTGGCGTTTTTTTTAAGTCACAGGTCTCCACAGACTCCGGAAGCTCTGAATCTATCGCCCGAAGTTCTCGCCAAGACCATTGAAAATACGGCAAGAGCCAAAATTGTCATAACAATAACATTAACAATAGTCTTAAAAAAGGAATGGAAAAAAACTTCAAGGTTCAAATTAACATTTATTGTGAAATGATGTCGTTTCATTTTAAAGATATAGCGAAACAACATCGAGTGAGTATTTTTGGGCCACCCTGTATGTTAGATAGCGTAGCCATAATTTTTAAATGTTGGGGTGATTCAGGCGGGAATGATGTTAAGCTTTTGGCGGGTGAAATTCTTGTGAGTTTTATGACAGCAAGTGTCAATTCAGCTTGGTCAACCTTCCGCAGATAATGTGCTGCGACAATGCTACCAGATCACATCACCAACAAAACTAGTAAAATTGTATAGAGAAAGAACGAATTACTCAAATGATTTTCTTAAATTTGAAGTACTTTCGAAGATCACCTTAAAACATTGCGCGTAGGTTGAAGATGATTCAAACGCATTGCGGCTAAGCTAACAAACAAATATTTTTTATTGTTCACACTTCCAAGGTTCCAGGCGTGGCTGTTAATTAATTCTGAATTAGTTCCGTACACTCTGGAACATAATTCCCTCTATAAAAGCCGCCTTCCTTTAGTCATTGTCTCGGCTGTAGAAATTTGTTCACCCACAATGTTACCAACCACTTTGTCGCTATTAGACGACGGCGCCAAATTAATTCAATTTACACAAGTCACAACAATGAACGCCCCTCAGTTCTTCCCTCTTCATTGTGGCACCGTTTTAATATAATAATTCTTTAGATTGTTCTATTTGCGGTGCAATTTTCCTTCACTTCGTGTACATAAAAAAAAAATAAACATTTGCGGCACAACCATTTCATTGTTTGCAATTTGTGCGCAAATATTTATTAAGAAAAGAAAAAAACAACATTCGCCTTTCATTGCGCACTACTCCCCCAGTATGGAGTTATGGGTGGAATCTATGCATCCACAACCAGCATGATACTTGCCAAACAGCAACTGTTGACAGAACTCTCCGGCCAGCATTCACCACATAGCAACGGTGCAGTGCAACGTACCAGAGGCTGGGTGCAAATACACAGAACATGTACCAAGATCTTGTGAAAAGATCGGTGGAAAAAAACACGGAAAAGCATTCAGCCGATAGCCGGGATTATATGGTACAAGAGACCCTACCTGTCTGCACCGCAACCGCACTCAAGAATTATTGCTCCCACCCAGTGCCTCCTCGAGGTACTACTACGATACCATCCAACATGAGGATCGTTTGTTTGATCGATGGAAGTCGTGATGCATTTTATTGGTCCCGCACTGAAAGATACCCATACTTCTACTACACATCCATCCAGCAAACAATAATTGCATTTGATCTCACCATTGCTCTCACTATGTACCCAGTGGGACCCCAAAGCTGTTGATCCTTCCAAACTCCTGCCACCATTTCTCTTTGGCTATATCGTTTCATAATGGCGTCCCATACGATCGGTTACATAATATTATCTACCCGCGGCTAGAGAGAAAAATAAATGCGTGCCGTACCGTTTGCACTCCCATCAAAATTCCAGAGTCAAAATACGCGATGAGATTTTGTAACATTTCGACAAGATCGTAAATTTTTGTTGTCTCTCGTGTTCAGCGATTTAGACGAAACGATTTATCCACGAGTACTCGTACCTCTCTTTTTTTGGAGCATTTGTAGTTCCTGCGTTTATCTGTGAAGTTGATTTGTCACGATCGTGGCTGTGATTGTTTTCGGTTTGTTGCTCCTCCCCCTCTTGGTCTACTGATCGTGTGCAGTGAGTGTTGATTTTATTGGACTACTTGTCGCGTTCAGCTCCAGTGAATTGTTGTACAGAAGTTCGTTTAAAGTTAAACGCATTCAAAGGTCCAGTGGATTTGTTTTTCTTTTGTGGTGGCACTGATGACCGATACTTGATGATGATGATGCCACACTCTTGACACCCACAACACTCAATTGTGGGGAGCTGCCTTGAATTGCTATTACTGGCAATTAGATCCCAATTACTTTAAAGTATTACGATAAATGTCGAGGTGAAGTGGCATCACTGTGGGCGGTTTATTTGAAACAACTTACTGAAAACTACGGAATATTTTGATTGTAAAGTGTTCAAGTGGGTTCGAGAGACGTCATTGGTTTGGTAGTTCTGGTCTTCTGATCTTCTGGAGGAGCATCAACGGTAGTTGCGATGAAAGTGAATAAAATGAAAGTGAATTGGAATTTTAAGAATTTTTGTATCTTATAGATGTGGAGATTTTTCTTTTTCTTTTCGGAAAAAGTCCAAAATCAAACGGCGCTAAATCTGGAGAATAAGGACAAATGTTATTTATGCTCGAAAGCCCAATAAACCGTGCAACTAGGGGCAAGTCGCCGTCTGTAGGGTACAACCTGGATCGCAACCCAAAAATTATATACTGGTTGTACACCATGAAGGTCAGACCCATAATTTCGTACGTGGCCTTCGTCTGGTGGCCAAAAATAGACTTAAGCAAAGAATCTTGAAAACCTTCAACGGATTGCTTGCCTTGGTATGACCGGCATTATGCGCACCTGCCTGCCCTTCAGCATCTCTAGAAGCTGTAATTGGTATCTCGCCATTACAGATCTTCATTAGGAAGTCAGACGCTAGAAGCGCTATCAAAGCCCAACTTATTTATAAGTACAAACAGGGTAATCTTACGGGTCACCTAAATATTATCAGCAATATTCCCGATGCTCGACATGCTCTGCACCATCGCTGATAATATGATAAGTGAATAATTATTGCTTTGGCAGAAAATTCGAAGTTCATATTCGGGAACATACCACAGGGTCAAATGGGGGACCAACCCTAGGCCCAAAAAGTCTAGATGTTACACGTATCTGGGATCTTTGGGCCCAACACTTAAAACTCTGTGTCTCTTGGGACTTATCCCACCGTGTTTCAACCTGTAACCCATGCCATTGATCTGCGCCTTGAGAAATCTACAAAGAGGCATCAAAGCTGCTATTATAAGTATGTTCTCAGACAGCCAAGCTATACTCAAAGCTCAGAGCTCCTACTCTTTGGACTAAGACTGACAAAGTGCTACTTCAATGCTCTCCAAACCCTAGCCACTCACACCAAAGTCAAACTTTGGCCTGGACACAGAGGCATTGAAGGATATTAGATTGTGGGTGAACTGGGCCGTTCAGGTTGAATTGCCAAATTCGCAGGCCCTATTTTCTTTTGTGGTATAAACTGGGTAACAATTTCAGTCTTAGTCAACAAATGGGAAAATGAGTTTCAACTTTGTCTTTGGAGAAATGTCCCAGGGCTCAGACAAGCCTTATGCCCATCACAACAATCTTCTTAACTACAATAAAAAAGACTTTAGGTATCTGGACAAGTTTCCTCTCTCGTTATTGTCATCTAAGATACTGCCTTAAAAAAGTAGGCCTGTCTAGCGATTCCGAATGTTGACTCTATTTAGAGGATTTCGAGACAGCCGAGTATATCTTTTATGAATGCCCAACACTTTTCAGCGGCGGACGGCTTACCCATTAATTTAAAAATCGGCCTATACTCCGCATGGGATGCTTAAGAACATGTATACAAAGTTTAACTTCATTTTGTAGATTAGTTTTGAAATTTTTCTCCTTAGAAGTTTGACAGGTATAAGCGTGACATTAAGATTGTTTTGATTCTTTGAGCCCATCGAGCTAATAATTTCAGGAAATGATTCGATATTCGCAATACAGTTATGGCATGTGAGCCCAGTTAATTAGCTATCATTTCCTGTGTCTGGGATTTTCGACAACTTCAGCCCTCACTAGAGTCACATTTGTTGCGTCGGTCGACGATTTGGGCCGACCTTCACGAGAATAGTTCTCGACACAAAAAAATACCGGTCTGGAACTTTTGAAATCACTTTGAAATAGTAACGGGGGATGGGACATTGATTCCGTATGTATCGTGACATTCGTGCAAAATGTTCACTGTGTGAGTTGACGTGGATATCCGAAGAGAATAGCAAGAGAAACGATTTTATGGTGTTTCGTCGCCATTTTTAATTATCATATACATATATTATATCTGTAGTATAGGTACCATTTGCGGCTCTCATACTTAACCAATCTTAATAAATGAGGTGTCAAAAGAAAGAGAATTTCCTTGAGCACTGACGAATTGCACTTTCAATTTATAAATTTGAACAAATTAAAAAAATCTATCAAAACAAATATTCTACCCAAAAGAATAAACATTTCCCATACGATTTCCATGAGTTGACAGATGGAAATCATGGGGGAAGTTTGGATGTTGGATGGGAAATTGGGATTTTGAGGGTTGGATTTTCTCTTGCGAGAATTCTCACACGGGCACACTAGTTGCTCTGAAATTTGGAAATAACTATCAGACTCGGTTTTTGATTCTTTTGTTTAAAAACTAATAAATTGGCCTTAATCATCACGTAAAGTAGTACAAAGACATGACTGGTCGAAAACTGCTTGTAATGTAAATAATTTGATAAAATCCCTTACCACTAGAATACCTATACATTTTGGCTGAGTGTAGTGTATGTATGAGTTCCTAAAATAGACACATTTGGTTTGGTGGTGAGATCTTGTGTTCAGTTCCTTCATACGTATCTATCTCTTTGTCTAAATTTATTTCAAAAAACACTTAACCCATCACTAAGTGAATATTTCAAAAAAAGGAGTGGAGACTCCATTTAACCTTTCACATTTAGCTTGAGAATGGTTGCGGAACATCCAACCATATCAATTCACTTACCAGAAGGTCACAACTGCCAACACTCAAAGACTCCCAGAAGCTCATTAAGCAAAGACTAACATAAATTCTTTTTTCAACGAGATAAGAAGTGCACCCTCAAAACAGTAGTAATCAACCGCGCACATAAAGTATTACAAACTCCGTAATCCAGCGTTAAATTGAATATTTAATGCGCGGCGCTACTTCTCGATTTGCTCGTGCACTTAACTTTCTATACTCATTGAAATGGTTGACAGAAACATTTGTCACTGCACTCTATGTGCACACCCTGGTGCACTAAGCCAAGGGGCTCTTAAGATTTTTCGCACGCTCATTCCAGAGCCGGGCAACAGTAACCGCAACAGCAACAGCAGCAGCAGTATACAAAGTAAAATATGTCGCACGCGGCTTGGCATTTGAAATTCATTATGAGATTCTTGTCCACGTCCAAGTGGCTAAATGATTACTCGACGGAGTGCAGAGGAGCCGTAGCGCGCCTAAATAAAACGACTTCATTTGGAGCGATTAGCTGTGCGCGTGGCCGCATTTCCCTAACACCGAGACTTTGAACAGTCGTCGCGTCGGTCTTAATGGACAAAATTGCAATTGCAACATTTCTGCAGCTGGTGTTGGTTTGTGTTTTATACCGAACGGCACAACCAGAGATAGATACACAGATATGTGTTTCCCGGATCACGAGGACGCTTAACTTATTCTGACAAAGCGGCGTAACTCGGCGGCGCGACGTTATGGTCATCGTAATGGATGACTGCTGGACCGATCGCTTCTAACCTCACGCCCGAATACTTTATTAAGCCATTCAGCGGCATGCATATTGACCATTTAATTTGCAAATTCAACTAAACCAACTGCCGCCAGCCGTATATGGAAATTTCGGTTGTCAGCAGTTTAAACAGTGGGACCCAGGTACGCTGAGATAGGATTGCGAACAATTGTGAATGGAACTGAACTTTGTTTTGACAGTTCGAATATGAACAAACTGAATATGCTGAATAAGCTGTAAGTACTCTATAACACCGTAAGAGCTAAAAGGGGACAAGACAATCGAAACGTCATTTTGACAGCTTCAGTGTTTTGAACAGTGGCTGCTCTTATTTTATTAGATTTTTAATAAATTGTTATTCCTTACTTAAGTTATTGTGCAACATTCCTTTAATGACAGTTCTTAAAGAACTAACACAATGGTGAATATTCTAACCAACATTCTCGTAACACACTCGACGACCCCACAGTGTTACTGCTGCTACTTTAATTGATTTCCTTTATTCCACATTGTGGCCGTTGTTCTCTCTCTTGGCAACATTTCCAAAAACAGTCAACAAAACATACAACAAACATGAGTTGTAATTAAAAATGCGAGTCACGACGTGAGTTAGACTTTTCAAACATTTTGTCGTACGAGTAAGATGGAAAGATGGATACGATCCGCCTTTCTTGGCGAATAGAGGAGACTCCCAGAGTTCCCAGACGATGCGCGACAGCAGCAACGTCGTCGCTAAGTAGGAGCGTTTATCCTTCAGCGCTGATTATTTATCTTACTTTATGGCAATTTAATTTGAATAAATCTGATGTGCCGCAGTGCTGCATAGTGGTCACTGTACTGCTTTTTTGTTGCTCTGTCGGGATGGTAAAAACGAACAACAGATGGGTATCTAGGTATAAGCCGACTACTGTGTATCTGTTCGTGTTTTGAATTTACTAAGTGTGGTCTAACAATGTATCGTCCCGTCCCAACTGAGGCTTATAAGTGTGACCCGGAAGAGAGAACGAAGTATTACCTCCTGAAGGGGGAGGGTGCAAGTGCAAGCGACACTGAATGGCGTCGACCAGTCAGAGTCATTATTTTATGTGCGGTTTTCTGACAGTTTGCTGACGGAGGGGGGCGCTCGAACAAAGAAATCTCCTTATGTTGCATGGTTTATTATTTATTTTGTTGCACATGCGTCGTATGGGGCGGCTTTGCGACTTTGCGCTGGCGGTAAGTAAACAAAGAGATTTGTGTCAGATGTGGGGGAGGCACCAAGTGAATGTGGGGGTCCGTGAGAATCTTATTTAATTTTCTGTGAGGCATGCATAGATACACTTTTGTATATCTCTCTATTTTCTAAACGGACGTCGGCATACGCGTATACCAAGAAGTGAAAATTAGCGGCGGCATCCGTTTGCCAATAATCCTATTGAACTACTTCCAAGAAAATCAATTTGTGATGGTTCCATGTTCAGTCTTTCAATGAAAGTTTCATTTCGTGGTCAATATGAAAGCTTAGAAGGCCTGGTAAATGAACGGCGCGCGGCGAAAAGGTAACATAAAAAGGAAAGTGAATTGAACAGTATAGAAAGAAGTACACAAAGCCGAAATAAACTGCTGGACAAAATTAGAGGAACGAAGATAGTTTTCTGTTTGACGGTTAAATATAAACTAACGGGATGCTTTTTGTTGCATGGTTTATGTTTCAAGGTACTCTGATAGTATGTAGGTGAAAGATTTAAACTCATTTGGCTGACGGAAATGCATTTAAAGAACTTTAATTGTGCAGCCAGTTGACATTTGGTGATAATATTAATTAAGTTGTTATTGTTAACACCAACAATAACAGTCTAAAGGTAGAAAAATGGAGAGTATCAAACTTAAAATCCTTTTCGGACCATAATTGGATACCTACTCTTCAACGTACACTTCACAGTTGCGATTCCAAATCCGTGAAGATACCCAAAAAGAGTAGACTGGACCAATATTGGTCAAGTCCTGCAACGCTCCAACACAATGCATCGTATCAACCTCAGAATTGGATGCAAAGATTAAGACTTTCGAAAAATGTCCTTTATGATTGCCCGGCACTTTTCGGGGTCAGACGATGTACCCCACACAAAGAACTGCTAAGACCTTATGAATTAAAAAATTCGTCAACCAAGGATTTACTCGCCTTTATTAGAAAGGTGGTTTGCCTCTTGGACTAATTAGAATCCTATGATACAATAGATCTTTCAGGTCGCAGTATCGGCCTTTGGGGCAGGATCCAGTTTATTAAAAAAAAAATACTTTCGAAAGAGCAATGAATAGTAAAAAGTAAAAAGTCGCTCCCGCCGTGGTGGAGTAAAGTGCTCTCAAACCTCAGGAGGATATGATATAACGATGATATCTATGATATTTAACCATTATTTCTGTTGGCCCTACAAAGACTGCCTTAGATTATACAAAAAATCCACCAGAAAGGCTAAGAAGCAATCCTGGATGGACTACTGCCAATCCATTGACATTATCAAAGAGTCTGCTCGACTGAGTAAAATCCCCGTCCCTTCTCAAAAAGACGGACGGTGGATGGACAGACTCAACTGCGGAGTCCCTAGAAATGTTGAAGAACACTCACTTTTCTGGTTGCAAAAATGAGAGTACGGATGCTAACCGTGAGTGCAGTCTCTCCGCAGCCTGGAACACTATTAAAATCATCATTACAGAGGAAATAACTTCTTTGGCTATTAACAGCTTCTCCCCATTATGTAAACTTGATGGCATTATATCTATTATGCATACAGCAATTCCGTGGCAAGTCCGCATATTTAGAGGATAAATATTCCTTGACTATGGCCCACAATCGTGGAGGCGTATTCCTGTGGTTTTCATCCCAAATGGTCATGAATCTGCGAATGATTCCAAGCCCATTAGTCTCACCTCTTTTGTGCTAAGAACCCTGGAACGAATCCTTGATATTCATATCCGGAACATTCTAGAAGTATATACACTATCTAACTCTCAGCACGCATGCCTCAACGGTAGGTCTACAGAGACTGCTCTCCACGAAAAAGTGCGTACAATAGAACCAGTGTGACCATAGTGGAATACAATATGCCACTAGTGGAATATTTTAGACCTGCAGAGAATATATTTTTCCCGAAAAATATTCCCATATAAAAAAGGAATATTTTTTTCGTCAAATGGTGTTCGTTTTGCTCTGTACATACATATGGTTTGTTACAAATCACTGTTGACTTCCGTCCCGCATGATTTCTCTTTTTTGTACACAAGAAAGGTTCACTGAAAAAGAAAAAACATGCGCGTGGAATCCAAAAGGACTGATTATTTAAAAAAAATGCATCTTATTGTTGTATTAAATGGCAAAAAAAGACAAAAATGAAAACATCTTAAGTGTAAAATGTATACAATTGGTGGTTAATTGAAGATTAGAAATCACTCTCCTTCACAATTTACAAAAATGGATTTACGAGGTTTGCATCCTTAGGAGACGATATGTCTGAAACTTTTTATTTTTATTATAGTAACTACACAGTCAGCTATATTTTGTTTGATAGTGTGAGAAATGTTTTTCTTAATATTTTGAGGTTTTTAGTTTTTTGTTCCACATTTGACACCTCAATTTTTTGAATCGGTTATTGCAATAACCTTAGTAAAAACAACTGTCCAAATTTCTATTAGTTAAAATCATAGAGACCGTACTGTACCAGGTGGAATATAAAAGTGGAATATAAAAATATTGAAGTGGAATAAGAATACTCCACTTTTCGGAGTAAGTGAAATATTTTTTAGAGAAGCTAATGGTCACACTGAATAGAACAGTCTTGCTACCTTCTCAGATATACAGCGCTGGCAAGCTAATAAGCACACCCCAATGAAAATTCAAACTTATGTTTTTTTCTGCAATTTCTTTTACTTATAAGCGAACAAATGCTTAAGAGTTTAATACGTACATCAATGACAAAACTTAATCGAGAAAAAAATATATCGTTTTGCAATACGATTCCTTGTTATATAAGATTTACCGTAAGTGTTTGTGTTTTACTGTGGCATTTTAATTAGCACACCCAAGCATTCAAGTAAGTTTTTACTGAAAAAATTCCAATTCTGTGATCAGAGCTATTTTTTTCGAATCTCCCTTAGTTGTTCATTGATTTTTTAAGATTTGTGAATAAATATGGGAAAAAAAAGAGTTCAATGAAGGCAGAATGAAATCAGATTCCGAATTTGCAACAAAAAGAGCAGAACATATCCGAAATTGCAAGATTAATCGGCTTTTCACTTACAAAAAGTACAGAATGCAGTTAAGCATTACCATTAACGTGGGATTTTTGCAAATCAGAAACAATCCAGGTCAAAAAAGACCTAAAAACAGAAGAATAGTACGATAGTCAGACATACTCTTAGGCACCCTTTCGCCTCTTCAATGGAAATAAGAGCTCAAATGCACCAAAATTGCTGTGTGAATACATCAGCTAGGACTGTTAGATCTCGGCTTTTGCAAAATAATCTTCGAGGATGCCAGAGTCTCAAAAAACCTAAGGTTTCATAGTCTAATCGAAGACAACGGCTGGATTTAGGAAAATGCCATATCTTCAATAGTCAGTTTTTCTGGAATTCTGCTAAAAACCAGAATTATTCAGACATCCCTAGGAAACAGCAACCTTATCAAATTCGTAAGGAAAGGAACGCAACAGGGTGGTGTAAGATAAGTCCAAACATTTTTAAAATGCTTAACTTTTGTTTTTTTTGTTCACCAGTGTATTTTAAATGAAAACCCATGAATAGACTTTAAAAATAGATGGTAATCATTTATTTACGAGTAAGTGGAAAATGAACTAGAAACAACACTTTCCTGAGATTTAATTTTCTATTTTGTTTTTTTTTTTTGTTTTTTTTTTAATGCAATTGTTGCCTATTTTACAGTTTACACTCCTGTCCAGCTGTAATTGTTTGACTATTAACTATCGCAGATTCGAAATCCTTTTAGTACCTAACAAGACATTAACGTGTTCCATAAAAGTCTTCACTTGGAATAAGCAATTTCACTTAAACTGAAAAATTAAATGAAAGCATTTCTTTGACTTCGAAAGGTCTTTGTTTTGCTGCTAATTTAAATATCTACTCTTAACCAGTTAAATTAATCACAGTTTTTATATTCACTAAGCGGTTGCAGTGGTTATGGTAATTTCCATTTCATTCCACACGTACAATTGAGATTTATTACATTCTCGTGATAAGCCGCAGACCACACCGAGCTTCCACTCCTCTCGCGATTAATTAATCAATTTTCTAATTAACAATTAAAATAGGAATGCAATTAAAAGCAATAAAAATAAATCAATTATTGCAACGAAATGCAATTGAAAGTGTGCATACTAAATAATAAAACAATTAAACTATACCATCATTGCGTTACGTGAGATCGTTACAGTTGACACCTCTCCCCGCTGTCAATGTCAAGCCAACACATTCAGAATCAATTCCATGCTGCCAAAGCCATTCATTCGGCTTCAATTGTTCAACAATGCAACACTTGACCTTGATCAAATTATCTTCAGTGACAGCAGTCAGCGCCAACTCCGACGACAGCTTACGATAACGATGACTTGCGCCATCTCTGAGTACAGTGGCAAAGCTAACAAGATTATTAGTAAACAACAAGAAAACAACAATCGTGAGTGCATATTGGAAAAAAAAATAAAGAAAAAATTAGTTAACAATCTAAGTGCACCACTAAGCAAGGCGGTCACCTAGTTTTTCGCAATCTTGCGTTATGCCGTTCTGCGCCCGACCTTCGATCACCGATAGCCGCCAACGCTGCCGCGTCCAACAGCCCACACAGTCCGTGCTGCCAGATTATTGCAAATTACAATTAACCTGAGATCAATTGCTGTCACAGTGGGTGAGAGCGGTGGTGGGGAGTAAGAAAACGAAAACAACAACACGAACAAAAGCAACGCGCACTGTCGCACACGAACGCTAATGAATATTAACAGTGTCAATTGTTTATTAAATTTTTTATTTTTTTTATTTTGTTCTCGTCGAGCTAATTGTATTAAAAATTAAAAGTCATAAAATGATTATTGTATCGGTTCGCTGAATATTTTGATTGGCGTGGAATTGGAGCTGCTGCAAGTTTTGTGATTTCATTGCGATGACTTGAGGAGCAATTAAGAAGGCAAGCAGCGAGTGTGTTGTCATCATTCTACTAAGGCATCTATTCATGGCAATTTATGACCCGGCACAAGTCTAGTTATGTAGTTTAATAGGATCTTGAATGAAAAGTCTGAAAGTTTTGCCATAATGGGAAACAAACGCGTGAAGGCTGTACAGCGCGAACAGAAGTTGCAGAGATGGAAAAAAAATGTCGGCAGAAAGAAATACGTCTTCAAGGTGTCTAATTAACACGTTTGCACAAGACGGCATAATATGCCTTTAATGGTTGAGGAAACTAGCGGATCATGCCGTCAAAGAATTTTAGGTCTGTTGGGACAAGACGGGATACCCCGACGAGAAATACAGTATATTTCCATATTCCAGCATTATAGCTACCGGAGCAAATTTTCATTTCGTTTTTATGCGTATGTCATTCTAGAGTAGAGGTGGAGAACTATCGATTGCACTATCGATTATAATCGATAGTTTTCAAAACAATCGATACTTTGCGACCGCTATCGATTGTTTTCGATAGCCATTCAGATATAGAATTTTAAACATTTATTTAAATGGTCGATAGCTAGCGAATAGAGTTTATTTAAAATTTCACAGAGGAACCCGATCTTAAGTCAACTGTCAAAATGGTTTTAATTTAAAAAGGGGATTCCACGTGTTATGAGTCGGCAACTCATAGGAGCATTATTGTTTGTCTTTCTCTTATTTTAAAAAGGGGATTCCCCGTGTTATGAGTCGGCAACTTAGGGATAGGAGCATTAGTACTTAGAATCTAATCTCTCTCGGTGAGAAAAGCTTACCTAGTATGGTGCATTTAACTTTTTTTATGTTAACCCTAAGAGGAAAAACTATCGATATGTATCGATAATTATCGATAGTCAAAAGCCAACTATCGA
Organism: Brachyopa scutellaris; assembly: GCA_949775065.1. Classification (NCBI taxonomy): domain Eukaryota; kingdom Metazoa; phylum Arthropoda; class Insecta; order Diptera; family Syrphidae; genus Brachyopa; species Brachyopa scutellaris. Next base: position 87,111,715 of record OX459114.1, on the reverse strand, counting down.
GAAGTATCGATGGTATTTCTCCACCTCTATTCTAGCGTCCCCAAACAAAAATCATGTATCCGCGAACGTGTTAGAATGACGTTTCAATCAGTGTTACCATGTAAACGAAAACACATGTGACATATGAGTTAGTTGAAACTAAGTTAAGCTGGTAAAGCTGTGGCAATTGGGAACAACGACGATAGCGTTATCGACGGTTATGTCCAAGAGTTGACGGACTATTAGCCGAGTTATTTAAATGCTTTGGCATAGTACTGTGCATACATGTTATGCACATGAAATCATCGCTGGTTTCTGAAAGTGTACCTGATGAATGGATCCACGAAAAAGAAAACAATGAACAAAATTGCAGAGACAGTAGTGTCTTTATAAATGTATCGGCTCTAAATCAATTTCAACGCCGCGCCGCCGCGACCTATGACTTATAGAGACAAGTAGAACATAACAACGTTACTGAACATCAAGTTTGAGTAAAGGGTTTTTGAATATTAATACAAACGCACTCTGACACCTTTTTTTATGATCTGTCAATGACAAAACGTCAGTCAAGGCTTACATTTTTATCATAGTGAAGTTCTCGAACGAGCAACGATTCGAAATTATTAAAAATTCTGAGTCGGTGGTGGTGGTCGCAACTTTAAGAGCGCTTACTCCAAATTTCGGTCGTAATAATCGTTCCATCAAGCAGACGGGCTGCATGCTAAAGAGAAGAATTTCAAGTCAACATATCAACTATTACATGCTACTATGCCAGTGGGACAATGCACCGATCAAAGTACCGAAAATATCGCAGCCGCAAAAATTTCAGTTCAACTGGGAATCTCTCAATCCATATTGTGGCGAATTTTGCATAAAGATCTTGGCCTTACAAGATCAAATAACTCAAGAACTGAAGCCTCTTGATAATTTTAAGTGCCGGAACTTCTCCGATTGTGCTCTGCAAAAGTTTGAAGAACGTTTGATATGATAAAGCTTATTTTCGGCTTAATGGCCTTAACAATAAGCAAAATATGCATAATACTGAACAGTAACAAACTAACATGTGCTTCAAGAGGCTCCATTTTTTTCACAGAAAGTGACCGTGTGGTGTGGATTTTATGCCGGAGGTGTGAAATTATCGACATGTTACGTTCAATGAAGTTCGCTATCGTGATATGTCGGAAGTTCCAACAAGATGCCACATAGCTGGTCAAACAATTGATCTGTTCACGGTGCAAAGCATGTGCTGATCGACAATTCTTCAACATCATACCTTAAAGGCAATTCACATAGGCGACATAAGACAGTGGCTTGAGATATGGTCGCAGTACAAAGCAGCACAACTCAAGAGACGTTTTCCAGGTTCTCCTCATCCCAGTACTGCTCCGGACTACGAAGACGTAGGATTTATCAAGAAACGGATTAACTTTTGCTTCCGTTTGCATTTGTAACGAAATGTATTCATATTTCGAATTATTTTCGATTATCCTGTTTGTGGATCGTGATCCCCTTTGGAAGATCCTTGAACCCATCGTTGACAGTGGGATGAGGCCAGTCAGGATCACGTCATATCTTTCTGTGTGCTGCTAATGTTTTAGCTGATGCAGATGCAGGATCCAGACGCCCAAAGGATTCTGAGTCTCTGACTTTCATCCGTCATCGCGCCACCTGATTTCATTGTTCATTTGGATTTTCTTCTATCTTCAGTTCTATAAATGCCAACCCACTGCCAAGACCTTGTCCTCAATTCATTCAAAGGTGAAGAAAAAGATTGTAACACTTCGTGTAATGGACGCAATGACAAGCAAATTACAACTTATCAACCCGCAGTTACAAAATTTTACGCTGCACTAATTAAGAGTCATTTCTAACACACTATTCGCTGCCTTCGTGCGCCCATCCAGTCGAATACACAATGACTACTGCACTCCATGCTCCAGTGCAGCGAGATTATTACAAAATCATTGCCTAACCGTGTATGATCCCGAAATCATGCTTAATCCAATTTACACAGTACCACCTTACGAGACACTCTGCCACTACAGTGCCGTCGAGTGCATGGAAGCCAAGTCAACGCCAGGCTTAAGCCCACAATTGTTCCCAAGAGTATAAGCATCTCGCCCACAAGGAACTCCATATTTCCACAAAGTGATTTAGCTGCTACCCGACTGTGCAACAACCACTTATGGCATACGAACGATGTGCGGCGAAGTCGTCGCTGCCTCTCGCTACCAATCGATATAAGTTTGATGACTAACCAATTGCGGCAATTAATAATTGAAAATCGCACGATAGAGAGAAAGAGACCGAGATAGACAGACTCAATTAAACGGTTTCTGATAAACACAAATGGCCAACTTAATGTAATGGACGCGCGCTTTATGTCAATCCGCCTGGAAAGGGACACAGTTGTGTGCTGGAAGCAAGCCGCCTGGAAAATTGGAAAAACTCAACGGATCGATAAATCGATCGATTTGTTTACGGTTTCAACACGTACAGCAAATTCAAACTGTTGCGACTGCGCAGCGGCTGGACAGAAGGCACGCCGCCCACACACTCCGATTTGAGGTGGGTTATACTCGTACGTTGTACGACTTAAGAGTAAGTGAATTCCTTGGTCTTTTACGGTCCAAATGTGGAATTTTATTGCCCCAGGCTATGGGACGCCCAAGATTTATGACCAGTTTTTGGTGATCTAAAGAAAAATGAGTCGCGCCGTGTCGATGCTGCAATAGGCACGGCCTGGGTAAGTGATTTGCTGCTATGCTAAACTAACGCAGGACCACAAGTTGCGCGTCCACCCGCGCCCCACGCTGACTCTATATAGCGAAATAAATCACAATGTCACACACTCGTGTGTGACGTGATGACGATGTGTGTGATGCATGGCAAAACACATAAACAGTGCTGTGGAGACGCTGATGAGTGCGGTGAAAACTTTACCCGCTGTGTGAGTCGAATACGTTTTTAATGAGATTCAATCCCGCTAAACTACATAAACTGTATTCGAGAGCGAAAAGTGTAACTTGAGATAGAATTGTGTCAGGATTTGGAATCGTGTAGTTAATTGTTGCGGCTATGAATGTGAGATTCGCTAATATGAATTTTGTTTTGAAGTCTAACTCAGCTGTGGAGCTGGCGGAAGATTTCAAAGAAATGCCGCACGGTCTCGTTTGACAGATGGTGAAAGACCAATGTTTTGCGTGGTGAAACGAAACGGAAAGTGAAATGTAAATTCAGATTATGTTCATCAGGGGGTCTAAGAAAGATTCGCATATACACGACGATACTTGAGACCTTTTTGCAGTGCGACTAACTAGGAGGTCCAGAGATGCGTTGAAAGGAAACTTTGTCGATTTTACCACAGAGAAGAGCTCGCGTAGTAAGTTTGTGTGTTCTCTTTCTCTTCGCAATTGAGTCGACTGGTAATGTCCTTAGAGGAAAAGACAGGAAATCGCTGTCAATGCTAATAGGAGTGCTTACGGGCCACAATGTGTTAAGATACCACATGAAAAAACTACGCCTGAATGAAGATGACATATGTACATATACATGGGATGCGGTGATGAAGAGGCTTATGAGGACACAGCTCAGTTCCTCTGTCACTGCCTTAGCATTCGCCAACTGACAAATTGAACCGGTGGGCAAATTATTTTTCGAGCACATCGACGAGCTATCAGATGGACCACCATCGGATCTATTTGAATTTCCTATGACGTCAGGACGGTTGGAACCCAGTCAGTAATACCACGGGTGGGAACTTACTATGGGTATCACAGTGGGTCCATATGGACCTACATAAGTGTGATAAGGATGTTATTATTCTCATCAGTCCGATAACCTAACCTAACATAACGTCCTTAGACAGTTCTCATCTTTAGGTGGTACTTTCGTTACGAACTTTGCTTCAGCAAGGCTACGATCTCATTGATATGTTTGTGGCTCCACAATATTTATCTCATGCATCGGTAGCCAGATAATGTAATTGTATCCTTATTCCTCCATTTTGTTTGACTATACAAGGTGGCCCAAAATGAACCAACCTATTGGAAGATGCTACAACTTTTGCAAATGGCGGCAACTGTCAGGCCATGGAAAGCGTGATTATTTTTCGCCGCAGATTTCTTGACCATCGTGCGCCAACTGGTCAAACACTAAGGCGTTTAGACGTTCGCCTCAGAGAGATTGGAACAACATGTGGCGCCGGAAGCCCTCGAAATGCTCATTCCGACAAGAATATCGCTGCTGTTGCTTAAGATGTCGCAGATGAGCTGTCAACTTCAACCGGGCCGATTGCCATGCGATTGGCCATTACTCGTTCGTCTCTGCAGCGCATTCTGATGTAAGACTTGAAGATGTTCCTTTGCAAAGTGGAGACCGTCAATCGCGTCTAAACTACACTTACGCTCTCCTGAACCCTAACGTCGAAGTGGAAGATTTTCGGTCGAAATTCATCATGAGCAACGATGCCCACTTCCATCTGAACTGATACGTAAACAGACAAAATTTGGGCTTCTGGGGCATTGAGGATCCACGTATGATTTACGAAGAGCCATTACATCCACTCAAAGTCACTGCATAGTGCGCCATTTACGCGGGAGGTATCATCGGGTCTCCTTTTTTGATGATGCCATGGGTAACACGGTTCCTGTGACTGGTGAGAGATCAACCAGATCAACCAGTTTTTATTGCCGCAAAATGATTTCGCATACACAGCTCGCGCGACAATAGACATTTTGAAGGATGCATTTCTGGGTCGCCTAGTGTTTCGTTTTGGAGATTTGTACTGGCCTGCAAGATCGTCCGATTTGACCGCTGTAGACTTCTTTCTTTGGCGTTTTTTTTAAGTCATAGGTCTATCAGAACAAGCCACAGACTCTGGAAGTAATGGAAAAAAAACTTAAACATTTATTAAGCCAGTACACTTGACCAGTAGAGGTCCATTGTGGTATCAAATCATGTGGTAGAACTTCGTATGAAGCGAAAGCGGTCTTTGGATCTTTGATTTCTGTCAGATCGCCGAGATTATCGAAGTGGAATGCCCCCAAGTAGGGTTTCCTTCTATGGGCAGGTCGAATAGAGGTGATAAGTACTTACTTCTTCCTTCTCATCTCTGTAACTCCTGCAGAAATCGTTGGAGGGGATTTCAAGTTTGATTACTTTCCTGTCTATAAGGCAGTGTCCCCTAACATAACCTATGCTAATTTGCAGTTTTTTTTTAGCGACAGTAGAGAGCAAGAGTTTATAATGTAGTCTGCTTGGTTACAAACTTCCTTTCTAGCTCACGTTGATTTCATTGACTGCGTCAAGTATCTGTAAAAGCTTACAATTGCGCGGGGCATGCCTGAGCCTATACACCTTTTTGTCATTGTCAGGTAAACTTGGTATTGTAGTACCTGTCGCAATCCACACGTTGACTCACGAGTCACGATTTTTTTTGTAGTTTCTGTTTTCAACTTTCATTCGGTGAAGCGCTTGCATCCACACGTTGACTTTTGAGTCACGACTCTTATAAATTTCTGTTTTCATAATTTGACAGCTCTCTTTTATTTTTTCTTTCGCTGTTGAGGGGGCTAAAGCTCTGTATCTATGAGTTTCTTTAAAGAAATAGTGCTTAAATTGTTAAAATTCTCTAAAATATCAGATTTAGAGGCTATATACTATACAAAATTGGATATATATATTCCATTATGCATATTATCTTTAAATCAATTTTGTTCGTCCAATTCGTCTGTCATTTTCAAGGTAACTGCGCTCTACACACAACGAAAGCGAAAAAGCAAAATAACGAACAAGAGAAAAGAGTCACGGAAAATTCTGCCGCGACTCACCGGTCAGCTCGTTTTCTATCTCATCGTTCTTCTCTTTCGCACTCATGTGAGTCGCGACTCATGAGCCAACGTTTCGATTGCGACTATTCTGGCGAGTTCATAAACTACAAACACAATAAAAACACCCTAGCAATGTCTGGCGGATCAGCTTATACGTACTATAAAAAAAAAACTTGTTTAAAATAACTACAAAACACTGAAATTCTTGTTCAAAAATACGTATATATTTTCTATTTTGGAAAAAAAGTCAACAACTCAACAATGCTCAGATATTTCTGTGAGAATCCAACTTTTTCGCGGAAAATTCTCAGTTCCTTTGGCAATGGTCTATGGCAACCCTGGTTACAAAATAAGATCGTAAGACAGCGGCGCATTAAAGAAGAACAAAAAGCAACGAAAAGCGATGAAAATAAAAGTTCGCCGGTACCAATGCCAACACCCACTCAGATGACGAAAAGACTTGCAATTCAACGTAAACGAAACCCCGCGTCTATAATAGGACTTATGTCTGTCTTTCGTACGAGAATGTAAAATAAAATAATTAAAATAGAAATTGTGTTGTACAAATTGAAAAGATGTTCGAATGTGAAAAATGGGATAACCAAACTTTTATTTTAATAAAAATTTAAAACAAAAAAAATTAATTAAAGCGTAAGCTTGTTTAGTACTTTAACCTTTTTGGAATACGAACGAATTGATTTGTTATCATTATTTGGAACAGAAGAAGTGAAGAAAAAAATTGAATTGTTCGAATCTTATCAAAGAATTTGAATCCGGGTTTGGATAAAGTAGTCCCAAGTCCAAACAACAATAGATGACTTAACAACAATAGTTTATTGAATGCTGTGAAATATCATCAGCTCTATCTTGATCTAGAAATCCTAATCATATTTTCGTATAAAACTACCGGACCGGTTCCGCCCAAAATTGATTTGTTGATTGAAATAATTTCGAGCACTCACGATTCCACCCGAATTGATCGTATATTCCTGATCGATAACAGATGACGCCATCTACGAATGAATGATCTACGAGTGCATTGCAATATTAGCAAATAGCATCCATGGCCCAATCGTAACACACGGCAGTTAGCTGTAGTGAATAGGTTTGTTTGATGTCAGCCATAGGACGCACTAGGGTGCACTGGAAATGCACTGATGCGTTTTATGTCCGCCAGTACTACACTGAAAACAGACTGAATATGCTATGCTGCCCTTCGTTCGTTTTCGACACTGGTTCTTCACTGGATTTACCCCGAGTATTTCGTCAGTGCAAGAAAAAAGGGCTGTCAAAACATTAAATCAGCTGATTTGTCATTTGGTTATTTTTTATTGCGTTGGTTTTCCTCATTGTACTTGTGTTTTTTGTGTTCAGATAGGTTGCTTAATAAAACAATGAACTAAACAAGTGCAAAAATATACGAAAATTAACCAAATTTGATTTATGTTAAATTTTAAAAGAATGCCAGTTGCCAGGGCAAGGTATTTGCGTTCGATGAAACGGGGGTTGCACTGGGTTTTTTGACAACCACGAAAATAATTGACACTAGTCAGGGCACGATGTGATTGGGCATTCACGGAATTTTTTCTCATTCGACGAATGCCGTTTGATTTAACTTGACGATGCAGATCGCGATTGCGCTGCTGTCTCAGTCGTTCAGCAGTTGCGTGGGCTTTTCGTTCCTCTTGAGTTTCTCTTGCACGAATTCGCGACGCATGTGCTCGAAGCTGTTCATTTGCTTCGGCGCGTTGCTCAGCGGTTTGGTTTGTACGGCGAATCACCAATCTCCGTGCATTGCGACTGCGTGAGTACTTAATTGGGCTACCGCAGACGAGATCAATTCTACCGGCAGAAAACCGTTTTCATACCATAGTTCGAGCGCACACGGGATACTTTCTGCCGGCAGAAAAAATTGTGTACACAAACCCCTTTTCACTGTGGTACTTTTTCGGACCAAAATATTTTGAAAGTTGTTTATGTATAAGTTTCCTACCTCGTTCAAACGCTCAAACTCGGTGGAAGATTTTCAGCCATTTCTTACCGCAGACCTCAGTCCCGTTGCCCACACAACCGGTTTTCTGCCCACAGAAATCATCTCGTGTGCGTGCGGTGGCCCATTGAGATGAAGTAATCTATCATGAATGATTTTGGCAGAATTTGAATACTGAACGTCTGATAATTAATGTTAAAAAAGTTATTTTCATCCAAAAACAACTGTAGCACTAGCAACAACAGATCAATGTGAAAAGCACAAACTATCCATAATAGACAGCAAACTTGCATTTCCCTGCCCGCGCATGGTCAAAAATAGGCGAAGCCTAAATTTTCCTGTTTGTGAATGCATGTGAATGAGCACGTGGCCATCACCTGTATAAAAGTGTAGCGTGTTGTTTCTTTCTTTCCGTTTGAACACAAAATTTTGGGTAGCCTGTCATTCCCTTAACAACAGCAAAATGTACAATAATGATCTAAACAAAATGACTGCGCCCATCTTGTAAGAGTGTGTGAGTGAGGCTCCCATTTGATTTGGCTGGAACGCCAGAAAACATTCAAGCTTCTAAGTGGAATTGAATCAGTGTTAGCTATGGTAAAATGACAAAGCAAAAAGGACACCTGTCAAATTGCGCAAATGAAGAGTGGACTAACAGCGCCATCTCTTATTGATCTTGCAAACAAAAAATCATTGCACACGAATGTTTGGGCAATGTTGTTGCATGTGAATGTGTAAAAAAGGGTTTTTCGGTTAAAAATTTTCCAAATTTTGGAGCTTTGGCATTATTACGTAAAAAAGAAAAAAATTATTTTCGGGGAAACTTTTCCCAATTTCAAACTTTTGCGACCATTTGAACTGTAATATTACGATCACAATAGATCTGTTTGGTAACTTTTGTGACCTAAGTGGGACATCTGTCAAATAGTAAATAGTGGGGGGAAATCTTCTCTTCTTCTTTTTTAACTATTAAATATTTTCACGAAAAACTAATTTTCTTTTATTTTGTCAACAAAAAGTGATTGAAATTTCACAAATTGTCAGATTGCTGTTTGATAGATGTCCCTCGTTGACTCCAAAAGATGTAGCACGATTTCGCAAGAGGGGACATTTTTTGACACTGTCATTTGGCTCTCTCTTCTCTCGATTTTTGACAGTTGGATGTAAATTTACATAAATTTACTAGTTACCAAACATGGGATTTTCCATCAGTTGACAGATGGAAACTATAGGTCCGTTCACGTACTTTTTGCACTAAATTTGGGTTTTCTGTCAAATCTCGAAGAGTGGGGGTAAAATTCTCTCAAAGACAGAAAAATCACGAAAAGTAATCGAACGCATTAAGCACCAAAAAATTAAGAATGTATGTGATATGACAGATTTGACAGTTCTCATAATATACCCGAAAGAAATTTCTTGGACTAAAATTCGAAGCATGGGGAAATTTCTTACTCTCTCGTGAGCACTCTCTTCTACGAAAAACCACGAAATTTTTGCGTACGCGAACGCATTTTCGTTGTTTTTCGTTATTTTTCGTGGATTTTCGTTGTTTTGGGAGGGTACGCGAACGGACCTCATATGGGAAGTTTGGATGTTGGAAGTTGGATGGAAAGTTTGGATTTTGGGGGTTGAATTTTCTCTTGCGATCATTATAGCACGGGCACACTAGTCTTATTTTAATTGATTTGTTTTGAAATTCAAACAACTGTCAAAATTGCATGTGAGTGAATGAAATCGCTCTCTCTTATGTTTGCGATTTACCCCGAGTATTTCGTCAGTGCAAGAAAAAAGGGCTGTCAAAACATTAAATCAGCTGATTTGTCATTTGGTTATTTTTTATTGCGTTGGTTTTCCTCATTGTACTTGTGTTTTTTGTGTTCAGATAGGTTGCTTAATAAAACAATGAACTAAACAAGTGCAAAAATATACGAAAATTAACCAAATTTGATTTATGTTAAATTTTAAAAGAATGCCAGTTGCCAGGGCAAGGTATTTGCGTTCGATGAAACGGGGGTTGCACTGGGTTTTTTGACAACCACGAAAATAATTGACACTAGTCAGGGCACGATGTGATTGGGCATTCACGGAATTTTTTCTCATTCGACGAATGCCGTTTGATTTAACTTGACGATGCAGATCGCGATTGCGCTGCTGTCTCAGTCGTTCAGCAGTTGCGTGGGCTTTTCGTTCCTCTTGAGTTTCTCTTGCACGAATTCGCGACGCATGTGCTCGAAGCTGTTCATTTGCTTCGGCGCGTTGCTCAGCGGTTTGGTTTGTACGGCGAATCACCAATCTCCGTGCATTGCGACTGCGTGAGTACTTAATTGGGCTACCGCAGACGAGATCAATTCTACCGGCAGAAAACCGTTTTCATACCATAGTTCGAGCGCACACGGGATACTTTCTGCCGGCAGAAAAAATTGTGTACACAAACCCCTTTTCACTGTGGTACTTTTTCGGACCAAAATATTTTGAAAGTTGTTTATGTATAAGTTTCCTACCTCGTTCAAACGCTCAAACTCGGTGGAAGATTTTCAGCCATTTCTTACCGCAGACCTCAGTCCCGTTGCCCACACAACCGGTTTTCTGCCCACAGAAATCATCTCGTGTGCGTGCGGTGGCCCATTGAGATGAAGTAATCTATCATGAATGATTTTGTTGTCAGATTGCTGTTTGATAGATGTCCCTCGTTGACTCCAAAAGATGTAGCACGATTTCGCAAGAGGGGACATTTTTTGACACTGTCATTTGGCTCTCTCTTCTCTCGATTTTTGACAGTTGGATGTAAATTTACATAAATTTACTAGTTACCAAACATGGGATTTTCCATCAGTTGACAGATGGAAACTATAGGTCCGTTCACGTACTTTTTGCACTAAATTTGGGTTTTCTGTCAAATCTCGAAGAGTGGGGGTAAAATTCTCTCAAAGACAGAAAAATCACGAAAAGTAATCGAACGCATTAAGCACCAAAAAATTAAGAATGTATGTGATATGACAGATTTGACAGTTCTCATAATATACCCGAAAGAAATTTCTTGGACTAAAATTCGAAGCATGGGGAAATTTCTTACTCTCTCGTGAGCACTCTCTTCTACGAAAAACCACGAAATTTTTGCGTACGCGAACGCATTTTCGTTGTTTTTCGTTATTTTTCGTGGATTTTCGTTGTTTTGGGAGGGTACGCGAACGGACCTCATATGGGAAGTTTGGATGTTGGAAGTTGGATGGAAAGTTTGGATTTTGGGGGTTGAATTTTCTCTTGCGATCATTATAGCACGGGCACACTAGTCTTATTTTAATTGATTTGTTTTGAAATTCAAACAACTGTCAAAATTGCATGTGAGTGAATGAAATCGCTCTCTCTTATGTTTGCGAAAGTGGATGAAAACTATGGACACCGTTGGTATACAATTTCTTTGTTTTCGTACGTATACATATTTTCTTATGCGTGCATAAGAATACTCTGGTCAGTAACCATTTTAGGTTGCTAGAGCAGAATTATTGTCTAATTTCGAAGTGCAAATTGGTCGAATTGCTTATATCCAGAAACTTAACTTGGCAGACACCGAGCTTTTGTAGTTTAGTAGCTCACTAGAACACAACCATATTAAAGCGAATCCTATTATATAAAAGCGTTTATAATTGCAATTGCTTGTAGCGACGCCACCACCATCTTATGAACACCTCTGGCAATTCCACTTACATATACATATGAAATATTTGTCCAAACACGACATAACATTTATTCCCAACTTCAATCTGCTCGACGCACGTCGAAATTTGCTATTACCCGTATTAGATTTCATCGTACATTCCTAATCGCATCCGTGGTGCACTGAGCCACTGGTAAAACACGATTTTTAATTGATTCCAATCGTGAGATAAACACGTTTTGAATGGAATCGTATATTTTCTACAGACGACCCACTACCTTACCAGCTCTGTGTGCACTCGGCTGCCGTTTTTTTTTTCTACCGCTGATTACTCATATCGGAATCATTAAGTCAGACCGCATTCGACTCCAACGGAGCAAAAGCGATAAATTCAAATTCAAACTCGAATCTGATTGCGATGCGAATCCTAATCGTCGCCGTTGTCGACGTCGTCGTTGCGGTAGTAGTTGTCTCAATCTGCGACACGTAAGTCTTTAAAAAATGACAAAGTCAGTTGGTAGGATTGAATGAAAGGAGGCGCGTATCGCGAGCTTCAGATGTATGTTAGTAGACGTGCGCTTTTAGTGCTTTTTTTTCTTTATCTAAACAGCCAGTGGGCATTTGTATCTGAAACAGGTGTACACGGTAACAGAACAACTTTTGGTTTTATTTTTGAAATTAGTTTTCTGCTGCTGCTGACTGTGTGCATTTGTTTACGCTTATTTGATTTATTTATAAATGCAAATTAGACCAGCAGCTGTACAGCTGAAGTGTGATTTTCGATTCAACTTTGTCTGCCATTTTACTGTGTCACCACAACCACCACACCAGCTCTCTCACGTGGGATAATGTGCTGTCATGTAAATTATCTCGATAGAAACTAAGTGGAGATTTGTGGTTAAAACATTGTCTTTTAAATTAAAACTTAAATAAATAAACCAATAGTTTAATGTAAATATTTATTTAATTTGACAGATGAATATGCATGAACACAGATGAACATTCCTTCTGAAACATGTCATTTCGGGTAAACATGGTGAACTCAGCACCATTTATTTAAACCATTCAAAGTGGAACCTTTTTCAACATTGTGATTTTTATCATTTAACAACATACAGCCTTGGCCAAAAGTATGTGGCACACTCTTATTTAGATGGTATTTCCGATCCTACATGTCATAAACCTAATAGTTCCTTATTGTATCTATGGGATAGTCTTGCGACATCTTATGTAGTAATAGATACCAGCAAGACTGTGTTTCCGGTGCTTATAAAGTCGGGACGTTTTTCGAAAATGTAATACTCAAAGTTATTACAGCGTAGTCTGAGTCCAAAGTGCAGCAGATATTTCTTTAATTGTATTTTATCATCATAATCATAGGTTAGGCAAGGTTAGGTAGCAGTGGCTGACAGTAACGAATATCCGCACAATTAGGCCTATAGAGGCCCATTGTGGTACCAAGGTTCTTGGATATAATTTAACCTCGCTACTCATGAGAATCATCTGGAGCTTTGTATAAAGCGAAAAAGGCTTCCCACGTCTTTTTGTGCTAGATCCACGAAGAAGTATTCACCTAGGTATAGTTTTCTACTACGGGAAAGAGCTGGGTATGAACAGAGGAAATGTGTTGGGCTCTCCTCCCCTTCTTCCTATCTGCAACTTGTACAGAAGTCATTTGAAATGATGTCAAGCCTAGTTGCTTCCCTATAAGGCAGTGTCCTGTAATTTCAGTGATATCCGTACTTATATGTAGTCTTTTAAGGGATAGAAGATAGTTAGAGCGGTTTAGATCTAACCGAGGTGGCAAGGTAGGAGTTTCACCTTCCCATCTAGCATGGGGTTGCCATTCGTCGTATCGGGAAGTTATTCGAAGCCTTGTCTCGACATCCAGACGAGCTTAAAAAAGTCCCGACAAACTTATGTTCAAAACCAACCAAACTAACAGAGTTCTTAGAACAGTTTGACCCATAGCTTCGAAATAATTGGTGCAGTATAGTTATATCTGCAAACTCAAACGCGAGTACCTACCGTTTTTTCTCGAGTCAGTTTATAAATAGACAAAGTGTTCGCTGTCGCCAGCCCTAGGGCGCACTGACTACTGTCAGCGTAGTTTCATGGTTGTCTAAGAACCCACTGCAACCCCCATTTCATCGAACGCCAATAACTTGCTCTAATAACTGTCATGTGTTGCAAACATAACATAAATTATATTTTGTTAATTTTCGAATATTGTTGCACTTTAGATCGTTGTTCGTTGTTTTATTAAGCAATCTATCCGAACATAAAAAACACAAGAACAATCAACGCAATGAAAAAGAAACCAAATATATTATAATGTATCAGCTGATCTCATGTTTTGGCAGCGCTTTTTCTGGCACGCAAGAAATACCCAGTGCATTTTTAGTGTAGCACTGACTGAAATCGAACGCATCAGTGCGTTTCAAGTGCGTCTTAGTGCGCCCTAGGGCTGACATCAAACAAACCTTCTTACCAAGTAAACTATATTTGAGATGATTCTTCTGGACTGTTATTCTCTCGGTGGTTTGCCAGACGAGCGTGAGAGCGAGGTGGGGCCGTGAAAAACTATTTGGCGTTTGATCGCAACTGAATCGCAAACTTCTCTCGCAGTACCCCAGCACACTAGCCTGTAGCCACTGTGCCACAGCAGTGCTTGATTACTTATAAAAATCAGCGTTCACCGAAATGTCCCGATGAGATCTCAGTAAAATATGGCAACACTGATCTAGCATTGGTTTTATTGACTGTGTCAAGTTTGAGTGTTAACCTGTAAGTAGCCGGGGTGGGGGCATATACTGGAATGTCTCTGTGCCCCGGCACCTAGCAAAGATGAATATTAAACTGATTAGCCATCTCTAAAAGCCATCTCATAATCATCATAACAATATATAAACCTTAATGTCACGCTTTTACCTGTCAAAATTGTACGGAGATAAATTCCTAAACTTAAAGGTATAACTTCGTATACATGTTCTTGAACATCCTGTGCGGAGTATAGGCCGATTTTGGAATTAATTTATACGAAAACACTTACGAATGACACTTTTTGACGAAATGTCATTCATTCAAAATGTTTGCATTTCCAATCAACACTTATTTTGTTATTTTGCATTTGATGGTTGTTTTGAAAAAAGTCTTAGGGTGCGAACGTAAGAATTCCTCGCACTTTCGTTTATAGATGGCGCTACTTAAAATGATTTCGGGCTTAAACTGCTATTGATTGCAATCTGGAATATAACTTGTTATTAATTTGGACATTGAAGCTTAGATTAGATATTTTCAAATGCCGAAAAAAACTCTTCGAAGCTTGCTGCTGAGGGAAAACGAAGGACGATATAAGCACGAGCAGTTAGTCGAAGGCTATACGAAGCTGATTTTAAAGGTTGCCAGACAAACAAAAATTATCATGGAACGCACTTATAGTCCATATTAAAGAAAAAAGTCAAGCAACATACATTACCTCACGGTAATCGTCGTCGCTCGTCACGCTGAAGGTTTACTGTTTAAATCCAACTGTCGCCGAAACATTTATTTCTCACGAAATAAAAATAAGTTGATTAGCTTCAGAAGCTAATATCAAAACCTACTGCGAAGGCATAACACTGGCAGTAGGATGGTGGTATGGCTGAAGAAATTGGTCGCACAAACTAATAATAGGAAACATCTGGAAAAAACTTCTGTGAATCATAAGCAATTGCATAACTTTCAATAATACACAACTCTCCAGTTATCCTGGGCACCACCCATAGAGTTAGTTGAAACCTAACATCTGAGTTTCATATCACTACGTCGATCTGTCTGCCTCTCGTTCTTGTTCTTCGTGTGCTCGCGCTGTGTGCAAACATTATAAGGGTATTCAT
Organism: Brachyopa scutellaris; assembly: GCA_949775065.1. Classification (NCBI taxonomy): domain Eukaryota; kingdom Metazoa; phylum Arthropoda; class Insecta; order Diptera; family Syrphidae; genus Brachyopa; species Brachyopa scutellaris. The sequence goes on along the minus strand of OX459114.1, from coordinate 87,096,382 downwards.
ATCCCCTTTAGCGCGTGTAGATTAATAAAAAAAAGCCTATGGAGGGTTTTTTTCGAAGAATAGACAAAGCTAACCCAAGAACAGTGTCAAGACATTGCTGCAGCCATAAGGGCAATAGGAGGATCAACTAAATATTGATTAACTAAAAAGACCCTTTCTTCTTCCGCCTACGCTAGTTAAGAAAATACAATTTTTACAGGGTGCCTCATACTTTTGGCCAAGGCTGTAGGTAAATATATGTAACATACGTAATCTGATAGATCACAATCAAAACTACTTACATATCTTAATCGTCGATGATTTTGTTTTTTAAGGTTAAAGATTCAGCATTCTTTGACATTTCGATCGGGGTGGGCGAAATGAAAGCGAACGATATATTTCAGCTGCCATTTTGTCTCTTGTGGTCGCCGTGGCCGTGGTGGTTAGTGCGTCGGACTACCACGCAATGCTGCCCGGGTTCAACTCCTGGCCGGGTCTAACACCTTAAAGAGTTTTTTCACGGTACCACCTCTTTCGAATGCCTGACAAGCATCAAAGAGTATCATTTGTCACGATTGAGCTTCTCAACTCGCCGTTCGGAGTCGGCAAAAAACTGTAGGTCCCTTCCATTCGTGCAAAAATATAACACGCACATACAAATGGTTGCGAGAAGCAGGCCCAGGTTCACCTCGAGCTGTAGCGCCAACTAAGTAAGTAAGTAAGTATTTTGTCTCTTTTAGTCGGCATTAATGTTAAAGTGTTATCGAAAGTGTGGTTATAACAGTTGCCGTGCACGAAAATGTTTACTTTCTCGGTATGCCATGAGGAGCATAATAAACAACGCCTTTAATTTATTCACGTATAAAATCCAATTGACACACTAAGTTCAACATAGTGAGTGATAAGATGGCGCAACTGATTGGCAATGATCCTAAAAGTTGGCAAATGTGACAACGTGAACGTGAAGAATGCGACTAATAGCTACTAATAGTTACTGACATTTACAGCTAATAAAGAGAATGTTTAATGAGGAAATTACAATGGAGTCGCTTCGAGCCGATATACCTTGGGAAGGTTACGCAAAACTGCATTCTTGCATGATGAAGCGAGTGTTTTTCGTTCATCTCTACATGTGTTTGCTTTTTGGATGACGGAATTTGTATAGATACACGCAATCGAGCAAAAAACAAAACACGCAGTACCAAACATTGGGGGCATTCAGAAACTTAGATGACTAGATATGCAATAAATCTGCTGTGAACGATTTGCAGAGTTCGTCGATTGTTCTACATAATCCAAGATAATATGAACTGCATCTGCATGAAAAAAAAATGGATTTTAATTTTATAACAAGGAAACAACAGCCACGCAGTATGATAAAAAAAAAATAAAACTAGATGTTCTGTCAATTTTCAGAGCACTCGACCAATCAGAGGCCGTTGACTAACTGTCATCTAGGTTTCTGAATGCCCCCATTTTTGTGAGCATAATTTTTGAGAGTCACTCCATAATTCAATTGTACACATCAGTTTTGCAAGATATCCTTTAAAACTGACACTCTTGTTGGATGGTGTGTACCCGCTTTTAAAGTTTGCTTATTCCAACGGCCGTGGCCGTAGTGGTTAGTGCGTTGGACTACTACGCGTGCTGCTCGGATTCAATTCCAGCCCGGGTCTAACACCTAAGAAAGTTTTTCACGGTTGCCACCTCTTTCGAATGTCTGACAAACAATCAAAGAGTATCAGTTGTCATGAGAAGCTTCTCAACTCGCCGTTCGGAGTCGACAAAAACGTCTGTTCTGTGTAGGACTGCTGACGCCGTATATTTATTTATTCCAACAAAAGCGGGGCTTAGTGCCTTTTCGTATTCTACCGCAGGGTCTCGATAAAATTCCATAAATTTGAACAATCAAATGCGATTTAAAATCTTCGAAACACAATAAACCAAACTTTGTTTATTCTAATCTGTCTTAAGAAACTAACAAACAATAAATACATACCCATTTATGCAGATAGAGCATGAATTAAAATATCAATACATACTTATTTTTTTTACTGTTAGACAAGGTCGTTGAATTTTCGTACAAACCTGAAAGTAAAAGAAGAGAATTAATTAATAAACTTCGAATATAAAGATTATTGTTCCTAGAATGTATAATTTCATTATTTTTAAGTTGTAAATGAGAAAGTTAGATTTTCTATTTTTGATCTGCTAAGCGGCTTGAGACATCTTTCAATCATGACAGTAATGTTAACAGAATTAATTGAAAACGATAAAGATGATCACAAAGGAGCAAATGCCACTTTCAAAGATCGTGAGCATTTGTCTTGGTGGCTTCGTTTTCTTTTCTGTGACAATCGAATTAAGGGCAATTTAGTATTTTTCATTTTTTGCACTCGAACCATCAAATAATTAATTACTCGTCTTAATTGAAAAATGTTTCACTTTGTAGTTTTTAATTTGTGCGTCACTTATGTTTGTATGTACAATAGTACATACATTATGTTGTTTGTTCATAAGTTTTTTTTTTTTTTTCACGAAGCAATTTATTTTTACGTTTACAAAATATATCTCTGTTCCACATCATGATCATAGTTAGTTTCCAAAATCTTGTTTAAATATATTAACTCATTTTGACATTTTGAAATTGGAAAAATTTGAAATTTTATTAGGTCTGTTTGGTGTGTCACGAAAGTTCTATGAAAACTTCATAGAATCATGACAGTTTCATGGCTCTCAATTTTTTTTTCATTTTTTAGTATGTAGTATTTTTATTTAAATTTAACAACCATGTACAAAAAGATTACAATTAAGTATCTATAAAGATGTAGATGTGAATTGAATGGAATAGAGATTTAATTTAGTTTAGATTGAATTACAGTAGGTAAAAATTATTTGAAAACATTTTAAGTGAGAAAAAAAAAAATAAATAAATAAATAAAAAATAAAAAAGAAAGGGATTAAACGAGAGACTTTTAGTCTAATAAATACAGTTTTTGAAATAAACTATGTAAATTATGTATTATGTATTTGTATAGCAAAAATCTATCAATGGAAATTGCCAAACCCATATTGCCCTAATTACCGCCAGCCAAATATGCAAAAAGAGAATCTTCAAAACCAACCATGAAACAGAGTCGTCGAATGCCAAGGGGAAGAGAATTCCATAAGCGAAAATAAAATTGCCAATCAGTAGTAATACAAGTAGAGCGCGAAGGAATAAAATTTAAAGAACGAGATGAATTTGAAAAGTTGAGTTTCTCATATAGATATGTTGGGTGCTTGGTGACAACGATTTTGTGCAAGAATTTCAGAGTACAAACATTTAAGTATACGTCTAGCCAACATCCAAGTATTTTAGTTTAGTATGCCGATATATGGTCAAAACGCTTCAGACAGTATACATACCGAGTAACATTATTAAAAGCTACATTAAGTTTTCTTTTGGACTCAACACTGCAGTTGTAATAAATTTCACAGCCAAATGTAATGATTGGGACTATAAGCGATATTGCTAACATTAATCTGGTGTTTTGGGGTGTATAGTCTTGCGACATAGCTAGATTTTGTAAGCAACCGTATATCTTCCCTACAACCACACGAACATGATCATCCCACCTTAAAATATTGTTGAACCAAATTCCAAGATTTTTTGACTTATCGGTAAGTACGATTTGTTCATTGTCCAGGTAAATACTTGGCAAATTTTCGACATCGAACCGATTTTTGGATATAAGCATGCACTGCGATTTTTTTGGGTTAAGACAAAGAAAGTTTTGTTTTGACCACAGAAGAATGCTGTCAAGGTCTTCATTGATTTTAAAAACGGTGTCTTCAATGAGCCCCAATTTACCACTTAGGTACACTTGGACATCATCGGCGTGCATGTGACGCTCTCTGCGTGCGATGTATTTTCTGCTACACCTTTTCCCTTGGAGTCGGCTGTACAACTCTGTCAAACCGGCAATCTGACAGTTTCTGAAATGTCATAATCGTTATTTTTAGTGGAAAACAAAAACAAATTGACAGGTTTGACCAAGTGTTGTTACAAAATCGTTTGGTGTCTTTTTTGAGTTATCTATTTTTGAGAGAATTTTACTATTTGACAGGTCTCAATTTCTCGTGCATAAAAAGCACACCAAACAGACCCATTATAATAATAAATTAATATGTAATAAGGTAAAATGTGCATATTTTTAGGTCACTTGAACACCATCCAACAATTTTCGGCCTGCTTACAAGCAAATAAAGGGTTTTTCAATAGCTCTTTCCGAACTTTGACAGTTTCAAGTGGCAACGCTTTCATTCATTGACGTTTGTGTTCTGTCATAGTCACAATTTTACAATGGAGCGCTACGTCATTCAACAATGCGTCGAAATTGTTAAAATTTATTATAAAAATGCGTGTTCTGTTCGCCAAACTTTTCGCGAGCTACAAAATATTCACACTCCAAATGATCGTCCAACCGAGCGAGCAAATAAACGAATTATCGAGAAATTCGAGGAAAGCGGTTCAGTTGCTGATCGAGCAGTCCCTATACGACGCTGAAATGCGCGGTCAAGCGAGAATGTTGCTTCTGTTGCTGAAAGTGTGGCTAAAGCCCCAAAGTTCTCGATTCCTCGTCGTGCGCAAGTAGTTGGCCTTTTTGCAACCTCAATTGGGCGAATTTCGCGGAATGACTTGAGCATTTATCCGTATAAGATCCAATTGATACAAGAACTGAAGCCCCAAGATCACCAATATCGTCGTACGGTGATTGGGCTTTTGAGCAGTTGGGAACAGATCCACATTATGGCGAAAAAATCATCTTCAGTGATGAAGCACATTTTTGATTGAAGCGCTTCGTGATATTAATAATCTACATTGCGTCCGAAAAGAACTTACTGTTTCGTGTGGATTTTAGTCTGACGCGGTGACTGTCAATGGCGAACGGTATCGGGCCAAGAGAAGTTACCTTTTGAGCCCTTAATTGGATGACACTGATGACATGTGGTTCCAACTCGCGTTCGGAGTCGGCAAAAACACACAAATGATTGCGAGACGTAGGCACCAGTATACCTCGAACTGCAGCACCACCTAAACAAAGAAGAACATTTTTCTGTCATATCTCACACACCACTCTTTTCATTCAATTGGAAAGTTAGGACGGGTAATAATAAAAAACCCTTTACGAATAATTTTTTTTTTTAAAAGGTACTGCCAAGTCAATTACATTTGACCTTAAACTCAATCGATAAGTATCTACCATTAAATTCATTAATCTCTTAAATGTCTATTTCAACTATCAAGATGGCACAACGACTTTTAAGATAATTAGTTTTGTTTTGCAGATTTTATCACTGCCTTGGACTTGTTACCTCATTTAGTTACGCATTAATCAATTTGACGTAACACGACTTTTACCTTCCGCTTACTTAAAATTAATGTCCGATAATTTGTGGTTCCGCCAACTATTAAAAAAACAAGCATATTCTTTTTTAAGGAAAAAAAAAAAAATAATAACTGAGGTAAACCAATGAACACAATGGCGCCGTCATTAACCATAAATGGCTGTGAAAACCGACCCATGCATAAATATGTGCGTACATTTTTTTTCTGACAATAATTACTGCATTGAGAAACCTCGATATGACAGAAACCATACTTGAAACAATTCATGGTAAATTGCTGATGGTTATGTCGGCATGCCTCCGCAGTTCACCCCATTTCTGGTGCCAATGTCACATTTGACATTTAAGTTCAAGTTCGAAACTGTTTACGGTAATTGAGCAAATGGTTCAAGCAGACGGCAAATGGAATGGATAGGTTAGGTACGCCAAGTACAGAAACTACGTATGCGCGTATTGTTTATATAGGATGTAGAGATTTGTTGGTGTGTGGTAATTAGTTCAAAGTTACGTCAACATTATCGGGGCGTTCATCGAAATCAAATCGGAAGCCACCACATACGATTATTTTCGTCGTAAATTGGGGCCGGGACCTTTGGTGCCTCCAATAAATGAATGCCCATCCTTACGAAATCGTATTGTGAAATGAATTTCAGATCAAATTCTTCGAAAGGCGCGAAGTATGCGAAGAAACAACAAATTACTACGCGGATTTTTTTTTTTGAGAATATTTTATTTGTTCAATGGTTTTTTTTTACAGAGAGTTGTATACGCTGAGTCAGAGATGATGTTGCGATTTCGAAATGCATAGGTACTTACGTTTGTACATCCAGAGACCATAGATGTGTATACCTAATCTTAACGAATGTACATACACATGTACGTTTAGTGCATATTACAAGCTGATTGATGCTTGGTGTGAAAAATAGACATACAGTGAGGCAAATAAGTATACCTACATACCCCTTTAAAAACACATTCATTTGGCTAACGAATTTGTTGACAAAGATAAATTTTTTTTGGCCAAGGTTAGGAGAAAGAAAAATAAAGAGTTTAGACCAGAGAATCTTGTTCCAACTACATGGCGGAGGTTTGGTCATGGTTTGGGGATGCATGTTGGGGGCTGGAATGTATGGTAACTTCGGGCATTATGGCGCCAGGGGGCATTATTGCGCACCTTCTAAATACCACATTTCCGATTTGCTTATAGAAAATCAAACGATGAGAAAACTTAAGTCTTCCTTGATAGAGTACAATGTCAAGTTTTAAAGCTGTTGTGATTTTTTTTACAAGTGAAAAATTAATAAACAAAAAAATACCCCACTTTTGTCATCTGCATGTAATTTTGTCTCTTTTTCATTTGCGTGTGGCTCCGTAAGTATAAAACGCTAGTGGTTAGTTATACACAGTGAAGTGAAGTGAATCATATTGGTTAACCTTAAGCGTCATTGATTAGTAACAGTAAATGAAAATCTGGCGTTTTTTTTATGTTTTGTGCAAATGCGTCTTTTTTGTAATATGGTGCACTTGTCGTAGGCTCATTATGGCGCACTCCCGCCCTTATGGAGTTCGCATGAAAAGTATGAAAAACAAATTTATAGAACGATGACGACAGGAAGCATGTTTTAGGTGCTCCCACATTCATTGGAGTAGAAAACGAGCAGAAAATTGTGGCTCACGTAAGTAAACTACACGCGTATGGATTTGCTCCTAACATAAAAGAGCTGTTCCATATGGGCTTTGAACAGGCAGACAAATACAGGCCAAGTCATAATTTTAATAAGTGTACTTTATTCAAAAATACTTGTGATAGCTGTGGCAAATCAAACCGCGAGTACAGCATCCATATTGCCATATTGCCCAAGAGGATGCGCCATATTGCCTAGGGCATTATTGTTTTTTGTAAAACATTTTTAACCTAAGTTTTTCTGTGTTTAAATCATTAAATTATTAAATTTATTTAACTCAATTTTTTTTTAATTTTCTTATATATTATAACTGTTTTTGATTTTTAATGAAAAAGCTTTTCGTGTTGAAGTTATTTGAGAAACAAAAAAAGTGCGCCATAATGCCCGAAGTTACCCTAGTGACTTACACATTATTTTTATATAGCCTCACAATAATACTTTATTTTGTTATTATTTCTAGAATCTTCGATAGGGCTTCAGGAGTGTTGTGGCAAGGAACTAGATTATTTAAAAATGATTTGTACCTTGTTCGATTGTTAATAAATATTTTATATTTCAAATAATGGTTTAAACTGTATTCAAAAGATCATTGAACTTCAAAGGTCATCCGCATCTAGTTAGGTTTATGCACCAGTTAGGAACTGACGTTAACTCTTCTTTAAATAGTATGGCAGTATGGCGTCTGGTCCCATTTTCCATGGACCTTCTGGTACACATTGAAAGACGGATTCAATTAGAGTAGTCAAATTGTTAAAAATAAATAATACCTGTACATTAGGTAAGGTTAGGTGGCTTATCGCTTATCCATCGTAGTCGGTAGAATTCACTTAGATCAAAGTAGGCCCATTGTGTTGCCACATGAACCGTTTCTTATCAGAACTATTGGAACCATTTAGAAGATTGATATCCATTGATATCCAAGATTGAAATATTCGTTCAGCGCAGCTGCACAGGAGATGATAGGGGGATTCTTTCTCGTCCTTATCCATGCAGCTGTGACAGAAGTCATTAGAGAGGATTCCAAGTCTGCTCGCCTGTCTGCCTATTGCACAATGACCTGTTAATACCCCAACTATGATGCTGATATGTGCTCTGCTGATTCTTAGCAGGCTGTAAGTTTTGCACCGATTTAGCTAAGGCCCAGTCTGCTACACGTACCCAATGCTACACCATCTTTCATTGGCCTGCTGCAGCGCTTGTGAAGAGATTTTGTGCTTTATTGTTTCTATTGGTACATGGAGTTTACTTTCTCCGGTCAAATTCCTCAGTTTGGTTCCTTTCCTGGGCTATTTCGTCAGCTTCACAGTTCCCTGGTATGCCATTAAGACCAAGAACCAGCACAGGGTGAGCACGCATATGCTCAATATTTTGTTTAGAGATACGCGACAGTGCCAAACCCAGATTCTGATCTTATAACTGGTGCTTTAAAAGCAGCTTAGCTATCGCTGCAAAGGACAATGTATACCTGTACATTAAGAATCTTTAAAAAAATCTATTCCCAGTTCTTTACCTCTATGATTCTTAATAGAAACTTCATAGCAAGATGATGTCACTCTTTGTTCCAGCAGCTGCTTATCGTTGTGAATAAATTCTAAAATACCTCCATCACTCTCATATTTAAGGCATTTATACTAATTAAACTTTTACAAGCGTTTATTTTTGTATTTTTGATAACGTACAATCAAAGTCTGAAAAGCGACGATGAGTCAGATTTCGCAATTTTTTTGCGGAACATTTAGTACCACACAAAAAAATTAAAAATAAAGAAACCAACCAACCAGCGACTTTTAATTAAATAAAAATGTATTTCAATTAAGCCGCTAAATGAACCTGCAACTGCAATCGGTTGCAGTTGCAACCAGAAATTACATTGACAGCTAGCGTGCAGCGGCAACTTTAGAAGGAGGATTACCGTGAAAGTAGGCCACTTTCGGTGGATTCCTCTGCCATTCCAATTACCATTCACTTTGTGAACGCGTAAACATTTCGCAATAAAATTTATGAACATATCTTTATTTCATTATTGGGTAGTTAAACGATAAAATGAAATAATGATTAACAATCGATTTGTCTTTCGTGTTGTTGCTGCATCGGTCCCGAACATTCATCGCGCAGTAGAACAAATTGCATGCTCCAATTGGCGCTGTGTTGTGATTGTTAATTTATTTAGTAAATTTAACGTAAGACCTTAAACGGTAAAGACAAGTTAACAAATTTATTGCAGATTGCAGTGTTCGCTGTTTAATCTGTCCGATTATTTGATTTGATTAACTGAAACTGATAATAATAAAAAAACAAAGAAAGAAATACCTTTAGAGAAAGTAGTGCAGTGCTTAACGGTAATTCTTATAAAGGAACTGAAAAGAACAGATAAGAAAATGGCACTGTGTAGTTTTAGCAAACCTTAATATTTATTTGGATATTTGTAATATGAATAAAATACTATCCATTACAGTTAGTAGTCAGTCAAATCAAACAGACCTGTCAGAAACATGTTCTGACATTGCATATCGTCGGCTAAATGTGTAAAGCTGTTAAGTCAGTTCTTGGTCCTTGGTATCACAATGGGCATCTATAGGTTTATCTGTTCACCATTTAATTACCGCTCTCCCTGTTTAAGAAGAGTTGTACTCGGAAAGAATCATTGCTTCTTATGCTGGCTAAAATAAAAAAATATGTGTGAGCCTCATCCGCATAAGCTCACGGGGGAAGTGAATACTTATCCAATCCAAAGCAGTTGTGTATGTGTAATGAGTAAGAGAAGAAGAAATTTGTCTAGTATAATCGATAGAAAATGTGGAATAAAATTTAGTAAATATGGATGTAAACTTGACTGTATTTTGGTAACACAAACTATGAAAGGAACAGCTATTCAAAAGTTCATTAAATAGAAAATTTGTTAATAACTCGACTCCAACGCCACCCATCGGGTCCAGTTCTTGTAGTTTTCTCTTTTATTACTATACCAGTATAAATTGTCAATATGAATCATGTTGGTCAGTTAATAAAGAAGTTGCTAATAACTTGACTCCAGCGCCACCTAGCGGGCGGTTTTTTCGCCTATATTTCTTTGCCAAATTACTTGATAATTGGTTTAGCGGCATAGGCGTGAAAAGGGTTTGTTAATAACTTGACTCCAGCGCCCACTAGCGAGCGGATTTTCCACCTAAGTCCTTCCTCAGATCCCAGACTATCTCTTTGATAAATAACATTACAATTGGTTCAGCGGCTTAGGCGTGAAAGGGTTTTGCTAATAAATTGACTCCAGCGCCCCCTAGCGAGCGGATTTCCCACCTAAGTCCTTCCTCAGGTCCCAGACTATCTCTTTGCCCAATCGCAATTGGTTCAGCGGCTTAGGCCTAAAAAAGGTTTTGTTTAATAACTTGATTACAGCGCCCCCTAGCGAGCGGTCTTTCACCTAAGTCCTTCCTTATGTCCCAGACTATCGCTTTGCCAAATTACATTAAGAATGACAGCTGATGTATACATATTTCCCCGTTTTCGAAACACATTTATCGAAATTTATCGTAGCGCATTTATCGTAACGCATTTATCGTAACACATTTATCGTAACTCACTTATCGTAAATCGTTTTCAAAAACAATACGTCGCTAAAGAAGTATTCACTTCAAAAGCTAAATACACATATTTTGAAGGCAATTCGCTGGCCCCTTCTATTCCATTAATAACTTCTAAAGACATCTATCGGTACTCCATCATTTTAGAAAGACCGGTAGTTCTGGTTAACGTATCTTCCAAACAAGGTCAAATATTTCACTGTGATGGCATCATCAGCAATATTAGTCCACAAGACTAATAAATCATCTCAAACCAATCAAATGAGACAGAATTAGCATATTCCCAGCGCTACACGGTTAGATACACCTCACTAATTAAAACATCAATTCTACGCACCGCTTTATCTATTTATAAAATCAGCAAATTTCTCCACTTGACGCTATACTCGTAAATATGTCACAATAAATATGTTTGACACTTTCCGCCATTTAAAGGTCTTTGCAGGTCAAAATGAAACCACATTCTTGAATTCTGAAACTGCCTGCAATCAACACTGCCCGCCATAACTATCTAAACAGCCGTGTGAAATGCCAAATCATTTTGACATAAATATGTAAATGTCGAAAGAATATCTTCGAAATTAAATTAATGTTTTTTTGAAGTGTTTCCCCCGCTTATTATAGTACGACGGTTTCTTAAAATCTATACTGACGCTAGACGCTACCCAGAAGACGGTTTCATTTCGCGCAGTAAAAAAATAAACAAAACCTGTTAACATAGAAATTATTCATTAGTCGAATGATGTAATCAAGTAAATTGAATGTTTCAATGATCGTTCGGTTTACGGCGAAGCCATCAATGCCAGCAAGCGAGAGGATCAGTCATAGACGTCAGACCGTGTGCCAAACAAGTTACGGCCACATTTACATAAATGGCAACCGAATTCTCGAAGACACAACAGTTTTTAGCACTCTTGTTGGCTAAATGCTCGACGATCGTCAACTAATGATCACCTCCCAGCGCCCACAGAGATCAGTGATCCTCTGTTGTTGTTTGTTTTTTCTCCATTTTGGCCTCATCTGAATGTCTTGAGTTTTGCACGCAAACAATTTGTAAATTACTCCACCATTCATAGAGCACAACGATGGAAGGAAAACACAAATCTACCAGAAGCCGCCGACAAATACTGAGTCATGGAATACAGCAACCATTCAACACTACAACATGGATGCCACCACGGTGCATTGTGCGGCGGCATCGCAAATGAAAGCGCAATATGTTGTATCTAATCAGACGAGCGATCGATCTTTTTCTTTTGAAATTAAATGCTACGAGTGGTTGACTGCATAAACTGTTGTAAAAGCCAACGGTTTTGTGGTTACTACGAGTAAATTATAGAAGAAAGGAGAGAAAGCCGATTTTATTTGCTTTGCTGGAACTTAGAATGGTCAATGTTAACAATGAGTTCGAATCCAGATAGTATCTGTGCCACGATGGTAGATCAAAAATCGCCATGCAACACCCTACGCACAGATACCAGATAACAGAACCACACAAGAGAACAATCGAAGTTAGCGAAGACACAAACCAAATATGCTTGTTGCTGACGTTTCAAAAATAATTCAATAGTTTTACATTTATTATTTCGAGGCAAACCAAAAAGCTACTTAAACTCTCCAAAGAAACCAAATATTTAGTAGTAAGCTTCCATGGGCGCAAGGTCTCAAGTTATCCAGGGCGCTGCACGCTTTACCCAATGCAAAGGTGTTTTTAGTAAAACGTGGTGTTTATCAGCAAGTCCTTTGGATATCAGACATGTTAGACGTTTGCTCTAACAAACTTTCACATAACTACGTTGGGTTAAATTGTGTGTGATTGTTCGAGCAATCATTTCCACTCGTAGAACCGCAGGTCCATTGTGAATCTCCTCATAGTTTGGGAGTAAATCCTCTTCTTACCAACTCGTAAACTAGTTTGCGCTCTTCGTGAATCTTAGAACATCCGATATCTTTCAATTTCCGAGTTCAATTTATGAGTTCCTCATCTCAGCAGCTTCTACAGATATCGTTGGACTCGGGAAGCCATTTGCTTGTCATAGGACCTGTCGCACAGTGTCCTGTGATTATTACGGTGACTAAGCGTATGTAGGATTTATCCAGATGTAACATCGTCCTTGTCTAAGAGATGTGAGGCAGTCGTTTCATGCGATCCACAAGGCGTTGGTCTCCTTTTCGGTTACATGGTCGCTTATGTTAAATAGTTTTTTAATCGGTGGCAGTATTAGGTGTCAGTATCACTGATGCTCATAGCTGGTCCAGCTGTAGCTAGTTCGTCTGCTATTTATTTCCCTTCTATATTGCTATGTCCAGGTACCATACACAGTCTAACCTTTTGGTGTCCTATGGCAGCATTTTTGGACTACCTTTGATTTTATTGTGGCTGACTACCCACCAGAGTGGCTATCTCCGACGGATCGAAGTCACACCCATTTATGAATATTGCAGCCATTTCAATCGAAAGTAGTTCCGCCTGGGAAGTTACTGCATGTATTCCCGTTTATTTAGTGTATCTGAGTAGAATTCTGCTCCAGTACCTGAGTCCATTCTTGAGCCGTCAGTGAAGTGTGCTGTTCGACAGCCAGTCTTCCCCACTGGGAAATAAGATTGGTGCATTCAAGTTGAAGTCATAGCGAGAAGTAATGTAGTCTGAAGTCTTGGTTAGAGTTTCAGGCTTGCACCTTCTCAGTTGTTGTATTTCTCCGAGTATCGCCGTATGTCCACAAGTGGTTTGTTTTAGCATATCGGATTCTCTTAGTCCTCCCTTTGGGCTCGACGCCTCCCTTTGCTGCTCCGCCTTTGATGAATATGTCAAGTGAAAGGTAATGAAGAATCATATCCAATCGCGTTTGTGGTGTACTTCTTATTGGTTCTGCCACGTCGAATGCCGGTAATCTTTGCACCTTGGCAAGCTTGTTTATGTGGCTTTTTACTTTTGTAGCAGTCCACCATATGGTGGAACTAAAGGTGATGATGGGTTCAAAGATTGTAGTGTACATCCAGTTGATGATGTAGGGATAGCTTGGAGCCTAGAAAAATTCCTAGGTATTTAGTTCCTTCCAGTTATGGCAATGGAAAGTCTGTAAACTTGTTTCTCCTGGTTATACAAGCTCGGTCTTTTGGGGATTTACGTTAAGACCTTTCTGCTTTGCCCATACCGAAATCTCTTTCAGAGCAAATTCCATAAGTTCGCTGATCGTTAGCATAAATTTGCCTAAGATCATGATCATCCGCATGGGCTATAATTTTTGTTCCTTTTTCTGAGAAAAATTTGAGATTTTTTCAACGACGAGGACCCACAGTAGGGGTGAGAGTACTCCTCCCTGAGGTGTCCCTCTGGTGGTTGTTTTCCTTAATTGGCCAGTTCCGTTTTCTGAGTTGATGATTCTGCTGTTCAGCATTTTATCAACGCAGTCTATTATAACGAAGTTGGACACTTTTTGGTCTTCCAGCGCTCCTCTAATATTACTTGTTTTGACGTTATTGAAGGCTACTTCTATATCTAGAAAGGCTGCTGCACACAACCCATCCACTAACCTCCCTTTAAGGTAGGCGTACTGTGTACAGCTGAGGTACCGAGGACTCATCTTTGTTCTGATATGTAGGTCCAGAAGTCTTTCTAGGGTTTTTAGGAGAAATGACGAAAATCGTATAGGCCTGTAATTCTTTGCGGTTGAGTGACTAGTTTTTCCAACTTTGAGAATTCTGTCACACAAATCTGTCAGACGGTCGTATGCAAATCATATTTGATAGTTTGGGGCGAAGTCAAGCATGATCTGATAGTGGATGTCCTCCTTTATAGTTTACAATGGTAGCACTAACGCAATTTTTTGCTTTTCGCATAACACTCGTACACACCGTGCTAAGTTTCGTTAAGTTCGCGCTCACTTACTACTTACACACGTTGCGTTGTTTTTGACAGCCAGCATACTGCTCTTGGGGATGTCAAATTGGTGTCAAAAATGCGGCGAAAAAGACAAACAATTCTTTGACAGATGGTTAAGCTCAAATTTATAACTGAACGGTCTCTTCTGTTCTCTTCGTTGGATTATTTGTGTCCTAACGATTCGTTCTTTTAATTTTGATGATTCAAAATGTCTGCAATTTTCCGTTATACAGACCTGTTGAAAATGGAATGCTTTAAAAAACACCTTACATTCTCTTTTCTTTTTCTTTTTCCCTTTGTTTCAAGCCGACATTTTCGCTTTAACGAGACCCAATGATTGATCTGGTTAAGTAAAATGCCCATGAACCCCCAAATTACGAATCATTTACATACCGGGTAGTGCCATTCAAAAGTCGTTTTCTCGTTGTTGCGGCGCGGCGAGCGGTTGTTGTTTGGATGCGCGCCTGCAGGCCATTTCTTGCGTGTGCCCACTTTTCCTCCGCTTGACCCTCGCTAGTTGAAAAGGTTATCTTCCTCATTTCGAGTATATGGCTCTAACCGATTGTCGTGATCAAATTTAATTGCAACACTACATCATCATTCGGGTCTTTGATCAACTTCAAAGGTCAATGAGCGCGGCATGTCGAAAACTTTCAAAAAAAAAAAAAAAAAACAAGTCCAAAAGAGAGGGGAGTGCCTTTCGTTGACTAATTAATTCATTTTTAACTAATTCAGCAGATAATACGCGGTTATGAATAAATTTATGTATCTTCTTTGGATTTTATGGATTTTTTTACACCTATATCTAGCTAACGACGTTACTTCTAAGAAGCGAACCTGGGAGAGACTTGGCGTAGCCAATGCAGCAGCACCAGCACCAACCGGCCAACCTGGTCTTATCATCGGAGATCCAAAAATCAAGAAACCATAAACGTACATTCAACGTGTTTTTTTCCGTCTTGGTCTTTGTTTGCGAGTATCTTTTTTTTTTTCTAACAACAAAGAGCTAAGCATCCAGAAAGGCATCCAGAAAGGCATTACCTTCTGTTGCGGATGTTGGATAGTTGAGGTGCGGTGATGGGGCTCACTGGAGAATGTTACTATCCCGTGAGATACTCGTACTCTATATAAACGCTGAGTTAGACATGCGCGGTTGGAACAGGTTTCTCGAACAAAAATGCACACGGATACTGGATAACATTTCGTGTTCCGCAGAGAAATAAAATCCAGTGATGTGGAGCGTCTATCTCCTCTGCGCTTGGCCAGCAATGAAGAAGAAGACCAAAAATAGTTAGTTGAACCCTGAACGAGTCGGAAGATTTCTGGAGAATTCGATGATGCTATACGCGAGGATGCCTTAGAAAGGAATAATGGTTCCGCGAGATAGAAATAAATAGAAACAAAAAGTGGGCAACGCTGTTAGTTGCGATGGCGTTGAAGAAGAACAGATCCATAACAACGGTGAGCAACGGAGTGTCGTTTTGTTTTTTTAATCGTTTGTTTTGCCTGACTGTCTTTAGAGCGTAACTTACGAACAAAGTGGTTAGGGGTTAGGCTACAGTATGCCAGACAAATGAGAGTCAGACTACATTTGTATTTTTTTGTCGAAATGGTTGATTATTAAAAATTTACTCGCAATTTTTAAATTTATAAAGACTCTTCGGCTCAACAAGTATGTAACATAGGCAAAGGCGCTGAAAAGGCGCTACAAACTAATAAAAAGGTTGCACGGCTATTTTCCTAGATGTAGCACATTGCACAAGCTATTGATAAAGTTTGGCAGTAAGGATCAAAATATACAGTTATTAAGAGAGATATCCCCGAGGAGTTCTATAATATTCTAAAGTCTTACATGACAGAGAAACCTTTTCGGTGTGCGAAATGACAATGAAATAAAAACAGGTGCACCACAAGGCAGTGTACTATTACCAATATTGTATTTTTTGTATACCCGATATATACATAGGTATACCTGAATAGGAAGAAGCTACCACATCCAAGAAGACCACTAATGACATCAAATAATAAACTTGAATTTCGCTTCTTTTAACGCAACTCAACCATTGACCAGCTCGCAAGCCTTTGACAAGGTGTGACATGAAGGCTTAATGTTCAAGCTACAAAAGGTCTTGCCTATACGCTTATAGAATATACTGACAGCATATTTCGGAAATAGACTCTTCCGTGAGATAAAGGTAAATGAATAGCGCAAGGTAGCGTTTTTGGTTCGCTTCTGTATCTTCTATATACCCG
Organism: Brachyopa scutellaris; assembly: GCA_949775065.1. Taxonomy (NCBI): domain Eukaryota; kingdom Metazoa; phylum Arthropoda; class Insecta; order Diptera; family Syrphidae; genus Brachyopa; species Brachyopa scutellaris. The sequence goes on along the minus strand of OX459114.1, from coordinate 87,079,613 downwards.
TGATAAAGTATAAGAAGAAGGAACTGCCTTAGCAACGTTTGCCAACGACACTGCTATCCTATAGTAGTAGGTAAAACGATCGAAGAAACAATAGCAAAACTGCAAAGCGCTCTGAATAATGTAAATATTTGGACAAAGACCTGGCGGAAATCGCTTTATCCTTGCACAGGACCTCATCATGCCACAAAATTAGTTGAGTCAAATGCTGCTATCACTACGGAAAATAATGTGCAATCTATCCAAGGGATAATGGCCGGAGGACAAAAATCAGATGTGGTAGGTGTCGAAACCCCATTTGCGGTGAACATAGCCGGACTGTGTGGCAGGAGTGCCTCGATTCCGAACTTTAAGTTATTTTAATCATTAGACTAGTGTGTATCTCAATAAAAAATAATTTTAATTAAAAGGTTTTTTTAATTTTTGAAATAAGAACATAAATATGTTGGGGTCCTCCGGACCCTAGGGTAGTAATAGTGGTTCTCCACGGATGGGTAGGGTTTAAGGGTTAACAACGTCTAACAAGCGGAATAAGCAGGAACTTTCATTGGAAAGACACAAACGTCAAACGTCAAAAAAAAACTGATGTGCAGTGTGTCAAGGAAATCAAAGATTTGGTGCTCAAAAATCGTCAATTGACAGTTATAAACCGTAGGTCTGTTTGGTATCTTGTTTTTAGGTCAAGTGGACCAACGCTGACAAATAAAAAGTAATTTGAAAAGTGGGGAAAACCACTCACAGAGTATGGAAAATTCGTAAGAAAGTAACCAAACACTTTTGGGTAAACCCTGTAAATTTGTTTTTGATATCCACTAATAATAAAAGTTTATGACATTTCACAAACTGTCAGATGGCTGGATTGACCGCGTTGGTCAACCTCAAACGAGGAAAAAAACGGTGTAAGGAAGTTTTTAAAAGTTACATCCAAATTTCAGCTCATATTTGTACACAGAGTATACATAAAAGCAGCTTGATGTCGATGATTTAAAAATCACTTTTACTCACTTCATCAATATTTAGCAACGCTTACGTGCAGTACGACATGAGCTATGACAGACCTTGACTTTTCTGGTAATGTGCTACTTGTGTTATCATACCCCCAAATCGAAATTAGACAAAACACGCTCTAAATATCTAAGTGTTTGAAGATGATGTAATTTTTATTAAGATAATTATTAAATATATAATTAATATATATATAATTAAATTAATTGTTTTTAGTCCGCCGACACGCAAACATCTAAAATGTGTTCCTCTCAAATGAGCGTCAAAAGTATTCAGTTGCGAGGTTTAATTTTGAAAAGTCCACTATTCTACCACCTGTCAAAAATATATATATATATTTTTGACACTTAGCCAGTAATGGTACGATACACGTTTCAACGACGCATTGAAATTCTTAAAATTTACTATTGATCAATCATTTAAACGAAACATTATCCTGGACGCTGAGGTGGATTTCCATCTTCAAGAGTTTGTAAAAAAGCATAATTGTCGCATTTGTTGCTCAGAAAAGCCAACATCCATGCCGTTATCTTGCCAGATTTTTTATTCTTTTTTTTTTTGTAAATTAAAGCTCAAAATATCCTCCATAAATCGTTTGAGTTAGAAAAGAGAGAAATACTAGTGAGATAAACTTTTACACTAAGCGATGTTGGGCTGTCAAGATCATTATAACAAAATTACTGCGAATTAAGTCTCCTATTTTTGGCTTAAAAATTCTGAAATTTGATTACATTCACCCCTATTATTAAATCCGAAGGGGGTAGCGCTTCACCAAAATTCGGATATTCATATCATTTAATCCGTTCGAAGGGAATCGTCCACTTGTCGATAATGTGAATGAGATTCACTTGATTATTAAAAACGGCCGGATCGAATCTCCCCATACATTTGACATCCGCAACTATTTTAGTGCGGATTTGGTTGTTGTTGCTGTTGGTTTAAAAGCTGATAAATTAATAAGCTAAATAAGTCTTTGGATCTGGAAAATGTCCTATTAAGTTTGAAACTGGCAGAAATTATTCATATATTCATATTATTCATTATTTCTTCAATTATTTTTCTTTTCTTTTAAAATGTCAAATCAGAAAACAATTGATTTCGAAATTTCCGGCGGATTTAATAATAGGGGTTATTATATTTGTACAGTTTATCGTTATTAAATGATTATTCTGTACCTTAATATACTGCAGGATTTCAACTATAAATGCAGATTAAAAATGAAAATTGTTAAATTAAGCCAACTTAAAAAAATTAGACAAAGAAAACCAGAAGCAAAAAAGAAGAAAGAAAATGATTGGAAAGGTGACAGCTTATTGATCTTAAATGCAAACAACTTCGCTCTTATTATGCTTAGTGCACTCATGCGTAGATGGCGTTAACAATTACTTTGCACTTAATAAGTAATTGGATATTTAATACCCCGCCTCCATGAGACATTTTTCAAGACATGTTCTTCGACTTGACATGCAAATGTCTCGTGGAGACCCCTAATTTGATGTCCAAACTAAAAACATGTCCGCGATGTCAGCATTTTAGTTTTGTCTTCTCGGCAAACTGAGATCCGGATTTTTCTCTGACATTTGGCCGTTTGGCAGCTAGATTTTCATTCGGTGGGTTTTTCGGTAGAGTGAACATGTCGCGTGGGCACCGTAGCGCAAGTGGTTAGTGCGTCGGACTACTGAGCCAGCGGTCTTGGGTTCGAATCCCGCCGCAAACACCTAAAAGTTTTTCACAGTGCCCACCTCTTTCGAATGTCTGACAAGCATCAAAGAGTATCATTTGTCACGATTGAGCTTCTCAACTCGCCGTTCGGAGTCGGCAAAAAACTGTAGGTCCCTTCCATTCGTGCAAAAATATAGCACGCACACACAAATGGTTGCGAGAAGCAGGCCCAGGTTCACCTCGAGCTGTAGCGCCAACTAAGTAAGTAAGAACATGTCGCGCTGAGTTGGTTTGGTAGGTAGATTTTCATTCTATGGTATTTCCGTAGAGTATTTCACTGCTTTTAAAGCGAGAATTGCGCGTTGTTTCTTTCTCGGCGTCAGCTTGTAGATTGAAATGTCTTGGCATGATTTGCCCAGCGAAGGAAAACAAGAAAAAAACCTGTTTCTAGTCAAGATGTAGTTTTGGCAGAAATATGTCTCGTGGAGACGCGTAATGGCGGTGTAATGGCTGTCCGATATCAATTGACAGATACTTACCTCATCAAAATGGCTGTCACCATATACAAACGATATTCAACATTAGATTGACATCTGTCAAAAAATAAATACATAATTTGAAAAGTGGTGGAAAATCCTCTTCTTCTTTTTTAACTATTAAATATTTTCACGAAAAACTAATTTTCCTTTATTTCGCTAACGAATAGTGATTGACATTTCACAAATGGTCAGATTGCTGTTTGATAGATGTCCCTCGCTTACTACATGGAAAAGATGTGGCACGATTTCGCAAGAAACGAAATTTTTTGACACTCTCATTTGGCTCTCTATTTTCTTGATTTGTTGCTGTTTTAAGTAATTTCACGTAAAATTACCCGTCACAGTCACCAAACAGACCTATTTATGCAACGACTTGGTGAAGTATATGCTTGAATTTTAACACGAGGTAAATTCCATCATAGTTTTGCATACGTAACGAAACGTCAAGAATCATGTAATACAGGGTAAATGTGTAAAGTTGCATAAAAAGAGTTTTTATTTGACCATCTTATTTGTTCTGACGTTTACGATCAAGTCAAGTTTCTTCTTCAATTGTCTTAACTGTAAGACTACTCGAACGTTATCAAAGAAGAAGACACATGATGTTTAAATCAAAAGAAAGAACGCAGTAAGTGTCAAGTCACGTCACAAATGTGTAGGTATCTTTCACTTCTGTGTCGTGTTTTGGTGACACGTGGCATTGAATTGTTTTTTTCTTAAGTTTCACGTTTCACATTCTAAAATGTTTATGACAATGGAAAGAAAAAATGAAAGTAAATTCGATAAAAGAAAAGGAAAATAAACAAATTACCTTTCATTTGCCGCTAAATTTATGGGTCATTTGTTGGAAACATTAAAAATCCATATTTTTTTTCTTACACAGCTTGCAATCCAAGTCCCATTGGAGACTTGTGAATCTCAAACAAAGCTTAAGTAATTTTAGACACTAAACAAAAATTGTTTGTGTTCAAATATATACATACACATGCATAATTTAAGTACGAGTATTTACCTAAACTTTGAGTTTTACAACAAAAAGACGTAACTCAAAAATATTGCATTACCGTCACATCAACGACGAGTGACGACTGACGACCCATGGAAAAAGCGATTATGTATGTAGGTAGACTAAAAAAAAAAACTTAAAATAAACAAAAGTATCCACATAATTTCCACGGATGTTTGAACAACGAAGAGATAAACAAAAACACAAAACGTAACAAAAAAAAAAAAAGAACAAAACAGTTGACAGTTTGCAAGTTATGTGTATAGTATACTCGTGTATATGAATGTGCTTAATATGTACATATGTTTTTAATATTACATAACAAATATGAACTGTGAATTTCGGTTTATGTAAAATTAAGAATATTGGTCCAGGAAGAATATACAAAGTGTATCACCCTATTGGAAGATGCTATAGCTTTTGCAAATGGCGGCAACTGTCAGTTTTGCTTTGATATTTGTGAAGTAAACAGATGCAGAGTATACGTTGACAAGCCATGGAACGCGGAATACTCGTGACTATTTTTTTATGAAATAATTAGTGATGTAAAAAGTCGTTACTTCTGAGTATTCATACTCATTCGTTACTTTCGCCCAAGTATTCACTCAAAAGTAACGAATACTTTGTACTCATTGATACTTGTCGTCCCCTCTCTATTTTTCACTAGGTCGGTTCGGTACGAGTATTATATGATTTTTCTTCTTTTACTCTATGCAATGCTCTATAGTCTATACAGTCCTAGCACTTGTGTGCCCTTTATTTTGTTAATGTTTCTTATCAACAGAAGACTGAATTACATTATAATTTTTTTTGAATTTATGCTGTTTTTTTTTCTTTAACTGCTATTAATGGATTGCTTACTTTAATTGTTTCTGTTGCCCTTATTAAAAATAAATAAATTAACTTGAAGCACATACATATTTGCAACTTCATTTAATTATTGTCATTTAGCGATGGTAGTACCTACTAGGTACACATGTACTTAAAATTATTGGACACCGCTCCCTCATAAAAAGATAACAAAAAAAAGTGTGCATTCAATATCCATCTATTCGTCTTAGTAAACACTTTTGCCAAACATATTATATCTTGATGTTATAAAGAAACCGAATAAGAAATACATATACATACATACTCGTCCATAGGTATACCATATAGCGTATACCCCGTGGACCAGAGTATATCTAATAATTATTAGATATACTCTGACGTGAACATCAACTATCTCTTTCTGCTAAATACTGATGAATTTATCCTTTCCATTTGCCTCTTTCTTTTGCATTGCCGCGGTTATTTGTATTCGATGTGAGATTGAGTTATTCATTTGCTTAAGACAGTTGAGACCGAACGAGTGAGTGAGTACATAAAAGGTAATCAGTTACTGCGAGTACATTCATGTATTCGTTACTTTGTAACGAATGAATACATTTTTTACACCATTAGAAATAATTCGTGTGATTCCAACAGGGTGATGCAACCGCACACACATCTCTTGTGAAGGTTCTGGGTTGCCTTATGTCTCATTTCGGCGATTTTCACTGGCAAGATCGCCCGATTTGACCGCTCCAGTATTCATTCTTTGGGGTTTTTTGAAGTCATTTGATGAGAATATCCGACAAAAGTGCGAAAACTCATCGCCTAAAGTTCTCGCCAAAACTATTGAAAATGCGGTGAAAAGATAAATAATCATCAACACTGACGGTGCCCACTTGACCGATATCATTCAAAATCAAAAAGTAATAGAAAACAACTTAAAGGTCCAAATAAACACTTCAAAAAAAAATAATTGCGAAATAATGTTGTTACATTTTAAAGATATAGCAAAACACTTTTTTTTTGGGCCACCCTGTACATATATTGCTATATTATTTCCATAACCAGCAATTAGGAAAGAACTTCGGAGTTCGTTGGCTCAATGATGATAAATAAGATGCCAATGGCTACGTTCAGCAGTTAACACGTGCACCGTGCACGTAACTCACAGTTGAACTGCAAGTGCAGCCATTCTTCAATTTGCGCCTCATGAATGTAAATGTCAGAATTACATGCAAATGGTATAATTATGAGTTGAAAATGCATGTCTAACACGTATCTGTAATGTTAATAAATCATACTAATTGTTGACATTTATGGACTGCAAATGATATCTGCGAGTATCTGCGTACGTTACTCTAGTGCACTTCACGTCGTTTGGACGTCAATCATCTTGCACTTTTGAGAGAATGTTTTACTTTTAGATTTTTGTTAAGGCACATTGATGGAGGACAACCATGATTGGTTTAGAAATACTCGAAATTCGATGTTACTCCGAAATGAGTAAAAAATCTGAACTACGATTACGATTTTTTTTGTAGAGCTCTACAAATATTTAGCTATATACACATACAGTCGTCAGGGTTTCGTCTTAAAATGTATCTTTTCCAGTATCCTTTTCATTCAAGTGTTGCGGGGCTATTTCAAAAAATTGCGTTGATTTCGGGTGGATGGATGGATTGACAATATGTAGGTTTAATCTTGAACTGTTATCTTAATTTACGAGTAATTCTCAATTTTATATCAGATCCATTGGCAATGTCGCCACAAGTGTGTGTGTTGGTTACAATCTTGAAAAAAGGCCTCTCAGAACAGAAAGTGGTCAACATCCACTACCTTTTTCTTTATATAGAAAAAGTGGCGTAGTGGTAGTCGTCGTCGTTTGTCACGCTGAAAGTTCACGGTCCAAATCCAGATGTCGATGAAAAATTTATTTCTTACGAAATAAAAATAAGTTGATCAGTTTCAGAAGCTAATATTAAAACCTACTGCGAAGGCATACCACTGGCAGAAGGATGGGTATGGCTGATGAAATTGATCGCACAAACTATAATAGGAAACTTTTGGAAAAAACTTCTGTGAATCATAAGCAATGGTATAACTTTCAATAATGCACAACTCTCTAGTTATCCTGGACACCACCCATAGAGTAAGTTGAAACCTAACATCTGAGTTATCCTATCACTACGTCGATCTGTATGTCTCTCGTTCTTGTCCTTCATGTGTTCGTGCTGTGTGTAAGCATTATAAGGGTATTCATATCCCCTATAGCGTGTGTAGATTATAAAAAAAAATATATAAAGGGTTTTTCCAATAGGGACATAATAATTTTGCATTTTAATATAAACGCATCCTTTATGATCTGTTGATGTCAAAACGTCAGTCAAGGTTTCCATTTTTATGGTGAAGTTGACGAACGAGCAGCGTTTGTAAATTATTAAAAATTACTACCGAAATTCTGAGTTGGTTGAAGCAAATTTAAGAGCGCTTTGCGTAAAGATCTTGGCCTCCACGCTTAAGAGAAAATAACTAAAGAACTGAAGCCTCTTCATCATTTGAAGTGCCCAAACTTCCCCGAAAAATCATCTTCTGGGATGAAGCTAATTTTTGTCTTTATGGCTTTGTCAATAAGCAAAATATGCATTATTGGACATCAGTGCTTCCAGAGCCATTGCATCCACAAACAATGACCGTGTGGTGTGGATTTCATGCCGGAAGTGTGATTGGACCGTATTTTTTCGTCTATGAAAATTATCGCCATGTTAGGGTCAATGAAGTTCGCTATCGTGCCATGGACTTGACATCAGTGATATGTGGTTTTAACAAGATGGTGCCACACAGCTGGTCAAACAATTGATCTATTGAAGGGGAAGTCCGATAGATCACTAGAAATTTAAGCACTGCTCAACTTTTTCTGGAGATGATACCGTTATTTCATTACGTAATGTAACATTTGTCGTACGTAAAGCATATACCCCACCGTAGTATGTACATATTGTGACAGATCGTCTCCCTTACATGAACTGCAAATGCTTGCAAAACGTTACCCAACATTGTGAATGGTGCTAATTTCTCTATTTCACAATTACATTGAAGTATTCCCTTAAAAGTACAGACACTGTCTACCTCTAAAAAATACTTAGCATTGATTTATTAACACCCACTTCTAATATAGAAAAAAATAATTGCAAATCCACATTAGATCAAACACTTTGTAGCGCTACCGTTTCGAAGCCACTCCTCACATCTAAGCCGCGCAGCGTATAAAGGTACATAAGTATTGCCTTTAATTACCGCACCTAACTGATTTACTGGCAATAATCATAAGATAGCGTAGCCGCCAATCAATAAATTGCATGAATATTGACTTCTTTTTATTAATTATTCCACGCCATCACTCGGTTTTCTATTTTCCAAGCACCAATACGCTACCTAGTAAGCCACGTTTTCGAACACAGCCCACCATGGCACACTTGTGTGACTATGTGGACTACCCCATGGCGCGTCCAATCACAGCTGGATCAAATTGTGTTTTAGTGATTCATTAAATGATTTTAAATCATAAATCATTCGAAATTATTTAACATATACGAGAGTTAATATTAAATTCCGCTGTTCACGGATGTGTTCGCATGTAATTATTTATTTGATGGGTGGCGGCATTGACTGAAACCGGCAGTGTAGAAACAAAGGGTAACTTTATAAAGTGTGTACATCTATGGGCCCTTAATTGAACAAGAATTATACCGATGTTTTCAACTCATTAGTAGTTCGCCTGGGGTTAGGGAAGGGACTTTAAGGTTCTCTATGCATGTAGCTATTTAAATTGCGTTCTAATGATAGATGGTGAAGGAACATTAAAGCTGTGTTCGATGAGAAAGCCGGGAATATCTTAGGTGCGGTAATGATGTATGTACTAAAATTCTATCGCATAAGAACTAAACAGAGGGAAAAATGTATGTCCTGTGGGCATACTTAAGCCTGCATAGAAAAATCAAACTTCACAATTTAGGAGATTAACTACCTCTTAAATGGATCCAAATAAATCCAAAGCAAATATGTATGTAGTTCTAAAACACAAACCATTGCAACCTTATGATTTAACATTCTGTCTTCTCGCCACAATTTTATGTATTTTTCATTAAAAGGGTTTCTTAACTTAAAAATTAAATAAAAAGAGTTTCGTGTGAGATATTACTGCAACCTTCATTGCGGATGAAAGTAACATTCAATATCATTATATTTTAAAAATGGGATTCAAATGGTCTTCGCAGTTTCGTTTGCAGGACTCGATCCGATAGGTTCAATTTTGTATGAATCTGTTGCATAAGACGGGCTGGATCTCACCAATGCAATGGTTTGAATGATGTTGTACTCCATTTGGTCAATTGTTTTTCGTTTGTTGCCATAAACCAGCGACTTAACGTAGTCGCCCCAGAGGGCGTTAAATCGCACGATCTTGGCGGTCATTCCGCAACTTTTCTTGCAACAACTCGTTGTTGATTATAAAGACGACATTTTTATTTTACGAGAAGATTTTTTGGAATTTCTCCATGCAGAAAGCAAATCGCTTGAGAACATACCAACCCTCACAAAACAAAATGAAACCAAGTTGTGAATAGTTATAGTGTGAACTAAAAACCAGATCACGAAAAGAGATCCCGATAAAAAGGAAGATCTTCTTTTGTTTTTGTAATGCGTGCAAAAAGATGATCCGGATAAGATCATAAAAGTAATAAAACACGGCTATTTATGCTGCTTAAGCATTTTGTTTTCGTACAGACTACCATTGTATAAAATTTTGCAATCCGCTTCTTGTGACCAAGTGTCAGCTCTAGACCACGTAAAGCTAGTTTTAAATACGTTTCGAAAAATTCGAGAAAATATTAGTTTAGAATTTGAAGTTATTATTGAGCGCAAGGCCTTTTAAGTATTGTGGATGAAACTGAAATCTTGAAAATTCCACGAACTGTATCGAGGCAGCAGCATAGGCCCAATGTAAACGCGTCTGAACCTGAAAACTTTTATAGGATAGTTGTTATGATTCCCCTTTAGGACGACTTCATAACTCAGCTCGAAACGCGATTCGAGGACCGTAAGACTGTTCTATCATCATTTTATGTTTTGATCTCGTCAATATTTGGCAAAAACAAAACAAAATTTAACGAAGAAAATTTTAAATTTTATAAAATTTTATATAATAGATTTTTGGATTGGGATACATTGAAGGCTGAGTTTCTACTGCAGAAGACAAAATGTCATGAAAAGAGGGACACCATTCAAAGAACGCCATAACAGCTTTAGGAGATAAAGATCTTTTTCCCAACATACATCGACTTTTAAAAATTTTGCCAACCTTACCAGTATCGACATGTACACCAAAGAGAACGTTTTTAAAAAACTTTTTAAAAAATCTCTACCGGTGAAGATCGACTTACTGGTTTAGCCTTAATGTCAATTAATCGGATAGAAATAAATACTGACGAAGTAATTGATGTAGGGGAACCTGGGGACACTTGATCCCTTGGGAGACTTGATCACTGGCTATTATATCGATGTGGGAATGTTTTTGTTTTTACTGCTCACTGGCAACACACTACTTACCGTTGGTGTGAAGCGACAAATATTAATTTACAACTCGCGCGCAGATAGCAGTATTGTGGTGACGTGTTTTTCTATTTTAGTTGTCCAATTGTTTTTTTGTAAGTATTTTTACTGTTTTTTTAACATAGTTGTTGATAATTAATACGAGTTATCTCTGAAAATAATCGAAAACGGGTTCATTTAGATAGGTCTTCGAAGATTTGTTTTCAAAAAAAATATCGATACGTATTAGAAACATTTTCAAAAGAAAATTATGACCCCAGGGTAGATTTGATCCCTATAATGTAGGGGAGACTTGTTCCCAAGATATTGTGCTTCAATTTCGCAGTTTTTCGAAAATATACGCTTATGATGAAAAGGTTTAAATTTGCGGGCAGAATCTATATGGAACATTGACGAGACTAGGCTAACTGCAGTCCATAAACCAAAGAGTGATTGCTACCAAGGGGAAAAAACAAGTAAACAAAATGACGTCAGGTGAGGGCGGTGAACTGGAAACTGCATGCTGTGCTATACCTGAACGCAATGGGGAACTATATTCCCCCTTTATGATCTTCCTACATAAAAATTTGCAGGGCCGTATGCTGTATCCTCCCACAATTAAGTCTGCCCTAAGTCCGGATCAAGTCTCCCTGAATGGGGGACACTTGGTTATTTTGAATAGTTTTAGAAAAATGGCAAAAAATATATTTTATCTTACATACTTTCTTAATTAAACTGTACAATATGATGAACAATTAAATTGTTTATAATATCGTTAAAATAAAAGGCAATTAATGTTTTACTTTTTAAGATATTTGACAAACTAAAAAGGGGGGATCAGGTGTCCCCAGGTTCCCCTATTTGCAGCAAAGCAGGCCAGGCGATTAAATTAAGTTTTGCAAAATAATACTTTACTTTGTTATGTTGAATATAATCACTTTTTTTTAAACCTATTCCTACTTTTGTTATAATTACTAGTCAATAAAAAAAATTAAATTTGAAATTTAAGATTATTTTATTTTCCTCAATCGCTCCCAACCTTAAAAATAAAAAGATATTTTTTCAAAGATCATATACCCCATATATCAATTAGATTATATTCGGATGCATGCCCAAGTCTTTTAACAAGTTGAGGTCGCAGAAAGGCCAACTCCTTCTGCACGATACGGAAACGAGAGGTTAGGGTCTTCAGCCAGACTTTCAGCAACAGTAGCAACATTCTCGCACAGGGACTGCTCGATCAGCATCCGAACCGCTTTTATCGGCCGTAAATATTTTGTAGCTCGCGAAATGGTGACCATAACAGAATACGAACGTCAAAGAATGACAGTGTTGCCACTTGAAACGTCAGGACAATAAACTGTCAAAGTTCGGACAGATGTAGCTATTGAAAAACTCTATATTTTTGCACGGAAGGAACCTACTCAAAACGACAAGTTGCTTATCGTGACAAATAATACTCTTGAATGCCTGTCAGACATTCGGAAGTTATGGCATCGTGAAAAAACTTTACTGGGATTGAACTCGGGCAGCATGCGCAGTAGTCCACTACGGCACGGGGCCAAAAGATTTGAGATTAAAATAATTGCTTTATAAATCTGATTAACTGTCAGTTTAGAAATGTCATTCATCAAGGACCATTACATCGGACTAACGATATATCCATTGTCTTATAATTTTCTATTTAATTACCGTAGCACTACAAAAATGTAAACTAGGTCATGGCTTACTTTGCGTGAAACCTTAACTGCAAATTATTATCTCCGTCCCTTTCCATTTCGTGTTGACATGACACACAAATTAACCACATTCCCCAGAATCGAGTATCGAGAATCGCTTTCACTACGAAAGAACTTCCCCTTTTGTAATCTCTCCAAAAAAAATTAAAAATTTCACTTTTGTCGTTAAATATTTGTCCATCTCGTAATAATTCACGAGCAAACAAAAGGTCGGGAAAGCCGCGCGTCTACTCACCTGGGTGTCGTGAGTCACTCTATTCAAACTATTTATAATTACTCACAAAATGATTTAAAATAATGAGCAAACGCCATAAAAAGGAAAAACAAAATAAATCAGATCAAGATCAGTTCGCATGATACAAAGTGACAATTACAAACGATTACACTCTACACCTGGTCTGGAAAAAAAAAACAAAACAAAACACAGAAAACAGAAAACAACGCTCGAGGTGCGAAATCACGCACGATTCTGAACAAAAAAACAAAAATACGAATCTGGGACACCGTTGCGCATTCACATCTACCTGGCAACTGTACTAAAACCGTGTAGGAGACGCAAATGTAATTAAAAGTATCTGAAAGGTGAATGCCTCTGTGCTAAGATAAATCACACCTCACGCTGTGCAGATACAAGATATGCGTACTCGGACTCGGATGCAACTAGCACGCATAAAAATTGAAGAGTAATCCACAAGATTACCAACTATAACCACCAGCCATGTCGTCTCTTGGTATCAGCGAAGCAGCTTCGATGCTAAGTGACATCCGAAGATCGGCGCTGATCAATGGATTGGGGGCTCACCGCTGCCGGTTATGGTAGCGTTAACATGATACGTGCGTGCGCATGCTCACTCCGTTGTCCGACAAATTAATATGTACGGATGGAGGTGTGTTCGTTTTTATTTTTAGTAAGGAAGGTACGGGTGCGTGTCATGTGCAACACTCTCTTTGAAATGTATTTTTACATATATTAAGGTGTAAGGATGGTAATTCAGAAAAAGAAAAACCGTTTGGACATGCAATGGCATTCCGTGGAGACCATATTTGGGATGGTTTTTATTTGTTGGCAACGATTTATGATTAATTTGATTTATAGGTTGGTTTAAGTACTTTACAGGTGAATGAAGATGAAAAGCCCGTAAATTGATCGAACATTGGGGAGGACAAAATCATTAATGTAAGCCGCCTGTGTGCGCTTCGTAGATGAAATATCAATAAATCGGTGTTTCGTTCTTTGTTGTGGAACTTGTGGCCCTACACTTCAAAAAAGACAATATGGAGACCAGTTCCTGGTGGACATTTCGGACTTCTTTTACGATATTGACGAAGAATCAAATACATAATAGTTGTTCTACTGGCAAATATAAATTTGGATGCATCAAAATATCATAAAAAAAAATAATTAAGCGAACAATTTTTATACATTTTCGGGCAATTGCTCTAAAATGTTCTTCAATTTTTTTTTTTGAAGTGAAACTTCTCAGCTCGCGATGTGAGCTGAACTGAATCTTGCAACGAGTTTTCGATCTAAAAAACAGTGCATCTCTTTCAGTACACAACGTATTAGCATGCGTTAGCATGAGATAAACGACGTTTTCATAGATTCATTCCTACACGCTGCACTCAGTCTTATCTTTGTGTGGTGCTTCGTAGTGTCATGTCAAGACTTCGGGAAATGATTCTTAAATATAATCTCAGAAAAAATCATCCTACAGCAAGGGTCTATCTAATGGACATTATTTAACGAGAATTTAAAAAAAGACATACTTCGGTGTATCTTGACCCATGCTAAAACAAATATCTCCACTAATACTTACTACGGAAACTTTATTTAGGCCTTTAATTTTGGAAGAATTAAAACTTCTTTAACTGTGTTTAAATACAATTTATGTCTTTTTTGGCGTTCCAGATATTTTATTTTGAAGTCAGTTTCATTTACAGTAAAACCTCTCTAATTGGGACCGACTCTTTCCTGTCCCGATTAGGAGGTGTCCCAATTATAGAAATTTGTATAAAAAATATAGAAAAACACAACTGCTTAAGAAAAAACTGCTATTTTCAATTAAAACAAGTATGGAACGCCCTATCTCGTTTACAAAGTCATACCTTATTGAAATAAGACGACATTTATTTTATGAAAAGTTATAAAAATTTATGTAGTAGTACCTATCTCATTACGCAAAATTCAACGCGTATGCATACGAAAAAGTTTAAAAAATGTATTGTATCCACACAAAAACAACTGCAACTGCACGGTACTAATATCTTATATTCAATGCAAATAAATAAAACGTTGCTCTGTGGTTTTTTGTCTCCGATATAGTCACTCTTCTGTAAAAATATAACGGTTTGAAAATTTGTAGAATGAGATGCAGCTACGAACATCTAGTTAATGGAATTTTACTGTCCCGATTAGAGAAGTCACAATTGCTTTTTTTTCGGGTCTAGTGTCCCAATTGAGAGGTTCAACTCGAATTGTCCCGATTAGAGAAGGCATATTTCCTGACTTTTTTAATAAAATGTCCCAATTCGGAGGTGTGGCTCAATTATGGAGGTTCTAGGAAAGTTAACCCTAGTACGGGGTAAGGTCTATTTACAAGTTTTAAAGCCTGGGGTAAAATTTTACCCCACGAATAAAAAGACGTAAGTAAACGGTAAATGAGGGCTACATCTCCTATAGACCAAACAAGAATAATTTAGCACTAAATGGACTGCTTTTAAGAAGCAGTTGTCAACAAAAATGGCATAAAAAACAATGCCCAGGCAGAT
Organism: Brachyopa scutellaris; assembly: GCA_949775065.1. Lineage (NCBI taxonomy): Eukaryota > Metazoa > Arthropoda > Insecta > Diptera > Syrphidae > Brachyopa > Brachyopa scutellaris. Next base: position 87,064,497 of record OX459114.1, on the reverse strand, counting down.
AAAAATAAAATAAATAAATGAAAATAGCTTGAAAATAGTTCGTTGACTTTTGAAAAAAAAAATAATGGGAAAAATATATGGAGTGCTCCCAGATCGTTGGAAACGTTATAAATGGACTCAGGACAAAATTTGAAGTAGTAGCACAAGAATCCAGGTTTCAAAACTTGGCAGAAAAAAATTTGTCCGATCTCAAAATAGCGTTGGGGTAACATTTTACCCCAGTCCCTATACTAGGGTTAAAGTGAGTGTCCCAATTAAGAGGTGTCCCGATATCAGTGTCCCGATTACAGAGGGTATATTATATGAAAACTTTAAGGGTTGGCAAATGGATTGTCCCGATTGGAAGGTCGTCCCGACTACGGAGTGTCCCAATTAGGAGGTTTTACTGTTTATTGCCATGAATATTTTTGACTTTCAGGTCGCTTTTAAACAAAGCTACCTGCATAAAATATGATTTTTTACCTACTTTTCTAACCACAGTTGACAATTAGTGCGGTTTTTCAACTTATTCATAATTTTAAAATACTTTTTAGGGTTCCGTACCCATATAGTAATACGGAATCATTATAAGTTAGCTCTAACTCAAAAATGTCTGTCACGATGAAAACATCAAGAACCGTTCTTCCTAGAAACTTGAAATTTGGCACACTTATAAAGGGTGATTTTTTAAGAGGTTGAGAACTTTTTTTAAAAAAAAAACACAAAAAATTCGAAAAAATGAATGAAATATTTATTTGAATCGATAGTTTGAACCTTGCAATTTAATGTTTAAAGATAATTTCATGCAAATGTTGACCGCGGCTGCGTCTCAGGTAGCCCATCCGCTGAGTCCAATTTTGGCATACTCTTTCACACATATCGGCCGGTATCTCACGAATGAATGCATGGATGTTGGCTTCCAGTGCGTCAATCGAAGCGGGCTTGTCCCTATAGACATTAGCCTTGACATACCCCCACAAAAAATAATCTAATGGTGTCAAATCGCACGATCTAGGCGGCCAATTGACCGGCCCGAAACGTGAAATTAACTGTTCACCAAACTCGCCTCGCAATTGCGCCATTGTTTCGCGTGCTGTGTGGCATGTGGCACCGTCTTGTTGAAACCACATATCATGCAAGTCAAGAACTTCCATTTCGGGCAAAAATGTATGCTGTAACAAAGGCCTAACTGCTGGGAACGGCGCCGAATCGACATTTCGCGGTCTTCTGTCACACTAGCTGATACGGCCGCAATATTTTCTTCACTACGCACAGTACGTAAACGTGTTGGTGGCTTAATGTCCAACAAAGTAAATTTGGTGCGAAATTTGGTCACAATCTTCCGAATAGACTGCTCAGAAGGTCGAGAATGCCGATCATAAAATGGAAGCAGCGCGCGATGAACATTTCGAACCGAGCACGAATTTTGATAGTAAAATTCAATAATTTGCAAGCGTTGTTCATTTGTAAGACGATCCATGGTTAAATTGCAAACCAAACTGAAGCTGTTTGACAGTGACACAAGGTACTAAACACACGTCAGCTGTCAAAACCAGTGTTGCCAAAACCAAACCAGCTAAAAAATCACCCTTTACATTTGGTGGTACATATACATGGATAACATATTACTTAAAAATATTGTGAAATAACTATACAGAGTGGTTAAAATGTAATCTCAAAAAAATAAAAAATCTGAAAAAGATATCATGTGGGTCATCATTCGAAAGGGCTCCAAATAAAGGCTCAAACAAAAAATATGTTTCTTAACTGTTTCCGTTGGAAACTGTGGGAGTTATTGCCAAAAAAGTGTGAAAAATATACAAAAAGGACCAGTGTTTTCTTGGAAACTACTGAAGTCAAAAATATGAAAAAATCATAGTTTGTAGGTGATTAATTACATTTTAAAAGAAAAATATAACGAATCTCGTGAGTTATCCACATACATATGTAGTTCTTGAGAAATTCACGTAGAAAAATTCAATTTTATGTCGGAAAATTTAATTTCTCAACTGATTAACTCGTAAGCCACTGGACCAATTTTAATGAAATTAGCACTATTCGGTTAACAATAATTTTGGGAAAATTAAAAGCTATCCGAAATTGTGCTGCCATACAAAAAAAATATAAATGAGACCCTTGAACTCAGTAGTACAGAGCAAAAACGGTTAATGGACGCGCTACACACTCAGCCGCGTTCCTAATCCTAATGTTTATCAAATTTGCTCATAGTGAATATTATTTCTTATTATAAGTTTGTAAAGTAAATATAGAGGTGGGTCGTTTATTTATTTAAACAGAATATAACTAGTTTTAAAACTACGGAACCCTTTGAGCGCGAGTCTAACTCGCACTTGGCCGTTTTTTTTATATATGGCTTTACGAAAGTTTTAAAGCATGGTCATTTATTAAACTACACGTCAAAACCGCACTTTCCACACCATTTTCCATTAAAATTCCAGAAAGAGTTAGGCTGGAATATATAACCCTAGTTGGAAACACTGTAGTGTAGTGGTAAGTGCATTGGACTACTATGCAATGCTGCCCGGGTTCAATCCCAGCCCGGGTCCAACACCTAAAAGTTTCTCCACGGTGCCGCCTCTTTCGAATGTCTGACGAGCAATTAAAGAGTATCATTTGTTAATGAGCTTCTCAACTCAACGCGCACCGTTTGGAGTCGGCAAAAAACTGTAGGTCCCTTCCATTCGTGCAAAAATATAATACGCACACAGAAATGGTTGCGAGAAGCAGGCCCAGGCTCACCCCGAGCTGTAGCGCCACCTAAAGTAAAAGTAAGTTGGAAACACGACAAAGATACAGTGAGCTTTATCCTAACCTAAACTGATGAATTTAATTTTGTTTTCTAATCCTTTACACAATTAATTGTTTTTAGGTAAATTTTCCACTACACTACATACTGTTTGTCAACTTATGTTGCCATAATGCTTCTTACTTATTTTAGTGTTACAATAGGAATTTCACATTCGTCCGTTCTATCAACAAACTGAAAGTTTTCTGTAGTTGCACTGGATGAGAATAGCTTGTAAAAATTCGAAAGATGTCCTGCGAAGAGGTCAGCCTTTAGTTTCGGGTTTTGAAACTGCGGTCGTTTCAGGCGACTGGCTGATTTCCATAAGGAGTATTCGGTTGACGCATCCGTCGTTAAGCTTTTCAAGAATTTGATCTAAGTGCATCATTTTTGAATTCACAGATTCGTTTTTTGGCTCTTGGTTAAGACTGCTTCACACTGGGAACTTCGTGGTTTGCCGTTTTCGCCGAGCCTTTATTTTTTCTAGCATCAATCCCTTTATATCCACAGGGTATTTTATTTCAGGTTGCCTTCTGTTCAAACCACACCTGATGTACTTACTCACTATGTCTATGTGTGTTTAACAAACCGAATACAACACAGTGCAATAAATAGCGGAAATAACTTAACGAAACGGCTATGTTGTCTATAATATGAGTAATCTCTCTTGTTAGACAAATTTGTTTAAACTGAAGATAAGCAAAGGCGCATACAAAATGGCTTCTGAATTTTTTAAAAGATAAAAAAAAAACATTATAATCAAATTTCAGTGAATACCTACGTGTACCTGACCTACTCTATCTGGGAAATTAATTCAGTCTCTTGTTAAGATTGTGATAGTTTAAGGAAGGTTATTTGAGATTTCATTAAATAAATACGGTTTAAAATTGTATCTTCCTCGCGTTGCGTTGTTTCTTTTCTTCGAAAAAGCTGATAAGAAATTTATAAACTCCGCCATGGGGTTAACATCAAATGATATCAAATGTGGAGTGTAATTTTGTATGAAATTGTTTGTGTTTATCTTTTTGGGCTCTGCGCGCCTGAGTCGGCATGATAATGAGAACTTAAGAATGTACCAAGCCTTCTTATTGCATGACGTATACACATGATAAATTTTAGAAATTTATCAACAAATTAATGAGTTCTTAGGAACTTGCAACAAAATATTAGAAATTAAATGAATATATGCGTAGTACGCCCATAACAGCACACTAGTGGAAAACGTTCATATTCTTACAGGTGCTTTTAAGGGCAATATACGCTCACTCTTTCTAAAACTCAAAAATCATAATTTAAAAAAAAAAAAACTGTGGAACGTAATACAGTCTTGATAATTTTGGTTCAATCTACACTTTATTCTCAATGTTTGTGTTTTTATTCAGATTTTTATGAGTGATATTTTTGGAGATTAGGTATGGGGACAGTAATTTTTTAACGCATTTTTGAAGAAGTGTTAAGAAAAAGTAACGCTAAAAACTTTCATACATTTTTGAGCTTATGCTTTAACGAGCTTTCATTTGACGTCCCACATGATGATCTCAAAATTTATTTTTTTTAACTTCCCGTTTAACCCCCCCAGCCCCATTCCCCTGTGTTTGGGCCACTAATCGCTACAACTGTTCCAAATTTCACTAGTCTACGTCAAATAGTGTCGAGAAACAGACAGACAGACACCGAACTGATTCCATTAGTGTTCAGTTTTGGGTACGGAACACTAAAAATGGAAAATGTATAACATTTGACAGATTTTACAGTTTTCATAAAGCTGCCCAAAGAAATTTCTTCGGCTAAAATTCACACCATGGGGAAATATCCTAATATCTTGTGAGCCCTCTCTTCTGTCGAAAAACTACGAAAGATCTTCGTACGGGAACAGGATTTGACTGATTTTTCGCAGTTTTGGACAGGTATGGGAACAAACCTAGTATACATAGGTTTTTTTACCCCTTTTAAACTGAAAATCCATTATTATTCGACCACCTACGTGCAGACGACAAAATTAAACCCAGAGATTCTGTGATATGCTGACTAACAAAAGTGATACCAATACCCACAACAATTGCAACATTTGTTGTATTAGTTTATTTTGTTTATAATGACATGCACGGCTTTTAGACATAACAACCAATTCGTGTCAAAATCATCATCACGTTTGACTTCCGCAAATGTGAAGCCTGTTTCAGCTGACGAGTAAGAATAAAAACTCTTCTCTACTTTCTATATATTCGGGCGGCTTTCAAAGAGGGGCACTGAAAACAGCCAATTATTAAATTTAAAAATCAAAATAAGCCACAAAATAGTGCAACCAACTAATCAGTCCAGTAGACAAAATTGGAACCAACGCAATACAAATGTCATTTTCCATTGGATGTCCGGTAGCGCCCAGAATCCAAACGAATTCTTCTGAAATTGTTCTTTGGAAACATTAATTTCTCTTCTTACGATTCGAATTTCGCTTCTCGATTTTTAGGGCATTGACATTTTATATATGGACTGCTAGTACCCAACTTCACGTTGGTTCCAACATAAGCACTAGCCCTCTTGTTTCGTAGCGGATAAATGTGGAAACTTACATTGTGTTTGAATTCACGATAGCCGTTGGTTTGCGATTTAAGTATTTTCTTAATAAATCGCGAGAGGTTGTACTGCAACCAAATAAAATATTAATAAACAGAAAAAATTAATTCGAAATAAATTTACCAAATATATTCAGTTTATGGGTCACTAAAGAAAAGTAACGGCTATTTTCAAATTGTTCTTTTAATTGTCAGTAGTGGCATCTGTTGGTACCAACGCGGAACCATTTGAAATTTTCGCGGTAATTCGTATATAGGGCAATAGATGGCCAAAGTTTCTATGTAAAATTTGCTTAATGGCGGATAATTATTTCACTTTGCTGTCCCTACGAAACACGTGGCGCTAGTTATGTTGGAACCAAATTGTCCGCAGACGATGAATGAAATTGACAATTCACTAGCAGTCCATATATAATATGTCAATTCTTTAGGGCTACCAATAGGTCAAGAAAGGTTATGCGACCTAGCTTCGCTCAGTGTAAGGCCAGAAGAAACGGAGAGAACTGATTTCGAAAACATCATCGATATGTTTGCGTCGCAGAAGGCCAGGAAGGTGCAACTGCAGTGCGACGGTTTTACGCACTTAAAATAGAAAATAAATACATATGTTTTGTAAGACAGATTTATGTTTGTTTTTTATATTAAGAAAATTTACGAAGGGGCGCAACTTTGTTGCGTGCCCTAAGCACCATTTTCGACTGATAAGCCCCTGGCTGTAGATGTCAACCCCCATAAGTATTATTAGTTTTTTTTTTTATTTAATTTTTGCATAAACAGTTCTATTCTTGGTGTTTAAAATATTTTCCTTAAAATGGATTTTAATTTACACGCAGTTTTCCTATTAAGTGACATCCTCTATGAGTTGCAAGTATTCGCCGGTAGGTGTTTATCTCCAATCGCCAATAAAGAAACAAGAACCCGGAAAGTAATCGTTATCGATTGACCATAGACGCGTGGCTCCACCTGCATTGGGTGTGTTCGAAAATGATACTTTAACGTGAGATACCCACGGAGCAGAAGATTTAAACACATCTAACTCGTATAATATACCCATCTGCTTGAGGTTATTGTCATATGTGCTGGCCTTTCTTTGGGTCTTCTGTCCATTAACCTAACAACAGGGCTTATAAATTAATCCGCCATCTATCTGGCGGCGCACACAGGCAAATCTCTGATTTTTTTATTATTCAACAATGGAATCGATCGTAAAAACCACATTCCCATCGAGCTTCGGATTAGATGCGTGCACAGCATTCATTTGGATGAGGGTGGATGGCATGGATAGCGTTCCATCGACGCGTTTCATTGAAGATTCAACGGGCCTTGGAACGAATAACATTAAATGTTACTTTCGACTTCATACTCGTATAGCCTGCGTATCTTGCGCAACGTAAAATGGTCTTTAATTTGTATTATTCACCATCGCGTAATGAGCTATTATTCTTATCGATGAAGTGATTTGGATTTATGAGTATCGTTGGGTAGTTTGCGCATGTGTGGGTGGGTGCCTTTTGTTTCTACATAAATTGAAAGTCAAAACATTTGGATTTTGCGAAGGAGGTGTACCTACAGGTATTTATTTTGTTAACTACATGGCTTTGTGAAATCATGTTGGGCACTGGTTGGATTACCAATTGAATGTGTTCTTCTTTTTTCATATAAAATAAAAGTAGCTACATAAGTAAAATGAGCGTGACTTACGTCACCTTAGAGAACTTACAACATTAAAATTTGATGGTTAACACTTACATCACCGTTATTCTCAAACTGGAGTCCATCGAATAATTTATTTGATTTCAATTTATTTTTTTATCTGTTGCGATCAAATCAAACGGAACGGACATTTGTCAGCTATGCAACAATTTAATCAATTTTGGTTATTTGGCTGGATTTGACAATGAACATCTGACAAATGCATTTCAGATGATAGAGTAATTTAGGGTAATATTTTTTTTTTTTTTTTTTGTTTGCGCCTGGAGGTGCAGGAATCTTCAAAAGATACCAATGGTCCGTACCATTGGTTATGCCCGATTCATATATCTGACAATGCCATCAGTGCTAGTCAGTATATGGCTAAACCTCTAACGGTAACAATTCCTAGATCTCTGTGAATATCACTATTCCTTATATACCAAGGAGCATTCACGTTTGCTCTTAGTATTTTGTTTTGAAAGGCTTGCAGTAGAGCCATATTGCTTGGTTTTGTACAACCCCAAAGTTGTATACCATATGTCCAAGACGGTTTTAGCACTTGCTTATACAGAAGCAGTTTGTTATATGTGCTTAGCTTCGAGTATTTCCCGAGTAACCAATACATTTCTCTAAATCTGATTTCGAGCTCTTCGCGCTTCTTTTTAACGTGTGGTTTCCACTTAAGTTTTGCGTCTAGGGTCATTCCTAGATATTTTGCCTCGTTTGCGTACGGTATTTGCACCGAGTTAATGTATATAGGTAAGTTGTTTATCTTTCTTAGCGTGAAATTTACATGCGTTGATTTTGTCGCATTGAGGACTATTCGCCAGGTTTTTGTCCATTCGAATACTTTGTTCAAAGCTCGTTGGAGTTTTCCTGTTGATGATTCGACTGACTCATCCGTTACGAGGATAGCCGTGTCGTCTGCGAACGTTGCTATAACGGTCCCTTCATCTTGTGGTATATCTCTTGTGTAGAGCAGGAACAGAATTGGGCCGAGAACACTTCCTTGTGGAACACCGGCGTAGATTTCTTTGAAATCCGAATATTCACTCCCGTGTCTAACACGGAAAAGTCTGTTTTCAAGATAAGATTCCAATAGTCTGTACAACTTTTCCGGTAAGATTACCCTGAGCTTATACTTTAGGCCTTCGTGCCATACCTTGTCGAAGGCTTGTGATACGTCGAGAAAAGCGCTAGAGCATACTTTTTTCCCTTCTAAAGCTTTTTCAATTTCGTTCGTTATTCGATACACCTGATCGATTGTGGAATGTTTGACCCGAAAGCCGAATTGATGATCCGGGTCAAGTGTCTTTCTTCAATTAATGGTTGCAATCGTTTCAGCAGAAGTTTCTCGAAGACCTTAGATATCATTGGCAGAAGTGAAATGGGTCTATATGATTTCTTGTCATTTGCACATTTCCCCGGTTTTGGAACCATAATAACTTCGGCGACTTTCCATTGCCTTGGGACATATAATAGTCTTAAAGAAGCATTTATGATGTAGAGCAACTTAACCAGCACTTTTTTCGGTAGCTCTTTCAAAATTTCGCCAGTGAGTAAATCATATCCCGGAGCCTTGTTATTTTTCAGTTTTTTTTACTGTCATTCGAAGTTCGGACAGGGATACAGTTTTTACTTTAAAGTTGTGCGGTGCCATATTATCATTCGGATCTTCGATCAACGGTTGCCCATCGAACGGCTTGAACGTTTCCTCTAAGTGATCGGCAAATAATTCTGCTTTCTCTTTGTCTTCTTTTGCCCATTCCCCGTTCGCTTTCCTAATTGGCGGCGAGTGCTCTACAGGTTTCTTTATGGACTTCAAGGCTTTCCATAGAGAGTAGTTTGAATACTTATCAGCGGTCAGACCCTCAAGGTAAGTAGAAGTCTCGTGATTTTTTAGGTCATGCAGCACATTTTTAAGCTTGTTACAAAGGTGGTTCAAATAAGTTTTATCCGGTGGCGCGCGGGATTGTTGCCATCTCTTGCGCGCTCTCCTCTTTTCTCGTATGAGGTCTTCGATTTCAGGCGGGTATTTGACTTTATTGTTCCGTGCTGCTGTCTTCCGCAAAGGAGTGTTTTTCCACGCTGAGCTCTGGATGGCTTCGACGAGTTTGTCGTTTTCTTCTTCAATTTCGAACGGTGTCTTTAGCGGTACATTTAAAGCAACATTTTCCTTGCAGTCTCTTCTGAAAGTATCCCAGTTAGTTTTGTTACTCGTTAACCTAGGCGGTCCTTCTTTTTTAACTAAACTTCCACCTATTTTCAGAGTGACTGCTGAGTGATCTGAGCATAGATCATAGCATTCTTCGATTTCCGTCAAATTTTTAGTTAACCCTTTTGCGATAAAGAAGTCGACGAGGTCAGGGATTTTATTTTTGTCAGTTGGCCAATAAGTTGGCTTTCCTGTCGAAAAAAAATTCACCCCACGTTTCATGCTGGCTTTGTACAATAATCTGCCTTTTGTCGAATTACATCTTGAACCCCAGAAAGTGTGTTTCGCGTTAAAGTCACCACCTAAGACAAAATTAGGTCCGAGGGAGTCAAAGAGACGAACTAGGTCGTCTTCTGCTAGCTTATATCCCGGAGGGAAGTAGCTAGACCCGATGTTGTAGTCTAAGTGGCTTATTTTTACGGAGACTGAGCTTATTTGCATAGAAGCAAATTCTATTGTTATGTTTTCGGAATGCTTAATACAGTCTTTGATGTAAAGAGAGGACCCGCCTCTCGCATTTTCCGAAGGATGATTCGCATGGTAATCGCTGTAACCCTTTATTTTGGGTCTAAGTCCCTTTTTTAGGGTAATATGGAATTTTTTTTACTACAGCGAGATCTCTTTATTTAGATTTGGCAATATTGTACTCGATGTCAAATAGCTGTCAAACTGAAAAAGGAAGAATTAAAATCAAAAATCGCTGCCAACTCATTCACGAGCGAAATATACCGCTCTTTTGCTAATTATTATGAATCACGGGATGGGCGTTCTTGTCTTTTCAGCCAGTAGGTATCCAGAGCAGAAAACTCACGTGTCATTGAGTTCAGTCTCATCAATTTGGAAATACTCACATACCTGTGAGTAAATTTTATACATGAGTGTCATTTTTACATCAAAATATGATTCTCTTTTTAGGCTTAATGAAAGTTGTAACCATCGAGAGAAAATAAGAAACATTTAAATTATCGAGAGCATGCAATATTTTTTTCAAAAATCATTGCATATTTATAGTGTCTAATTTTTTTCCACAAGTTTTAGGCAATGCAACATAGAGCCAAGTTGCCGTCATAGATAACGGTCAAATGCAAACTGAATTACGTCAACAAGAGTATACAGGTTCAAATAAGTAACTTCTTCCTCTGATGTTTTGTTTACGTACATTAGTTAGCTCAAATTATCGAAAAGTCACCTTGTCTACTTCAATTTATAGCGTGTTGTGTGGGAAACAGCCAGCACAATCGCTTCAAATTAACGAGTGTAGATAAATACATAGGATTTGTTCAATTTACCGAGAGATTTGCAACGGACCAAAGAAAAACTTCATTTAAACGAGAGATTCATTTTATCAAGAGTTTTATTTATCGAGAGACGACTGTACATGAATTAGGTAAAAAGGTGTGTTTTTGCAAAGCAGTTGAATTGAACTTCCATTTTTCCATTCACAGTAGTCAATTACATTCACAATGATCGAAGCCTTTATCCATTGAGTTACACAATCCCAACAATTTTATTAATTGATAAATTTATCAATTGTTAATGATTGATAGTTGACACTCGCAATCAGGGTGATTCTCTCTTCTGTGAAAAACTACGAAAAATCTCCGTACGGGCACAGGTTTTGACTGATTTTCGTAGAATTTCATAGTATTTCACAGTTTTGGACAGGTCCGGGAACAGACCGATGGAATAGTATTCCAGATTGTCAGAATTATTTTTTGTTATAGCAAATATGTATGTTAGTACCTAAGGCATGAAATTTTTATGCAGCGAGGCACAAACAATGCAAACCAGAGGACATAGAAGAGGCGATAAGATAGGTACGAGCGGGGTTACCTCAAAGCTTCAAGAGCATTCAATGTTGCATGCGGAAATCGGCGAAGTATCACGCATTTCTTTTGGAAGCAAGCACATCTTTACAAATGAAATGGTGGTTGAGCTCGTCAAATAGATGTTGATCATTGACTTTTCACAATTGGCAATAAGAAACAACATTCCAAATAAATTTTCTATTTTAAAGTATGTGCTAAGCGCGATTGTCTTAAAGGCTTTATAAAAAATATATAAAGGGTAATATAGATCTGTTTGTTAACTTCTAAAATCTTGCAATGAGCGATATAATTTTCTACCAGGTCGGATCTATAATATTGACGTCACAGGTTTTCCGATTGTTCAAAGCAAACACCCAAAAGTATTAGCTACCAAATGAAAGAAGCTCGCTTGTAACCTTGGTATAGGCTATGAGCGCTGTGGATCTGTTCTTGCCACCACTTTTTGGCGTACCTAGAAAATGTGAAAATGTTCAGTTAATGAAAAATGCTCCTCTTCGTTCAATCGCTGCCTTTCATCCGTCGGGATGGACACAACTTAACCTCTTGATCAATGGTTTCAGCATTTCATGCAAGCTGTTGCTGATCTTAAAGTTTGAATTAACTCAACGTGCGCTAACTTTAAACATCTGGTAAATTTCAAATTGGTTGATGTTTGTGCACGCACGATTGGAAGAAAGTAATGTATAAATAATTATTTATATCATGGTCTACTACGCGGTAGACCCATGCGCGAGAAAGTCACATTTGTTGTATGTTGACAGCTCCTAAACTAATCATAGCAGGTAGTATAATGTACGAGTTAATGTGGTCAAAATATTCGACTTGAAGCGCCATTACTGTCGGAGAAATGGCACGTCCAACAAAATCTCGAAGAATTTACTCGATGTGATCGCAAAAATATGTTTGGGCGTATGCCAACAGATATCATTTTCATCCATCATTTACCGCTTAGCTGTGAGCTATGACGCGCGTTTCAGGTGTAAAATTAGCGACTCGGTACGCGTCGCAAATACTCCACATAACACGCGCCAGGCGCTGTTTATTTCTTTGCTTAGTGCAGCTTGCAATATCCATTATGTATCAGAAAAAGCACCGGCAATCAATAAAATCGAACATATCTTTTGTGGTCGCAAGTTAAAATCAACTTGTTTGATTTAATATGCTCGAGTAGTTTCTTGTTGACTCTCTCTGGGTTGTCTTTGTGTCAGTCTTCCCAGAGTTTCCTTTTTTTTTTTTTTTTTTTTTTACATTTTGCCTTGTTTTCCCCTTTTTACCAGTCTATTTTCCCCGCAATATTCTCCTTTTTTAAAGAAGTCCGGACAGTGTAGGATTCTAAAGTTTGTTTTTATTTTATTTAAATTTACAGCAAAGAAAGCACACGGTCAGCTTCTGCTCCACTGTGCGGAAGACGGAAAATAAGTTCAACAAATTTCCTAAGTTTTGGAAACATATCCTTGTTCTCATCTACTACTTTAAATAGCCAAAAACACAAAAAAAGAGTTACACTGTCACAAGAGCTATTGGATTCTTTCAGTGCGTAGTTATACTTCCCTACGCTGATCGGTAAAACAGATCGTTCGTTGACAATAAAGACTTATGCATGCTGGTGTGGTGACTTATTATTATAAAAATATAAAAATATAATATATTTCAAATACACTTTTTCCCCTTTTTTTGAGACAGTTTCCCCGCAATCTGGAAACACTGCGCTGTGCTGTGAAAGTGAATTTGTCAAAACTTTAAATACAGTACTTCCTCAATAATGTTAACTAATTAAAACAGGGGCCTATTACGATTTTAGGGGGTTAGAGCAACTTAAGTACAGTGCACTCTCGATTTTTGCAACCTCGATTTCTGCAAACCTCGATATTTGCAACCAACGTAAATGGGTTTCTTTTTTTCGATTTTTGCAACACATCCTAAAAAAAGTTCTCGATTTTCGCAACTTTGAGATTTGATTTTTGCAAGATACAAAATTTGTGTGTGTAAGTTTTACTATGCAATGTTGCAGGTAAGATCAAACTTTTGCCGACATCAAAAACCATTTTACTACTTGTCGATAACGCTAAAGTTATCCAAAAGACTCGGCCATTAAAATTGAAATTGAAGGTCTCAGCATTACAAAAATGTGTTTTACTCCAACCTATGGGTTAAAACTAGGGCTGTAACGATTCCGATTCTGATACCGATATATATATCGCCGATTATTTACCAGCCGATATCAAACAGTTTAAAAAGCGGACGAAGCGACGTGGCAACTCGAGAGTTTTTGCTGAGCATTGCATTTTTTCGCGCCTGGTTAACCTCGCCGCGCATGACGTTTCGCCATCTCATTCTCACTCGTTCATAAACAAAAATTCTATCCGACATCAAACAGTTCGAATTTTTTAATTCTCATTTACTTATTTTTACACTCAAGGTTGACATTCTGTTGAGTATAGGTAAGTTACATGTAAAATAAATATATATGTACCTACAAACGCCCGAGGTACATTCTTTATTATATATTTGATTCATTATCTACTAAGCTATCGATATCGGTATCGGTATCGGTATCGCCGATTTTTTACTACAGTAATCGGTATCGGTATCGTATCGGCCAAACTATGTACGTTACATCCCTAGTTAAAACGTAAAACGTTGACTAAACTCTACTACAAAAAGTTTGTTGAGCCATCCGGTTTCTTCTTGCATTTATGAAGAAGCACTGAAAACCTTATATTTAAAGTACGCCATCTCTTTCTTGGCAAAAAGAGTTAAAAGGGAATACAATTGCCTAATGTTGGAGCAAAGTAATCAGAACTTCTGATAATCAGGAGGAAGAAGATTGTGTTCCTTTACATATAATTTTGGATAAAATTTCGTCAGAAAGGTCTGACTCTGACATCACAAAAATGCTTAGCCAGACGTTTCCAGATGAAAACTTGGGCAGTGACGACATCTCTGAATAGATCTCCGTGAATCTGCGAAACGTAGAAGCCGGAGAAGAAGAAGAAGTGCGGAAATGGATATTAACATATTGATACACAACCGAAAGTAAAATTAGAAGACACAATAAAATGGTTCACCATATAACAAGAATGACCACAGCATTGAAGAAATAGGTCTGTTTGGTGTGTCGATAGTTTTCGCAATACTATGTAAACCTTCGTAGAATCATGACAGTTTCATGGCTCTCAATTTTTTTTACTCTCATTTGGCTCTCTCTTTGCGATGAATTATCTGCAAGTATCTGCAAGACCTTTTCCTCGGGGTGGACTGTTCAACTCTGTCAAACCAAGCCATCTGACAGTTTGAGAAATGTCATTATCTTCATTGTAGTGGAAAACAAAAACAAATGGACAGGTTTTGTTTCAAAAGCGTTTGGTGTCTTTTGTTCAAGTTTTTTCTCTTTGAGAGGATATCTCTCTCATTGAGAGGATTTTACTATTTGACAGATATCAATCACCTACGCAAAAAAGACACACCAAAAGGACCTTGTGATGCAACTCCGGAAAATGCGCGATAAGCCTGTTGCTCTTTCATCTGCAAAACAACTGCAAACCAAAGAGAGTGCACTGTATTTAGTTTTTAGGTGTGTTTTAACAAGAAGTGATTGACATTTATCGGATTGTCAGATTGCTGTTTGAAGGATGTGCCTCGGTGACTCCATGAAAAAGATCCAGCACGAGTTTGCAAGAGGGGACATTTTTTGACACTGTCATTTGGCTCTCTCTTCTCTTGATTTTTGACAGTTGGATGTAAATTTAGGTCCGTTCGCGTACTTTTTGCACTAAATATGGGTTTTCTGTCAAATCTCGAAGAGTGGAGGTAAAATTCTCTCAAAGTTAGAAAAATCACGAAAAAGTAATCGAACGCATTAAGCACCAACAAATGAAGAATGTATTTGATTTGACAGATTTGACAGATTTCATAATACACCCCAAAGAAATATAATAATAATAATACTAATAATATTGCTAAGCCAATAGTAAAAGTCTCTATCTGAATACAAACCATTCACTTTGTGGAAAATGCAACTTTACAGTTTACAGATGTGCGCGATCGCTACTTGTACGTTGCACACAATTTCTGTCTCTGTCGTGAGATACATCCATCATCTGCGCTGAATAATTCAACAGTTCCCCAACCGCTCATACAACATGCAACAGAGGAACACCACCATCTCCATCACTACTGCCACTACTGACAAGTTTTTTTTTTTTTTTTTCAAATTCGCTGTCATAAAGACGTGACTTGGCCGGGAGATTTAATTTTTTTTTTTCAACAAACTCTGAACTCCCATTTCCCATGTTTCACATCTTTTTATCGCCGTCAGTTTTATGCTGAATGCTCTTTGCTCATGCCATTGCTGGTGTTGTATATAACAGTGTGGTGGTTGCTTAATGGCCGTCACTTGCCTGTGGGGTCACTTTAGTTTGATTCAGTGGAGCGTTTAGTTCCCAGAAAAAAAGCCAACTGCAGTATATTTTTTATAACCGAAAAGATACACGCTTTTATCTGCCCAGCGAGAGACACTTGTATCCATTTCACGCACACAAAGCGGAAAAACAGTGCTAAACGAGGTGACGTGCCCCTTTTTCAAATCTATTGCGGTTTTCTTTTTATTAATTAACTTTCTTATTCCACGCGAGCGATAGAAACAAGAAAGACAAAACTAATTTCACGTTGGTCACCGTGGCACTGCTGTAAGCCACCCAGAAGTTGCACCTTTATTTTTATATTTGTGGTTTTCCAAACAAAAGAAACGGGACTGAGTTGAATTTTATGCAAATCAAAGATCACCGCATTCACCACCCGATTAGACGCTGACTGAACTAGCGCTAGGTGCACCTAGCTACATATTTGGATACGGTTTAGGCTGTCATACATAGGTACACTTAGTTTGAATTTGAATGAAGAGTTATGGTCGGTTTATATCGGGGGGTAACATGTATGAACTCTATCTATATCTGTATCTGTAGATTAGGGGAAACAAGGCTTAATCGGATTGTTTTTTTTTCTTTGAGTTGTAAACACATTGGTGTGGCGAATTAATACGTCATTTCAGATATTCAATTGTGCTTCTGGAATTGGAAAACCATTCACTTTTTTATATTTTATTTTGTGTAGCTATTTATTTATTTTCGATTGAGGCATTAAGTTGTCTTAAAGGGGATTAAATCTTTGAGTTGTCGCTTTAAGGCCCGTAAATAAAAATTTGTAGAAACTGTTTGAGGAATGCACAGTCGAGACTATGTGTGTCATGGCCCTAATCAATGGACTACTTTGCATTATTTAGTCCGTGACCTACGCACGGAATTCCATTGAAATGACAGCATGGGCAGTACCTACCTATTTAGTTTCGGATGGCTCGATCTTGAATGTGGGAATTAAAAACGGAAAACTTGAATTCCAAGACAATAAATAACTAGCGTCCAGCATTAGGGCGATAGAAAGTAGGAAAAAAAAAAGAAAGTGAACTTGAGCAAGGTGCTGACCATTGACGTTTGATTTGTCAAACTGGGCAAAGTGAGGTTAAGAAAATTTAAGCACAGGAGGTTGAAAGAGCACGGAAGCCCATAGAAATCATAATAGAATTTTTTTTTAAATAAAAGTTAGCTCGAAAAGAGTCGATGAATGTGGAACCGTTATTCCCAACTCGTTCAAGGAGCAACCATGGATGTCCTGATGATTGAGGGTATGTAGCCAAGATAATTATAAGTAGTCAAAGAGCATTTGTCTGACTGTTAAAAGCGCATACTTTTTGCACCAAATATTCGTATTCTGTCAAATATCGAAGAGTGGTGGTGAAATTCTCTCAGAGATAGGAAAATTACGAAAAACGAAACGAACAACAAAAAATTAAGAATGTATGTGTTTTGACAGAATTGACAGTTTTCATATATCTTCCCAAAGGAATTTCCTGTGCTGAAATTCGTAGCATGGGGAAATTTCTTACTCTCTCGTGAGTGATCTCTTTTACAAAAAACTGCGAAATTTGTAGGTGTGTTTGGTAACTTTTATTAACGCAAATGGGACCATCTGTCAAATAGTAAAAGTGGGGGAAAATCCTCTCTTCTTCTTTTTTAACTATTGAATATTTGCACGAAAAACTAATTTTCTTTTTTTTTTGTTAACAATAAGTGACTCTCTCTTCTCTTGATTTTTGACAGTTGGATGTTAATTTACGTAAATTAACAGGTTACCAAACAGACCCTGTATGTACGCGAAGTGACCAATAGGTCTGTTTGGCAAATTGGGTCAAATATTGATTAATTTGAAAAGTGAGGGAAGATCCAGAGAGTGGAAATTTCATAAGAAAGTAACCAAACGCGTTGAAATTCTGTGGGTAAAAATTGTCAATTTGTTTTTGTTTTCCACTTAACAATGAATTTATGACAGCTAATTTCACTAAATCCCACTCTTCGAAAATTGACAGATAACACATATTTAGTGCAAAAAGTATGCGACCGGGACCTACTTATTAAGAAGAAAATGTAGCATTTAAGTATTGTAACTTCAAGTTGGAAGCACAAATTCCAGAATATGTAAAATGTGATTCCTTTGTTTCCCAAAGATAGGTTAAGTTAGGTCAGGTTGAAAGGGGTTATGAGGCTGATACATCATAAAACACAAGGCACCATAATGGGCCCATCGCGATCCCCTGAGACCATCGTAGGATGGTAGCTAAACCGAAAAATTTCCGTTAAAACATTTAATTTCCCTGCAAAATTTTAAGATTTTATTGTGGCCAGTTGGGGCAGCCTCTTCCAGTGTAATGAAGAAGTAATTCCATAAAAATTCCTTCGAGAACGAGCAATAGCCTAACAATCACAAGGGATATGTTCGATATCCTCCGATATTCCTATGCAGCGTTGCCGTTATGCGACTTTAGTCGCAATTTGAACCTTTTTTGACGCAAAGAGACCATGACCCGACTTTTCAAAAAACACCTGTTTTTGACCCTCTTCACTTTTTTTTGGAGACTTTGAGACTTTTTCGTACAAAAAATATATTTCCACCAAAAATTCCATTTAGTTGCTCCTCGCCATCAGCAATCCCTCATAACAAAAAAAAAAATCAATTCGTCACTAATTTCAGTATATTACACAAAAACTCACCAATTTATTTTTTCCAATGTGTTCCTTTTGTACAGATTTAGTTAAATTTATTTTTTTTTTATGTGTAAACATCTTAGCTCTAGGTATGGGCCTCACGACTTTCTCGCCGTCACGCGTAACCAAACTAAGTATTAGTTCTCTGTATATGATTCTCTTTGTTCGTTGTATACGTTTTCTGTATACATATGTTTACACATCAGATTTCACGAGTATATTTACGTTATTTGTTTTTGTTGCGACTTTTTTTTTTGCTCAGTGACCCTTTTTTTTTGCGACTTTTTCAAATTTTTCAGCGGCAACCCTGTTCCTATGTCATTGCAGTAACTGCATTCATCCGTGTTTGAAAGACCAATTCTTTTGGCATGTTTCCCCAAGAGACAGTGCCCGGAGAATATTCCTATTAGAGTTCATAACTTTGCAAGCAACACTACTAATCTCTGTTCTCCAAATCTATTTACATTACGACCGCGGCGCCACTTGCACATTGAATACGCCCATTCGTTGCCTTATACCTTCTTAACAACCAAAATCAAGATTTTCACGCCCGATATATCTTTGACCCGAATTAATTTCCAAAATTACCATCGAGATCGACCCACATGTTATTTGAGATTTCAGTTGTTGTTTTTTTATGACAAACACATTCATCCGCCATGTGTCAAAGTAATGTTGACAGAATCACCACAATGCAAACAGGATATTCCCATGACGTTGCTACTGTAACAACAACGTTATGTTGTACATCGGCAGTCATAATTTAAAAAAAAAAATATTACGATAACATGCTTAAAAAGGTCTTATAAGTAAAAAAAAGTATGTAAATAGGTTGTATGTGTACTTCCACCTCTTGCTTTCAATAAACTCCAACGATTGTATAGTCTCAAGATACGAATCTAATGAAATACTTCCCTCCGGTTAGACAGTGTTTAACTCAAAATAAAAACTGTCAGGTACGATTTTTGGACACGGTCAGAAAAAAAATAACAAATCAAAACGTAAGAGGAGAGATAAAACCTCCAAAAGAAAAAAAC
Organism: Brachyopa scutellaris; assembly: GCA_949775065.1. Classification (NCBI taxonomy): domain Eukaryota; kingdom Metazoa; phylum Arthropoda; class Insecta; order Diptera; family Syrphidae; genus Brachyopa; species Brachyopa scutellaris. The sequence continues at coordinate 87,045,266 of OX459114.1, read as the reverse complement.
AACTCATCTGAAGAGGATTTCAAGTGGAACTTCAACTCTCCTCGATGACGCCAGAAAGGGAGAGAAAGATATAAAATCTGATCTGACAGCGGGAAAAGAATCCCTTTTGCGAACAAGTGCCTCGGTGGAACCTTAAAAACAAGATTTTCATCCCATTTCACTTTTATTTTGTTCTCAAACTCTCTGCATGGGGCCCTATGTCCCTATCTAACGCAGATCGTAACAAGATTTATCATCTCCGCCGAGTTCATACATATGTATGTATGTATGTACCTATACTTTGATTATGCGCCATAAGAAGCGCATATGGATATTTTACATCTTCGAATGGCTAATGAAATGTTTAGAACTGCAATAAAAATAAATTTTTTTGTGAACAAAAAAGGTAAATTATAGAGTTTTCCACGAAGATTGTAGTGATGCAGGCCAGGTAGACGGAGTGTGAACGCCGCGCCGACGCGACTAAAGGTAACGTAACGTACTTGCTGCAGAAGCACTTAACGATAGAACGCAAGTTGCGCCTTTGCTTTGTGCATGATTTGAAGTGTTAATTTTTTCCCTTTTTTACTTTTTGTTGAAAGGCCAAATATAGTGTCAATTATGTGGGTTTCAAGGGTTCTGTTTGTATGGAAATTTGAAATGTGAATAAACTGAGTAAGATCCAGACAAAATAACAGAACACCTTGAAAGCGCTATTTTTTGAAGGAACGAAATTAGAAAGGTAATTTTTTTTTTCCCTATTTTGAATATGTGTACACACTTTCTGGGTGAGTTCGATTTCTCTTAGAATTTAGGTGTGAATTTTAGGTTAGGAAAACAAAACCTTAATGGCAATGCTTAAGTGACACCCACTGTCACATTCGTTAAAGAATGTGATGATGATGATGGATTTCATGGTTGAAAATTTACTAATTATTTTAAGCTTCCAATGTAAATTCCCTTTGGAATGAAAGATACACAGTTGTCAAATAATATCACGGACTGGTTCTAGATAACATAATTAAAACATGATTTCTGTTTGTTTTTCAGTTCAATACACTTGTTACAGCGATTCAATAGTGATTCAAATGCCTGCTCTAGCTCATATAGCGGAATTGCCTCCAGTGCCAGTGTCGAAGCTGGTTGTATGGTCGGAAAGAAGCAGCCTTTCAACTTAAATTTCAATACCGGGAACAAATGGGTGTCGCACGGTGCCAAGTCAGGTGAATACGGCGGATGATTTAACACACATACTTGGTTCTTAGCAGCGTTGCCACAATGCTACTTTCGTAGCAAAAATGAAATGAAAAACAATGTAGCACATTTTTCATTTTTTTCAATTTGCTACTTTGCTACTTTAATTTAAAATCTGCTACATTTTGCTACATTTTATTTTGGAAATCACATTGATCTTTTTTCGAAGTTCCCTGCAAAATATTTTGTTTGTTTGGCAATTCTGTTCAATGAAGCTGTGCTGTTTTTGGAGTCGGGTTTCCATTATGAACATTACGTTGAATTTTTATTTATTTATTTCTTGTCTATTTAGGGTCTCTTTAGCACAAATATAATAATATTTTTTTGCCAGGAAATTAATTTTTTTTTTCGAAATTCTAATTTCAAAATACTGAAAACTAACATTGTATTGAATGAAAGTGGTCATTTTTTGAGGAAATATAGTGAAAAATATATTCCCAATCAATAAAGATTGTAAGCAGTTGGGTAAGAGGCGCGCTGCGTGCGATTAAAAAAAACCTATGGACAGGACCTGTATGGCTGTTGGTCCGTTAGCAAATCACACATGACTTCTATATTTTTAATTGTGCTTCAATTGTGCCATTTGTTTATGTTGAAGAACAATGTCGCCATTGCCAATGTAGCACATAGCGCTTATTTCTGCAGTTTTAAATGAAAATGCATGCATTTTTGTAGAGAAAATCCAAAACTTATAAAAAAAAAAAAAAAAAAAAATAGAAAAACAAGTTTCCTCGCAAAAATTTGTATGCAGGATATCTTAAAATAAATCAATTTAAACAAAAATCGTAAAAGAATTTTACCACAATGTTCATAATGGAAACCTCAGCCGAGTTCAAAAACTGGTTCATTGCCAACTGTGTTGACTAAAGCAAACAGGAAAATTGTTGCATTTCTTCTGTTAAGTTTAAACTGGATCAGAAAGATGATAAATTGTACTTATAATTTGCTATAGATCGCTCAACAACTTTATGTAATTGATGCAGATTCGTAATAAGACAGCAAAAATAAAAGGGGGAGGAAAATAAGAATAAACAAATAAAAAAATATGGATAGTATGGAAGTTTCGAAGAGCATTACCTGGTCATGTTTTGCAACGTAAACCATATTCCGCTGTCCAACATGGATTCTCTTCCAAAAGCTTTTTCCTGATCCAAGGTAGCACAACATATAACTTGTGCTAGAACGAAAACGACAAGTATTATAAACAATCAGTTTTTGTAAAATAAAGTAATCTACAAACGTTCTTCTTTTATTTTTGCTACCTTAGGCTACTTTTTAGAATGAGAGATTTTGCTACTTTTGCTACTTTTCACGGTTTTTCGGGCTACATTTATCCAAAGTCAAGCGGCAACCCTGGTTCTTAGTCGTCTTAGCCAAACATTGACGAACAATGAGTGCTTTGCTTTGAAGTGGCATTAACTCTATTTTTTTTTAAATATTTATGTCACTGTTATTTCTCCATGAAGTTTATCTCATCATCAAAGATTGTATTATAATTAATTGTAATGGATTATAAGAAATAATAAACATAAAAATAATCTCTCTCTATGCATTATCGTGCAACAGAGACCAATTTTCTGGACCGCGATATTCGGGTCGAATACGATGGATTCTGGTCAACAAACGCTTTAAAAGTTCAATATAATATGCGGAAGTAACTGTTTAACCAGTTGGAACGAATTATTGGTGGATAGTTCCTTTGCTATCGAAAAGTGTGATGAGGATAATGATGAGTATTGTCCTGATTTTTGAAGGGACCTTTCCTGTTTTTTAGCCTTGTGGTGGGCGTGTTTCAGCCGCTCAAAAAACGTTTATGCCACTCTAAACAGCTATTCTAATCAAACAATCATTACGGTACGCTTGTTGCATCTATCGAAATGTTTCTGATGCATTTTCACCAAGTTTTGCGTGCAATTTAATGACCACTCTTTGGTCCATGTTAAAATGTAGGTAAGTTAAAATTTCAAAATCAAATGAAAAGGTGTTCTGGAAAAATAATTTTTATAACGCTGTTAAATGTCAACCAAATGTGAATGAAATTTTGACAGATAGTAGAAAAAAAAAAAAAGTTTAAGACGCATGTTCGAACAAATAGGTGGTGACGTTGTTTTTCAATAGGGACATAACAATTTTGTTTTTTAATACAAACGCACGCCGACACTTTTTTTATGATCAGTCAGTGTCAAAGCGTCAGTCAAGATCTACGTTTTTATCATGGTGAAATTAACGAACGAGCAACGCAACGTTTGGAAATCAGTACCTAAATATTACTACCGAAATTCTGAGTCGGTGGTCGTAACTGTAAAAGTAATATAATAAGTAAGAACGTCCCACCAGACAGGATGTGCATGCTAAAGGGACTACATAATCTCCTGTGCCAGTGAGACAATGCACCCGTCAAAGTACCGTAAATATCGGAGTTGAAAATGAGCCAAATCAGTCGATTCCACGCCGTTCCCAGGAATTGGGAATCTCTCAGTCCACATTGTGGCGAGTTTTGTGTTAAGATATCTTGGTCTGCACCCTTACAAGATAGAATTAACTCAAGAACTGAAGTATATATAGGCCAATATTCAGTTTAAATTGTGCTCTGCTCAAATTCAATACTTTTCTTGCTCGCTGTGGATTTGGGTTTTCTATCTCATTTCTTTGGCAGACTTGCATGTTTGGATTTGACTCCACATTTTAAAGTGGCGTTTAGCAAATGACTAGCTATAAGCTGTTTTCACTGCTTAATGGCTTGGTCAATAAGCAAAATATGCAGTGCTTCAAGAGATTGTATTGCTTCTACAAAAAGTGACCGTGTGTGTGGTGTGATTGGATCATATTTTTCGCCGATGAAAATGATCGCCATGTTTTCGGTCAATGGAGTTCGCCATCGTTGCATGTTGGAAGATTATTTTTGGCCAAAATTGGAAGGACTCGACAACAGTGATACGTGGTTCCAATAAGATGATGCCACATGCCACACAGCTGGTCAAACGATTGATCTATTGAAGGAGAAGTTCGGTGACCGTGTAATATCGAGAAATGGTCCGGTCGAATGGCCAATCGTTCATGTGATTCAACGCCGTTGGATTTCTTTTTATGGGGTTACGTTAAGTCGTTGGTTAAGTGGCCAACAACGTTAGAGGAGCTCAGGAACAATATCGAACTCAAAATTGGCAACGGTCCGGCCGATATGTATGGAAGAGTGGTGAAAATTGCCCCAATGAATCGATCCCTACAAACGAGCTTGTGGTGGTCAGATCGAATTCCATAATATGTGTATGTATTACACCAGGAATAATTTTCGGCCGCATATCTCAATTATTCTGTGTTTGACTTAAATACGAAATTGTTATGTCCTTATTGAAAAACCATTTACAAAGCTCCAAATGGTAATCATCAGTGGCGGAGATACAAATCCCCAAGATCCTTCCTATCACAATGAGCCTCTATAGGCCTAAGTGTACTGGTATTCGAGTTACTGGCAGCCACTGCTGCCTAAATTAACTGAAATTTCAAGAAAAAGTGACTTAAGGTCTCTGCACTGACATAAAGGTTTCGATTCGATTGGAAAGTCATGTTGTTCATAAAACAGACAAATCCAAAACCTCAGTAAGTATCATCGCTAGATTAAAATAAGATAAATTGAAAAACTCAAGTTGCCGAACTTCGAGAGGTGTTTAGCTTAGCGTTGCCATCTGTCCGGGTTTTCCCGGACATGTACTCATTTTCGCCTATGCGGGGAACGTCCGGGATAGTTTTTAAAAATTATCCGGGTTTGTCCGGGTTTTCCATTGTTCATCAATTAACATATTTAGCTAATATTTAAATATTCCAATATTCTATCTACTAACTAGGTAATTTGTGTCCCAAATTCACGCAAGATTTGATTTCTTCGCCAATAATGCGCTAAATTGTTGTCAACGAAAAGAAAGACAGTGTGACAGCTGACCAGGATTATTATTAGGTCTGTTTCCGTACCAGTCCAAAACTGCGAAAAACTACGAAAATCCGTTAAATCCTGTTACCGAACGAAGATTTTTCGTAGTTTTTCACAGAAGAGAATAAAAAATCTGCCCATGCTGCGAATTTTAGCCCCAGAAATTAGTTTGGGCAGCATTATGAAAACTGTTAAATGTCATAGATTTTCCATTTTTTGTTGTTCAATGCGTTTCTGTACTTATGCACACTTTTACCTCTCTCTACGAAATGTTTACCCCAACTCCTTGAACTTTGAGAATCTTTGCATTTTGGTGAAAAAAGTACGGGAACAGACCTATTTTTAATGAACAGCGCGTTTTCATTGTTGAGCAATATTTAAAAATAATGAAGGTTTGGCAGTTACTTTTCAAACTTTTTTCATTTTGATAGCTTCGTTAATAGTCGAAATTGTCAACGGGGTTCAGAAAATGCACGAGTAATTGTTGGGAAGCAAATGCGTGTCACTGTTTGGTGCGGTATTTGGGCTGGAGGCATCACCAGACCATTCTTCTTCGATAATACATTTTTTTTGTGCCTGAAATGCAAGATATGGATATGGATGAGATTCAACATGACGGTGCTATATGCTATACAGCCCGAGAAGTAATTCAGTTACCTATGCATCGGGTAATTACCCGTTTTGGTGTTCAGAATTGTCAGATCATGCGATTTAACGTCGATATAAAGATAACTATAAGCTATTTAATATTTAAGACATGAAGTACCGCCATAAATGTGTTTTTTTTTTTTTGTAACAAATAGTACATGCGTTTTGGTCCTTGTTTTGTACTCTTTTTTAGATCCAAATTTTGTCTGGAAAAGTCCGGGATTTTCATACTCGCTAACTAGTTTCTTCAAAATATTTCTGGCAGCCCTAATTTAGAGCAATGTATGTGCTATCTAAAAATCATAAACAACATTTAGTACTTTGTGATAATTTGTTTTATACCGTTGTATACTCTTATATGCAGTGACTCTCAAGCTATGCGTATATAACTGAAAATGTTGAAACTGTCTGTCTATCTGTCAACAGAGATGTTAACATTTTGTTCTTTTAACTTTAACGATATGACATTAAAGTTTAACGATATCAGAACTTTAGATCTCTAATTCTCTTCAGAAGAAGCTATAAATTCTTAAGTGGCTTTTATCTAAATTGGTATAGGTATATCGATCTCCAAAGGTGAGCAATATGACTTTAGGGGTTGCCTTTGAATGCAATTTTCCTCATTTATTGTAAAATCTATTCATTCATGTTGCTTTGATTGTGAAGGAAAAATATTTTTTATTCTTTTTTTAACGGGACTAAATTTAATTATAAATTATTTTCCTTCACAGTGATAATGTATTTGTCTGTCACATAATTAATAGATATCTACTGGCGCCATATATCAGCTTAAGTTATAGCATTCTTAACTCATGAAATTCTTCAATAAAAATCAGAATAAAATCTACTCGTGATCTAAAACTTTTGACGATATAATAATCTTAATTTACACACCCCCTCTTCGCAACTGTCAGTTAATTAAAGTCACTCGTTTAAAGGCAGAACAAAAAAGTCAATATATACTTTAGCAAAGCAGCGCACGGGTTGGCCCACATCCAAGCAAATATTTATACAAGATCAACATGCGAATCATTAAATGCGATCATCTTTGAGAAGTCATTAAAATGAAAATGAAATTTGTTTATCCATTACACGCACACCGGAAAACGTATGAGGCTCTGATCAATTTGATCTTCGATGCGTCAAAGTTTATTAATTCGCCTTTTATTCGATCGGCCATCATTTAACGCCCTCTCTTTCCACACTTCTATTTACCAAGGGCGCAATGCCAAGGCAGGTGTCTGTCCTCCTGGTCAACTCACATCAAATCACTTTCTTTATCTTCATTTGTGGGTATGGATTTTGAAAAGATTTCTAATCGGGTACATTCTTAAGTAGGCGTCAGAAAACGACTTGTAATCGCAACATGAGATCAGTTAAGGTTTACAATTTCTTCGATTCAATAAATAAGATTATGGGTCGCTGTTAGGGTGCTGTAGACACATTCCATTCCGATGTCAGCTGCACTCTGCCCACTCAGATGAGATGATGTTCTTTACTTTCAAGTGATCGTAACTCGTACCTAGTAGAAGATCACTGATCAGACGCGCATCTACATACTTTAGAGATACATAGACCCGCGCTCCTCTGCCCCTTTACCACTTCTATTGTAAAACCTCGAAGATTGGAAAAATAAAACGCTTCATCTTTATGTTTTGACTACATCACTGGAGATGCGATGGAGATCAACAATGCTTAGAGTTGCTGTCGTTTTGTCGATCCACTGACCTAGTATGGGAGAAGTTGTGTTCGTTTCCCGCTCTCTCGCTCTATCTATTATGTGTCATTTACAAAAACTGACAGATAGCATTTTGACTTATAGCACTACTTCGCCGGATAATAAATCCCGCGCGCTTTTCTGTTTGAATTTAGTTCAGATAGCTGTTCGTGCTCATTGTCGATTCGAAGCACGGGGAGAAACATTATGCGCTCATGTCGATTGGAAAAAAGAAAACATCGACCGACAGCATTGTCCAACAAATTAGCTAATTGATAGAATTAGATGACTTGTCATGGTATGTTTTGATAGAGAGGGAGTGGACTTAGTGCTTATCAGCTAATGACTTATTGGATGTTCCGTTTTACACAGCCGGATGAAAGATGTTATTCTCAAGTAGAAATCGTTGCCTTGTAATGGGAGAAAATGTTACAACGACTTTGGTGTAATCGCTGATTTAAAGTGGTTTAGGGTTATAATCGATAATTGAAATGAATTGTTTCCTTTCAAAGTGACACACGCGATAATAACAAGTGAGTGTTGAAATCGTGGTGTTGCATATGGGAAACGATATGAATGCACTTTCCACATGTCAATGGAAGAGGTCGGATAGCTTTGATTAATTTCGAGAAAATGGTGGTGTGCTAGTTTAGGAACAAATGATGAAAATATGTGGGTCAAATATGGATGCCCTGAGGAACACTATAACTGCAGTGAAAGATACTTGCTTATATCTCTTTCATTATAGTCGGTGTACACACAGAACTTATTAAGATCTTATAAATATAGGTGAAAAATGGCATCGTTCAATGTGACTAGCACTCAACGTAGACTTTCAGAAGTAATCAAACTTGACCTTAAGATTAGGTGAGGCTAGGTGGCTATCCTCATATTCGGTAGGATTCACTAAGACCAAAGAAGCTCCGTTGGGTTGCCTCATGAGCAGATATCTTGAAGGTCTATAAAGAAGTATTCTCCCAGAGAAGCTACATAGGAGGTGATTGGGGGATTTCTCCTCTTCCTCATTCATGCAGCTGTGACAGAAGTCATTGGCGAGGATTCCCAGCCTGCTGGCATGTTTGCCTATTGCACAATGCCCTGTCAATACGCCAACTATGAAGCTGACATGTGTTCTGCTAATTTCTAGCAGGATGTAAGTCTTCTGTCGACTTAAAAAAAAATATTTGGCTTCAGCAGTCCTGGGTAGAACCAAGCCTATCTTCCCGCAACCATTTGTGTGTGCGCGTTATATTTTTGCACGAATGGAAGGGACCTACAGTTTTCTGCCGTCTCTGAACGGCGCTTTGGGAAGCTTTACATGAATAATTATACTCTTGAATGCTTGTCAGGCATTCGGAAGAGGTGGGCACTGTGAAAAACTTTTAGGTGTTTGCGGCGGGATTCGAACCCAAGACCGCTGGCTCAGTAGTCCGACGCACTAACCACTTGCGCTACGGTGCCCACTTCTGCCTGGCGTGGCTACACGTATCAAGGTTACGCCAACTTTTATTAGCCTGTTGCAGTGCTAGCGTAGAGATTTTGTGTGGAAGCATATTTAACATTGTTTCAAGAGCAGCGGTGGGGGTGATTCGCATAGTTCCTGTAAAACAGAGGCTGGCCGTTCCTTAGCATATTTACGTAGCTAACCTTGTCTAGTTTATGTCCACCAGACTACGATTCCATATAAATAAGTATGGGTCTGACCACCTTAGTATAGACCCAGTGCATAATCAGCCTGACCTTTAAAATTGCCACAAAAGTCGGTGGGTTACCTGCCTACGGATCATGTTGATGTTCGAAAAAAAAAGTGTGTTGTTTGGACTTGTTCTTTGCATTAATCTTACCAACCATACACTCAACGCCTACATACTTAAATCTCACCTAAATTTTTATTCGATAAAGCTCTATATATATGCAGACTAGAATATATAACTTTTATAACTGAATTTACACCTCCATCGTCACCTTACATGGCCCTAACGAACGACCATAATCGATGAATAAATAAACCAAAGTGTTGTTGTAGTCACGAAAGATAGACATTTTTTACGCTGCCATTCAATTGAGGTCAAATTTTGTTAGGGAAAAGCACGCTTGCCTCCGCGGTAGTATCTCATAAGAAACATTTAAGACATTTACGTGCCGATGTCAAAGAAGAGTGAAGAAACGTGCAAGTGTGCAAAAAAAAAAAATGCTGAATATAGCCTCCCACTCGAATAACTTTGACATCCGTGTTGTATAAAATAAAACGTCAACAAAAAACAAAAAACTTCTATAAAAAATAAAACGGATAAACGGATGAGCCAACTATTATTTTCTTATCCGCAAGCCGCAACACGGCTATACTCTGAAAATGATCGCTTCGTTTCGCCTTGTTTCGTACTTTTTAGTAAGGCTTTCCCTTTGTCGGGTTTTAGTTTTCTAACTTAATTTTTTATTTACAACTTTTTGGTTTCAGAAAATACGTAGAGTGTAGGTAGGTAAGCAATAAAGAGGTCGTATAGATAAAGGTAATCCGTCATCTTGGAGCGTCCGCCATATTGAATTTATAGCAACGTCGTACGTAGCGTATCGTATTCTACTCACCAAGTCCTTTCATTTGTTGTAAGGAAACAAATTAAAAAGTAATCCGCCATCTTGCTTGTTGCATCCCCCACTTTCCGGATAAAGACGAATCCAGTAACACCTCATTTGTTGAAATCGGTTCCATAGTATAGGAGGCTGTACGAGGTGACAACCTTACATACAAACAAACAAACCCAGCCTGTTGCCTAGTCGGGTAAAAAGCGGTATGGCTAGAGAGGGACTGACAACTGCTCACTTCCATTTATAAGGGAGAGAGTTCTTTGGTTCCCAGGATGGCAAGGAATACCAGCACAGTGGCATCTGACCTGAGAAAGTGGAGGGAGGATTGTGCAGAGGATAAAAAATTGAAGCTTGAACTCAGCAAGGTAAAACCCAGAAAAATACTTTCATTCATTTTTTTTAATTTTATATGTACATATGTATATCTACTGTTCTCTATTGAATTTAAAGAAAACTTCTTCGCATAGCCCTTTTCGGAGGCTAAAGCCTTGCTCCTGGTCATTTTCACTTTCGGAATCACTGTCAATCGCTTCTAATGATATTTCTTCAAGTAAATTGAGCTCCATTAGTTTTTAATATTTAGTATTTAATATTTTTGCTTTAAACTTCTGTATAAACTCAAATAATTATCCAATAAACGAAAATGGAGTTGTCATTTTTGACAACTAATTTTCTGTGCTGATTTGATCTGACGTTTTTCACAAATCTGTGCTGTTCTGCTCTGCCCTTTTTCTCATTGAATCAAGCTTGTCGTTCTTGCACCAAAAGCAGTGCTGTTTTGAATCTTATTTTGTGCAATTATAGGTCTGGCTGGTAACTTGTGATTTTTCGTAAAATTACAGAAAATTTCATAGAATCACATAAATTAGTGTTTGTTAACACAAAAAAATCACAGCAAATTGCACACAAAAGAGCCGAATGAGAGTGTTAAAAATTGCCCCTCAATTGAGAAAGATATGGTTTTATGCACCAGCTTTTTCTTTGGGTGAGTCTACCAACGCTGTCAAGCCAGCAATTTGACAGTTTGTGATATGTTACAATTTTCATTATAAGTGGAAAACAAACACAAATTGACAGTTTATCCACAATGTGCGTCAATTGCGTTTGGTTACTTTTGTGCAAGTTTTCCACTTTCTGAGTGGATTTCCCCCTACTTTCAAATTATTTACTATTTGACAGGTTTCACCAACTTGTCCACAAAAAGCTACCAAACAGATCTTATTTGTGCCTAAAAAATATCACCTTTAATTTTGTCTCAAACAAACCGAATTTAAATAGTAGAAATAAAGTTAAAAAATCTTATTGCAGATCGACGTGAACAGTTAACTGTCAAAATGATCGAACAAAACTGTAACTTGCTTCAGGGCACATATATGTATGAACATATGTAAGCTGAAATGATTTATGGTTCAATATACAAGCCATCGTAATTTCGATTAAGCGGTCAGAAAAGAACTGAATTATGACTCAGCCCTGAGCTAAAAAAAATCTGCATGTGCTGTTAAGTTTATTACCAACGCTCTGAAGAGCCACTAAACGTTTATGTCGGATCGGAAACCGTTCGTCTCGAATGTCGCCATTCGATTGTTAACACGAAAGTGCGATTCTTGTCAAATATCGCGCACTATGATTCAATTAGAACGGCTTTTCGCAACACTTATGCTACTGTCACACGATACTTAAGCCCATATACCAACTAGGTGATCATTTGCCCTACATTTTGTGGAGCAGTATTGCATTTGTTGTTATTATTGCTGTTACAAGGTCTGTTGCCGTGCCTGTCCAAAACTACTAAAAACTACGAAAATCAGTCAAATCCTGTTCCCGTTCGAAGATTTTTCGTAGTTTTTCGCAGAAGAAAGCGCTAGCAAGAAAGTATTTAAGTAAGCAATTTCCCCATGCTGCGAATTTCAGACTAAGATATTTCTATGGGCGTTTTATGAAAACTGTCAAATCTGTCAAATGTCATACATTTTCCATTTTTTGTTGTTCAATGCGTTCCTGTAATTTTCATATTCTTAGCTCACCCTGAGATTTTTACCCCCACTGAATTTTAAGAATCTGTGAATTTTGGTGCAGTAAGTACGGCCTTATGTCTGACGTTTGATTTCTTACAAATATGAGTTCAGTTCTTTTGAATAGAATTGACGTTAAACACAACATGGAACTGTTTCATGAATACACTGCAACGTGCGTTCAACAATGACATCAAATAGACCTTTGCCAGGAGATTATAATTTATGGCCCAGTTCGGAAATGAATGAAATAAAAAAAAAAACGATGTGAAGCGTATCTGGATATTTGCGAAACACCTACCTACCTACACATTAACTTAAAAAAAATAAAACAATAATCGCCAAAATGCGAATTTCAAATTTGAAACCTGTTCTTTCTAATTTATTCCTAATCCGATTTTTACGAGCTTCATATATGAGTATAGTTATGCATATTTCATTGAAATTTTGTTGGCAGAATACAAAAAAAAATCACAAAAACAATGACCTCCGCAAAATTCACTTCATGCTTTGCACAAACAAAGCAAACAAAATGTTCGCAAACAAACAAAGAATTTACCCCGAAAAAGAAGAGACTAAATAAAATACGAGTATCGTCTGGCTACCTGAGCAGCACTGATCTTTTTCATAACCCGATCCACTTTAGAGTACGATTCTGGTTCTGGGTTTTCCTTGTCGGCGATAATGAACATTCCCAAATTCTCCATGCTTTTTTTTATTCAATCTCTTGTCGAATGAAAAGGAAGAACCAAACTCACCTGAACTAATTTTCGTTCCGGGCACTGCACCTGCACTCCGCACCACATTCGATGATGAATAATTCCTAGAACTCAGCATCAGTGTCGTTCCTCCGCCATGAGCAGCGGCCGAGATTGTTTCCAAACAAGCAGACGCTGCCAAAATGAATAATAATCCAATGAAGGGAAGATCACGAACGCGATGCTTCCTTTTTCGCCTTTTACTTTGGTGTCTGTCCAAACCTAAACGAAATGATCTACAAGAGATTATTGGAAGACCGATTTTTTTAGCCATGTTGCTATTGTAGCTGCTGACGACCGTATTTCCGGAGAAATGCTGGGCATAACAACCGATAAGAAATAGCCCCAGCAATACAATAAAAAGTGATCTACAACACTGGTATTCCTTTTTTGTTTTCTTAATTTTGTTATAACTGTTAAATGCCGTAAATACTTCATGTAAACTCAAAACCTAAATGACTTGCCCAATCAATACTTCATTAATCTTGCACAATACACAACACAGATACGAGATCGACGACAAGTGATCTTCACTCCCTCCTATGACGCTAGAAGAGGACTTGTGCACTTATTCGAGCCGTCCGGTCCCACGTTCACAACCCGCACTAAAGATTCCTTTTGCAAGCAGGAAATAGCATGGAGAACACAAACGATCTGGGATCGTTTTCACTGTTGTGTATGTATTCACTGGATGTGACTTAATAAACTACCAAGGAGCACTATCGAACGTTGGTAATTAACAACATGACATCTCTCCCCGAACGAGATGCAATCATCATCACATCACTTCACCCCGACACGAAAAATCCCATTCATTTTAGCACATCTGGCAGAAGCAGCGGCAGCCACCAGTGCTGCACTGGTGTGCTGATCTTTAGCAATTCCACATGCGATCTTGCACAGCACCCCCGGCTGGCTGGAAGAAATGATTCACCTCAAAACGTTACACTGCCGCAGGGTAATTTATCCCACACCGCGCCTGCGATCTACAAGAACGGTTTAAAGAAAATGAGATGATATCATGATCGCGATCACTCGATAACAATAGTTAGGTTCCACTAGGATCACTGTCTAACAAGGTAAATTTCTCAATCAGTTGGTCCACTGATTTAAATTTTTATTGAGGTTTTTTTTAATGCACAGCGAGGAGATTTGTACACCAAGAACGAGACTTGGTGACCACGATCAGCGTTGCGCGAGAAGACAAACGTGTTGAACAGCGGCAGCACCCACACTTGGGAGAAACTCAAAGAAGACTGAACTCGGCGCGATCATGTACATGTTGTGTTGAAGCTTGAAGGCAAAATGTTTGATTTTGATTATTTGTTTTTGGTTTGAACAAGTTGGATTGACAGTTGGTTTTGGTTGAGGTTGATTGCGAACACGTTGAGGTTGAGTGGTTTGAAGTACGAATAGAGTTACCAAGTGCCGCGTTAATCTTGATTTCGATGAAAGAAAATTAAAAGCATTTTTAATTATTATTTATCATGCTGAGTTCACAGAATATTTAAAAAAGGCGACAACCTGTAGAATGAAAAACAATGAACGCGTTATTTTTAATTTGAAAAGACTTTTGTGTCACTTTCCTAGATGTCATATAGATATTTATAAACCAGATGAAGCAGTTCCTCAGATACGTACGAATATGGATTGATTTCACAAATAAAGAGCCTTTTCACATTGGAGTAGAATTAGAAATGATATTTGAAGCGTGTTCCACCACTTTCTCCACAGAGGATAAATTAATCTATCAACATTAATATTCTTCTTCGATAACTTAGTTTTTAAAATCCTTTTTCCTTAGCAAAATATGTATGAAATAAAAGACACGAAAACAGGACAATATCCTCACTTAACAACACATGCGACGCAACAATGGCAATCCGTGGAAAATGCAACACAGCTAGTACTGCTTCCCAAGTTGATATGGAAAGATATATACCGGGAATCCTACAACAAATCCTTAACTCGGAACTCGGAAAACTGCGTGAGGCAAATACTGTGCCAAGGATAGAGGAACTGATGGAAATAATCAAAAAAGCTTCACCGCTAAACCGACCAAAGACCTCAATCCATATCAATAAACAAAAGTGGTTTGATATCGAGTGTATGCGAGCTAGAAAAACAGCATTCGCTTTCCTTAAGTTGTTACGGAAGAAAAATTGTAGCACATTTAAAGTTCTGTATGCGACCGCAAATAAAAAATTCAAGCAACTTTGCCATGCAAAAAAGGTAGATTTCGACGAACAAAATATAGCCTTGATAAATGGGTCAAGGTCATCAGGTGAATTTTGGAAAGCAGTTAAGCTTATAAATGGAAAAACCAATTTAATTTCATTGGGATTTCAAGCAGAGCAGTTAAGAGACCATTTTAAAACACTTCTCAATGCACCGCAAATATCCCCGTCCTTTGAATATGCCGACAGTTGATGAACACTTAGACCTACCATTTTCCGTCTCTGAAGTTGAAGTCGTCATCGAGAATTCGAAGAAAAATAAAGCACCAGGAATTGACCGTATTCCGTTTGAATATTATAAAAATTGCACGCCGGAATTCTTATCAGCTCTTACACAAGAATTCAATAGAATATTCGCAACCGCCGATGTACCCGAGTGTTTTCAGAAAGCAATCATTTTTCCATTGCACAAAAAGGGAAACTACGACGATCCAGCAAACTACAGAGGAATCTCGTTCTTAAACACATCCGCCAAGTTATTTGCCAGTTTGCTTTTTAATAGAATTACGGAGTGGGTGGAAAATAAGAAAGTCTTAAAGTAGTTTCAAGCTGGTTTTCGAAGAAACTATTCTACAATAGACCAAATATTCTAGCTGGTAAATATTGCAGAGATATATAAAACAAGGCGTAAAAAATTGTATGCCTTCTTCGTGGATTTTCGTGCAGCCTTTGACTCTATCCCTCGAGAAATGCTTTTTTATAAGCTACACAAGTATGCAATTTCGTCACAGGTGGTTAATGCTTTAAGAGCCATGTACAAAAATAATAAAGCATGTGTCTGGGATGGTAATAATTTATCAGAGGATTTTGAAACCTCAATGGGCGTCAAACAAGGTTGCGTACTTAGCACACTACTGTTTACTCTGTACATAAATGACATAACGGACGACGTTAGGGGTGGAATTGAACTCAGTGGCACCTATATTCCGGCACTAATGTTTGCAGACGATATCGTTTTTCTCGCTAATACAATAGATACCATGCAGTTAATGATCAACAGACTAGACACCTATTGCAAAACATGGAATTTAACTGTAAACTTAGAAAAGTCAAAGATGATGATATTTAGAGATGGTGGAGGTAGGTACTCTCGCAGCGAAAAATGGAACTATCAAGATGAGCAGATTGAGATAGTTAAACAATACAAGTACCTTGGAGTTGTGATTACGCCGACCTTAAGTATGAGTAAACACCTTAAAGTTAAGCTTGCAGAAGCTAAAAGGGCGATTTGTGCTGTCTGGGGAAATTGCATAAACAACAAACAAGTTTCTCATACCTCGAAGCAGAAAATATTTCGTGCCACAGCATTTTCTATTCTACTCTATGCAACACAAGTTTGGGGTTACTGCGCGTTCGATCTCGTGGAAAAGTTCCTCCGCTATTTTCTAAAGCGGCTCTTTAAATTTCCGAGTAGTTCCCCCAATTATATGCTACACCTGGAGACTGGAGTGGCCCCCCTGTTCATGGATACTCTTAAACTGCACTTGGACTATATTGTAAAAGTCAATGCGATGAGCCAGGAAAGAATACCTCGGTTAGTACTGTCCCAAATGATAAATAAGAGGGTGAGATGTGTCCAAGAATGGGAAACACTAGGATTAGAATGCGGTTACAGCCTTAGTTTTACTCCAAATGAGCAACGGACTTCCCTACAACAAAAAGTAAACATATTTTTAAAGAAAACTGGTCACAGAATCTATGACAGCTTTGTGAAAGAAGCCCAGTCATCTCAATATAGAGCTTACTACAGCAAGATGAACCATTGCTTACGAGAAAGGACGTATTTTTTGAGCAGTTACTCGGTAGACAAGATAAGTACTATCTTTAAGTTGAGAGACGAACTTATTAAGCTCAACTTTATACCGCACCGACCAGAGCTTCCAGTTTTGTGCAGTCTTTGCAATCTTAACGAACGAGAAGATGTGTTGCACTTTATTGCGAAATGCCCAATACTTAAGGAGTTTCGTACCAATTTCTTCAATGCCCAGACACTTGGGTTGGAAGAAGCAATCCATATCTTGAATGGTGAAAGAGGTTGGGACTTACTTTACAACTACGCAGTAATCGCACTTCGCTACAGGAACTGCATATTGGAAGAAAATTTTTAATGAACTAGCACTTTATATTACTTTATATCACTAATGTATCAAACATAAGAAATAGGATTAATAATGTAACTTTTTTATAAAAGTCAATCTGGTAGACGGCCTATTAGCCAAACCATATACACTAAGTATAAAATATTGTTAAACATTTCACTGAAAATAAAATAGTCTTTTAAACTAACAATGGCAATCTCAAAAATAGTCAGTTGCTTAGTTTCAGCAGAGGGAACCCCAAAAATTAAGTCTCAGCAATTTGAAAATAAAAATCACGTTCCACTGATGGAACCCTCGTAGACGATGTGAAAATGGCTATCATTACACGCTGCTCATTGGAATTTTCAACTTAACACATTTTCAAGCTTAAACACTTAAAACAGATTATGTAAGACTAGCTGAACCGTGCTCGCCTTGCTTCGCCCCCCCTGCCACTGTTAAGGCAAAACAAATTGTACTAGAGATGAGTGGCGAATTATTTTTCCGAATTCACCCACTTACGTATAGAGGTGGAATTACAAAAAATCCTCCTCTCAGCCACAACACAACACATACACGATCTGCAACGAGGACGGAGAATTAGCAGAACACATTTTGTGTCACTGTTACTGTTTAGTTTTATTTTTACTGTTTAGTTAGACCTCGCTATCGTCATTTAGCCAAAATTTACCTCGAGCCTGAGTGCCCCAAGCTTTAATTTATAGTCACACATTGGTGACTCGGAAAAAAATAATTTTTTTTACTGTTTAGTTTAAGCTTGTTGTTAAAAAATTATTTTTTTATCTTAATATTTATTTTCTACTTTCTAGTATGTATATGTATCTGAATTTTTTTTACAAATTTTCGTCTATACGTATATTAGCTTGGGTGGGTTGGATATGAGAAAGTTTACTCAGAATGTTTGAGATTCTACCCTTTCATTTGATACCCATGCCATGGTGGTTGTAAAGAAATGTAATTCGCCATCTTGGGGCGCCCACCATATTGAATTTAGAATGACGTCACACATATTTAGGAGGTCGTGAAGATAATGGTAATCCTCCATCTTTGGACGTCCGCCATATTAGATTTACAAGGTCATAAAATATACTATATTGAGTTGTCACCGGATACGCAAAATTTCAGGATGATCGGATATCTGGAAGTGGGCGTTCAATCGAATCCCAAACTCCGCCCGCACAGAAATTGAAGTTAAAAAAGCGTCCGCCATATTGGATTAACAACGTCATCGAATAACCCATATTGTATTGTCTCCGGAACTATAATACGTGTGCAAAATTTCAGGATGATCGGATATCTGGAAGTGGGTGTAAAATCGATTCCCAGATTCCGCCCTCACAGAAATTTCACAGAAATTGAAGTTAAAAAAGCGTCCGCCATATTGTATTTATAACGTCATCAAATAGCTCATATTATATTGTCTATAGAACTATATACGTGTGCAAAATTTCAGGATGATCGGATATCTGGAAGTGGGTGTAAAATCGATTCCCAGATTCCGCCCTCACAAAAGTGAAGTTAATATAAAGCTTGTAATAACTAAAATCACTTCATCTAGCTTACTGACCCTTAGCGACACTCTAGGCAACTCTATTAATTCAAGCGATTGCCTTTCGGCCTTAAACTAACTATATTACGACTAAGCTAATCTACCACTTATATTTAATTCCTAGGAAAGGTTGGAAAACTTGGAGTCATTAGAAATTGTTTATTCTTCTTGAAACTATAAAAACTTAATCTACCTAAAATACCCTAAGCCTATTTAACCTAAACTAATTGTAATCAGGGTGGCAAGCATTCGTTGCCTAGTGCACCGAGTTGTTACCATCCTGATTGCGTCATCAAGTGCTTGGACATCGCCATTACTATGCCCCTTCGCGGCACCGAGAACTGAGCGAGGCCGCAGCGTCCGGCCCGGCTACTCCACGACCACCCCCTAGCTCACATTAACCTATGTACCTAATCTAACTTAAAAACTAGAATGTTACAGAAGTAACGCACCGACCTGAGAGAGCCATCGACCTCCTCCTCCTCAATAAGTTAGCAAAATTCGGTGTATTACTTTTCAGTATTCCCTTCATCGCGGTCCGCAATTGCGGTATTTAAACGGAGAACCTCATGAGAATTGGCGTCGTAGCCGTAATGGATAAGCCGCTTATCTCGCGCACCGCGATGGTGGTAGTACAATACCGGAATAGGAACCATCCCTTTTTGCAGTAAACCTCTAGAATCGATATGAAGAAATACCTCTGGTGGGATAGAGCCAGATCAACGCGTAAGGTGAATTTGTAAACGTCAACTGCATGACAATGATTACGATCAAGAATTCGAAAACGTTTTGACACGTCCGTCAACAATTCAACAATTCGAAATCCTATTGCCACTGCAGCTTATCGCAATATATCGTGCAAAAGTGCATTCGATTTTACATTTATGCGCGCTTGACGTGATCGTCTTGCAATGGACGTTTATGAATGCACCAGACTCTCGTGGTACATACATATATTAGGGTAATAAGCCCGAAGATTAGGCTATTGTTGCTGGTCACCACCATCCCAATGTGCCTTCGAATCGCTTAGGGAAATTGTCAATCCTGTTCAATTGTGGCCCATTTATATGGCCTTGTTGGGATAATATTTTATGTACTGTGACTCTGGTGCTCTGTAAAATCTGAGACAGGTCCTAAGGCACTGCCTCCCAAACACCCGAATCTTTTCCATGTAGCAAGGCGATACATTGAACTACACCGGACAACCATTTATGCTATAATTGGTCTGATTAGGACAACGTAAGAATAGACCTTCATCCTGGAGTCAAGTTGACTGCTGTGAAACAGTCTTCTTGTCAACACAAAGGCCCTCTGATCCCCAGCGGGACTAGCATCTATATGTACCTACTGGTCAAGCCAGATACCGAGATATCTAACCACACTTTTCACAGCCAACTTTCGCCCGAGCTGTCCAATCCAATGATGGCAATTTTTTTCCAGTTATTTCTGGTATTCCTAGAATGGAGTTCTGAACAGAATTGTTTCCGTCTTTTGGAAGTTGATCTTCATCTTCCATTCGTCGCAATAAACTTTAATTAGATCGAAGTCACGCAGTCCGACGCACTTATCACTACACCACGGTGTTCAAGCCATGATATTTGGTTTATATAAGTAGATGATCACCACTTTGAGCAGCCTATCTATCTATTCGAGATCTGTATTTCTTCCATCATTGATTATTTTCACTTTTTTTGTCGGAAAAGGGAAGAACAAAAGTGGTGTCCATCATCAGCTCAGACGGCTTCGCAAATTGCACTTTGTAGGCTCTTCAGTAAGATCAGCAACACGCTCCAGCCCATCTTCTGAACATGGCCGCAAAAAAAAAAAAAACTAAAAACCACTTAATTCAAGTTTAAAAAAAAAATTTAAAAAAAAAACTGGTCCATCACGTTCATAGCAAAAAACTATTGATAAATGAAATGATAATTAAATTAGAAACCGTCTTGTATCGCATAATAGCCTTAGACTACATTTGTAACACCGCTGTCACGGTTTACAATCAGTCCGTCCCCCACCTTAGGTTCAACCGAGTTCAGATGAAAAAGTAATGTTTATGTTCATTACCCTCTCGTCAACTTACATCAGAGATTTATTATAGTTTTATGTGAATGATATCACCTATCCATGTTTGTTCATCCCATTACAACAATTTTTGTTTATGCTCACTAACGTGTTAATTTAATTTACAATTTGGTATTTCTGAGCGTTGGCCATACGTCCCCGTGAACGAATCATGATTTTACATTTCCTGCTTAGACTGTAGCTATACTAAGTAGTTTATTGCATTATAAGTGAAAATAACATTAAAAGCCGGCCAAGATTAAAGTTCATTGGACTTAAAGATTAGACTTCTAATCTCTTCGAATTCACGTGCAGTACTAGAAATCTAAATGAAATGATTTTTGTCTACTGATTTTGCTGTCAAAAGACGAGATTTATTGTACAGTTTAACAAAATACAAATAAAAAAGGATGTTAAAGAGCACAGGACAACAGGGACAGGGTACGCATAGGCAACTCATCTATAAAAGGCTAACAATATGAAACCATTTGATTTTAAAAGAAATTCCTAAATATCTTAACCACCGCATGTACCCATCGCGGTACCGGTCGCGTGGTTATCTCCGCCTCTGCCGTTGATGCTAAACTGTATAATTTATCAGCTTCTTCCTGAAGTCTAGTCTGTAGCGATTCGTTTGATGTCACCAGGCATACTTGCGTTTCTAGATCACGGTTCACTGATCGCTCACCAAAATTCGATGATCCTATTAGGGTTAGATTAGGGTAAACTGAGTTGGGTAGATAGTACCTGTAACAAGAGAATCCAAATAAGGTGTTTTCATAGACGATGAGTATACTCGTATACTTACCACAATCCTTTTGCGTGGTAACTCCAGCCTTCTTTTTCGTATTCGAAGAAATTCACTCGGTGGTCTTGTTGTGCTCTTTGCAGATTCTCATAAAAGTGTTTGGCTATTAGCGTGTATGCGGCTGGAATACTACCGGCAGGGCCATTTGCTCCCTGGAAACCATTCGCCTAAAACAAAATTAAAATAAGCCACCTATGGACATAGGCCTTTAATAGAATCTACTTACATTTGGATGAGCCATTAGGATACTGCATTGTGCTAAACAATCACTTGTGATCGTATCCATGTAGTCCTGGGTTAAATTAAAATATCCTGTTGCTAGTTTTAGTCTAGAGCCCATCACGGCAGAGGAAAGCAGCTGTTTTGTTACGATGCTATCGTGATGAATACCGATTTGGCCCATCTCGATAAGCGGGAAAATCCATGTATCTGCATCTAAAAACAAAAATAAAAGAACGCCATGTGCAAGCATGTATATTTGGCTAATAGTTTGGTGATTTTGTTTTAATCTAAATTCAACTTAGTCGTCATGATATTTGCAATTAACTATATCAATGTCAATGGTAATCTGAATTTTATTTGTTGTTTCAGAAATATCAACAAAGCTAGAGCGACTGGAATATATTTTATTCCGAAACTAAGCCAAATTGCATCGTTATCAGCTTTTTATTGAAAATATTATGTAAACTGTAAATGATAAACATATGTGTACGTATCGCCCCATATCTTCAGCTTTTAATAGACATAGGCAACGATAGAGTAAAAATTTCCCATCACTAAAAAAAGTCTTACGCATTCTATACGGTATTCACACCAGGGCAAAACAGCTAATTTCGTTGCGAATTTCCAAATTATGCTCGAAATGAGATAATTTCCCATACGAATTGACACATCGAAGTTATCTCATTTCAACATAATTTCGTTGAAATTCGTTCAAAATTATGTGAAAATAAAATCGAACAAACTTAACTTGAATGCAGTTGAATGATTCTGAATGACAATGACAGAACAAATTAATAAGGGAATATTAAAGTTTTCGGTGCGCAAAGATTAAACAACGGATTCTTATTGATCTCGGTGATCTAAACACAAAAGAAAAATTATTCAGTACTAAAAAAAAAAATATATCGCTAATTTAGGAGATATTTAGTGTTTAGTAGTTATTTCCGTAAATGAACTATGTGGTTGAGATTACAATTGTCAAAGCTACTGGCCCCGTTCAGCACAAGTAACTGATATAAAAACGAAAAATATAATGGAATAACATACAAAACACAAATATCTCATGGAATGGTTTAATAAATATGGGATGTTATCTGAAAAAAAGAAATTAAAGTTGTACGCCGCGTAGAGGCACTCTGATCAACTGCATGTGGAGCCAAAGAGCGTCGGCCATAAGATTCGTGCATACACAATATCTGTCCATTTATTTGAGCTCCGCGCCCATTGGGGCACTTTTCTACAGTCGGCTCTATAGTCGACTTGATATCCACGTGAGTGCCTGACAATTGTTGAAATACCCGGAGTGGCAAGACCCACCCGAAAAGTGATATTTTAACATACTAACCCGAGGCAGCGCCGCATCTATCCAATGTTAGCTATATAAAAGTCGACTTTATCTACCCAACTGTTAAACAATAACATTCAACTATTATTATTACTATACGTTATACCTATACTTATGTATATAAAAAAAAAAATTTTATATTAAAACATTTTATAACATGGCACCGTCATAGATTTACTATCGGAACTGAATGCATCCATTCACGAAATTAGCAAGCGTAGGTATGAACACTTTTTATTTGAAACTCAAAATTATCTCATTTCGACGCTAGTGTGAATCCCATACACTCAACAAATTTCTTCTGGTAGAAAATAAACTAGCTGTCAAAGTCAGCTGTCCCATTTTGTTTTGAATTATTTGCATCCATTGACATATTAGCCGTGTTTTATTATCCCCGTGATCTGATCCGGATCAGATCAGAATAATAAAACAAACCAGATCAAAGTTCTGTGTTGTGGTGATTGCACAAGCTAAGTTCATTTTGACATTTAGTGCGAAGTTGCCATGCGAATGAATATTTTCTTTTAGATGAAAACTGAATGCGCTTGTTTTATTTTTTAGGAGGAAATTGTAAATTTTGATTAACAGATACCGAATGAGAATAATATTTTGCAGCTATAATTTCAGTTTCACATCGCTTAGATTTCATTATGAGCAGAAAAATTAATTTATTCGAACAAAATAACATTAATGATATTTGGATTGCCAATAATATTTTTATATTCTAATCTGGCAACATTTACCCTTGGCAATTGTCGATAATACAGCAACATTCACAAACGTAAGTGTACCATAGTGAGAAATAGTCGAACTAATTTTTGGATCACGAAAATTGATCTTGACAAGAAGCAAGATCTCGGATTGTTGTTGTAATGCACACAAACTTATTTGTTGATCTGATCCGGATCAGATCATGGGGATAATAAAACACAGCTATTATATATGGACTGCTAGTACCCAACTTCGCGTTGGTTCCAACATAAGCACTAGCCCTCTTGTTTCGTAGCGGAGAAATGTGGAAACTTGGACTGTGTTTGAATTCACGAAAGCCGTTGGTTTGTGATTTAAGTATTTTTTTAATAAATAGTGAGAAGTTGTACTGCATTATAAAGCAAAAACACAAAGTATTAATCAACACAAAACATGAATTCCAAATAAATTTAACATATTCACCCCTGTGATGAATTCCGACCGGTTTGAAAACGGACGGAATTATAAGGGAAGAATTCAAAATTAACGGATTTTTCCGAATTCATCCCTTGTAATTTCGTCCGTTTTCAAACCGGTCGGAATTCATCACAGGGGCGATTTATCTAGTTTATGGGTCAATAAAGAAAAGTAACGGCTTTTTCAAATTTTGTATTGAAATTTTGGTTGTTTGCATCATTGACATACTAGGTCTGTTCCCGTACTTTCTGCACTAAAATTTATGGATTCTCAAATTTCAAGGAGTGGGGGTAAACATCTGTCAGAGAGAGGAAAAAGTGTGCAAAAGTACGGGAACGGATTGAACAACAAAACATGGAAAATGTATGTGATTTGACAGATTTGACAGTTGGCTTAATGCTGTCCAAAGCAGCCCAAAGAAATTCGTTGGGCTGAATTCGGCAGCATGAGTAAATTTCTTACTCTCTACGAAAAATCTTCGTACAGGAACAGGATTTGACTGATTTTCGTAGTTTTGTGCTGTTTTCGGCTGTTTTGGACAGGTGCGGGAACAGACCTATTATACATAATGGACTGCCAGTGAAATATCATTTTCATACATCGTCTGCGGACAATTTGGTTCCAAAATAACTAGCGCCACGTGTTTCGTAGGGACAGCAAAGTGAAATAATTATCCCCCATCAAACAAATTTTACATAGAAACGTTGGCAATCTATTGCCCTTACGAGTTACTGCGAAAACACGTTACATTTTAACAGATGCCACTACCATTAATTCAAAGAAAAATAGCCGTTTGTGACTCATAAACTGGATAAATATGGTAAATTTATATCGAATTCATTGTTTCCATTTATTAATATCTTGTTTCGTTGCTTAAATCGTAAACCAACGGCTAACGTGAATTCAAACACAACGCAAGTTTCCACATTTCTCCGCTACGAAACAAGAGGGCTAGTGCTTATGTTATACATACCTGGGATATCAGCAAGAGTGGACTTTTCTGTAAAATCCTTTACTTTTTTTTAATTTTGCCTTACTCTGAGAAAATTTTACCCCCACTCCATGAAATTTAATAACTTACTATTTTTGGAGCAGAAAGTAAAGGAACAGACCTATTATCAGTCAGCAAACTAAATAGCATCTGTCCACGGCCTAGGAGTATAAAACTCTTGGAGTGAATACACAAAGGATACCCTATGAATACTCTACAAAGTAGAGGTGGAGAAATTTCGATAGTGAGTGCCATCGATAGTTCTGGATAGTTGGCTTATGACTATCGATAGTTATCGATATTATATCGATAGTTTTTTGCTCTCAATGGTTACATTAAAAAAAAGTTAAATGCACCATATTAAATAAGCTTTTCTCATCAAGAGAGATTAGATTCTAAGTAATAATGCTCCTATTCCTCGTTGCGTTACGTTTTAAAGTTTTGACAAAGGCAAACCTAGCTTAACAATATTGTTAAGTTAAAACCATTTTGACAATTGGCTTATTAGATCGGGATCCTCTGTGAAATATATGTGTATGTACATATATGAAATATACTCCGTTCATTAGATATCGACCAGTTAAAGAAATTTGTGAAATGCTATACTTAAATGGCTATCGAAAATAATCGATAGCGGTCAAAACGTATCGATTGAAACTCCAAAGCACTGATTCTACCAATTCTGCTATATAGTGCAGCCTTCTGGATCATGTCAATCTTCAGAATCCAAAGAGCGAGAACCACAAGAGGACAGCAAATAATTACCTATGCCGGGTTTCATGCATTCAACAATCTACCGCAAGAAATAAAGAATGAGTCAAACATTTTTGTATTTAAAAGAAAAATTATTGAATATATAAGAACAAATAACGTAATAGACCAAACTTAAAAAAGAAACTAATGTAACAGTTTGTAGAAACTAAATTAATAAACACACAAATAATGTACTTTTAAGAAATATTACAATAACTATTAGGAATAATTATTTTAAATATGTAAATATGTAAAACAAAATGGCTTTAAAGCTAAATAAATATCATTCATTCATTCATTCATTCATGAAAGGAGGTTGAATTGTCTCAAGCAGACAACCCCATAATTAAGTTAATAGGTAAGTACTCATCTAAGTCTAGCGAAGCAATTCAGGACAAACAACAGACACAGGAAATGAAGTTCCCTTTGTTTACATATTATATCCATCTATACATAAAAAAAAAACGAGCAAAATTACTTAACTCGGATGTCTGATAGAGTGAGTATACACAGTATCACTATCACTTGCCGTGAAAAGCCCGCTAAGCCATTCTACGTATTTGTGCAGCAGCAATCTAATTAAGTTATCTTGACTCTCCTTGCTTCCTACTCAAGTTAATAGCTAAATTTTATATTATTCGGTTTAGACTGATTATTTTATATTCTTACTCAAAACAAATACGAGTGCTAGTGCCAGACATCAGCATCTATGTCACTAAGCAAATTATTTTCTTTATAACTATTTAAACAGCACTGTGTCTGGTTATAAAAACATTAAAGTTAATTTACATTTATTAACTTTGTTTACTGTGTCGTACACAATTCTTTCCAAACAAATAAGCTACACAATTCAAAATGGAGATGACTCAGGGCGAGTTTGAATACAAATCCAAACACAAATTTAATTTTCTCACCTTCAGATCAAAAAATTAAAACAAACACATTCATTTATGATCACTCTTCACTAACCTGGTCTTCTATCCAAAGCTGCCTTTTGTTTATTAAAGATATCCTGGAAAAAATCCGTTATCCGAAGCTTAGCTGTACGCATAAAAGCATCCTTATCACCTTCATATGGCAATACCGACCAGTTCTTGTGTAATTCAACCTCGGAATCCTGCCGCACCGATAAACTGAACTCTTGAACTTTGGCAATAAATTTGGCATAGAAATCCGCTAAACTTTGGTCCTCAATCAGGATATATCGATCCTGTCGATTCGTGAAGTAATCATTGGACAAATTCGCTCCGCTAATCATAACCGAATTATCAAATAGGTAAACTTTCATGTGTTGCAGTCCCAGCAATTCGTTCCATCGAGGTGGAGCAAATCGTTTCGTCATGCCTCGCAGATCTGGTGTATGATACATCGACAGGGAAACATTCTTATGAAATTCCGTCAGTAATGGCATGAGCATCGTCTTCGAGTTGACTTCACCCCGTGTCCCACGGGTGAAATCCAATAGAACATTAACCTTCAATGCGTCATTCTTTTGTAGATTTGTTTTGATTGTCTGCACAAATGCAGTCTCAAGACTGCCAGTTCCCAGGTACAAACTAGCAAGGACTATTCGCTCCTTTGCTTCGGCACACTTTTGCACGAGTGTTTCGTAGAATTTACTTGGATCGTTAATTATTTCAATTTGATCGCCATGCAAAGGAAAGCATGGAGTATGTGCGTACAACCACGAAAGACTTTCCAATCCCGGCGCGCTAAAAGTCTGTGCTATCTTTGGGGTATTAAATATGAAATCGGGTGATACAGCGAGCTGTTGATCTATGAACGTTGCAAAGAAACGACGGAACATTTTTCTTCTTCTTTGACTTTCAGTATCGAATTTATGAATAAAATTTATTTAGTTTTTACTAGCGGGCTATCGAAAATAAACGGATGGTGTGGCGAATTTTAACTTTTTCTCGCGTTTTTCATTGTTAAAGAGGAATTTTCTTCGTTTTTTGGACGCAAAAAACGTATGAAAGTTAAGAGAGATCGTCGAAGAACAATTAAAAAATACGTTCGTAGGCGAGAAACTGTCAAATGTCATGCTGGCGTTAAGTAAGCTCCGGAGCAACAGCTGACTTTGACAGTTTACATGTTGCATAAATGCTTTTTTGTAGTTAAGGCATGTCTACATTGGTGTGGTAGATATAATGCTCTATGTCTCTATGAGATCGATTCGGTGTCTATTGTCTTGCAATCTGAACAAATGCGAAATCCTTTTTACGTCGGTCCCCATAGGAAATTTCTACCCTAATGACAACGTATGGAAATCGTATGGTGTGTGTGCTGTGTACAACCGTTGTACAACCATGGTATAAATTTCATTTTCGTTTGTGATTTTGTAGGTGAATGTGTATGGGATGTCTACAGCAAGGAGTACAGTAACAAATGTTTACGAGAAGATTCCTTGGAAAAATTAAGGGAAGAGTGTTCGGAGCTGATCCGGCTGCTGATAAATTCAAATATCATATTTTTACAAATTAAAAATTTTCTTTTTGACATAATCACTCAACTACAGCTGAAGAATGAATGAAACAAAATTCTGGTTGTATGGAAATCGCACGCAAATTGTATAGTGTGTGTGCTACATACAACGGTTGTACCGATATCGGTACGACTCGCGGTTGTACAACGATTGTATCGTGTATTCCCAGCTTAACTTTAAAATTTGTGGAAACAACCGCAACCACGACATGAAACGGTAGACCAAAAGAGACATTTTCTCCAAGTGAATAGGTACCTATTTCCTTTAAATTTGCAATTGTATGGCAACAAATAAAACGGACAATCTTCGAACGCCTTTCCTCTCGTAACGTAATAACAAGTTGATGTCTAGGATACATTACGCTACGCCATTTGACATCCACCGTCAAACATGTAAACGTCAATGGAAGTGACAAAAGTTTTCTTATAAACGTCATTTTCTTCAATTTATTTTTGTGCAGTATTTTCCATCCGATCAGATATTACTTTCTCGACAAAAATGAATAAATATATAAATCTATTGTTGATAGTTTTATTGCAGACAATACTTTGTGGTGAGTACATCCAGATTTAATTAAATTTGTGTTTAACAAAAACAGTTGCTAATGCACTCGCGCGAAATAATTGGTAGGCGTCGCTTAAGGGTTTCTTCTGTGTTTTGCAAATAAAAACTTCGCGCCGAGGGCTGTCGTAAAATGTTATTTACCTCATAAATCATTTACTTTTATGTCCACTTGAACACCGGCCAAGTATCTGACCCACAATTTGCAAGATACAAAGAAAGCATACATCAATTGAGTCCAACAATTTTGTGGACACAGAAAAAGTGCCACCACTCTTGGAAGTGACTCACTGAAATTGATGCTGATGCATTTGTTTCGAGTGGCCATGAAGTTGTTTCTTGGATTTATCGTTTATTTTAGGTGAGTGCTGGGAAAGGGTGAGAGGTGAATTATATCGTGGGAGGCAAAAATACCGTTCGTGTGGAACTGAACTGAACTGTGGTTGTTTTTATTCTCCCACATCTTCCAATAGACTAGAATGCAGTTTAAAATATAAAAAAAAATATAAAAACGTAGACGCCGAGGAGCCACTAGAGAAATGATAAGCCAGCATCATCAGTTCCTATTTACAGAAATCTGTCGCTGTCGCCTGACAATCGCAATTGATTTCTCTGATTATATGTATGTATGTACATACGACTAGATTATTCCATCACAGTCACAGGTGGTCACGACCCGCATCTATGAAATTGTAATTTTCTTTATTGAGTTATTACAGTCAACTGTAAAGTGTGCTAATTTTAGAATGAAAATTAAATGATCATTATCTACAAGGGGAAAAGGAATACTCTCCCTTTCGCGTTATTTTGTTTGGTGCCCATTAAAGTTTTGCGTGAGCACTTAATTGCACAATTTTGTATGTGTGTATAGTCACTCTTGATTGTAAAATTAAACAATTGCTCTGCTTAAAATGTAAACCAGAGTCGCCGCATTGTTTTTCACTTTATTGCATCTTGAAGAAGTCTTAGGGAAATCTGACACTCTAAGTAAGGCCCCTGAGTCGAATCCAAAGCAGAGCAGGCAGGCTAATATAAAAATTAAAAAGTTATGGCAAAAGCTTATAGAAACATTTGTCGCAATTAAACATCTGCTGTTAGTCAGTGTAAGTTCTAGAGGTAATCGGTTCGTTCTGAGTTTACTTTCAATTGACTGAAACCCCTTTAGGTTACTCACTCATCTCCTTTGTTTATTTTCCAGTAAGTGCGGAAAGAACCCATGAGAAGATGTACCAATCGATAAGTGGAGCGAGTTGTATTCGCCGCTTAAATGGAACACATCAAACCGGATGCTCCTGTAAGTCTAGAAATATTGGAAATATTCTATAAAACTAACCAATTTTCATTTTAGCTTCATCCTCGGGTTCCGAAGGAGTTCTTCATGTTGTCAAAACGGTAGAAGACTTCGACTTTCTTTTAAACAGTCCCCCGTCGCCACCTTATGCGCCGGTAGTACCACCGCATTTGTTCACCCGCTCTAATATGCTGCGCCTTAAGAATGAAGGTGGAAAGAACATCTCTGTTGTGATAGTTGTCAATAGAACCGATAACATGACACAATTCAGTCACGAATTAACGTGTCCCAATCAATACAGTAACATCAACAATGACAGTTGCGATGCCACACGACCAGAAACTCTGTGGAATCCATTTGGCACAGGTTTACTGCATGAGGACTTTCCATTTCCAATTTACTACGTTGCGGATCCAGATGAAAAGAAGAAAGTCCTAGACTGCTTCGAGAAATTCAACAATTTCGATTATGAGACGCATGCAATTCGACCTTTGTGCAGCGTCGAAGTGAAATCATTCATGTCCGCAGCGGTCAGTTCGGAGGTTTGCATACGAAGGACGAATATCATAAATAATCTCAGTCCGACGAGGTTCTGTGACCCTTTGGAGGGTAGGAATATCTACGCGACTCTCTTTCCCAGAGACAATACAGTGGAGAAACGAGAGATTGATGCCACAGAGAAGTTTATCATGGTCACCACTCGATTGGATACGACTTCTATGTTCGATGGGGTTGGATTGGGCGCCATGGATTCTCTGTTGTCCTATGCAACGCTGGTCAATGTTGCCCACATGCTGGCGAAGCTTCTGCCGCAGCGTAAAAATGAAAAGTACAACATTCTCTTTGTAGTCTTCAATGGGGAGACATACGATTACATTGGCTCACAGCGGTTTGTCTACGATATCCAGAATATGGCGTTCCCTACTCGAAGCACTCGTACCAATCCGATTGGCTTTGAGAATATTGATCTTATGATCGACATCGGTGCGTTGGACGAGATGAATGAAATTAATCTGCATTCTGTGCAAAATCTGCAGTTAGCTTCGGAATTCCTCGGCAAGATCCGAAACTATTCGGCTGAATATGATTTGAAGGTCAAGTTTAACTCGGTGTTGAGTGACAATTTGCCGCCGACGTCTGCACAGTCTTTTCTAAAGGCGAATCTAACATTCCCAGCCGTGATACTGAACTCCAAGCCAGCGAATAAGTTCTATCACTCGATATATGATGACGGATGGAATATTGGATTTAGCTATGGGAACACTTCAATGGATTTCAGTGTGCTAATGGAAAATGAATTGGCACGGGATCACTTTCAAGTGGATTCGGTTCAAATGAAAATAAGGAACGTATCATCGGCCCTGGCCTTGGGACTATACGAAGTGTTGACAGGTGTGGTGTACGATGGAAACAAGCTGACTAATCCGATTTTGGTCGACGAGTTTCTGTTCTGCTTCTTGCAATCTGCTGATTGTCCCCTATTTAAGGCGGCATCATATCCAAGCCCTCAGTTAAGGTTACCTATTCCACCATTGAGGTTAGTTTTGGTTTATCCATTTGTTTTAATGGCGGTTTTCTAATATTATTACTTTTTTCATGTAAAGGTACATAAGCGTTCAAGGTGCAGCACAAGAAGCATCCGGATGGTCATACCGACTACTGGGCTATATTCTCTCACAGAAAATCACAGAGGTAAACAAAGAGAATTGCACACATCTGCCGCTACACTGGTTTGCTGGATACGATGGAAAAGGTGAATGCCGATTCACCACTCAAAATTACAGCGTCGCGATGAGTCCGGCCTTTTTGATCGATGGTAAGTCTTTGGTTTGGAGACCAATCGTTAATTGTTTTTAACACTTTCTCCTTAGATTACGATTGGAAATCCGGCCAATACTCGACTTGGACTGAATCTACTTGGTCACAGATCAGTGCCCGAATATTCCTAAGACCGTCAAAAGCTCATGAAATAGTCACCCTTTCGATTGGTATTGTCGTGACGATATTATCGTTCTGCATAGTTTACTTGATGAACAGCAGATCAGAGGTTTTATTTGAAGATGCTCCCACGAGATCATCGTAAGTTTGATTCGATTTTAACGTTGGTAACTCCTTTATTTTTGTTTTTTTTTCTGTTTGTTTTGTTGATGTTTAGATTGTAGTTCAATTTCATCATTTTCTTTTATATTACTCCCTTCTCATTTAGGATAACGGAACCAGCCGCTTGTTAGTTGTAATAAATGATATTAAAAAAAAAAAAAAAAAACAAGAAAGAAAAACTTAACAGAAAGACTGCCCTTACTTAGGCGAAACATGTAAAATAGGTTTTAAGTATTATTAACTTTTTATGGTCATCTTCTTTATATTCTTAGTTAGTGTTTTATGCTCTTATTAAATGTATTCCTCTGTTTAAACTTGCATATTCCTTCCTAGAAAAAGAGAAAACAAAAACTTGTAGTTGAATTAAATCATTTTTAACGCTTGAAGAATACAAATGTTCATTTTTGAACTCACACGGGAAACGAATTTAAAAACATTTGTATGCCTCACCTTCACCAACACACACATCCACGTCGTAACGACTTAACCTGTAGGAAATAGCTGATAGCCATTATATGCATATAGTTGAACTTATGATAGACGACAGACGATGATTGAATATTTAGAATGATAGATACGTTTTGCCTAATAGAATAAAATGCTTGTTAATAGTGAGTTTGGACTGAGAGAAGAAAAAAATCTAGAATTGTTTTCTTTTTTATTTCTCTTGATTCTACGAAAAGCTTTGCCGTGGAAATCGATATGAGGAATAAGCCACAGATATCGTTTATTAGATGCTGAATAGAATGAGACAGTTAACACTAACACTAAACACAGTTCGTTTATTAAATTAACAATAACAATAACAATAACAATAATAAACAATACATATACGAGTAGGAAAGAACAAAATATTAAAAAAAAAAAAAAAAAATCCTTTAGACGTTTACTCCTGGACTATGAAGAATTGATGATAATATAGTTTTATAATAATGCACGAGCAACATGTGGAATACCTACATATCGGGAGTTGGCTTTTAAGATATTCATAGAGTTGTTAGCAAGCAGGAAGTAGCAGTTATCGATCGTCGACCACGTCTTAAAAGATTGCAAATTGGATTTTATTAGTTTTCCAGCTGTTTTTTTTTTATCGCTCTCTTTATCGATCTCATAAACTAGAAAATAAGATATTTATCGTGCTGAACCGTTTATCTTGAAAGTTTTGATTATGTGTAAATCACTAAACTTTTCTCCGTCCCGAAAGGGTGAAGAGTGCTGGGCAGCTATAGGAAGTTATAGCGGGATTCCTCCTCCTCCTCATCCATGCAGCTGTGAGGCTGTGAAATAAGTCATTGGATGGGATTTCCATGCTTGCTGCCGTGTCTTCATATTGCACAATGACCTGTCAATACGCCAACTACGATTCCAATATATGCTCTGCTAATTTTTAACAGGCTGTAAGTTTTACGTCGATCTAGCTGAGGCCAAGTCTGCTTGGCGTGGCTACATGTATCAAGGTTATCTCGACTCGCCGCTCGGATTCGGCACAAAACTGTAGGTCCCTCCCATTCGTGCAAAAATAAAACACGCAAACACAAATGGTTGCGGGAAGTAGGCCCTGGTTCGGCCCTAACTGTAGCGGCATCTAAAGAAGAAGAAAGAAAGATTATATTTGAAATGTACATACATATGTAGCCATATGCAAACAGTTTTTAGTGGATTTGAAAATGATGACGTGAATCTAGTAATTAAAAATGTGCAACTCGCTTTGTGCATGGCGGCGATGCTGCAAATTCAATGTGAAATAGACATTATTTAAATGATCAGGAAATTTATATTTTCTATCGTCACTGTAATTGAACCGACACACGGTGGTCCCACGTCGAAGAAACACGGTCAGAGTAATAAAATTCTGTTTTTTGTGAAATTTCATCTTTTTTTGTTGAAACTAATCTTTGGGTTTTACAATGGTTTTTTTCAATAAATAAAACCATTCAAATTACAAGAGGAATATTGATAAAACAAATTTAAGAAAAAAATAAAGGAAATTCAATTGTACTCAAAACTTAATAAGTTCAAAATATCTTGAGACAAAAAAGCTCTTTTTTAAAAGGCAGTTTTGTTAATCCACTAATAAAAGGATTTGAATTAAGAAAACGACGATGCACGATATCGGTATTAGCCAAAACTCGCTATTTTGGGGCTGTGTTATAAACAAAAGCTTAATTTAAGGAGGTAGTCTACGAAAATTCTTAGGTTGCAGCTCGACGCAGCTGAATCATAGTTTTCAATAAACTACAGATTATTAGTCGAGTTCCACTTACGAATCCTTCAGAGAATTTCCTCCGCTGCCTCAGCAGAGATTTCTCTATTAAGTGGAGCAACATTCTCCGCAGAGGAGAAATTAATCTGTCAAAATTAGTATTCTTCTTCAATAACTACGTTTTCTAGATTCATTTACTTGAATTAAATAATGCAGAAATGAAAAACATGACAATTTTCTCACTTCACAGCATTTAGAACTATGGATTCCTTTCATAAAATGTCCAAAATAACCACATGCTCGGTTTTAACAGAAAGAGTGAGGAAACGAATCCAAAAAAATATAGTCTCAGCAAATGCAAACAAATCTCCCTTTCCTCAGTTGAGGAATCGTGTTCCACTTACGGATCGCTCGGAGATATCGGAGGGATTCGTAAGTGGAACTCCACTATTGAGACAAAAAAGCCCTCTTGAAGCAGTTTTGTCAATCCACTAATAAAAGGATTTGAATTAAGAAAACGACGATGCAAGAGATCGGTATTAGACAAAACTCGCCATTTTGGGGCTGTATTATAAATAAAAGCTTAATTTACGGAGGTAGTCTACGAAATTTCTTAGGTTGCAGCTCGACGCAGCTGAATTATAATTTTCAATAAACTACAGATTATTATTTACTTTATTTTGACATTAAATTTTTGTTTATCAGAGACCGGCAAAGTTGTTTAAAGTCTAATCATAATTTGATTTAATATAATTAAGAAGACGTTTTTAATAGTCGTCAAATGCATATTAATAGTAATGTAATTTTTGTTTGTGAAAGAAAGCACATCCCATGTTTTTTTTTAAATTCCATGACTTTAATACAACCAAAACTTAATAAAGAAGCGTACGTCTTCGACAAACTTGCAGGACTAATTGGGTAATTTTGACAAATCAGCGCAGCAAGCAAGCAACAAAAATAAAAGTACCGTTAGGGTTCAACAGTTAATTCTTATCATTCTTTTAACTTTGGACATTTGTTATCACAGAAACAAAAATAATATCTCAAGTTTTTAGTATTGACTTTTTTGAATTATGGCATACGGCGGTGCCACTGTGCGACGCAACCAAACTAAAAAGTCAACAAGATAAACTTAAATAAAACTCCACAGAATTTACTCGTGTAATTATTCCGACCAAACAAACATTAGGTTACCTGAAACTGTTCTCAATCGTTCAGGGGTATGTTCATAAGTCCACATAAAACCATCGAAACCAAGCAGAGTCCTAACCAGAAATACAAATTAATAATTAAAAAAAGAAGTAGCTAACGCGTTAAATGTAATTTCCTGTAACACTGATCATTAAATCGGCTTAGTAATAATAAATAAGTTAATACAAATTATAATAAAAAAAATAAAAAGCATGAAAGACAAATATTAATGTAAAACCATTTTTTTACGAAAATTCAAAGAAAACAAAAAATAGAAAAATTAATTCGAAAAAAAAATTACTATGTATATCTATAAATTTAAAATAAATACATTGCATAAATATAAATATTTTGTAATCATTAAATAAGGCATTGTGTTGCTGTAATTTAAATTGTTCTTTAATGTCATCTCTCGAAAAACAAAACTGTAAAAATAATTTTGTTTTGCTGTACAATTTGTATTTGGTTTTATTGCAGTAACTAAATTTTAATTTAAAGATTGATATTTAAATGATATTTTTATTTTATTTTTTTGTTTCCTTATTATTATAATAATTATAGTAATGACAATATTAATTAATGTAATAATTAAAACAAAGCTGTTTTTTGTAAAATATTTAACAAAGTTCATAAACTAATTGCTATTAAATAAAAGAACAAAAAAAAAAAACAAATATAAAAAAAACAATGTAACTGTTTTTAAATTGATTTGTTTTATCACATGGATAGTGTAAACCATTGTGAGTTGATCCATTATACTAACAGGTAGGGTTGAAAATATCGCGCCTACAATGTGCTTCAGTTCAAAGATCTTATTTTATCTTATATTGTTATATATATATATTGTTATAACGTAGACTTCCACCTTTAAGTGCCCCCAAAAGCATTGTTGCGGTAATTTTTACTGCATTAAGAGCCACTCTCTTACTCTTTGAATATCCAACCTCTTCAATATTCTGGGAAAGTGGAAGGTAGCTATGGTTCCATCAGCTATAGACCCACTTTCCTAGCATATTGAATTGGCAACCAAAGCAGGTTTCCCCCGAGAAGGACAGAGGGTCTCCCAAAATTAACCGACTGATGGTCTCCAAAGAAAAGACTGATTGTCTAAGAAGAGAAGACGGACGGTCTCAGAAGCGACAAGGGGCCTTCACAATATCAAACACAATTTAATGAGCAGAAAGCAGCTCAGTATGTATGCGATGTGTGTGAGAGCACAGTGGGGAATCGGCGTACAAGTGATTTTTAATATAAGAAATTAGAAATAGAAATTAATTAATAACTTTTTGATAGACAAAACAATTATGATTTGGAAAAGAAGTAAAGAAGTATAAGTAAAATATTAGTTTGCCTTTTGGTTCCGTCCAAGCTTTTCTGGATCGCCTCCTCTAGCATTTCTATTAATAAAAGTGTTTTTGAGTAGTCGATATTGTTTTGAACTGACCACTGCATGCATTTATTGAAGCAATTCATTGCTTCTGAATGTTTAATTTTTTTAATCAGTGCGCCACTAGAAATACTTCGCGAAATGAAAGGCGTAAAAATAAAACGTAAAAACCCAACAAACTGAAACAGTTAATTTTCCTTTAAAATTAGATTTATGTATGTACATATGTACAAATAACTGATCATTACCAGGAATTAACAAAAAAAAAAACCGCGCAAAAAGAAGTCGGGCAAAGCGAGGGACCACTGTACACTCAACAGATGTTACTAGCCGAAGCAGAAGTAAGGATACATATAAAATATGACAATATCCGACAAAAGTACACTTGCACCTACAGGAATTTGCAAGGCATTCGTTATATCGAGCGTACAATTTTTAAACCATTCGTTATATAGAACCATTAATGGGAAACAAAAATTCATTCGTTATACTGGAAATTCGTTATATCGAGCATTCGTAATACTGGACGTCCACTGTAGTTTAAATTCATAATTGCGGAGGAAAAAAGTGCAACATTATACGAATATGTATTAGGTTGTAAAGGACACATGTTTTGTGGACCTCAGATTACTACAAAGTGAAAACAGTAGGTCCGAATTATTCCCGCAACCAAGTGTGTCGCGTTGGTTCTGCTGCTGTATACATTGCATTTTGTAACATTATGTATAAATCGTTTAAAAATATTAAATTACGTATACGCCACGTGGTCCACGTGACCACGCGAAATAATTATTCAAATTAAATCTTCGGACATGTTGAGACGTCAAAGGCTGCGAGGTACGCTAAAATTGTTCGGTTTAAGTGTTCCAGTGACACACGGTCTGCGTTGGCATCAACTGTTCAGTTGAATCTTAACTATTCGAAGAAAGGAAGAAACGTAAGGAATTAGCGAATTTTCCGAATTAACGAGATTTTTTCTTTAATGTACTAAAATGCATTCCTATTGATAAAAAGTGGATGAGCTTAAAACGAAAAATTATTTTATTCAAATTCACAAAACAAAAAAAAGTTTTCTTTTACGAAAAAACAATTTTTCCGAAACAAAGGGCTTCACTGTATTGAACAAAATAAAACTTATCCATTTTATTAAGTGTAAATAAACGGCATTGTTATGCACGTTTTTTTATTTTGTATTTTCCAGGAACTGTTTAAAAATCGGTTAAGAAGTAGGTACAAATCTGTTCTTTTATGAAACAGCTAATCGGACAGCAACTACTTTGAAGGAAGCAATCCCTGTTCTTTCAAATTCATAATGGAATCAGCAATCACCTTTGCCGATGATTTTAAATAACCACCACTTAGTAGCATAACAATTGGAATTCTCTTGTGTATGCATGTAGAAAAGACATACTCGTCGCGATCAATGACACCCTGTACGTAAAATAATAGGTTAAGATCAGGAAGGTTTAAAATCCATACCAGCAAACACAAACCTGTGGTGTAATGGACAAAAGACCCAGTGAGTCACCTTTTAGGACATCTGTCCCAGCGTTGTATACAATCAAATCTGGTTGAAATTTGTTTATCGAGTTTGTTAGTGAACTGTAAAAAGAGTTAATTTGAAGGTTCATATAAAATTAAATAAAACAAAAAGTAACTTAGTAAGCTTCTTCATATAAACAGCATCCTCTGTAAATGGTTTCAACTCAACGGCACAGTTAATGCTCGATTTGGCGAAAGCATCATTTGGGTAGATTGTAGCATTATACATGTCCAAAATGAATACATTTTTGTTGTCGGTGAAGTCTCGTTCGTGTCCATTACCCTGATGGGCGTCAAGATCAACAATCATCACCTTGGCAATTAATTTTTCCTCGCTCAGCAACTTTTCGACAAGAAGAGTGATATCTGCATACGCACAAAATCCCCCACCACGATACGAACAACAATGGTGAAATCCACCGCCCAAGTTTATAGCCCAACCAGTTTCCAAAGCTAATTTGCCAGCCAGAATAGAGCCGGCAGTCTGGAAGCGCATTGGCCTTAGATAGCCGCGCTGTACAAAAGTGTTAGGTACGAAAAGTAGAGGAACAATTTCTGATATTTTCGCCGCATTGATGCTCCACTAAAAAAAATGTAGGCAATAAGATAAGAAAATGTACCTTAATTTCAAAATATACCTTTAAACTGTCGATATACTCCTTTTTATGCACCTTCAGTAGTTCTTCTTTGCTGATCTCTTTCGGAACATAAAATCGACCTTCCGCCAGAAGATTTTGCAATTTTAAAATCTAAAATAGAGAAACAATTATTTTTGCTGTGCATCCAAACAAACATACAAACAGAAGACCCACTTTTAAAATGTTATGCCCCTTGGCTGCATCGAACGGATGCAATTTCTGGAGTCCACAAAATTTAACTCCGTATTGTTCGGAATACACAAATGGAAGCCTGGTTTCGTCATCTTGGCGAACTGCTACGGGTGGTTCGTAATGAACTTTTCGCTTACCCTTACACAATTTCTTCATATCGTGGCCAAGCCGGGGTGGGTTGGGTGAACACTTGGAAAGAATTTGTTTACTTCTTTCGGTGAACAGCGCTTCCGATTAGAATGATTGTTTACTGTTGACTGACAGGTTGATTTTCAAGTTCAAGCTCATCAAACATTTCACCACGAAGAGATTTAGCTACAAAAGCTTTGTTATTATAAAAAATGTATGTAGGTTAGGTACATACCTAATTATGAGCAAACTTTTGTGATAAAAAGCACTCAGCTGTCAGATGCCAAAGCTTGGGTATATTTTGTTTACAAATTTGGTTTAAATTCAAAACGAAATAACCGCTCTGGGGTTTAATTAGGTAATTAAATATTACATATCTACGTTATAGGTTTATAGCTATGTATTGTATAGGATATAGCATCATTATGGATAAGAATGTCGTTAAATGTAGCGGTCAATTTTATTAACGAATGGAAAAGTGGATTTACGCCCTCTGCAGGAATAAAAAAGGAGACGTCTAGCGATACAACAATTAGTTTCCGGTCAAAGAATATATGAATTTTCATAGAGGAACCAGTTAATTAATTATTCAAGATACAATAGATATAATATGAAGTCAATTTTATTCCTGAATATACATATGTAGTTAAATGATTTGTTCTGTTTGAATTTTTGTATTATGTTTATCTTGGATGCATTGGATTTGGTTCTTGTTTTAACAGTAGTATTTCATTTGAAAATACATACTTAACTTTTATTCTTAGTACGCATTTTCAAGCTATTAATTTGACTTGTGTGTCGTTTCTTTTTGTTTTTACCCTTTGACTAATGGTGGTCACAATTGCGTACACACTTTTTAACATTGAAATACTCAAAACTTAATTTTCATTTTTCTTAACTGTTTTTTTCAAACGACAGGTTGATTTGTTGTGAGTACATTGTAAGTGAATCTCATGACATTAGCATTGCGAGTGATCAGATTCTAGCTGTTTTTCGTTGTAACTACAAAAAAAATAAAAGGGTAAAAAAAATGTGCAGAGGGGAACAAAAAATTAAAAAAA
Source organism: Brachyopa scutellaris (assembly GCA_949775065.1). Lineage (NCBI taxonomy): Eukaryota > Metazoa > Arthropoda > Insecta > Diptera > Syrphidae > Brachyopa > Brachyopa scutellaris. The sequence continues at coordinate 87,004,369 of OX459114.1, read as the reverse complement.
AAATACTCAAACAAAGCAAATTTTTAGTAACAAGTGGATTTTATTTTCAAAATATGTCAGACAATGAGATGAGAAAATAAAAGTAAAAAAAAAACTTTTAGTTTGAGCTCAGGAAGACAATTTTTGCCTGGAGTCAACACCTCCTAGCGGCCAAACCAAGAAGCACAGAACCTTGAATTTGATATCAGTTCATATTTAAGGCTCAGTCAACAACTGAATGTTCTCAAAAACATTTTAATACTGCCCAAAATAATTCAAGAGTCAAAGGGTTAAGAATTAAGGATTTTACAAAATATATGAAAGAAGGAATTCAAAAACTCAGTTTCTTTTTTCTGCCGGATTTTTGTTGTTTTCTTCAAAACACGTTGGAGGGCTCCTTAAGCTTTGCTCTGTTGTTTATCAGTTTATCAAACACGATTTCAACTTATTACTTCAAAATATCGGCAAAGTACAGCTTACCAGTTATTCCACTGATCTCGAAAAAAAATAGCTAGATCCGTTGAATAACCGAACCGCCTTGAGCTTGTACATTCTTAGAAGGAAAGATTAACATGAACAGTTTATAATTGTTTCTTATCTTTTTTAAGTACCCGTCTAAACCAACGTGTTTAGTTCATATCATTAGCCGTGTTTTATTATCCCCGTGATCTAATCCGGATCAGCAAACGAGATAACGGTACTAAACAAAATAGAAGAGAAACAAATATGAACACTTTTGTGTTTTGTATTAATATGATAGGATGGTCGGATTATTGGGTCCAACATTACTGAAAGTGTCCGAATTATAAAACTTCCACTGTAATTACAACGCCCTTGGTAACACGGTAAGTATGGGTGTGGTTCTACTTACATTATCTAATACTATGCCAAATAGAAAATCGAAACGTTTCTATAGTACTTGTTATTGTCAAACAAACATAATAATAATTGTTTTATAGATTTTGTTTCTTTTTTAATTAGTCTGGTATTCGGTGTTCATATTTCTAAAGCTCGTTCAATTCACATCGATAATTTAAATAGTTTGAATTATGCTAAAATTCGTTATTGCTACAAAGGAGGACATCCGTGAAGCTGCTAAACTTCAAAAACGTAAGCAATACGAAGAGGAGCGCAAGAAACGCATATTCAATGGAAAACAACGACTTTATGGAGTAAGTTTGCAAAAATAAAGTAATTGCTAAAGCCCATTGGATTGCAATGTAATTTTCAGTTGGACTTTGAAGCTCTGGAAAAACAAATTGCCGAAAAAACAAAGCGTCAGCATATTGAAGCGGAATGCGAACGCAAATATACTGAAGAGACCGAAAGGCAGGCGAATGCATTAAAAGCTAAAGAAATTCAACAGAAAAAGGTTGGTCCTACATAGATTCATATGTATATTTGGAGTTAAAGTAATGGTTACTTTTTTCATATTTTTAGGAAGAAAAGTTTCGAAATTCTAATTTAAATTATTACCGTTGTCGCTTTCAACGTAAGGATTTGTCCCGTGAATTTGATCTAAATAATCCGGATGCCATTAGAACTGGCGAACCGGCTCGCCTGGCTGATGATGATCCACGTTTGGGTATATCAAGTGCACAGATGTGAGTATATTTTAAATTTTGTAGTTTCCAACGTTAAGTTATCATAGTAAGGAGGATGAAAATAAGTAGTTTTCGATCGTCTTAGATATTTTTAAAATCATATCGCAGGTAACAGCCCTTAGGTCCATTATCAATGTGTTCGTAAAAAGCTTCATCATGAACACAGATGACCTAGTACCAAGTAATGCTCGCAGAGATATCCGTTTATCAGGAATTCTGTTTATGAATCCCCTGTGAAAGACTGGTTGCGGGGTTATGTACCTAATTCCTATATAGCATTGCTTACAGCCTTACACTAATAGTTAGTTTTTCCGGGAAAACCTGTTTTTGTTTTCCCTTAGTATGTACTTTGTAGCACCGCCTTTAACCTTTATGACCGCTTGGACCCTTCGTGGCTGAAATTTTTGGATTCCCTCTGTTAATATGTCTTTAATCCACACTTCCTTAATGACTGTTTTAAGCTCTTCAATTGTTTTAGGTGCCATGCTGCGTACTTTCTGGCCGACCCATAATTGACCACAAGTGCTCCATTATATTAAGATCAGGCTCAGGGCTATTTCCTGGCCAATTTAGGGATTCAAGGCCAATTTCTGCATTGTGTTGTGTTATCTGTTGAAATTTTAATTCAAAATGAGGGGAAATCATTCTGAAATATGGGATTTTTGAATGTGGCAGAATAGCTCTTCTATTGTAGGAACACACTATCAGTAATGATTTCTTTGTATTTCACTGCATTCACAGAACCTTCCAGAAGAAATACCCTAATTTGTCATTCATCCCCAAACCATAACATAATGGTGAATGCTTAACAGTGGGAAGAAACCATTCATATGAATACCACTCCTTAGCTCTCCTTCGCACTGCCTGCTTTCCGACAGGTCCAATCAAATTAAATTTAGATTCGTCACGAAATTCACTCTTTTCCAATTGTTAGCGGTCCATTCCTGGTGCTGTTTGGTCCACATCGATCTGGTTTTCTTAATAACTGCTGAGAAAAGCGGCTTTTTTGCAGGTCTACGGGCTTGAAAACTCATTTCATTTAGCCAGCGTTGAACACTTCGAGTGCTGATGTGAGAAGAACATCTCTCGTTCAAGTCTTTTCTCAATTCCTTGGCATTTGAGAACCGGTTTTTCTGAGACATGCGCTCCAAAGCCGATCTTGCGGTGTTGTCGTTTTTTTTTTGGTCGTCCGCTTCCAGATTGCCTCTCGTTGCATCTGCGACTCCCCTATTTAAAAAATGTTCATCATGAAGAGGGAGAACACGTCCTTTATCTGCTTCGCACAAAACCATCGTAAAATTCTCTTCACAACACACTTTGCCTCCGAGGTCTTAAGCGTTTTTTTTTTTTGCACAGGGTGTATTTTATGTAGCTACATATGTACTTAGTATGGTCTTCATTGCCGCCTTTGTTGTTTTTGGTCCAATGTCTTGACCCCCCTCTGTCCCCCTTCATGGACTGCCCTATCAATTCTTGGTCTATGTATTAAATTGAATATTTTTTCTATTTTCTTATGACTTCTTCGAACATTTTATAATTTTTGTTTAAAGCTTCACTGGAGAAGATTTAAATTTTGCCGAACGCAAGCGTGCTCAAAGGGAACAACAGAGAGCCTGGCTTGAGCAGCAGGTAAATGTGTACACACTTAAATATTTGTTTTAATATGAATACATACTTCAAAACCTTTCGCTATCAGATGAAAGAAAGGGAGCAAGCAGAAGTCGATCGTAGAAATGCAGAAGCAATTCTACAAGATTCACTTAAAGCCAGAGATCAACGACTATTGGAGATGTCTGTTGCTGAACGAGAAAATCAAACCAAGATGAAGGAATCCATTCGACGTTATAATGAAGAGCTTGTAAGTTTCAAAATTCAACTTTTTTTCGTATAAAAATGTTTACATATTTTTTTTCTTTTCAAGGCATTTGAAAAGCGTGCCAATAAGAAACTGCTACAGCAGCAAACCCAAGAAGACGACTTGGCCGAAATCTATAATATGCTTACCAGTGATATGTTAACTGAAAATCCAGATGTGGCTCAAAGCAAAGTGTCTTTAAATAAGAAAATTGCTTTCATGTATCGAGGCATGACACCGGAGGAGATGATACAATTTCGGGCTGAGCAACATCGTCAATTGCAACATAATCGTGTATGTTTTAATATTGTCAATTTTTAATCAATTTTAAAATAATTCATACTTTTTACTTTCAGAAACGTAAAGATGATGACAAAATGAAAGAAAAGATTTGGGAACAACACGCTATTAATATGTCCAAGGAGCTGACTCTGAAGCACAGAGAATTACTAAAGCTTGAAAAGTATACATTTTTGCCAACGAAGTCGATACATATTACAATTCAACTTTTTTTTTTAGAGCGCAAATCGATGAGCAATATAAGGCGAACATGGCACTGGCTCAAGAGCAAAAGGCTCGAAAAGAATTCATGGATAAAGTTGTCTATCGCAATCATGCAACCGAAGAATATTGGGGACAATTCAATCGCACAACACGATAAGATAAAATGCAGCAATAATATACTTTATCACAATATCTAAAATATATTTCACTATCACCCTCGATTTCTATTCATTTTGCAATAAAAAAAAATCTCTTTTGTAATGTTACGGTGTTTTCTGATATTACTTATCACTGAGGTAAATCAGCCCCTTTTAATTTTTCTAATATCGATCTAGTTTGATCTCACGCTCCGCTCAGAGACTGCAAACAGTCAGCTCTGGTTAATTTATAGGTTATATCTGAGTTAGGTCGTGCATGCCTGTGTAGAATCTACTTTCTGAGTCGGTTAGTCGGCATTTTAACAACCCGTATAGTCAAATAGCAGACGACAATAGCGCAGTTTTCTGTACGTTTCCGGAATAATCCCCCGGTTTCCTCATCGTTCATCATGGCCAGATGGGAGTTATAGCGCAGCTGCTGATGTGCAGCTAACATTCATTACTTACTTACTTAGTTGGCGCTACAGCTCGAGGTGAACCTGGGCCTGCTTCTCGCAACCATTTGTGTGTGCGTGTTATATTTTTGCACGAATGGAAGGGACCTACAGTTTTTTGCCGACTCCGAACGGCGAGTTGAGAAGCTCAATCGTGACAAATAATACTCTTTGATGCTTGTCAGACAATCGAAAGAGGTGGGCACTGTGAAAAACTTCTAGGTGTGTTAGCTAACATTCATTGGCATTATTAATATACAAGCCAGTTGCAATTTGCAAATCTGTGTCAGAACCTTGATATCCAGCTCATCTACTGTTTAGTTGTATTACAGGTCACAGTGTCTAAGAACATAGCAACGATTAATGGAGTTCAAGTTCGTCCAGGCAGTCTTGGAAGCATGAAGGTATTTCTCGATCGATACCGGAAAGTTTAGAGGAAAAGTTCTGTTCAAAACGAAGTGTTCATTGGAATCGGAGATGACAAAGTGAAAAGATGTGAGCACAGATAATGAAAACATCCAAAAATACGGTGCACAAGTACATATATATTTTATTTAACTTCCAAGTTGTAAGCATTCAGAATCTAATATATTGGGAAGGATGGATCTATCTTCTCATGCCACGCGTACAGACCACCGACAATGTCCTTAATGCTACAGTTTTTCAGCTTGTACCGCAAATGTTGAACAGCTATTTGCGAGTCATTACCACGTCGACAGAGAATAACAACTGAAAGAGAAAAATTAAAAGGTGTCACTAAAACCGGTCATCAACTTACCGGGCACACTGCCATTCTCCGCCTTAACTTCGATATCGGTGAGCTTGCTATCGTCTAGTATGCTTTTTAATGGAATGTTTATTGAGTTATCAAGTCGGCACATGTCGAATTCAACCGAACTCCGGACGTCAATCAATAAGTGCTGCTTCTTTAATAAATCCTTGAATTCAAAGACAGACATTCGGTGATTTTCGTGTAGAATTGCAAGTGCGAAGTCCTGGAAAACAAGAAATATATTTTTTTCATTTAGAATTAAAACAGAAATGTTACCTTGTCTGATGCACGCATTCCACAGAAATGTTCATAATTGATAAGCCTTGTTAAAAATGGGTTATCTGAGCAGACATCGCAGTCTTTTCTCTTAGAACGGAGTTTTATATTACGAAACATTGTCTTAACGCCATCGAAGAGCAATAAACGACCGCAAAGCGGCTCGCCTAATTCTAGAGCAACTTTAATAGCCTCTAGGGCTTGCAGGGATCCTATGACTCCAGTGACTGAAATTTAAGAAAGAAAGTGCAATTGTATAATTCGAAGCACATGCATCTTGAAACCTTACCTGCCCCCAGAACACCACCATCGCCGCAGTTAGTCACAGTTTCAGGTGGTGGAGGTACTGGAAATAAGCATCTGTAGCAAGGGCCTCCATTGAAATTGTAAACAGTCAACTGTCCATCGAACTAAATAAAAACGAGCTTAGTTTGAATTCATTTCTGTATGCATTATGTACCTGCAGTGCACTTCCCGATACCAGTGGCTTCCCTTTGATGACACAAGCATCGTTTAACAGATAACGCGTGGCAACATTATCGCTACAGTCTAATATTACATCGTATAGCTCAATAATCTCCAATGTGTTATCACTGTTCAATTGACGATGATACGTTATGATGTCAACACTTGAATTTAACTTTAGCAAAGCCGATTTCGCCGAAATCACCTTTGGTATCCCTACATACTGTTCCGAATGCAAAATCTGCCGATGCAGATTACTTTTCTCGACATCATCATAATCTACAAGGCCGATGGTGCCTGCACCAGCGGCCGCTAGGTACTGAGCAGCTGGACAGCCTAATCCACCAACTCCGACGATGAGAAATGAAGATTCCTTAAGATTTATTTGTCCCTGAACTCCACCGAACTCGGGTAGAATCAATTGACGACTGTACCGGGCAATTTCATCGTTTGTCAAGGGCCTTATTGGAGGCGGAGCATTTTGCAGCTGATAAATTAGAAAAGAATTGTGGGTCACCTCGAATGTTTCCATAATTTTGTTTTGTAACTTACCTGGCGTCGTTTTAGTTCGGCGAGTTCGTTCTCTTTTTCGATCATCTGCAGACGAAGACGTTCAATTTCGTTTTCCAGCTCTTCCTTGATTACATCCATTGTAATGGGTATAAAGATCTGTTTTAGATATTTAGGCAGACAGTAGAAACACTTAAGAAATTTGTTGCAATATGTGCACACCTGCTAAATACTACGGAATCAGTCAAACAAAAATACTACGAGGTACCTACATGGAACAAAATTATTTGACAGTTGTTCATACAGCTGTTACATGAAATGTAGTAGATCAGGAAATGTTATCATTTTTCTATATCCTACTAGATGGGGGTATCCGGTGGTCTAAAACGGATATCCAGATTGTAAGTCGGAAACCGTTAAGTTTAAACTATAACCACTGTGATCATTTCCGACCGGATTGAAAACGAACGGAATTACCAGCGATGAATTCGGAAAAATGCGTTAATTTCCAATTCTTCCCTTGCAATTCCGTTCGTTTTCAATCCGGTCGGAATTGATCACAGGGGTGTATAACTTTGTTGGGTGTGTGTTTTCGAACTTACTATTAGTAGTTTACTAGTACTTTTGTTTCATTGTGGTGACATGAACAATAATAAAGTAGCAGAAGAAGCACGTATACAAATAAGAAATCAAAGCTGTAAGGGGAAATTCCGTGCCAAGCGACGAAAAAAAGGAAAAATAAACACGACGGGTAGGTATTTGTTTCAGTTTTGGAAAATAGATTCCATTGGAGTTATGTTAAAGTGTATACCTTGTGACCTTATAGATGATGGGCATTATGAAAGTAAGATCTGTCCACACTTGTCATATGTTAGTTTAGACTTTTTGGTACAATTTTGTTAATTTTTAACTGCTTTTCAACCTGTTTACGTCTCCTAGCCAAAGATTTTGTCCAACAGTGCAATGCACAAATCATTTCTGCAATGCACAAAACATTAATATTTAAATGTTCAGTCAACTTGATGTAAAAGTAAGTTCACCGGGACACGAGATTCGATGCAAATCAAAGAAACAGTGCGTCATAAGAATCCCGAGTGTATAATTTTAACTCACGAAGGATATCTGGACAAACTATACGATACGGAAAAACATCATGAATAAACAGTAAACAGTGAACTCGTCTTTTCTCTAAAGTATCTAATCCAATCAAAGCACATCTTGTTAAATAGGGCGGCAATCTGTCTAGGTTACATTTTATTTGCTTTCCAACAAATTTAGTAAAAGACTTTTGAACTCTTTCTAGTCGAGTTTGTGAGTTAACATAAAGGGTGATTTTTTAAGAGGTTGAGAACTTTTTTTAAAAAAAAAACACAAAAAATTCGAAAAAATGAATGAAATATTTATTTGAATCGATAGTTTGAACCTTGCAATTTAATGTTTAAAGATAATTTCATGCAAATGTTGACCGCGCTGCGTCTCAGGTAGCCCATCCGCTGAGTCCAATTTTGGCATACTCTTTCACACATATCGGCCGGTATCTCACGAATGAATGCATGGATGTTGGCTTCCAGTGCGTCAATCGAAGCGGGCTTGTCCCTATAGACATTAGCCTTGACATACCCCCACAAAAAATAATCTAATGGTGTCAATCGCACGATCTAGGCGGCCAATTGACCGGCCCGAAACGTGAAATTAACTGTTCACCAAACTCGCCTCGCAATTGCGCCATTGTTTCGCGTGCTGTGTGGCATGTGGCACCGTCTTGTTGAAACCACATATCATGCAAGTCAAGAACTTCCATTTCGGGCAAAAAAAAGTGCTGTAACAAAGGCCTAACTGCTGGGAACGGCGCCGAATCGACATTTCGCGGTCTTCTGTCACACTAGCTGATACGGCCGCAATATTTTCTTCACTACGCACAGTACGTAAACGTGTTGGTGGTTTAATGTCCAACAAAGTAAATTTGGTGCGAAATTTGGTCACAATCTTCCGAATAGACTGCTCAGAAGGTCGAGAATGCCGATCATAAAATGGAAGCAGCGCGCGATGAACATTTCGAACCGAGCACGAATTTTGATAGTAAAATTCAATAATTTGCAAGCGTTGTTCATTTGTAAGACGATCCATGGTTAAATTGCAAACCAAACTGAAGCTGTTTGACAGTGACACAAGGTACTAAACACACGTCAGCTGTCAAAACCAGTGTTGCCAAAACCAAACCAGCTAAAAAATCACCCTTTAGATTGGACGCCAGACTATAGAGCAATATTCAAGAAAAGGACGAACAAGAGACATATAATAGATTTAAGAGCATATGGACTCGAAATTCAGTACACGCTCGTTTCAGAAAACCAAGAATCGAGTTTGCTTTGGCAACAACATAATCTATGTGAAACGAAAAAATAAGTTTTGGGTCAAAGATCACACCAAGATCTTTAATTTCAGATTTACGGGAAAGAGGGGTTCCGACAATTGTATAGTCATTTATAACAGGGACTAATATACGGTACACAGAAAAAGAGTGACATTTATTTAGCTGGGTTGGGTACGATATCCCGCTTTTTATAATCCCGTTTTTTAAAATCCCGACCTTAAAATCCCGGCTTTAAAATCCCGCTTTTTTATAATCCCGCTTCTTATAATCCCGCTTCTTATAATCCCGTTTTAAAAATCTCACTTTCGCAATCAGAATTTCGAGCGAAATTTGTTTAACATGCAATTGATTGCAAGGCATTTTTTAAAATAAAACAAATAGTCACCCTAATTCTCAATGTCGTATTTGTGAGTGACATTTATTTAGCTGGGTTGGGTACGATATCCCGCTTTTTATAATCCCGTTTTTTAAAATCCCGACCTTAAAATCCCGGCTTTAAAATCCCGCTTTTTTATAATCCCGCTTCTTATAATCCCGCTTCTTATAATCCCGTTTTAAAAATCTCACTTTCGCAATCAGAATTTCGAGCGAAATTTGTTTAACATGCAATTGATTGCAAGGCATTTTTTAAAATAAAACAAATAGTCACCCTAATTCTCAATGTCGTATTTGTGAGTCGTATACGAGCACAACTGTATTTTGTAATGTATTTGCTATTACAAAATGCGACTATAGTCGTATACAACTCACAAATACGACATTGAGAATTGGGGTGAGTTCTGATTGCAAAAACGAGATTATAAAAAAAATATAACTGAAATAAAAACAGAGGTAAAAATATGTACTAACTTCTTATTTATAACTCGTATTATTTGCAACAAAAAATAAATATAATATGTATAATAACAAATATGTATAACAATTCAACGAATATGCAAATAAATTAATAATATTCCTTTAAAAATAAAAAAAAATTAATTAAATAAAACTCAGAAGTTGTATATTATATATTTACATACGTTGAAATATTAATGGAACAACCAATTTTTTTTTATTGGTTTATTTATTATAATTAGTTCAATTGTATATTGTGGGCGATACAATGCATAAAACCTGATTTGAACATATACATATTTCATAATGTTCCGTTTATTTTTTCGCTTAGGAACTTTTCTTACATATTTCTTTCCTAAAAATGGAACAACCAATATTAAATTTTGAACGATGAATTCGTTGAAATACAAAAGTGAGATTCTGAGAAACGGGCAAAGCGGGATTTTAAAACTCGGCCTTTAAAAAAACGGGATCTTAAAAGACGGTATTTCAAAACTTTGTTTTCGGGATTCTTAAGAAACGGGATTTTAAAAAGCGGGATTCCGAAACGCCCCCTATTGAGCTTCGTTTTGTTTTCGGTTATTGTGTTGCCCCATCTGTCGTGAATCGTGATGCCCTAGGCCTGAGCGTAGTTGGCCTAAGGGTAAAACCAAGGTTGTCTACACATTTATGCATGCATGAATTCAGTAGCCTATGGTGGCCTCAAACTAACAACCTGCAGTGTACGTACGAGAACACTTTTAAATAAAACAATTTAGTCACATTTATATAATAAATTTATTTTCTTCCTATACAACCTTAGTACATAATAATATCTTAATTAATCTCTTGCTGTAAACAAAATTGCTAAAACATTATTACCAACATTTATTTGCTTTTAATTTTATTTCCTTGAATGCCAATTAAAGCGAAGATAGATAGAAAGCCACTTTTTTTATCTTTACTGCTAGAATTTTATTAAAAATTAAAAGAAAATTGCATTTTGGTTAATTTTAAATTAACCTTGGCACATAATACATAGCAAACAGCTTAAAAGTTAAAAACAAAACTTTAATCTCACTTAAATCATCTAAACCTAATCATTCACTCAAAGTTTAATTAAAATTTCAATATGTATTGTTATTACTTAAAAAAAAATTATATCAAATTATTTGCTCGTTCGAAGTTACAAAATAATAACATTACAATTTAATGCTTAATATTTTATTAAATTAAAAATATTTGCTTAAAATAACTTAGAAGCAAGCCTTAATGAAACTCTATATACAACATATATACACAGTACATTTATTGTTAATAAAAAATGTTTAACAATTCAATGTAATTTTAATTAGAAGGTCTTCTGTTTTATTTTATTCGCTAGAGGAGCATTTTCAAAAATACATAATAAGGTCAGTGTTGGTGAATGCTCTTAATACAAAATATATAATTAATATTTCTTTAATTCCTGTGATGTTTCTTAATAGGTGACTAGTGGGTGTGGTCGCTCCTTTTGTCCTCTTACTAACAAAAAAAATATTTATATGTATGCGATTTCAACAGTCTTATTAGATTTGTGTTTGATTTATATTTCAATGGCACTCTAGACCCACTTTCTATATATTTTTTTGTTTTGTAAATGCCTTTATAGGGAAATATTCCCAAACACTATAAGAATCTTATAAAAAAAAACAATTAACTCAATAAATTAGATAAATATTGCTAATGAAGGTTTTGCATGCAATGTGTTCAATTGCACAGCCTTTTATTTGTAGTGATATCGAAGTAGTGTAGTCTCTCGCAATGTATCTGTATCCGATTCTTCATCACTAGATGGCGGTGTTTCTAGTATTGGAAGAGCGAGGTCCAGATACTCCTCGTTGGCATTTACTTTCGCAAGAAGGATTTTATCCAAGTTTTCCACAATTTCCGTAAACGTGGGACGAGCATTGGCGTCAAAATGCCAACATTGTCGCATCAGCATGTAGCTAGAAATATAAATAAAAATAAAATACATATTAAGTTATGTTAGAGGAATGAAGGCACATTGAAGCCTCTAATAACAAACAATATAAAGACGTTGATGAGACATATCAGTATTTTAAAAAGACGGGGTAAAAGTCGCGATTCAAAAAGCAAGCCATATTGGGTGTAATATCAGGTGTAGAAAAAAGGAATCCATTATTTTTGCATGAAATTGAGGGCTTTATTTAGCACTAGTAGTTCTGTTTGGTGTGTTTTTTTGTGATCAAAATGGGACATATGTCAAATAGTAAATAATTTGAAAAGTGGGGGAAAATCCTCTCAGAAATTTCTTATTACACAAACAAAAATGAAGATTGACATTTCACGAATTGTCAGATGACTGTTAGGTAGATGTCCCGCGGTGACTCCATGGATGAAGGTGTGGCACGAGGTGTGTTTGTTAACTTTTATTAACACAAATGGCACATCTGTCAAATAGTAAAAGTGGGGGAAAATCCTCTCTTCTTCTTTTTTAACTGTTGAATATTTTCACGAAAAACTAATGTTCTTTTCTTTCTCTAACAAATAGTGATTGACACTTCACAAATTGTCAGATGGCTGTTTGAAGGATGTGCCTCGGTGACTCCATGAAAAAGATGTAGCAACGATTTCGCAAGAGGGGACATTTTTTGACACTGTCATTTGCCTCTCTCTTCTCTTGATTTTTGACAGTTGGATGTAAATTTACGTAAATTAGCAGGTTATCAAATACACCTACGATTTCACAAAAGGGGATATTTATTGAGACACTCATTAAATTTGTTGACACCTCATTTGGCTCTCTCTTCTCTTTGTTTATGACAGATTCAGTAATTTTACGTAAAATTACCGCACACCAAACAGACCTAGTGGGGGTGAAATTCTCTCAAAGACAGAAAAATTCCGAAAAAGTAAACAAACGCATTTAAGCACCAAAAAATGGAAAATGTATGTGATTTGACAGATTTGACAGTTTGCATATATTACACCAAAGAAATTTCTTGTGGTTAAATTCGTAGTATGGGGAAATTTCTTACTCTCTCGTGAGTACTCTCTTCTATGAAAAACAACGAAATTTTTGCGTACGCGAACGGGTTTTCGTTATTTAGCGTAAATTTTTGTATTTTTGGGAGCGTACGCGACCGGACCTACTAATTCATGTGATTTTATGAAATTTTACATAATATTACCAAACAGACGTAATGATATGCCATCTATTGTCTGTAATTCGTACATTTACCACATGTTGGTCATGCACTTCGTCAGCTTAATCGGTTGGTTAGTTTTTGAATTTTTAGGTATCAAACGAACAGCTAATTTTTATATTATAGTGTAGGTAGATAGTTAGAATGGTCCAATTTAGGTCAAATATGCCCCGTTTTGTTCGATAACTTTTTGCTATTTTGAAGTGAATTCCATTATGCCTCTCTCATCCTTCTCTCTTGAGGCTTATTTATCATGTTCGCCATGGACAGGAACAGGTGGTAATCACTTGGTGCCAGATCCGGACTATAAGGTGGATGCATAAGAACCTCCCAACCAAGCTCACGGAGCTTCTGGCGAGTCATTATTGATGTGTGTGGCCTGGTGTTGTCATAATGGAACACAATTCCCGTCCTATTGGCCAAGCTGGCCGCTTCTGGAAGATTGCTTCATTCAGACGGTCGAATTGTTGACAGTTACAGAGTGCAGCTCATAGTAGATGATTCCCTGCCAATCCCACCAAACACACAGCAAAACCTTCCTGGCCGTCAAATCTGGCTTGGAAACCGTTTGCGCCGGCTCACCGTGATTCGATCACGATTGTTTTTGCTTTAGGTTCACGTAAGTGATCCACTTTTTGTCACCAGTCACCGACGAAACCAAAATTGCGCGTGATTAGTTGTTACAGTATCAGGACTATTAACACTATTGGGCCTCTACACACGGGATGGATTCTACCGGGAGGAAAATCAGTTTTATTCCACACTTCAAGCACACACGAGATGAACTATTCTGGGCGCTGGGGGAAGAATTTGTATATATGAACCATTATTTTAAATTTGTGTGTATCTGTTTTCATCTTCGTCATTGCAGTTCAACATAGGGGGAAGATTTGATGCCGTTTCTTCCGCGCTCTCCGTTTTCCTCACCAACGAACTCGATTTTCCGTCAGTGAAATTCATCCCGTGTGTAGAGACTCATTTACATTATCAGCCGCCTAGCTTGCGTTTTCGCCTTCATAAAAAAAAAAAAAAAAAAAAAACTGTAAAATATGGCGTATTTTCTCTTTGCAGATGCCTATGTTTGACGTGGGCTCAAATAAATCTGTCAGAAAAGTTTTTTTTCTACGAAATCTCAACGCTATTTAGTTTACGTCGGATAGCAAGTACAAAGAGCGAGATACAGATTACTAAAGCCATCTGTTGGAAAAATAATGAATTTCTTCTTACTACACCTGATATAAGAACTAAATAAGAGTAACTAGTCCTTACCGAATACTGTGAAAGATTGTGAAGATATTTTAATTCCATTAAAGGAAAAAGATGCTACAAGTCTAGCAGCACATGCTTTACCCTATCTTTGGGTTGCGTATATGCGAGAAGAAGTTGGTCAAAATACTTCGTAATACTTACATATTAAGTGAACATCTCGATGGCTTTTCCATCCGCTGTCCCGACATCAAATAGCTGTACAGCTCTTCCGCAGACATAATCTGTGGATAGGGTTGTTCGCCATATGTCATGATTTCCCACAGCAGTACTCCATAAGACCAGCTAAAATAGAAAACACACATAAAAACATATCCACAGATTGACATCACTTCAACTTACACATCACTCTGAGTATCGTAGAACTTCTCCTGCAATGATTCCGGTGCCATCCATTTAATTGGCAACCGTCCATTTGTATTCTTCCTGTAGTAATCCGTATCCTGGATATCTCTCGCCAGGCCGAAATCAGCGATTTTAATTACATAATCGTCGCTAACAAGGACATTTCTCGCCGCCAAATCTCGATGAATGCACTGAGAAATATATATAAATTATTTCCACGTTGGTGAAAGGGGGAAAAAACTCCAAACTTACCCTCCTCGAAGCTAGATACTCCATTCCGCGTGCCACTTGGTATGCAAATGAAATCAAATGCTTTTCAGTCAAGTGCTCGCGATCGTTATTCTCTATCATTGCCATTTCAAAGGACGATGGTGGACGATTTTTCTTCAAAAAGTCCTTCAAATTACCATGCGGGGCAAACTCAACAATCACATACAACGGACCGTCCTGACTGCAACAGCCCAGCAAGTTGATGATGTTGATGTGTTTGCCAATCATTTTCATCACTTCCATCTCGCGCACCAAACTGGCCATATCGGTGTCGGTGTGACCTTCTTTGACCATTTTAACAGCCACAATACAACTGCCGGGATATTTATTCAACCCAGTCGCCTCAGCCATGACCACGCGACCGAAGGCACCTTCACCCAGTGTCGTGCCCAGAATGAGTTGATTTCGAGGGATCTCCCAGTTCGAGTCCAACGGAAACTCGTACTCATTAAACGGAGCCGGATCGGTGTTGCTACTCTGCAGGAGTGTTGTCCGTTGCTTTTCGATTTTGATAATTGGCATGACCATGGTCTCGGGACTGCTTGGATCTGCCGAAGGTTTATAGATGATCACTTTCTTTGTCCACTGATGAACGGTTTCCATGCGATGCTTGAGGAGTTTCTCGTGTTTTAACTTTCGCAGGACATACAGGATGAACATAGTGCCGACAAGGAACAGTACAACTATGACCACACCAACGATTGTCATCCACAAGGTGTGATTTCGATTTGGTAACGATATTGGGACCATATCATCGGGTAGTTCTATAGAATAAAATATGTCAATTGGTGTTGGTAGTGCATATGTAGATGTCACTTTAATCTCAACTTACCATCGACAACTGTCAGATATCCTGTGGATGTTGTTTGACCTAAACTGTTGGCCGCAATGCACGTATACCAGCCTTCGTCTTCATAAGTGACGTTTTCTATTTTTAAGATGTTCGTCTTATCGGGATCAGTCTGGGTTTTGTGGATTAGAGAACGGAGTTTTGTAATTAACATTTTACTGATGAGGTACATACATAAGTAGGTTAGGAATTTCCGTGCTATTCTTAAAAGTGGTTATTTTGTATGCAGTTACATATGAATGTTATGTGGATGAAATCGAATGAAATCTCTATACAAAAATCAGCGCAAATTAATTAATCCTTAATACGGCCATGTAGCAGAAATGCTATTTAAGGCTTTGTTATACTTCAGTAACTAAATATATTCGTTCCCTAGTTAGGACCCATGCATGTACTCTTTATCGGTAAGCTTTAAATATTAAAATTTTCGGACTAAAGGAACCGACCCATAGAAAGCGTTAGTGCGTTACTGCGTCGTATTTAACTGACAGCTTGATGGAATACATGCATTCTTATTGAAGGTGGCCCATAATCGCATTTATGAACTTAGACGCAGAAACTTCTTTTTTAGTACGTTGGCTTTTCACCCATTCACGCATTGAAGTTCACGCAGTCACAAATTGAGAGTAAGCACATTCATGGCCCAGCAGGAAAAGGTAATCTATTGGAATCGAACAGGGAATCAATCGCTTGTATAGAATATTGATTCCAGAATGCATTATTCTTAACACAGATCATGTCCTAGGAAAATAATCGATTACCTGAAAGTATTTAAAGAATGCATTATATAATTCATTCATTATAATGTATTATATAATTTATAAATTTATAATTAGTTATATAATGCATTCCTCCGACAAAAATTATGGAATGTATTCAGTTTTAAATGAAAAATACACTGTTTCGTTTTAAAATATTTTATTATAAAACTAAAACACATTTCACATACAAAAAAAATATTATAAAATAAAGAAAAAACTCAATTAGTCAAAATTAAAAAATAAAACTCAAAGTTAAAAAAAAAAATCAATTTCGAAGTAAATCTTTTTAAATTGACGAACTTTTACAAGGTGGAATGCCTTTTTAATGTCTCTGGCATATTCTTGCAACACAAAATGAGTTTTTCATGAGATTTTATATATTTATAAAACGCAAAATTTGTAGGCGACATGAAGGTGCTGACAGACAACTGTAACCGAAAAATCGTTAAATTCAAAAACACTAGATTACATTTCCTGCAGATGTGGGAATATACGTGGTAATCAATTTGCTTTGTTATTATATGATATTACCACGTCGATTCTTTTGGACACATTATATTTCTCATGTATAATAACTAATTATGTATTCGATTCTCCAAGTAATACATACCGTACTTTCCTGCTGGGGGGTTGAAGCATTGAGAGAATATTGAGAAAATATCATCGCCTTTGAAAATCGGTTGACATTTCAAAATTGAAATTGATTTCAACGGACACTGTCATCGAAGAAAATATCATCAACTGTTGTCTCTCAACGTATGTACATATGTATGTATGTAGCGGATTCTATGGGACAGCTCTCTCCAGCAAACGTTAACCTCAAGGTCAATGCCAACGTGCAACGCAACGACGTCGACGAGTTCTATGGGTCGGAGCCAACAAAATACGCAACATACTTTTATAGATAGAAAAAGTCCTGGTTTTCTCAGAAAGTACTTAAATTGTAGTTTTCGAGAAAATTTTGTACAAAAAATCTAATTATTTGCGTCTTACGGTGAGTTTTATGGCAAGTTAATAACGTTTGCTGTTCGGAGTCGGCGAAAAACTGTAGGTCTTTTTCATTCGTGACACGCTCACACCAATGGTTGCGCTAAGCAGGACCTGGCTGATCCTGAACTGTAGCGCCATCTAAAGAAAGAAGAAAGGATGACTACTTGGCGCCCTGACAGCTTGACTAAATGCCCATGTAACAACTGCGGCTCTGGCTAGAGGTCAAATTAGAAATCAAATCCAAAAGAGAACATTTGAAAATGCAGTTCTAGCACTAAAAACACCAGTACAGTGAAAGCTGTCTAGTTGGTCACCCTTGTGAGTTGGCCACCTGACAAAGTTGGCCAATATTTAACTGCACCAAGAAAATTTCATACAAGTAAGTAAGTAGATATATACCTCCAATGGCTGTGCCAAGGGGCATTGGCTAACCAAAGAATAAGATTTCATTCTTAACAATCTGTACAAGTGATTCACAAACATTGTTTTTCCATAAAAAATTAATTTCTGTCTTCTGTATTTTAGTCCCTGTAATACATCTGTCAGCTACCATTTCAATCAAAATAATTCCTTCACCACGCGTTGGTTTAAATTGTCTGTTGTTCATAATGGAAATAAGATGTATGTGTCTTCCCTATAAAGGTTAAGCTAATACATATACATATCGCATTTGAGGAACAGTGACCTCAGTCGGAGAGCCCCAAAATTAGAGTAAGCAATCGAATAATCGAATGTACTTAGTTTGTGTTGCTGTCTTCGTTTACACAGGAACAGTTCTCCCGGTAGATTAACATTGCCTTCTGCGGCAACCTGTCTACTATACAAAAAAAAAAAAAAAACAGCACGAGCTTCGCGGTCAGAAGAAAAAGAGCTCTCTTTGAAGACACTGCTTAACATATTTACATATACATATGCAAGGCTTTATGAAGAATTTAAGTCTAAAAATCTGATACTGAATCAATACTCTATTGTCTGTTATAGGGTATTTTTTTTCACATAAGAGATGTCATTGTGAATAGTGCGCTATTCAGCCATCTGACGAAATATGCTGGCATTTTTGGACACGTATCAAGTGAAACCTACGCCAGTAATATTAAGGAATAGAACGAATTCTTAAAACACAGTGAAACCCGGTTAAGAACCAGCCCTTAAGTGCAAAACCTGCATAGCATCCTCGATTTCACAAACCCTAAACTTATAAATTAATATTCTTGTTAAAACCCTTTTTTAAGTTCAAATCGCTGAACTGCATTCCCTTTTTAAGTACTCATTGCTTCCCTTTCTTTCGTCATAACTAATATAAAATATTCCCCTTTTAAACATACTTGTTAATAAAGCACTAGAATCGAAACAAAACAAAAGGTAGTAAACTACTAGTACTCTAGTAAGAATTCGACGTTTTCTCTTGGCTGTCACTTTTCGGGTTGGATCTTTCGCCTTTTCGCTGTCTTGTCTTGTTCGCGAATAAGTACCTCTGAGCAGCTAAGCGAGTTTTCGTAACCAAATATTCCGGATAAGTACCTTACGACATTAGACAATTCGGCTAATGCACTATGCACTTATCCGGGTTTAACTGTTATTCACAAAATACTGTTTTCCATCTTCAAGGCTTTGTTAATGAACTTCAAACTTAGAATATCCAAGAATGATTGTCGAGAAGCTTCTCTATTCACAAAGTGTTATTGCCTGGGGCAGTTTTTGGGCAGAAGGCTTCATTGGGCCTTATTTCTTCAAAAATGAAGCTAGTGCAGCTGTAACTGTGAATGGATTGCGCTATTGACCGGAGCTTGAAGGTATGGTGGGCGTTGCATATTTCCAACAAAACGGCGGTATGTGCCCTATAAGTCGCGTTTGCTCTTTTGCGAGAAACGTTTCCTGGCCGAATAATTTCTACAAATGGTGATTCAAAAATGAGCAAGATTATTCGATTTAACACCATGCCGCTTCTTTATTTGGGTCCATATGAATAAGAAGGTGTATGCCAACGCTTCCCAGTCAATTTAAGCACTTAAAGCCAAGATCTGTGCCTAAGAATATCCTTTACGTGTATTTGTAGCTATGTAGTTGAAATCACAAGTTAAGTTCGACTAACAGAGGTTCAAGTATAACAAACAATTGAATTTTTAATCTGTTGATTGTTTATATCATAGGACGTAGATTTAATTAAATAAATTACAATTAATGTTGCAGCTTTCTTTGACTGGAAATTTACCCAAACTTAACTCCTTATTTCTACGATTCAAATAAGATTGTTATGACAAAACTCTGAAACAAAAAATTGTATTCTAAAAATTAGATAGAGATCTCATTCGATTGCAAACGATAAAAGAAAAAATAATATTCTTACACAAATAAACAAAACAAATTAAAACTTTTATGGAAAATAAAAAAAAATAAATAAAAACATGCAAAAAGAAGAACAGATTAACATTAAAGGCACACATATAGAAAAACACAAAGAAAACTGTGAAAAACCACAAAAAAGTATCTTAGAACTAATAACAGATAAAAGAGCCGAAACGAACCATCACCTTAATAACTGTTCTATTCATAGAACAACGCTCGTTTTTACATGCAGTAAAAGTCCAAGCGATTTCTTGATGTAGATCAGATAAATATTTACATTCCATTTCACCGGAACCATTAACGTACAAAGTCAAATTTGACAATGGGGTAAGTATGATTGGCTTATGGTTAACACGATCTGCAAACGAAATTAAATTGTTTTTTTTTTGTTCTTGTTTTAATTGCAAAAATGATAGCGTCGCCATAAACAAAGAAAATAAAAAAAATATATGTATATGTATAGAATTAAAAATTACTAACAATTAAAGGTATGAAAAATAGAGAAAATTAACAAGTGATAAACAAATTAATGTGAAACATAAAATTATCTCGAAGAATAAATTTAAATGAGTTATTTCTTTAAACAATAAAATAAATAAAATAAAAACACCAAATACGAATAATAAGAAAAAAAAGTAAGTACCTGAAAAATCTATCAAAATAACACTATATAAAAAGCTTAAAAGTAAATAATTTACGAAAATAAATACATATGTATACATCATCGTATATATGTATGTATGCATGTGTATAAGGAATTAATTGGGAACCTTTAAGAATAAAACTCTGAAGTATATGTAGGATAGGTTAGGTTAGGTAGCAGTGGCTGCCGGTAAAAAGTACCCGCGCACTTAGGCCTGTAGAGGCCCATTGTGGTACCAAGGATCTTGGGGGTATTTACCCCGCTACTCAAGAGAACCATTTGGGGCTTTGTACAAGTCGAAGAAAGCTTCCTACATCTTTTTGTGCTAGATCACTTAGATCTTCGAAGATGTATTCTCCTAGGCGTAAAAAGAGCTGGGCATGAGCGGAGGAGATGTGTTGGACTTTCCTCCTCCTCTCGTCCCTACAGCTTCTGCAGATGTCATTCGAGATAACGCCAAGTCTAGTTGCGTATTTACTTATAAGGCAGTGTCCTGTAATTACACCGATAATCGTACTTATATGTAGTCTTTTTAGTGACAAAAGGTATCTAGAGCGGTTTGGATCTAATCTAGGCCAGATTTGCTTTGTAGCAAGGCAGGTTTCCATCTAGCGTTGGTTTTATTGACTGTGTCTAGTTTGAGTGCTAGCTTATATGTAAGTAGCGAGTGGCATACCTATATTTTTCTTATCGAGTAGAATTATAGGTATTGTTGTTCCTATCTTAGCGAGCTCGTCAGCTTTGCAACTCCCTGGAATGTCTCTGTGCTCCGGCACCCAGCAAAGGTGAATGTTAAACTGCTTAGCCATCTCTATAAGAGATGAAAGGCAGTTGGAGGTGGTACTAGAAGTGGATGAGACTGATTTCAGAGATTTCAAGGCCGCCTGATATCGTTAGTGATAAAGATTTTAAACTCACATCAATACAAGTTTCATACAAGGTGTGTTTGGTATCTTTTTTGGCACACGAAATTTAGATCTGTCAAATAGTAGAATCCTCTCAAAGAGAGAGAAATCCTCACAAAGACAGAAAACTTGCACAAAAGTAAACAAACGCTTTTGAAACAACACTTGGTCAAACATATCAATTTTTTTTTGTTTTCCACTTACAATGAAGATTATGACATTTCACAAACTGTCAGATGGCTGGTTTGACAGAGTTGGCTCGGCCCACCCCGAGGAATAGGTCTTGCAGAAAATACATCGCAAGCTGAGAGCCAAATGAGAGTAAAAAAAAATGAGAGCCATGGAACTGTCATGATTCTATGTAGTTTACATAGAACTTTCGAAAACTAGCGTGTTAACAAACAGACCTACAATATCATAGTTTTTAATAGCGTTGTACATATCGAATTGTGTGCCTGAAAACTACGATATGCGGACAGCATACATTTTCTGTTACCATTTGAAGAAAACTGCTGCAGAATCGCATCGAATCGAATGCTTGTCGAAGCTTACGGTGAGCATGCTCTTGGTAAATCACAGTGGTGTTAAAAGTGGCGATTTTGACTGAGAAACAAAGAGGGATCAGAAGGATCTAATCTACTATCAGCTGCCAAAACCTGATGAAACCTTTAATACTGAGCGTTTTGCCCGAAAAATTATCAAAATATCCAAAAAAGGCAACATAAAGTAATGCACCATCACAAACAGCAAACCGGCCTGAAAGTTTCACAGTTAAAAACATTTGGTGCTCCGTAGTTACAATAGAGCTTTGTCATATTGATAAAGTTCATTTGTGTGAAAACAGTCATAATCCGTCATTTTGAAATTGCGACTATTTTTTATTAT
This sequence comes from Brachyopa scutellaris, assembly GCA_949775065.1. Lineage (NCBI taxonomy): Eukaryota > Metazoa > Arthropoda > Insecta > Diptera > Syrphidae > Brachyopa > Brachyopa scutellaris. Next base: position 86,982,155 of record OX459114.1, on the reverse strand, counting down.
CTCCTGTATTTTAACATTTTAATAACTCTTATGCCCGGTTTAACCAACATTCACTTAAAGCGGTTTTAGCTAAAAAGGTATTAAAATATAACTACGCAATAAATTAAAATCGGTTTCACCAAACGCATTTCTTGAATTTTTAACTAACAGGCTGTTAATTGTATTTAGTGAAGAATTTGTTTTTACTGTAAATAAAAATCTCATGGAAAAGATAGAAATAGATATACGTACATCTGTACCTACAACTTATGAAATTGAAAATGTCAGCAAATCAGCTTTGTTTGATGTCCCCAGCCCAGTCAGGGCAACTAGTGTCAGTGTATTTTCGTGGTTGTCAAAAAACTCAGTGCAACCTCAGTTTCATAAAGCATAAATAGCTTGCCCTGACAACTGTCATTCTTTGATAACTAAACATAAATCAAATTTTGTTAATTTCCGTATATTTATGCACTTGTTTAGTTCGTTGTTTTATAAGCAAATCCAGTGGTCGCCGTGGTGGTTAGTACGTTGGACTACCACGCAATGCTGCCTGGGTTCAACTCCTGGCCGGTTCTAACACCTAAAAGAGTTTTTTCACGATGCCACCTCTTTCGAATGACAGATGAATATTTTATTTATAGCAAATTCACTTTTAATGAAGAAAATGTCATTGCTAACAAATAATTAAGGCCTGTTAGTTTAAGGTGTTAGATACTGGTTTAAAATTAAAAGGGGTTGGTTAAACAGAAAAATTACATTTTAAAATTAAACAGCCTGAACTAAAAGTGGTTGGTGAAACTGGGCATTACTCTTACGCTCTGCAGTGAGATGGGTAACAAAATGTTTTCAGTACCTACAGTGTTGTGCAAAACATACCGGATTTTTTTTTCAAAAATGTTCTTTTGTAAATTCTAGTGGCTTATTAAAAATTTCGGTATGTTTTGCACAACACTGTAAGTAACTCTTAGCACCTCTCTCTATTTCCTAACTAACCTAACCTAACCTACAACGGCATCCCATCGATGGGGTGAGTAAATTCTGAACTCTTGCCAATCACTGTTTTTTTTTTTTTTTTTTTTTGGGCTAAGAAGGCAATTGAATAGTGAAGCCCTCTACCGATCAACTAAGGGTGAACCCACACCAAATAAAGCATAGACAAGCAAAGCAAAAAAGCCTGGAAGTAACCCACACCAAATAAAGCAAGTCAAAAAACAAATTTTTGTTTTGCTTCATTTGGTGTGGGTTATTGATAGGCATGATTTATTAGTTTTCTCCCAATGAAGAACAAAGAATATAAAAGAGCTGTGTCAATCGTTCAAATTTGAACAGTTATGAGATTTTGGTCCAATTAACTTCAATACTTTAATTACCGAGAGCAAGAAGATTGGTGGAGTGTGCATTTGGTACGATTACAAAAAGATTTAGGGTTTTGGAAAAAGTTATGTTGGTGTCTCCAGACAAAGTGGATATTATAACAATGACAGCCTGCGTTCTTCACAATTTTATAGGAACGAAAAATATAAAATATACGGATATGCACAACAAATTACATGAACTTTCCATTACAACATGTCGAGCTGATGGTAATAATAGTAGTTTCAAATCGTCCAACAAGCATTGCAATTGATATACGAAGAGAATTTATGAAGTATTTCAATTTAACAGACGGATCATTTCCATGCCAATATAAATATTGCTGGTGTTATGTAATGTACCTTATGTACTATGGAGTATGTATATGTACATACGTACATAATAAAAATGTTAAATACAATAAATTATCATAAAAAACGTTACTTGCAGTTTGCATTTCCTCAGCAATTTCTGACCACAATTTGTCAATAATTCGTTTGTCGCTATGTTCTTTTAATTTAAAATTATTATATATCGCTGCCCGAATTTCAATCAAAAATAATAGTTTTTCACCGTCACATATCTTGATTCGATACTACACTACCTCGGCTCTACAGAAATTGAATGAATAGAGCATTAATTCCGATAAGTTATCGCTCGCATGTTTCATTCCATTTTGTTTATTTTGTCTGTTTGACTGAGTTAATGTGGGCGCTCTCATTTGATTTCATGTATTTTTCGCCTTTTTATGCCTAAACTGTCTTCTCATTTATTCTCTTCTGTGCCTTACTTGACTAACTTGACTAACTTGACTGTTTTGCTTATTTCAATGTAGGTAGCCCCCCCATAAATGCACGTGCGATTTATGCTTTAGAGTTTTAGACAGTCAAGAAAAATTGTCTGCCTTAGTCTGCTTTATTCAATGTGGGCACTCGCATTGAAATGTGTGTATTTTATGCTTTAAAAAAAATTGTTTTTTTTGTCTAACACAGCTTTGTTCTATTCAGTGTGGGTTCACACTAAGGGGACTCTGTATAAGAATCCTATCATCCCAGTCTTATTATATGGAACTGAAGCAAAGGCTACCGTCGCATATATTCTAAAAATAAATGTGGACTTTTTGACATACCGCTGGTTCTTTGTTATGGTTTGGTAGTGTGTGCATCTAGATATCAAACATTCTGTTATCAAAAGTAGAGGCTTTTTGGAGCACCATAGGCTTCGCCTAGTTTTAAGTTCGTCACTGCTAACTGGAAGACTATAAAAAACTGACTTTATACCTAAGGCACCACCCAACAACTCATGTGCATTATGACGCACAGAACGATCTACTAATTAGTAACAGTGCCGAATTTGTGCTGTTCAGGTTAAGGCTCCACGTGAGTCATTTGTTGTAGGTTATAAATAATTTGGATACAAAAAGAAATAAGAAAAATAAGATAAAATAAGAGAATAATAGATCCACCAACACCAGAGATGAAAAACGATACCACAACCTCCTTCACCCGGATCAAATCTGCCACCGATAAAAGTCCACAAATCTTGGTACCTTCAACTGTCGAATCAATGGATACGCGGAATAGTTGTGCACAGCAAAACTTGGCAGCGAACTCTCCAGGTTTTGCCTTGAATCATTCTGTGACAGATAAGTGACCCATTTTATGTGCGGTTCCAGATCCGAAAGCACCTTACATTCCATGTGACCAGTGTGGTTTACCAAAACAGTCTTATTCTGCGGATATCCTTCAAGGATGATCGGTCGCGTTCGTAAACGGTCTGTGGTATATGGTAGCGAGAGTTTAATACAAAAAATAAGACTAGTTCCTTAAACCTAACCTTAAAAGTGATGTCTTCGTGTACTAGAGCTAAGGACTCACCTTGAATATGCAGCTTGGTGGTGTGATCAATGCAGCCATGGACATTGCATATCAGGCACGTGTAGTTGCCTGAATCCTCGGGTATCGAGTCCTCCATGTGTATGCCCCACTTCTTGTAGACCACCTTGCCCATGCTTCTAGAAATCGGGTTGTCATCCTTTGTCCATGTGATGTTTGGCGTCGGGACTCCATAGACGGCGCAATTTAATTTAATGAAACTTCCTGAAGGTTTTGGCAGGTACCGGGGTAGCACCGGACGAGGCTTGAACCTCGGTGCATATTCCTGTGGCTGACCATCGTTGGTGTGCTGGTTGTTCTCATCCTGATCGATGTCAGCGTTCTCCTCGAGATCTTTGTCCACGTCATCGTCAGACGATTTGTCACGATGTTGCTGTTGCTGATCGGAATCAATCACGTTGGTAGTATTTGGATCAGCTCTTGCCTCATCAGCAGCGGACACCTGTGAGTAGGCTTGGATGTTACCAGCGAAATCCGCTTTCATCTCGCCGACAGGTGATACGCTCAATGTGATATTCGCCCAAGTGCCGTCAGCATCCGATCGACAGGAGTAGATGCCAGCATCGGTCTTCTTGATTTTCTCGAATTTCAATCTAAAACGAAAGCGTTGGGAGAGACAGAGGGAGATGGTTAGTTTTTTGATATTTTGTTTTCGAAAGAAGCGTTTTCAACCTCAAAACTTTGTTTATAGGAAAGTCGTGGTAAAAATAGAAGACACGCGATTGCGATACGAAGGCTTCCCAATCAAACGGAAAATGTACTTTTCAACGTTTGGCCAGATGTTTTCTTCGTGATTTTCAAAACGAACGAACGGACTAAATCTAAACATGACACGATGTGCTGTGAATTCCACGAATGTACAGATGAAAATCTCCGTGGAAAACTGAAGAAAAGATCTCCAGATCATTAGGAGGAGTAAGATCGTGTTCTGGGAGCGAACCATTACCGAGATGCGCGGAGTTTTTATGGAGTTGGATCTGCGTGCTCGTAAAAAGTGAATATATGGGCAGTTTTCGAAAACGGTTTTAAGAAGTTCGGGTCGGTTATGGTGATGCCTGATGGGATGCGTGTGTACGGGGTGCAGATTGTATCTCTGTTGCTTGGGGTTATACTTTGTGCTGAGAGTTCATTAAACGAGTTTTATGAAGTTGCTATTTGCACGCCTGCTAGAGTGTTGCCTGTTGTGTGTATATGTGGAGCGTTTTTGAGTTGAATGCAAATGGTTTTTGGGAAATGGAAAATAGCTAAGAAAGTTTTTTTTTCTCAACCATTTGAACTTGTGTGACAAATTGGATAAGAGGTAGGAGCTATTTTTGGGGGCAGGCTTTGGTGGGCGCATTAAACCATGTTCGGATGCTATTAGACTGGATGTCAAACAAATAAAAATTCCAGTGGAGGGATTTTTATCGATGATTTATGCTTTGGTGGTTTTACATTTGTGTCTGCTTTTGTTTCCTTTGTGTGTACACGTTGTTTGAAATTTTCAAGGTTTTTATGAGTTTTAAGGAATTCGTCATAACTGTCAAGGTAAAAACAAGCTTGCTCATGTTGAGATGTAAGGTTAGGGCCGATGTTTCTTATAAGTCTGTGGTGCTATTGTGCTGAAATATCGAAACCATTTTTTGATTTAAAGCACCTGGAGATGATGACTTGGTAAAGAGTATACACCAACTCATCTTAAAGATTTGGTCAGATGAAAGTATGCCAGTTAAATGGAATCTCAGCATCGTTTGCCCGATCCACCAGAAAGGGGGCCCCCTCAACTGCTTTAATTACAGAGGCATCAGTCTTCTCAGCATCGGTTACAAGATCTTATCTGCCATATTGTGTGAACGCCTGACACCTTTCGTCAGAAAGTAACATGATTGGCCCCTATAAATGCGGGTTTAGCCCAGAAAAGTCCACCAGAGACAAAATTTTCACACTTAGGCAGATCCTGGAAAAAAGCGCAAGAAGTCCAAATCGATACCCACCACCTGTTCATCGATTTCAAGGCCGCCTATGACAGCATCTGGAGAGATGAACTGTATAGAGCCATCGCCATGTCTAGTTTTGACATACCTGCCAAACTCATCCGTCTGTGCAGGTTGACGATGGAGAAAGCTCTCTGCTCCATCAAGGTCGGTTAATGACCTCACCGAGACCTTCGATGTCAAAAAAGGATTCAGACAAGGTGATGCACTATTACGCGACTTCTTTAACATCATACTTGAGAGAATTGTTCGAAACTCACAAGCGAACATACGAGAAACGATGTTCGGTCAACTACTTGCATACGTCGACGAAATTGACACCATTCTTAGAGCACAACGAGCTGTCACCGGTACGTTTGCGAGTATAGAAATGGAACCGTCTAAAATGGGTTTGGCCGTAAACGAGGCAAAACAAAGTATATGCTGTCATAGAAGAGGGGCACTCAACATCGACGAATTGGACAGAACGTCACAATATGCAGCTATAACTTTGAGGTAGTAAAGGACTTTGTCTACCTCGGCTTTGCCATAACTTCAAAAAATGACATCTCGTCGGAAATCAAACGAAAGATTACTCTTGCCAACCGCTGTTTCTTTAGGCTAAGAAGGCAAGGAGTAGTAAAGTCCTTTCTCGATCCACTAAGGAGACTCTATATAAGATCCTTATCATCCCAGTTTTGCTATATGGAGCTGAAGCATGGACTTTATCGAAAGTGAATGAAGATATCCTTCAAAGGAAAAAACCTTCGTAAGATATTCGGTCCCGTTCGCGTTGATGGGTTTTAGGGGAGAAGAAGATTCAACCATGAACTATTCGAGCTGTACAGCGACATCGACGAGCAGAGTATTCGACTCCAGCCCAGGCGGTCAGCGCAACAGAGGACGTCCTCGTCTAACGTGGCTAGCACCTCGGAGTGCGCAACTGGATGCAGCTAGCTAAGGCCTAGGATAACTGGAAAGCGTTGTTGGTTGAGGCCTTGATCCACCCGGGACTATAACGCCACCTAAGTAAGTAAGTAAGCCTTTTACTGTTTCGTTAAAAGGGCTAGCAGTAATAAACGGGCTTAAAGCCACAATTTTAAGCAAACAAGCCATCCAATTTCATTTCCCATAAAAATTGAGATTTGTTCCTGACTTTATTTAACTTAAGGTGGCGCTACAGCCCGGGTTGAACATGGGCCTGCTTCTCGCAACCATTTGTGTGTGCGTGTTAAATTTTTGCACGAATCGAAGAGACTTACAGTTTTTTGGCGACTCCGAACGGCGAGTTGAGAAGCTCATTGACAAATGATACTCTTTGATTGCTTGTCAGACATTCGAAAGAGGTGGCACCGTAAAAAAACTTTTAGGTGTTGGATCCGGACTGGGATTGAACCCGGGCAGCATTGCAGAGTACTGAGTAGTCCAACGCACTTACCACTACACCACGGTGCTCACACGCTTTGTTCCTGACAGCCAGTGCAAAATGAACAGCTTTTCAATGCACTGCGTAGCTGTAGCTGAACCAATTGCTTTGAAAGAAAGGGTACTCGTGTCGCTTGCTGAAAACATTAATTTAATTTGATGAAGGAGTTTACCCAGCTCGGAGTAAACATCAACAACGAGTGACACTTTAGTGGAGATTCGATAAAGACTCACCTTAGGAAACCGCTGCTACTTCGGTTAGAAGATATGGATGTAGTCCTAAACGTCAAAACTCATCGACCACACTAGCTAGGCCACATCAAGCAACAATGCTCCAGCTAAGAGAATTTTCGAATCCTAGCCACCATGTTCAAGACGATAACAAGTACCGAACCTACGTTTTAAGTGCCAAGCTATTGCGGATGCCAGGGCGCCTATTCTGTGAAAATCGAAGGACCGCAGAAAAGAATGAAGGGCTGTCGTGTCTCAGGCAGGTACCGCACACGTTGGGTTGAGCAATTTGACATTTCCGAAGAATAACAATTTCTGGCCTGGATGAATCTATTCTGCGACTGTCAAGATTAATGCTCTTTCCTAAAACATCGTCTGAACTCCACCCTCCCCCAAAGAAAATTGCAAACAACTATCAAGGCCACCACCAGAATAGAACATCTCCCAAAATAGCGCCCATAATCCTTTGTTAATGCCACTTGAACTTCTTTGCCTAATCGCACTGCCATGACAATGACTGAACGCATCTCGGGCAAAATATGCAAAAATGTCTTAAGCCCACCAAGTTACCCCACTTGAGGGCATCGGGCAAACTATATTTAAATCAGGCGCGTGGTAATCCCACTTTAATCGTGTGGGCCTCATGAATCAGACCTCAATTGCAAGAAATACAACGACGACGACGACGACGACGACGACGATGATGATGATGATGATGATGATGCATTCTCACTTTTCAAGGCAGGCGCGTGCACCTCATATATATTTCATCGCACTAAGCATGCGAGTGCGATCAACTTGGCAGTTAGTCCATAATTCGCACATACAAGGAGCCCAAGCTGTCAGTTTCTAAGGAGGAATCCCCCTTTTGCTGGATGCACATCCTATTCTATACTAATGCATGTACCGCCTCCTTTGGCAGATTCATCCACCCTCCATCTGCGTGCAGAACGGATGGAAGTTAGCCGCATACTCGTATATCTGTCTGCTAGGAGTTTGTGTTTTTGTTTTTCTTTTGTATTTTTGTCTGGTGTTTGTTTTGCTTTATTCTTTCTCTTCTTCCTCATCCTCTAAGTAGCTCAAACGTCAACTTGTCGTCGGGACAAGTGAACAAAAAAAAATAAAAATTAAATTGTATCTCCAACTGATGACTCTTCTCAACGGACGACCACTGCCCGGAACATATTTCTTTGTTTTTTTTCAATTCGGGATGTCCACACGACCTCACCCTTTTACTGAGGTTGAAAATTAAAGAAGAAAACAATTTTTTTTAGGCCCAAAGCCCACGATGAACACACGCTCGACGCGTTCATTAATCGCATTTGTTTATTTTAGTTTGACGCCCTGTTTGTATGTGTGGATGTTGCATCTCGACATCCCACTCCTGGGCATGCCTGTTGAAGAGCTTGGCATGGCGTATAAAAAATTACAAAATAAAAAAAAAACCATTTTGTGTTGCGCGCTGCTAAACAACAAACGGGATACAAGTACATAAATTGTTTGAACAATGTTTTGTAATAAGTTGCGTTAATTTGTTCTACTTACGTTTTCGACCTTCGCGTGTCTGTCGTGATCTTTTCATCGTTTTTGAACCAAATTGGATTTTCAAATTTACACTTGAGTTGAACTCTTGAGTTGGTGGGCACTTTTTCATCAGTTTTTGGTCTGCCATCTGAAATGAAATGAAAAACAAAACAAACATATTTAGCGGTTTTTAAAAGATCAATGTGATAGTTGGTGTACTTTTATCGACTTGGCAGCATCGATTTCAAGGAGAAAGAAACGTAAAAGTGTTTCTAAAAGCACACGATTACACCGAGCCGCAGTCTAAAATTTCACTGAAATCTCGAACAGCTTGTCGACGAAACCTCATCTTTGTCAATCATTTTAAAACAATTTTCCCCAAAAGAGAATTTTAGACGAACGATCGATCGACAAGTTGGCATTTTCGGTACAGGGAAATAACTTTACGGGAATTTACTTCACATGCGAATAAACTTCACCTCAAGTGAGAAATAAGTGCACTTTCAGTGAGAAATAATTTCACTTTTTTTGTGGTAATTAGTTTCACTTTTAATGTCATTTCACTTTATTGGAGAATTCAAAATTCTTTTCTTTTGCGATTCACTTTTTGCAATATGTATTACTGTGAAAAATTCCGTTATTTATGATGTTGAGGATTATGGAAAATCACCCCCAAATGTAGATGAGGTTGAAAGTGGAGAGTGGGTTAAGTACGGAAGGATGTTGCGCCCTGCAACTCCCCTGCCTGCGGTCACTGTTGGATTGGGAGTAGATTCCTACTTTCAGTGAGTAATAACTTCACCTCAAAAAAGTACATTTATTTCTTACGTACGGTTAAATTAATTCACATGTGAAGTAAATTCCTGTGAAGTCAAATTCCTGTGAAGTTATTTCCTGCACCGGCATTTTGTGTACAAACACATCGCTGCACATTTAGAACCGTCTGTGACTGTGTTTTAGGCAGAGGTCATTGCTGTACTGAGAGGAATGGAAGCACTTACCACTCGCCACATCCATTCCATGATATTAGAATAGATATCTGTTCGAATAACAAGGCCTCCTTCCAAACCTCAGCAGAATATGCATAATCTGGGTACCAGGACACGAAGGTATAGCAGATAGCGAAAGGGCTGTGAAGAGGCTGTCAATCAAATCCCGAAAAATCGATATGGGTTCCCTTAACAGCAACCACCAGAACTTCCAAAAATACTAGGAGGATCTACAGACATGTAAGGTGGTCATATCAATCGTTATGGAGCAAAACAACCATATAACCAAGCCTTCTCTTAGGTCGATTAGATCATAATAGAGACTGGTGGTGGAACACTGACTTGGGCTCATAGAATTCAACATCTGCAAAAACTGTGAAGAAGAGGAAGAAAAACCTGAAGAATCTGCTATTACCCAGCAACAGCGAGGTTACGATATAAAGGGATGAAAGCACCATTGTTTCCAAATTACCATACCGCACCTCTGTCGAATAGGAATTGGTGACATCGTTAAGATTGTTAAAAAAGCCCAACGTTTACCCGATCACCACACAGTGATACCAGACTTTATGCAACAAATTTCCCACAGCAATGACGAAAAATACCCTTTTTTCCCACGCCGTTTTTGGAAAATACCCACTAGATTACCCACGAAAATATACATACAAAAAAACATAAACAAATAACAAAAAAAAAAAACAAATTCAGTCTTTAATTAGAAACAAAACTAGGAACACATACAACCGGTGGTCCGGTTTGGGATACACATATTTTGGGAACTCGGTCTATCTTAAACACCCACTGAGCTACAGGGTGCTTAAAAAAGTTCGTTCCGAGAAGTAGGTACCAACAGTTATTCAATTATAACCTCTACAATATTAAACTTAGAGCAACCAAAAAGGACTTCTTTTATAGACAATATATTAGTGTTTGAAACAGTTATAAATTATAACCATCTGTGTTTTCATTTTCATGATATTTGTCTTCAAACACAGATTTACTTTAACCAATTTTTGTGAAAATCGCATTTATATCGTTAGTACTTATAATTTTTTTTTTGCTATTATTATTTTTGTGCGCCATATGTCACCTACAAATTTATCTCATAAAATTTTTACCTTGGGCTCACAGTTTTCCTGGTATTAAGTTAATTTAGTCACAAGTCCCATACGATTTTTTTTAATAGCATGCACCAATGAATCAGATCCCAAATTATCTGTATCCGTATACAATGTATAAACGTATACAATGTAGAATTGTGTAATTGGAATTGAATTGTGTAAGAACACATGATCCTTATTCACAACAAAATTGAAGCAAGTAATGTTATTTGATTGAAATGGCTATCGTATTGGACAATTACTGTTTATCATGTATTTTCCTAACCGATTTATTTTTTTTGCATTTAACATCGGTTACAATTGAATCATTCTGCCTCGGCATTTGAGTGAAGGTAGAGTTAACGCTATTTGCGCAATCTTTTCTAAGTTAGGAACCAATAGATTTTCGTTAAAATTTTGCAAAAAAAAATATGCAGCACTTTTTTTGTACCGAGGCAAAATAATTATTAATTTCAATGGAATTTCCATAGGAAAAAAATTAATTTTTAAACCTCGATATCTACTAAAACTAAGCGATTAATAATTGATTGTAACTTTATATTTTGTGCTTATCGAGATTTACAAAATGGCATTTCCAAACAGTGTCGCCTCACACACCGTAGAATCCCCAAATTTTGTTCTGGGTGCTATGAAAATACCCTTTCGCCCTTTTAACTTATTTTGAGATGCGAAATACCCACAAAATGGGTAATTACCCACAATCTGGCATCACTGTCACCACATCCCTTCTCATCCTTCCCATATCACAGCCCATTGATAATAATAGGTACGAGTATATCTATCTATTACTTTCGAAGTAACAACGAAGGTGAGAGCAAGTAACTTACCCATTTCAATCAACCATATTATCATTATTATCACATCATACATAATTAAGCTCGGTTTATATTATTAATTTTTATGTTACTATTTGTTTTTAAAGAGTGAAGACCTTTTTTAAATATTAATGGCGGTATATCACTCGAAAGACTTTAAATCGATTGTTTGTATAGCAGTGTGGCACTATCATGTTAGCACCACATCTTACACCCGATCAATACCATGCGAATTCGAAGATATAATAATTTAGCATGTCAACGTAGTTTAACGCCCGTATTCTGGCATACCTCTGTGATGCCTCATACATATGTCACAACAACCTCACAAGAGCGTGGTGAGTCATAATTTGTGAGCGTTTCGTATTCTAATCGAAACCTCACAAGAACTGTCAAAATTGTGATGTCCGATTGAGCAGCTCACAATCAGTGCCGGTTTTAGCACTACCTGCGCTCTGGGCGAGATTTCTACGGCGCCCCCTATCTGCTATACAAACCCATGTGAAAAGAGGAAAAAATAAAACAAGGGAAACAATGAAATAATAACCATTTATGTATTTAAAAAAAAAAACTATAAGAATTTTAAAATTTTGACCTTTCTATCGGCAAACTCTCTTTCGTATGACACCGAAGTTTATGTTTTCTTCAATTTCATTTTCTATTGACAAGGCTGCCAATTTTGTCACCGTAGATTGAGATATTAGGCGCGTATTTTTTTCAAATCTATATAGACTTCGAAAAAGCTCTCCAAGTAAAAATAAGACTGGACAATTATCCAGGCTGTTGTATTTTACATTGAAAATATGTTGCGGAAACATGTTTAGCCTATATAGATTTGAAGAAAAACACGCCTATTGTCGATCTCAGATCGGAATATGAGTTCATCACACAACATACAACTATTTATAACTGATTTCGAGCCTACAGTTAATTTTAATTGGAGATCATCACAGAGTTTGAGAAGGTCTGGTTTTTCTGGAATCTTTTCTTATGTTGCACAAAAAGGACAAAGATTCGTAGTACTAATTTAACTGTTCAAATCTTTCATTGAGTGAAATTAAGGTAGTGTCCAATAGACAGTTGAAAAATCTAACTTCAAATTTATTTTCTGGTTCATCGCGGGCAGTTTTACCAGCTTGGCATAAGCACATCGCATTCTTGTTGTGGCTCAAGTTCAATTTTCAGTTCTTTAGTTAATTCCATCGCTGCGCTGTTAAAATGGCGCTTTTAAAGCCTATCATTCAATACTCTTTCAAGAAAGCGCAGTATTTTTTTCAACACTTCTGTGCATTTATCGAGATCCATGTCCATTGACGCACTGCTTTAATCCTAAGTGATGGAAAGCTGGAAACAATGTGAACAACCTCCGAAGTGCCCCAAACAATGTGACGGATTGGAATTATTTTCAAGTGCACCGGTGTAATGAGCTGTGTCCCGCTTCTTAGTAAGTCAAAAATAATGCTCTTTTTTTAATACAATGCTAAAATGGGATAAATAATAAGTTCTGTCTATTGACGGGAACTCCCAATAAATGTATATCAGTACTCGGGTTCCAGTGTTGCAACCTTAATGATTTTGTTACCAGATTTAGAGAATTTAAGACTCTTACAGGTGGCCTGGACGCTGCCGAAAATGCAACAATTCACAAGGGCCCAACCGCGCCCTACCCTAACGCCGCTACTGCTCACAATTACAAGCCGATCACAAGAGAAAATTAAATAATTACATATTGTTAAATTCGAAAAACAAATGGACGAAGATGTTTTAATTTGCTGCTTGTTTCACTCACAAAAATGAGAAAAGGTAAACAAATTTCTTTATTTCTTGTTGGACAGTATACAAATGTAATTAATATTTCAATTCTTTTAGATTAGAGCGTAAAAGAGTTCTACGGAATTTGCGGGAAAGGAATGGTGCTTTCTCAGTAAATGATAGCTGTTTCATCAAATTTTTCAGTATTATATAAATTTCTGCAAAGTGTTCATCATTGTTTCTTTTTTTAATAAACAATATTATCTTGTGCGCAATGTTCCGCCATTATTCGTTATTTTATTATTTATTTCCCAATCTTCTATTTCCAAATTGATATGGAAAACTGGAAATGGAAACGAAAATGAATTTTTTGACATGACAATGAATTCACCACACCATGGTAACTGTTCTTGGGTGTTTTCTTGTGAGGTGTTGGCCAGAATACCAAATCGCTGATCGCTCACAAGAAACCTCACAAGAGAAATATCACAATTTTCGCATCACTGACATTCGTGAGTTGTGACCAAATCACAATCAGAATAGATTCAATCAGAAGAATAAGTTAAAAACGAGCCGTGTACAAAATTTGGTTGTATTAAGCCTGAAATACATCTGCAGGAAAGCTGCATGCAAAACTGTTTGCAATAACGCATGCAAGACAGACGTGCACCAAAATCTTCACATTTAATCGCATTAGTTTGCTAGCTCTGTCTAATGCGACGATTAAAATCGAAAATGAAATATGTCATTGCCGCATGGATATTGATTAGCTCACAAATTCTATTAATTTCCTTCCATCTTCATTTTCAGTATATACATACTTGAAATAGGAGCTTTGTTCGATGTTCACAGCCCTAGGGCGCCCTGACTAATGTCAGTGTATTCTCGTGGTTGCCAAAAAACCCAGTCCAACCCCCGTTCCTAAGTTTGGAGAAGTGATTATGGATCTATGCCGAAAACGTCGCTGCGCTGTGCTACGAAAATATTGACCACAAATGTCATTTATGGTGCGCAAAATGGCCGAAGGTCCGACAGCTGTCAACTAACTGTCAACTGTCAAAAAGAAAAAAAAACAACACCCTATGCTAGACAAACGCGCGCCGCAGCTCAACACTTTAAAGAGTGTTTGCCAATTTTCTGACTTCCTTGTACTAAAGTTTGATGTTGTAAAACCAAATGCAAACATTTTTACAGCTTATCCATAAATTTCCACTCATAACATAACTTAGGAAACACAATAAAATGTTCAGCTAATGAACAATTAAAAACTTGCTTATATTGCGTTTTTGGAAACTCTCACCTTAGTGATTCACAGGTTTCATGTTTCCTTTGTTCGAAAAAACAAAACACTAAAAATTATAATACTCATTCGCTTAAGAAAACATACTCCACTCATAAGCATAAGTAATTAATATTGTAATTTCCAATAAAGGAAATGAATATTTATACTCGTATGTAATCAACAAGCCCTTACGGTTTTCCATCGCATCGGTTCGGTTTCATTTTCAAGACCGGAAATACGCGGAAGCGAGACCTCTTGTGCATATGAAAACATAAAAACATTTAAAAATTATGAAAAAAGAGAACCGTGGCTTCCCCTCTGCTGTTCTCCTCGCCATCGGTTAATATTCAATTGGGAACAGGAAGGAAAGTTAAACTGCGTTTGTGTCTTGAATTTCGATTATCCCCCAGAGCCCACAGCCCAGATCCCAGAACCACTTGTATCGATCGATTGAACTGTGCTTAGAAACGTTCTCGAATGCAAGTCAGTATCTTCCTCACGTTCTTCGTTTCTTCTAGTACCTAAGAACGCTTTATTATGATAACCCTTGTAATATTATTTTCTGCATTTTTTTTTGTTTTTCAATTAATTAAACTACAAGCAGAAGGTTACACTAAACCGCTGAATGCAAATGAATGGAAGACGGTGGTGTCTTCTGTTGGATTGTTAACTTTTAAACATCCTCTGTAGAATATGTAATTGTTCCCGTGCTGCCGTGGTTATTCCACGAATACAACTCGAACGAGTAGGTAGGTAGAGGTACACATGACTTAGGTTTTGTAGTAGCGAAAAACCAGAAGGAATAGATAGATGGATGGATGGATTGTATGGCCGCAAGAATGGTAGATGATTGCTAGCTCAATAAATTGCTTTTTTTTTATAGCCACTACTGTTTTTTTTTTTTTACATTTTTGTTGTTTTTGTCGATGTTTTTCGCGCCATGCCATTAATTGTGAAGCGCAGAGGCATGCCTCTACGTAGCTACTGAGCATACTCGTAGATAAAAAGATAATTTTTGCAAAGTGTGTACCTACACTTGAGTGTTCTCCACGCCTAGGCAATAGAAAATTTGCAAATCATTTGCCAATCAAAGCTACGGATAGACAATCCAGCGACAAACAACAATCGGCAATAAACAAGCATAGTTTGAATTTTAAACACCAATTTTCCACCAGTTAAAGACGACAGGGGTTCGATGACTTTGGTGGTAATGGGCGTAGATACACATACACTGGGCGATGGTTTACATAGATTCATGGGACGTTTATGTGGTTTTAGGTGCGTTTTGGCGCCAAAATTGAAATTAATTTATGATAATGCATTTTGGAAGTTGGAGTGAGGATGGATGACAAATTTGACCGGCAATTAAATGGTAGTGTTTATTCTTTTGGGAGTTCATTTTGGATAGAATATTTATTTTGATCGGTTTTTTAATTTGTTAAATTTAAGAAAGTGAGAGTGCTATTCGTCACTGCTCCAGGAAATTCTCTTTCTTTTGACACCTCATTTGTTAAGATTGGTTGAGTGTGAGAGCCGCTAATGGTACCTATACTACAGAAATAATATACATACATATATGATGACTAGCTGACCCGTGCTCGCCTTGCTTCTCCCGCCTGCAACTTAGGAAAACAAATTATTATTTTCTTCTAATACATTTCTATAGTAGGGTTTTCCAATGAGAGGTGTTATTGTGAATGGCCCGCTATTTCGGTAGCTGTCACTTTTGAAGCTTTTATTCTTTGACATTTGAAAAGTAGAAACTACGCCATTACTAAAAATGGAACGATACACGCTTCAACAACGCATTGAAATTATTAAAATTCACTACAAAAATGGTGAAAATCTTGCAGTCACAGTTCGCAAAACTAAAGCATTTTTTGGTCGTCGTGAAGCACCTTGTCGGACCGCAATACAGAAATTGGTAGAAAAATTCGAGCTGTTGGGACAAGTTAGTGATGTGAAGAATAAAACCCGTGCACGTCGCTCAAGAACAACTGAGAATATTTCTGCTGTAGCCAAAAGTGTTGAAGAAAACCCAGGTTTGTCCATTCCTCGTTGTTCTTTGGTATTGGGAATTCCACAAACATCATTGCACCGTATTTTGCATAAAGACTTGGGTCTTAACGCTTATAAAGTTCAGTTCATACAAGAACTCAAGCCGGCCGATCATCAACAACGTCGTGTCTTTGCTGATTGGGTCCTTGAAATGCATGAAAATGATCCGGAATTCCATGGAAAAATCATCTTGACTGATGAGGCCCATTTCCACCTCGGTGGCTACGTCAACAAGCAAAATTGTCGCATCTGGGGCTCGGAAAACCCAAGAGTTATTGTTTAGAAGCCTCTCCATCCTCAACGTGTGACTGTTTAGTGCGGTTTATGGTCCGGTGGGGTCATTGGACCTTACTTTTTCGAAAATGAAGTTGGATCAACAGTTACGGTAAATGGATTGCGCTATCGAGAGATGATTAATGATTTTTTATGGTCGAAGTTGGATGGTATTGATCTGGACAACGTTTACTTTCAACAAGACAGCGCTACGTGCCATACAAGCAACGAAACCATTGATCTTTTACGGGAAAAGTTTCCGGACCGTGTTATCTCTCGAAGAGGTGATCACAATTGGCCACCGAGATCTTGTGATTTGACACCTTGCGACTTCTTCCTTTGAGGCCACGTGAAAGATAAGGTCCACGCCAACAGCGCAGCGTCGATTCAAAACCTCAAAGATAAAATTCGTGAGGCTATCGAGGACATAGGGCAGCCACTTTGCGATTTGGTTATGGAAAATTTCATGAAAAGGATATGGTCCTGTATGCGTGCCTGTGGTGGCCATTTGGCTGATGTTGTTTTTCATTATTAACGGCATGCCTTCTTCTTTATTATGAAATAAACATCCGATCATTTATCTCAAAAAATAGCATTTTTCTTTGAATACCAAAATGACACCTCTTATTGGAAAATCCTTTATATGTATGTAATGTATCGCTGTTACCCGCTACACAATCATATTTATCGTAGTAGGCCGGGGACAAAACATCATAGAATGAAATTTCAGTTAATGCGCAGAAATTCAAATGTGTTACATACACACACTATAACGTCACCCACTGCTGCATGGCTGTTGGCTTCGGTCTCCACTGATGGAAAATTGTTGGCAATGATTTCATGAATTGTTTTAAGCATAGCTCACCTCCAGAACAACACAGAAGGATGATTTATACACCTCAAATGAATCTCAAATGAATTTACTATAACCAATTTTTTTGTTTTTAAATCCAATAACCCATTGTTGAGTTAGGGCTGTGTTATGACAGAAAACTTGATTTTCTACCACTTCAATCTCAAATTCTTAGCTCCTATAAGTAATGGAGTAGTCTGAGTACGCTCATAACTTCCGCCAGGAAATGCAGATCATTATAGTGAAAACCGCATCTTAATCCGCTTAGTGGTTCTCGATATTAGCCTGTACATACAGAAAGACACATTTTGGGGACTTCCTTTTATATTATAGAAACTGCACTGAGAACGGATCTTCTGTACTTTTTCTGTTTCAACTGTTTGTACAAAAATAAGCCTTTATTTAATTAATGAGTCCATTTGAAACATTCTATTTGAAATGAGCAAAAAAAGTGTCCGCGTTAATTTAAAAGATTGCCCGTTTATAAAAACGCATTTTGTATGGGAGATTAGATTAGTTGGTTCCTAACCTTTAACTGGGTAGGTGGGGTGCTGACAACACCCCAAGCCCTTATTTTTCAAAAATATTATACTTTGCGACTGACAATACCCGTTGTCGGAACAGTACCTTCCTGTTGTTTTCTATTATACAAATTCAGATGGTTTTAAAAAAGTTTGGTTGCACAAGTAAGACGTGACAGACTCTTCAAGCTGCAAGGGTGCTGTCAACACCCCACCTACCCAGTTGTGTAATTTTTTTTTTACTGGGTGAATTTGTATAGGTAATTTCAAAATGCCATTTGAAAAAGATCAGGAACGCATTCAACTGTTATTGACACTATATAAGTGAAGATTCAAGTGAAGAGCCGGACTTAATTGATATGGATGATGGCGAATTTGTTAAAACAAAAAAATTGTTTCAAAAATTAATACGGAAAGCACTATTTTGGAAAGGACGACTAAAAACTCTATTAAGGGGTCTTAAAGTTAATATTTTTAACATTGTTCTACCCCAGAACGATATCATAATGACAATTCCACCATAGAACCACTAAGATCTAAGTATGTTGAGGATGTTACCATTCTCATCAGCCTGCTGACTTAACCTAACTTAACCTTTAATAAATTATCTGGGAACCCCAGTTTTACAAGAGCACAACACATGGATAGGTCTATGAAAAAAGTGTGCGATATTTACAAGCTAACCCCCAAAACATTTCCATAACTGACTCTATAAAAAGTTCGCTGACTGTGTGATCTTTTACGCTGCCAAATCTACCTACACAGGTAATCAGTTTCTGAACATTCTAAATTCACCGACTTCCTGACATTAAATAATGACTTTTCTGTCTGTCAATGTATTGGTAAAGTTCATTACCTAAATCGTAAGAGAAAAAAAAAGCAATTATTCCAGTCCAGAGTGACTTGCCGCCTCTGATGTTCTTGGAATTCTTCACTTCTCTTCTCCTTATCGGAAAATGCCAATTATTGGCATGTTATTCGCTTTCTTATTGTCCTCAATTAACCCCTAAGTCTAGCTGAGTTCTTAATTAATGTCAATCAATTGAGAAATTCAAATGTTACCAAGCAAATAACAAGTCTGTGTGTGCCATATCGTCTCACGTCTGACAAGATGGAGGAGCAACAATAAATTTATGCAAACAAATTAATTAAGAGACAATTACAATGGTTGCTCGTGTATCATATTTTTAAACAGGTGTTTTATTTTTTAACCACAACACAACCTCTGCACTTAGTGAAAATTTATTTAATTTAATGTCAACGGGTCGTATAAATGTTTATAGCGTTCTCTTGCGGATGTGGCTCAGTTGCATCCTCTGTATCCTAAAAAATATGAGAAAAGGGTGTGCATCTGGAATGAGAATCAATCTTCTCTCGGGTGCTGGTGCTCTAATATTATAAAAATAAACGGAAGGTGCTTATTTTAATTACTGTTTCCCTAAGAATCTCACTCAACGTTCAACCCTCATTGAATGTTACATTTTCCTAAGTGCACCAGCACTATAGCAAGAGAGAGAGCAAGCTAACCCTATACACTCGAATGTGAATTGCATTATGTATGTCATTTGAAACAAAAAAAAAAAAACTTCCCCAAAAAAAACGTATATGTCCGGGGAAAAAAACATCAATTGACATTTCTGACAGCTCGTATCTGGTTGTTTTCATACCCAAAATGAAAGGAAGAAGGCGTTGCAAGTAAAAGAAAATATTTTCGGAGGTCCATACCCACACATACATACATACTCGTATGAGAAGGCCCGAGAAGACCCGACCCATGTGTGCGGCAGATGCGTGAACGCTCGGCTCGAATGTGTTTTTAATGAGAAAGGATTTCACTTGGCGTGAATCCTTTTTTGTTTTTAATTTTTTTCCTTTGACATGGA
Organism: Brachyopa scutellaris; assembly: GCA_949775065.1. Classification (NCBI taxonomy): domain Eukaryota; kingdom Metazoa; phylum Arthropoda; class Insecta; order Diptera; family Syrphidae; genus Brachyopa; species Brachyopa scutellaris. The sequence continues at coordinate 86,962,249 of OX459114.1, read as the reverse complement.
TCATTGTATCAGCATAAGCGAAAGTAGATCAGTTTTTGAATGGTTTTTGTTTTTAAGTCTGAATGTACGATACGGTATGGCATACGGTACGCATGTGTGAATGTAGATGGTGGTTTTTTTTCTTTCATTTTATTGAGGAGATGTCAAGGGATATGTCAAAATTTTGTAGTCGAGAATTTTAGTTTGAAATGTTTTTACTAAATCTTGTTTAACACTAAAGTTTTTTAAGCAGAACTCTAGCTAACTTACACTACCGCTCAAAAGATTGGAGTCAAAGAATATTTGACACATTAAATCGAAATAGCTTTTAAGCAATTAGAGATATTTTATAAATTCTTTTTTATAAGTGACGGAGGCAATTTTGTTTATCATAGAAAAGCAGAAAATTATTGTAAATTTTATCTTCGCATTTCTCAGAAACTCCGTAATTGAATTTTCGCTGTAAGCATTTTTAGCACAACACTCTCTAAATGGGACACCTTCGAATTGGGAGAAATAAATTTGGTCTCGTCAGTGTCCCAATTAAAGTGTTTTTACTGTAGTTTCCTTTATTTTTGATCACCACTTCACAAATTCTAGGCATTCTTTCAATTAATTTGTTTAAAGTTTCATATGGCAGTGATTTCCAGGTTATTTGTAGAAGTATCCAAAGATGTGGTTTTGACTTTGGACAGCTTTCTTGTACTTTCCTATCGAAATCGTCCCATAGAAGATCTATAGGGTTAAGGTCTGGGGATTGGGCTGGCTAGATTATATTTTAAACCCTTTTTTGTTGCTCTTTGGATTTAAGGTACTCTACGCAAAGTTTTGAGGCACTGTCTTATTGGAGCCGAAAGTGATACCCAATCGAACGACGACATCCTGATGGAAGAGCATGGTCCATCCAAATACTTTTATATCCCTCTTTGTTTAATATGCCATCGATTTTTACCAAATCTCCAGCTCCTCCATAACATTGTGGAGCCATCTTCTCTTGGTCCGATCGACGGGCAAAAACTCGCCTATTTGAACCAAAGACTTGAAATTTAGATTCGTCAGTCCACAAGACTTTCTACCATATTTCAATGGACCAATGTTTATGCTGACGAGCCCACCAAGCCGTCATTTTGGGGCCTTAACAGGGGTTTCGAACGGCAATTCGACCTCTAAGTCCCGCCGCAACTAAACGGCCTTTTTTCAGTGCTAACCGACAGCGGAATTTCTCCACTGCTATTTACTTCTGCTCGAATTTCAGGTGCTGTAAGCCAGCGATCCCACTTTGAAATACAGTGGATTCCGCTTTATTGCGAAGGCGGATAATCGGGACAGCCGCTTAACTGGGACAAATGGCAAAGAACAGACCAGAACAGTTTGGTTTTTTACCTTATCGTCACATCGGGATCGGATAATTGGGACAGCTGCTTAATTGGGACAAAATCGGTCTTGACCGAAGTGTCCCAAATAAGCGGAATCCACTGTAACTCTAATGTTTAAGTCATCCGAGTTTGTTGTGACTTTAGGTCTTCCCGAGCGTTTTTGGTCGTGAATGCGTACCCAATTCTCTGAAACGTTTAACCGTGGAATAAGCGCCATTGTACGAAATTTCTGATTTCCTTGAAATCTTCCTGAGGGAAATATTTTCTTTGTACAATGTAACAATTACGCATAGCTTTTCCATGCAAATCTCTTGTTTTGGTGCTCATCCAGCTTGAGCTCTTTTCGCAGCCAGTGACGCCGCGTGACCATGGTTAGAAGGATATCGTAGGATTTCAGCTCAGATTTCTGATTGACTCCAACTTTTGAGCGGTAGAGTGAATACCTTTAATTACATGAAATACCCCGTTATTGTGGTGACGTTTCAAGAAGTGAAATTCTGTATGGAATAGACTTGCACCGCGCACCGCGCTGTACACATAAGGTCTGTTCCTTTACTTGAAAATTGATACTGAATGATTTGGATATGGGATATCATCAAGAGTGGACTCTGCTGTAAAATCTAAAACGTACAACACCAGTTTGTTTACGTTTCCTTCACATATGATTATGACATTTCGTTTGTTGCAATACTTTTGGTTAAACGCGTTCCTTTACTTCTTCGTAAGTTTGCCTCACTCTGAGAGAATTTTACCCCCACTCCATGAAATTTAATAACTTACTATTTTCGGAGCAGAAAGTAAAGGAACAGATAGACCTATAGCTTAACGTTGCCGGACGATATTTAAAACAGAAACAAAATCGAACAAAAATGGATTTGAACAACGCCACCTGGATCCGTTACCCTTACAAGCTGTCAAAAAGTTGTTCACTCCGTCAAATTGTTTATCAAGAAATTGGTTTTGATTATTGATTTTATCAGAAATTAATTGCAAAAACAAATAACAAAAGGAACTCGTATAAATTGTTTATAGAAATGGCACTAATTTTTATGCCGTCGCGTCGCGTCGCTCGTTCGCCATGTTTTGCCATCGTTATTATTTTGCAACAGTAAACATTGAAGCTGTTTGTATATTTTTTATTGAATTGTAAATAAATTCAGTTTACCGTTTCTTTTTCCCAACCCATAATATGCATTTAACAATGGTTTCAGTTTCCGCAATAAAGATTCACCGAATCGAAAACGTCCAAACAATTTCGTTTGTTTGTCAACACACCCCCGTCAAATCGTGTTAAATAGCAAATCTAGCCGACGTCTCTATTTCTTAATCATTGGCTATTAGATAATAACAATAAATGAAGAAGGGAAAGGTACAGCGAACGAGAAGAAGAACATATTTAAATACATATATTATGCTTACATGTGTATGCAAAAATTAATGACTTAAAATGTACTAAAATGTGGTAGTTTTAATACTGATCACGTCATGCTACTAACTAGAGTGGGAGGAGACTAGACGCCAATAGACGTAATTGGTTTTTAGGAGTTAGGAGTGATCTTACCCCAAGGCTGATCCCGCGACTTAAAAGATCACAGGATTCTATTAGTCCAAGAGGTAAACCATCTTTCTGCTAATGTTTAGTATGTCCTTGGTTGACGCGTTTTTTAAATCATAAGGTCCCGGACATTTACAAAGGATGTGCTCGGCCGTCTCGATCTCCTCTAAACAGAGTCGACATTCGACAGACCTAACTTGTTTAGGTTATCGTAGATGACAAGGAAACTTTTCATGTCCTAATGTCCATCTTATTGTAGTTGAAAAGTTCCCTGTGATGTGTGTAAGGCTTATTATAACAGTTTGGCTTGTCTGAGCCCTGCGACATTTCTCCAATGAGAGAGACGAAGGTTATGTTCCCATCTCATTTCCTTCAATATTTCTATGACCAGGCCAGGCACCCACCAAAGTTTGACGTTATTGTGAGTAGTTAGGGACCGAAGACCATTGAAGCAGCACTTTACTAGTTTTGAGGCTAAAGAGAAGGAGCTATGAACTTTGAGTGCAGCTTGGCTATAATAGCCTATGGCATATACCTCAGCTTGAAACACACTAGGGAATATTCCAAGAGGCACAAAGATTTTAGTATTGGGCCCAAAGATCCCAGCACCAAACCCCAGAGGCCATTTTTAATCCAACAGTATACCATACTATATTTTTTGGGTCTGCTGTTTGACCATGTGGTACGTTCCCCAATATGAACTCATGCCAAAGTAGTATTCATTTATCAAGTGTTGGTGTAAACCTGATCGGGAGTGGTGTTGATAATATTTAAGGACGTAATTGCTGAGTCTCCTAGTCAGAATGAGGTTTAGAAAGCCCTCTGAACCCTGTATGCTTAGAAAATGGCGCCTAAAACTAAGTCAAAATTTAGATGAAACGATTTTTCCAATTTGTCGCCTCTGTTTGTGGATGAAAGGGTTGAAAAGAGCGGGGAACGAAAATGTCGTTTGGGTCGCTGGAATTCCAGGCGATTTCTCTGTTCTCTTTTGTTTTCTTTCCAGTTTTTGAGATTTGCTTGTGTGGTTTCCATAGTAACATATGCGAATTGAGCTAGACAGGGCTATTTGTTGTTGTTTGTCGCCCGGAAAATCGTGTCGTGTGTGTGTACAATCCATACGAGAACAAAAGAGAATTGAAAAAATGTCGCCTGGAAAATTCGCTTCATCTAAATCCTGACGAAGCAGATTGACTTCCTAAGGAATTTCACTTTGGAATGGCTCCGCCAACTGCAATCCACCGACTTGCCAGATGTACCTCGAAGTAAATGTATGTCCCTTCGGAAAAAGTACAAAATAGTTTTATTACAATTTCATGTCTGATTATTTGCATCATTAATTCCACGAAATTCCCCAGAATGTAACGAAGCATTCGCATTTGGGGCGCACATTTAGTTCCACACACACACATTCTGATTATGTCCGACGCGACGCGTAACTAGCGGTAGCGCACAGCCACATGTGTTATTTCTATCAAGAGATACTCTTCTTTTTTTTTTGCGTGCATAAACGCAAATCTGTAACACATTTTTCTTTTCTTAAATTGCAAACGGCTACGAGTACCTAACTTCAATCTATGTGCGTTCCATACGAGTGCGATGATATCTACGATGATGTTTTTTTTTTTTTTGGTGGGGAATGGTCCATGCCATGCTTCTTCGATCATGATGATCACGTTGATGACAACAACGATGATGTAGACGACAAATAAAATAAAACTATGTATAATAATCATGACATTCCATTCAAGGATCATTTCATGGTGTAATTAGAACATTCCCTTTCTTCGTTGTTGTCTCCTTCCCACTTCGTTTCAGTTGAGTTTTCATTAATTAAATTCATTCACCCCTTTTTTGAAGGGTGGAACTGGTTGATTCTTTTCGAGAGGAGGCTCGTGCCAGTTTGCCGCTCTGATAATCTGTTGCAACTGGCAAGTGTATCTACGAGAAAAACATGCTGACAATCTTGAGTTGATGCCAAATGTGGACCGTACGGTAGCCGCAACATTGCGCATTTGTGCCACTTGTGGTTTTCAATTTTCACAGAACAATGTGTGTACTCAAACTCTATGAGCATAGGGGTTTGGGTTTGGGTATAGCGTACATCGTGGACATGGACCGAATGTAGGTCTATTGTTTGCCAGTGTCTAGGATTTATTTTTTGTTCCGTGTCAGATTATCGAATGACGTTGATGCTGAATTGCTGATGGTGATCGTTATGATGGTGGTTGCCGGGTAGTATTTTGCTTCATTAACATGAATCAGTGAAACGAAGTTGATGAAAATCCAATTGATACGCGGGCATGAGCGTGCACTCTGTGGGGTCTGTAGATCAACTTAAATTGTATGCGAAGTGTCATTCGATGGAAGCAATTCAAAGACCGCCAAAGGAGAGGTGGTTAATTGTGTGGAACGTTATTCGTTCCACGCACACAATTGTGAAGAGATTTGCGTAGATAATTAAATCTTTAGTTATGCTAGACCATAGTGTGTAATATTATTAAGTGAAATAGCTCGTTAAAATTATATTGTTGCGATTCTAAGAAGTTGACTTGATGTCACCCGAGATGGAGCCTCAAGAAACCCCAGTGGATTGTGGCAATGGCAAAATTCGATACGTCGACATTGTTTTATAAAAAAGGTTCGTTTAATGTCCGATAATAGGGCGAGCTAGTGCGCACTGATTTCGACCTGATGTATTCGGTGCATGATTTTGCTGCACCGTGTTTGACATTGCACTGGTTCAGCACTGAATTCGTTCCATAGTTATTCTTTCAGTGCAATAACAAAGTGCTGTCAAGTCAGCTTATCTGTCATTTGGGTATTTTCATTGTGTTTGTTTTGCTCATTGTTGTTTTTTGTGTACAAATACGGGAAAATAAACAAAAATTGCTTCAAAAAAAATGATAGCTGTCGCCGAGGTATTTGTGTGCGATGAATCGGAGGTTTCATTGAATTTTTTGACAAACTCGAAAATATATTGACACTAGTCAGAGCGCCCTAGGGCTGGGAATACCAAACGAAGCAAAAGCACCCAATTGTACGACCAACTAGAGAACTCCTGTATTGTAGAGTTTCGCTTAGTTCTCGTTCATTTTAATATGCAACTTTGACAGTTGACAACAACAATCAGGAAAGACAATCTTTTTATTTCCTATCCAAGTGTATAATGTGACAAATTTTTAACAGGACAAATAAAGGCAAGCATGGTTGGATGGATGTGTATTAGCATGATGACCTCTGATTACCTACGGAGCATGGACAAAAGAGCCAGTCTATCTACTATAAAAAAATACACTGAATAAAGTGCAGAGACTAGCATATTAGCATATTTATGCGTAAGGGGTGCAATAAGAACCTGTCCAACTGCAGCAGCGGAGCTTACACTACTGCACATTGAAGATAGCGAATAGAACTGCAAATAAGACGTTTCTAAGAATCGCCAAAGAAGGAATAAGAAAAGGAAAATGCATTAACCATAAGGACCACGCTATAATGACTTCCACTTCTGGCTATCCCCAGAGAGGATGGCGAAGGGGACATCTCAGGAAGTTGGGTCTATCAGATGAGGATTCATGCAGATTTTGCAATGAGTTCAGTGAAACTCCAGAACATATATTGGTGGAATGTGGGGCATTAGCCCATTAAAGGTTCAATACCAAAATTGCAGCAGAGGATCTATCACTCATAGCACCCAATCTTCTTCTGTGATTTCTCAGAAAAATCGGTCTGGAGGAGGTACTATGACCTATGAAATTCTCAGCTGGGCTAGATGTGAGCTCTCTCTAACCAGTTCCAAAAGGAATAATGACGAAAGTCTACGACTTGTTTGTTAACAGAATCTGCAGGTATCTTTGTCGCTGATTTTCGTTTTATAGAGGCAGCTTTTGTAGATTGAGTGCCCTGTCAGACCTTTACTTTACTTTATCTGGCGCTACAGCTCGGGTAGAACCTGGCTCTGCTTCTTGTAACCATTTGTGTTTGCGTGTTATATTTTTGCATGAATGAAAGGGACCTACGGTTTTGTGCCGACTCTGAACGGCGAGAAGCTCATTGACAAATGATACTCTTTGATTACTTGTCAGACATTCGAAAGAGATGGCATCGTGAAAAAACTTTTAGGTGTTTAGTTTTAGGGTTTCATGTGTTCTTTTGTCGTTGTAAATGAGGAGCTTTCTTAAGTGGTTCACGCCCTCTAAGTTGTTTTTTAATTTTTTAGTTGTTGTCCATTCTGCAATAATTTTGTTAGTGTCTTCTCTTGTGAAGTCATATTGAAGGCCTGGTCCAATAAATGGACTGTTGGCTCCTGGTCGTTGCCCTCATATCCTTCATGGCCTCACTATTCCCGCATCGACGCCAATTCTCTGCTTTCGACCCATCTGTGTTCCATTGTTGAGTATCGCTCCTGGTCCACTTTCGGTCTCTGTTCGGGAAGAATGTTTCGTAGTTTTTAACGACGCTTATTTTTAGGGATACGTGATCGCTGGCACTGGTTTATTATTAGGTAGATAGACCTTGTTTAGTATACTAAGATGCCCATTTAGGTTGCCGTCTTTGAATTTATGGATCCTATGAAGAGGAAGAGCTTGTTTAGCTGCTTCTTCCTGTATTGCTAGGTAAAGTGGGGTGACGTTCAGTAGAGCTCCAGACCTGCAGTTGGTGTGGTTCTCATTGCCCCTGATATGCTCAAACATGATATACTCTGGAACATACATTTTAGGAGGCTTACACTGATGACTTTTCTCTAACTCTGCGGTGCACTCCAGAAAAGAAAACCGACTCAGCAGCATCAAAGGAATTTGCTTCATGGATTCAGATTCAGATTCAGATAAATATCAAAATGGTGAATTCTGACAAATGCGTCAAAGATTGATTCTTTTTTGTTTGGAGTCGAAAATCTGAACAGATATCCAAAGATCATTTTTCAAAACAATCCCAACAATCCCATCGCCCATTAACTCCATCGATTCGTTCCACGCTTACCACTTCAAAAACATTTCTCACTTATAAGTAAAAACGGCAAATTTATAAGAAATATACTTTAACAGTGTGTCAGTCAGGTTATCGAGTAAGAAATATGACACTGAACAGGAGTCAAATGTTACTTAAAGATAATTCCCTCTGATACACCACAAAAGAAAAAACTCTCTTACTTTAAAAATATTATAAAACAAGGACGGTGTGTCAAAACATTGCAAGTGAAGAACACAGACGGATGCGAGTAGGGGGACGAAGCGAACAAGGGGACCCCAAGTTTCAAGTGAAACGAAAATAACCTTCCTGACCCTGATTAGTGTTGGGTTGTTTTTTGAACTCTTTTTTTTTAAAAAAGAAAAGAAAAAATACTCTCGTACTTGTGGTTACAAATTCTGTTACTGTGGGGGAGAGACAGACCACCATCGTATCTTTATGCATTTTTAAACGCTTAAACTGTTTTTATTTTGTTTTTTTATTTTTAGAATCCAACATTTCGGCACGAGAGATAGTGTGTTGCGTTTCATTGGCGCCAAAGACAAAGGCATTTAGTTTAACAAGTCTCCAGAAGGTCAAAAACCCATAATTTTATTTGGAAATTATGTGGCGAAAAATATGTCTGGAGACCGAATTTAAACGACGCCAATTGCAGACAGGCGCGGCGGTGCGCGTGCAGTGGATACCTCTCTCATTTCTCGGTAAGTTAGCTTAAGTGCTCTTGACAGGCTACATGCAAGATGACAAATTAACCAAATTTCGATGAGAAAGGGGATGGCAATACTGTCTTTGTTTGTGCCACAGAAAGACAAAACAATGTTTTAAAGATATCTTTGAATTAAAAATTAGTCAGACATGAATCGGTTCAAAAATCATAGCAGTAAACAAAAATTCAGTAAGTTGCAGGGGATATTGCTCGAACAAAGCGCAATTCGGAAGACTAATTCTCGACTACTTTTTCGAGCAGTTTAGGCGTTGCGTTTTTTTTTTTTTTTGTCTCTGGTTTATCGGCATGGACCAATGACTTCAAATATCCCCCAAAGAAAATAATCTAAGGGTGTTAAATCACACGATCTTGGAGGCCAATTCACAGGTCCATTACGCGAAATAATGCCCTCGTCGAATGTCTCCTTCAATAAATGTCTCGCAAACAACAGCTCTTCAAAATTGATTGATTGCTCTTCATTGATTTGTACGTTCTGGCCGACATAATTTTTTAAGAAACATGGACCAATTATTCAATTATTTAACAGCAACACCAAACAGCATGAAATGTTTTGGATTTCTATTCTCCCCATCTTTCGGGCAGGATACGAATACTATGCCGGAAAAACGGCTCATCTTTAGATGTAATCCACGAATCGTCCCATCTTTTGCAATGTTTATAAGAAGTATCTAAGCTTCTGCAGCGACAAGCCATGAGTCATCGATCGGAACAAGATCAGAGGGAGCAATGTCTAGGACTTTTCATTTGAACGTTTCGAGGTATGTTTCGACCGGCTTTGCGACGTTCGGACGAGCATTGTCGTGCTGCAAAATAACTTTGTGCTATTCTGCCCGTTGAAGCAGTTGTTCACAGATGATGATTCATATGGGATCCAATTTCATTGCTTTTGGATAATTCCTATGACTGTACGGCATTTTCTCAACTACACTTTTAAACGTCACCATTACCTTCCACTAGAGTAACGAGGTACAGCTCCCCGCAAAAACCAATTTCGCCGGAACACAGTTCAACATCTTCAATAAAGTACAAATTGTTGTTATTCATGTTCCAATCAAATGATATATTCTAAAATGACGCCCAGTGACAGCTCTTTTACGGAAAATATGGACGTAAGTAATACGTGGAGAATGTGGCGCAGGGACATAACTCTAGGGGACATAAATCCATTATGGACTTATGTCCCACCTAAGTGGGTGAATTTTTAATTTTAATTTCTTTAATGTCCCATTTTGGTGTTATTTCCCTGCGCCGGAGAATGCACTACCTACTCTATCTCTGGTAAAACTCGACGAATTATTTCCAACTCCCACAATATGCAAACGTTAGTGAAATCGTAAACCAAACTGAGCACAAATTGCTTGTCGCTGAAAGAAGTGCTGCCAATTCAAAACACACACTTTTGGTTTATACGCTTTGTTAGCAACATTTTTCGAAAATGCTTAAATTTTAATTGAAACCTAGCAAAACTTATGATTTAACTACAAATAATTTCACAAACAATACTGTTGATGATCACGGCAACATCACTATTAAATAATAGATGGCGCTCATCATTTACAAAATTTACTATTGTGAACCTTGCATTTTTATGTCAGTTTGAAGTTAAAAACTTAACCTTCCTTTTTTTATAAATCGCAGAAGCGCGTGCGTGGTTCTAAATTACTTGAATTGTTAACTTCGAAGCTTTATACTAAACGGAAGAACTTTGCCTTTGTAATAATTTCTTAATTATTGTAAAACATCTTTTATATGTCTTTAGGAAATTTTAGCACTGTGAACACTGTAAGTCTACATAACAACGCTCAATAAAGTTGCTTAAAATTCAGAAATCCAACGAAGTTTCATTTGGGTTAACAAATACTCTGTATCTGGCAGCACTTTACCTATCAAAAAATTATCCCATGAGATAAATACTGTCACCAAGAATCATCTGACTATTTGTGGAAAACGCAAAACCTGAAAATAAGAGTCTCTTAATAAAGAGATAAAATGGAGCCTTGAGGTGACTTGCAACCTTGCAACGGTGTTACGCTCAGTATCCATTCAAATAACCTGCCAAAACTGTTACCGGAAGCAAGCGTCGGAAAATGTTTTTATTTCTAAAGTTTCCTAAATTAGCTGCCTATACCGGAATATAAGAACAAAAAAAAAACATGGCTAAATGCCAAACAAAACAAGATTCACTGTTTTTCGTCGAAATTCGGAACACACCCACAAATTTGTTCCAATTGTCTTAAATTCGATAAATTCGCATTACTTATAATTGCGCTCATAAATTGTGACTAAATGGTTTGCATTAACGGTAAAGAGTTTTGTGATTTATTCGACATTTTTGTAAAGCTTCCAAATTGAAGAAAACATTTCTACCAACAGCTGGTCGCAGGAAATGACGTGCGAGAGTCAAATCGTTTTACTTTGAAACGTATTTATTTGCATTCTTCTCACATACTCTACTCGTACATTTCTGTGCATAGTTTCCAAGTGCACATCGCACATGGCAGCCGCCATTTCAGGACTCATCGCTTTGTATATGAAAAACCAACAAAAAGTCAATAAAATTCGGCACAAATGGCTTACATGTGCCATTTACATCCGATTAACATTCTGTGTTTCTTTTTCGTTTTATTATTCAATTAAAAGAATCTATTTATTAATCGATGAGAGAATAATGGAGTGCAAAAGAATTTCGAAATACAGCCGGAAGCTTTCAGAAAAAGATAACTTCCAGCGAAGCAGCGAAGGTGTTAAGGAAAAATTTAACAGCTCAAGCTCAGTAATGTGCAAGTGGTAAACATAAACAAGTGTGCGTGTGCTAAAAACAAAAATTACGTGTTAATTTGTTTTATCACTTGTTTACTTTTTTTATATCATTTTTTCGCAACCGAAAGAATGCTGCTGTTAATGTTTTCCACAAAGGAGTGCAGAGCTCAAGATTGATTTCACAGTAGGTTTGGCTAGGTTAGATAGGTACTCGGTAGGATTGATTTAGCTCAAAGTCGGTCCATTGTGAGTCGATTCTTATCGGAACTGTGGGAACCATTTTGAAAATTGGATAAATTTCCATATTCTATTGAATATGAAGGTACAGTGCCGTTCAAAAAATTTTGCTCAAACCTTTTCTTACTCTTTCGGATGACAGTTCTTGGAATTTATGAGAGCTACGATGTTTTTTGAACTGAGTATGCAAAATATCGTTCAGTAAGTGAACAAAAGCCGATGTAATTATGAATGGAAGGTGCATTTAGCTCGTGATAGCCGTCCAAAACGAACCAAAGTGATTAAAAGAACAAAATATGGGATAAATCAGTTCCGAGTACAAATCTAATATTTTGTGTCTGTCACGTCCAAATTCGACAAACCGTCAAATTTCTGAAAGATTTAATGTTGTTCAACGAACTGTAGCATGGAATTTAAAAAAATATTGTGAGACCTTGACTACCAGCAGAAGGAAAGGCTCAGCGAGGCCAAAAAAGATGACCTCAGTGGAAGATCGTTTTTTGGTGCTCTAAAGCCGTCAATATCATTTGAAGACTTAAGTGGATATTAAAATAATCTATTTTAAGCTAAAAGATAGATAATTTTAGCAATCTCAGTAAGAAAAAGACTCATAAAAGCTGGACTTAGAGCACTCAAGCAAGTACTGAAGTCGGATTTTCCAATTATAGTCAGAGAAAAACGATTAATTTCGGCTGAGAAAGATCTCAATTAGATTCAAGACATGTGGAACAATGTTATTTTTTCCAATGAATCCAAGTTGAAGCTGCACAGTGCATGTTGGAGATGGGAGGATTCTTGCGCGAAGAGAACCAATGGAAAGTCGGAGCTCTGAATGCCTCCTACGGATGTCTGCAAAACTGAGGGTGTGATGGTCTGGGGATGCTTCTCTGGAGATGGAAAAGGTAGAATGGCCTCTTAAGAATCGAAAGACACTACAGCAGTTTAGCTACGAGTCTTAGAATCTGAATTAGAGCCCTCCTCGTCAGAGCCTTTTGGTGTCACCTGCAGGTTCACTTTTCAACTGGACAATGCTCCCTGCCATACAGCCAAAATTATAAATATGAACTTGTTTTGTTCTAAAAAATAACAGATTACTCTGTAGCCTTAAAATAAGCTACAATTCTTATGACTAAAATAACACCATACTTGTATCCACATGGAAAAACTTAATTGAGTCAATGAATCGCAGATGTGCAGCAGTTGTAATAGCAAGAGGAGGTCCAATGAAGTACTGAATAAATGGACAATGTTTCTAGGAAGCAATTAAAAAAAATTAAAAAAAACTGCAATAATTAAGCGTTTTTCATTTGTTATTAAAATTGACGCATTTTTCGGTCTAAGACTATTTTGCTCCCTTGACTGCAGGTATAAAATTCAAACACTCTAAAAGTGTCATGAAACGTTTGAAAATACCTAATAAAACAAAACCTCATTCAAAATATGTAGTTATTGCAACCAATCCGCCAAATTTCGAAAAAAATAGTTTGTGTCCAAATTTTTCGAACGGACTGTATGTAAAGAAATATTCTCCCAGAATCTCCCATGTTTAAGGAGGAGGAAACAGCTAAACAGGAGGTGAACGGGGGATTCTTCCTCCTCCTTATCCATGCAGCTGCGACAGAAGTAGGGTAGGTAGATAAAAGTGACATTTTGATACCATAACCTCAGGTGACCCGTTTATTCGGATTTTCAGATATTGATACCCACCCTGTGGAGTTTAGGAAGAGGATCTCCAATCCTCTTCTCAGATATCTCTTTAAGGTCGTCGAAGAAAGGTTTGCTTGGTATGTGTTTCCAAGCTGGACATATGCACAAAAAGTGAATAAGCGACCTTTTTTCATTTTCATCCTTGCAGCTTCGGCAGAAATTGCTGTGAGTGATCGCTAATTTGGCTGCATGATCCCCAATTGGCTAGTCTCTGTACTAACTGCCACTACTCTTGCGATATGTAGCATATTTAAAGCTGTGGAGTGTGTACTCCACTGCATCCATATGACTACTGCCATTAAAATTGAAGGAAGCGAAGGTCAAAAAAAACTAAGTACACGTTATTCCCTTTTCTCTCATTGTGCCTCCTTTCTAACAATGGTTTTCCGGCTGCTCAGGGCTGGGTGTGGGAAGAGAAGAAAACAAATAACGTTCATGCTGATCTTAAGAGATCATACCTACAGCTAGAGAGTAAGAAGTCAACGTAATTCAGAGAGGATATCATAATATTGCGGTCTACACTCCTATCACAGCTGATTTGTCAGACTATTTGAAAGACAAGTGCATCTTAATCAGATGTTTATGAAACATGAGGAGTGGCTACTGAAAGGAGTCATTTTCGCTTGCTGCCAGCTGCAATGCATACTGGCTGCTGTTGAAGGGTTGATGCAACATGATGAGAATGACCGAAGAAAGTCTTTAACAAAACATGTCTCTAAACATGAGAGGATTTATTTCAAAACATAACAATTCTTCATCCAGCATGATGATAACAACTAAATTTAAACTTGAAAGTGAAATTATATTGTTTATATAAATTATGATTCAAATAAGGCAAGAGATGTAAGAATGAATTTTGATTTGTGTGTAAATGCAAGATAAGAATAAAATGTTCGGAATGTTCGTGTGAATGAATGACAGTTTAAACAATTAAGAGTGAATGAATCATATTGATTGCACGTATGAAAATTATAGTTTCAATTTATCTGGATTATTTTAGCAAATTTAAACTTATGAATGAAGTATTAATGTTCATTTGATAAAGACTGATATGTATATACTTGTGTAATAGTGGTTATATGTGTAATGTGTATGGTACCTTTTTTTTTTTTTTTATAGATAAAAATGCAATCTCGTTACCTGTTTTTCTGCGCGTAGATTCTCGGGACATGTCTCGATGATCCGCTGCTGTATGTTGTTGTACTATGGTGTTTATGTATGAATGTATTATTATATACTTTTTTTTTTTTTTTTTTTTTTAGGTGTTTTAGATTGAAATTAAGAACCACTATATCACTTGATACAATTAAACATTTTAGGCGAATTTACAAATAGGATTATGATGAATAAAGCATGAATGAATAAAAATAAGCAAAGTGTGAATGACAAAAAAAATACTGTATATAGGTTAGGTAGGTATGTGTGCATTATGATTATGTATTATGATTTAAGAATAAGCATGAATTATGAAGAAAGAGCAAATCAATTTAACCTATTGTGACTTATGTGAATTGTATGTATGTAAGCCAATACATGAAAAATAACTTTAGCATATATAATTCTTTTCACTAGTACTATTTCTATTAGATTCTTTTTATTTTAACTTTCGTTTTTATATGTTAAAGGCACATGTGGAGAACACTTTTCGCTTCCGTTCTTCTTTTGATGGAGCGGTGACTTCACTCGAACCCGATTACAGGGCTGCCAGTATGGTATCTTGAGGTGGATTTAAGAGGTTATCTTCTTGGTTTGGTGCAGGAAGAATAAGGTGTCGATTAGAAGCCGCGTGCCGATCAACTGGTGGAATGGATTGTGGTACTGCTCTTCTTGACTATGTGCTTGCTTATGTGTCTGTGCACATATATGCAAAACGCATGTGGTCGGATGGTGTGACCAGGGAAGAAGCAAGTTACACACAATTTTAGCGAGAAGGCAACACAATCTTCGACAATTCTCTCCTGGCTATCGAGTACAGCTCCTAATGGAATATATATTTCTTTCAGTTCAAATCTTATATTTTCACCACGTGATTTCTTACCTTTTTAAAATAAGTTTTACTCCCATTAATTTTTAAGTATACTTAGGCACTTAGTTTTATTTTATTTAACTTAATATCGAATTTCCACTTGATACAGAACTTTAAACTAATTTGTTTCTTATAACTTGGTATGGAAGGCGTATACTATATACTCAAGTTTATCTTACTTTATTAAAGTTAAACCTAATGTTTCGAGAACTGCTGAGTAAAAGAAAGTTCGGGCGGAAATTCGCACGCCTGTACTCAAATTTCGAATGAGTTGATCTTCGAAAATCATTCGTGAATGCGCCATCTAAACGTGAGATGTTAGGCGATGTTGTGGTCGGGTTACATACCATAGGGTGCCTAATACAACTTTCCATTGTTTTCCTATTTTGCATACACCTATAGGTAATACTACAAAGCAAACAGGACGACTACTTCAGTCAGGCGTCATGATTGAAGAAACAACCTCATCGTTACGAACGAGAAAGTAAAACGTGGGGCAGACTCACACCCTGAGTGTCTCATGCTCTACCGACTGAGCTAGCCGGGCAAAGATGTAATCTATGCAATCATGTCCTTTGCATGAGCCCTGCAAATGAATTTCCCATCAAAATTTTCAAGATCATATAGGCAGTTTCCTATCTTCCTTCTCACCCTATATTTTTTAAACTTTGGTGCCAACTTGGCATTGTATTTATTTGGGGCACTACTCTTAACAAAATTTCTTCTATAAACGGTCTGTCCAACCGTAAAATCGATCGGCTTAGAGCGCAAGTTGTATCCCTTTGCATGTCTTAGCTGAGCTTGCTTAAGGCACTCATATGCTTTTTCTCTTACCTTAATAAGATGATCGTGTCTTCCACATATTTCAGGAGAATCACCAGATAGAGCCTCAAAATCTCTCAACAATGCATAATTGGACCCATGAGTAATCATGTGAAATCCAAATAGCAGGTAAAATGGGCTGAATCCCGTGGATTCATGAACTACGTTCCGAAGTGCACATGCTATCGATCCGAGATGAGAGTCCCAATCTCGATGATCCCCTTCTATATATAGTCGTACGGCTGTGAAAATAGTTCGATTAGACCTCTCTGCTGCGTTGGCTTGTGGTGAGTATATGCCTGTGCACACCTGTCGTATTCCGTTTTGTGATAGGAAACTCTTAAACTCGTGCGACACAAACTGCGAACCGTTATCAGAGAGAATTTTCTCTGGGATACCAAATAAATCGAAAACATTTTCAACCAGCGTCTGAATCGCAAGTTTCGAAGTAGCACTCTTCAATGGTTTCACCATCAAATACTTCGAGAAGTTGTCAAGCATGACGAGTGCTTGTGTATTGCCCTTTTTAGATCGCGGAAAGGGTCCCACAAAATCGATGTGTAAGTCTTGCCAAGGTCGCAGAGGCTGTTCCCTAGGTTGCATAGGCGGTCTCATGACTACGTTGGGAATTTTACACACCTTACACCTTTCACACGAATTGACAAAATTTGTGACATCAACAATCATTTTAGGCCAATAATAAAGACGTTTCAACTTATCCATCAGCTTTGTGACACCTGGGTGAGCGCAATTGGGTGGTTCGTGCTCGCTTTTAATTAAATCAATACGCTTACTTTTCGGCAACCACAAACGCCAGCACTCAGACTCTCTGGAAATGTTAGCATCACGAAATTTCAAACGCTTAAATACCTTGTTGTTGTACACCTTCAAGTCAGGGTACTGATTAGGTGATCTCTCAATTGTTCTTATCATGTTAGCATATTCTTCATCACTACTGAAATCAGAATCTTTAAAACTCGCTCCAATTTCAATTTCTTCAATCATTGCACGAGACAGTGCGTCAGCAACTATGTTGTCCTTGCCTTTTCTGTGGATGATCTCAAAATCAAAAGGTTGCAGTTTCAAAGACCACCGCGCCAATCGACCGTTGAGGTCCTTTTGAGACATCAGCCACTTTAGACTGGCATGATCAGTGACAACGACAAACCGGGTACCTTCTATGTACGCTCGAAACTTTTGAATGCTGAGCACAGCAGCATAGCATTCCAATTCAGTTATGCTATAGTTTCTCTGCGCAGCATTCAGTTTCTTGGACATAAAAGCTACCGGCCGATCAGTCCCACTGTCATCCAACTGAACCAAGGCACCTCCAACACCAGTTGCTGATGCATCACAATGAATCTGAAATGGGCGTTCAAAATCTGGCGCAGCCAAAACAGGAGCTGTGGTGAGACTAGTTTTAAGACTCTCAAAAGCATCTAGCGATTCTTTTGACCACTCCCTCGAGAATGCGTTTTTACTTGTCATAGAAGTCAACGGAGCAGCTACAGCAGCAAAATTTGGCACCATCCTCATGTACCACTGGCACATACCGAGAAATCGCCTTAGTTGCCTAATAGTCCTCGGCTGAGGAAACTCTGCAATAGCTGACACCTTTTTAGGATCTGGTTTTAATCCATCTACCCCTACGATGTAGCCAAGGTAGCGAATCTCACGTTGACAGAATTTGCTCTTCTCGAGGTTGATGGTAAGATTTGCCTTTTTCAAATAAGAAGCTACTTTTTCCAGCAGTTTCATGTGATCCTCAAACGTTTCTGAGATAATTAAGAGGTCGTCGACATAGGTGAAAACATCTTCGTGCAGTTCGTATGGAATGACATTGTCAATCAGCTTGCACATGGACTGTGTAGCATTTTTCAACCCAAAAGGCATAACCTTGAATTGAAACAATCCACGTCCAGGAACTGGAAAAGCTGTTTTTTCCCTTGCCGACGAACTCAGTGGAATTTGCCAAAAACTGTCTTTAAGGTCTAGTGACGAAATGAACTTGGCTTTCTTTAGTCTTGCTAATATACCATCGATGATTGGCAAGGGATAGGCATCTTTGAGAGTGTGCTCATTAACCTTTCGCGCATCCAAGCAAAGTCTTGTTTTGCCATTTGACTTTTTAACGATGACAACAGGAGACGACCAGCTGCTTTCACTCTTTTCGATCACATCAAGTTCGAGCATTCTGTCGATCTCTTCGTACAGCAGTTTTTGCATGGGTGGCGAAATCGCAAAATGACGCTGTTTGATGGGTTTTACCCCTCCCACATCGATGTCATGCTCTATAATTGAAGTTCTCCCTAGCCCTAACTTCTCAAATGAGGGAATGCCTTCGATGACTTTAGCAAGAATCTGCTGCTGTTCTGCAGATAGAAAATGGATTTTGTCGTTTGGATCACGGGTGGATATTTCTTCCAAAATGGCAGGTTGTAATCCAAACGCATACCAAAAATCAATGCCAAGTGTCACTAGCCTTTTCAGAGAAGGGGAAATGTAAAATTTTATTGTCTTTTCGATCTTGTTGAATGTTACCGGAACGTAGACATATCCTATAACATTATGAGGTGATCCATCGGCAGTGCACAAATTAGATTTTAAGGATAGGTGAGGAATCTTAAGTTCCCGAAGGAGCTCAAGACCTCCTTCTCCTAAGACGGAAATGGTAGCTCCGCTATCCAATAAACCGGATAACGATTTTTGTCTGATCTGTATACTAGCCAATGGACGACCACTCACATCACTTAATAGCATAGCTTGTCTTACTTTATTTGAGCTTTGCTTACGATTATTAAAATAGATCACTGATCTGTTTGGGTTGCGCCTGTGCGCAATTGCGTGCAATTTGGTTTTTGGAGAACACGGGTTTGATTTTGGTTTTGGGGATACGACGGACCTGCATTCGGATGTCTCACTCCCCGTTCCCTGCGGACATCCGATTTGCGGTTTAACTTATTACACCTGAAGCAGTTTGGTTTCGTTACATTTTTCGCGCCACATGAATAGCAAAACCGATTCCGTTGCTGCTTTGGACAATCGATGAAATTGTGTCCAATATCTTCGCAATTCCAGCAAATGACGAAATTATTCTCCTCGACTTGGAATGCGTTAGAGGTACAACCATCTTGATTTCCATGATAGATATCTGGCTGCTCATAATAGTGGAACTGCTCACCAGAGGGTGACGAGTAGGAAAACTCGTTGACTTGCCTCCTTCTTGCAAAAACCTGATCATCCAATGACTCTCCTATATCACCCAAGCCTTTCTCAATTAACATACACTTTTCTTTCAGGTCGGCAACAGAAACTATATGTTCGAGAATGAGACGTTTACGCAATGCTGGGTGCATATTACTTTTCAGAATGCTAACTTTCTCTGCCTCTGAATATGGAATCCTTAACATAGAATCCATTGATTCAATGGCTAATTTGAATTCCGCGAATGTCTCTCTATGTTTTTGCCTACGATTTTCAATTTGTCGCCTTATCTCTTGGTCGGTTGTGTATGTTTGGAATTCGCTAATGAAGGTTCTACGAAAATGTTGCCATGTAGGATTCCTATTTCTTTGAACGAAAATCCAGAACCAAACATTTGCATTTCCAGACAACAACGAGTGCATTGAGAGACACAGCTGGTCCAAAACAATGCCTTCACTTCTGGCCAAGATTTCCACACGCGTTACAAACTGTTCTACCGTGAGAGGACTAGTGGAACCATCATAGCGCAGTTTCCAATTACTGACATTCCGTAGTCTGTTCGAAGAATCTGCTGAATAGCCACCAGTATGACTGAAAGGTTCTGCTATATTCACCCGCGCATTCAATCCTCTAGATTCATACACCTGAGCAGAAGTATCAAAAGGAGTATTGGAAATTATCGGATTTCCATAATTCACTTCTTTTGGAAGTGCCTGACTCATCCCACTCATAACGAAACTCTCATCTCTGGGTAATTGTTGTTGCCTTCCGGAAAATTTATCATTTCCCTGATGATTATTGCTAAATAAATGTCCTCTAGGCTTACCCCTACCTGAAACTGGTTTGGGAATTGCACCTGTTTTAGCATGACCGAAACTAATTGGAACAGGTGGTAAGGAAAGATTAGACGAATAGCCAGTTTTCTTAACATGTGCAGGAGTAATCAACTTGTTCTGGATAACAATTGGCATCTCTAAGAGTGGTTGACTATTCCTTTCCTCCAACTCAACATTTGGCAAAGGAGAATTTGGACCAGCACCGCGATTGGCAATCAATAAGTTGTCAATGAGACTACTTAATTTTGCTTCCAAGGAATCGATGGTTAATTTAAAATTTGGTTCTCTTAGAGCCAAAATTTTAAGACGATTTCTTAAATGGATTGCTTTTGCGATGGCCTTTTGGTCTCGACCGTGATCTACTGATCTATAACAGTCTGTGACAATTGATTCCAAACTAGAAAATTTCTCCTGACAAGCTTCCATTTCACGATTTGGGCTTAAAACTGCCACCGGCTTAAACTGTCTATTACCTGTCTGTTCTTCAATAGCAATCTTCTTTAATTCCGACGATAATTGCCTAAGACTTCCCTTTAGATCCAATCCTCTTAACTGACACTCATACCTAACTTCATCTGCATCTAAAAATGCAAAATCTAAGTCCACCATTTTCAGAAAGTATTACTGTTTACACAAAAAAAAGGAAAAAGTAAAAATATTGCAAAAAAATGCAATAAAGCGCAAACAAAATAAAAGAAAAATTTGTTACTGCACTAAAAAAAACAGTAATATGATTTATCTTGGTTGATTTGTTGTTATATTATTCATTATGTTCAGTCATTCTCATCTATCCCATCAACTCCTAATTTACACTAAACAGCTGTGTAGTCACCATATGTATCCCTGTAAACCAACCATAAATGATACCATGCAATATTCGATTCGGAGTACACTGCAATCGGAAATTCTTGGATACTAAGCGAAAAGAAATTAAAAAAAAAAAATCATCTTAATAATCTTCTAATCTTCGCCCAGTTATAGCATTAGGAATGTCAAGACGATTCAGAAGATTCA
Source organism: Brachyopa scutellaris (assembly GCA_949775065.1). Taxonomy (NCBI): domain Eukaryota; kingdom Metazoa; phylum Arthropoda; class Insecta; order Diptera; family Syrphidae; genus Brachyopa; species Brachyopa scutellaris. The sequence goes on along the minus strand of OX459114.1, from coordinate 86,941,038 downwards.
CATCTTGTAACATCTCTTACTAACACTATTCGCTGCTACTATGAGGAAAGCAATGAGAAGAACTAAAACGCTTCTCTGCCAATCTAACTCATAGAGCAACATATAAACATATTCCAAGTATTTTAATCCAAAAGCCGAAACTTCTGATGAAACGAAACATGCATTTGGTGTTAATCTCTGTACATCATAGTGATATCACTGACAATAAATTAGTTGCTTCAAAAAAAATGTATTTGGGTTTGGGCTGCAATAGCCCGTCCGTTAAACTTGGGCGCCATAATAGCTGTAGCATATTTAAAGCTGTGGAGTGTGTACTCCACTGCATCCATATGACTACTGCCATTAAAATTGAAGGAAGCGAAGGTCAAAAAAAACTAAGTACACGTTATTCCCTTTTCTCTCATTGTGCCTCCTTTCTAACAATGGTTTTCCGGCTGCTCAGGGCTGGGTGTGGGAAGAGAAGAAAACAAATAACGTTCATGCTGATCTTAAGAGATCATACCTACAGCTAGAGAGTAAGAAGTCAACGTAATTCAGAGAGGATATCATAATATTGCGGTCTACACTCCTATCACAGCTGATTTGTCAGACTATTTGAAAGACAAGTGCATCTTAATCAGATGTTTATGAAACATGAGGAGTGGCTACTGAAAGGAGTCATTTTCGCTTGCTGCCAGCTGCAATGCATACTGGCTGCTGTTGAAGGGTTGATGCAACATGATGAGAATGACCGAAGAAAGTCTTTAACAAAACATGTCTCTAAACATGAGAGGATTTATTTCAAAACATAACAATTCTTCATCCAGCATGATGATAACAACTAAATTTAAACTTGAAAGTGAAATTATATTGTTTATATAAATTATGATTCAAATAAGGCAAGAGATGTAAGAATGAATTTTGATTTGTGTGTTGTGTGTAAATGCAAGATAAGAATAAAATGTTCGGAATGTTCGTGTGAATGAATGACAGTTTAAACAATTAAGAGTGAATGAATCATATTGATTGCACGTATGAAAATTATAGTCTCAATTTATCTGGATTATTTTAGCAAATTTAAACTTATGAATGAAGTATTAATGTTCATTTGATAAAGACTGATATGTATATACTTGTGTAATAGTGGTTATATGTGTAATGTGTATGGTACCTTTTTTTTTTTTTTTATAGATAAAAATGCAATCTCGTTACCTGTTTTTCTGCGCGTAGATTCTCGGGACATGTCTCGATGATCCGCTGCTGTATGTTGTTGTACTATGGTGTTTATGTATGAATGTATTATTATATACTTTTTTTTTTTTTTTTTTTTTTTAGGTGTTTTAGATTGAAATTAAGAACCACTATATCACTTGATACAATTAAACATTTTAGGCGAATTTACAAATAGGATTATGATGAATAAAGCATGAATGAATAAAAATAAGCAAAGTGTGAATGACAAAAAAAATACTGTATATAGGTTAGGTAGGTATGTGTGCATTATGATTATGTATTATGATTTAAGAATAAGCATGAATTATGAAGAAAGAGCAAATCAATTTAACCTATTGTGACTTATGTGAATTGTATGTATGTAAGCCAATACATGAAAAATAACTTTAGCATATATAATTCTTTTCACTAGTACTATTTCTATTAGATTCTTTTTATTTTAACTTTCGTTTTTATATGTTAAAGGCACATGTGGAGAACACTTTTCGCTTCCGTTCTTCTTTTGATGGAGCGGTGACTTCACTCGAACCCGATTACAGGGCTGCCAGTATGGTATCTTGAGGTGGATTTAAGAGGTTATCTTCTTGGTTTGGTGCAGGAAGAATAAGGTGTCGATTAGAAGCCGCGTGCCGATCAACTGGTGGAATGGATTGTGGTACTGCTCTTCTTGACTATGTGCTTGCTTATGTGTCTGTGCACATATATGCAAAACGCATGTGGTCGGATGGTGTGACCAGGGAAGAAGCAAGTTACACACAATTTTAGCGAGAAGGCAACACAATCTTCGACAATTCTCTCCTGGCTATCGAGTACAGCTCCTAATGGAATATATATTTCTTTCAGTTCAAATCTTATATTTTCACCACGTGATTTCTTACCTTTTTAAAATAAGTTTTACTCCCATTAATTTTTAAGTATACTTAGGCACTTAGTTTTATTTTATTTAACTTAATATCGAATTTCCACTTGATACAGAACTTTAAACTAATTTGTTTCTTATAACTTGGTATGGAAGGCGTATACTATATACTCAAGTTTATCTTACTTTATTAAAGTTAAACCTAGTGTTTCGAGAACTGCTGAGTAAAAGAAAGTTCGGGCGGAAATTCGCACGCCTGTACTCAAATTTCGAATGAGTTGATCTTCGAAAATCATTCGTGAATGCGCCATCTAAACGTGAGATGTTAGGCGATGTTGTGGTCGGGTTACATACCATAGGGTGCCTAATACAACTTTCCATTGTTTTCCTATTTTGCATACACCTATAGGTAATACTACAGATATCTACCCGAGTTCTTTGAAGCAGCTCGTTAGTTTTTGATCTGTTGTATGTAAGTAATCTATCTTTCTGGATATGCTACAGTTTGTCAGACTGGTCCACCTGAGACCAGCTAGTTTTAAGAAGTGTGAGAGTACATTGCGCTTAAAAGCACCTATAGGAATATGAACGTTTTCCGCTAGTGAGCTGTTAAGGACTGACCCTCGCCTGACTAGTTCGTCGGCTCTCTCCTGGAACCTATGTTCTGGAACCCAGATAAGCGTGATCTGAGTGCACAAGCGATTGACTTTTTCCTGGCATCGATCTACCGCTTGCCGCTTGGCTATCTGTAATAATAGCGCTATTGCGTGGGTCGTTTATTAAGCTGTGACAGGTCTCGGCGATCGCCGCCTGGAAGATGCTTGCGAAATTCGGAAGGCGATAGTTTCAATATGCTGAGTTTTTCTAAGAAAATTCCCGCGCCTACCCTGCAGTCCATCTTTGAATCGTCGGTGAATACCGTTGTATCGAAATCTGTCACCACTCGAAAGAAGTCATTGGCGAGGGTTTTCAATCTGCAATAGGCAGACACGCGCCTAATTCACAATGAACTATCAATACTCCAACTAGGGTGCCGTGCCGATATGGGCTCTGCTGTAAGTCTTATGCCGATTTAGGTGAGGCCAAGTTTGTTTAGCGTGACTACTCTTATTAAGATTACGCTGTCTTTGATTAGCCTGTTGCAGTGGTTTCTTTCTTTAGGTAGCGCTACAGTTCGGGGTGAACCAGGGCCAGCGTTGCCACGAGCGAAATTCAAAAAGCGTCCAAAAAAGGGGTCCCACTTATATTTGTATGAAAAAATGCAATTTTTTCGAAAACCTGTATTTTATTGCTGAACTTAAAATAAAACAAATATTGGAAAAAAAAGACAAAGAAAGCATGTATGCAGAACGAATTTTTAGGAAGGAAATTCTGACTAAAAAAAATACTTTGGTGATTTTATCACTGGTTGAAGAAAATGGGTGTGTTTTGAGAGTGAAGTACCATGTTTTAAAAGTAAAAGAGACATGAAATTAAAATAAATTGAAATAAGGGTCCTATACTTTCAAAATGCGTTAAAATCGGAGTTTTATCGAAAAGCCCGGACCCGGGACCCTATCGCCGAAAAAGCGTCACAATGACGCAAAAGCGTTCCAAACGGCAACGCTAACCAGGACCTGCTTCCCGCAACGATTTATGTGTGCGTGTTATATTTTTGCACGAATGGAAGGGACCTATAGGTTTTTGCCGACTCCAAACGGCGAGTTGAGAAGCTCCTTGACGAATGGTACTCTTTGATTGCTTGTCAGACATTCGAAAGAGGTGGCACCGTGAAACAAACTTTTAGGTGTTTTGCTGGGATCGAACCCGGACAGCATTGCGTAGTAATCGAATAAACTTATTACTACACCACGGTGCTCACTTATTTATAAATCAATTTCTCCAATTTGCGAAGAGACTTAAAACAAACGAGTTAAACAAAATGTAATGTATTACCCTTTTAACCCTTTGTTGACCAAGCTATTAAAAAAAGCTATAATCTTCATTTTTTTTTTAAGAATTTTTTAGTTGAGGATATTTTAAGATGGAAAACTAATTTTTCAATTTTTCAATGACTCATGGGGACGAAATATGAAGGTCAGTCTCCAAAGTACCGTTAGGCTATAACTTAAGTTATAACAAGAAAAAAAATGTTTTTTTTATTTAACTATGATATTCTTTGCTTTCGAATACATAAGCATTTAATAAAATTAAAGATCGAAACTGTGTAAAAATACCAATTTAGTTTGTTAGTTTCAAAATCGATTTAAATAACTTTCTTCAAAGTCCAATATGCTGTCAGAAAAACCATTATATCTGTGGCTAAAATAAGGTAAACATACATAAAGTCACTCCTTGACCTTATGTTGCGGTCGAAAGAGAATGGGATGGTGATCTGCAGCTCTGTAACAGTACTCCAACCTGAACTGCGAAGAATAGAAAAGCTTACAAATGCAGCAGAAGCAGTATAAGCACTAGAAGCAGTACAAGCAGCAGAAGCAGGAGAAGCAAGAGAAGTAGTAGAGCATGATATGCTAACCAGCCCCGCGGAGTAGTCCTGAATGGCAATCCCGCGAATAGATCGGTTGAAGTCCATGTGGTTTAGTACGTAGGCGCATATCATCTGACACTTTCAGTTCAGGACCAGGTATGTGAATCGTGCATTCTAGCAGCGGCGGCTGTTGGTATATTCGCACCTCTCTGGCGCAACCAGAAAAAAAACAGTTTTCACCAACGGCATCAATATTTATATGCCTCAAGGAATGTAGTTATTTTGTAGAATCGTTTCAACATTTTTGAACACTGTTAACAGACATATCCCATCACTTCTTCAGTACTTTGTTCAAATACTATTGCGGTACACTACTTACTGAAAACTACTTAAGTTCGAATTATTGCCACTCGCGGCTCTATACTCTTAGTTTCCCATAATCACTCCCACAAAAGGTTCAAATTCAACCACTTGACGTTGAAGTACTTAAGTAGTTTTATCTCACTTATTTATACTCGAGACCTTTGATAAGAACACACATATCTTCATCATGAACTTCACCGGCATTGAAGTACGCTGGCATATTTACGAAAAACTTAATTTCAGTCAATCTTAGCTCTTCAGTGGCGCGTTCACAATGTTTAGTTCGGAACTTAAACTCGTAGTTTGGAGCGTTTTATTGATATCCGTCCAAAGTGATGTGCAATTATCAAAGCCTTCGTCTGATGAACGAATTGTGGGCGGTGACTTAATCGTAATCAAAGACGTTCCATACCAAGTGTCAGTGCTAAAAGCTGGTAAGCACATCTGCGGTGGAGCATTGCTATCGAAGCGATTTGTCCTAAGTGCAGCCCATTGCTTCATCATAGCGTCGACTTATAGTATTCATGTTCGAATTGGATCATCTCTCAAGAATAGCGGAGGCCGACTCGTTGAGGTGTCAAACGTCATAGCACACGAGCTTTACGATCGTTTCACCACTGACTATGACTTTGCGTTACTGCAGCTGAATAAGTTCGATAAAAAAGGACTGATTTGGGGTACAGTCCAATTGCCAACGCCAAATCAACCAATTGCCGGTGGAACCATATGCACTGTCTCTGGATGGGGAAGCACCCAAAGTCCCACGACAAACCCCGATAATCTACATGCTGTTGACGTAGCGGTGTACAATCAAAACTACTGTAGACGGGTCTATAGGTCAATTGGGTATGGGGTAACAGATCGTATGATGTGCGCTGGATATGTGACAGGGGGAAGGGATGCCTGTCAAGGCGATTCGGGTGGCCCGTTGATGATGAATGGAACACTAGTTGGTGTCGTTTCTTGGGGTTTCGAATGTGCGAAATCACAGTATCCCGGAGTCTATGCCAGGGTTTCATCAGTTCGCCAATGGATTGGGAAAGTGACTGGCTTATAAAACGCCACCTATCATTGTAAAATGTAAACGTTCATTGTGCCAAATATATTATTTTCCAAATAAGCTGTGTTTTTTCCATTTTTTCCATTACACAAAGGCTAGTTGGAAACTTACGAAGTCTGTGCTGCCAGACTACACTTTTTGGTAAACGATAAAGGAACTCTCTTTTGACGTTTAGAGTAGCAGCAGCTTAAACCGAGATCAATAAATCAATGCTGCCAAGTTTGTTTTTATTAACAATTTTTTTTGTATACATACATACATATGTATAACAGTGAGTACACACTTAGCCTTGAGTTTTTCCTAAGTTCACGTTTTTTTAGTAGATATCTTATATATTATTAATTATTATATTTACCCGACGAGGCAAAAGAAAGGGTTATGATTTTCACAGGCTGGGTTTGTTTGTTTGTATGTAAGGATGTCACCTCGAACAGCCTATGGAACCGATTGCAACAAGTGAGGTGTCGTTTGATTCATCTCGATCCGGAGAGTGTCCTAGGCTATGTTGCGTCACAGAAAATTAAATATGGCAGACGCACCAAACATCATCATCATCATCAGGGTTACGGCCTCGTTTTTCTCAGAATTGCACATCATCAGCATATACATAAGTGGATTACACAGTTTTTAACGATTCGCGGGAGTTCGAGGATTAAACCCTCGGGCACGCCAGCCGGAACATTAGGGAAACATGAGGAGAATCCATTAGCCACTGCGCACTGTTGCTTTCCACGAAGGAATAAAAAAAAAGGCTGATTTAAGACTCCGCTGTGGACGAAAACCAGACTGACAACTGTTCAACAGCTTATTGATAGCCAATTATTTTTGAATTTGTTTTAGGACAGCATTTTCAAATACCTTCGAGAGGAACGGAACGATAGCAACTGGCCTATATTACATTGAATAACCCGTTCGCTTCTTAGGTATAGGATTGATTTTGGTCTTTTTCCATTCAGTTGGAAACTCAGCTGTTGGCCGTTTATCGCAACAGTTCAGTAGTGTTTATGCTTTTAAATATGCATTTTTAAAAAAAACCGAGCCTCCAACTAAAAGAGGATCTAAATTCCCAAGAGCTTATCTCGTCGACTGCAATGCGCAAACATTTTCAAAAATCAAGAAACTAATTAAGGAATCATAAATATTAAGGCTAATCATTTCAACACACATCTATACTCTCTGGAGCTTCAATAAATCGGAACACAAAACAACGCATTGTTGGATGTTGCTTGCAGTCCAATCGTTCGCTGCCTCTGACAGACCCATCCAAAAGATAACCACAGCTCATTCATCCTACTACGGATCACTTCACGCAAAATACGAATGCAAAAACAGTGCACTGCGATGTTATCAGGCAAACAAATACAACAACAAATATGCACTTTCCTGAGCATCTGAATACATGGCAACTTGGTGTACTCGTACGTACTCGACTAATCGACTAATGTGACCGTTTAATCTTTTAGATAAACATTAAGAGCATCATCATTATGAATGGTTTCAAAATTTATTATGTTAAGTTGTTCCTTATTTTTTTGCAAGTACACAGTGGGCCCTATCGACGAGGTATTAACGTATTTGTGAATTGTTTGACAGAATAGTAAGGAAATAAGTATTAATAAGAAAGTGCAGATTTCCATGTTTAAAAAAAGAAGGAACTGCATCCTTCAACGTCACTTTTTCCCGCGTCTGTATTGCCGAACTGGACATACTCGCATGTCGTCACCGCAGATATTTTCACTTGAATATTCCCTATTTAGTGGAACAGAGGAGATTTGGTCTGGATCAATTTCACGGCGTTAGGCAATAACGCCCAAGGAAATAACGCCCAAATCGATTTGGAAATAGAGCCCAAACAAATTTCTAACGCCCAAAAATAAACAAGAAGATGGAAATAAAACCCAAAAGACTTTGCCTAACGCCCAAAACTTAATATCACCCAAGTTATAAAAAGGCAATATCGCCCAAAAATTTTCAATGGGAATTGTTTTTGTAAAAATTGGGCGATATTTCCAGATTTTTGGGCTTTATTTCCAATTCATATTAGTAGATGCGAGGTTGGGTATAACATACGTACTAGGTATATGTTAAGTTTCTTTATATGCATGCGGAAACATGCGAAACAGCGATATAAAGAAACTGCATATCTTCTTTATAACATATACAATTCCTTCGACGTGAAACTCGATGACGTTATAACTGGATAACCGCTGGGCTGACTTTCATGATTCTTTTTTTGTTTTTGTTTTTCGTATTGCAGTATTTCAGGCTTAGGCAGAAAGAAAATTGCGTTTTGCCTGATGGTTAACGAGACTGTTTTAGTACACGGGCGAAGCCAGGCGGGACAGCTAGTACCCATTAAAAACAAAACTTTGCAACCAATGCGTATGTTGTTCCCAAATTAGTGAATAATAAAAAACGCGGGAGAGGGGGGGGCGGGTGGCCCGTAAGCGTCGCGGCACGCCGCGCTGTCGCGTACCGTTCGCGTCACACGCCGACATTGCCTAACGCCCAATTTCACCACAATTTCACGTGAAATTTTTTACATATGATAAAATGAAAGCCAGAAAAATTCAAAATACAAATTAATATTTATTTAGCCAAATAAAATAAAGCGAAATAGTGAACGCAGAAATTTATTTAAGGCGAAATAATTACAAACAAATGAGCTTATAGCTGCCGTAAATTCAATCCATTCTTAATTTTCTGAAAACTCTCTTTATCTACAGCGAAATCGCATATGATCGCAGAGCAATCTGTAGTAGCACATGGTTTGCCTCAGCTTTTCAATTAATTAAAAAAGCAAACCGCATATGATCATCGATCGATCGATTTTTGCAACTAATTAAAACAGACGTTGTTGAAAAAATCGGAAAGTTGCACAAATCGAACAAAAAATTAAAACGCTTTAAAAAGGCTTACACACTATGTCTGTTTGGTAACCTTCGAATTCGTGCGAACTCTTACAAATTTCTGTTTGTTAACTCAAAATATTCGTAACAATTCGTAAAAAAAATTAAGTTCAAAAAACTAAAACCCGACTACGGGAAAAACCAACTAAAAAGTACGAAACAAGATGAAACGAAACAAGGATTTTCAGAGTATAGCCGTGGTCGCATGCCGTTACAATAACGTATTTATATAATTACGCATTCGTTGGACAAAGCGGCGTGCGACTACAGCTGTACTCTGAAAATCATTGTTTCGTTTCATCTTGTTTCCTACTTTTTAGTTGGTTATTCCCGTAGTCGGGTTCTAGTTTTTTAAACTTAATTTTTTATTTACAACTTTTTAGTTTCAAAAAAATATGTAGTGTATGTATAAGTAAGCAATGTCGTGTTCTCCTTGTCAAACTCTTTCATTTGATACCCATATTAGGGATGTAGTAAAGATAACAGAAATTCGCCATCTTGGGGGCGTCCGCTATATTGAATTTATAATTACGTCATATTGTATTATATTCTACTCGCCAAGCCCTTTCATTCGATACCCATATTAAGGAGGTAGTGAAGATAACAGAAATCCACCATCTTGGGGGCGTCCGCCATATTGAATTTATAATTACGTAATATCGTTTTGTATTCTACTCGCCAAGACCTTTCATTTGATACCCATATTAAGGAGGTAGTAAAGATAACAGAATCCGCCATCTTGGGGGCGTCCGCCATATTGAATTTAGAATTACGTCACATCGTATTGTATTCTACACACCAAGCCCTTTCATTTGATACCACTATCAATGCGGTTGTAAAGACTATTCGGGTAAAAAAGAAAAAAAAAGGAGAAAAAAAGAAGAGGTAGTCCGCCATTTTGCTTGGTGCGCGCGCCATATTGAATTTTTCGGTGACGTCACATAGCCTAGGACACTCTCCGGATTAAGACGAATCCAACGACACCTTATTTGTTGAAATCGGTTCCATAGCTGTACGAGGTGACATCCTTACAAACAAACAAACAAACCCAGCCTGTTAAAATCATACCCCTTCCTCTGCGTAGTCGGGTAAAAAAGAGAACCAAATGGAATTTTCAAAAATTTCCCCCCCACCTGAGAGACTTACGAATTCTTATGAATTCTCACATCAACTTTTTCTTTGGGTGAAGTGATTAAAACCTGTCAAACGAGCCATTTGGCAGTTTCTGTCAGTGAAATAAGCTGTCATAAATTTATTGTAAAGTGGAAAACAAAAACAAATTGACGTTTTTTACCAACAGAGCGTCAAAATGTGGTTCAACACGATTGTTTACTTTCTTGCGAATTTTTCACACTGTGAGAGAATTTTCTCCATCTGGAAACATCTTTCTGACAAAATTCTATCCCGAATTAGAAGCAAAAGAACATGATCAGGAGTTCTGATTACTTTTTTCCAACATTTAGCAATTGTATTCGCTTTTAACTCTTTCCCAACGTTTATGGCATCGTTTTAAATCTAAGCTTTTCAGTGCTTCTTCATAATTACAATAAAAAACAAGATGACTTAACAAACTTTTTTTGTAGTAGAGTTTAGTCAACATTTACGTGTTTGATCGCATCGCATTCGGCTGCGTATTTTAAAGCGATGGATCTTTTTTGTGTGCTGCTACATAGTCTGCGGATTTATTGCTTTATTGCTCAAATGATAATTTCAAAGGGAACACGGCAGTTGCGAAAATCGAGAAATTTTTTGGATATGTTGCAAAAATCGAAAAAAGGAGACCCATTTACGAATGTTGCAAATATCGAGGTTTGCAGAAATCAAATTTGCAAAAATCGAGAGTGCACTGTATTTCTGAAATTCGAGGAGCAATATGTAGTTCAGCAGAGACTATGGCAGAGTTTTTGGTTGATAAAACTGTACCGTCTCAGTTTCCTCACGGTACATGAAGCATTTTTTCTTAAACAAAAAATAAAACAAAAGGTTATATGTGTGTATGTAAGTCTGGTATTCGTATTGCCACTTATATAAGTTCGAACCCCCACTGTGCAAATTTTTTTAAGTAGGTAACTGTCTACCAAATGTCGATTGAACTTCTTCCTGAGCACGCCGACACCAAAAGTAACGAAGAATTACCGTAGGCCTATCTCGTTACATTTATTACGAAATTTCGTTACCTTCACATACATATGACAGGTAGAGATTAATACCGTATCGATGAGAGTGCGTTCAGTTTCACAAAAAGAAAAAAAAATCGATTTACGTGGGATCAGTGAAAATCGTGTAGGTTATCAATTTATTTGAAACAAAACGAAACTAATAAATTGAAACACACTTTTCTTGATGATCTTCTTCTCCACTTTTTTTATGGATGACAGTCTAACGGATTTTTTTCCTTCCCTTCTTTTCTAAAAAATAATTTTTGTGTATGGGGAAAGCAACCAACCTCTTCAAAGGACAAGCCCACCGTGCTGTGGAGTCGCGTGCCCTTTCTTTTGAATACAGTTTTTTTTACCCCCTCCCCGATCAGTATGTGTATGCTGGCATTATGTCAGTCATGTAGCCGAATAGACAACTGCACCAGATTTGACACTTTTTTTTATGTGTGACGAGTATTCATCGTATGTTCTATGACCGCACAGATGCAGTTGCAGTCTGCAGTTACAGTTCTCCAGACGGTTGGCTGTGGTGGGGGAAAAAATGTCGGAACGTGGTGCATTTCTGAAATATATTTGGTCTCGGGATCGGGATGTAAAACGATGATGAATTGAATGGCAGAGCAACAAAGAAACGCTCAACACAGCCATTCGGGCATAGTGCAGTTGCAGTTGGAAAGATGTAATTATTATGTTTTTTATGAGATTAATGAGTTTTTATGAATGCCATTTACATGTGATGTTGGGATGGGAGTGTTTTCTGCTTTTCTTTTTGTGCTGATTTAGTTCAAAATGATTTCGCGAAATGCAGTGGGATTAAATAAGGTTGTGGAGGTTCTGTTTTGTAGAGGGATGGAGACATTTGATGGCTGTAAATATTTATTTTAATTTATTTTATGGACATTTGAGATGCTTGCCTCTGAACGAAACGAAAGCTAACTGAACATATTTGTTTAGTTATCAAGTAAACAATAAATGATGGCATCCATTAAACGTCATCACGTTTATTGTCGTGTAAAGACTGAATAATAATTTAACTATGTGTTCATCCAATTGCACTTATTAGTTGTTAAATCCATTAAATTCCACGTTTTCTTTTACTTATTTACTAACGTGGGAGTAACAGTTGGTATTTGCCTTTGTCAAATGTTAAACCAAACTCGAATAAGTGTGTTTTAAATGTCAAAAATTACGAATGAAATCGAAGAATATTTTGACAGTTAAGTTTGACTGAAACAGTACATATTTATAATTTTTAGGGTTCCGTAGCCATATGGTAATACTTACGGTAGTGCTACAGCTCGGTGTGATCTTGGGCCTGCTTCTCGCAACTATTTGTGTGTGCGTGTTATATTTTGGCACGAATGGGAGGGACCTACAGTTTTTTGCCGACTCCGAACGGCGAATTGAGAAGCTCATTGACAAATGATACTCTTTGATTGAAAGATACTCTTTGATTCGAAAGAGGTGGCAACCGTGAAGAACTTTTTTTAGGTGTTGGACCCGGGCTGGAATTGAACCCGTCCAGCATGCGTAGTAGTCTCACGCACTAACCACCACGGCCACGGCGACCTCCCATTGAGCGTTTAATTTGGATTTATTTTTGAATAAAAAGAGTTGTGTTAAATATGACATAAATCTTCTTTGCGGATTGAAGTACATATATTCTACATATTTGATTTAAGTAGCCTCCGCGGCTTCGTTTACAGGACTCGATCCGAGAGATTCAATTTGTATTACTCTGTTGCATAAGCCGGGCTGGATCTCACCAATGGTTTGAATGATGTTGTTCTTCAGTTGGTCAGTTGTTGTAAGATTGTTGCTATAAACCAGCGAATAAGGGCGATAAATCGCACGATCTTGGCGGCATTCCACATCGGCACTATGTCGTCCAGGTACATGTCATCCAATTGAGGCTACAAAAAGTCAGTAGGTCTGTTTGGTATCTTTTTTGGCACACGGAATTGATATCTGTCAAATGGTAGAATCCTTTCAAAGAGAAAGAAATCCTCTCAAAGACAGAAAACTTGCACAAAAGTTAACAAACGCTTTTCAAACAATACTCGGTCAAGCCTATCAATTTGTTTTTGTTTTCCACTAACAATGAAGATAATGACATTTCACAAACTGTCAGATGGCTGGTTTGACAGAGTTGGCTCGGCCCACCCCGATGAATTGGTCTTGCAGAAAATACATCGCAAGCTGAGAGCCAAATGAGAGTAAAAAAAATTGAGAGCCATGAAACTGTTAGATTCTATGTAGTTTACGTAGAACTTTCGAAAACTAGCATGTTATCAAACAGACCTAGTTATCATGGCCCAATACCATCCGCCATTGACAGCCGCCATCTGGCCATTATCGTTTCGGAATATGTATGGCCCAAAATATAGCCTGACCAAAATCCACACTAAACAGAAAGTTTCTTTGGATGCAATAGAAACTCTTGATACTGCTGTGGAAGCCGTTTAACCAAAAATGTGCTTCATCACATCACTGAAGATAGTTTTTTCGCACAAATTTGGATCCGTTTCCAACTACTCCAGAGCCCAATTTGAAAAATAAATTTTAACAATTTTGACGCGTTGTTGAATGGTATAGCGCTCCATGGTAAAATTGTGACTATGACAGAACAGAAACGGCAAAGAATAACAGCATTGCCACTTGAAACGTCAGAGCAATATGCTGTCAAAGGTCAGACACAGCTATTTCAAAACCCTTTTATGGAAAAGTGTGTTTTTTAGAATGTGTGTCTTAGCGAGTTTTTCTTATATGAGATGTTCTTATATTCGTCATCTACTATACCTACCTAACCTATGTATGTACGTACGTGTATATTTTACTAACGCATCTCAAGTTGTCTTGTCTCCATTTCTGATAATAATTAATCACTATAAAATAACAGAAAAAAAGGAAATATAAAACCACTGCCGAATTTGGAACCGAAAATGGACACCAAACAACAAAAGATGAGAGTAAACATGCAAGCGGCATGCGATTGCATTTGATCTCCGACATTTGAATCCGAAACAACATCCACAAAACTTTTCGTGTACAACACTCTTTCTCGAAACGGACTTCGATTCTTAAGTGCCCAATTCAGACACACCGTCGAATGCATAAGTATGTAGATGCTTGCAATTTAAACCAAAAAAAAAAAAAACAATGTGCATTTCGAAGTGCAAACATATGTTAAGTGTTCAATAGCACCCATTTCATTCATTGTCTATACGTACATATGTACATATGTCTTTGGTGCATATAATTCCAGATTTTCATCTTCTTGCGATTTCGCTCTTTATTCTTTTACACTCTTTATGTACGCGCCGTGATTTATTGGCTCTGTGGAAATTGAACAGAATACAAAAACAAAGAAAAACGCCTTGACAAGGTCTCGTTTCCATTAACTGCATCTGCGAAAAGTCCACACTCAACAAATTCAATCTGACATAAGAGTTCGAATAAATTTCGAACTCGAAATAAATACATACTTCATAATTCTCTGACATAATTAGACTTAAGTATAATAAAATAAAAACAATTAACAATAACTCACCTAAAATAAATTCCATAATTTCAGAGTCAGTGGCGGCTGACTGCGAGGCTATTCTCCGTGATGCCACATAATTGATATGAAATATTGAAATTACTAAAACTACAACTAGGGTATTTGTAAGCAGATCGGGATATGCCGTTAATTTTCTTGATATTTTCATTTTTGAGCGTTTTTGTGCCGTCGAATATAAACACACATTTGAGTGAGTCATTGTGTGGGAATATTTTGTTTATTTTTTTTTGTGTTGATATTGGCTTTCTTCGAAATTAACGTTTTATTTTGATTTCAAGGCAAATTTAAGTTTTTTTTTTTTTTTAATTTGTTTTCGTTTAATTTTTCTTAGCAATTACACATTCTTCGCTGGAAGTAGTTGGTTTCTTCTTTGCTGTGCGATTTCGATGCATTTCACTGGTGTGCTGAAAAGAGAAGAGAAACAGAATGTTTAATTTACAGGTGTGAAACAAGAAAAATAATTGATATCTACAAATACGTAATAAAAAACCTAAATTCGGTCTTATTTAGGCCATCTCCGTTTATAACGTTTCAAAGTTAGTAAATTTTGTTGGGCTATTGTGAATATTTCTTTTACATGTTCGCTATTGTGAGCCTTTGTGTTCCCTATCTTTGTGGAATATTTAGAAATTTGAACTTCTAAAGACAATAACTATGAAATTGGAGACCAATTACATATGATTGTACAGTGTGGAACAAAAGTAACGTCATTATGTGAATGTGCCATAATTTTTACAAATGGCGTCAAATGTCATTTTTACATACATATATGTTGTAGACAGATAGTCGACAACAATCAATGGATCGATACAGACCTGAGTTTTTGTTACTGCTCATTTGACCAATTTCCGGTCTGTTGTTTTAACGCAGCGTGAATTGCGTCTTCCTGCACCTTGTGCGCGAATAATTATGCGTCTCCTGCAAACTAGGTCCACTAGAGATGTCACAAGAAGTGGCCGGCCCCGTATTGTTCATCCGAGAGAGTCCACAAACATCGACGAGGCAATAAATAAATGCACACAATTTGCCATCAGCAGAGGTTCGTTGCGTCGAATTTTGGTGAAAGACCAGAAGATGTTTTCTTATAAAATGCAAACCGTTCACCAATTGCTGCCTAGTGACCGTCAAGTGAGGAGGATCCATATGAAATGCACGAAGACCTATTGCATCCAGTCAAAATTACTGTTTGGTGTGGCATTTGCAGTGAAAAAGTGATTGGATCTTATTTGTTTGAGAACGCCGAGGGCACGAGCATTGTTAGTTCTAGCTGGACGGAGCAACAGCTCATACAGCTCGAGCTACGATACAGATTTTGAATCACCAATTTCAGGGCCGTGTGATCTCCCGTTGTGGCGATTCCAACTGGCCAGCTAGATTGCCGGATCTGAAAGCGCCAGATTTCTTCCTATGAGGCTTTTTGAAATCTCCGGTTACCACAACATTCGACAACCCTTGCATGTCTTGAAACCCAACATTGAAGAGGAAATCAACAGTTTGGAGCCAGATGTTTTCCGAGCAACAATTCTAAATGCCGTGAAACGAGCACGAATATGCATCAACTCAGGAGGTGGTCTTTTGACCGACATCATTTTTTTCAAATTAATATTATACATTAATTTCTAACAAAATGGCAGCCAATTCACATTATGGCATTACTTTTTCAGTGGTGAAAAAATACATCAAGAAATGGGGGAGTTGAAATATAGTAGTAATGTGGATGGGTGCTCAACGTTTTTTCATCAGAGAATTGCGTCGCCGGCGTCGTCTATATGTACTGTGAAAAAGTTTAAGCGTGAGTTTACTTTACATGACAATAAGCCATCAACAAGACAACGAAAAGTATGAAGTGAAGAGAATATCGTTGCTGCAGCGGCCAGTATTGCCGATGGGGCTTTCTCAGACGTCAGCTTGGAGTATTTTACGTAAGGATTGGGTCTACATTAGTGTTGGGTAGGACACGATTTTATTATGAGTTTGTATGAGGTACTCATTTTGAAATCTGACCTCAAAGGAGGTGTTGGTTTTAATTCTCCTCAAATGAGTAAAGAACCACGATCACCTCAAATGAGGAGGAAGTCATGTCAATATGTTGCTTTATTCTACCCTCAAATGAGTAAAGAATCACGATCACCTCAAATGAGGAGAAAGTCGGGAGGACGGCAGGTCAATGTATTTTGTATTGCCTTATACTGCTCTCACTTTCGATGAAAGACCCTTAATATGAAGTGATTTGTACAAAAATGTTAGAGCTAGTAAAAGTGACAGACTTCAAAACTTTGAAAGACTAAAAATGGCAAAAGACTTTCACTTTCACAAATGTCACATGATCTGCGAATATCTGAACGAATGAACCATGCGCCTGTCAGTGATGAGAAGAGAATGTAAGGAATTACATATAAATGATTTCTGTTCCTATGTTTTCCAAGTCTCCCATATCTGGTTCCGGTCTTTATATTTTGTTCTAAATTTTAACATGTGCTATTCTATTACTATAGACAAGAATTTTGACCGGAAAATATAGGATAACCTTTCTACAGTACATAAATGCATCTACACAATGTCTAAACGTGACTTTTGTAAAATAATTGAAACCATTTCCGTTGGTAATAAAAAAAAAAATTCAAAATGTGCAAACCCAAAGTTCCAAGCTAGAATCTGAAAAACTGGCAATAAATATTTCATCAGATACTTAATAAAAATATTATGTTTAATAATAAAATTTCACCACCTATAATCCATAAAGAAAAAGCTTTCCTTTGAAATTTATCATTCTTTCTAAATTGAAAAAAAAAAAAAATAATAATATTAACCACACACTTTTACAAGCTTTTTGAAATGCAAAGGTGAAAAGTACTTTTGTGTTCCGCAACTTTTTTTTTTTAAACACTTGTGTGAGAAATGATAGCATGATTGACCCCAAAATAAATAAATAAGGAACGTGGCGTTGTTACCAAAATTTCGTTTGCTTAATTTTCGGAACTCACTTTGTTATTCCCGTGAACATATTTCTAGAGTAACGTAAGCATTTTTTGAATAGAAAAAAGACCCGACCCGACAGACAAGATAGGTGCTCGTTCCTACTTTGCAGCGCTGTTTTAGTAAAATGAAAATAAAGATTTGAAAACTACGCATCTGGTAGTTCGGCCTAGATTTTGAATTATATTTATCTGCACATTTTTACACGTGTTCGTGTGTTTGCTTGAGGTAGTTTCGTGTGTGTGCAGATGACTCAACTTTATGTGTAAATATTTGGGCTAAATTTCCGCGAAGTTTAACAAATTTTGAAGTTTTACAGAATATTGAAAAAATTTATTAGACTCTTAATGAATTTTGCAAGTAGGTCATATTTTGGAATTTTATACCACTCTTTTATACCACTAAACTGATAGAAAAGTTTCAAACAGAATGTAGAAGAGGTGTGATATCACATGATCCAGGCGGCCAATTGACTGGTCAAAAGCGTGAAAATAACTGTTTACCGAATTGTTCACGCAATAATGCCATAGTTTTAAGGGCGGTGTGGCGTCCTGTTGGACCAAAATGTCATCGAGATCACGGGCTTCAATTTCAGTCAGCAAAAACTAATTTTGTATGACGTAATAACAAGTGCCATCCACAGTTACATTTCGGCCGGCGTCATTTTTGAAGAAATATGGACAGATGATCCAGCTACCAGCCCACAAACCACAACAAACCGTTGTTTTGTCTTAATGTAATGGCACCTCTTGACTTCAGGTTGCTCTTCAGCGCAAATACGGCAGTTTTGTTTATTGACTTAGCAATTAAGCCAGAAACAGTGGATCTTCTTCAAGCTTTTCACGTTTCGGAAGGTCCGCCGCCTTCAATTCTTGCATAAGTTGAAAATTACGCCTAGTTGATGCCTACGACAAACCAAGCTGTTGAAAACGGTGCGACGCCGAATCGATTCATCACGGTCATCGCATACACTCAGCTACCACCGCTCTATTTTCTTCAGTACTAGCTAGATGTGATCTATTTGGTCGAACACGTATTGCTGATGAGCAAACTATCGAACTTTCTCATACGTCAATTTGGATAATTTTATGTAAGGATTTGGGCCTAGATCCTTACAGAGCTGAAGCCAAACGATCATAGATTGCGTCGGGAGTTTGTTGATTGGGCCCTTATTCCGGATTTTACAGGGATGTTCTCGCCAATATAGTTGGTGTTCTTTTGTATTTCGCAACTTAAGAAATGTGCATACTGATTTTCCTGTAGATTTATGTCTGAATTTTGTCATTCCCAGAATGGATAACAATAAAAAAATTGCCCGAGATAATTCTGCATTCAAATAGATGCATCGTAGCGCAAGTGGTTAGTGCGTCGGACTACTGAGCCAGCGGTCTTGGGTTCGAATCCCGCCGCAAACACCTAAAAGTTTTGCACAGTGCCCACCTCTTTCGAATGTCTGACAAGCATCAAAGAGTATCATTTGTCACGATAGAGCTTCTCAACTCGCCGTTCGGAGTCGGCAAAAAACTGTAGGTCCCCTCCATTCGTGCAAAAATATAACACGCACACACAAATGGTTGCGAGAAGCAGGCCCAGGTTCACCTCGAACTGTAGCGCCAACTAAGTAAGTAAGTAAATAGATGCATCGTATAGATTTGAATATTAAAATGCCAAAGCGTCAGTTTGAAAAATGAGTACCAACCCAGAGATTAAATTCTAACCACATCTTTGCTGGGATACGCGATTCCAAGGAACAATTAACATTAGAAAACACGTTTATTGAATACGACGGATTAATGACAGTTAAGTACGTGCTACACACGACTAATAACCTTATTAGGTTGAATGCAAATTCAAAAGTAAGGTACGTAATCGTAATAAGCAGATTAAAGTACCTAGTACTACATGATGACTGGAGAACTTCCGCATTGCAAACGTATCTTTCAAAAATCAATTACATATTGGCATTGTCGTACATAAATTAAAAGATGCTTGTTTTCAGAAGCTGCAATATTGGCAATCAATGAGTGTCATTCTAGTAGTGTTTCTGTTTAAAATGGGAGTCGGACAGAATCCCGAAAAACATGGTCCCGAAAGCCCAAAATACCGAAAATGCACAATCCCGAAGTTCAAAATTCCGAAAATCTGAAATTCCGAAAATCCAAAATGCCGAAAGGCCAAAACCCTAAAAGTGTAATTAAAAATTTTTTTGTAGCAAAAAAAAATTAATCGAAATTTGTCGATTTTCTCCCGCTACCTGAAACTCGCGCTGTTTTTGCATTTCCTCCAAAACGATTGGCGCAATTTATTTGAAAAAGTTCGTACGTACTTTTCACCCACACTTGGACAATCCTTGAAAATGTCCATTATCTACCATCACTGTGTCAAAAGTTATCGGCGCTTGAATTTGGAGTTCAAAAAGCAGTTTTTTGCAATAACGGTGCACTTTTCTTCGAAACCACTAAGCCAATTCATTTCAAATTTTCAGGCAATACCTACTCATCTTAGCTGAATGAACGAAAATGATGGAGAACTTCGGGGAAAATATTTGAGATATTTGAATACTCATTTTCACTTAAAAAACCAAATTGAAAAGAATACTAAATACACTATTTCACCATTACACAGAGTGACAGAAATCAGCTGTTTCGAAATCTTTTCGAAGACGATTAGAATTCATCAAATCGATCAAAATCTAAAACACGAAAATCAATATCACTCGATTTGAATTCACTCGAATTCTGGAACCTGCCTGATTCTCTTGATTCACCCACGCCATAGAGAACAATACGAGTATCATGGTCAAAAACCAAATATGTATACGTAAATGATTCAATCGCCAATTTTGAAAATGACCCACATACCGTATTTTCAAAAACCTGACGTATTTTTTTTTTTAAATTATTATTGAGTTCCCTCTGCTTTTTAAAATACGACCGATCTTGTCGGGAGAGATTCCGAAACCGATTGCCAAACCAATTTGATACAATTTATAGTTTCTAAATTTATTAATTTCATTAAATTTAGGAAAAAGCCGCTTAAATTGTCCAACACTAACCATCTTTGCCATAAATTTACCATCAAGGAAGCCGTTCAGTATCTCATTTGTAAGGCGTCTACGAGTTCCAGTTTTTCGTCAGTTCCCTCCCCCTTAGGATGACATAAAGTATCTGCTTAATGGATTTTAATTCAAAATGCAATTTAATTTTAAATAGCGTTCAAAGATCTGCCGAAATGTGTGCTTTTGCGTAGTTCTACTGCATTTCTATTTTCTCGCTAAGTTGCGTTTGTTTATGTGAAGTTACGTGCGGTATTCTAGGAGATTCGCTGTTCTAGCGGATACGTATGTTTTAGTATTTCTTTTTTTTTTAAATGTCTGACTCGTTGTTTATTTATTTTTATTTCTTTCAATCTTTTATTTAATTTTTTTCTTTTTAATTTATTTGTGTACGACTCTGACTGGCTGAGTATCTGCGTGTCTGCCCGGTCTATTTTGTATGCTAGAACGGTATATGATTGTGCTTCGTGAAGGTATTAAGCACACACACTTGACCTTGTTTTACGATATCATTTAGAGGCTTGACGCAATCAATATATTTTTTCCGCTTAACTACTCAGATAGTCGTACAAGCGACGACAGTGAAAACGATATACGAGTACATACACGTAATTGATTTGATTGTTCGGACGATTGTATTCAATTAATATCGTGTGTGTAAACGCGCCACTGACAGCAGATGCACATGCATTCTGGGTCAGAATTTCGATTTTTTTATTTTATTTTATTCTCTAATTGCCGATTGAATGCAATGAAATGGTTCAGTGGGTGGGTGAGGTTCATAGGCGTAATGCAAATGGAAATGATTGATGATCTATTTAATTTCAACGCAAATTGGAAATTTGCCTAAGTTTAATGTATCAATGAGTGGGATTAATGATAAATAAATGTTTGCCGGCGAGCAAGGAGAATATTTGTTTGGCCAACTACTACGTTCATGTGTCTTGTGACTTTGTAGAAACTTATATATTTGAGTGGGTTGGGTAGATGAAGCAATTTTTAGAACACTCCAATTGTCATCTGTTTGGTATAAAAATAAACAAAAATATTGAATGTGGACAAGCGTTGGGCGCCAAATTTAGTTAATCGGGGGCATTAATCATTATGGAACAAAGCATTTGCAGTGTCTCTTTGTTTTTGCTGGTTAGCCTTGTTTTGTAAGTGTTAGTTATTTACTTGGGAAATACCAACGAATTTCACGTCGAGACTCACCATCTCTTCATCGACTTCAAGGCCGCATTTATCGTCTTGATCTCTACAAGCCGATGGCCGAATTCGGGATCCCGGCTAAACTGATCCAGCTATGCCGCGTGACGCTAGAAAACACGCGGTGCAACGTGCAATTCGGAAACAGTTCGGAACAGATAATGCATAGGGCAGCTGTGAACACGGAATCACAAATCTGTATAGCTACTGGGATACGCGGACGACATCGACATCAATGTCTTAGGGGCTTTTACGGCAATTGAAGAAAAGGCGAAACGAGTTGGCCTTGAAGTGAATGAGGACAAAACCAAGTACATGTTGTCAACAAACAAAGAAACATCTGTCCACCGCCGAGGACAAAACGTCACTGTTGGCAACAGTAACTTTGAAGTAGTTAAGGAGTTTACCTACCTCGGAGTAAACATCAACTCCATGATAAAGACTTAACCAAGGAAACCGCTGCTACTTCGGTTTGGCAAAACAAATGGGTTCAAAACTCCTAACTCGGAAGACGAAATGCATGCTCTACGGAACATTGATCCTTTCAGTTCTGCTGTATGGGGCCGAGTGTTGGGCGATAAGCAGGAAAGCAGAGCATCACTTAACCCATACACGTAGACATCCAGGTTTTGTTTAGTATTCTTCCGCACTTTATGCTTGAATCACGGCGTTGGTGCTAGCGCTGAGAGACCTCAACCAACGGAGTATACTGTGAGCAACCACCACATGTTAGTGACATTCATTTTGTTAATTCATGAGAGCAAATACGTAACGTCATAACGCATAATTAAAGGCCCCGAGCCTCCGACCCATAGAATCCGTCGACGTCGCTTAGTTGAACGTTGGCGTTGATGTATGACTAACGTTCCCATGATTACCCTGTTTTTTGTGAAAATCCTGTAAAACGTTACACCAAAAATTATGTATACCCTGAACTCTTCCAATTCAAAATTCACAGAATTCGGAATTATTCTGTGTGCTTTTCATTAACTTCACCATTGCACTTCAAAATACTCACGACACTAACTTTTCCGTTGTGTTGTGTGTGTCTTCTCTGCGCCACACTGCTTCAGTCGAACAAGTTTTCGCCGCAATAAACAAAACATGGACCGAAGAAAAAACCCGACTCAAAGTAGAAACTCTGAAAGCCAATCTTACGCTCAAAACCAATATCAAAATGCCATGCCTAGAATTTCACAAATTCATTAAATCGACTCCAGATATGCTTCGCACAATTGCATCGAATGAAAAATATAAAGTACGAATAAGTGAAAGCACCGAACAGATCGATAACGACTCAGATGACGACAGTTAGAATTTGGACTCAAAATCTGACAGTTGACATTCATTTGTATCCAATGTTAATATTTTTATTTTTCTTTTTTTTTTTGACAATAAATGAAAAATATGCGGAAAATTTTGAAAATCTCTGGAAAAATCGGTAAAATCCCAAAATTTTGCTCTTTTTCCCTGTTTTTTGTTAAAAGGAAAAATCCTGTAAGACTCCTGTTTTGAACAAAAGAAATCCTGTAAAATGATTAAGTTTGGTCATTTTATCCTGTATTTTGAATAAAAGGAGCTGGGAGCATAGTATGACGGAAGGAGCCATCCCATAGAATCCGTTGTATACCTACGTTGAGAGACGTGTGTTGACGACATTTTCTTCGATGAAAGTCTCTTTTCAAATGCTTAAAATTCATTATAAAACAAATTTATTGAGTTAAAGTCTATGTCCATGTTCACCCGCCGAAAGTGTTTAGAAAATAAGTACCATTGAAACTTTTGATGACGCAATTTTTAGGAATATTCAAGAATGCTCAGTTTTCAATATTTTTTGAGAAACATTCCGTAGTCACTTTTAGACTAAAAGACCAAGCCTAATACTTTTTTGCCTTCAATGGTTGTACAAATGTAGTAATTAGCTTTGTTCGATGTCCGCAGGCCTAGGACGCCTTGACTAGTGTCAGTGTATTTTCGTGGTTGTCAAAAAAACCCAGTGAAACCCCCGATACATCGAACACAAATAATTCGCTCTGACAACTACTGTCATTCTTTAATAACCAAAAACAGAGCAAATTCTGCTAACTTGCGTGTATTTGTTCGCTTGTTTAGTTCATTGTTTTAACAATCTAATCGAACACGGAAAAAACAAGCACAATGACCAAAACCAACAGCACTTCCTTCTTGCACTGAAAAGATACCCAGGGCGAATCCAGCGCTGAACACAGAGCATCAATTCCACTGCATTTTCAGTGTAGCATTGGCGGACGTCGAATGTATCAGTACGAATCCAGTGCACCCTAGGGCACCCTAAAGCGGCCATCAAACGCGTCAACTGTCAAAGCTTAAAGGGAAATCAAATGCGTTGAAGAATGTGATTGGGTCAGTATTTGAATAAATGTATCCCTTTGATCCTAATGGTGTTGATATGACACAAAAACTGACCACAAGCTATTCAATTCCGTTCGATAACCCTCCTCGTTAACGCCCCCGGCACATCATAACGTGTTAAAAATAGAACTTCGAAAATTTATTACAAATTCTAAGACGTTCGAAGTATAAATTCATAAATGAGTTACAAATCCGTAAACGTCAATGCGATTTAAAAAGAAATGATTTATAGGTTCCGCGCAAGTGCCATTAAATTCAATTAAGTTCCACACACATGTTGTATTTTTTTTTTTTACGAGATATTAACAGAGAGAAAACTGTCCACGGGCCATTGCCATTTGAAAATCTTCCGTCCAAACGAATTAACTTCCTCAACTATATACAAAGTCACATTCGTGGAAGAAGTAGAATAAAAACAAGATAAAAACACCACAAAACATCTCACAAGAATCACTTTATTACATTTAAAGAGCAAGGTAAATCGTCTCAAACCACCCACGTGAACTGTCGCCGGCCACGATGACACCGCGCGCCCGCTGACAGCCCGTCATTATAGTTATTGTTATCGTTATTGTCATTTTGAGCAATAAATAGGGGGCAGTGTGCGCGTTTTTTTTTTGTCCTGTTTCACGTTGAACAAATTAAAAAGAAAAGAAGAAATGAAAGATGAACTGCATTTTGGATTTTACTAAGTGACTGTGTCACAAGACAAATCGGAACGTCAATTAAATAAATGGACAATGAACATTGCTGTCATCAGGGTATTTTATCTCATTGCCTGCAATCCTGGCATTTTCCATTTCTGATTTCGGTTTTAATTTTATTGAACTTAATTGATTAAAATTCAAAATTGACGAAGTTTCGAAAATTCGCTAAAGAAATTTTAACGAACCACTCTCTGAACACATCCGACCTCGGTGATTTCTTTTTTTAAAAGTTTTGCTTTGCCGGAAGCACTGTTTCTGTTTTTATTTTATTTCCCATGGCGGCGTGGCGGTGTGGAGCGGCATAGAAATCCTTTTGATGGTTGTGCGCCTGAAATAACTGTTTAGATTATGTTTGTTGCATAAATTTGAAGAAAAAAAAAATCGCTTGGAATCAAAGAAATTTCTTTCAAATGAAAGTGAAACAGAAATAGAGCAGTTTTGATGAAAGAAAAGTATAAATATTGTTTTCGGTGTCGTTAAACTGTTCAACTAAACAATTTTAATTTTTTTTATTATTTTGTCTTTAGTGGCACGCGTTTAATTAATGCGAAGAGAATTTGGAACAATTACTACAAAATTGTGTATGGCTATGCCTAGTGTTATAATTAAGTGTAAGTGCTATGGATCAAGAAGTGTCTGCTTCCTGCTAATTAAAATGGAGACATGTGTTCATATAAACTTCAAGGGTAAGTGGATCAGACGAGAGTTTAATTCAATTTGTTTGAGGGATTTTCGAAATGAAAAAAAGTGTAAAAATATTTGTCGATTCAATTAGTCAGTGATCTGACCTTAGTAAACTTTATTTAATTATAGGGATGATGCATTTCAGTGGGTCTTTGTTAAGACAATTTGGAGCATGTGTACATGGAGTCGTTAAGATGTTTTATAGGCGACACATTTTTGAGCAATTATTGAAGGGCGACGAAAATCTTCATAGAATTTCAAAATGACTTCCGATATAAAAAGGAATGACCAGTGTAACTAGCGCAACTCATTTCCAGAAGATTGTAAGACATTTCGTAGTAAGGTAAAACCTTCTTATTGGGACTCTCTGTAATTGGGGCACCTCCGAAATGAACCGCACTTCATGCATACACTCGGGTTTTTCATAAAAGCGAACCTTTCTCTCAAAACGAGGTACATCTGAATTGGATCTGGAGCAACGAATTGCTTGCGAATTGCGTTAGAATTGCTTGAAAAACGACCTTTAAATTGGGACAAAAAGGAAAGAGAGTGACAAATTACAAATATCAGAGTTGATTTTGTGTATGTGTAACATTATGTGTAATAAATGTTAATGCTATGATGCATAGAGCACCGTAGCGCAAGTGGTTAGTGCGTCGTACTACTATGCCAGCGGTTTGGGTTCGAATCCCGCCGCAAACACCTAAACGTTTTTCACAGTGCCCACCTCTTTCGAATGCCTGACAAGCATTCAAGAGTATCATCTGTCATGTAAAAGCTTCCCAACTCGCCGTTCGGAGACGGCAGAAAACTGTAGCCTGTAGCTCCCTTCCATTCGTGCAAAATATAACGCGCAAACACAAATGGTTGCGGGAAGCTAGGCTTGGTTCTACCTAGGGCTAGGACTGCTGAAGCCAAATATTATTTTTTTTTATGATGCATAAAAATAGGGGAATCCCCGGAATATCGGAAATGTGTTCGTAAGAAATATTCCTTGCTCTTATTCTGTTGTTGCCACAACACAATCCACAAAGCACTCATTCGTTATTGTAGTGCTTCGAATACAGGCAGCAGTATAATTGGAATAGAATGATATTTGGCCCAATTTGGAGGTCTTCTCAAATCGGGGCGCCTACAATTTGGTTCGCATTTCCTCGGTCCCCTGGAGTGCCACAATTAAGGGGTTTTAATGCATTTAAAAATCCCTTGCAATGCTGTTATTTTTTTTTAGCAATGATTTCGGTGATATTGTCATGTTCAAAGGAGGTATCCCAAGAACCCCGTCAAAAAGGCAATGGCAATCAACGTTCCCTTACAATCGCGTAAAAGAGGGAGGCCTAAAAACTCCTGGATCACACAAATTCAGAAACACCAGCATTTGATTGGCCTCAATGATGAAGTGATTCAAAATCGGGTGGCCTGCAGATATTTTTTGAGGTGCAGTGAAGTGGGAGAGTTGTGAACCCTATAATTCTGATCATAACCTCGTCGTTTAAATGGAGAGAACATCTGGATAAATCCTTCATACGCTTAATCACCAAAATAATCACAGGACACTGTGCCATAGGTCATATGACAAGCAACTGGCTACCTGAATCCAACGATATTTGTACAAGCTGCGGAGATGAAGAAGTAAGCGAATCGATCCAACATCTAGTCCGCTAATGCCCCGCCCTACAAGAACGAAGCCTCCATACATTAGGTCATAGATTCTTGGCAGACATAGCAGAGCTGGGAAATTCGAAGATATCGGATCTTCTAAGAAGGCACCGTGGTGTAGTGGTAAGGGCGTTGGACTACTACGCAATGCTGCCCAGGTTAGATCCCAGCAAATACCTAACAGTATTTTAACGGTATCACGTCAATGTCTGACAAGCATTCAAGAGTATCATTTGTCATGAGGATCTTCTCAACTCTCCGTTCGGGGTCTTCTAAGATTCACCAAGAGTACAAACTGGCTTACGAGTTTGTCAGAAGAGGATTGATTCCCAAACTATGGGGAGATTCCAATGGAACTACGGGTCTCCGAGTGGAAATGATTGTTTGTATAACTCCCACACCCTTCGTCACCTAACCTAACCTTCCTCGAGAAGCTGAAATTCGTGCCATACAAGTGTGCGCCAATGTCATCCTCGAATCGGGAATGAAAGGTGTCCTCATCCATATACTCGTGGATAGTCAAGTAGCCATAAAAGCACAATGCTCAAACCTGGTTGACACCAAATCAGTCTTGACCTGCTTCAGTACTCTTCAATACCTCTCCCATAGAAACAAAGTCAGACTTTGGTGAGTGCCTGGATACGAGGGTATTGACGGAAACGGAAAAAGCTGACGAATTGGCTAGAAAATCACCTAAATAAAATAGGTCCAATTCAGGAAACTGAATGTGGGCTCTGCATGGAAGACAACGAAACTACGCAACATATTCTTTGGGACTCTGTGCCCTCAGGAGATGACATCTTCACCGAGAAATCCTAGCTCCCGGAGATATTCTTTAAGTCTCCACCAGTAAGATCCTCAATTTCATTAAAATAATTGAACCTGCTGGTTTCGTACACTGACTATGAGGTGCAAAAGATCGTTAGGTCGCAATGCCCTCCGCAACTGGCGGGTCAGAATTTAAAAAAAAAAAAACCGAAAACCTTCCTCGACAACTGTCCAACAAATAGCGCAGCTTAAAACACGAAAGCTGTGGTTGAAAGCACATAATATGTCTAACCATCTATGTATTAGAAATCAAAATACATGGAAGGGCAAATTTCAAAAGCATTTGAAGGGCATCAAGCTCTTTTGTCGAAAACGCATTGTATATGGCATATGGCTTCTTCAATTGAGTAGAAGCTACTTTTGTTCAAAACAATTTGTCTTGGACCGTTTCACGTCTACAATTTATAACAATATTGCTAATGTTCTGTCCCATTTCATTCAATACTTCATTGACAACTGCGCCATCAGCTTCACATATTCATTTCCACATTCACGTCCTTACACTTCGGCTGTGGAAATTCCAGCCCCCTGCTGTCTACTGTTGTTAACCCTGGAAGTAAATGCATCGACGACGACATTTTGGAAAATATGCCAAATGAACTAAAGCTGTGAACATTTAATTTAAGTAAATATGCTAAGTGAACGAAATAAATTAATACAATCCACTTTCAAATAGTTTGGTGCCATAGGCCATTTGTATGACCACTTTAAAGACTACCGTCATGGAGTCGATGAAGCACGTCTTTTACGTTAAAGTGTAATCTTACCCATCAGCCATTGTCCATGAATCGGGATAGAAACTTAAAAGGGATCGAAACATGACTGAATTGACTCCTTTGAGCACCGTGCGTCGTAATGTTGTAGTTTATCCAGTTTCATTCTACCCCTTCACCCGTTTTCCCGCAATACGCGTCTCCCAAGCCCAACTTCGAACGTACAGTGAACTATAAAGATTCTTTCTTTGACCGCTCACAACGAAAGTGGAACAAACAATTAAGACTTGCTACACTTTTGAACGTCAACTCGTTCAAGCAAATAATACTAAACCTAATCAAAAACACCACGATTTGACAGATGTCATAAGTAATTTTCGTAAGACCTTGTAATACATCATAAAACATAAACGTAAAAAGCACTGTTTTAGGGATTATACGCGCACACACCTAGTATGAAGCCGTCTACCTGTCATCCAGTATCTGACCTGTCATCAAGTTATGTCAAAATCATAAAATCCTTGCTAATTTGATCATCGGCATACCCGACTATTTATACACAACCAAGAAATATTTTGGCAAATTTCCTACTAAATACTATTAAGTGTTGGCTAACTTTGTAAGCTATTTGTTTACCCCTTCTCACATAAGTGAAAATATTTCAAAATTGCTTTTAATAGTGCAAATATATTTGGGCGATTTTCTTTCGAAATATTCCAAATTGCGCAATTCGGTGTATTCCTCGAAAGATGCATCATCACATCAACTTCATCGATGTCTGTGATCGGACAGAAAATTCCGCAGAACACACTTGCTTGCCTTCGACAATATTAATGGCTAAAAATACACAACGGTACTTTGACAGTATTCTGTCAATTGCAAATTCTTTAATTCAGTGTAACCAGGAGAACCTTCTCCTGCGATGCCCACACGATTGGAAGACCGCATGCTGCAACGAAAGAGAATACTCGTACGTTCCAATTCAGTCCGCCCGTGTCGCTGCAAATTAACACATCATTTGTCATTTTCAATTTAACTTTCAATAAATTCCCAATCAATGGACCGACTCGACTCGTGTAGACGACGACGACAATACGGCGGAGAATCAGACATACTCGTACATAAATTTATTACACTCTCGTGACATTGAACTCGGCCAACATACTCGATACTCGTACTGTCACAAATATCCATCCACGATCCACCCATTGAAATGACAAAATTGACAATTACGCGATCCACAAAACTGATTTATGCCGTTTTGTCGATTAATACGTGGGCATATGTATTTAGTAGCGAACGGTAGTATAGAGCCGCTCTGTCCCTCATGTTGGCACCAATGGCCACGGACGGCGATAAATCAAAAAGTGCTGCCAATAAAATTGAAGATACTCGTAGTTGACTCAGATATCAGATGCACTGTCGGCCATATATTTATATTTTTAGATCTGCATAACAATAGGTGTCGTGGGATGTCAGAGTTTGGTCACTCTCGAGGTCGAGGTGTTTATCTCTGCTAGCCAGGTGTTCCACGTATAAATTCAAGATCAAAATCAACACTTCTTGGCTTTGCCTTGCTCAGCGGCGCGGCGCGACGTTGGTGAAAAAGTCACGTTTCGTCGCATTGTTCTCGTTGGCATTAGCATTTCGATATCTCGAGAGTTATGTGCATATTTTTATAAACAACACTCGAATTGACTACTGTGAGTATGTAGAGATTCATTGATTAAAGTGCGCGTGTTTTACAGTATGCCCATCAAGGTCGTGGAGAGCCATGAGATGTGCCTTGTGCGGATGCATAAATGCATCGTGTAAATCACGTTTGGAACAACAAATTCGTTTGAAAATACAAATACCTACTTCTCTCTCTCAGAGGAATGTGGTCACTTCCCTTGCTAGAGGAACACACTCTGGAGATGCTTATTTGTGGAATGCAGGTGATTCTTAGATAAATTCCTTTTAAGGAATGCCAGAGATGCATTCATTCGATGAAATTTGTTTTGCGTCCGCTGGTGGAAACATTTTTTAGAAACTACATTCGATTTGAATGGTTTTTCGATAGATTTTTGTTAAATTTAAATGGAATTGTGCAGCTGCTCTTTTTTTAAAAGAGATATTAGGTTTGTTTGATGTCAGCACTGGGGAAGTGCTACACTAAAATCGCACTCATTTTGCTGCACTTTGTTCAATTCGGGAGCTGAACTCGCCTCAGTTATTTCTTCGGTGCAAGAAAAACTTAACTTTACTTTTGTTTAGTTTAAATTTTATTTCATTTAAAATTTTTTTATTTAAATTTTCTAAAAATATCTTCTATTACATACATATTTTTATTGTTAACCTGACCACAATTTTGTATTAGGTATAGATTTAACAAACACACATCATTGTCTTATTATACTACGGCTGTGTGCCAATTGCGTTAAAATATTATCCACTGGCTAATTTTTGACACTAGTTTGGTGAATATAGACTTCAAAAAATTAGCCGGCTCTGGAGCTGCATAAAAATTATCCTGTGGCTAATGCTTGCCATCTGTACCCATGAAGGAATGAGAGAGACGATGAGAGCTTTGTGTTTGTTTCGGTTTTCTCAATCGATTGTCGGTGGACAAATGTAGTGCACTAGTGTTCACATACGATGGGGAAACTACCCTTTGTGAAAATTATGTAAAAACCATTTCAACATTTTTTTTTCATAAAAAAAGGAATACATATGAGCAATATCGTGTAAAAACAAGTAAAATTGATTGTTTAAATTATGTTTATCGGTGAAATTTTAATCTTTGTATTTTCCATTAACAAATGACGAACTTTGTTGTTCAATCATGTACACAAATTACATATAATTTACAAACAAAAGCGTTAACACGAAAAATAATTATTAGTTATGTTTTTTTATGTTATTTAACACTGGGAAAACAGTTTGGTAATTTTATGTCGATTTCGATTGGGCAAAAAAAGCACTTTTTTTTTTAAACTAGAGCAATTTTTATCGCTCTAGTACAATTTTCATTTTCCAACCGACCAAAAAAGCACTTTTTTTTTTGCTCTAGATCAATTGTTGTGAATCTCGGATTCAGCTCAAGATTTACACCTACTTGCACTAACACCAGCTGATTTTATATGAAATGCCCACGCTTTACATCAAAATAAATATCAATCAACAAAAATATTTATCAGAAACTGTGTAGAATATTTAGAAAACATAAAGAAAGTGTTTTGAAATTGTGTTTATTATTTTTCTGTTTCTTATTTATTTTCTTTTACGAACAAGATGTGAAATGTCACACTAATACAATTGCAGAAAAACAGATCACTCTCGTTTGTTTTCCAACAAGTACGAAAAATCTGAAATCTGAGAGCAAAATCTGAAAAGCCCAATCGAAAACGACATAACGCAATTGGCACACGGTCTTAATGTGATGAAATAAATATCAAAATATCAAATATATGTAGTTTTAAGAAAGGTGCTGTCAAATAATTAAATCATCTTATTTGTCATTTGTTTGTGTTCAATAATATAACACCCAAAATTAATATAAAAAAAAACTACTTTATTGAAGGTTGTCGTCAGAACGAATTATTTGTGTTCGATAAATCTGGGGTGGCAATGCTTTTTTTGACAACAACGGAGAAACACTGACACAAGTAAGGGCGCCCTAGGGCTAGGGACAGCGAACGAGTCAATTGAAACGGGATTCATATGAAGTGATACGGTAACATTTTAATTTTTAACGAACACAACCCTGCTAAATAGTGGTACCTATCTATAGGCGTGTTTTTTTCTCATAACTATATAGGCTTAGAAAATGTTTTCCACGTTAATTACACTAACAACTAAGCCGATATAGGCTTAGGTCTTAGGTCCTTAGCCTGGATAGAAAAATGTGCTACCAAACTATTTTTCGTCGACAGTTATCGAAAATTTGATCGAATTGTCAAATATGACATGGAAGTGATGGAGAAATATTAAGGTCGGTAGCTATCAACCGAACTCTGCTGTCATTTCAAATTTAAATTATTTCTGTTGATTTATCCGACAAGGAAAAGAAAATTATTATGAATTAAGTGAACGTCAAAAGCACATATTGTCAAAAATTTAAAGTTGAGAATCCCGAAAATAAGCATAAAATTTATTTCACGGGATGAGACTAAAAAGCTAAATCATTCTAAAAAAGTTTTCTGAGTGTCGAAAAATATTAAAAAATATTTTTTCTTATACAGTCAATCACTTTAATATTCGGGCAGATAGTGTTTTAAGATAGATGTTAGATAGAACTGTAGGCTCAACCGAGCTAATAGGTCCGTTCGCATACTGTTTGCACCAAGTAGGTGCTTTCTGTCAAATTTTGAAGAGTGGTGGTGAAATTCTGTCAAAAACAGATAAATTACAAAAAAGTAAACAAAGGCGTTAAACAACAAAAAAAGAAAAATGTATGTGATTTGACAGTTTTCATATATTAACCCAAAGAAATTTCTTGCGCTTAAATTCGCAGCATGGAGAAATTTCTTACTCTCTCGTGAGCACTGTCTTTTACGAAAAACTACGAAATGTTTGCGCATGCGACGGATTTTTGTAACATTTCGTAGATTTTCGTAGTTTTGGGAGCGTATGCGAACGGACCTTATATTTATGATCTATGCTGCAATGACGAAGTAATACAGACATTTGTGACGTTAAGAATTTGTCATCGCTTATAGAATCTTCAGCAGGTAACTTTGATTCGAGCCTCTGAAAAATATGTCATCGATCAGTCATGTCCTGAGCCGTAAAATATGGAACATTTCACCCAGAAGGGTGGTAAATCTATCATTGTCATTGGTGTTATCACAGGACACTGCCTTATAGGTAGACATGCAGCTAGGCTTGGCGTTCTTTCAAATGACTTCTGTAGAAGTTGCAGAGACGAGAAAGAGGAAAAGAGCCCTACACATCCCAAGACAGGTGTAGAAAACTGCACCTACATAGGAGAATGCTTCTTCAACGATCTCAGTGAACTAGCACAAAGAAATGTAGATGAAGCCTATCTCGCCTTATACAAAGTTCCAAATGGTTCTCATGCCCAAAATCCTTGTTATCGCAATGGGCTTCTATAGGTCGAACTAGCGGCAGCCGCTGCTATCTAACCTAACCTATCATCAATCAGTTTGCAAGGGTCATTTACAGCAGGTGTAACTTCGCCCATAGGCCAGAAAAGTCAAGAGCTTCAAAAATGACAACGGTAAAAGCTGTAAGATCGAAATGATAATAAATAAAATAAGTCGAAATAAGACTAGACAAAAAAGTTGAGTATCTAAACTTAATTTGAAATACAATGAAATACAATGTATCTCCACACATCGATTTCTATACTTTTATCCAGCAGAAAGCTTTTCAAAGAGCAGGCTATTTTTAGAAGACTGTTCTTAGTTTCTTCGGATAGAACATCTTCAAAGAAAGTGATTAATTCGCAAAACGTTCTTGTGAGGTCTGGAATCTAGCAGGTAACTCTCCACTTGCTTAGATGCACTGTAACTATTTACTTCCACCCTCTCACTTTAGCGATATATTCACATTTCCTGCTGATCTGCTCCAAGTTTGCTAGTAAAGTAGATGACAATGTAACTATACAGATTCAGATTTCCGTTTCCACCGAGACCACGGCATATAATTTGGTGTGATTGCAGGTATTTTTAAAAACCACTTCGGAAAAATATGTGCTTCATCATATTCCTCAAAATCTAAGGCAAGAGGAACGCTCATACAGGACGTTGATAATAAAGAAAAAGTTATGTAGATATACAACTCCAGCTTGAACTTACCAGATATGTACTTAATGGTCTGCATGCTAGATACACAAGACTGGGACAGCTCCAATACTGCCATAACTGGGACACCTATCTTTACAGATGGTTTGAAAACAGAGGAGGGACCGGTTCCCGGCAGAAGTTTTCTCTGGAGAATATAGCATAAACCAGTCCTACTGATTGCACGATTATTGCAGGGATTTCCAATCGGACATAACGCTATTCAGAAAGAAGCACAAATTGTCCTAGCAATGGATCTACCAGCAATGAAGATTTTCATTTGAGTGGACAGCCAAGCTGCACTTAAAGCACTCGACTCCATCCATATTCAGAGCCATAAGACACTTCACAGTTTCACTTTGCTGGGTACCCGGACATATGGCAATAGAAGGAAACAAAAAAGCAGACAAACTGGCCAAAAATGTCTGAAATGGATATTACATGCTGACAGACAAAATTTACTGACCTTCAATGCAGCCAAGAACTTAATAGAATGGCCTTAACACCAATCATCAGGAAACGATGACGTAATACAAGCGATTAACCCGCAGCTTGTGGTCTTTAGTCGACCAGAACAGAAGCTAAATCGGTCTGCTCGTCAGTGTTATAACGGAGACACTGGCCAGAAGTTTTGGTATCTTCATAAATGACTTCGGCATGAATGCGAGCCTTTAGCTCACCTTCCATGTCACGTGCAAGATTCGTCGACTGCTTGGACGAATTGGCCAAGATACCGCTTGCAGTTCTCAAAAGATCTATTAAATGAGCAAAATGGTTTAGTTTGTCGCATGTTCAAAATGCACATTAAGGCCTTTCCGGCCTCTGTGTTAAATTACACCTGCTGCAAATAATCCTCCTAACCTAACCTAGACAAGAGGAAGAAGAGCTTAAATGCATCTTTGCTTCCCTAACTACAAAAAGCGCATAGAATATCAGCTTTTAGAGATACTTTATCATAAAACGAAGAAGATGCACATCTATCTAGATGTAAAACCTTCCATCGATCATTCGCTATTAATCACAATTACTCTGCGTAACACCCAAGATAATGGGATTGGCCCACATTTGCATGTTTGCCTTTCTACTATACCTACACCCGAGAGCAGTATTAGCTTCGCTGTACGCATTATTGGTGACTGCGATAAGTTTTGGGATTACATCAGCCAAAGCCGAAAACTAAGAGATACTGCGGAGCACATAACTCTCTTATTCAAAGCACATATGGTCTGCAGCGTAAGCAAATCTGGAGCAACTCTGTTTACATGTCCAATCCGCAGAGAGTCCAATTTTACTCTCGTTTTTGCAGGAAACCGGTAAGCAAATCACTTGGGTGTTAGACGATATAAATTTTGTGTATAAAAAGGAAATGCAACGTCCTATTGGCATCAAACAGTTCTCCTCTGCAACACCAGCAACATGGCCCACTATGTAAGTTGGTTACCTGCATAGCTGCCAATTTAATTAAAACTTTTTTTCTTCTGTTCCTCTAGTTCATTGTGATCTTCGCCTGCATAGCATTTACCCATGCTATTGTCTTACCAGGACAAAGTATCTACCAGCCAAGCATTCTGACGAAACAAATCGAATCGATCGATGTGCGACCACAGTACACATTCAGCTATGAAGTTAAGGATCCAAGTACGGGTGATATCAAGAATCAGATAGAATCTCGTGATGGGGATGTTGTGAAGGGCTCCTACTCGCTACTCGACGCCGATGGTTTGACCAGAGTTGTTCAGTACTCAGCGGACGATGTGAATGGATTTAACGCGGTTGTATCGCGCACACCACTCACCAAGCAGGTGTTGTCGGCGCAAGTTCCAATTGTTCAGCAGCCCACATTGATTCGATCGATTCCAAGCATCTTGCAGGGTCCATCTTTGATTAAGTCAATCGGATCTATTGGCTCAATTGGATCTATAGGAATACCATCGCTGGTGCAATCGCCGCAATTGTCATTGGGCTCTGCATACTCGAGCAGTAGTTTGGTAAGATCGCCGCCATCTTTGGGGCTTTCAATTTCGGGACTGAAGAGCTCACCATTATATTATTAGAAACGTTTCATATGTGTATCCATAAAGTATTGGAATTGTATTTTATGCTCAAGTATAACTCAATTTTATAGAATATATTAATATATTAATCATTGCAAACGAAAATGGTGTTTATTTTGTTTGGGTTCTTTTGCTGTCAAAGGGCTCTACCATGGAATAGTTAAACTTCACCTAGATTAGTCAAATGAAACAACAATTCTCTTCAATTAGTTTCGTAAGCCATCCATTAGGTTAACAAAGACACAACCCCATATAAGTCTCAAACCATGATATCAAAGAATTTTTTTATCCGATAACCTTTTTGTTGAATGCGCTAAGCAGCAAGCTATTTGGCATCATTGGTTTTTTTATTATTACTACTGGACTGTTTTGAATATTTAATACATAGCTGCTACTGAAGTTGTTTTTCATTGAACTTAAATTTTTTTCTTCATACGTTTTATAACAGTTGATTGTTATAAATAAAATTATACTCTTATTTTTCATCACTTTTTGGTAAATTTTATTAAAACAAAACAAAAACCTACAAATTTACGCTTTGTCAACATTGGATAAAATGGTATGTGGACTTTTTGGCAACGATTTGGCATCAATGCTTTGTTGCGATGGTGATGAATAGCACAACCGTTGACAGAACATTTTTTTGTGGTGTTAAATTTAAAACACTCGATTTTTGCTGCAAATATGTACATAAATATGTAATAAATGTATGATGAGTTTTTCATTGACTTTACCGCATTAACTGAACAGTTGACTATAGTCGTATTTTTTTGTAACCAATGCAGGCCGCATATAAAAAAACAATTATCGCAGCAGAGAGTTCTCTTAATGTATATCTGGCAGCACTGGTCATAGTGACATAAATAAAATTTCAGAAACAGTTTGCATAAAAAACGATTATCATGGCTTATCTTACTGTATATCTGGCAGCAGAGTGGCCTAAATGACACTTCTGTTGTATTATTGCAAATAATTTGAAATGGTTCTGACAAAGGTGATTGAGCATCACTACTTCAGTGAACGGGTTAGGTAGATTGGCGGGTACCCTGTGATGTGACTAATCAGATTCTGCTCACTTAAACCAACTTTAGAGTCCATTGTGCCCGTTTTGGAATTCGACCCTAGAACTTGTTAAGAAACCGCTGATTTAGAACCATCCAGATAGATAAGTATATGAATCTTAGCGGATCCAGCTCATCGAAGAAGTAACTCATTCTGCTGTCAGCAGCGAGGGCAGAACAGTCATGCAGCTTCGAGATTAGTCACTGTGAAAGATCTAGAGTAACTGTGAAAGTTCTAGACTTTATGCATGCATGTATTGTGGCTTTTTTAAATACTTCATCATCAATAAGTCTTATTATGGAGCCTAACCGAATGCTCATGAAGGTGAGCGGGTGGGAGATGGGCAGTGCTGAATCCGTAATTGCGAGTTCATTCTCTTTTTCATTGGCACCCATCTGGATAGGATGGAGACATTTGAACCTTATAATGATTTGTATTGAATAAAACAAACTATTGAGCTCATATGCCGCTGACCACAATCCACAACTCCGCTTCCGTCATTCAAAGTGCAGTTTTTCTGAACTAACATATGCACGCTCTTGCTAGAACTTCATGATGGCAGAAAGTGTCAAATATTCTAAACATGTAAACCTGATTGTCGCTTTGTTATATAAGCTCTGTCTCATTTAAAATAAAACTCTGAGATAGTCTCCATTTGGCGCGAAATTGGGTTAAAAGAGTTTTGAAATTTTGCTCCTAACAGTTAGCGATAGGGTGAGGAGACATACATTTTTCTGTTAGAATGAAAGAAAGCTTTCTGAGTTCCACTAAATATTTTATAAATCAGATCTAAAATTCAATCTATATCCTTCTTGATGTCCATGGGGGGATTGCGGATACCTGGCCTGCATCAACTTGAAGTCTTTATAAAGCTGTAGATGATTTCCATTCATTGTTGCCATCTTTGAGTTCTTCGTATCCATCTCTACAGTTTCAGAGTATACACATGCTTCTTATTGAATCTTTTAGATCAGAGGCTCGTTATATAGGAACAAAATGGACATTCAGTTGTGCAGCGTATTACTGAGGAACAGGCGGGATATAGTTCCAGCTGGAAGCAGTTTTCAAGTTAATGCCGAGCATATGCACATAGGATTTTGAAGAGTAGACAAATGGTGTTCTGTGATCTGGAAAGACGCTAGGCTCGCAAAGTTGACGAATGCATAAATTTAAAAAACGTTAAGAGGAGCTGGAGTTCAGATAAATCAATTGATTTGAACAATCCACGCCCTTCAAGAGTTTTTCCTGATCACTATGCACAGGTTTGAAATGAATTTCTAAAAAGTATTGACTGAACTTGACTGTATTCGCCTTCCATCCCAGGTACGCTGCGATACGATATCCGCTATAACTTGGTCTTTGTCGCCTGGAATTATGACACACTCCACTAAAACAGACCTAGGATGCCGATGTCGACTGCAGTAATCGTTTTATTTTGATACTCCATACTTAAGACCTACCGTTTTAAGAACCAAATGTTGGTGGGCAAGAGAAGTCTTCCGGGAATAGGTACTGATGAAGGTGAATTGCTAAATACCTATCTTTATAGTTCTATCGTGTATGTGAAGGTATTTACAGGTGCGGTAGTTAAAAAAGCATACATGAGTGTCTCCATTGCTTTTTGTTAATATTTTTTTCATTTGCATTGCCTCAGGCAGTCACTACTCGCTGAAAGATACCAGCCAACCTACATAGGTAAAGACACCTCAGTCATCCATCCTAAGCCTAATGTCCACCGACACGTAGTAGTTTCCCCAATCAGCCGTAACAGAAGTCAATTGAATTGACCTCTCCATTCAATTCTAATATTGTATCTATTCAATTCTCAGGTGGCACTATCATTCAGCAGCCCATACGAAACTCATACCTCACACTAAACAGTAAAGTGTCGCGCTTCAATTCACCAATCATTTCCAATCAACATCAAAACGTAGATTTTTTTTTATTATGAACCGTTTCAATTGAAAGCATAGGAGAAAAAGATAGAAATTAATAAAACAATGAAAAATGAAATTCTATAGCTCTCCCTCTTCGGCTGTGTCCCAGTTAATCAATTTCAAGTTCACCGCGCACAGATTACTCAATCGACTCGCAACTGTACGTACGGGTACGAGTACTCGTATGTCTGTCTGAATACGAAGTGCCGATCGTTTTTGTGGTAGACTCGTCGAGGTGACTATTTAAAAAAGAGAACTGGTAGCACGCCTCAAACTCCAAGGAATCGATGGTGTACACCGCACGAGTATTTTTATTGGAAGCAGAAGTAGATCTTCCGATTTTATCAATCTTTTCGGTGGATACGCGTACTCGTACCAGCAAACAGATAAAAAGATACAGATGATCATGTGCAAATTCATGTGGGTATGCCTATAGAGTGAGTATCTACGAGTATGTATGTGGATCTATGATTAGACAATTGTTTTTATCAACATAAATATTTATTTATTTCATAGATACACACAGATGCTCGGGCACAGAGCACATCTGCTCTGAAATACTCGCACATAACATGCATCTGTACCGGCGGCGGGTACATCTCGGGGGCAGTAATTTTTTTTTTAGTTCAAGACTTTAATAGAATAATTGACCGACCACTTAATGGAACAAAAGAGATTTATTTCGTTGCGAGAGTTGGTGGATGATCTCGGCTTTGGATTTGGAATACTGCTCTCAGATTTTTGTTCAGAGACATCATCATCATCCGCAGCATCATTCCAGACCGAACGTAATCATTGTCCCAGCTTAGTTTTATTTATTTTTTTTAATTTAATTCTCCGTCGAATATGGAGGGGTGGACCCGACAAGATGACATCGTTTTTTCAAGAGGGCTCTGACCATATTATCCAGTAGCATGCATACAGAAGAGCCTCCCCCAGACAATTGAAGTAGAGATGGTATCTCGACTGGTGGATTATACATAAGTATATCCAAAAAAAATATATTGTCGCAGATTGTCATTGCATGGCTGACCGCGACATGCCATTCATAGGCAATTTGTTTCACTGTATGGTTTTTATCTGTCATACAGACCAACCCGGAGTGAGGATGGATAGGGGCATTGAAATCACCAACGGCAGCCTCTTGTGCACTGCGTAATCAATTAATTTTGATTTTATTTTCGGAACAAACGTTTATATGTGTGTGTGTGTGTGTG
Source organism: Brachyopa scutellaris (assembly GCA_949775065.1). NCBI lineage: Eukaryota > Metazoa > Arthropoda > Insecta > Diptera > Syrphidae > Brachyopa > Brachyopa scutellaris. The sequence goes on along the minus strand of OX459114.1, from coordinate 86,900,169 downwards.
TGTGTTTGTATATTGCATTAATATAAATCTGCGCAAAATGTATCCCTCATTGCGTAGATACACGCACACAAGACTCTCGAATCGAAACGCACTGCATGTGCGAATCTATTTTGCGGATGTTCTATTTAATTAAATAAAATTTTATTTTTTATTTTTATTTCTCTGTTTACATTTTACAATTGTTTAGCGTCGCAGACCGTAGAAGTTTTGGCAGCCTTTTTAGGGCAGTGTTGCCATTGTAATGTTTAGAAGTACTTTTTTCAGCAGGGATTTTATGACAGATCACGCGTGGGTCATGGTATTTTTATTCAGTGTTTTTTGACATTTCATCATGGAAAGACTAAGCATAGCTCAGCGTCTACAAATTTTTCGTCTGTAATATGAAAATCAGCGTTCCACGAGGAATGTGTTTCCTGCGCTTATAGCTACTTATGGTCCACATAATCGGCCTACCAAACGCATAATTCGCTATATCATCGAAAAATTTGAAATGCAATTTTCATTATTGAATAATACCACATCCAGCACGTACTGAAGAAAATATAGCGAAAGGGTAGCTAAGAGTGTACACGATGACCGTGATGAATTGATTCGGTGACGTTCTCAACAGCTTGGTTTTTCATATGTAACAACTTGGAATATTTAACTTAAGGATCCTGGGTTACTTTACAAGCACACAAGGGCGTCCGACCTTCCGAAACGTCACAGTTCCAGTCTTTGGGTTCTTGAAAACTTTGAAGAAGATCCACTGTTTTCGACCAAAGTTTTGCTCAGCCATGAGGCCCATTTCTGGCTTATTGGCCACGTCATTAAGCAAAATTACCGTGTTTGGGCTTAAGAACAACCCGAAAAGGTTCAAGATCTGCCATCACATCAAAAAAAAAAAAACAACGGTTTGGTGTGGTTAATGGGCTAGTGGAATCAGCGGTCCCTATTTCTTCAAAAATGAGGTCGGCCGGAATGTAACTGTGGATGGAACTTGTTATCCCGTCATGGAAATGGACTATTTGCTGCCTCAAACTGAAGCCTGTGATCTCGACGACATTTGGTTCTAACAAGACGGCGCTGCTTGCCACACAGCCCGTGAAACCATGATTTTATTGGGAGAGGGATTCGGTAAAGAGTTAATTTCACGCTTCGGACCGGTGGTGCACCGCGGTAAACTGGTCACTTAGATCATGTGATATCACACATCTAGAATTATTCCTTTTGGGCTACGTAAAGTCCGAAGTCTACATGGGTAAGCCGGCTACTATTGAGGTATTGGAAGCCAACATTACTCGCGTCATTCGCCAAGTATCACTTGAAATACTCGAATGCCTCATCGACAATTGGAATTTCAGAATGGATCATGAATGATCCGAATACGAAAAAGGTGTGCTTCTTTGACACTTATCGATGACTTATCTGAAGGAGTTATCAAAAAGCGATATGGACAGAGATCTGGAAATTTTTCAGCGGATGAAGGGATGATAGAGCCAATGACTTATCCATTCTACCGAGGAAGGTTAGGTTAGCTTAGGTAGAGAGAGGTTGTGAGCCTGAGCCACCACAATATACTAGGCACCAGAGTGGGCCCATCGAGATCCCCTAAAAATCCATCACAGGATGGCAACTAAACCGCCACAATTTCATCAAAGCATTTTACTACCCTGAAAAATTTTGGGACGAGTCTATGGTTGATTTGGCCTACCTCCTCTTGGAAGTAGCAGCCCAAAATGCTCCTGCGACTGTGTGCTAAGCCCTGACATTCGCATAGAATAATATAATCGATATCTTCTGCTACACCTAAGTATGTCATTGCAGTATCCGCAAGTATCCGTGTCCGTGAGTCCGAGTCTGTTGGCTCGTTTGCCCAGGAGACAGTGCCGGAATGATTTTACTAATCTTTTTACGGTCCAGTGCCGGCCAAAGTATGAATAAGAAACCCTATGTCCTACCATGTTAGACCTTCTATGGTCAGCCATTCTCATAAAACTTTCTTTTACCATTGATTTAGCTCTCCTCCGGTCCTAGCTAACTCATCGCCAAGTTCGTTGCCTTCTATCCCAGAGTAGCTAGCGCTATGTAAGACTATTGGATGTCTTACCTGGTTCTGCGTACATAATGCCCTGAGCATTGTGCGCCAGCTCTTGACTAGTGCGGATTTGATATTGCACAATTCTAGCGCCTTGGGCGCGGCCTGGCTGTCGATGTAAATAACAATATCCTTGCCGGATATTCAATGCATTTTCAGGCGCACTAAGTACAGCTAGAACTTCTGCCTGAAAAACACAGACATCCGGAATTTATAAGGCCAATTTCAGGCCAATTTCAGGCCTGATTCCACACAGAAGATACCAGACCCGGTTCCGTTTGCAGTTTCAGATCCGCCCGTGAAAACTGCAGTGTCTGTTTGCCGAGTTACTGTGTTGTTGGTCCACTGCACAGGGTACAAAGTGTTGTACGGTGTGTTAAAATCAAGGATGGAGAGGGAATCGCCCGTTCTAGTTGGATTATCAATTTGGATTTCTGTAAGAATAGTAAAGTGTCCTTTGCCGTTGGTGAGTTTTAGTATGCGCTATGACTCGCCGTTTGCCTCATATGCAGGTTGAACGGTAGCAGGTAAAGGAACTTGTCCAGGGCCGCCGTGGGTGTCGCGCGAAGTACACCTGTAATGGCAACACCAGCCATTCTCTGTACCGCCGCTAATCTTACCAATGACGTTTTCTTGACTATCAGGAGCATAACGAATAGCCAATGCATCATTGCTGACTTCAAACCTTCAAGACTTCAAGATAAAGCGTGCATTATAAATTTTTCTAATTCTGTCTTGTATATTTAAGTTCCAGCTAAGCTTCCTATCCAGAATAGTCCAAAATATTTCACTTGTTTCGAGAGGGTTACCCCAGTCGGGAGTTTAAAGGGCGGTATCTTGTGTTTCCTGGTGAAGGGAACTAGTTCCGTTTCTTAAGGATCGACGTGTAGTCCACACCTGTTATTCCATTTGCTGGTGATGGCTAATTCTACCGAGGAACCATCGAAGTAAAATGAAAGAAATTCTTACACACTGCTGGATACTGTTTCAAAAAAAATCCCAAAACATATTGTGGCACCGCCAACGAGACGCGATCTGCAAAAACAGCCATCTGACAGATCTAAACGACTGTAAATCTTGCAATTTGAGACCATTTTCCAAGGAACTGTTAGCTTAAATTTCATAAAATTCACTGTCACAAAATACGCACCATAAATAACAAATTTTTATTTATTTTTGCAACCCTTTCGATTTAGATGCTTCGCTATTTTCCACTGAACCACTAATAGTCACAGCACTGTGCTGCCTTAACGATGCGTACTCTGTCGAGTAATAAATTAGAGGAGAACAAAAAATACAGTTCAAAATATTTGACACATGTAGACATTATTTGCCATTAGGGTGACCGATGTTGACAACACGCGGTGAAGAACATCTTCACCAACAACAACAACATCACCAGAAGGAACAATCCTAAATCTTCTGAGCTATTCTCCAGCTATTATGATGAATTTCAATAATATTTCCTGTTCATGACACGTTTACGGTTCTTCAACATGATTTGTTTTTTTTTCCACATATTATTTTCCCACCATTTTCCAGCCAACGGAGGAGCCATAAATCATGCCCCAACAATCCTACTCGAACATCACAAGTAGCCCATCTTGTTGTTTGTCGAAACACAAACGTGCAACGCGCCGCGCCGCCCTAATTCCGTGAGCGCCGAAAACTTCCAACTTTAATGTTGCATATGACAATTATGTGTCGAAAAAAATGTCAACATAAATCGCCAGACGAATATGTGTCTTTAAACACGATTTGTGTTTTGTTTTCACTAGAAGCGCGCACACAAAACGGTGAGAGCTTTAATTTTAAAAATACCTACTCGCATCTTTGTATCTCAGATGCACGTTCCAAATACGAAAACATCAAAACACAGATGGGCACACAATAAAACGCTAGATCCGCCCGGATCCAAGACGAACGATAGAGGAGCTGTGTGTGATCATTAAAAAAAAATGAAACTTTCATCCCAGAGAGAGAGAAATGCATTTCGACTAATTTATTAAGGCTTCCGAGGATTTCTACCAAATTACCAAGTGGCCCAGTGCATCCATCGGTGCAAATCTAATTAAGAATAAAAGTGGTTCTGTGAACGAAAATAAAATATGATAAAAAAAGAAAAGAGAAAAAAAACGTAAGTAACGAGATTGTTGTGCATTTTTGACCCAAAAAAAAAAACTGAAAGTATTTAGACCGAATTATTGGCCTGTTCTATAGCAGTGTTGCCAATCTTTCTAAAAAAAAAATGAGCAGAAGATTTACGATCTGAAAGGGGCACCTGCTTATTGGTCATTTCGCGGGTACTTTTGCGCAAGGAAAAATGAAAACTGTCAAAACTCAAAAAATCGAGAGAGGGTTCTCTCATTTCAAAGAAAACCAAATGCTTTCACAGAGAAAAACTAAAAAAGTCAAAATTTGAAGTATTGTGAAGGAGACGTCAAGCTAAAATAAATCGATTTTGTGGTACTTTTAACATTTGACTTAACTTTTGTAAACGTTGATATCTTGGAGAACATTCAACAAATACTTTTTGGTACTTCTGCTGTCAAACTCTTTTGCTCTCATCGTTTGACAATTTTCATTTTTTACCGATCAGAATTCTGTTTGAAGAGAATTGAAGTTGTATTTCGAATTCCCAGTACGCGAAAGCTTTTACGGAGTTGTATATCAAATTTCATCTAAGGAACGGCTCAGGGCTACCTGAGTCCAACGATAGATATCAGTAGAAGCTGCGGAAATGAGGAAGAAAGCGAATCGATCCAACATCAAATCTGCTACCGCCCCGCCTTTCAAGAACGACGCCTCCGTACTTTAGGTCAGAGATTCTTGGCAGACATATGTAGCAGAGCTCGGAAATATAAAAATATCGGATCTATTCAAGAAGATCACAAACTGGCTTACGAGTTGGTAAGAGGACGATTTACTCCCAAACTATGAGGGGATTCATAATGGACCTTCGGGTCCTCGAGTGGAAAAGATTTCTCGAACACACGCCTACTAACCTAACCTAACCTAACGACGAACGACAGAAGCTAGACAAAAACATATTTCGAAGAGTTGGACAAATCCTATTTTTTTTAGAGGGTTTAAGGAAATCACAGCTGGACGTAGGGAGGTGTATTCCTCTAAAAGAAGTTTGTGTTGGAAAATAAAGAAAAATTTTTCTGAAAAGTTTGCGTCTTCATTGTTAACACGGGTACTTATTGATCCACCCTCGTAGTGGTGAGAGCACATTTGAGGACAGCGTGAGACTGAGATCGAGGTCTCCCCAGAAGATGTTGAGATTTTTCAGTTTTCGAGCATCGCATCATAGTAGGAAGGATGGTCAATACATTTCTTTTACATGGATTCTGAGATAGAATCATATCCGGTATTATCGAAGGCACCTTCAATATCGAGGCAAGTTTACTCTTCAAAGTTAAACGAATTCTGAGTTTGAAGGATGAGTGAAGTTTGGAAGCTTCGATTTTCGATCATGTTTCACTAAAAAATTCCATAGGACCATTTCTATCAACTAAAACTGCTTATTCCCTCTTAACTAGTTATTATTACTTATAATTTTTTAAAATTACATAATTTTATACCTTAGATACGTTAAACACCTAGACTACGCCGACGATGTTTGTCTAAGTTCACATCGGATAATAGACCTTCACAAAATGGCCCAAAGACTAGAAACTGGGGCAAACAAAGTAGGGCTCAAAATAAACACGGCCAAAACAAAAGCCATTAGCACTTCCAACACTAACGTCCAACTTAACATTGCCTGACAGGAAGTCGAAAAAGTCGACAACTTTCTATATTTAGGAAGTGTGGTCTCGGCTGACCGCGGGGGCACCCAACTGGACGTAAGGCTAAAGCTGCGTTCGGTATGCTGCGACTGTTCCGCTCTAACATAGAATCGGTACTGCTGTATGGGTGCAGTACCTGGACGGTGGATACCATTAACACGCGTAGGCTGTAAGTCTTCGTAAATAAATGTTTAAGAAGCATCTTGAGGTTTTTCTGGCCGAACCGGATCTCCAACGAACAGCTTTATAGGAGAACGGACCAAGATCCTATAAACATTACTATACGAAGGAGAAAGTGGCAGTGGATTGGACACACCCTACCGCGCGATAACAACTCCATTGCAAAATACGTCATGCAGTGGAATCCGCTCACCCAAACAGGCAGAATAGCGGGACGCCCTAGGCAGACTTGGCGCAGAACAGTTGAGGAGGAATAAAGCTCTCTAGAAATGAGTTTGAGTCAGCTCAAACGCGTTGCAGAAGTACGAACAAGATAGCGCGCAGGTGTGGTTGACGCCCTATGCCCCCGAGGGGTTAAAGAATCTACATAAGTAAGTAACTAATAAGTTGGCCACCTGTATAAGTTAGTCAAAAATGTTTGGTGTCCAACTTACCAAGGTTTCACTGTATTTAAATTAAATGCTGTACCTTAGATAGGTAAGAATAACATTTATCGTTATTTATGAGCAATTCCTACAATCTGGATGACAATTAACTCGAATTAAGAAACAGTTAAAAGGGAGCGCCTTTTTTATAACAATCAATACCTTTATTCATCGAAGCAACTCGTTAAACTCTGTCTTAACTGTGTTAGCGCAAAAATGAAATTTTCACCTTAGCACAGGTGGCCTTTTCATGTTTTTTTGCAATATCATACGCATAGGCGCGGTTTCTCGACTTTACTATTTAAATACCAATAAACGACTACATAACCTACTTTATTTTGTTTATGTGTACAGGAAGGCCCCTTAAGAAACCATAAGAAGTTCATATTTATTAGCAGCTTAGGCTGATAATTTGATATAAAGGTTTATCTACTAGAACGACAAATGCGAGTGCTATGTTCGGCCAGTAGCTGTTAGTAATGGTAATGAAAACGACCTCTTTATGGGCCTTGGGTACGAAACACAATTGCACATATGTACATTGGGGGGCTTTGCGAAATACCATCTTTTAATTGTTTAATAGCTGCCTATCTTCATCCTGGCCTCTGGTATCTGCGATTTCGCTTATGCTTTAGCAATTAATAGTGACTCAGAGGTACGAATAGTTTCATCATGGCCTACGACTGGTGATTGGGAGTTAATCATGCTTAGATGGGATTTGGAGATTAGACAGTCTTACCTGGAAAGGCCAACCAATTTTTTTTTATACTCAGGTCTCATGGCAATGACTGATCTGACTTGAATTACAAAATGACGGTTTTCTTGTTTATATTTGAAAATGGATATTTTATGAATTGGAAAGAAAATGGAAGGAGATTTCTTCATGCATTGACTTTCAAAATAACGTAAAAACGTAAACGTTACCGTAATGCGATAAAGTGAACGAAAACTTGACGAAACTGAAGATGGTATGTATTAGGCCTGTGTACATAGAGTGCGCTCTGAACTGACAATGCTCAGAGCGCAGTCGGAACATTCTGATTGATTTTTGAAACATAATTGAACATGATTAATAATCATATCATATCATATCATATCATATCATATATGTATATATGGTTTTTCAATAACTCTAACGTTTCAAAGGTTGCCATTGTCATTCTTTGCCGTTTGTGTTCTGTCATAATTGTCATTTTACCATTAAGCCCTACACCATCCAACGAAACGTCAAAATTGTTAAAATTTATTTTACGCCAAATTTTGGCGAAAAATCGTCTTCAGTGATGAATTACATTTTCGATTAAACGGCTTCGGGAACAAGCAAAACTACCGCATTTGGGGAGAGAATAATCCACAGCTATACCAAGAGTCTCCATTGCATCCAAAGAAACATACTGTGGATTGGGCCTGGGCCATGGTCGCGATGTGGAATGGCCGCCAAGATCACCACAATTCCATTGTGGTCTTGGCTGTGGTCAGCTGTTTGAAGTGTTTTATGATATTTCTATTAAGCTCGCTTTAGAGATAAAGACGTGGTCGCCGGCTATGGAATACAAGCATTTCTTCGATTACCGATGTTACAATCACTGATGGTAAATCGGATCACTTTCTTTGAAGGTAAACATTTTGATAAACTCGAGTAAACAAACAGGAATTCCTTAAAAATTCTTCAATCGTTGAGTAAATATCAACGATACGAGTATCTAAAGTATTTGGTAATAACTCATTTAGTTTAAACAGAAGCGGCACAGTGAGCGGCCAAAGATAATAATTACGAGCAAAGTAAGTAGTAAGTAATAAAATTATTGATTTTATTGACATAACTATGTACTTAAGTATATGTATATGTATAGATAAAACACGACATTGGATATATGTAACTATTTATCTTAAAATAATGCGATTTGGTGTTTCTTGCGTTAACTTAATCTTTGCTATAATAGTTGTTCTATTAACCCTAGAAACATAATCATATTTTTATGTACGTTAAGGATAATCATAAGCCAAATTTACGTTTACTTCAAAATCGGCTATATTAACTATTTTATTTATAAATATGAATGTCTAAAATAACTGTTAGATAAATTTATATATTTATAGATGAAACATATTTATTTTTGTTATTGAACTTTTATTTATTTTTTATATAAAAAAGCAAAACAAACCGAGTATTTTCTTCGGACTTCAAAAAATAATAAGTTTGTACTTTAACCCATTTTTTACTTTAAATTTAGGTTTAAGGTATACATATGTGTATATTTTTAATAAAATAACAAAAAAAAAATATAAAATAAAATTATATGCAGTTGGAACAAACGTCTTCGCGACGTAGACCATAGCTATATCTCAATTTTAACGTGACTTACCACAATGAAACGACCACCCCATGCAAGCTCTGAGTGGCAAGCGAGAATTCTTAAAAGAACATCCCGATCTACGCATTGGCTAAAGCGAGACAATTAATAATTCCAAGAGCACACGTCAAATTGACGTAGATTATGCTTCTAGCAGGGTTACCGCGAGAAAATCTCAAAAAGCGTCCAAAAAAGGGGTCTAGAAGCAAAAAAGGGGCCCCACTTATATTTGTATGAAAAAATGCAATTTTTCGAAAAACTGTATCTTATTGCTGAACTTAAAATAAAATAAATATTGGGAAAAAAATAACAAAGATAAAAAAGCATGTATGCAGAACGAGTTTTTGCTAGGGAAATTCTGACTAACAAAAATACTTTGTTGATTTCATCACTGTTGGAACAAAAGGGGTGTGTTTTAAGAGTAAAGTGCCAAGTTTTACAAGTAAAAGAAATATGAAAGGAAAATAAATTGAAAAAGGGTCCTACATTTTCAAAATGCGTCAAAATCGGAGTTTTATTGAAAAGTGGGGTCCCGGGTCCCATTGCCGAAAAAGTGTCAAAATGACGCAAAAGCGTCCCAAATGGCAACGCTGGCTTCTAGGGTTAAGTGAATTAATTTTATTCGAATCAAGAACCGTTCTTCCTTGAAACTTAAAATTTGGCACACTTATAAATTACGGTGGTCCACATACATGGGCAACATATTACTCAAAAATATTGTGAAATAACTATCGGTACTATAACTATAACTAAATAAATTTGAAAAATATATCATGTGGGACATCATTCGAAAGCGCTCAAAACTAAGACTCCAAAAATATTTTTTTTTTTACTTTTTCTGTTAGAAACTTTGGAAGTTATTGCCAAAAATGTGTGAAAGATATCATACCAAAAGTACCCTAGTGTTTTCTCGGAAACTATTGAAGTCAATAATATGAAAAAAGCATAGATTGTAGATGATAAACTATATATTTAAGGAAAACTATAGGGAATCTCGTAAGTTGTATAGTTTTTGAGAAATTTACGTCGAAAAATTCAATTTCTCAACCGATTAACTCGTATACTACTGGACCAATTTTAAAGAAATTACCACTATTCGATTAAAAAAATTGAAGGCTATCCGAAATTGTGCTGCCAGGAAACGAACCTGAGACCTCTGACTCAGTAGTACAGCGCAAAAAGGGTTGATGGACGCGCTACACACTCAGCCGCGTTCTTAATGTTTATGAGAAAATACTTATAACAAAGTAATAATAATCGACAAGTGGAAAACTAGTAGTAGACCAATATTCGGTGTTGGATCCATCCGTTAAGATACATACATTGCCATCCAGGCTCAGATTTGGGTTTCAAGTTAATCTTAAATATCTGGAACATCGGCTTTAAATTTGTACAGCTGCCGCAATTCTGGTATCATTAGATCAGGTGGCATGTCCAGGATATTTGTCACCCAATGAGCGCGTACCGGATTTTAGATTTCGTTAGTCAACGGCCTCTGATTGGTCGAGAGACCCAAAATTGACTAGACGTTTAGGCAACTTTTTGTGAGGCCGTGGACTGAACTTTTAGGCAAGAAAATTCTCCCTAAACTATTAGTCTGTTTGAGAAATGTCAAAAACAGCTGATTTGATGTAAGATTTTCCGCCGCGCGGTTGTTCTTTTTAATTTGTGTAAGTGAATTTGTGAGTTCAATCAGGGCTATCGCGAATAAATTCCGATGGAAATATTTCCCTTGTCAGCAATGTAAATCAGATTGCTGAATGGCAAATATTTCCCGGGAAACTTTGTTCACGATAGGCCTGAATAAGTATTTAATTTAATTATGGAATTTAATATTATCGCATTATGAATATATCGCATTAATAATATTATCGCAGTCCATATAATGTTGAATTTTGTAAAACAAAAGATGAACTCAGCAAATCATTCACAGCAAATAATGCAACTTGACTAAAGAAATAAATTATTTATATTCCAAACACATGTGCAACTTATGTTACTTAGATAAAATTTCATCCTCGAAGTCTCCCATTGATATAACCTAAACCTTGTCTTGTTTTCTTTATCTTTTTTATATTATACTCTTATTTTCTTTGCTTTATTATGCAGAATCTTGCAAATCACAACTCTCAAACCGCTCAGAGTGAACATAAAAAGTACAACGGCGTTCGTGAAATGTCAACTGTCAACTAAAGAGTTAGGCAAGTTTTGCGTTCCACATTTTAGGCCTTAACTTCTAGTTAAGATCTAAAATCCGGAACGTACCCAATGACATCATAATTCCAGTGCGCAATTTGTCAGACACCACAAGTAACATATACAGACGTGATACGAAAATGTCTGACAGGTTTCGGACAATATTTCAAAATGTCATATGTGATCAGATTGTTTTCTAGCTACCGTGAAGAGTTAAGGCTACATTTAAAAGCGTTATTAAAACTGAGCAAAAGGATAGTTAGCACATGACGGAAATGGCATCAAGATTCTCAGATATAGTTATGTTGTATATTTTTCACTTACTTTGCCGAGTCTGCGTGTCAACTGAAAAGAATGAGTTTTGGAGTAGTGGTTCATTTAAGCACTGTTCATGACATTTTCTTTTTGTTATACCTACTATTGCCTTCTATTAAAGCCGCCTCGGAGGTCTAGTGCATATTTCACTTGCCTACAACGCAGAGGTTGTGGGTTCGATTCCCACCCAAGGGCTTGATTACTTACGGGATCGCTAGTACAATAGACCAGTACTCGATAGTTACCAAAAAAAATCCATTTAAGGCAAAACGTCAGCAAATTTACCTCATTTTTGAAACGCGAACTTTTAACCGAAAGTGGACAGGTGCATTCGAATACGCTCGGCGCTCGGCAGTAATAAAAATATTTATTAAGTGTACCTATGCATGCATGCAATTTCTTTCTCTACAGAGCAAAACAACATCAATAAATTGAATTAATAAACAAACAAATTAAAAACTTAATGACTTGAGCTTAGTTAAATATAAAATAAAATAAAAATCATTTGAGTGGGTTCCGAGGTCAGGAAAACATTTATAATCGAAAACAGCTGGCAGATTGTAAAATTGTAAGAAGTCTTCAGGCCTTGATCTCTTCAAGTAATGTTTTGTTTAGATTCCAAAGAATTTATATTAACTTTTTCTTATAACAAACAAATAGAAACATTTACATGAAGGCTAACGGTTTTTATGTAGATACTCAATTTCGAGAGCAAGTGACGTATAGAAAATTATTTTCGAAAAATTCAACAGACGTCATCGCCTAGGTTCTTAAACTCTTGTTTTCTTAAGTCTATTTATAATAATAAGAAAAACATATAAATTTTGTTTTCATTTCTAATGAATGAAAATATGAAAATAAAGAAAATTTCACAGTCTCCCACACAAAATCACCGGTGACACTTTAATTAAATTATTTCAAAGCTCTACTCCCCATTCTTAAATACGTTCTCCACCGTTCACTTAGAAATTAGAAAAAAATAAAACTATTTTGTTTTTCAACCGCAGATCTCAAAAATGAAACAGGTGCCAAAAATAATCGCGTATTTCAAAATGCTTCAAAAACCCACAAATCCTTGTTTCACTAGAAATCATAATTTATTTACGAAACAAAAAAAAAAACACTCCCCAGTCAAACGTCACAACTGTTCGTGTTCGGTGTTCCCTTTCGCCACAAACTATTGCTCAAGCAACTTGTGCCCTAAACTCGTGCGCAGAGCTAAATTACACGCTCGTGGTGACATATTTGTAAACAAATTTAAAATAATGCTCAATTTGTTTTTCCAATTCGATGACAAAATCGAGAAGAAAAAAAAGAAGAAATTATATTTTGTCCGTGGGCTGAATTCATCGCCAATGCTTCAAATCTGACAGGCGAAATGAACAAACGGTACCCCCAATCCGTCAGTTACGTGTAGCATACAAATTCGCCATCGCGCATCGGTGGATTGAAAAGATTTTTGATTTTTTTTTCTGTCTTGTTCTCTTGAAGTACATGTTCGAATTTCGAAATCGATTTTGGCACTTTGCCCCGAATCGATTACATTGACAGTTGTTGTAGTTGTGAATTGTTTTTTTTATACTTTATCGATCGGACAAGAAAACCATTCCATTTCCAATCCTAGATCGTTTCATCATTAAAAAAAATTAAATTGACTTTAGAAAATGACAGCGAAAAAGGAATTAAAATGAGAACTGTCATAAAAACCACGCATAATGACTAGGAAGTCAATTAAAGGAACGATGGATGGTATAACAAAGGATTCGATTGTTTGGCGGCATTTGTGTTGTTCGAATGTAACGGCCGCGGCGGCCCCATGTCAATGGTCGATTAGCAAAGAGATTCACAAGCTGTAAGCCGATTTGTTGGCGCGGCTTGTTGTTATTTTTTTTTTTTTCATTTTTATTTTCAAGTGCAATTTCATTTATGGCCTATTAATGCGTGCTGTATATGCGCATTAATGTGAGCATTTATTTTATTATTAGAAATACGTGATCTGAAATGGGAAGGCGAAGAGAATAAATTTCACGAGGAATTTAAACTAAACCATTCAGTGATTTCGATCGTGAGTCAAATTTTAATTTCAGATTAGTGTGAGTGTTATACGGGCATGAGCACAAATACAAGTGAAAAGGTGTTAGATAAACAGATTGAGATATTTTTTTTTTTTAATTGAAAACAAATTCTAATCAGCAAATCAGTTGAATTAACGAAAGTCATGCTATTTAAATTGACTTGAGAGATGTACACGTGAGTTTCATTCAAACAGACTCTTATACGAGTAGCTTAAGGCTGTTGTTACACTGATCTGATAGGAGATGATTTCGAGTTTAATTCAATGTAGCTTGAGACGTGATATGCAGACTGCGTAGGTAGGTTTGAATGAATTTATGTTAAAGCAATCAAGTTATTCGCATAATCAGTTAACAGCGCTTGAAAGTACTTGTCAAACATGACAGGAAAAGAGGTTAGTAACCGAATAACTTTTTCGTTTGTATGGAAGAAACTGTCAAAAGAAACATTTGACATATGGCAAAATATTTTGACCGGCATTAATTTTTTCCATACACCCGATTCAATTCACGAACCACACGAGTGCTTGTGAGAAGCTAAATTTTAAGTACTTGAAGGGCGGTTAACTTTGCATATTTACACAAATGTTTGTGAGACGCTTTTTTTATAATCTCCACACGTTAAAGGGGATATGAATAATCTAATAATGTTTTACATACAGCGCGAGCACATGAAGGACAAGAACGAGAGACAGACAGATCGACGTAGTAATAGCAAACTCAGATGATAACTTTCAACTAACTCTATGTGTGGTGCCCAGGATAACTGGAGAGCTGTGTATTATTGAAAATTATGCCATTGCTTATGATTCACAGAAGTTGTTTCCAGATGTTTCCTATTATAGTTTGTGCGATAAATTTTTTCAGCCATACCATCTTACTGCCAGTGCCTTGCCTTCGCAGTAGGTTTCTGATATTAGCTTCTGACACTGATCAACTTATTTTTATTTCGTGAGACATAAATGTTTCGGCGACATCTGGATTTGAATCGTGAACCTTCAGCGTGACAAGCGACGACGACTACCACTACGCCACGGCAACCCACATTTAGGGCTAGGGTTTAAGTTGACGTTTAGAAATTACTTGGTACAAAATGTATCCGCAGTCCGACGGAAATTGGTAGAACAGTGTAAGGAGGAATCGTCCCGGGTTTGAAATCACTCTTTTCTGGGTTCCTGGCCATAGCAACATAGAGGGGAGTGAAAGGGCCGATATGTTTGCCAAAAGAGGTTCAACCTTTGACATCTCTGTTGCGAAGGTACTTTAACCTCCGCTACGACTGGTAAAGGGCAATTCTATTTGGGCAACTCACAAATCACAATAACTGTTTCACTTCTGGGAAGACAGATCAGGAGCCGAGATCGCCAGAATCGTAGCAATAATTATACGGGTCATCGGGACTCATGCTCGCAGGTAAGGTATCCCATTTAACTCCCACTGTCGCAGCTGCAAGAGTGCGTCCGCGGAAGAAAGCCTATTTCACTCTCTCTGTGAATACCCCGGCACTAGCCAGAGCCAGACAGCTCAAACTCAACAGAAACTTCCTCGAAGACGTTTTAGAAATTTTTGACACAGGATTCTGTAACCTTATGATATTCCTCAACTTTTCAGGATGGATTTGAGTATACTTCATCGCAAAACATACTTAAGATACCAAATTAAGCTGTGGCAACAAAATGACGCACATGCGTTAATTGTATATGGCACGACACCTCATACAGCCATTCTTACCTACGGATGGCTAACTTAGATGGACGATTTTGGTCGCCATAAATATCACAAAGTTGTCTTTGTCTATAAGTTTGGCAAAACGACGCCTGATTTTTGAAGCAAATTTGTATTCAAGAGTATCTTATCTTTTCATAATGATTGGCCTGACTATACTGATCATATGCTTACTTACTTACTTAGGTGGCACTACAGCTCGGGGTGAACCTGGGTCTGCTTCTCGCAACCATTTGAACGAATGGAAGGGACCTACAGTTTTTTGCCAACTCCGAACGGCGAGTTGAGAAGCTCAATCGTGATTACTTGTCAGACATTCGAAAGAGGTGGCAGAGATATCGCCAAAACTTACTAAAAAATTCGCGAAATAAGTTACCGTCCACTTCTGCTTTGTGCAAACTATAGTCCTCGTCAATATTGTTCAATTCGTTGATCAAATTTTCTGATTCCATTTCGTTAGTATTATTTTACACGAGATAAATGATTTGTTGACAGGCCATAATATGCTGTCGAATGTCAAGTAAATGCTCACTTCGAATTTTCGAACTTACTCAAGTTAACTTAAGTTTTATTCACACCAATTTCGATCAAATGCTAAATGCTTTTGCTTTGGTCAGAGATTTAACTCCAAGTAATTGTTCATATTTTTAAAATCTGTCCCGAAATGTGACGATTTGTGAACTAAATTAAAAAGTGTTTCGATTTGATTAAAATATTTATTTCACATTATTTGTATTACATCAGTTAAACGAATTAGTAAGGGTATTACCAATTTTAGGACGAAATTTACCACCTGATCACATTTCTTGTGAGCGTCCAATTTATGGCCAACTGCGGCCTCTTAAAACAGTTCGTTCACGGCCAGAACTTTAGAAATATTCCAAACAAGGACCTCTAAGCATTTCATCAGGATTATGTTTTGTCTGTTTTGTGTACAAAATTCCACTGAATTCGTAACATCAGCCATCAAACACGGTACAACCCGATTTTATAAATATTGCATGTACATTGAATGTCTGATAAGCAATCAAAGAGTATGATTTGTCATGAGAAGCTTCTCAACTCGCCGTTCGGAGTCGGCAAAAAACGGTAGGTCCCTTCCATTTCGTGGAAATGGTTGCGAGAAGATAGGCTTGGTTCTGTATAGGACTGCTGACGCCGTATATTTATTTACTAGCTGTCCCGCCCGACTTCGCCCGTGTCTAAAAAATATAGTGTTTCTTACAATACCTAAATACATTGTCATTTAGTTCGAAGAATCCAAGACAGTGCGATCACACCACAATGTTTGCAAACTACCAACAAATACAATCCACAAAAGAAGTGTGGATTGTGTTTGTGTTTTGAATAAGTGACATTTCGCCAGTAAGTGGCATGTTTTTATTTTTGAATTACACAATTTTAATAACATTGCGCATAAATTAATTTAAAGATCGGCCTATAATACGCACAGAATGTTAAAGAACATGAATACGAAGTTTTACTTCATTGTGTGTATTGGTTTTTGTGTTTATGGTGGCAGAAGATTGACAGGTAAAATAGTGACATTGAGATTTATATATTAGTATGATATGATATGATTTATTTTTTATTTATGTACAGCGAAATCACCCACTACGGACCGCTTCCTTAGACGGACTGATCCTTTAGATGGACAATTTTTCCTAACCATGCTTTTATGTTTAACCGGGCACTTCCCTGATCGGACACGGACATGCACATCTATCAGAAATTATTGAATTTAATTCCATTAGACGGACAAAAACAATAAAAATCCTCCGTTGTTTTACACCGAGATTTTGTTTTTATTTTGATTTGGATTTGGAGGAAACGTAGAATCGCAACATATACAAAAGAAAAGACAAAATACAACAGAAATGAGGCAAACATTTAGTACCTACAGTACGGTACATCCATGCAGCTGTGACTGTGACTGAAGTCATTTGCCACGATTCCCAATCTTTATTCTATTTTGTTTTGTTAATCGTTTCAAATAAAGTTTCAGTTTTTTTTTTATGTTTTGATAAATAAAGATAATTGTTTATCTCTTGAACGGACAACTCCCTTATGCGGACAAAAATCAAGATTCACTGTATTATAGGAAAAAAGGATGCTGCACACATTAGAATCCTTAGCCTTTAAAGAAACGACTTAATTCTGTCTCAGATCGCTCTAAATATGTCAGACACACCATCTCATTTATTATTTATCATTTATAGCACTCCACAATTAAATTTGTACTTTGTCTTACCTTCATAAAACGTTACCAAAAATTCAATCCATCGGCAGTCAGTAGTCAGTCAGTGTAATCCAAAATTTCAATTCATTTCCAAAAAATATTTATTTTTTTTTTATTATAATTTTTTTTTTTCTTTTTTATTATTATTTCACCTTGCTCGAGCACACATTCGAATTTCTACTCAATTCCACCGGATATGGCACACTTAAAGTATCTACCCGTTTGAAGAAAAAAAAAAAACAATTACTTTTTTCCTTAACTCAATTAATATTCTTCTCAGTTTCAAATTGATTCCTTAGAACTTAATAGACGATCAACCATCAACTCTCACATAGACAGACACTATTGGCTGAAGACGCACAATACTGGCGTGGCACACTTACAAGCCGAGAACCGAAAATACTCAAATCGGAAGCCACCCTCAAAATTCAATCTTAATTTCCGGTTAAAATGAAATTCGAACAAATTTTTCAAACAACTTTTTTCAATAACTTTTTCGGTTTTTTTTTTTTTTTTGGCTTTTTCAGTATGTAAGTCGTTATAAGGGTTGGATACACTTTTGTAAAACTTTTTTGCACTGGTAATCCAAAATCGTTGATTTAGAGAAAAGTTTTTCAAAAAAAATTAAATTTTTGTTTTATTGAATTTAATTTTTCAAATTAACGCGATTTTTTAAAATAAAATAAAATTTAATTAAAACTGTTACAGAGCTCCTCTTAGATAAGCGTTCAAATCAAATTCTATCAACCGACATTTAGTGTAGATACATTAACGATAACTTCCATCGACGGACGAAGTCACTTCGCAGGCGTACACATTTCAACTGAATTGAAACACTCGAAAACATTTGAATCGCGGGTCTGCGCTACAGCTACAGCAACACTATTCGAGAGAGCATAGGTAGGTTTTTTTTTTAATTCAAAAAAAGAAAATATCCGTCCGTCCGATCGGCTACTGATCTGCCTGCAAGAAAATCTACAATTCTTTGCACGTAAATAAAGAAATGTGTGTGTGCGTCGATTTGGTGGTGCGTCTCCACGGTAGCCAAGCAAAGGAGCAGAAAACACCCGCATACGAGAAATCTATCTACAACGACGGCGGCGCATTGCCAACATGTGTTCCTCTTGGGTGATGGCATGGGAGGGAAATTAGATTTTTCCCAATATACTTTGAAAGCGGATAAAATAAAAACCACGGAGGACTACGTAACGAACACGAAGCGATGAGATGCGCAAGAACTATCGAACGGATGATCGGTCGAATGCGACCGACTGTGGCGATCGTTGTCAGACTGCCAACTGAAAAATTCATTCATGAAGTGGGCTACCCAACGTGTGTGTATCTTGTGGAAACAACAGCATAGCAATAGCATAGTATCGGTGCAACTGGTTTGGCGTGCGTTTCGAGCGTACACATCAAACCAACACAACGTATCTGCGATGGATTGAGATGGAAAGATACGGAAAATGTTGTCTATTTTTTTTGGGATTTTATCCTAAAAGATGCGATATGTTGTGAGAGTTTGAGCATTTCTCGCATGCGATATGTGTTGGAATGGATCACTTTGGGGGTGGCAATCGCAATTGTATCTATAGAATCGATGGGAAATTATAGAAATTTTCTTTAGATGCAAGGGTAAGCGTTTCCACGAGATGTTGACGCGTTATCCCGTCATCCTCGATGTCCCCTATTTCATGGTCTGTCTCGGCATACTGCGTTGTTCCGCTGTGCTTTCGGCCAGAAGTGGTATAATAACATGATCGTTATATCGAGCATCGTGGTATCGAGCAATTAACTGAATTAAATTGAATGGAGAGGTCCTCCCGTGTCATAAGACGTTGAGCATGAGTGGGTAAACTGAACGAGTAAACTGGATTCACAGAAGTAAATCAATAGTATGGTATCTAGTGCTAAGCGCTAGTGATGTTTCAGTAAGACTATCTTATCGCTTGTGAATTAATAAAAATGTATTTAAATGTATCGCGCGAAGAACGTGCCACCTATGTATAAGAAGGTATTAAAATTCCAATCCAAAAGATAATACTTTTGCTTATCGGGCGCTTTTATTTAGTGAGATAGAAAATTGTTTTCCAAATTCCAACTGATAAACGCTTCGAGGTAGTAAGCTTCTTAATTCGGAGGCGTTGAAGAAATTATTGTCTTCAGTTCCCAAGAGAACCCCTGTCCAATCTAATCTTTTGTAAGGTGGCATTAACAAGCATTTGTATCTGTTGCCAAAATATTCTCTGATGTCTTTCAAAGCATTCGCCGTAAGTCAGAAAGATGGATGCATCGCGGAATAGTAGTTTTATCAGTGCAGTTTGAGAAGGAAACGTTTGGAGTTGATTTTTAATGAAAACCCTTATTTTAAGTAATAAAGTGTGGGCCAATGGGTGTAAAACCTAAATTGTTTCATTTTGACATCTGTCATCTGCAGTCATATTAATAGTTAAAGTCATGGCACAACGTGTTAGAATTATCGCAGTGTATTATGAAAATTATCGTCAAAAAAAAACCGTGCCATCGTCCATTACGTGATTTTTTATTGGTGTTAATAAATCAACCAACTGAGCGTACAATTTTGATTATGGTGCACAAAATTCCAAAAAAAACTTGGTCGGAAGTAGTTGCGGAATCATCAGTGCGTGTTCTTAAGGCCGTTCAGTAAAAAACATTGCTGCTGTACGTGAAACTGTGCCCGAGAGCCCAATTTTATTAACTCTCATTTGTATGGCCCAAATTGGATGCTATGGATGTGGACGATATCTCGTGGCAACAAGTTGTTGCTACATGGCACATAGCCAACTTGTTAACATATTACTTGAGCTTTGAGCATATTATCTGATTGATTCCGTTTAATTTATTGAAACCATTTCGTCAGTAGTTGATGCTTCCAAAGTGGAAGCTTTTGTGAAGCACGTGCAGTGCCATGTTTCGTGTTTGATAACTGGTTGATTTGGTTTGGTTTTTTTTTTTAAATTCTTTGTGCAGAGATAAAAAAAATTAAAATGGAATCTGTTGCTAGTGTAAAGTAGAATTTTTTTTAATGTACAATTTTTAAAGGAATTTGAGAATTTATGTAGATTTAAGAGGTCTCTAAAATGAAACCTGTTGAAACAAAAAAAAAAATTGTATACTTTTTTGTTTCATAAAGGAAAAGTTTTGTTTTCCGGTCTGATTCGGTTATATAAAATAGCTTAAAATTTGCGGTTTTTCTTTGTGTTAAGCACTCGGCCAGTACAATGGCCACTCAACAAACTTCAGTATCACTTAACATGTTTTCTATACAAATATCAGCCGACTACTAAATTATTGGGACAAATATTGTATCGTCATATTGCACAATATATTGCATAATAATATTGTGCGTGTGGGGGTCACTTTAGCTATGAAACATTTATGTTTTTTACTTATAATTTATTTAAATCAAATTTAATTTTTTTTTTCTAATCTTTTTTTCTTTTTCATACAGTTTCTTTATTTTTTTGAATTTTTTTTTTTGTAATTTCTTTAATATAATAAAATTTTACAAAAATAGATGTAAAATACTAAAAATATATTTTTTTACTTATTTTCTAATATATGTACTTATGTAATAATTAGGTATCAAAAACCAAAAAATTATTTTGGCCATGTTTTTTGGAAAATCCGCCTGTATGCGGCGGCATTATTGCGCCATATTTATTTAAGGATGCTAGAGGCAATGCTGCTACAGTTACTAGTGAACGCTATCGGGGTATGTTGAACTAATTTAGTCTAGAGAGCATGTGGTTTGAACAAGACGGTACCACATCGCACACAGCTCGTGCTACGATGAAAAATGGCAAAAAATGGTGACATCGGGTTGCCCCCACGATCCCCTGACTTGAACCCTCCTAATTTCTTCCTATTGAGGTCCTTGAGGAAAAAGTGTACATACAATAAGTAACCAACCACAACTTTGATTCTTAAGGACAACATTCGAAACGATATTGCCAAAATAACACCAGAAGTCTGCGAAATCGTTATGAATAATGTGGTTAAAAGAACTCGCCATTGCGTCTCGGCCAGAGGCGGAGACTTGACTGGAACATAAAAAGCACCCCTCACATGCCGCCGAAACCGTGATGGCCGATATTATCTTTCACATATAATTGCTATCGATCAATAAGCATTATTCAATATAGAAATCAAAATCATTCTAATGCAAAGTTTGTGTTTACTATTCTCATGGTGAAACCCTTATTGACCACCCCGTAAAAGATGTCAAATAGAAATCCGAAGCTTTGCATAGTAAATTAAAATTTGCTGACACAAAACAAACATTTTCCTAAGGTGTGCCCCGCTGAAGTTCAACACTAAAATGTCAAATTCGCAAATGTTTGTAAGAGAACAGCACATTAATTAAAGTTATGAATGATAATCTGATGGTTTACTTTGACAGTATATGAAATATGTACACTGCGGCTCACTAGATTAGAAGCACATTGATATTTCTCCTGTTATATTTCAGCGAAGCAAAAAAAAGGTACTATTTATGTCATAATCAATGTTCAAACCGACAAATTTAATTGTATTTGGAGCTCATACTCCAGGTACAATTTTTAATAATGAATAGAATCACCTTTCTAAATAACCTCAAAAATTCGATCTTTCACGGAGTTATACAATGAGGCCAAATAGGCGTGTGAAATCTGATTCAAGTCAAGTTTAACGACTTCGATAAGCGCTTCTTTATCATCGTACCTATTGCTTTCCACCTTCGTATACTCTGCGTGTGAGCGAGCCCTAGAAATTGTCTACAATGTTAAGGTCTGACGAACATTGTGGCCATTGAAGAAGTTCAACATTTCTACTGGCAACAAATGATTTAATATGATGCGAGTTGTGTGTATAGGAACGTTGTCGTGTTGCTTGAAATATCCATGAAAGTGGTCGGAAGAGATCGTAGATAAAAGACAACGCATGCTGCCAAATGGTAAGTGAACCAACTAGAATTGCTAAAGACACGAGAAGTTTATTGGACTATGTTGTTACAAATAATAAATCGTTCAAGGTTAAGATAGAATCGGATCTAAAAATAAGCGATCACGAAACTATTTCTATCGAGTTATGTAACAAAAACAAAGTGTCAACAAAGGGCGAAATAGTTAAGTTTTTTAAATATAACAAAAATTCCTTTAAACGTGAACTCAGGCAAAGTAAAATTGTAAATATAAGTTTTGTGGAAGTCAATGATATAAATGTAGTGTGCAATATGTTTGTTAGTGAACTACATAATACCGCGGCCAAATTTATCGTTAAAAACCTACGAAAACACGGCGAAAACAAGTGGTTTAGTGTGTATCTTCGCAACTTAAAGCAGGATAAAATTAATAAGCATGCGAAGGCAGTCTTAGGAAACTCGAGTGAGGATTGGAGGGATTATATCGTGGCCAGAAATAGGTATTCTAAAGCAATTGAGAAGGCAAAAAATAGATATGTGCAGCTTTCAGTGGATAACTCATCAAATCAAAAAGAGATGTGGAGAAATTTAAAAAAGTTTGTTATAAAAAAAGAAGACAGTGCGATAACCTGTGTTGAATTTAACAACAAAATTATTAATGACATCAAGCTAGTTGTAAACAAATTTAATGATTTTTTTGTGGAAAGTGTAGTAGAAATAAGTAAGTCTATCCCCTTTAAATCGTTTGTGAATAGAATAAGGGAAACAGAGTCTAATTTTGTATTCAGAAATATATCTGTGCAAGATGTAGAATCGATACTAGCTCAGATGAAAAACAAAAAGGACTGTATGTTTTTGTGCCCAAAAATATACATAGACAACTTAGAGGTGCTAGGCCCAGTGTTGCATAAAATAATAAACAAATCCTTTGCTGAAGGTATTTTTCCTGACTCCTGGAAGGAATCTATTGTAACTCCTATAGCTAAAGTGTCTAATACAAGAAAATGTGATGAGATTAGACCGGTAAATTCGCTCCCTTTATATGAAAAAATCGCGGAAAAAATAGTGTTTAAACAACTGGATGAATACTTTAAAAGGCATGCTTTATTAATAGAAGCCCAATCGGGTTTTAGAAAAGGTCACTCATGTGAAAGTACGTTAAATTTAGTGTTGACAAACTGGAAAGAGTGCTTAAATGAAAATAAATGTGTATTAAGTGTATTCCTAGACCTAAAGAGAGCCTTCGAAACTATAGACAGAAACATTCTTTTACAAAAGTTAAATAAATATGGTGTTTATGGTCAAGAATTAAAATGGTTTGAATGTTATTTGTGCAGGCGCAAACAAAGAGTGAAAGTAAATGGAACCCTATCAAATCCAAGAGAAGTAGAGCTCGGGGTACCCCAAGGATCAGTACTAGGGGTACTTTTATTCATAATATACATTAATGATATGGAACAAGTTCTTCAGTATTGTCAGTTGGCCTTGTTTGCGGATGATGCCCTACTTTTCATAGCGGGAAGAGATATAGAAGATTGTCATCAAAAAATGCAAGATGACTTAAATAGTGTATATGAGTGGCTTTGTCAAAATAGATTAAAAATCAACGCCAAGAAAACTAAGTGTATGATCTTAAATAATAGACCAAATTTTAATGTAAATCTTAAAATAGAAAATGAGGATATTGAACAAGTGCAAGAGATTAGGTATCTCGGTATAATTATTGACAATAAACTACGCTTTGAAAACCATATTGATTATTTATGTAAAAAAATAGGGAAAAAGATTGGATTCATGAAAAGAATAAGAAAACAAGTAAAAACCTTAACTGCGATTAAAATTTATAATGTGATTGTCAAGCCTCATTTTGAGTACTGTTCAACTGTGCTGTTTTTGTGTAACGAAAGCCAAATAGGCAGATTACAGATTCTTCAAAATAGAGCGATGAGAAGTATATTAAAGTGTAGTCGCTATACGTCAATTCTGTCCATGTTAAATATGCTGAAATGGTTGTCTGTTAAGCAAAGAATGGTGATGAATGTGTTAGTTTTTGTATTCAAGATTAAAAACAATATAATGCCAAAGTATCTATCAAAATATATCCGTTATATAGGTGAAGTCCAGCCTTACGCATTGAGAAATATGAACGATCTAAGATTGCCCAATTTTTTAAGCGCAAGAGCTCAGAACTCACTTATATATAAAGGATTCCAATTGTTTAATCGACTGCCTTCTAATGTTAAAGAAATAACCAATATAAAAACATTTAAAAAATGTGTGATTGAGTTTGTTAAAGTGAATGTCTAAAGTATGAGTGGTTTATTTGTGTTGAATCGATTGTCTTAAGTTAAGAATTATGAATCTAGATTTATAATAGCTTGCAAAGCTAATAGCAATGATCGTTCTCTCAAACAGTAGCAGGAAGTGCCACAGAGCCTAATCCTTGGTACTCACCAAGGATAGGTACCTTCCGGATATTGTCCGAGAAGAATGAAATTCTATTATAGATCTTCCGAAAAGCTGATTTCATCGCCACTATGTAGCTATTTCCTGTCATTGTAGGGTTTGGAACCATCAAGTCGATGGTGCCATAATAAGATACTGCAACCCAGACCATTACACCCCCTGCTCTGCTATGATGACGGTTTAAAAAGAGCTTCTCTTTTCTCAGATCGTGGAAGTTAGAGCCATCCGGTCCATCTAAATTAAATTTTGTTTCGTCAGAAAATACATCTTTTTTCCAGCTATTCCAACTTGCTCCTTGCTGAAAATCCCAGGTCATGGGTCATTCACGAATTGTTAGCTTTGGATTTTGCGCGAAGAATTGGTGGTGGTTTTTTCTTCACCACGACGAACAGTAGCTTTACCTGCAGGTACATCAGCTGCATCTCTGATCTTAGCTATCGAAACCTCTGAATTGGAAGCTAATCGGACAATTCTTCGCTTTCCGCAGCTGTTTGGGACGTGGAATCAATACCAGCAGCATGATCACTCCGATTGATCTTGTCAATGATAGCACGCTTATACAGGCCTTCCGTTTGGTAATCGTCTATTTTCGCCCTCTCTGACAATGTCAAACCCTTTTTTTTAACGGTCTTGCAGAAAAAATTTACTTTTTATACAAAAAAAATTAATCTCTTCACTTACTGCGGACTGCTTCGAATCTCATGAACCAATTCGATTGCATGCGAATCTGAATGACTCAACTAACATGTCTCAAAAGTACCGTCAGGGTCAGCCTGTTCTCTTAACATTTTGGAATCAACCGTTGCGTTCAACACACACCACTCTTTCTTTCACCATCCTTTTTTGTTCTCGAGCCGCCTGCTCCTAATCTAGTGAACCGCAGTGTATGTATGTAGATGCTTTCCCACTGGATCACTGGATCACTGGATGAAAAAAAATCGCAAATGCTTCTATCTATGGTGGAGAAATTGTTTACTCCGTCCGTTACCAACATTGAAACAAAAACATTCAGGTGATTCAGTTGAGGGAGCACCATTGGGAGCACCATTGACTGTCTTCAAAAAACATGGCTACCCCAACCTCCAACGCAAATACCTACCAAAATAGTGGGTCAATTTGAATTTCCAGCTAAATGTTAAAAGATCTCCTATCTTCTATCGTCTCCTACGTCAGTCATAAAATGCTGATTAAACGTTTTTTCTTTTTTTGCAAAACAAAAACATCAATAATAATCATAAGAACATTTTATGTTCCAAACCAGTAAACAAAACAACAAACCTATAGAGATGGACAAACATATTTGAATAACAAAAAAAAAAAAATTCAAAAACGTGCTTTTGTAACGCGTAAAATCAGTCGGAAGCAAAAATGTTGTTCTCTTGAAACCACTTCCCGCCGAAGCATGTGTCAGTGTAGCAGCAAGTGACACGAGTCGAGATTTGTAAACAACCGATCTCGCTAAAATAGTTAGAATCTCGCAATTTATTTCATTAAAATGCAAATTTAAACTCAAGACACGATGATACTGGAGACATTCGATTGATTATTGAAAATTGTTACCCCCGCCGTGCCGGTACTGATGGCAGCATTCAAAGTGATTTAATGGTTTTTCGAATTAATTTCGTAATGTCAAATGTCTTATCATAGAACAACAAAGTGGGGACAAAAAAGTATTGATTCATTATGCAATAACAATTTTGAAGTATTTACGAAATTCCAGTCAAGGTAATACCCACAGTCTTGGGAATAACAATAAAACGCGTTCCACCAAACTGAAACTATGCGTCCCACAGCATTTTTTTTTTGTTGCTGTACATTATTCTTTAAAATAATTCTTTATATGGAGACAAGCACTACTGGTGAAAACCAATTTTTTCCGGCAAGTCATTGTTTTGCAAAATTATTTTGGCAGCAGAATATTGTTTGGAGAAAAAAAAATTAAAAGAAAAGAAAACTACGCCGCAGGGTGGAATTGAACTACACGTGCCATGGAGATTTAAAGTCATTAAGCCCGTCATATATCTTAATCAATTTGTTGATCTTTTTTTTGCAATATTTACTAAGTTCAGTGGGTGGGATTGACACCGAATATAAAAATAGATTTGGCAATTAATTTGGATACATTTTAGGCGGCCGTGGCGTTTAATTAGATGCTTCAATTGCCAGTCAAACTTAGAAAAATAACAAAGCAAACGTTTTTTTTTAAAGAATAAGATATTGCATGACATGACACCTTCTTGGGAACATTGAAGATGATGCGAATATTTATGGCGCGCATCGTTCAACCATTTGTAGTATCAAACTTATGAATTTTACAGTCCGAACTATTATTTGCTCATTTCGATTACTTATACATAAGTAGAGACCGGATTATATGCAACATAAAAACCTTGAAATATGCATGCAGATATGGATGAAAAATACTTAAAATATGCATGAAAAGTGTTAAAATATGATACATTAAAAACTAAAAAAGTATTAGTTTTGAGATTTTGATTTCTAATTCAGTATAGTATTAGTAATAGAAATACTAATTAATAGTATATAAAACGAATGTAATCAGCAGTTCTTAAATTTATTTGTTAATTTTATAAACGTAAATCAATCAGGTATTGCTCCAAATGTTCGGTAGTAATATTGTGTCTTCGATCACTGAAAATGTTTTTGTAAGTGGAAAAGGACCGTTCCACATCCACTGAGGTAACTGGGCAGTACTTGAATTGGGGTGTTGGGTTAGCTCTTATCGTTTCTGGTAAAAGTTCACCCGTCCCATTGATAAAACTATTTACTAGGCACAAGGATTCAAAGCCTGGTTTATTGCTCAAAATTTTGTCATATTTCTCCTTAAGTTTAGCGGGGAATATATCTGGCAATTTTGTTTTTTCTCAACAAATTTCATCAACGCCATACCCTGAGTTTCGAGCTTTTTAATACTCGCAGGTATGTGGACAAAAAAGTGCTAATCACAGCAATGTTTTTTTTAATGCTAGGGTTGTTAAACGCTTCCTTGGATTTACAAACTGCTACAGCTTTCGTACTATCGAAGTTTGTAATTACGTCTTTGATGTCCTCGAAATGTTCACTGTAAAACAGCACAGCCTCAATCTACGTTCCCCATTGAAAATATGCATCAACAACCGGGCAAAATGGTCAAAATATGCAAATGCATATAATCCGGTCTCTATACATAAGTGTCAGTTGCTGGAGTTGAATTAAGATCAAAAAGTAAAACCTATCAAAACTGAGCAACAGCAATCATTTTATTCGCACCCCAGAATGTCAATAACTAGACGTTTGCCCCGCTTTAAGCACTTCAGGTCCACTCGTGTTTCTTTTCGCAGATAAATATTAAAATTGTCAAATGGGCGAAATCGAGAGAGAATTCTCTCACTGCAAAAAAAAGGTAGGGTAGGGTGGGGCAGATTCGACACATTTTCTGTAGATTCCCTATAACTTTTTATAAAATGAATATTATATATAAGTTTTTATTCAATTTGAAGCTCTGATTATCGTACTAAAGAAATACGTAAATCATAATGACCTTACTCAACCCTAATTGTTTATAAAAAATACTTTTAAAAACTACTTCAAAAAGTCACCCATGGGGCACTTTCGACACGAATTCAAATGACACAAAAGGAAGAGCAAACTTATAGGGAACTATTTTATTTATTTAAATAAATCAATCTCATGTCTACAAAACATAAACAAAACCCATGAGATACTTCAGAAATGAATGTTAAAATTAAACTAAAAATCACATTCAGTTTTCATACGAATATATGAAATAAGAGCACAAAGTAAAATAAAGAAAAAGGCATTGAATTTTTTAAGTTAAAAGAAACGATTAATACAAAAAAAAATTGCACGTAGTAACTGCTCATGTCAACGTCTTTTGTCATTTGTCGTAGGTGCCCCACATAGTTTCGTCGAAAGTGCCCCATGCTTTGTTTTTATAAAAAATATTATTTTTTAAGAAACTTATAAAGACAACTCCATGAAAAGTTATAAAAATCTTAAGTGTGTAAGTGACTCGGAAAAAAAATTATTTTTTTTACTTTTTAGTTCATTAAAGCTTGTTTTAAAAAATTATTTTTTTATCTTTACTCCTGTATGTATTTATCACCCCTATTACGGTTAGCGAGTCGCCGAGATTTCATGTGACTCAAATGTCAGAGTTTAGACGAATTGTGACCTTACTCTATTACGTTTAGCGAACGTTCGACTAGAAATCAATTTCTTCTGTCAAAATCAGTCGAATGGAATGTTTTGGTGACCACGTGTAGTGCAACAGTGTAGTGAGTGGAAGAAAAATGGAAAATTAATAAATTTATTATTAAATATAATATTAACAATAAAATAATGTGTTGAAATATGTATCTCAATCTTTAAAAAACCATCCTCGCCAGTTTGAAAAATTATTTGAGTTGATGGAGTCGGTCGAGTTAATCTGGGCAAAAATTCAACATCCGCTTGCCAGAATGAAAAGGAGGACCTTTTGACATTCTCCAGGAAATTGTTAATAAAGAATAGATACTTGAAAGCCACCAAAAGCACCAAGGAAAGATGCAAGAACTAAAAGACGTGATCAACATCTGGAAAGGAGTCGTCCATTGGAGAATTTTCTTCTAAGATAGAACCAACAATGGAAACCGAAGATTTTATTGCTAGACTAGCCATTCCTTCTGATGTTATTGAATAAACACACATACATATGTTATTGCCAAACAATTATAGAGCAATGTATTTCTTTTCAAATTAAACACTATTCTTAACATTTAGTACAATAGTTCTGATGGTGTAACTGGTTTCTCTGGATCGAATAATTTAGAATGTTTTCCAGGTGCTTCTAATAACAAGGCATCGTTGTAGGATTTGGATAACCACTGTTTCTACTTGCTCTTGCTTTCCCTTACACAATCCGGTGATGTGTCGACCAGAGACGCGGCCACTGTATGAACTCTGAAACTGTGAAAGTAACTAAACGTTCTTATAGTGAGATGAAATGCTGGGACAAATCATCACAATTCATCATTTTGTTTATCTCCATTAACCACCGAAATCAATTTAAACTTTTAACTTTAATTAAATTGCAGTTCATTTCACAAACTATCAAAACAATTCTGCTTCCTGACACTTCACAGCTGATATTTGAAGTTTTTCCTCAGACAGCCCTGAATTCTCTTAGCGAATGAAAACGTTCGCTAACCGTAATACCTCGACAGCAGAAATTCGCCTGGGAGTTCGTCTCGAGTCGAACGTTCGATTCGCTAACCGTAATAGGGGTTCTACTTTTTAGTATCACAATTATAATAAGTCGTAAGTGGTCTCACGAATCATGTACCTTATTCAAAAACACTTGTGATAGCTGTGACAAATCAAACCGCGATGCCATATTGCCCAAGAGGATGCGCCATATTGCCGAAGAGGATGCGCCATATTGCCCTATGCATGGGGCATTATGGTTTTTTGTAAAACATTTTTAACTTAAGTTTATCTTTGTTTAAATCACTGAATTATTTAAAATTATTTAACTTATTTTTGTTCTGATTTTCTTATATTTTCGAACTGTTTTTGTTTTTTAATAAAAAAGCTTTCCATGTTGAAATTATTTGAGAAACAAAAAAAGTGCGCCATAATGGCCGAAGTTACACCCTACAATTTTATATAGCGGACACTCGCCATTCAGGCTCGTACAAATCATTAAATGGCCTTTTCATGTTTCAAACTCTGAACATCATCGTTTCGTTTCGTCTAGTTTCGTTGTTTTCAAATATTTATGAATATCAATATCTCACAAAATGCAATATCAAACGTCTGAATCCTCACGCAGACAATTGACGAAAATATCCACCGTGGGAAATGTCAAAGAACTTCTACGGTTCTTAATCTTCCCTCCTTAGGTGCAATGATCGGTGACAAACGGTGAAAGTAAATCGTGCAGATCTCTATCCAACCCCAACATTAGATTCAATTCTGCTGCACCACATGGCCTCATCTCGGAGGTGTTTAAAACTGTCAAACAAAAACCGTTTGCTTGTCCTTTGGATGAACAAACACGCTTACGGACGGTAGTGATTATTATCAGGATATTGGGTTTTTTTTTCCTCTGCCCAAATCCCTATTTAGAACGCCAGATGAAACTGGAACATGGGATTTATCTGATGGAAGAAGGACACGCAGGCAAGCAGCTACCTGCGATGCGTGTAGGTGTTGAATAAGTAATTGCGGACAAATTCCTGGGACAGCTTAATTTTTACTTCCGGATGTGTAGGTACTTACTACGAGTAACCATTGCTGTCAGGTAGTTTCAATTTTCATTTTATCATTGTATGAAGAGAGCGCCGGCAGTTAGAGTTACCTTTATTGGCACAAAGCCCTTTTGTCACCTTAAATGGTCTGGCGGCCGTAATTATGAAAATTTGTAAAGCGGCGAAAGTGTACGATTGCGGCATCGACTTAAGTGCAGTATGTATGGCTATGGCTACGTGCCAGCGCAGTGGTTAAGAAATGTATTTTAATTAATTTCAGATCTAGATTGAAGTGCTTGCTTTGGCATCTTTGCGTAGCAACAGATGAATGCTTTTGATTTTTAATGCAGGTAGGCTGAGCGCCTACACTTGTTGCATTTGCTTAGATATGAGAGCTCTCTCATGGGCTCTTCAACTTGTAGTTTATAAAAAAACACCTGAGGATGCCATTTATAGCTGTGATGCAATCATTCACAGATACTCTTAGCTAGTAGTTAAAGAAAGTTAAACCTGACAAGAGACGCAAATCTCCAATGGATTAAAACAACAGTAAGACCCTTGAAAACCATGTGGACATCATCGATATACAAATTGATTGTTTTATATTTTCGAACTGTTTTTGTTTTTTAATAAAAAAGCTTTCCATGTTGAAATTATTTGAGAAACAAAAAAAGTGCGCCATAATGGCCGAAGTTACACCCTACAATTTTATATAGCGGACACTCGCCATTCAGGCTCGTACAAATCATTAAATGGCCTTTTCATGTTTCAAACTCTGAACATCATCGTTTCGTTTCGTCTAGTTTCGTTGTTTTCAAATATTTATGAATATCAATATCTCACAAAATGCAATATCAAACGTCTGAATCCTCACGCAGACAATTGACGAAAATATCCACCGTGGGAAATGTCAAAGAACTTCTACGGTTCTTAATCTTCCCTCCTTAGGTGCAATGATCGGTGACAAACGGTGAAAGTAAATCGTGCAGATCTCTATCCAACCCCAACATTAGATTCAATTCTGCTGCACCACATGGCCTCATCTCGGAGGTGTTTAAAACTGTCAAACAAAAACCGTTTGCTTGTCCTTTGGATGAACAAACACGCTTACGGACGGTAGTGATTATTATCAGGATATTGGGTTTTTTTTTCCTCTGCCCAAATCCCTATTTAGAACGCCAGATGAAACTGGAACATGGGATTTATCTGATGGAAGAAGGACACGCAGGCAAGCAGCTACCTGCGATGCGTGTAGGTGTTGAATAAGTAATTGCGGACAAATTCCTGGGACAGCTTAATTTTTACTTCCGGATGTGTAGGTACTTACTACGAGTAACCATTGCTGTCAGGTAGTTTCAATTTTCATTTTATCATTGTATGAAGAGAGCGCCGGCAGTTAGAGTTACCTTTATTGGCACAAAGCCCTTTTGTCACCTTAAATGGTCTGGCGGCCGTAATTATGAAAATTTGTAAAGCGGCGAAAGTGTACGATTGCGGCATCGACTTAAGTGCAGTATGTATGGCTATGGCTACGTGCCAGCGCAGTGGTTAAGAAATGTATTTTAATTAATTTCAGATCTAGATTGAAGTGCTTGCTTTGGCATCTTTGCGTAGCAACAGATGAATGCTTTTGATTTTTAATGCAGGTAGGCTGAGCGCCTACACTTGTTGCATTTGCTTAGATATGAGAGCTCTCTCATGGGCTCTTCAACTTGTAGTTTATAAAAAAACACCTGAGGATGCCATTTATAGCTGTGATGCAATCATTCACAGATACTCTTAGCTAGTAGTTAAAGAAAGTTAAACCTGACAAGAGACGCAAATCTCCAATGGATTAAAACAACAGTAAGACCCTTGAAAACCATGTGGACATCATCGATATACAAATTGATTGGGTGTAGAGGAAGTTGGACGGTTCTCGATTCAGAGTTATGTAGTTGCCATTTTTGGAAACAACAACGCAACTTGGCAGCACTTAACGAATGAACGCTTTCAAAAGTGTTGCTTTTCCCGCAACACTGAAGCTTATTGGAAGACGCAGTCTACTTCATCTTTTTCTTTATATTGCGCTGGTATTGCTCAACAAGCCTCGTCTTCTATTTCGTACCCGAAATTAGATAATTTCGCCTTCCAGCGTCGCTTAGGTTAAGTTAGTTAGATCGGTTCAATGTTTCTTCATTTCTGGATAAACACTTACTTAGCTTCACCTTCAGGAGATATTCCAGTCCCAATGACGTTGTGATATTTGTCTGCTCTATGCATCGTATCACTCTCTGCTTGTCCAGTGCTATCAGGAGCCAACTTCCCTCCACCTGATCTTCTAGCGTATCATCCAAAGCATGCAGCAAAGCAACCATCTCAGTTTAGTGAAGTGACGATAAGATCAAGTGCTAGCGCTAGTTCTTCGAAGTAGATATCTGCACCTATTCCGTAATCCATCATGGATCCAATCGTAAAAATTACTATTTCACATCCATTCACAATATGAGTTTTGTGATGGTAACACATACTCTGGTTATCCCATGCTGGCGCATGTTTACCTCCCTGGTCTCGTTTGTGATAAGGTCCAGTATGCTAAGTATGCTGACCTCGGTGAGAGTCCCCGCCCTTTTCCTTTTTTGCTTTCTGGATCATATCTAACATTCCGGCCCATATCTTTCTTTTTCCGAAGGTCGTTTTGCAGGCGTAAAAAGCATTTAGTCCTTTCTTTATTCTCATTTCAATATTTTGGCTACAGAATTGCTTGGAGTCTAAAATAATTCCTAAGCATTTCGCCTTCTTTGAAAGGTTGATTTTGGTTCCTTCGTGTTATGGCAGTGGAAAGTCTGTCATCTTGTTTCGCCTGCAGAAGAGACAAACTCAGGCTTTGAAGGATTCACTTTTGTTGAATAAATAATAACAACAATAAATTTTTTTTAAATAAAGTTTCAATAGATTGGTCATAGATACTTTTTGACTATGCAATCATCTACAAACATTCCTACGGCAAAATGTTTATCTGTTCTTTGTACAAAAACAAAAACCAATGTCCTCCCAGAGAATGTTTCTAAAAAATCAAATTTTAATTATTCTGGCCACGTTAATGTGCAGAAATTCTTCGGTGGCCTTAAAACGGCGATTACATCGAATCGATTGAGGCCGTATCCAAAAAACAACAAAAAACACAGACGACAACACACACGCGGTCTCCTATCACAAAAAGTAAAATAAAAAACATAAAAATCCAAGAACTCAATGAAACCTCAGCTTGACCGCCACCCTCACTTCAGTTACCGAGTTCCAAACAACAACAACAAAAAAAGGCGTCTCTT
Organism: Brachyopa scutellaris; assembly: GCA_949775065.1. Taxonomy (NCBI): domain Eukaryota; kingdom Metazoa; phylum Arthropoda; class Insecta; order Diptera; family Syrphidae; genus Brachyopa; species Brachyopa scutellaris. The sequence continues at coordinate 86,865,840 of OX459114.1, read as the reverse complement.
TGCATATTTCTACCGCTCGGGTACGGGTATGTCGTATGTATACTTGTCTAGAATAAATTAAACCACAGATTAAATACTTCTGAATTCAATGAAACCGAGAAAGAGCGAAGAGGACTTCATATACCACCATGAGATACGTCTGCATAGGTTTTAGATACTTTTTTGACAGAATATTCTTCACCGGATGATAAAAACGCGCGCGCACACTACAAGTGCATACGAGAGGAGAAGAGAAGAGAATACAATTTGAGACTTGCAACTTGCAACAATCTTAAATTGATTGAATACAATGTCCCGACTCCCGATCCCGACTACCGACATGAGTGCGGCTTTGTTTTTCCATCTTTCATTCACTTAATTGTCTCAAAGAGGACGAGATGCATTTAAATGGTTACTCGCATATGTATATACCTGCGATCAATTGGTGTACTTGACTCCAGACAATGTTGGATTTAGTGGCCACTTTGTATCTGTCAGATAAGGTCCCTTTTGCGCAATGATCCATTTGTGTATCGCCAGACACGGCTATTTCGAGACTAATGGTAATTAAAATGTTTTTATATAGCACTTACTTGTGGCGGCTCCTTTTTGCCATCGCATTAAAAATGCACATAAGTGCATATTGCAGGCCTATGGATGACTTTATTGCATTTCGCAGGAGTATTTCAGGATTTTCGGATTTTCATTGTAATCGTAATCGATTCGGTGGAATACATTGTTAAAGATAAAGCGCTGTCCTCTCTGTCCCTCGGTTTGCTCATCTGTTGGGGAAACATGATTAAATAAATAATCTCACACAAATGGAAGTATAATCGTAGTTGTTCGCTTTCCCAAGTGACCAAAGGTGCGCGACTACCTTTTGCGCAAGATACAATTTTATGTTCGTGCTTTCAGTTGCTTGACCATAAACACTTAGCGATAACAAATTCGTCCATTAAACGTAATGAACTTCTTTTTTTTTGCCCGTCACCTGAAACCCACTTTCTTTATGGAAGTACACGTTTCCTAAGACGAATCGGTAACGAGATGTGCGACAAATAAGCTTTCATTGCGTAACCCACTCCTTTTTTCTCTTTTTAGATTGAATTAATTATTTAAACAATTTGAGCTATTAGTTGAATTTTAAATCACTGTTAAAGAAATTATGTTTATTCATTGACGTAGAACATAGTCACTGCGAGTTCGACACACAGATTTAATTTATTTATTTTTAAACTTAAGCTAGTTCTTATTAAGTATACAAATAAATTCTAAATGCAAAGTGCATTTCTACAGTCTACGGTTGTACGTAAGCACCGTTAGCGAAGAGCGAACTAGTGCAGATAGCCTTGAACGCACACTTAACGTTAAGGGGTTAGGCCACCCTAGAATTTTCGAAAAGTGGATCAAAAATGATATCCCAAAAGATTATGGTCGGGAAAAGTCTCTAAGTACTCAGTGCAGCCATCGCAAATTGAATGTATTGCAAAATTTCCTTATGATATTCTACTAATCAAAATTTTAAACGCGTGTATCTCAAAACTGCATTTTTTAAGTTGGCCGGAAACATAACTCAGACAATTTTCAACCGATTTACTTGAAATTTTGAATATATCTTGGAAAGTACATTGTCTATAGAATTACGTGGGATTTTTTTTTTTATTGAATAGTTCATTTGTTATTAAAAATTATCTGATGATTTTTTAGGCAAATTTATCACTTTTCACTTTGGAAGTGCGCCATTTGGCCAAAAATTAATGTATCGAAAAAATCCTACGTAATTCTATAGACAATATATTTTTCAAAATATATTCAAAATTTCAAGTAAATCGGTTGAAAATTGTCTGAGTTATGTTTTCGGCCGTGAACCCTTAAAAAAGCGGAGATGTCATTGAAAAACGCTGCACAGCCGCCGATTTGGAGTTAATCGCTTCAAAAAAAATGTTTGTATACGGTCATTGATATGTATAAGAAATACTCTTTATTAAAATCTCGATTTCTTTTCTGGTATTTCTGAAAAAAAAAATCATAAAAAGCCATTTTTTTTCGACCTCTAGTGTGGCCTAACCCCTTAAGGGGTTACATGAGTTTCCTCGGGTAAAAAACGGCTTATATTTAATAATATTTTTTTAATATAAGAAATTAAATATTTCACTCAAACTTTTTACTGCCTTACACATTTGACGAAGAATTTCCGAAATTTTTGTAAAAAGATATTTAAAACTTTGCCACTGTGATGTCATTTCCGGTGACCCCTCGGAAAAACGGTGCTTGCGCGTTGACCGCAGAACTTATGACAGGATCAACTGAAGACGAAAAAAATATACATATTTTAGCTAATACCTTAAACTAGAACTTGGACGAAGGAAAAAACAAAAAAGTGAAAATTCGATTTTTAGCAGACATTTTAACAAAAAACTTTAAAATTTCGGTAAAATTTGCTCTACATTGCTTTTTTAAAAATACATAGTTGCATTTAAAAAAATAAAAATCCTTTGTCCAAGTCCTTGTCAATAATGTCTCGAAGACGTGTACAAAATTTCATCAAGATCAGTTCAGTAGCTTTCGAGAAATCTTGACAACCGACTTTGCAAATACAGTCTCGAGAAAAACACGTTTTAAGTTTTAAGTGGCAATAAAACTGCTTTGAGCGGGCAACTTTCCAAGGGCCCTATCTCCGGAACTATTCCTCCGATCGACTTGAAAATTTAGGGCAATATCTTAGAGATGTTGTAGAGCTTAATAAGACAACCCATGTAACCCCTCATAAGAGGAAACCAAGTGGACTGAAGGGTCAGCTCTCAGAAAACTGAACTGAGCACTGACAAAAGATCGATACTAGCCTTCACGCTACCGACCATTGAGGATACTCCCCTTAGGTTATCCGAAAGTGCGAACTACTAAGGCCCCATGCTCGACAGGAAGCTTAACTGGAAGCTGAACATCAAAGAAGGGGTAAAAAAGCATCACTTGCTTTCTATACCTGCAGCAAATAGCACTGTGGATGTACTGTGCGATAGTAAGACCCTTACCAACATATGGAGGATTGGTCTGGTGGCACGCTGCCGCCAAAACCAGCGACCTTAGGGATATGACCAAACTACAGAGAATACCATGCACTGCGTGATGAAAGCAACGCCAACAGCGGGATTGAAAGCAATTCTTAATTTTCTGCTTCTGAATCTATATATCTGCCAACTGCGAAATAGAGCCCTTGGCAATTTCTTGGATCACCATCGGCACTGCTTGAATTTGCTAGGGCTTCCGGCTGGTTGGAACCTAGACACTAACACCACGGGTGGGAGCACATTATGGGTATCACAATGGGTCCACATGAACCTGAATGTTATGAGGATATCATTTATTTTATTTATTTAGGATATACCATTCTTATCAGCCCGCTAACCTGATTTGTAAACTAACAAGACTTTGCACTTTGGTCAGAGTCACTGTCTATACCAGGTTCCTTAGTAAGAAGCTTTTACACTCAATGTTTGTTTGTCAAATGAAGTCCGTTGACTTTCCAATCTTATTTAACAACACTTGAGGCATTCAACTCGTACATGTATTAAAAAATGCGAGTAAAAAATAATCGAATTAATTAAACGTCCTTAACGGTTATCAACAGTTCCACATGTGAGTTTTAATGGTGATACAACTTGACCCCATTGCTGTGATGCCTGTAATCACAGATTAAATCACATCTCACTCATTTAGTATAAAAACATTATCTATCTGAATTATTTTTTGTTTATGTAATAATTGTTGTTTTGGCAAAACAATTAAAAGATTAATTGCTTTGCGCGTTTTAAAAAAGAATCATTGATATTTATGCGTGTCCCGTGACACCAAATTTAGAAATGACACTAAAAATAAAACTGAGTGCCTAGTCGAAATCGTGATCGCCTTTAAAAACATTGACCAACACTGACCTAAAGAATTTTTATAATTTTTTCAGTCTCAAACAAAATGCAGTCACCAAATTTACATATGACACCATTTTGAATGCAAACGAAAAGTTAACCTTCTGTCAAATCGCGTGATTGGATGTTGAAAAGTTTGAAAACCTGGTCACTGAATATGGTTTTCAATATTTCATTGTTGTTTGTTGTTTTCGCATTTATCCCTTGTAATTTCGTTCATTTTCAATCCGGTCGGAATTGATCACAGAGTGATTATTTCCTTTTTAAGGAAAAACTGTGCAATAAATTTTGACTATTTCATTGACGGCCAAAAATTAGTTCGAAAACTTTTAAACACCATATCGACAAAGTGCACTCTAAAAGTCTGTGTATTCTAGGTTTCGTTAAACGAAGATCAAAACAATTTAATGATCCTAATATCACAAAGTCGATCTATTGCTCCTTGGAGTGTACTTTATTGGAATATTGTAGTGTCATTGGGTCTCCGTTGTATGATGTTGATATTAAGAATCTATATCTATAACATATAATAAAACTGTAGATCAAAATCTGTTTGTTCGCGCATCACGTTAGCACTACTGGAAGGATTTTGATGAAACATTGACATAGTGATTGCTTATGTTCTTGGACCATATCATTTATACTTTTTATCCCGGAAAATGGCATAGTTTTAAGAAAATATTGGAAAAACTGCATATTTGAAAGGAAAATTATAATTATTTAGCCCTAACTCAATAATGGCTTATCGGATTGAAAAACAAAAAAATATATGTGAATTTAGTGAATTCTCCACTGATTCTTTTGAGGTATAAAACATCCTTCTGCGTTGTCCTGAAGCTGAGCAATGTTCAAAACAATTATTCAAAGCATCGCCCACAATTTTCTTTCAGCGGAGACCATTGCCAGCAGTCGTGCAGCAGTGGGTATCGTTGCAATAGTGTGTGTGCGCGCTCTGACGTGATCATTTGTTTTGCACTTTAATGTGCTACAATCATCGGAAGCATTTGCGGCTCTCATACTGAACCAATTTTAACAAATGAGGTGTCAAAAGAGAATTTCCTAGAGCAGTGAACTGCATTTTCAACTTTTAAATATTATTAGCAAATTTAAACAAAAAATACCGAAAACTATCCAAAATTAACACCTGTTTTTTTAAGAGTTAATTTTGGTTCATACAATATATCGCACTAAGAATGCAATACTATCGGTACTCAAAATATGACTTCTTTCTGAACCATCGAACAACTGAGTATTTATTTCCTGTAACACATTATAAAAAAAAATAAAAGCTTATTAGGATTATTAATAAATATTTTGTTTCTTGCACTATTATAACGACAGCTTATTGACGCGTAGGGAAGTGAATTTTACGTTTGAATATGATGATATCTCAAATCTTACAAATTTTGAGTTACAACAGTATTGTATTATTAGTGCGGTATGTATGAATATATATGTATTTGCTCTATGGAAATGATCTGGGAAGCATTTGTTGTTCATTAGTACGAAGCCAAGGTAAAATTGGCATTGGCTATTCCCCGAAATAGTGATAAAGCGTGAAGAATAATAGGTGTGCCCACCTTAGTTATATAACGGCACCCGATTTAGAGTTACAACTCTGCAAAGAAATCTGGTGGAAGCGAAAGTGTAGACGGGTTGCGCTGCCGGCGTACATGTATTTACACCTCGAATTCCGATCATCCCTAACATTTTCCCGGTTCAGTTTAAGCGTGTAGTGGGCACCGTAGCGTAAGTGGTTAGTGCGCCGGACTACTGAGCCAGCGGTCTTGGGTTCGAATCCCGCCGCAAACACCTAAAAGTTTTTCACAGTGCCCACCTCTTTCGAATGTCTGACAAGCATGAAAGAGTATCATTTGTCACGATTGAGCTTCTCAACTCGCCGTTCGGAGTCGGCAAAAAACTGTAGCAGGTCCCTTCCATTCGTGCAAAAATATAACACGCACACACAAATGGTTGCGAGAAGCAGGCCCAGGTTCACCTCGAGCTGCAGCGCCAACTAAGTAAGTAAGTTTAAGCGTGTACACTTTCCCATCAGCATCCGCTTCGCGATGGCGATAAATAAGGCGCAGGGACAAACACTGTGTACCGCGGGCGTGGACCTTACCACCAGCTGCTTCTCAAACGGTCAATTATACGTGTTTCTTTCCTATATCAGCGAAAGTAAAAATGTATTTGTTTATGCACCAGGCAACGCAACCTCAAACTTTGTAAAAAAAAAAAAATTTTTCCATAATAAAATATAGCAATTATCAATTATTTATAGTAGATGATGTTTTATAACATTTTAGAGCATGTTGGTTTTTGAGAACTATGGAATCTGCACTTAGGGGCTGAAACGCATTGAAACGACATTGATAAAATCCAATTAATCAAAAAAATGTAATACAAAATTTTCTGGACTTGCACAAATACTTTGATGTTTCTTCGCTCCCAGGTACTCATTAAAAAATTGTTTGTTATTGTGGATACTTTAGCATAGGCCCGTAGAATAATTTGTGGTCGTACGAGTCTATTAAAGCTTCCGATTTCCTGGTATAGTAGAACGTTAAAGAACATATTTTCTTAACACTTCAGCTTTGAAGAATCATTTAGAATTTCTAAAAAAAAATCATTGAAATCGCTCTTGAGGTCTTGCAAATTAGAAAAAAGTTGCAGGCGGGCGAAGCGAGGCGAGCTCGGGTCAGCTAGTGTGCAATAAATTTTGACTATTTCATTGACGGCCAAAAATAAGTTCGAAAACTTTTGAACACCATGTCGACAAAGTGCACTCTAAAAGTATGTGTATTTTAGGTTTCGTTATGCGAAGATCAAAAGAATTTAACGATCCTAATATCACAAAGTCGATATTTATTGCTCTATTGTAGTGTCATTGGGTTTCCGTTGTATGATGTTGATATTAAAAATCTTGAATATGCCCAACGGCAATTTCTGTTGTTCTCGTCTAGGCTTGAGTTCTGACTCTTCCATCGATTTTTAATATGTGCAGTCTTGTAAAGTAATCGTATAGAATTGTCTGGAGCGTTATTTGCTTTTGATAATAAACATTGACTCGAGCTTTTTGTGTACCAAAGTATCTGTAGATTCAAATGTTCGTACTTTAAGGCTTACTTACTTACTTACTTAGGTGGCGCTACAGCCGGGTTGGACCAAGGTCACAACCAGCGACGGTTATGCAAGTAGTTGAATGGACTTTTGAAAAATTGTTCCTTGTGTGTTGGCTTGTGAGTTTCGAACATTTTTTTTCCGTGTGATGTTGAAGAAGTCGCATGACAGTGTGTCACCTTGCCTGAATCCTTTTTTGACATCGAAGGCCTCGGTGAGCTCATTACCGACCTTAATGGAGCTGCGAGCTTTCTCCATCGTCACCCTGGACAGACGAATGAGTTTGACAGGGATGTCAAAGCTAGACATGGCTGTATACAGTACATCTCTCCAGATGCTGTCATAGGTAGCTTGAAATCGATGAACAGATGGTGAGTATCGACTTGGACTTCTTGGGTCCAAAGTCAAAGTTTGGACATTTGATATTCCTTCTTTCTAATGAATTCCTGAATTAATATTCAGGGTTAGCAAAAAACAAAAACACAATTCCTGTTGTAGCACAGCTATTCATGATCATATTTATCATTTCGATCTAAAATACAATTCCGCCCTAATCTGTCTCGTCAGTGTTGTTATCGCCGGCCGTGGCGATGGCTGTGGCGTACATCGGTTTGTCACAATAACAAATAAATTTCAAGCGAAACGAGGCACTTAAACTAAGCCCCCTTTTTGTGATACGTGCCCAATCCATTTCAATCCGAATCTGTTTGATTGTGATTAATTTCAAGTACGTTCCACCTACAATTTTGATAGAACACGTCAATTTTCGCCACGCCAAAGACTTCACGAGCAATTTAGCTGATTGTACGATGTGCCTGCGTCGTATTGCCCCTTTTCTATGCGATAACTACCGCTACAAAGTCAATTGTGTGCCCGTTTGCAACTACATATGTACTTACTTGCAAATCAAAACAAATGAATATAAAATGGTGACATTAATTTATGCCAGGTCTGGTAAAGTAAATGAATACACTGACAGTCCGACAGGGGTGCTAATGAGATCTAGCGAAGACCTCGACGATCTTATTATCATCGTAATGATTAGTTTTGATTCGAATGCAATGGCATTCGATGAAACGGACACAACTGATTGCGATCGGACATGGAGCTTTCTTATGGCAACAACTGTGGAAGGAGCATTACTACTTACATCGTTGATAGAAGGAGATCGCTTCAGAAGAGTGTATTCAGTTCTTTAAAACGCGTTTGGTAACCCAAAAGGTGCCGTTATCGCAGAAAAAAAAATTTAGTTCTTGTTTAGCTAATACCCGTTATTAAAATAAGTGAGTTCAGTGCAGAGATTTAGGATGGTGGGATTTACATATGTATGTCCTCAAATCGATTAAAATTGTATTGAAGGGGGTACACACCATCGAACAAGAGTGTCACCCAAAACTATTTTTCATTTTTGCGCTATGAAGCGAGCGTACACACTACAGATTTTGTATGTTGTTGTTGTTTTTCGACCCTCTCTACCTGTGATTGATTTTTGGATGACGAAATTTCTTGTACACACAATCAAGTAGAAACAAATACATACCCAGTCGCGGTTTTGCAAGGCCTTACCTCTGGAACTACTTCTAGAAGTAGTAAACATAGCATTAGGCCGCATTACAGGCAATGAAATGTTTCAATTATAAAAGAAGTCCTTCCATAATGCAATACTGTTCATCGAACCTAAAACTAGTGAAATGGAAGGCATTACCGAACTAGTGAAGAGTAATGCAGAATGGAATTGGTCTACGCTTAAGAAAAGTTGAGGGCATTACCGTACGAATGCGAGGTAATGCGGCAATGAATGACTCAGCAAGTATACTTTTCTGTAAAATGATCTCACCACGTTGTTTATGACTGTCGCCTGCTTGCCGCATTTAGAATTGCGTTTGTTTGTTAACCACTGCAAATCATTTGATTTAAGATTTTAAGTGCGAAAATGCTAAGTTCTCGGCTCAAACTATGCTCTGCAACGTTCTATATGCCATGTAAAATGATTTTTTTATAAAACTCTGATTCACAGATTTTCAACTGAGAAAAGGTACCCAAAAAATATAAATTTTTTTTGAAACTTATGAAAATGACTGTAAAGTGCAAAAAAAAGGCATGAATGTACTACTTCCTTGTAATGTGTTCGAGAAGTACTTCTACGTTGACTTTTTCGAAGGTATGAATGCACTACTTCTTTGTAATGTGTTTGAGAAGTACTTCTGAGACAACTTCTGGGTATTGCAGAGTGGAGAAGAGATCGCTTCCGTCCTATGACATGCAATGCTAAATGTAATGCCTTTTTAACATGTGCTGGAATCGAGTTGAGAAGTAGTTCCGACTCCCTAAAAGTACTTCTAGAACTAGTTCTGGAATGCATGCCATCCGCGACTGATATCCGTTTTGAGTTTTATCCCAGTCGCGAAAGAACCCATTCTATCATCGATTCTAGAAGTACTTCTCGGTAAGTACAACTACTTCTCAACTCGATTCTCACACGTGGATAGCACGCATTACATTTTACACAGCATGTCATAGGAGGATCGCCTCCATTCTGCATTACCGAGTAACTACCATAGTCATGACTTCTATGTCCTGCATTACCGAGTAGGTAGCACATTCATAGCTTCCATCCTCGATTACTCAGTAACTGAAACATTCATGACTTCCATATCCTGCATTACCGAGTAAGTAGACTGTCCATAGCTTCCATCCTCGATTACTCTGTAAGGGGGACTTTCACGACATACATCCCACTCAAAATAACGCGCTGGAAAATAATAGGGTACATAAACATAGGGTTTCTTAATTATTTTTTTTTATTGATTTTCTTTTTTTTTGCAAACAAATATTTTTAAAGTATCGGTTTTTTGAGTTTTTGAAAGCTTTCCGGATAAAGAAAATAAATTTATTTTTTTAAAGGGTTTCAAATGTCTCTTCATTTATTGAGATATTTAAGGCCTTCAGTTCTTCTATTGTCGCTATAGAATAAACACTTGATGAATGGAGTCTGCTGTTTTCGACTCTCTCCAATCTCCGGAGCAGAACGGAATTTTCGGCCAACGTTTCCATAATTATCTCATTTTGCCTTTCAATAGTTTCTGAAAAATGTAAAGTTATTAAATTATGAATATATATGAATATACATGCATGTATGTTTAATATATTAAACATTTGTATTTACTTTTCATTTCGTCCATTTTCTGTGCAGTGCACTAAATTCGGCAGTCATGTCCATAAGTAATTCTTTATTATTTTCAAAATCAGCTGGGTGGGAACAAAAATTCAATTAAAATATCAGAATTTAATAAGTTAAGCTTAAAGTGAGTTTTCGCGAGTTTTCGTCAGTATTAAATTTTATCTTCCAATTTGTTTAGTCTTTCATTATTTTGCTTACAAAAATTTAAATTAAAATATATAAATATAAATATATATTTATTACAATTTAGGGTCACTTTTTATTCACTTCAAATCACAAATTTACTCAAAAAAACGCAAAAAATCAACTATCACTTCGAAAATCTCAGCCGGAATGATAATATTACGATCGAATGATGAAATAAACAAAACTCCTGGAACAGCGACGCAACGATTCCAGTTAGAAATATGTCTTCTTAAAATTCTTAAAATTCATTCAAAGCAATAGATTCTCTTCTCCATAACCTTTCATCCACTTGGTAATGCAGTGGCATTACTTAATAAAGACATAAGAATGCCTGACGGAAGGCATTGCCAAGGCGAGGCAAGCAAATGTCCATGGTGTTTACATGTCATTCTCTTCTCCATTAACTTTCATCGACTGGGTAATGCAGTGTCATTACTAAGTAACGAAAAAAGAATGCCTTACGAAAGAACTTCACTAAGAATGTAGAGGCTTAATTAATTATAATGAAGCTTCATTCTATGTTCAGTACTGCAGAACCCATTACTTAGGTAAGGCCCTACCATTTTCGCGACTGGGATCCTTCAAAACTGACACTCTTGTTCGATGGTGTACATACGTACATATCTGATAATAGCTGAATTCTTTTGCACGGAACGCATTCGAGTCGCAAGACACTTTCTGTTTAAGAGTGAAATAATAGGCGTGTTTTTTTTCAAAACAATACACGCGTAACAAATTTTTTCCATATTAATAACACTAAAAACTAAGCCTATATAAGCTTACGAAAAATGGATAATTATCTAGTTTTAGGTCCTTAGCCTGGACAGAAAAATGTGCTACCAAACTATTTTTCGTCGATAGTTATCGAAAATTTTATCGAAATGTCAAGTATGACATGAAAGTGAGGGTTTGACAGTTTCACATCGGCATTGTTTTCATTGAAAGTAAGGCCGGTAGTTATCAACCGAACTCTGCTGTCATTTCCAATTTAAATTATTTCTGTTGATTTTTAAAATGGTTAGAAAAGAAAGAAATACGAATTTATCCGACAAGAAAAAAAAAATTATAATAAATTTCGTGAATATGTTCCTTATTCCGATGATAAAAAAATTCTACCCACCAACTTATTTATGAGCGCTTGATAACTACCGGCCTTACTTTCAATGAAAATAATGCCGATGTGAAACTGTCAAACATCAATTAGCATTGAACTGCCAAGTCACTTTTCAGCGTTTTTTTTCTCATTTTCCGCTAAGCCTATATAGATTTGAAAAAAAAACACGCCTAAGGCCGGCCATTCACTACACAAAATAACTGTGCAAATTGACGTTTGTGCAGTGCATTTGCATTGTGAATGGGGGTGTTTGCACTGTTTGTGCAGTTAACTGTGTAAAAATCAAAACGATTTTGATTTTTGCTCAAATCAATTTGCACAGTTATTTTGTGTAATGAATGGCCGGCCTAATAAAAAAAATATTTAAAACAAAAATTATGTCGCGCTACAAAAATATTTGTGAGAATAGGATTTTTAAACCGAAATGTGGTTTTTTTTAAGAAAATGGCAATCATTATTTGAGGGCCCGGGCTATCACTCTGTCAATTATACCCAACAATATGTTTTTCAATGGCAATTCAACAATTCAACAAAATTTCAGAGTGGACGAAAAACTATTTTTTTTAGATATCTTAAAAATTTGAGGCCCTCTAGCCCCTAAAACGCCCGGGCCAGGTGAGGCAGAAATTTCTGTTGTATTTTGGGTCCAAGTCCAAGTTCTTATTGATGGGAGATCGTCGTACCGTATCACTGTCAATGACAGAATTCCAGAAAGACTGGGGAATGCGGCACTTCACGAAACCCAGGCGTCTTCTTTGATTAGTTGATGAAAGCCTCAGTTTTTTAATACTCTGCCATCATCGAAGATTATTTTCCAGTAGCTGAGCACATAGCCTAGCGTACACTCAGAGAAAAATACTATATTTTTAATAGGAATTCCTTTTAATTCAATGTGATTTTACTATTAAAATTGGTCAATGGTATGTTTCCTATTATTAGAATAGTTGAAAAACCATTGAAGTTATAGTACCTTTAGACTATTAATCTAATTATTTTATAATATTGAATCAATAGTACATACGATTGAAAAGTAATAGGATCTCTTATTATTTTAAAAGGAAAGTATACTATTAAAACTATTACTTTTCAACATTAATTTTAAAGGAGTAGTACTATTAACTCAGTGCGATCATGTTATTAAATCAATTCTGCGAATACTATAGTTTTAATTAGTTTTTAATATTGAAACAATAGTTTACATAATTGCAACTAATTAAAGGATACACCATTGGATTAATCAGGTGATACCATTACAATTATATGAACGCGTACTATTAAAGCTCTTTAGGCAGATGGTACCTAGTGTTAAAATGATTGATTTATTTTGTACAAGTCGCACATATCCACTGATACTTACATTTGAATAATATTCATTTCATATCAATACTCGGCTGAAAATAAAATAAAGCCCTTTATAAAATGAATAAGTGAAAACAAATTTTCCGTTTTTATAACTTTGAAATTTTATTCTGAACCGATTTTTTTTCACAGTTTTTTAAGGTAATACCTAACTACAAAAATAAGTTATAATATCTTAACTACTAATATTATTTAACAATTATTTTTCTTCCACCGCTTCCCATTTCTCTTCTACTTCTGTCCATGGCTCATTGTTGTGACACAGCTAAATAATTGTGTCTTCTTTCTTTATAGAAATGAGGGAGATCTGTATAAAAGTGGGTTATTCTATAATTAAAGAGGACGACCAATCGAACAAAGAAATTATCTTACCACTTATAGATTTTTCTAGTTTCCACATTTTGACGGGTGGATTTACCGTTTACCAAAAGGATTTAGTCCACGACCCATTTTCTTTAAATAATAATCCTAATGTAATAATAAGAGAAATGTGATATAAAAAAAAATAAGAAAAAATAAAAAACGAAACAAATGAACGAAAAACTTAAACAAACATTATTATAAAATTAAGCATGCAAATAAATGAGGAAAGGGGTATACTTACCGAAGCTTTTAGCAAATCTACAGAAAGTGGAGATTAGGGCATATTCCAAAAGTGTAATTGACCGTGTCAATCCTTCTTCATTCATTTACCTTATTACTTCTTAAAATAACTTATTAATTCGAACTAAGAAATTCATAGATACCATAAAAGCAATAGTATGCATACTGTTAAATACTAATTTAATAGTATATTATATGCACAATAATAGGATACATACTATAAAAAAAAAAATTAACGGCATATAACATGAAAAAACAATATGTATTATGCATTTGTAAAAATGTGCTCAATAGCATAAAAAAAAACAATAATACTAATAAAAAACAGAGAAATAATAAAAAAAACTCACCTTTTGCACTTATTTATCTCACAAATTTATTATAACTGGAATTTTCACTAAACATTGAAACACACACTTCTACGTATACAGACATAATGAAATACGCAATCTATCCAAAGAAAATCGACGAATAGATTTTCTTCAGAAAAAAATCCGCTTTTTACAGTTTTTTTTTTAAACGCTTTGTAATTTCCACACAAATATTGCAGTTTAATGTTATGATCATATTACTTCAATAGTATATTTTTTTTATAACAGAAATCAAACGTGTTCCAATATTGAATGAAAAGTTTTTCATTATTATTTTAAAAGGACACATCTTATTAATAATCAATAAGATTGTAGTATTCAATATATTATTACAATACCATTAAAATAATAGTAAATTCGCTATTAAATTAATAATGTATCCTATTAATTCAATGTGGATATTTTGTTGAGCAATCAATAGTACAAAAAACCATAAGAACTATTGAAATAATAGGAAAAACGTATTATTTCGCATACCATAAAAATAATAGTCGTACTATTGATCCATTATAGGATTTTTTTCTCTGAGTGTAGACGATATACTTTTACCGTAATTTGCCCGCATTTAAGCACTTGCTTCCACTGAAGTATTATTATTATTCCTTTTGACCACAGATTTAGGATTTTAACTTAATTATTATATTTTACGGGCCAATATTGCAACCTCGAAAAGTAACATCCTACCATTGTTTATTAAACTAATAGTACTATCATCAACGCAGCGTTGCAATAGTGCTACGTTTGTAGCAAAAGTGCTACAATTCTTTCAGTTTTTTTTTTCAATTTGCTACATTTTATTTTTTTAAGTCACATTGACCTTTTTTCGAAGTTCCCTGCAAAATATTTTGTTTCTGTTTGATAATGCTTTTCAACCCCAACAATGCATTTGAGGGTGAGAGCTGAATTTATTTTCAAATCTTAAAAAAACAATGAACAACTAAGAAAAAAAAAATAAACTTTAGAACACAAACACTTACGGTAAATCTTATATAGCACAGAATCGTATTGGAAAATGATATATTTTTTTCTCGATTAAGTCTTGTCATTGATGCACTTATTGAACTCTTAAGCATTTGTTCGCTTATCAGTAAAAGAAATTGCAGAAAAAAACCCAAGTTTGAATTTTCATAGAGGTGTGCTAATTAGCTTGCCAGCGCTGTACGTATGTATACATGTGCATGTACACCTACATACCCATATACAGCCTTAAAAAGTATGTACCAAAACAAACGCTATCGGGGCTAATGAATTTCATCATCGGAGTTTGGCAGCACTATTTGTTATAAATAGTATTGGTCGTATACCTCAGAGTTGTTTGGCTTAGAAAAAATGATGCGACTGCCTCGAGCTTCATATGTGTAAAGATCACGCGGATGGGGTGTGTAGCTCCACTTCATTGGAAAGAATGTAAATTATAACCAGGCTATGTTCGATAAAATTCAAGCCAATTATTTATTTATCTATACACATCGCATATTATAGTAATCGCATCCCCTCGGACTGCGCACCCGTTCGGATTTTCATCCCCGTTTGGCAATTTCCCGGAATTAGGTACTCCACTGGAAATTTTGCTAACACGCGATTAGATGTTTACACATCAAAAATAACTTTATCTGCAAAATAATCTCAACAGCTACTCCTTGTCCATATTTTCTGTTAGCTTATTGAAAAAATAAATAAATACTCATATATTGTTCTATTTTATTATAGCTAACATTTTATTAATTATTCCTTACACCCCACGGCTGTAGTATCATTTGTGACATTTTCGATAAAAATCGCTATAAAGTAACTTGGGAGCAGATAGTTATTCAGATTCAGTCATTCTATATAAAGGCTTAGTTGTTGCCTATTCTCCAAGCTTTGTAGTGATTAATCTTTTATTACGTTACATTACGTATCTCGATGGTTGCTGTTGCCTTAAACTGCTGCTGAATGCTGAATGCGAACAGAATAGCGAATGTTTCTGTTACTTATTACGCGTCTCGACCCAGTTTATTTCCAAGCCTTCTTAAAGTCACAATCGGAAAATGGAATAACCGACATTTAACTTCGCCAACAAGCAACGCTAATTCACAATCTCCATTGTACCTGCAGCTGCATAGCGTTCGCTTCATTCTAACACGTTTCAAACCTCATTAGCAGCTCTAACTTGAATTCAATTTAATTCACCACATGTACATAGCTACATTATAAATAAGATTGACCAACAAACCGCCTTCGAACTGTAAAAAAAAAACAAATAAAGAAATGCATTCCACTGCGCCACTGAATCTGTTTCTGTGGACTCCCCAACTTGGAGGGTACTTCACTTAACCAGCCCGCACGCACGTAAAGTGGCTTCCGCATGCAAGGTGTGGGTGTTGCTGCCTTCATTACACGCCTTTCGCCTTTCGCCACTATATTCCAATTGACATTAGAAATGCACACAAATCTGGGTCAACAAATCAAGAGAAACAACAAAACACCAACTCAAGTAGCTTAAGTTAAATTTATTTACTTAAACGCACGAACTAGTCGCGCGTATTTATTAACTACAAATACAAGATGTTTCCACACTCTTTACGTTACCATAGGCGACACTTCTCGTGCGGATTCATCGGAGTGCCCAGCGCGCAGTTGTACACCAGCGGGAACTCCTCAAAGTTCTGCAGTGATCCCAGCACCCGGTACTTGTCAATGGCATGGTCGTCAGATAGTTCGACCCACAAATGCTTCGCTGTATACTTGGAGCAGTAGAGTTGTGCGAAGCTGAGGAAGAACGTCTGCTCTGGCGTCAAATCCAGTCCAGGTAGGGACTCATTTTTCACAAAGTCAGCGTCCTTGTTTTTCAGTGCAGCTTTGAAAACTTTTCTATATGCGAGTAGTGCCTCGCGAAGACCACCGCTGTCAGCGATATTCTCGTCCAGGGACTTCGTCCCGTTAAGCTTGAGTTTGATCTCGGGCACGTTAAATTCGCTGTAGTGATGCTCAAAGCAATTGGAACGCTCATTGAAGGCCTGACCGGACTTCTCCGACCACCAGTTGCGCTGCGTGAGGTTTGCGTCAAAGTTCGATCCCATGTTGTCGAAGCCGTGCGTCAATTCATGGCCAAGGATGTAGCCCAGACTTCCGTATTTTAAAGACTTGGGCAGGCTCGCATGATAGACCGGTTGATGGAGGACTCCAGCCATGATGTTGATGCTGTTGTCTATCACGTAATAGAAGGCATTCACTTGGACCGAATCAAGCATTTCCATTGGCACCGTTCCTTCGTCCATGTCGGAATGCAAGTAGCCGTAGTGATGCATGTCCACGTAGAATTTGGCCAACTCAAGGTTATTGGCGGCAAAATTATCCGTAATGTGTAGTCTCTGCATTTCCTTGATGTATGTATCCGAAATTGGGTCAATAACCTCACCCACCCGGATGCGAAGACCTTTCGATTTCTCCAAAGCTTCGGCTTTGGTCGGCTCATCCAACCAATGGGCGGTCTCGATTAACTGCTGCAAGCTGTCCCTCAGCTCGGTGACAATCTCATAGATTTCTGCTTCGGCTTCCTTGTTGTAGTGCTCCTTCATGTAGAAGTGCGATATGACCATTGGCATGGCGGCTTGGACTCGCGTCAGGCAGGTTAGCCGCTGGTGCTTCGTTGACTTCAACTGCGGGTGCATTGTATGAAGGAACTTCAATGCCATGTAATTGGCCACCGCCTCGGGTTGCTCGGCGACAACAGCATCCAAATAGCTGTAGTAAAAGTCACACGGGCATTCATTAATCTCGGTGAAGTTAAACTGAGTCGTGTTCCATGCGATGCCAAAGAATTTCTTCCATTTTGAGAACTTGACAGGCTCCTCGCTATCAATATTTATGGCCAAAGGACATCCACTTATGCCTAATTCGTTTGCCAGCAGTGCTTTCCCCCAAAACTCGATGATGTCTGCTATCACTTTATCTGCTTTCGAGCCAGTTACTCCGTAGACCTTGAGCATGTCCTCCATAATCTTCGCGCTGTACACGTATCCCTGAGACTCCTTGGTTGCGATATTCTCCGCGTAGACATCGAAATCAAAGCCATACTTTGGCAGCACATAGTACGGCGGAAAGGGGTGTTTTAGGAAAATCTCCTCCTTGACCAGTCCATCGATTCCATAGCGGGTGAGATGTGCCGTCATGTTAAACCAATCAAAAGTAGAAGCATTCCAGGACGGATCCACTGCCGGAAATCCTCCGATGGACTTCAAAACCTCCAAATACTCCTCACTCGGTTGTATTGGCCAGAGAGTGGCATTCACACAGCTATTTAAAAACTCCTTGGCTTTCTGTAGCTCCTCAAAGTACTCGTCGTCGGGGTGGCGTGTCCTCTGCAGTATCTTATCGACAAGGTCAGTCAGAATGAAGAATATGTCGAGAAGATTACTCCGCCTGCGAGTCACATCCATGGGCTCGATGGCATTGGCATAATTGCCGCACGCGTACTCGTGAAAATCATCGCAAGGATCAACCGATGCGTTCATATACGACTTCATACGTAACGCGTAAGCTTCACGGAAGCTCTTCACCTCTTCAGCCTTACCGCCGGAGATTTCATTTTCAAACGCGGGCTGCTCAGCCACCGCCGGAGCTGTCACAGCAAATTTAATGCCATACTGGGTAATAATCGCGAATTGTAGTATCAACACTAGCAGCGTCAGATATGATTTCATAATAAATTCACGCGCGCTCGCACAGCCGAGATCTGCCACCGTTGGGTAGACGAATTCAAATGGAGACTTGTACTCGATTCTGGAGTATGATTGCGGATGATTTTGTTTTTAATTATTTTGTCAGTGTAATAAGTTGAACTTGATCTTTAACGGGGTCCCAAAGCGATAACCTTTCCCAGTGCCGTTAGTGAAAAATATTATCTTTTTTGTTTTCATGCCAGCGCGTACTTTTGCGAGTTCTTTGTTGGTCGCTGACTCTCGAGTGGATTTTTTAAGAAAATCTATTTTAAAATACGGAGGCTACATGGAAGCTAAAGGTGAAGGTGTGCTGTAATGGAGGTACAGTAACATTCATAACGGGAGTGTAAATTAAATGTTCGAAAGTTCCACAAATATGGATCAAAAGATCAGTCGCATTCATTGCCTTTAGCGGTTTTATGCAATTTTTATGTTCATTTTTTTTTTATTAATGGGTTTTAGTACAATTTAAGTACATTTTTGTTTATACTTTTAAGTGACGCAATTGGCTTGAATTCACCTCATCCGTGGTGGAATGCAATAGAATTAGATAGAGGGGTTCAAGCCAATGTTGCCGTTTTGGTGACTTTGTCACTATATCTAGTGGAATTTTCACCCAGTTAGTGACAACAAATTTTTTTTGTCACTAGATTTTTGTGGCATAGGTACAAAAATACAGTAGACCACGGTTACATTTTCATTAATAACTTGGCAGTTATTTATGTTAGAACGGTGCGGTTCCAGGAAAGCCTTCTCCATTAAATTTTTTGACAAATCAGTACCTACCGTTCGTGACTTCTATGCGTACGCATATTTCTGTGGTTTAGCGCTAAAATCGCATAGTAGGCTACGCGTGCATTGGTGTTACAAAGGGGCGCATGTACTCTAGTTTAATTACCTATGTGGAAGGCCACACACACCTTCATGGAAGTGACAGTCCTTTCTATCTAGCAAAACAAGTCGATTTTGGAGTTTGGAGTTGGAAGGAGAAGTGTAGATTGTATCGAGAACTTCTACTTACTTAAAATCTAACCGTCTCGCTGGACACGACTTTTAAGTTCTAACCCATGAACATGCAGCCCTCCATAAGCTCTAATAATTTATTTTTATGAAGTCGTTCTTTGTTTGTTTAACTATAGGTAACAAAAGTAAAACAAAAAAGAAAAACAAATTGTTTTTATTTTATTTTGCTACTACTTTTTTTTCTGGTGACTTTCTTCAAAATTTCAGCAAATCTAGTGACTTTTGGAGGTTGGCCTAGTGACTTTTTATTTCAGCTTTCGGCAACACTGGTTCAAGCATTTGAGATTTTATACATTTCACAATATAGATACGTAATGTAACGTAAACGCCATTGTAGATTAACTACATATACATATATGTATAAATGTAAAATAAGGATATCCCTAATAATATAATATATACCTATAGTGATTGTTGTCACAGTTGACAGTCGTTATAGGCCTTGATTTTTTTTTTCATTGCGTTAGTTTTGCGGATTGTGCTTTGTGTTCGGACAGATTGGTTATTAAAACAACGAAGTAAACAAGTGCACAAATATAAGAAAAATAACAACATTTTGATTTATGTTTAGTTATCAAAGAATGACAGCTATCAAGGCAAGCTATTTGTGTTGAATTTAACGGGGGTTGTACTGGCTTTTTTTAAAAACCACGAAAATACACCCCTAGAACTGGGGACATCGGGCATGCACCAAGTCAGCAACCAAGTATGGCTGGAGGAAGCCATGCCCGATGACTGAAATATCAGCTCTATATGCTCCATCTTCAAGAAATCCTATGTCCTGTAAGAACTACCGAGGCATATCCTTGCTTAATGTCGCATATAAGATCCTATCCAACGTACCGTGTGAACGTCTGAAACCTTTCTGCAGCACACTTATCGGCACGTACCAGTGTAGCTTTCGGCCCGGCACATCGACTATCGACCAAATTTTCACACTAAGACAGATCCTTGAAAAGACCAACGAATTTCAAGTCGAGACTCACCATCTTTCCATCGACTTCAAAGCCGCATATGATAGCAGTCATCGTCTTGAGCTCTACAAGGCGATGGCCGAATTCGGGATCCCGGCTAAACTGATCCATCCAGCTATGCCGCGTGACGCTGGAAAACACGTGGTGCAACGTGCAATTTGGAAACAGTTCCTCCGAACTATTGCAAACATGCACCGGATTTCGGCAAGGAGATGCGTTGTCATGTCACTTCTTCAATCTTGTGCTGGAACAGATAGTGCGCAGGGTTCCAGGTCGCTCCCAGCGCGCCGTCTTAAAGGCTTTTACGGCAATTGAAGAACAGGCGAAACGAGTTGGCCTTGAAGTGAATTAGGACAAAACCAAGTACATGTTGTCAACAAACAAAGAAGCATCTGTACACCGCCTAGGACAAAACGTCACTGTTGGCAACAGTAACTTCGAAGTGGTTAAGGAGTTTACCTACCTCGGAGTAAACATCAACTCCACGAATGACACCTTAGTGGAGATTCGACGAAGACTTACCCTAGGAAACCGCTGCTACTTCGGTTTGGCAAAACAAATGGGTTCAAAACTCCTAACTCGGAAGACAAAATGCATGCTCTGCAAACCATTGGTCCTGCCAGTTCTGCTGTATGGAGCCGAGTGTTGGACGATAAGCAGGAAAGCAGAGCAGATTTTGAATACTTTCGAGAGAAAAATTCTTCGTCGGATATTCGGTCCCGTATACGAGGAGGGCGAATGGAGGAGAAGATACAACCGCGAACTCTATGAAATGTAGCAAGATGTAGACTACACTGGCTCGGCCACATCGAGCGAATGGACAACAATGCTCCAGCAAAGAGGATCTTCGAATCACAGCCCCCTGGTTCGAGACGACAAGGAAGACCGAAACTCCGGTTTTAAGGACAGATTTATGAAAGCAATTGCAACCAGAATGAGAGGCAAACGTCCTATCTTCCCTGTACTGATATTTTTTGTGGAACAGATTATATTTACAATTTACTTTCTTTCCAATGAAGTGGAGCTACACACCCCATCCGCGTGATGTTTTCACATAGCTCGGGACTGTTGGATACAGTCGTATCATTTTTTTTTTTTATTGATCTAAGTGCATACGTGAAGATTCGAAGATCCTTCAAAATTTAAAAACCAAAATGATTCCTTTTCTCTTTATTTATTTTATTAGGAAATTATCTTCAATATTAATTTAACAAAAATATGCAACAATGCTGCCATTGCTGTTAATAAACTAGCTGCACAAATAGGGCTTCTGCCACTCATAGCCATCGGATATAGGCTATCCCACAAATCGTTCCTATCTTGATTGGGCTCATCACCTAGTTTAACTTCTTTATCGTTATACAAAGTGCGAATTTTAGTTATGTTAGAAGGCAACCACTTTACAGTGCCTACATCTTGTGGAACTCTATAAGGCAAAAGGTTACTCGTTAATGCATTTTATCATCGAAATACGTAAGTACTAACCCTGTTTGTGCAAATGATGAAATCCATCCCACAAAACGGTCCACCATAAATCTATCTTTATCTGCAAGACCGATTTGTCCATTAAACCAATTAGTCTTGAGGACATATTGAAGATCATCAGCATGGCCAATACCTCTGGGCTTGCCATCTACGTCATTAATCTTTCCATATTTTCCGACATAGTCAAAGCGATAGTAGTAAACGTCTACGTACTTCCTAGCGAAATCGACAAATCTATGTACACCATGATTGACGCTTGAATCTGAGATCAATTCACCAAAGTTCATGATGGTTTGCTCACTGATTGTTTTGTTGCCGAAATAGAATTTCTTGATCTTTTCATTTCTTTCCGGAGTGGAATCATTAGTACTATACAGGAGTAGCTCTGGACCATATTTGTCAAAATGCAAATCGATATCATTGAAGAGACCGGGGATCTCCTTTAGAGCTATAAAAGATTTGTTAACATTCATTTTGTTTCCATATTCCCATGCAACTTACAATACCCCACGTAGTTAATCTCATCCTTGGTGATACCAGTGAGAATCGGTACTCTCTGGAACTGTCCGAGTAGAAAATCAACGGAAGGCGGGTTATACAAAAAGTTGTTATCGATTTCGTAGTTCCATTTAATATTTCTGAAATTGTATAGCTCCCAATTGTCGCAGACTTGGATAATCTTCTCCCAAGACACGTTCTTCAAACAACGTAGAACATCATCAGGATTAAACATCGGACAGGATGTCTGCCTGGCCAGGAGTGTTGTCCAATACAGGTTATCGATAGCAAAATGGTTAGTTGCCGATCCACTCATAGCGATCGCTTTATGGAACAAACCCTTCGAGAGTGGAGAGCACAAATGAAGCGTGATAGTTATCGCACCAGAACTCGAACCGAGAATAGTCACAGACATTGGATTTCCACCAAACTTGGAGATGTGCTCTTGCACCCATTTCAATGCCATCACTTGATCCAGGTAGCCGTAGTTTCCAGGAGCCTCTTTTGTGCGCGTACTAAGAAAGCCCAGTGCTCCTAATCGGTAATTTAATGTCACAAACACTATATCACTGTCCATTATGTACTCGGGTCCGGCGTCTAGAGCACTATGACTGCTACCAATTACATTGACACCGCCATGAATAAAAAAGATCACTGATCTGTTCCCGACCAAGTCACGCGAATAAACATTTAAAATAAGGCAATTCTCTGAAAGTAGTTCGGCATCCTTTTCCACTTGTGGGCACATGAATCCATCTTTCGTGGCATCCAGTTCTCCATCCCACTTGGTCACGGCAACGGGAGCCCGAAACCGTTTATCACCCACTGGTGCTTGTGCGTATCGTATTCCCCGGAAGGCGTTTATATCAAGACCTTTCTCCGTCTTCAAAATAGAGCCCTTAATCTTGCCCAGGGTCGTTTCAACCACCGGGTTAGTTTGACCGTTTATCAGCGCCAAAATGCACAAACCAACCGCGAATTTTAGCAGAGATTCCATTTCTCTCGCGAACTAACGAAATACTAACCTGAAACTACCGTTCGGCACTTAAATATATTCCAAAATCGGCATCATAAATCTTTATTCATTAATTACTTTACTTTACCTACTCATTATCGACATGCGACGATTTGGCATTTCCGCTCACGTTATTGAATATCATTTCACGTATCATTTACTCGATCATTCGATAACGAGTCCTACTCACCCACTTGTTAACGGATGCGATAATTCGGCCCCTGTTCATTACATTTCGTACTATTTCCTGAACTGCTTGTGTGTAGTTTAGTTCTGGATCGTACTTAGTTTCGTAAAGGTTTCGTGAAGCGATACTGTTTTGAATCGTACTACTAAATAGTACAAATTCGCGCGAATTGTTTGCTATTATTTTTTTCAATAAGAAAAACTAAATCCGTGAATGTGCGTACACTTAGAGAAACTGATAAAAATCGTTTAAAACATAAATAAATAATGTTCACTAAAATGCACGTAATTAACAGCTGTTATAGCTGCAAGATGTGCCATCCAACGAAAAGATTCCCCAACGACTGGTATCTCGACATACCAAAACTATGCATAACGTTTTTAGTCTTTAATTTGAAAATGACTTATTCCCAATATTTATAAGCAGGGAACGAATTTTGTTGACTGCCTTTTTTTGCCTTTTTTGCGTTTTTTGTCACCTTTTTTTACTCATATTGCCTTTTTTACTCATATTGCCTGTTTTTACCTTTTTGGTACTATTTGTCAAAGTAGCTGTACACTCTCTTCTTAACTATTCGATTTATCCTTGGTCACACGAAAGAAATTTCAATGTCCAACTGTCCACACGTATGAGAGCAGGTTTTTCTCTCGTATGAACAAGCACCTAACTGCACGCGTTGTTTTGTTTACACTAGCGCGTATAAAAAAAAATTCCTACACACCAATACAACCCTAAATACATTTGTATCAACTCAGCATATGGCACATGCGCCTTTTCTTGTGCCGTACCTGCAATCTCAGGCATTCGCCGCAGTTCTATTTACCATCTTTTCATCTGACAAAAACCGTTAGACATCTGGGAAGTATTTTTTTCGTAACTGTGCACCTTTTCATCTAGATTCATATTCTGTGACATACTGGTCATACTTAGTGCTAGTCTGCTGAATTGCGTGTGCTGTTCCCAAAATATTTTGTTGCTTCTCATTGAATGTGAAAATGCTTCAAGAAAGAAAGTAAAGATTCAAGCCAATTGCAAAAGTTTGTGGTGAAATTGGAAAGAGATTTTTAGTCGATCCGAAAGACCACATATGTACATATTTAATAGTTTACAAATTACAGGTGACTCCTAGAAGTTGTATGCATTTAAATTTGAGCAATTGATCTTAGTGCAATGCGTAGTATTTAGAAGAAGAGGTGTTAAAGACTTTGAACCGACTCGTTGAGAAATAACAAAAAGCTAAAGGGCCAGTAGCTGAAGATGGGATGAAAAAATTGTACGCGGTTTTTACAGCAAATTTACGAAATGGCGCTGCAATCTCTAAATTAGACTCAAATATTAAAGTTAAGGACGTGACATCTCTTATCTTGTCTCCACTAGGCTCTGCCATGTTGAAAGGTCCTTTATTTCATTCAAGGCTTTCCTGAGAGATAATCGCAGGCGATTGTTACCAGAGAACTTTAAAATGTTTTCGGTTACAATGTTAATAATAATGCACAAAAACCTTTGTTATTAAATGCCTTTTTTTTTGCCTTTTTCTGTGGTATTATTTATTCCTCAAAAAATCCTTGAAAAAACTTAAGAAATGGGGTCATACCATATGACACATAATATTTATGTATTTTCCATCAGAAATTTTCTAAGCTTTTGAAGGGAATCAAATTGTTCGGGTGTCTTTTTTACCCCACTCTCGAATATATGTATGTTCGGGTGTCCATTTTGCCCGGAACCACTTGTTGACTATATGAATTCCTTAAGGAAAAAGTGTTTGATTTCCATTTAACCAACTATATCCTACTAATATATAAATACATATTATGTACCAATTCATTGGGTGGGTGTCCAAATTAATTTTGGAATGCATTCTTTAAAAATGATCGAATGAATTCAATTTTGTGATTGCATTCATCGACTGCATTTCGAGACTTCAATAACAAGAATGCAATCACCATGCTTGAGCATTCAAAAGATCGCATTCTTTTTTTTCTAGGTACCTACCATTTAATTGAATGCAATAATTAATAAATGCATTTGCATTCTTTGCATTCATTTGCATTTTTCTGCATTATAATTTTGCCTTATTTTGCTTTATTTTACTCAATTTACCTACTTTTACTTACATTTTGTACCAAATAAATTAAAATTAACTTAATAAATGCACAGAACTCCAAAATAAAACAAAATATTGCAAAATAATGCAAAATATAACAACTCTGATCTGTGGGAATACTACTCGCACGCCTAATACTACTCTCCACTCAATCAATTTTCGCTATTTCCCTATTCCCCATACCAGTGATATCCATACATACCACGCAACCAACCGAAGTCGAGTAAGAAGCTTCTTTAGTTAGAGGGGACCAGCGGTGCCACTTTGCTGCAATAGCAGTAGATCTACTGCACTTTTCACAAAAAATAAATCTGCTGCCACTAAATCCAATCTACTGCACTTTTTAATTTGATAAACCTTCTCTTGGATAGCTGTACAAATATCATGCATAAAAATAACCACTGTTGTAAAGATCGTCTGAACGAAGGAACCAACTTATTGTTAACTTGGCCACATTCTCTTTTGACATATGAAATGAGTATGTAAGGAAATGAATAATATCAGCAATGATTGCTGGACACCCTCAGACTCTCCTGGGCATTGACATATTATATATGGAATGTAATTTTCATACATCGTCTGCGGACAATTTGGTTCCAACATAACTAGCGCCACGTGTTTCGTAGGGACATCAATGTGAAACAATAATCCGCCATCATACTTATTTTACGTATAAACTAAGGCCATCTATTGCCGTATATACCAGTTACTGCGAAAATACGTTAAATTTTAAACTGTTACCGCGTTGGTACCAACAGATGCCACTACCAACATTTCAATACAAAATTTGAAAATAGCGGTTACTTTTCTTTATTGACCCATAAACTAGATAAATATGGTAAATTTATTTGGAATTTGTTTTTTGTGTTGATTAATACTTTATGTTTTTGCTTTATAATGCAGTACAACTTCTCACAATTTATTAAAAAAATACTTAAATCACAAACCAACGGCTTTCGTGAATTCAAACACAATCTAAGTTTTCACATTTCTCCGCCACAAGAGGGCTAGTGCTTATGTTGGAACCAACGCGAAAGTTTATAAAAGAACCATTTAAGTGATTAAATAAAGTGATTGATTTAAGAGTTTTAAGATTAAGTTGTATTACCTACTCGTTTAAAAATACACTTGTTAATATAGTTTCAAGCAATTGATCTTTGTTTATTGTAATAAAAAATGTACTGCGAAAAGATCCAATCTACTGCATTTTTTTTAGTGATCTCCTGCGCTCCTTTTTTTTTGAAGTGGCAACGCTGGCAGGGGACCACAACTAAAGAAGCTTCTTACTCGACTAAGCACTAACCGCTCGATGCTGCTTGATTTTGGTGATCGAATCGGACGAGACGAGTTGCAGCAAAAGAAAATACGAAAAAAGCTGTGTATACCGAAGTCACAACGCCCTGAAGGCTGGTTGACTCGCACGACTATATAACTTAAAATGGTTTGAAAGCAATCTATTGGATCGATGCAGCAATTATTCGGTTGCGATTAATATTTGTCATTTAAAACGTGGTCATTTTGTTTACTCTACATGCGGTGCCTATGTAACTTCACTGTGGTGTAATGATAAATGCAACCATAACGCGATCGTTTAACGCAACCTTCCGAAGTCGAGTAAGAAGTTTCACTTCAAAAAAAGAAAATCTGATGAAGTCTGAACATTTCGGCGGTTACACTGTGGCAAAATTGATTTGGCCTTATTTCACTTGGAATTAGTAAATTCCGTTGGCCTTATTTCACTTTGAAAGCCAAACGTTAAAATATGGTCTTATTTCACTTTATCAAAATGAAATAAGGCCAAATATTTCGGTTTTGTTTTGAGCTGTGACTGCCCGATAGATCACTCAGTGGTAAATCTGAAACTCTAACACCATTTCGCGCAATTTGAAACTGATTATGTTACTACAGAATTACTAAATAGATGTCGTCGAGGGCGCCTTGCAATAACTTAATGGAAATTATACGAATTATACGGCAGTAAACCATTTCACTTTGATATTTATCAGCCAGGTTCTGCATTTCACCTCACTCGATATCGAAATTGAAATCGACCAAAATTGATTTTTGGTGTTCCAGGTTTCACGGCTATCGAATTCAATTTTAATTCTTACGAACTGAATTCAAATCAAGTTACCGGGTTGCGTATTGCCATACTGCTTAAGCTTATATCAGCCAGCACAGACATCAGTCGCTCTGCCATAGTCTGCGCTGCACTGAGCACTACAAATTGCTCCTCGAATTTCAGAAAATCTAAAGCAAAATATATCCTACCACGGACTGCTCTGTGATCATGTGTGGTTTGCTTTTTTAATTAATAAAAAAGCTGAGGCAAACCATGTGCAATGTGCTACTACAGATTGCTCCGCGATCATATGCGATTTTGCTGTAGATAACTATGTAAATAAGTGACAATTAGAGTTTTCTAAACATTTAAAACGGAATGAATTTACAGCAGCTATTAGCCTATTTGCTTGTAATTATTTCGCCTTAAATAAATTTCTGCGTTCACTATTTCGCCTTATTTTATTTGGCAAAATATTAAATTGTATTTTTAATTCGTTTGGCTTTCATAAAGCGAAATAGTGAACGCAGAAATTTGTTTAAGGCGAAATAATTACAAACAAATAAAATTATAACTGCATTTCAAATTTAGTGTTTTTTGGCATTCGGTGGATTTAAGTTGATATGATGATTTAGGGTATAAACAGAACAAATGAAAAATAACTGTAGAACTCGCATGTCATTTGATTTCGTAAGAACATAACAAGCGACAGGCACACGAAGTGTCTGTTACCGCAGGTACTTTGCTCTTAAATTTCAGAGCAGAATATGTATATATCAACTCAGATAAATAGCGTTTGCTCTGATATAGTATATACCCCCCTGTTCTGCATTCCACTTTTAGTGAATTCAACCACCAAAAGTGGAATTGGGTGTTCTGCATTCCGAGCGAAACTATGAATTGTGGATTGTATGTTCGAAAGTGAATATTTTGGTGTTCTGCATTCCACTCAAGATGACAGCTGTAAATTCGTGTTCTGCATTCCGAAAGTCCTGTGATTTTAGTGAATTGAATTCACTTGAGATTCTTGACGTGAATTGAATTCACATGCCGTTGTAAAGTGAATTAATTAATTAATTTGTTGATCAGAATCATTTTTAAAAATATGAGTAGCATAATAAGACTTTCCATTAGTGTATTAAAATAATTCCTTTGTTTAATATAGTACAACACAAAAATTAGAGGCAAGAGAGTATTCTCTTGAATTACATGAAAGAAAATCAAGATTTGCCAAGATCAAGATTTCTCTGACTCCACTTCTCGCAGGATATCAACAAATATTTTCTTACTCACCCTAAAACTGTTTTTAAAAATGTCTGCTATTACACGATGAATCTAGGTGCATGCACCTTCTTCGAATTCTTCTTTGTTATTTCATCCGTTGTTTCAAGCGCTATTACACGTTGAAACCAGTTTCATGAAACCAGTTTGACAGTTTTCTTTATTTTTCATTTCGGTGTTGGTCTGAAATTTCAACCTCTGCGAGAGCAGTGTTGTGGTTTTCAAACAATCAGAGGTACTAATGAACTCTTAAGAGTAGTATTTTAAGTAAAAGAGTAGTACGCATAATGTGTTTTCAATATGAATAATTTTTGTAAGTCAGTTTACCCATCTATTTTGAAATAGTGCCCTTTTATCCTCTAAAGACAAATATTCCGTTTGAATCAATCATCAATTTCTCGATAGATTTCGGTTATCGACTACTTTTAATTCAACTTTTTTGTTTAAACAAGCTCAAACAGATAAAATATAAAAATGAAATATGTTAATACCTATGAGAAACAAAAATACTAGCGCATTTTTAAAATTAAAAAAGATTATTTCGTTCTTAAAATGTTGGTATATATTTATTATTATAAATGCAATGCGATGATTGTTTATTACATGCGTCCTATAAGAAAGTCTCCCAGAGTATCTCTATCACTGTATTTTGATTTTACACCATTGAAATCGAGAATTTTCTATAATAAATTGCAAAATAAGAAGCAAATGCTTAAAACTTTGAAAAAGAAAAAATATGTTCGCTTGATTATTCTGTTCACTGAGAAGTTTCTTTTTCATGCACTCAATAAAGTTATCAAACTTAGAAAATGAAATAGTAGTACAAAAGGAAGTGTGGGTAGTAACACGAAAAAGAAAATTGAACAATACTACTGTAGTAGTACAAACGACAGCGCTGGTCCTCAGTCTGTCCTCTTTAAAATATGTACGTTCCGGTGCGATAAATCGAAGTCTACTCCACGCACAACGAAACCATATGAAGCAAGATAGTCAAAAAACGCACAAAAGCAAAGAGAAACGTCAAATTGTTTCACCGAAAATTTCACCCACGCGACACAGGGCAGCTTTTATCCGTCTCATCTTTTCGAATATGTTTTCTCTTTTGCACTTACGTTGTTCGAAAAGTCGCACGCGCCTAGATTCATCGTGTAATAGCAGACAATGCAAAAATCATTAAATAAATTATTTTTCTTCAGTTGTCTAACTTCGGGAAGATCCAGAATGTTAGATTTATCTCGGAAAATCTTCCTTCGAACTCTCTCCATTCGGTTTTCTTCGCGGTTTTCACCAATCATTTAAAAATGTTGTTTTCCATTTTTTCCATTTTTTTAATAAAATATATTTTTTCTTAAATGTTTAATTCACTTGCACAAAACAAAAATCAAGACCTGAAATCCTCCAATGATTTTGAAATGATTTGACAGCTGTGTTTGACATTTCAGTGGATTCCAAAAATTCGAAATCACTCGGAATGCAGAACACTGAATTCCATTCCGAGTGAATTTCAATTTCGGTTTCAATCCACTTTCACTCGAAATGCAGAACAGGGGGGATAGTCTGCTTTACACTTGAATAAGCATACTATAATCTATTGCAGAGCGACCGATGTCTGTGCTGCTATAGAGTATCTCAATACGCTACCGGGTTCTAGATTTCAATTCTACTGTTTTGGTGTCGACTGTCGAATTGAAATCGTCAGAAAGAAAAAGTGTGAAATCGACAAATTAAAATAAACCTTTGTTTTTGCCTTTTGAATTTTGAAACAAAAATGTAAGTAAATTGCTAAGAATTTGTTTAAAATTATTTATTTATTGTGAATTGTTATTAAAATGTGACAATTTTGCCAGGACCATCGTCTATCAAAGAAGTTTCTTCACCGAATTCGGTTTGGCAGAGGGCTTCAATATCGTGTATTTCATAATTAATTACGTTGCACAATAGAATCACTAAAATAATTCCACTCATTTTCACTTAAAAAACAAAATAGAAAAAAAAAACTAAATGCACAATTTCACAACTACACAGAATGACAGAAATCAGCTGATTCGAAATCGATCGAAATATAGAACACGAAAATCCATTTCACTCGACTTGAAAGGATCCTGACTTGAGAGAGGTTTGATGTGGTCGTCCTCTCTTGGAGTCGTTTTGCGCGGTCTCCTCTTTTTAAATACGGTTTTTGGGGGTAGCAACGTATTATAAACAAAGTTTTTAGACCTGCCGATGGTTTTCGCTATTTGACGTTGCGTTTGTCCTTTGTCTCTTAACTTGTGAATAATTTTGCGTTCCTCGTCAGAACAATGTTTTGCTCGGCCCATTTTTTTGTGTTTCGTTCGTGAATTCAAGCTAAAATTTTATGTTTCACTTAACTATCTTAATAACTCAAAACAAAATACTTACAATCTTATGACAAATATTTTGACTTTTTCGACTTTTTACAATATTTTAAATACTGACCCTATTTTTTTGTATTTTGTTCAACACGAGTGACAAAGGTTTTTCAATTGTCCGTTATCTACGATCATTCGAAGTGGTGTCAAATTAAGGTATTTTCAGGGGAGCATTACTACAACTATTTTACACAAGATTTCGCTGTAGGAGCGAACGACAAAATGTTTCGGAATATTTTTGTTACAAAGGCTTGACGCTATTTTATTGTCCATAACTGTACATAGTTAATATTTCTCACTTTTCTTATATACTTTCATTTACATACATAGATTCAAATATTCTAGAACTATTCTCTCTGTTTTCTTCTTACTTGGTATTGACTAACTTATTATCATATGTACATATATCCGTCTACGTATAATTCTTTTCACTCCGCGATTAGTATCTACTTAGGCTTGCCATTACTTTATAAGATTGTTAATCTTACTATTGTAAGTAATAATGATGTGAAATAAATAAAATAAATAAATTTCTGTAATAAAATGAATGAAAATGCTAGTGAACAGTTTGAAAAAGGTGACGTGAAATAAGGCCCAACGAAATAAGACCAAATCTCAAATTTGGGCTTATTTCGCTTTTGAAATGGAAATAATGCCAAATTGTCTTTATTTCCATTTCAAAAGCGAAATAAGGCCGAATTTAAGTTGGAAATAAAGCCAAATTATTTTGTTCGATTTATTTGCCATCAGCATCGGTTGCAAGGTTTTCTGCATAAACAGTGAAATATGTATGGGGGGGCATGCTGCACCGCTGCAACCCCCCTGCTTGGTCGCTATTGGAATGGGAGTAGATGAAAGGTTGGATTTTGAAAAACGAAATAAAGCCAAATTTCGAAATTTGACTAATTTGGCTTTCTTACCATTTCAAAAACGGAATAACGCCAAATTTTTTGCAATTTGGTCTAATTTCGTTGGGCCTTATTTCACGTCACCTTTGAAAAACAATGGACTACCAAATGTCCATTACCTTACAGGCACTATGTGTAGAATAAATCAGTTTAATTATGAAACGAACACTGAAAAATGAAAGAAGAGAATATGAAACGTCAAATCTGAGTTTGAGTACTCATGTGTCACAATAGGTGTGTTTGTTAACTTTTACTAACACAAATGGGCCATCTGTCAAATAGTAAAAGTGGGGGAAAATCCTCTCTTCTTCTTTTTTAACTACTAAATATTTTCACGAAAAACTAATTTTCTTTTATTTTGTTAACAAAAAGTGATTGACATTTAACAAATTGTCAGATTGCTGTTTGATAGATGTCCCTCGATGACTCCATGAAATAGATGTAGCACGATTTCACAATATAATAATGACGCGTAAGCAAAAAATGTTTGAAAAATGTAATTCCTGGAATGATAGTGTATTGTATAGCCTAATATAAAATGATGAGAAATGACAGTTTAGGAATGTCATTTCAAAAATGATAGTGTGGGCAGATTTGTTTTAAGGGGTTCCGTACGCATATGGAAACACGGAATTATTATAAATTTGCTCTAACTCTAAAAGTCTGTCACGATAAAAACTTCAAGAGCCGACTCATCCCTCAAAAATATTGTGAAACAACTATACATGATGGCGAAATGTAAGCTCGAAAAAATGCTCATATCTACTTAGCTTTACAGACAAAAAAAAAAGCTTGTTATTTTGTTCTGTTATCAGAAATAAAAAACAATCGGCTTGTAGGTACTGATGTTAACTGTGTACATATTATTATTAGTAAAAAATGCAACTAAAAATTTACAGATACTCTTTTAGTTTCAGGAATATCTGGTCACCCTAGCTAATGGTATAGGTACCTACTACAGAAATAATAATATGTGTATAATGATTAGGTCAGAGTGTGATTTGATCTGCCATTTAGTAGAGCAATTTATTTTAAGCATTTTTCTACTCGTGTTATTCATAACCTTGGTGTATATGTGCATAGTATACATTTACGAACATTCAACGTTTAATTAAAATTCAAAATTGCATGAGCACTTATCTTGTTCAAGCAGTGCTTCAATTCAAAATTTAATTTTCTTTCTGATTAATTATATCAACTGATCACTATGAAGGAAATAAATCCTCTTTTTTAATTGTTGGCTATTGACGAACAAGTTGGCATAGGAGTGTGTGTAGTACAGTGTTGCGTACCTCATACAAGATGCACTACAAATGTCCCATACATTTTCTGAAAATGTCCCAACACCTCAATCAAAATATTTGTAGTAACTCAATAATTGTCACATTTCCATGGAAACTACTGAAACAGAAAATTGTACAGAAACAGAAAAACTCACGACAAAAATATTGAATACAATTTGCTTGCACTACTACAAAAAAGGAAATTGAGTGAAGTGCGAATATTTTTATTTTAGTTTCAATTTGATCTTCAAAATGTTTTAATAGCTAATTTTGTGTACCTACAACTAAATTGATTTAGATTTGTATCGCAGATTTTAATGTATGTACAGTCGAACTTCGATAACTCAAATATTTGATAACTCGAACGAAAATAGTTGGCAATGGCGCCAAGACTGAAATTTACATGTAATTTTTATTTGATAACTCGAACTTCTATAACTCGAATGTCTTGATAACTCGAAGTGATTATTTGGCGTCACCTTCGATAAGTCGAATTCTGAAGGGGAATTCCCAAACTCTGCAAGTTTTTATATGTTCGATTTGCATATAATGCATCGCTTTCGAGAGCACTGTGTTTGTATGTCCTATGACCTAGTATATATACATGTAGAAAGTCGTTGTTACGTTATGTGTGAGTAAGAATATTGTCAAATTTCTTGTTAGTAGGGGTTAGAACACACACTACATATTGGTTAATACGAACTCAAAGCTAAGTTTTCATTTTTGAAAAAATAGTCGAGATTTTGTCGAGATATTCAGATGTGAATCCGAATCTGCACAGCTCGACAACAACGACGACAGCGACAGTGATGTAATGAAGAACGAGTTGGTTGCAAATTCGTTAAGCATTTCGCGTTTATATTTAAAGACAAATGAAAAAACAACCGATTCTTTATATAATGGTTTATATTCCATTGAATTTTTTTTTGAAAATCAAAATAACCAATCCGACTATTTTAAATAATAATTATGTTCCTGTACGTTTTTTGTGTTATGTTCGCAAATAAATACATATTTTTATCACTTTTGTATTTTACTTGATAACTCGATGTCTTGATAACTCAAATTTTTTTTGTGGCAATTGATGGTTCGAGTTATCGAAGTTCGACTGTATATGTATAACAAGTCAAAAATACTATATCCATAATGATAAATAAGCTGTTTTATTTGTTGGGCATAATATTATAAGAGAGTTATGTTATAAAAATAAGTTTTATAGTTTTGAAAACACGATAACTCGTGAATCGTTAGTCATATTCATATGAATTCAGTAAAAAATTATTGGACAAATGTTTCGGCATTTTTCGAAATTACCTCCTAACATGTTTAAAAGGTTAAACTATTCCAAAAGGGTTTTTGGTTGCATTGGCTATAACTTACAAACCGCTTAACATAGCAATCTGCAATCATATATGATGATAGAATAAAGAAAATAATTGGACACGTATTTTTGGACAAGTCATTTTATTCTTATCAAAAGTTTGGAAAAAAAAGAAGGTATCCGTTGAAGAAATAAAACAGTGCAACGTAGTTGTGTATTGATTTGATTTGAACTTACTTATTACTTATATGTCGGTAGAGTTAGGAAGGTGATGAGATTCAAAGCCGCATACTGACGGCGTTTCTTACCCGGCATTGTAAGGTCAAGGCACATTTCATGTAGTACTCCGAAAAGGTTCAAGTATTTGGGTAAATACCAACCTGCAGCAAGGAATATGCCACTTATAGCACCCAATCTTCTAAAGCGATTTCCCAGGGAAAATATTCTGGATGTGGTGCTATGATCTATGCCATTCTCACCAGGTATATAAGCTAGGCTCTCCCTTACCAGTTCCGACCAGTATACTAGAAGTGGATAAATATCTCAAAGAACCTCTGCTGCTCCGTAACAAGGATCCTTTAAAATGGTGGCATAAAAAAAAAGGATGTCTACCCTAGGCTTTATGAGATAGTACAGAGAAGAATGTGCGTAGTTGCGACTTCCGTTCTGGCCAAATATTAGTTGAGAGGCGAAATAAGCTGGATGGGGAAAAAGTCAAGCAAATTATGTTCCTAAATTGCAACATGATCCCTGATTAAAGCCAAATATGTACTACATTTTTTTAATAAAAATAAAAATTGTCTACCATTTTTATTCATATGTACATAAAAATCAATAAAATTGTTTCTTATTCATTTAAAAAAATATATCCCTTTCTAACACCAGGTACATAAGAACATATACTATACATATGTACATACATATATATATTTCTAAATACATTAGTGTTGCACATAACATATGTATGTATATAGCTCATCTAATAATCAAATAACCAAACATTCTATTAATATCCTTATTTATCATATTTCCATACAAGTACATACGAGCACATAATACAATACACATACATACATAAAACATTTTTCATTCAATATACACTTCTATCATCATCGTAGTTATTTTTTGTTAAAATGTTATTTCGTCACTCATTTTTGTATAAAATGGTGTTTGGCATCATAGTAACATTTGCATTACTTTGTATGCTTTTGTATTTTTTTCCCAATGTCATTGTGTTTGAATTAACCTAAAAATCCCCAAACACCTCATTTGAGATGGGACATTGTACCACCTCATTTTTGTAAATGAGTTACTCATACAAACTCGTTTTAAATTTGTGTCCTACGCAACACTAGTGTAGTATCAAGAAAGTCTTTTTTTTTGTGTTGTGTAAACATCTAAGCACGCGTTAGCAAAATTTCTAGTGGAGTAATTCTGCGATGGTCTCCGTGGCCGTGGTAGTTAATGCGTTGGATTACCAATGTAGCCCGGGTTCAACTCCTGGCCGGGTCTAACACCTAAAAGAGTTTTTTCACGGTGCCACCTCTTTCGAATGTCTGACAAGCATCAAAGAGTGTATCATTTGTCACGATTGAGCTTCTCAATTTGCCGTTCTGAGTCGGCAAAAAACTGTAGGTCCCTTCCATTCGTGCAAAAATATAGCACGCATACACAAATGGTTGCGAGAAGCAGGCCCAGGTTCACCTCGAGCTGTATCGCCAACTAAGTAAGTAATTCCGTGATTTCGGGGACAAAGCACCAAATGGTGGGGCTGAGGGTAGAGCTCTCGCCGATTGACTCAGTGGTACCAGACTTCCAGGTTCCAGAATCGAATCTCGGCCGGGGAGAATTTTTTTTCTTTTCCTTTTTTTTTTTTTTAATTTTTATTTCATTCGTGATGTAATTCACAGAATCTTTTTCAGTGAATTAAAAATACTAGTGTACCAGTGCGAGAAATCTCGCATGTAGAAAACCTACAACCCTTTACCATTTACGAAATAGTGTCCTAGAGGCACCTTGTTGCAAAAAATAAGAGCAACTTTTCGTGATAGAGATCCTGATAAATATTAACATTAAGTGTAAGAAATTGTTTAAATCTGTTCAAATAAAATCAGAGTGCATTTCGTCATTGCTCCAAGACATTATTTTCTTTAGACACTTCATTTGTGAAATAATGTTTTGCCTAAATAACTTTATTCATATGTTTTTTTTTCAAAATTATTTATACTGATGAGCAAAGTTCAGTTGATGAGCTTTCGATCAGTGTTTACATCATTGAAATCGGTTCAGAAATAAACTCAGGAGGAATCACAAGCTCTTACGCTAGCGATTTAATTGTTTCTCGTTTTGTTGTTGTTTTCATTTTTCTATACTATTTTTCTTATTCGTGATGAGATGACAGAACAGAGTTCCTACAAGCTGATGTTATTTATGTAACAACTTAAATTCTTACAATCGCGGCGCTGCGGTTGAGTTTGTAGCGCCTCGTTTTTTCTACTTTTGGCGCAGTACTACTGAGTTTAGGGGTCCCAGCTCCCAGGTTCGTTTCCTGGCGTCGGCGTCGACTGCTGCGAATGGAGTGGATTCGATAAGTATACATACTATATGCGATTGGCTTGAAGTTTATCGAACATTGACTAGTTATAATTTATTTTGTTTTCAATAAAGTGGAGCTACACACCCCATCCGCGTGATGTTTACACATAGCTCGGCACTTTTGGATACAGTAGCAAAATTTGTACCTAAAGGTGACCCTTGTGAAATGGCGGATATTATGGAGGTTTCTCAGGATTTCAATGAAGATGCAATCAAAAAATGATAGGACTCCGACTGAATATTCCACCATTGGCTATTCTATTTGAAGATGATGTTTCTGATATGATGACCCAGCTTCATGAATCTGAGGCGGGTGGCGATGTAGCGGTTACAAAAATAACTTTAGACATTTTAGTTGGAAGTTTGTTAAAATGAAATGTTTTTGGTTTTTTTTTTAAATATGAGCATACTGATAATGAGGCAGATCATTCGTTGAATGTATTAAAAGATCTGAATTAACATTTTACCAACTAAAATGACAGTTTTTGTTCAGCTTCGGATTTCATGTAGATCACTATGCTTCTAATGCTCTAAGCTCAGACTTCCAGGAAGTCAGTTATAAAGACTTATAAGAATGATTACACCAAGCAAACTTATCTGTGAGTACATCTTTACATCCTTCCTGCCCTGTACACACATAGACATACCCGTACATAAAAACACATGTGTCTATCCTAAGGCTCTGTTATTTAAATCTTAAGATCACTGATTTGCCGACTTCTGCGGCACACTCTTCGGATAAACAATGCATTGTTGGCGGCATCTTGGAAGTTGCATTTGATTTATTTTTTTCAATTCCCTTCGCAGGACTCCACGCATCGCAGACACAAAATTACAAAACCATAAATATACACAAATGCTACGCCCTGCGCCAACAAGAACTGAGCAACTCTTTAAAGTCCAACTGCGTGGGCAGTTCTTCCTAAATCAGTGATCGGTGATCAGAATCGCAAAAAGAAAAAAAAATGTTTTCTTGGATTTATGAATGATCTTCCAGAGCCAAGTAGTTGAATTAAATCGCCCCGGGAGGAGGGCTCACATGAAATATTAATTTGTCCAGGAAACTACAGCCCGGCGGCTTTTGGGCATTTTTCGGAAGTTGCCAAAATATAAATCTTTTATCGGCGATCTAAGGAAATGCTGCGGAGGAGTGAGCCACATGAATATTTATGAAGATAATTTGCAATTGGCGATTCAATAAAGTTCTATCTCGCTATCTCTCTCTTTGTTGCTTTGACACTGACATTCAATCGCCGAGATGATATTGACAATGAAAGAAAAAAAGAAAAAGAATCACTGGGGCGTAATAAATCATAATTGATGGCAAACATTCTGTGCAGCAAGCAGGGATACGTAAGTGGCATTGTTTTTTTTTAACAGATATCTAGTTTACACCTGAAATCGCTAGAAACTAACGTTGTAAGTACCCGTAGAATACTCAAGCCTTATCAAAGAAGTATTGCATGATAAAAGACTTTTGCCATAGTTATTAGTTTGTTAGAAAATTTGGGTTAATACCGTCATTATTAAGCTTGAATCATGTGGGGCTGGTTTTGATTGTACTCCATCATTAACATCGATCCTCTATGTTTTACTTGCAATCAATTCCTCTGCGGTTGACAGCTGTCAGCAAGCACTATTGACTTTGCACAGCAGTTGTATGGCGGTTCATCCATCCATCTGCTCTGAACTGAATCTGATCAAAAATCATAGGAATGCCTAAACTTAAACATACATATATGTAGGCAAGTACAAAGTTTTTGGTATGCAAATGCAAAAGTTTTGGTGGAACTCTGAAAATGTAGAGTACCTAGTCCTTAAAAATAAAGGTTATCCTACTTTTTACCACCTTTTCCAAAATAACTAAGTATGCTAAATTATTTTCTTGTCCGAAGCAATGAAGTCGGATAGAGTTAACGTACATGTCTACTATTCTATCACACTATTGGAAGATGCTTTAACTTTTGCAAATGGCGGCAACTGTCAGTCTGGTTTGGTATTTGTGAAGCAAACAGATGCAAAATACAAAAGCCATGAAACGCTATACTCCTCAAGATCGGAGAATACTCGTAACTCTTTTTTATGGAATAATTCATCAGTTATTTTGCCGGAACGCGAATTTAGGGCGACTTTCCAATACGCCACACTCCCGTTTCTTTTGATTTTTTTCTATAGGCTCCAAATGACCCCTAAAACACGAAAAAAATAAAATTAATGTGAGTAAATAACAAAAACAGCAAAAAAAAATTTTTTAATTTTCGAAATTCTAACCTCAAAATACTAAAATAAAGTGGTCATTTTATGAGAAAATATGGTGAAATATGCATTTAATAAATAATGTAAACAGTTGGGTTCCTGGGGCGCTGCGCGCGATTAAAAAAAAACTATGGACTGAAATCATTAAGAAGTGACCGGGTCCTGTATGGTTGTTTCCTCAACTGGTTTACTAAACAGTTGGGTGGGAATGAGAATCTCAACGCCAAAAAAAATAATAATAAAAGTGCATAATAGACCCGCTGAATGCAAAAAAACAGAAAAAATGCATACTAGACGCATTGAACGTAAAAAAAAACAGCCTGTCAACTCATTTTTATGTCAAATATATTGACATTTGTACGGTTTTTGTGCGGATTTGTAAGGTTTTGTGAAAAATTAATTATTGTTTTGAACAAATAAACAAAAGTTACCTCACATTAATTTATATACAGAACATCTTATAATAACGTATATTTACTGAAAATAATAATAAAAAGTGAAAATTCAGTGTGGCGTATTGGAAAGCTGAGCCATGCCCTGTTTCACAGTGAGAGTTTAAACTATCGTTTTGGTTTAATCTGCCGTTTAAATTTTTTTCGTTTTCACAGTGCCCGTTTAAACTCAAAGTAGAGTTTAACTCGTCGGTTAAGTCGATCCGTTGGCACTTCATTAACGCATTCACATACTGAAGTTCACGCATTCACAAATTGAGAGTATGAATTTTCATTGGTGGAAGCATGGAGAAAATGTAGAGAAACTGTCATCGCCGTTGACGTTGACATGCACTCATGACAATCGTTTGACAACGGTTTTGTTCTGTTGTCAGTACACAAATTCGCGCATTTAAGTTCACACATTCACAAATTGAGAGTATGCGTTTTCATTGGTGGAAGCATAGAGAGAATGAAGAGAATCGTTTGACATTTCATTTCAAAACAATAGCGCCGAATTTTTGTTAACATAGCTTCCAAAACTGCGTTTAGTTAACTGGAAGATTAGTTTAGATTGTGAAACCGAACGAGTTAAACGAAAATTTAAACTCTCGTTCATGTTTAGTTGCTTCAGTTTGAACTCTCACTGTGAAACTGGGCATAAGTGATGAGTTTCCGGGTCGCTTAATGTCTCGTTTTGGCGATTTGCTTTGGCCGGCAAGTTCGCCTGATTTGACCACTTTTTAGGGTCTTTTGAAGACATGGGTCTATCAGACAAGCCGCAGACTCTGGAAGCTTTCAAAGAGAATATCTG
Source organism: Brachyopa scutellaris (assembly GCA_949775065.1). NCBI lineage: Eukaryota > Metazoa > Arthropoda > Insecta > Diptera > Syrphidae > Brachyopa > Brachyopa scutellaris. Next base: position 86,824,668 of record OX459114.1, on the reverse strand, counting down.
ACAGGAGTACAAAAATGTATTACCCGAAGTTCTCGCCAAAACGATTGAAAATACCGTAATAAGAGCCCAAGTGGTCATCTACAATGGCGGCGGCCACTTGACCGATATCATCTTCAAAAATAAATGGAAAAAAGGTAAATAAACATCAAATGTAGCATAACGACATCGGGTGACTGTTTTTCGGCCACCCTGTGTGCCTAAACATAGTATTTGTGCACTGTCAAAACTAAATTCAAAACTCTGAATCAGGAAAAACTATCGAAATTTGCGGTTTTGAAATAAATTAGCAGAAAAATGTTTAATAGGCGTGTTTTTTTGGTAATCTATACAGCCTTAAAAAAGTATGTGTAAAAAAAAGCTCTTCGGTGATTTGGTAGCACTATGCTAATTGACATTCGATATTTAAACATAATTTTTTTTATTTTCGAAATGCGGGATTTATTTTGTAATTTTTGCTGACGTTTAATATTTCCTTCCTCACTTTTCCACTTGTTTTCCAAACTCCTTGGCATATCATCACGTTTTCATCGCCGCAATTGTTTTCAAATTTGTCACTTACATGTCATATTTGACATTTTCGATAATATTTCGATAACAATCGACAGAAAATAGTTTGGTAGCACATTTTTTTTTTGTCCAGGCTAAGGACATAAGACCCAATAGCTATCTGGATTTCGTTATTCTATATAGGCTTACTTGTTAGTGTATTTAACATGAAAATTTTTTTCTAAGGCGATATAGATTACGAAAAAAACACGCCTAATATTATAAAATGTTGAATTTCAAAGATAGCGAAAGTTGCCCTTATAAATTGTTTTACCAGAAAAAATCCCATCTGTACCTTTTCTTTCACCGTACTGTAAAGCACCGATTTAGTACACTTCTTAGTCTCAGTATAGGAAACGAAAAGAAGAAAAGAAGAAAAAAACTCTCTTAATCTGTCTTAATTGCCTCAAGAGCAACATTCAGAGCCAATCAAATCGACTGCAGCCCTCTTTAATAAAAAAAAAAAACTAGATTACGTTTATTTTTCGAATTAATCTGAAGCACCTCCATTATTGTCCGACATTGCGCTGCTCATTTCAAGGTTAATTTTCATTTTATTATCATTCCTCTTTTTTTTCCTGCTCGTGCTACATAGCACTCGCATGCCCCCAGACATGCTATCAAATCCGAAATTAGGTCTGGAATTGATAATACATTCAATCGAGTTGTCTTCAGCTAACGGAGCGGTCGCGGACGTGGGTGTAGTTTCGCATAAAAAACGCGAGAAAAAAAAACAATCTTTTAAAAAACTATGTGGCTTATCTTGTTTATTATGGTGCTCTTGGTTGGGTGGTTAAGTCCCTCTGGCGCTGTTGTTGAGAACTACATGAACACGTCAGTGAATCCATGTGAAGACTTCTATCAGTACGCATGTGGCAAGTGGTCCGATGTCAATAGCCATGTGGAGCACGGTGATACCATGAGCCTCCTCGATGTGGCGATGAACGAGAAGATTGCAGAGCTGCTGGAACGCAATAAGGAGCAAGGAGTGATGGCGAAAATGAAGACATTCTACAGGTCCTGCAGGAATCTGGAAAACTACAATCTGAACCAGTTCCTGGCTGTTGTGAAGCCGAAGAGTGGTTGGGCGGTCTATGAAAGCTCTTGGAAGGCACAGGACTTTGTGTGGCTGGACACAGTTGCCGAGCTGCGAAAGTATTCGGTTCACATTTTCCTCGATCAGACTGTGATGCCTAAGTGGGACAATACCAGCGTTAACAGCATCTATTTGGACATGGTGAAGGTGCATCCGAGTAGTAAGGCGTCTATGCTGGAAATTCTAAAGAAAGCATCGATAGACGAGGCAAAAGCCGAGTCCATTGCCTTGGAGCTAATGAAGTTCGAGAAGAATCTTGGCGATTTTACACCCACGAGCAGCCATTCTCCAGACAACGATGACACCGAAGAAGTCGTTCTGGGCTATCTGAGTGAATCTCTACCGCAAGTGAATTGGGCCAAGTATCTCGCGATTTTGTTTGGCAGGGAGCTCGACCTCTACACGCCCATGATTATACAAAACACCGAAGTGACGTCGAAACTTGTGGCGTTTTTAGACAAATCCGAACCAAGACTGGTTTGTAACTACATCATGTTCAAGTTCCTGCAGTTTCTCGACGAGCATAGCATCGCTGTTACCAGTCCAAATGAGTGCATCACTGCTCTGCATCAGGGCATGCCGCTTGCAGTAGGCCACCTCATCGAGAATCACTTCTACGACCCAGAATACGATCAGGTGGTTCAGGATTTATTGAATTTCCTAAAAGTCGAGTTCCTGAGTGAAGTTTCTAAATTATACGAAAACCAACGAGACATACTCTTGTTCCTCTACACAAAGACTTCGGTTATGGAGCTTCAAATTGGAAATGTAAAAAGAAATCTGACGTCCGAAGCTGTGTCTAAATACTACCAACGTCTTGAGATCCTAGACGACCGCTTCTATGCAAACCTCCTGACTTCGTTCAAATATAAAACGGACAAGGATTTGGAATCATTAAACGCGACCACATCGCCAAACATAGCCTACCAATGGACGGTGACGCCAAGTCCCTTCTTTGTGCAACCAAAGAACCGCATTGTTGTGCCGCTGACCCTACTTCAAGACAGCATTCTGGGAAAAAACTCCGCCGAGAGATTTAGTGTCCTGGGATTCATTATTGGCCACGAGTTTCTTCATGCCTTCGATTTGACTGGTGTGAACTACGACTACGAAGGTTCCGTGGTGGAGAGTGCCATCAGTCGTAGTCTGGAATTTGCCGAACGCGTCCAGTGTGTGAAGAAGCAGTTGCAGGCGAAGGGTGTGGAAGAGAAGATCGCCGATTTGGGTGGAATACGTTTGTCTTTTAACGCCTACCGGAGGTCACTGATGCAGATAGGTCAGAATATTACCAACAAGGAGGGCGCAACTAGGACCCTTGGGCATACCAAAAATGAAGGCGCCACCAGGACCCTTGGGCAGTTGTTCTTTATTGATTTTGCGCAGTTTTTTTGTGGCATAAGCCAGAAAGAAGTTCATTTGTACTTGGGACCCGATACCCATGAAGCAGATGAGTTGAGAGTAACGCAGTCGTTAAGTCATTTCGAGGAGTTTTCGAATGCCTTTGGGTGTCCGGCGGGATCTGCTATGAATCCAGAGAAAAAGTGCCGAGTTTGGTAAAGTTTTAACAAGAGATGCATAGATAGATAGATGGTTTTAGATGATATATATATGTAAAGGTGTTGTAATAAAAGTGATTTTAAAGTTTGGAACTTTTGGTGTTCTTATTTGAAAAGATGTTCGTAAAGATACAGCTTGAATCTATGGTAAATCTGGCCATCTGCTGATAGTATCAAGGCTTTGGATGGACTGCTGGTACGTTTATTTTTATAAACAGGTGTGGATGCCTTATTGCCAGGAGTACTCACTCTAATTGCGTACAGGTTGATTTTTTCAGCTCAGGTTTAATGGAACTTTAAAACTACAAGTAAAAAGCCCTCATGGAGCAAATTTTACCAAGCTCTACCAAGAATTCTCACGAACTTACATAAAACAAACACATTTCTAGAAGCTAGAATCTACACGCTGATTCCTCATACAATTAAATGGTACACAGACGATTCATTCCGAATGGCGGAAGGAACGATTGCAAGAGTGTTTTGGGGCCGGTACCAAACTATTCGAACCTATGGGCAACTACACCAGCATCTTTCAGGCTGGAATCTCTGCTAACGACAGATGTGTCCAACAATAGCAGACGCGACAAGCAATAATGTCAGATAGCCAAGCAGCTATCAAGGCAATCGGAGCTCAGATCATAAAATCTAGGATAATCCTTACAGCCTGGGCAAGCGAAACAACGACACCTTCTACTGGTTACCCGGACCCCTCGGGATAGAAGAGGCGGACAAACTTGGCAACTTGCCTTGGTAGGGGCTGCTACACCCTTCGTGCGTCCTAGGCATAGAGGAACATACTGTAAAAAAAAAAAAAACGCTTTTAACACTGGCGAGGAAAAACAGGACTAAGTACTGGACAAAAACGTAGGGTTTACGACAGGCGAAAAAACTGTTTGGTAACAATAACTTGAAGAGATTCAGAGCTTCTATTAGCGTGGACAAAAACAAACTTCGCATCCTTATTGCACTGTTAACTCAAGGCACATCTCAGGAAGCTAGGTCACTCAGATAAGGAGTCATGCAGATCCAGTGGAGGACTAGAGCACTAGAGCACACACTTCAGGACTGTGAGGCATAAGCCCAGAAAAAGTTCGGTGCTTGGGCAGATACCAATTTACAGCAGAGAATCTGCCACTCATCTCCTACTGTGATTTATTAGCGAAATTGATCTGGATGAGGTACTATGACCTATCAAATTCTCAGCTTGGCTAGGTGGGAGCGAAGATCTCTCTAACCGGCTCCAATAGGAATAATGATGAGAGGGATGTTCCTTCATCTAGGACTTTTGGGGGCACAATAGACCTTAAGGTGGTGGTGCATCTCACTCTTCAATAATAATAACAGTAATAATACATAACTTATTCACGCTAAAGAGGCTTTGAATGTCCTCATAACGTAGCACACAGCGCGAGCGCATAAGGGACAAGCAGGTTGAAATGGCGATGGAAAATTCAGATATAAGTTTTCAACTTTCTGGGTTGTTGTCCAGGATAACTAGAGAGGTTTTTTTCCATTGCTTATGATTCACAGTATTTTTTTCCGGATGTTTCTAATTATTCATTGTTCGAGCGATCAATTTCTTCGCAGTAGGTTTTGATAGTAAATTCTGCATCATTTGGAATTGAACCGTGAACCTTTTGCGTGACAAGCGGCGACGATTAGCACTAGGCCACAACCACAGTACACGTTTCTAAGGTAATATATTGCGCAAGAAAAATGGCTGCGATTCGTCCCCATTCGATAATTGTACTGAGTTTGGCGTTAAATACAAATTCATTTGTAAGTTTGGCGTTTAATTCAAAGTCATTTGTTTTGGTTTTTGAATATAAATAAATATTCGCAGGGCACGTATGGCAGCCATCTTGTTGATTTTTTGACAGGTGCGCGAACTTGATCGTAAATGAACACCCTGAGTATACTACCTTAGATGTTCCAAAAAAATGTCCAGCAAAACAGGGTTCTAGAATATTATCTACGTCAAAGCGCTGAGTATCGACTGTGGCGCTATCTAAACGTAAATCGTTTCTACTTACAAAACTTTGCTTTGCTAAACTTCTTTGGTTTACCTATGCCAAGTTGAGTTGTATATCCGCATATATCCAGCAAATGTTCAGTTACAAAGTCATGTAAGCATTTAAGGGTTAGGGACCCCTTTTATTTCATAAAAAAACCCTCTTTAAAAGAAAAGTCCCCCTTAATACACTTCTCTACAGTTGTAGTTCATTGCCGCAAGTAATTAAACCAAAAATAAAAATAATGATAATTCTTCTAAACCATAACAAACTGCGCTGCTGAATCTTGAAAACTCCCCGTCACGATGATGACGATGACGATGATGGATTGATGGACGGATGCTTGGATAAACACTGCAGAAATGGATTTATTTCACCAGTTCGATCGTGTTGGGAGTTCTATTTGGCCAACGTGACAGTTCGGAATGTGCACACTGCGCATGCAAATTGTTATACCAGGCTGTGTAAATAGGTGTCATTGCAGTTGGAGCCTTAAAATAGAACCACTTAAAGTTCCATATCTCATCCAGGCTGACATGGCGTGCGGTGTGTGAATGCAATAAGCGATCCTTGAAGCTCAGACAAAAGTCTAAATTACTTTTACTCGTATGGAATTGTTGATGGTTTTGACAGCACCCAAAGCCTATGCGTGCAGCGTTCAGCGTGCAATGACAGAATCAATTCATAGCCACCCATGTAATTAACGTAAAAAAAAAAAAAAATTATAAATAAATAACTGAACAATAAAAAAGGGTACAATACGGCTTATGGTCAAAAGACAGACTTTCCCGGGCTTTGATTTAAGACCTCTTTGCTCATATTCCCTTTTGGCTGTGTTCAACATGAAACTGAATTACGATGGATGAGCTGATGGATAGCATTGCATAAAAGTTTATGTGCGTAGCGGTGTTGAATACTAAGTTTTTTTTTAAATATTAATTTTATAGGCAGTAACAGAAAATGATGTATCATAGGGGCAAGGTCATTGTGTTTGTGATGTTACACGCTGCGCAGTCGAATGTGTCTCTCCTTCTCCTATGAAGAATGTTGTAACGGGCTTCCTTCTTTATCAAAAAAAAAAAAATACTGAAGGACATTATTCATGCAGAAATAGAAATTGAAGGACAAAGTCTAAAGACACAGAAATGATTGAAATGAAGAAAAACACAGAGATAGCGTCAACAAACTTTACCGGCTAAATGAATTTGAAAATGGAGTCGAAATGGACGTCAGTTTACCATTTTTAAATTTCGCTAGCACAAAACGTAATCAGACACTTAAATGAATGGTAATGCTTGTGTCATTGACAAAAATGCGAACATCTGTGTGTTTATACTAAATTTGGGATAATCTGCGTCAGAAAAATATTTTTCTATTTGAAAGTGGACTGTCATTGATGTATTTCGATGATAACTAGTTTTATTTGGCCTAAAATTGAGGTTTTCCAATAAATTTGAATCTACATACTTGAATGTACTTATAATGTAAATATTTTGGAATATTTCTGCAATACATTTTAATATACATACGAGTATAACATACTTCATATTTTATTTTCTACTATACAGGGATTTAATTTTACAAACCTTACATTTATTAATAATTATTATCAGTTATGCAAAATGCAGGTTTTGTTTCACCGATTACAATTATTACCCTAAATTACCACAAATCACTCACACAACTTTTCACCGCACCGCGCGAACTCGCCAAGCGCCCTTTGTCAACTAGATAGATACATAAAGAGAAATTAACTCTATACGCCTATCTCACTTGGCGAGCTGCATGTGCAGTCCTACTCTAACACTAAATATAATCCTTTGAACAGGAGGGATTTCCCTGTTCAATTAAGCTAGGACACATCTCAATGTCTGTTCAATAAGGCCAGGACACATTTCAATGTTAACATTTCGGCCATCCTACGTTAACACTGTCCTCAGTGTAGCCTACGAAACTGGTTTTCCATTCTCAATATATATGTTCGCACACAGCATTTTACAATTAATTTTCGCACACAGCAACCTTGCACACAGCAATCTTGCACACAGCAACTTCGCACACAGCATCTATGCACACAGCAGCTTTGCACACAGCAATTTCGCAAACAGCTTCTCTGTACACAGCACCTTTGCACACAGCAATTTGCACACAGCGATTTCGAACACAGATATTAAGCACGCAGTCTACTTTTCTTAGCAGAGTTAAAACCTATGAATACTAATTCAGTCTCAACCACTCACTCTACATTGTGGATAGTTCCATATATTTTCTCATATATTTTCACCTAATCTTGACAGCCTCGTACAACACGACCTTGTATTATCAAAGGATATTCTTACCATGATTACTATCCTTCAGCATCTTCCGATATTGTTCTATTCATACCAATAGATTAATCTTCCAGACCTGAAATGACTAAAGACTCATCAACAACAACCAGTTCTTTTTTTTTTAAACAACATTTATATTATTACTGAATCTGAAATCCAACATTCGTTTGTAAGTTGACAAAACAAACAATGAAACTATTTTTGCTCAAACTGTACATAACTAAATTCAATTTTTAAATTTTTGTTTCTTACTTGAACTATTTTTGGCAGGTAAACAAAAATAAACAAGGAACTAGGTTCCTACTTTAGATAAAGTAACATAGTAGCCAAGCAGAAATAATCGAAACATAAATGCAATTCATATTTGACTTCATATAAAAAAAACAATAATTCAAAATTCAAGTTAAAATTTGACAAGTTCTCATCATCGTCAGTTCGCCCAGAATCATCAAAATTAACAAAATAAAAATAATTAATAATAATTCTAATTCAATTAAAAAAGAGTAACAAGGAACAAGACATAATCAAAACAAATGTAATTCTAATTCATAATAAAATAATAGTAACAAAGAAAAATCAATCAAAATATAATTTTAAATTCATAAAGAAAACAAAAAGAGTAACAAAAATTTACGTTAAGATACTGACTGAATCTCATCATCATTGGCTTCCTCTAATTCATCAAAATCATCCCATACACAATCAGTGATTTTCCCAAAAGGTTTCATTCGGTCTGCAGAGTGGATTGAAGAGTAAGGTTTCTGTGTTACTTGAAGTTCAGGTGAATCGCCGACCACATATCTATCGTTCTTTAATACTTCTTTAACCTGATATGGACCCTTGTATCTTGGAAGAAGTTTTCTTGATTGTCCTGTCGCTGGGTGTTCTGCGCGCAGGAGTACCATGTCTCCGACTTCATATGTTTCGGGTTTACGGTGGCTCGCGTTAAATTTGGTAGCTTGTTTTGATTGATGTTTTTGGACACGCTGGTGGGCAATGTCCCTTAGTTCGGAGAGTGGAATATTTTCTTCATCACTGGAATCATCTTGTAGGGCGATGCTAAGCTGATTGGCTAGTGTGTTTTTCGGCTTAAATGCAAACAGTAGTTCTTGAGGTGTTCGGTTAGTGATTCTGTGTTTTAACGAATTGAGTCCCCATTGAATCGAAGATATATGTTCCTCCCAATCACGTCCGTCGGGCCGTTTTGTCATTGTGGACAGTGAAGTCTTAACTGTCCGGAAGTAGCGTTCTATTTGGCCGTTAGCTCTCGGCGTCCGCACCGCGTTCAAAATATGACGGATACTGTTTCCCGTACAGTATTCTTTAAATGCTTTGGAAGTGAATGCAGTACCTCTGTCGCTTAGAATTTGCGTCGGTGTTCCAAAATATTGCGAAAGTTCTATTAATGTTCGAATAACAGCATTTGAATTTGTGGTCCTGACGGGTCTTAAAATGATAAATTTGGTAAAGCTGTCAATAATTCCGAGAATATATTCGTTTTGTTTGGTGCTCTTAACGTATGGTCCGAGGTGATCAATGTGAATGCAGTGAAATGGTAGGGGTAATTTGTTAATGGGGTGAATATGATATCGCGTTTCATCTTTAGCTCTCTGATTGAATAAGCATGGGACACAACTCCTTATGTATTTTTCAACAATACGTGCCATCTTCGGAAACCAATAAGTTCGTTTCAGGTGTTCCAATGTACGTTCTAATCCAAGGTGACCAATATCATCGTGGGATGATTTAATAACTCGCCACCTGACTCCTCTCGGTACAACAAATCGATGTCCATTTTCGGTTTTTTTAAATAAACGACCATATTTCACGACGTATTGCTTTTCAAAGTCGTTTCGTTTCGGATGTGGTATGTCGGAATTGTTTAATACTTCCCGAATTTCCCGTAGTTGACCATCGCGACTTTGTAGCACCGCTATCCAATCTTCTTCTTGTGTTCCGATTATCATCATCTCAAATCCAGCTTCTTCCATTTCGACGGGGCGTTCGGTTGGATTCCTGCTTAACGCATCCGCATGTTGCATCTGCTGCGCTGTCCGATATTCAAGCTTGTAATCAAACTCCTGAATCTTTAACCACCATCTGGCAATTCTTGGGATGAGTTCTTTTTTATTTTGTGTCATCTTTAAGGAATTACAGTCTGTATAGATGGTGAATTGTTTTCCGAGCAAATAGTACCTGAATCGTTGTAAACTCTCTACTACAGCTAGTGCCTCGAGCTCATAACTATGGTATTTCTGTTCATCCTTTGTTGTAGCTCGACTGTAATAAGATACTGCCCTCTTTTCTTCAGAATCGCTAACTTGGAGTAGAACGCCTGCAAGGCCTAAACTACATGCGTCTGTATGAAGCTCGTGTCTTTGTTTTGGCTCGTAAATAACTAAAATTGGTGCTTCACACAGCTTTGCTTTTAGTATCTTAAACGATTCCTCCATTTCGCTGCTCCAACTAAAAGGGACATCCTTTTTTAAAAGCCCATTAAGTGGTGCCGCTATTTTAGCATAGTTGGGAACAAATCGCCGAAAATAACCCGTCAATCCCAAGAATTGCTTAACCTGCCTTGTCTCGAGTGGTGTTGGAAACTTTATTATGGCGTTGACTTTTACGTTGCCTGGTCTTACACCTTTCTCACTTATTTCATGACCAAGATAACTTATAACGTCAGCCAAGAAAACACATTTCTTAATATTTAGCGTTATTTGTAATTCCTTCAGAACATTAAGAAGTCTCTCGAGCTGGGTCAGTACTATGTTAACATCTTCGCCGAAAATGACGATGTCATCCATGTATATTAAGATGTTTTTTGATGCCAGGGTTTGCGTTATAAGACTCATAAGGCGCATGAAAACTGAGGGGGCATTTGTTAACCCAAAGGGGACTCTGTTGAACTGATACTGTCCACGAGGTGTAACAAACGAGGTTAAGTATCTTGAGCTATTTTCGATCGGTATTTGATAATAGCCGCTCATTAGATCTAGGACTATAAAGACGCGACTGTTGGACATAGAATTAAGCGACTCTTCGATATTTGGGGTAGGAAAATGTTCGCGTATAGTGATTTCATTTAAGCGTCGGTAGTCAATACACAGGCGTTGTGACCCATTTTTCTTTTTTACTAACAACGCTGGGCTTGCATATTCGGAGTTGGATTGTTCTATTATATTGTTTTCTAATAGTTCTGCTATTATTTCATCTAAATGAGAAAGCTCGTTATACGGAATTCTGTATGGTTTGTACCGGACTATTTTGTGTTCTTTCAACTTGATGGTCATTTGTAATTTGTCAGTGGCGCCTAATTCTTTTATGTTAAACGCAATGCAATCGCGATATTCATTTAAAAGTCCTAGGAGTTTGTTTTTGTCACTTTCATGGCATGGATAATTACCGATCGAAATGTCATTTAGTTTGATTATTGATTTTATTGGTTGATGGTTCTGTATCTTAGTGTTAGTCAGTTCGCGAGTCTTGTTGAGGTTTTCCCGATCTCATAACCCTACAGTCGCGCGCTAAATGCCCCGGAGTTCGACAATTGTAACAGATTGGCACATTGGATTGTTTTCGTCTGGTGTCCAACAATTTCGGATTGATGTTCAAACTGGTTTTAAATTTGTTGTCCCTTAAACCTTGTCGTGGAGTATTCTTTACATTTAAAGAGCTAGCCTCGAATCGTTGACGTGTCTCTGCTTGGATGTGAATGGTATTAAGCGATTTAATTGCAGTTATTAGCTCAGAAATGGTACTACAATTCGCAGTTATTAAATTATCTATTAATGCGCGGTCCCTCAACCCCGAAATAACATAATTAATGATGGATTTATTATTTAGCTTACCCCGCTTTCCCATTGCGACTATATCATAAACATAATTCTCGAAGCTCTCTGCGTCTCTTTTCTGTCGCGCCAGTAGTTGAATATGTATATTAGATACGTCATCCTCCGAAGGGAAATCCATCAAAATCTTTATTTTAAATTCTTCCCAACTATTTATTTCACCCCTGCATCCCACTAGCCAATTTCCTGCAGCTTCTTCGAGCCTTAAAGAAGCGTAAAACAAAGTGCTACGATCATCCCATTCGTAAAGATGGCGGATATTATCCACTGTGTCCACCCATTGCGTAGCACTGAGAGAAGAACTTATTGAGGGATTGAAAGCTGGTATAATTCTTTTAATTTCCTCGCTTCCGAGTCTCAGCGACATTTGTGTTGCAATTGAGGGCTCCGAGATTTGACTCTGAGTCGGCTGACTTTGCGAACGGCGGCACGCATTTAAATCTGATTCTAATTTTTCATTTTCCTTTCTCATCTGATTTAATTCTTTTCTTAATTGTAGAATTTCTACCTCACCTGATTGGGCTTCCATCAGCCGTTTCGGGATTCTTTTAATTCGTCCTGCCATTTGTACACAAGATCAGTAATTTTTCACACTAATAACTTTTATTTGATTTTTAATTATTTTATTTTCTTCTTTAAACCAACTGCGCATCCACGCTCTACGAATTGTATTTTCAAATCCGAATTTTGAAAAGGAATTTCACAACGATGTGAAAAAACTAGCGGTCTCTCTTGTCCTTTTAAATTTGCCTTTTGCATTCATTGAAACTGAATCCAATACAACTTCAATATACAAAATACAACTTCAACATTCGTTCCACTTCCAACCATGTATTTCCCTTTCATCGAGCGAAACAAGGTGATCTCACTGGATACCTTCAGCCAACATTAATAAAGTTTGTGGCTGATGTTTCGCTCATGCACATAGCAGACAATACAAAACCAAAACCCAACGTCCGTCTTAGTCTACCTTAAACCGTTACTCCATAGCAAATATATAAATGAGATACAAAGATACATTTTTCAAGGACACAAATTAATATACGCATTTCAATAAATAAATAAAACAAAACCTCCAATATATAAAAAGTGTATGTAATTATGTAAATACTATTTTTTTTTTTTTCACAAAACTTACAGTACATGGACATGGATATATCCCACTTCTGAAAATATTACCCTAAATTACCACAAATCACTCACACAACTTTTCACCGCACCGCGCGAACTCGCCAAGCGCCCTTTGTCAACTAGATAGATACATAAAGAGAAATTAACTCTATACGCCTATCTCACTTGGCGAGCTGCATGTGCAGTCCTACTCTAACACTAAATATAATCCTTTGAACAGGAGGGATTTCCCTGTTCAATTAAGCTAGGACACATCTCAATGTCTGTTCAATAAGGCCAGGACACATTTCAATGTTAACACAATCTTATCCATTTGCTGTCAGTTGTGATTTGCTTGTTGGTAGGTAAGTGTTGACGCTAATACGGGAAAACCATTTTTGATTTCATTGCTCTTAGCAGTAGAGGTGGAGAACTATCCATTGCACCATCGATTATGATCGATAGTGTTCACTATCGAAAACAATCGATACTTTTTGACCACTATCGATTGTTTTCGATAGCCATTTAAATATAGAATTTCAAAAACTGGTCGATACCTAGGAATCGGAGTTTATTTAAAATTTCACAGAGGAACCCGATCATAACCCAACCGTCAAAATGATTTTAACTCAAAAAAGGGATTCCCCGTGTTGAGTCAGCAACGTAGGAATAGGAGCATTATAGTTTGTCTTTCTCTTAACTTAAAAAGGGGATTCCCCGTTTCATGAGTCGGCAACTCAGGAATAGGAAGAGCATTAGTACTTAGAATCAAATCTCTCTCGGTGAGAAAAGCTTACCGAATGTGGTGCCTTTAACTTTTTTTATGTAACCTTTAATAGAAAAAACTATCGATAGTCAAAAGCCAACTATCGAGAACTATCGATGGCACTGACTATCGATATTTCTCCACCTCTATTTAGCAGCTTTACGATCGCAAAATAAAACAGCATTACCACTCGCTTCTTTTGAAATTGATGTCACTTTATTGGATGGCGGTCAGAAAGCACACTCTGCACTAAAATTTCCATTGAACATGCAGTTAATCGACAACCCTACATGCAACATTCCTAAGGCATCTGGAATGGCAAAAGTTTTGAAAAAATGGAAACTAATCGTATGAAATGAGTGTACTATATGGCTCATAAGAAATCATTGTAATAATTAGCTAGAACATTGCAAGATCTTTGAGGAAATCAAGAACCATTTGGTGGTGCCATGATATTATAACTTACTTTAGGTGGCGCTACATCCGGGGTGAACTTGGGCCTGATTCTCGCAAGCATTTGTGTGGGCGTGTTATATTTTTGCATGGATGGAAGGGACCTGCAGTTTTTTGCCGACTCCGAACGGCGAGTTAAGAAGCTCAATCGTGACAAATGATACTCTTTCATTGCTTGTCAGAGATTCGAATAAGGTGGCACCGTGAAAAAACTTTTAGGTGTTGGACCCGGGCAGCGTTGCGAATTAGTCAAACGCACTTACTACTACACCACGGTGCTCACCTATCTGAAATCATCAACTAATAAAATGATTACCCCTCCGAATGGTTACTCGCCTGAAATAATGTTTTCAGTACCTAATCTACAAAAAGAATTTGTACGATCGAGCGAAATGGATACAACAAAAATTTCAAATTTGTTTTATTATTTGTTAATATTTTTTTTACAATATACAATTTTCCGGAGAAATCCCCTATTTGTATGCATCGTGGCATGCACATATGTACATATGAACGTATGAATGCATATACACAAAATCAGCTCTGAAACTTTGTAATTTCTCCCTCTCTTTGCTTTTTGTCTTAATTTGGGGGTTGTTTTTCAAGCAATTTAACGCAATTTGTTGACTCATGATCCAATTCGAGGTTCGCTTATATGAAAAAAAAACCTAGTGTATACATGAAGCGCGGTTCATTTCGGAGGTGACTCCCTTACAAGGAAAGGCTTTCTCTATTTTTCACTTAACACAACCGATTCGCCTGCCGTAAGATAGGTACTTGCAATTGATCAAAATAAAATCAGGAGTACTTACCTAATTAAAAAAAATATTATTTTCATCAAAACTGAGAAGTCTACGAGAGACATTTCATATGGCATGATTCTTGACATGCCATCAAAATGGCTGATGGAGACGCCATATTGCAAGATAACACCGCGCCTCTACGTGCTATTGAAAATGGCAGCATTTTATGGCAAGCTGTAAAAAATAGAAATGTTAAACTTGTATGTACACAATGGCCCATATTCATAGTTATATTTTAAACCCGAGTGTAACTGATCTAGGGTCTAAAGTTAACACACAGGTTAGACGTAGCTGGTATTCATAGAGAATATGGCAGCTCTGTTTAATTAGACACGAGTCTAATGCCTTCTACTCCCAATTTTAGTCAATCTATTACGAAAACATTTTTTGAAAGCTCTTTGTTTGCGGTTTTGCTGTTGTAAATAAAAACAAGGCAACAATAACATTGTAATTATACAAGTTAACACAATGCACTTGGGTCACGCACTAAGTGCATGCCGGCGAATCATACGGGATTCGCTGAGTCAGTTTGTTCAGGTGCAAACATGTTCTCACAGTGCCGGTGCACTGGGATCCAATTGCACCGCACCGGATACACGCGCCGAGACAGAATTGATGATTTAGCACATTGGACAATGGGAACGATGCCTTCCTACGGGCATGGATTAGATTTAAGAATTAGTCTTAAGCGGGAATTTGACTTGTGAAGATTTGTTTTATAGAAATAAAGTATATTGTTTTTGACCACAGTGTTTATCTTAGTAAGTCGGACGGTTAGGCCAACCCCTTGGTTGGCGTTCGCGATTTTTTTTATGCCCTCTTCAAGGACATGCTTTAACTGGCGCCCGAGCAGGGACGGTTCCGTAGACGACATCCTTTTTTTTCCTGTGATCGCTTTTACCCTCTAACCAGGGTACGAGGTCTACACGTTCTGTTGAACGCAAATCACTGTTCCCATGAGAACACAGTGATTACACATAGACTCTCAAAGCTTCCATCGTTCCCATGAGAACACGAATGGAGATCACGCAGGAATCAAAAGGATTCATGTGAAGCAAATCGTGCCTTAGTAGGGTACTTACAATCGTCAACGTTTGTACCCAAAACGGATAACACGATCCTTCCAAAAGAACCGTACCCACATTGTACCCGAGTACATTCGATAACGTTTTTTTTGTTTTTTGTTTCTTCAGCGAAAACCAATCCAAAAAGGAAAATTCTCTTGTGAAAAACTCTTAGTGATGCCAAATATAGTGCTAATGTAAGCAGCTAAAAGAAGGAAAATCAATTTTGTTTGAAGGAGAAAAACCTATCAATTTGGTGAAAGAGAGAAAGGCCTTTAACGCCAAATTATTTAATTATATCTATAATTAGAATTCAAGAAATTTAATGTGCCGATAAGGAAAATTAATCCTGTGAAAAAGAATCGATATTGTAATAAAAATTAGAATTCGTGAAATCGAATGTGCCTATCTTTGCAAAAAAAAAAGAGAAAGAAAGAAATCAACCAAACCCGCGAAAAAGAAAAAATAGCTGATACATTGTAGTATCTTTTTAATTTTGAAATTCGATAAAGCTAATGTGCCGACCAAATCCGGGGAATTAATTATCATTATTTGATTAGAATAAGTAAATTACCAATACTTGTGCAACCCTGTGGAAATTGTGAATATAAATAAGTGTGCCCTTGTAAGTGCGAACTCGGTGTGTGAAAAGATAGATAGCTAAATAAAAAAAAAAAAAAAAAAAAAAAAAAAAAAAAAGAGAAACCACTTGAAATTAAGGTACAATTAAAAACGTTAGTAAGCGCCACTGTTTCTGGGGTAAGTAATCTTTTTGTATAATCGATTGATAATATGGATGCGGTAACCAAGTCTTTAACCGAACTGACGGGTGCGGTAAATGCCATTCTCGCGCAATTGAAAGGGCTTGAGGGACGGCTCAAGACGCTCGAAGATGGGCAGTCATCGCAATGCCCACCAATAAATGAACCGGTCGAGCTGTGCGCCCCAAAAAATGAGGCAGAGCTGCGGGATATATCTCGATTGCCGGACTGCGTAAAAGAATTACAAGTCTTTGATGGTAACCCCACTCAGTATGTGACCTGGGTGCACATAGTAGAGGGCATCCTGAAAGATTTCGAGATTGTTAAGACAAAGCCTATATACCGAGCTATTCTGCAACATGTCCGACAAAAAATAAGAGGCCCTGCCGATGCCGCGCTAGTCTCTTATAACATCTTTGATAATGACTGGCAGCAAATTAAGCAGTGTCTCTCCCTCCATTATGCGGATAAGAGGGATATGAGAACTTTGGAGCATCAGCTCAATCAGTTGTCTCAAAAAAACTCAAGGTTGGATGAGTTCTACGCTGCGGTGAACCACCAACTGTCCCTAATGATCAACAAGATCAAAACTGAGACATTCAGCCAAGAAACGGTTACGGCACTCGTGGACACTTATAGAAATCGGGCCTTGGACGTTTTCATCCGCGGCCTTAACGGCGACCTGTCCAGGATGTTGATCGTCCAGAAGCCTAGGACCTTGCCAGAGGCCTACTCGGCCTGTCTGGAGATACAAAACCTTAACTATCGAAGCCACGTGATTCACAACCCTTCCGCGCCTAATACGATAACGGCCCCAATTAATCAAACTACATTTAGAGGTGAGTTCAGGCAATCCATGCCACAGCGGAAATTCCCCGCTCATTTTGCGAATCAATTGAAGCGCTTCTCTGACCCACGAGTCGAAACCGACCCACCTTTGAGGCCAACGGCGCCAAAACCCCATGAAAGAATGGAGGTTGATCGTTCAATGCAATCACGAAACGTGAATTACATGAACCGTCCCCGCGGCTCAAACCCTTTCAAAAGAAAAGCTAGATCCGACAATCATGCCCACAAACAACAGAGGGTATATC
Source organism: Brachyopa scutellaris (assembly GCA_949775065.1). Taxonomy (NCBI): domain Eukaryota; kingdom Metazoa; phylum Arthropoda; class Insecta; order Diptera; family Syrphidae; genus Brachyopa; species Brachyopa scutellaris. Next base: position 86,807,229 of record OX459114.1, on the reverse strand, counting down.
ACATGGAGGCGCTTGAAGAACAACCTCCAACCGATTACGACGAAATGGCTGAGGAGGAAGCCCAAGATCAGGTAAATTTTATGACGGACGCCCATCCAGCGTTCCATATTTAGAATATGTAACAAAGGATGGGCTCACCCTCAACTTCCTCGTTGACACGGGTGCTAATAAAAACTTCCTCAGTCCATCCGTCATTAAAAAAAACATCATCTCCCCCAACTCCACTTGTTCACCCCTTTTACGTTCACTCAGCAGGAGGCAAGATTAAAATAGAGCAAAAAATCTGCGGCAGGTTTTTCCAGAAATTAGGTAACGACACGTTGTTCACCTTTTATGTCCTTCCCGGTCTCGTTTCATTCGATGGGATTATAGGAGATGACACGCTAAGAGAACTCGAAGCGGTCATTGACAGAAAACGAAATACTTTGTCCCTTAAACCAAGGCGAAGCTACCCAAGGAAGTCAATATCACGCTGGACGAAAACCTGCCCGAAAATGTGAAGCTCGAACTTCACGAATTAATTAAGAAGTATGATTCGCTTTTTGGCCCTATTAACCTGAACGAAGCTGTAAAAACGACAGTCAGAGCGGAGATTAGAACATCCACAAATGAACCAATTTACAGTAAGAGTTACCCATATCCGGCTTGTATGAGGGAAGAGGTGGAAAGAGAAATAAAAAACCTCTTAGACGAAGGCATAATTCGCCCCTCAAAAAGCCCTTACAACTCGCCAATTTGGGTGGTTCCAAAGAAACCGAAACCGTCAGGGGAAAAACAGTACCGGATGGTGATTGATTATAAAAGGCTTAATGCGGTCACGATCTCGGATACGTACCCGATCCCCGACATTAACTCCACGCTCGCCAGCCTAGGCAAAGCAGCATACTTTACGACATTGGATCTGACCTCGGGTTTTCATCAAATCCCGATGAAACCCTGCGACGTACCGAAAACTGCATTCTCGACTATGAACGGGAAATACGAGTTTTTAAGGCTACCATTCGGGCTGAAAAATGCGCCCTCAATTTTCCAACGAATGATTGATGACGTGCTCAAAGAATATATAGGGAAAATATGTTACGTTTACATCGACGACGTTATAGTCTTTGGTAACGACGAGAGCACTCACCTTAAGAACATCGATACGATTTTCTCGAGACTTCAAGAGGCCAACCTGAAGGTGAACCTCACAAAAACCAATTTCATGAAGCCAGAAGTCGAGTTTCTCGGGTATGTCATTACGCGTGAAGGAATTAAGGCCGACCCAAAAAAGGTAATGGCCATCGACAAAATCCTTCCTCCACAGAACTTAAAAGAACTGAAGAGTTTCCTCGGTTTAACATCCTATTACAGGAAATTTATTTGCGATTACGCAAAGGTCGCCAAGCCACTCACTAACCTCACGCGTGGGGACAATGCTCAGATAAAAGCTAATGCATCCAGGAAAGTCCCAATTACGCTAAACAAAGAAGCGTTGCAGGCCTTCAACGATTTGAAGACTCTGCTAACGTCATCAGAAATCTTGTCCTTCCCGGACTTCGATAAACCATTTAACCTTACCACCGACGCTTCTAATTACGCGATAGGAGCGGTATTGTCACAAGGTGAGGCAAATTGCGACAGACCAATCGCTTACATCTCACGTTCTCTGAATAAGACCGAAGAAAACTACGCGACGAACGAGAAGGAGATGTTGGCCATTGTCTGGGCCTTAGACAATCTAAGATCATACTTGTACGGAGCAAAAAAGATCAGAATTCATACCGACCACCAGCCTTTGACGTTTGCGTTGAGCAACAGAAATTTCAATGCTAAATTGAAACGCTGGAAGTCGCGTATCGAAGAGTACAACTATGAGCTCGTATACAAACCTGGCAGATCGAACATAGTGGCAGATGCCCTATCGCGTCTCAAGACAGAAGTCAACCACTTATCCGATTCGGTACATGTCGAACCGGCACAAAGTGTGGACACCAACAGCGATTCTCACACCGAAACAGCTAGCGAAAACGGCACAAGAACTGTCAGCGTCGCATCTGACAGCGGTCCCGATAACACACAGTTAACCGAAACTGCGAGCGAAGAGCAATCTTCTATCGGCACCGCCCATAGTGCTGAACAAGACAGTTCCGACTTGATTCCTCACGTGGAGGCCCCCATCAACGTATTTCGAAACCAAATTATTATCAAAATTGGTAAAGGTCTCGAAATTTTAGAGGAGCCCCACTCGGGTTTCACCCGACACTACTTTGCAATAGAAAATCAAGATAAACAAAAGCTAACCAACCTGCTCAAATCAAAGTTGAGACCCAATATTGTTAATGGTATCAAGATACCGGAATCACATTTGCAATTACTCCAGGAGGTGTATCTCGAACACTTCACCAACTACAAGCTACGTATCACACAAAGAGTCGTCAATGATGTGAGAGACGAGAACATGAAATTCAATGTCATTACCGATGAACACAAAAGAGCCCACAGAAACGCTAGAGAAAACAGAGAACAACTTCTCGAAAAGTACTATTTCCCTAGCATGACTAGCCTGATTAAGAAATACACGGGGGCCTGCGAGATTTGCAAACTGAATAAATACGACAGGCACCCAAACACACCTGAGTTCCAACCGACCCCAGTGCCATCATATGCATGTGAGATCCTACACATGGATATAATGGAAATTCAGGGTGAAAAATTTATCACTTGCGTCGACAAGTTTTCAAAGTTCGGAAAAATATTCCATGTACAAAATAGGTCATCCCTCTATCTCAGAAACAAGATCACGAAGGTACTGCACTACTTCACAGTCCCAAAAGTGTTGGTGACTGATAACGAACGCAGTTTCCTGAGCCCGATCATTCTTAATTTTATCAAAATGCTGGGCATCAAGCATTATCAGACCCCAGTCTACCGTAGCGAGGTAAATGGTCAGGTGGAGAGATTCCACTCGACTATAATAGAAATATACCGATGCTTGAAGGCGGAACACAAGGGTCTGCGTCTTAAAGAATTACTGAACATTGCGGTGGATAGGTATAATAATACCGTCCATTCCGTAACCAAGAAGAAACCTTCTGACATCTTTTTTAATAGATGTCAGCGCATAAACTACCAAAAACTATTGTAATTTCGGGCCAGAGTGAACAAGGAGTTAAAGGGTGAGATCGATAGGAAACAAAAAATGAACAACATTAGGTTCAACAAAAAGAAAGAAAAACCAGTGGTATACAAGAAAGGCGACATAGTTTACACAGCCTACAAAGGCATCCGCGCGAAAAACAAACCCCTTTTCCGAAAAGAAACAGTGGCCAGAAATAACGAAGTAACCATAATTACAGCCTCCGGACGCAGAGTCCACAAAAGTCATGTTAAAAACACACCAAGTGCGTAACATGACACTAAATTAATAAAAAAAAAAAAAAAAAAAAAAAATTAAAAGAGGAAGGGTTCAGCACACAATTTTTAAATTTTTATCCAATTTTTTAATGATTGCACACACTACTGTAACATATTAGCATTAGTATTAAGCGCACAGTTTAACATATTAATAATGTTATTAGAATAATTAGAAAATAAGACTACTATCACTTTGATAGCGTTAAAAACTAAACGTATAATCGAAAATTGTGAAACATGTCATCTTCTATGTCACCTATTTAGAGTTAATTTTGCATGAAATAAAAACCAAACAATTTAATGTATCCACCAACACATCACTGTACCCTTTTTACTCGAAACGTTCACCTTTTCAGATCTGTCTTCCTAGCCACCGTCAATGGCTACCAAATTTTTAGCTATCAATCACCCGTCGTCACGATAAAAGAAGGCAAGGGTTGGATCATTGACGGGCACTTCAAACTAGTGCACGTAATTGACCTAAAACAATTCGATAGCCTGCTGAATAGGCTAAACACATCGATAAACCCAGAGAGCCTTAAGAGCCCGGAAAAAAGAACCACAATTGAGTTCTATCTGAGGGAGATCGGTGAAAAGCTGACCCTGCTCAAGGGAGGAAAAAGGCGGCGCGCAAGGTCCATCGATTGGATAGGATCGGCCTGGAAGTGGGTCGCAGGAAACCCCGACGCAGCGGATTGGGACAAAATCCTCGCGAGCGAGCAGGAAATCATCGAAAACAACAACCATCAGTACAAAATCAACAGTCAACTTTTCGGTGCTATGGGAGAAACAACGAAGAAGGTCAATTGGATGATAGACCAATTCAAGAATGAGGTCCAGTCATCAAGCGTCGGAAGATTCGAGCAAGACATTCTCAACGAGATCCTGATAGTAAGGGATGAGGTCAACGAAATGATACGGGCCTGTCAAATAGCAAAGAGTGAACTAATAAATACGAATCTCCTAGATAAGGAAGAAATCGGGAGAATTGTTAGCGCAATGGAAACACTACCATATGCTAACGAGATTGAAGCCGTAGAATACGGGTCACCATCCATCTACACGAACGGTTCACTATTACTCTACGTCCTCTCAATGCCAAAGGTAAAAAATGAGGAATTCAATTTGCTTCTTACAAGAGCATCAATCACCAATGGTCTACAGATCGACATGGAATTCGATAGAATGCTAATCAACCAGCATGAGACGTTCGGCATTATTGGAAAATGTCTCTCCATTAATAACCTAGTAATCTGCGACGAAAAGTCGTTAGAAAAACTAGCGGAAGACAGCTGCGTGGCCAGACTCTTGAAGGGAGGACATACGACATGTTCGTAACCAAATTTGAAGGACAACTGGTCTCCAAAAGCATCACGCGGACTCTCAAAGGTACCTATGTGATTCAACTGGACAACGAAATGATTCAAGTAGGAAACAGAACATTTTCGAGCTCCACGTATTCCCATGTCCAGGTACTCCCACCTGTCCTCACGAACATCACAAGTCGGGTGCAAAAAATTGACCTGGAACATGTGCACGGCATAGGTATAAGAAACATAGAACGGCTGAGGAATCTTACCAACCACGTTACGATCTCGTCTGTTGCGGACGCATCAATCATCATACTAGTACTGGTCATAGCATGGATCATATGGCGAAAAGTTAACCTGGACCTAAATCTTCCATCCATAAATGCACTTGGCACAAGAACCGATTCTGCGCGTGACGAAGGGCTCCACCGGGTTCAAGAGCCCACGACGACACGATCCTGGCCATCTGACGTCACGTTAGATAGATCTTTAAAGGGGGAGGAGTTAACACAATGCACTTGGGTCACGCACTAAGTGCATGCCGGCGAATCATACGGGATTCGCTGAGTCAGTTTGTTCAGGTGCAAACATGTTCTCACAGTGCCGGTGCACTGGGATCCAATTGCACCGCACCGGATACACGCGCCGAGACAGAATTGATGACTTAGCACATTGGACAATGGGAACGATGCCTTCCTACGGGCATGGATTAGATTTAAGAATTAGTCGGGAATTTGACTTGTGAAGATTTGTTTTATAGAAATAAAGTATATTGTTTTTGACCACAGTGTTTATCTTAGTAAGTCGGACGGTTAGGCCAACCCCTTGGTTGGCGTTCGCGATTTTTTTTATGCCCTCTTCAAGGACATGATTTAACTTACATGTATGTGGGATTGGAGTCAAACGCGACGTACAAATACATAGACGAACGAACTACATAGCTGACAACCTGACGACACGCATTTACTCAGCACACACACGCGAAACCTTTCCCCATCTCTTCTTTCCAATATCTTCCCAGTCCACTCGCACATAATGCACATTGTAAAATGCCATAGAGTCAGTCAGTCATTAAACTACCCCCGACCTATTGAGATCTATTTGTTAAAGGCAACCAAGCCGAATTTATAATTTAAAGGCAACCAAGCCGAATTAAATAATAGTAATAAGGCAATAAATAAAGTGAAGTTATAACGTTTAATTGTGTTTTGTGTTTGACTTAATGAGCCAGTACTACAAGTGGGGGCTCAACCGGGATCGTCATTCCGATGTTAACCAAGGCATGTGCGGGTAGCACGCAAGGTTGATATAAACACGTGGAGAAAGTGCAACAGGTCCTTAATAATACCCCATCAAGAAGCACTCGGTATAGTCCCTTCAGAATTCTCACAGGTTTGGAGATGCGCACTAACGACAATCCGGACCTGCGAGAACTACTGGATGAAACAGCCATGGACGAGATGGACGGCGAGCGTGATGAAATGCGCGAAGAGGTTCGTAACAACATTTTGAAAGTACAACAAGAGAACAAAAGAACGTACGACAAATCGAGGACGCCGGAACAGGTATATGGCCTAAATGAACTAGTCGCCATTAAGCGCACCCAGTTTGGTACGGCGTTGAAGCTAAAGCCCAAATACCTAGGACCATACAAAATCATGCGTGTCAATCCTCATGGCAGATACGAAGTGCAGAAAGTTGGCCAGCACGAGGGTCCAGGAACAACCGTCACTGTGGCCGAATACATGAAAAGGTGGAACAATTAGCCTCTTCGTTCGGGGCGAACGAAACGTCAGGACAGCCGAATGTGGGATTGGAGTCAAACGCGACGTACAAATACATAGACGAACGAACTACATAGCTGACAACCTGACGACACGCATTTACTCAGCACACACACGCGAAACCTTTCCCCATCTCTTCTTTCCAATATCTTCCCAGTCCACTCGCACATAATGCACATTGTAAAATGCCATAGAGTCAGTCAGTCATTAAACTACCCCCGACCTATTGAGATCTATTTGTTAAAGGCAACCAAGCCGAATTTATAATTTAAAGGCAACCAAGCCGAATTTATAATTTAAAGGCAACCAAGCCGAATTAAATAATAGTAATAAGGCAATAAATAAAGTGAAGTTATAACGTTTAATTGTGTTTTGTGTTTGACTTAATGAGCCAGTACTACATGTATATGTTTTGAAATAAACAAAAAATTATAAAATTACAGATGAGTGGCAAAAAAAATAAAAGACTAAGGGAACAGAACTGGTAGGAGGCAGAGAAAGAAATGCTGCGCGAATTGGTCCGAAGGAATCTTAAAGTCGTGGACGATAAAAAAAAAAAACGATATTAAGATGATTGCAGAAAAAAAGCAGCATGAAAAGACATCCAAATAAACGTGCAAAAAGCTGGGTATATCAGGGGAACTCCGAAGCTAAGAGAGCAGCTAAGGAGTCTACGCCTAGGCAAGACGATTTAGTTTTTTGCCTACGCTACGTAGTACACTATTATTATTATTGTAAAACTGAAAAGAAATCTCCATATCCAATTACACCCAAAATATAATTTTTTTTTTTCGTTCACAAATTACTGACGTTTAACTTATACACAGGTTCTGTCGTGATTAATTTTAGACTCGAGTTTTTCATTTAGACACGGGTATAAATTTTCTATGAATAACATAAACTCCGGATTAGCTTAGCAATAACATAATAAGAACTTATCAAACATCTATGAATATGCGCCAATGTAGATCTAAGAGCCAATGCTTAACACATTTTTCGAACCTTCCAGAAATAATTAGAGCTCTTGAGGACTGCGGGAGATAATTAAATGGGCGGCACGATGAAACCAAATAAAAGTAGACCGGGATAGTGTAGTGATACTATCCACCCTGTTAATAATTTATATTTTGTTTATCGAATGAATTTAACTGAGTAAAGCCTCTTATTCCCAGAACAAAAATCGTTGCGAGAAAAAAAATCGTTGCGAAACAAAAATCGTAGCTTGTGGTGCGAGATTTTGAGGGTAAATTCCTAGAATTTCAAATTTCGCAACGAGATTTTTGACGTACGAGTTTTGATATTTTTCTTCGTCTTTGAGAACTTTTTTTTTTGTTATTTTCCTCTTCACTCATATTGAATTAAAAGTATTTTGAACAACAAATTTAAATTTTTTAAAAGAGGAAATGACGTTTAAAGGCGCGAAAATGTATAGTTTCCCTTTTTGCTACTCACAATTAATACAATTGTTTCCTCTTTCATTGAAAACAGTGTCAAAAAATCGCATCGAAAAATAAATCGTTGCGAGAAAGAATGGTGAAGGTGCGAGAATTTTGACAGTTTACGCTACGATTATTTTTCTCGCAACGATTATTGTTCTAAGAATAAGGGGCTTAAGCAGAATGATTTCAAAATAACTGCAGTATTGTACTAGTAATAAGTTTAGTAAAGATAAGATAAAAGATTCTCATATCGAGCGGCGAGTTTCACTCTGTCAATATCGGCGCACTCCTAGTGGGTAACCACACTTATTATTTCGGCTTAGAGGAGCCACAAGTCCTCTGCCAGTAGGGACCATTAGCTATCATCCATTACAATAGGCACTAAATTCGAAAAGTTTCCTCGTAGATTATAGTTAGAAATTATTCTGTAGTTACGATTACCCGATCTCATAAAGAAACTTTTCAACACTCAAATCACGAAACAACGGATAAATGGGATGTCGACGGTACTTTCGGCATATAATTCTTAAGACTTCTTTTGGAGAGTTAAAAGTGGTTTAATTTAATTTCAATAAGTTCCACCCAACACGGGACACCATATTGGAGCTTAGAATGTAAAATTCCATAAGATAGTTCTAAGCAGTTTGTAAGAACAAACATTTTTTAGGTAAAAGAGATCATCGAGAGTATAAAGAAAATATTTCCTCAGGGGCTCTGTATGATTAGCAAGGCTCATCCTGGAATCAATAGTTAGTCTCAAATACCATTCATCAGCGATTTTGATAGAATGCTAAGAATCTTGCCACATAAAATGTCTTGTGGTGACGTGTAGTTGAATGCGATTTTTAAACCGATATTTGTAATTTTCGAAAAAAAAAACTATTGGATCATCACATCACTGCATTGACATATGAACTGCAAAGAAGCGAAATATTAATGCATGACAATCCCCGATTTCAGTTTTACCATGCACACTTGGCAGCTGTCAAAGTTTTCATGTCCAGATATACAGTAGCGTGCAAAGAAAGTGCAACACGAAAAAAAACTACATATCTCTCCGTTTCTTCCTTTTTTGTCAATGAAAAATATCAATAAAATAAAAACATATTAAAACTTTGTAGCGCCTTCTTTATTTTTTATAGCCTCCTGAATTCGCCTAGGCATTGAATCCACTAAATTTGAAGATGTTCAGTGGATTTTCCCTTATCCCGATCTTCTTCAATGACTTCGAGGTAGGCATTTTGCTGCTTATTTTCAATGCCATAATGTGACAGAGATTTTCGATGCGGTTGAGGTGCGGTTAATTGCCTGGCCTGTCTAGTGAATTCATGATCATGAATTCTTTAATCTGTGAAAAGAATAAATTTTATTTTTTTTTTTGTTGAGTAGAATTACTAAGGGATTAAAATAGAAATAAAAAAGAAAATAGCTTACCATTTTGGAACAATGGCACGGAGCAGAGCCGTCTTGAAAAATCACATCGATGGCCTCTGAGTTGACTTGCTGCAACCAACCTCTTTATTTATTTTGGTACTAGTCAACTCTGCCAATTCAAAAAGTGCAAATATTTGATTTGTTTGATTGTCCGTCAGTTGCTTGTAATTTGGCATTTTTTCACAATTTATTAATTTTCACACCAACGCTGATCACTTCAAAAACTAAAATGATCCTAAACGACTTTTAGCACACTCATATACCCAAAAAGGACGAATGGCATTAAAAAAAAATACTGCTACCTTAAAGTAATTAACGATTATTCTGTAAAAATGGGCGTTGTAATTTCTATGCTCGCTACTGTAGCTCAGCACCATCTTCCTCATTTAAGCCCAACTCCATCACCAAAATAAAAACCTTCCCAATGGTTGATTCACAACTACAAAATGAGCCCCGAAAACGTCGAAAAGAGCTGAAGTTTGACTTTCAAATTAACTTTCGCTTTACGATGCCTATGCAGTTTTGTTCGTCGCAGCGAAGACATAAATAAAATGTTTTTAAAAACAAAGTAAACTGTTAAGAAGTTCATTTCTGAAGCCTTTTGCCCGGTTTTATTTTGCCGTTTTGTCCGTAGAGATCTTTGGTTCCTTCAAAGAAGCACCATTCGCTATTAGAGTTCCGAAATATATTTCAACTGCGTTGTGCACCTAACCTACAAGAAGTCAAAATTACATTCAAATTCAAAATGGCAATTCGGAACATACATACATCTATAAATCTTTCCAAATTTGACACTTTTTGACAGGATTCAGTGTCGATCCAGTCCGGCATGTGAATGCCTCGGCGAATTTCTCCGAGTTTGCCACCGCATTGTTTACTCGATCTTTGTGCGAAGAGTGATGGACTAGTTTGCTAGTAGACGCTTCTGAACGGCACCAAACCTGTGCAAAACTAATGAAGAACAGTTGATCGCCACTGATGGATGAATCCGCAACCGGATGATCTGCACGTAACGTTTCGTAAGCACCGTATGCTAACCGTAAGCCTTCATTATCTGCAATGTCTTCGTTTAGGGCGGCAACCCTTGATCCGCTGTATTGGTCGATAAAACAATTGGCCCGTAAGCCAAACTGGATTATCGCCTTCGGATTTGGTTCTGGTATAACGTTGCCCGTTCTGTCATAATTCTGACCATCATAGTCGAAGGCATGCACAAGTTCATGCGCAATGATTGTGCCCAGGGAGCCCATGACCTGTGCAACATTCAAGTCTTCCCTGTATAATGGCGGCTGAAGGATGCCGATGGGAATCTCCAGAGTGTTCGTGGTGAGCCTGTAGTAAGCATTCACGTTGAGAGGTTTTAAATTGCCGTTAGCTACTTCTGACGCTTGTGTCAGCAAGTTGAATTCATTTTTGGACGCCAGTTTATCCAGCAACATGCGAGACTTTTGGTAGCTCTCTCGATCTATTTGAATCTCAGGTTGAGTAAGTAGTTCTGTGTCAGGATAGCCGATGAGAATTTTCATCGCTTTCAGCTTATTCCTCATTTCATCCCTGGTCTTGTCATCGTACCAGTTGGTGTTGTTGATCTGCTGCTGGAATTCCTCGCGGATGTCATTGAAAACCTTCTCCACCTTGGACGGAGTGAAACTCTTGCGTAAGGTAAGAAAATCCCTGGACACCACCAGGGGCAACTTTGCATTGACCTCATCCATGCAGCTTATCCCGTTTGGGGGATCCATTTTCACTTGATAGTGACGCAAGAATCTGGTGAGCTGAGCAAGTGCTATTGTCTCAGTCGTAGTCTCGGCAAGCAGCGTCTCCAGTTTTTTAAACACTTCCACCTGGACTACGACTAGCTGTGAACGTTGAGCCGGCTCTCCAAGCAGGGTTTCAAAGAAGACTCTCCAATTTATGCCCGGCAGCTGTCCAATGAGTCTATCCACTGGAATTGGATCGATAAGCACATCTTCTACATCCCGATTCAACTTGTCCAATTCCACTTCAAAGTCGACAACTTGCTGAGCAATCACATTAGCCTTCCTAACACGAACACCAAAACCGAGCAGAATATACTTAACGTAAGTCTTGTACATAAATGCCGCATCTCCATCTGCAGGACCATCGAAAAGCTTCTTCGGTGAGGTCAAGTAGATAACGTATTGCCCGGATTCCTTCCAATTGCGCTGTATGGAGAGTTGAAATAGCGTGTTGACTTGATGACGTCTTAAATGCGCCGCCACATGCAGCCAGTCTAAGGAGGATGGTTTGAAAGTGTCGTTCAGGTATGGCCATTCGGAAATTCCCACAAGTGCTCCTAAATATGTATGAAGGATTTCTTCCTCCGACTGGTATTTGCTACTTGTGCAGAGCTGGTAGAATTTCCCTGCAGGATTATCAGAATGACCTCTCCTCCGCAAAGATGTAAAGTACTGCTTCATGGTGAAGCGATTCTCCAGCTTTTGATCGGTAATCACATCCACGGCGTCGATATTGTTCGGTGTCCATTTGCCGCAAGCATACTGATAGAAGTCTTCACATGGACTCACTCTGTTGTCGAGGAACTGCCTAAAGCCTCTGGCGTCTTGACCCCATGCTCCGGCAGACAGTAGTGTTAGTAGAATAAGCCCAGTTTCAGTGAAATTCATTTTACTTACAGATTTTCAGAGCTTCAAATGAATTTTATTTCTTAAAACGAATCTATTCGGTGTTTGTCTTGTGGCGAGCTCTAAATACAAACTGATAACGAAATGATACTCTGTTCGCTAGGGAGGTCGACTGAAATCTTGGTTCATACATTTTGCGCTAAACTGCGATAACTCGAAGATGTGTGGTTCTGAGAATCAAACAATCATAATTCCAATGAATTATATGAGCACACAAGTTTTAATTGAAATTGACAGACTTATAGTGTGCGTAAAATTTAGTTCTCAGATTGACCGTCTTCTAGCGAAGGTTGGCCGGAAAAAGTACATTTCATTTCACAGTTGGCATGCATTGGTCAGTTTCCGTACTTTTTGATTACCAATATGCGTACAAGTCAAATGTCATTTGGTAAAGAGTGACCATTGATTTATAGCAGGATCCAGGATGTAAAAATCGTTATGGAATCATCTCTGTATTGGTCTGTCTGTCGCAGGCGTTTTTTTCGGAGACTATTTGAGTTAGTGAGTTAGTTTTGGGGGTTTATATGGGAATTTAACATGGAAGTTAATTGCGCGCATGCAATAACTAACTGAGTAGTTCACCTAAGTCGCTAGCGATTTTATTGCACTGCAAGTGAAAAGTGATATGAACTGTTGCGTGAGTTTTCTCAACGGCAGCTGCTCTCCTAACTATTGGCTCAGTGTCAAATCGCCCAAAACCAAATCGCCCAAAATGCAAAAAATCAAAAAAATACCAAATTACCCAAAAAAAAAGTTGGGCGATTAGACATTTTTATATTTTGGGCGATTTGGCATAATTTCAAAATATCCAAAAAAGTGATTTTGGGACATTTTGTGTTTCGGCTTTTTTTGGACGATTTAACACTATGACAGATTGACCAAAAAATAAAAATGTCTAATCACCCAAAGAAGAAATCGCATTGTAGCCTTCAATATCCGATATTGTCCTGGTCGACTTTTTAAAAACGGAGAAATGTAATGGCCGATCTGAAGTATGTAATGAAAAAAAAAACAGCTTTAATCCGATTGAAGAAATGGATATGTTAAAACAAAAGGTGAGGCTCTATTTACAATATAGGGGGAAACAAACGAGCGGGAGAGTGGGGGACGCAACGTCGCGTAGGCCGAGCCGGTCCGCGTGACTTATGTATGTCGTGGTGACCGAAAATAAAAAAAAACTTTAAATACTTTTGGTCGGCCACGGGCCGTTAATATTTTATTATATTAAATTGATGTATACAAATACTTCGATCTAAAGTAATCCGCCGTCCTTAGCGTCGCTGCAATTACTCTTTGATCATAAACGTATAACTAAGCCCCGCTTGTTCGTCGCTGTGTTGTATTTATAATCGTTGATTGCTGATGTTGCAGTCTGGTCATTGGGTCGATCCAGTTCAATGGCTTCGATGTTCTTTGCTGATGTTGCATATGTTGGTTGACTGTTGGTTTTTGCGTAGACTGCTGATGTTGCATATGTTGGTTGTTGCTTAGTGGCTATATCATATGTTACTCCTCCTCGGTTTGAGTCAAAATTCTCCTGAATTTTATAATTTAATTGTTTGTTGTATATTTTATTGCAAAAGTAGGTTAAGCCTATTGTTGAACAAATAATCATTATAATCATGCTTAAGTTTATAACATATGATATATTTTTATGAACTTTCAATTCTTTTATTTCTTTAACATTTTCAAAATTATTAAAAATAATGTCATCAAAAGTGATAGCTTTTTCAAATGAAGTTTTAAGATTGTTTTCGGGGTAAAAATATTTTTCTTGAACAATTTTTTGATTATTATAAAAAACTTCTTTTAACAAGTGTATTTGACAATTAAAAAAATTAATGAGATAATTATTATTTAATACAATTTTTCTGTTGTCACAATTGTGTTTTAATTCTTCCTTATATGCATTTTTAATAATTATAGTTTCATCATCTATTATTTGGATTTGAGTTTCATTGTTATATCTTAATTTACAATTCTTATTTATAACACAATGTTTGCTTGGTTTTAATTCCTGTCATTTTGGTATACATATGTATTATTATTTATTTCTATAATATATTCATTTTCATAATCTATTTCAAAATGTTTATTATTAGGTACTGGTATGATTAATTTTTGTTCTACTGAGACATAATTTCTTGGAACTTTAATGGCAATTATAATGAATTTATTTTTGTATTCCAGAATACCCATTTTAATTAATTTAAGTTTATGCAAATCAATTTCATAATCATTTAATTCTTCTAATGTTAATATACTGGGGTGCATAATGTTGTGTTTTGCTGATACAATATTATCTTGAATTTCATTTATTTTACTTTCTATGAATCTTAACTTGGTAATTTGGTCTAAAAATAATTGTTGTTGTACAATTTTTGAAATGGAATTTTCTATTTGATTATATGTATTTAGTATAGTTTTTCTATCAGCTAAAATTATTGTTTTTAGTGTTTCTATTGACTCATTGAAATGTTTATTAATTTTAATTTGGTGATTTATTGTTTCTATTGCATTGTGACTATTTTCTCCTGCTATCTTTAAATAATTCCAGATATCGTCTCTATCTTTATTATCCATGGTTCCGAAGAGCCATCTTTCTACGTTTCCTACCATATTTACTAATCCCCTTCTTGATCTTCTTTGTTCTTTAGGTGTAATTGATTTAATTTTTGCTACTAGTGTTTCTATTTCCTTAATTATCAAATTTTTATTTTCAATGTTCAAATGTTTTATATTAGTTCGTATGATTGAGACTGTATTAAGTATTTCTTCTGGGTTTATTATGTGTAAAATAGTGTTTGTTTGGTTAGTAATTTCTAAATCTTTAATTTTTATTTTTAAGAACCCTGTTTGTTCATTGATTACTGTTGTTTGGAGTGTTCCGTGTATTGTCGTTGTTAATAGTGTTATGAAGAGAAGTGTTGCCTTGATGTTGTTTATACTTCTTAGAATTGATCCTTGGTCCTTCGTTGGTCTAAAGTGTATCTTCAATTTTTGTTTACACTCTTCCCACGTTGTTGGAGTCTCTGCCGCCAGGTAATTTTTCGCTGGTCCCGCTATCTTTTCATTGTAGATTATGTTGAATACTTGTTGGGTGTATTCTTCTTCGTATTCCCCCAGGATTTGTTCCACTGTTGCGATGAAGGAGGGCAATGTGCCTTGTTCTCCCGTAAATGCTTGTACATATTTGATTTGTTTTTCAACAATCGTCCTCAAGTTTTGAGCTCCGTTTTGTCTGTTTAGGATTTCCGTCAGTGTCATTAAACACTGCTCGATTGTAGGTTGTGCCATGGTTAACACTTATTGGTTTGTTTCTACACACCGCGTTAAATTTTGCTTCACAGTGCTACGGTACTACTTTTCAATGTTAACTAATTTTTGTGTTTTTGTATGAATATTAGCTTCTTTTAAGTCACTTTATTATAATCACACTTTAACTAATTTTGTGCTTTTGTATGAATATTAGCTTCTTAATAGTCACTTTATTATAATCACACTTTAACTAATTTTGTGCTTTTGTATCACTATCCTCAATTTCGTCGGAATAGAGGACTACCGACTGCGCCACTTATGTATGTCGTGGTGACCGAAAATAAAAAAAAACTTTAAATACTTTTGGTCGGCCACGGGCCGTTAATATTTTATTATATTAAATTGATGTATACAAATACTTCGATCTAAAGTAATCCGCCGTCCTTAGCGTCGCTGCAATTACTCTTTGATCATAAACGTATAACTAAGCCCCGCTTGTTCGTCGCTGTGTTGTATTTATAATCGTTGATTGCTGATGTTGCAGTCTGGTCATTGGGTCGATCCAGTTCAATGGCTTCGATGTTCTTTGCTGATGTTGCATATGTTGGTTGACTGTTGGTTTTTGCGTAGACTGCTGATGTTGCATATGTTGGTTGTTGCTTAGTGGCTATATCATATGTTACTCGTGCGAAGCGCGGCGTGAAACACGGCGCGAACCACGACTGGAAACGGTAACCGCGCCGCTTCACGCGCTAATATACGTTTATTATACTTCATTTCAAAATCATAATATAATCATAATCATAAGATGTGGATGTAGTCCGAAAAGCCAAAACACGTCGACTACACTGGCTCGGCCACATCGAGCAAATGGACAACAATGCTCCAGCAAAGAGGATCAACGAATCACAGCCTCCAGGTTCGAGACGACAAGGAAGACCGAACCTCCGGTTTAAGGACCAAGCTACCGCGGATGCCAGTGCGCTTGGTCTAGACGACTGGAAGCAGCGTGCCCAGGATCGAAGAGAGTGGAAGGCTGCCGTGTCTCAGGTAGAGACTCTTCACGGGTCGGAAGCAGGGTTACCTTTGGGACCTTTTGGAGTCAAATTGACCATTTTTTGATGGCACGGATCCCAGGACCCGACTTTTTGAAAATCATCGAAATTGGACCCTTTTCGGCACCTTTCTTTAAATTGAGAAACAATTGACATATTCAGCCGAAATTTCTTCAATTCTTTTAGTAGACAAACTCACCGACAGCAGTCACACTTTTGCATTAACCATATTTCTATCTATGTATTTTTTTTGCCGACGTCAAAATGTAAATTTCCCCTGTAAACAGACACATTCAAATAGTTGGTGCGTTTCGTTTGTCATACTTCTACTATTGTTAATATAAAAAAAAGGCTATCCGCATTAAATGTTCGAAAGATGAAGAGTTAGAAGAGTGGGTCCCTAACTCGAATTTAATTCAGAAGTTTAGGGCTTTCATTTCTAATAATTAGGTTTTCCAAATCATAACTTTTTGTCAAAATACTTTTTTTGTTTTTTTTTTGTTTATTTTACTTTGTTTTTAAATGAATTACTTATTTTTAAATGAACTGATTTTTTTGTTTTGTTTAAGAGTTTTTATGAGCTTTATATATAAGCAGCTGGACAAAAATACTTATTAGTCTTATTCTTTAATTTAATATGGGACCCCTTTTTTCGCCAGTGACCCCTTTTTGGACCCCTTTCGGAAAATTTTAGAGGTAACCCTGGTCGGGAGCCCGTTAAGTAAGTAAGTAATCATTATATAAAGAAAAAAACAAATTCTGCTATGACCGTTACTGTAGTTGTTACAAGTCGCTTTGAACGCATTTTTAAGTCCAATTTAACGAAAATGTTGAATTAGTGATATTTCTGGGCAATTTGAAATTATGCTAAATAGCCCAAAAATTAAAAATGTTAAATCGGGATCGATCGGGCGATCGGAAGCATGAGTTCTGACAAAACGCCCACACTTTCTTGGACGTGGTGATTTCAGACAAACCTTACCAGTTAGTCCACGATTAATGCTTACATCAAAGCCTAATATCTTCGGCGTTTACATAATGTTACTTTAACTATGAACATTAAGTACAACTCTTAGATATAAGAAACTAGAAAGTACAATTATTTGATGCACATAAAATACATATTATGCACATATGGGTGTAGATGTGTTTGTTCACAGGTATACAACATTTCCATCAATTTTTTATGCAATCGTTTCGTCTATAGCGAACAACCACTAGGTTCAGATTATAATGTATTGACTTCAGAATTCTTTAGAATCTTAATTTAAATAATATCGCTTCCTACTATGTACTTCCTTTCTATCATACTACAATCAAACAACGCGACTGATTTAAAGCACGAGCAACGCCGGGTAGGCAACAGCTAGTACACAATATTTAGGTGCTTATTGAAAAACCTCTTACCATCAGTCACGCTTCGGACCGCTCAATACGTTATCGTACTCGCCTAGAAGGCTAAAATCTTGTCTAAGAGGCTACCAGCAATATTTGGAAATATCATTTGTCCGTTATATTTACAATGCAAGAACAAGAACGATGGAATTAAGGAAAGGCGGGAACTCATGCGTCTTTTGTATTATGACTCTTCCCAAAACCACACGACCGATAAATGGGACTAATCCATCAAGGTTTGATATCGACTATTAAGCCAACAACAGTGTACTGTGTGTCCTGATAAGAGACTTAAAGCGAAATTTGAAAACATGACCTTTGAGAGAAATAATTGTTTATCGAAACCATGATGTCTGGTTCCATATCCAATTAGGCTACATTTGTTATCAGTCAACACGTAAGTTTTACAGCTTTTATATCTAAACACTGACCTCTGCCCTTCAAAAAGTGTTTTTTATTTTTGATGACAGAGTATGACTAAACTGCGACTGGTAACACAGTATCTACTACCAAATGTGCCAACGCACAAGTTTATGATGCTTTATCTCGATTTGTAACCTTTGTAGCATTTGCTTCAGGATAAGCAATCCACTATCTTGTGGGTTAAAAGGGCAGACGTACATATGTCAGACATAATAACGTCAACAAAGTACGCAGGCTATTTTGACAGAGCTGCTTCCTTCAAAAACTCTTGTAAAGATATCAAGAATTCGAAGAAAGAATCGAAACCATCAACGGAGGGCTTTATGTAGTCGGTCTTCATTTCCCACCATCCCAGTTTGCCCTCAACCTCACACAACTTGTGTGGTACCTTAAGTATCAAGTAAATTACTTTCGAAACTCCCGAAAGATACTTAAAATCAAATGAGCCATTGAAGAGATGTTATGGCCTCAAAGTGTCAAACACTCTCCCCCATCGGCATAAAAACTACGTCTCCCAGAACAGCAATTCCATAAATTGTTGTATAACAAAGCGTCAACTGAAATTGATTCGACATTGATGTGCGCTGGGCGGGCGTTCACCACTTTATCGATTTCGATATTCGATGTCGAAAGTGAAACGTCATTTCTAGACGACCGACGACGCGCACTTCATTCTTATTGAACACATCCACCACATCAACGGTAATGAAAGTAATTAATTATGATTTTGCGTTTAATTCCTTCACCAGCTGACGGACAAGATCATCCGATTACACAGCATTGAGATGCGTCTATTTATGGTGCGTTCCGAAAATCGACTCGAATTCCCGATGGACCCAACCTTAGGAAAAACAAAAAAACTCTCCAATTTCCCCACACGCAGTTCGTCATGGCGAACGTCTTCCTGTCTGTCGGCATGTTTGGCAGAACTGATGCACACCGCTGTTGATTACATTTCTTCTTCTTTTTTTTTAATATCTTGTGCGGATAGAATAGATACTTCCGCTTGGCTATGGGATGAGAATTTATTACCTTGTGACTTACGGAAGCAGTTTAACATTTCCTGTACTAATCACGATTTAGATGGGTCATCGTTGATAGATCTGCTCGGAGAGCATCCTTTACGAGGAGAGTGATAGGGAGAGAGTAGATTAAATTAACTTAATTAAATCAACTTCAAAGGAGTAATGTTTATGAGTTTGATAATTGAGTGGGGATGAGAATTTAGTTCGCCTACACCGGTGGTCTGTGGCAGAAGCCGGATACAAGGCACGAGACCTGTCAGGGGTCTTGTATCCTTAAATTTTACTGGCTCATTTGAAAGCCGATTTCCTTGCCTCGGGTGATAGCTGGCAGTAGACAGTTAACTATTCCATTCATTGACTACTACTGAATTCAGCCGCAAGTCTCCTAATAGAGTTGCAAGACTTACTATATGCCATTTCTGTAAGCTACCAAAAAATGGGACCAGATCGATCTGTCGGTTTCTCGAAAAAAAAAACTTCGAATTCGATTATGTATGCGTAACGTTTTTGCTACTATATGTACTCCAGTCTACTAGCGTAGTTTAAATAAAGTGTTACCAATTTAAAATACTGCAGTTCCTTCATTACTAAAATTTTGGATTTCATACATTCAGCCATGTTAAAAATATGGGAGTTGAAATTAGTTCGTAGCGTATTACCAAAAATGGCGTCAATGGTAGTACAATCTTCTAAATCCATAAAACAGCTATCATAAGGCGCCAGTTTCAGTATAGGGTAAGGTCGGGAGGAATTGACATCAGTACTTTTTTGAAAAACTAAGACCTTGGCAGAACTTTAAATGATAAGCAAACAAAGTTAATAACGATTGGTTTGAGTGATAAACAAACAATCACTGTCATCTAGGAGATGAGCGAAGTGGACTTCTTTTTTATTTTTCTGCCCATTTCATCTTACTTTTATGGTAAGCAATCCAACTGCAATATTTTACTTATGTAGCTTTTGACATTGAAAGTGCAGTGAAGTGCACCTTCATTCATTTTAAATTCATTAATAAACAATAGTTTATCCTGAGCACCATTTCAATAGTTTTTTTTTATCATTAATGCTTTTATATTGCTGAAATAAAATTGTAACTTTATGTAAATTTTGAAAATTTAAAATTATATTTGGATTTTAAGATATTTCCAAATGATCGTTAACGTGTCAAAACCTCCCGACCTTACCCTATATGTCATTTGGTTGGAGCGTTAATAACAAAACTTTGAACAAATGTCGAACTTTGTTGCGGATAAATTATTTTTGCAGGAGTCTTGCTTCATTGCTTCAAGTGCTGCAAAACATGCTCGTATTTTAGTTGAAATTATGGTGACCATGCTCTAGCTAAGCAAACGTGTCGGAAGTAGTTTGCACGTTTTGAAAGTGGTGATTTGGACTTGGAAAACAAGGAACGACCTTGACAGCTGAAAATGTTCGAAGATGAAGAATGGGAGGAATGGCATCGAATTATCACTGGCTATTAAAATGGATCCATTTTGATAATCGTAAGTGAAGAAGGCCATGGGTTAAGCCCGGCCAACCATCAACATCATCGTCAAAGCCAAATATCCATGGATCCAAGCTGATGCTCTGTTTTTGGTGTGATCAGAAGGGTGTGATCTATACTATGAGTTGCTCAAACCGAATGAAACTATCACTGCAGATCACTACCGACTCTCTTGGAACCATTTTGAGAGTTTGATACATTTCCATATTTTATTGACGTCCGTTGAGGAAATATCTTGTAGAATTCCTTTGTCTTAAAGAGGAAAGTGCTGAGGGGATTCCTCCTCTTCCTCATCCATGCAGCTGTGACAGAAGTCATTGGCAAGGATTCCCAATTTGATGGGGTATCTGTCTATTGCCAGTGACCTTTCAGTACCTGAACTAGGGTGCCGATATGTGCCCCGCTGCTTTGCGCTGATTTAGCTAGCGTGACTGCATGTATCAAGGTTAGAGCATCTTTCATTAGTCTGTTGCAGTGCTTGTGTGAAGATGTTGTGCCTTATCGTTTCCATTGATACATACATAGGGATCACTTTTTGTGGTATAATTTATTTCCAGCTTTGTACTGTACCTTTCCTGGCTAGTTCGTCTACTTCACAGTTACCTGGTTTGTTACTAAGACCAGAAACCCAGCTCAAGGTGAGCATGAATCTGCTTGACATCTCGTTTAGAGATGCCCGACAGTACCTCAACAATTTTGATCTTATAATTGGTGATTTGAATGCCTTAATAGCTGCTTGGCTATCGGTGTTAATGGCAATGTCGCGATTCAGGGGCTGGAAGACACCACAGTGGTTCGGAAGTCTTACAGACAAGTTCAGGATGAACTGGCCCAATTGGAGCTAACGCCCTCGCAGTTATCACAACGTAACGTAAAACCGCTAGACCTAAAACTGTATTTTGATTTGGACATTATTTCGCGCCCTTAATTTTTAATTTTTCTCGTAGCTACGCGTCACGTAATGGAAGAGGTGGTGACAAATGCATACATGAAGATTCAAAGATATTTCCCTTTTCCACAAGATTTGAAAAAAAAAAACGCCACACATAATTTCCTAATCCAACGGAAGTGTTTTTTAACGCTTAACCACAATTTAATTTTTCCGGAATCAATTAGAAATACCAAAAAAAAAAAATGTAACATCAAAAGGATTTACTCCAGATTTACGCCCGTCAGAGTACCGGAAATTGTTGGTCTCACGTAAATGAGCTTATTACGGGATTCTAATGCCAACAAAAATTAACAAGTTCATCTCAGGCAGCTACATTTTCCGGTCGTGGCCACCACTTGGCCTTGTTTATTTCCCTGGAAATCACTTTTCTTCTTCTATTCCCGCCGAAAATAAATCTCTCGTTTGCAGTAATAAATCAACGTTTCCCACGATGACGTCCCCGGCGCTGCGCTGTACGTAATTACAGTTGTTATGTTCATCTCTTCTACACACCTATGATTGTGTCACACTGGATGTGGATAGGAACATCCTCTCCACCCACAGGGGTGCTAGTGCACATGCCATTCAGGAACAAAAAAAAAAACAAACAAACCAGAAACCACCGAAACGAACTTGTATCGGGTAGCCGGGACAATGCACCGAACAACGAGCACCGACCCCGTGGGATCATTATCATCTTGTTGGCAGCGTATTATTGTGACGGTTCCCCCCGTTGCATCCTGATGTTATTTAAGATACATCTATGTCACAATTTTATAGTTTTAATTTACAGGCGCAGCGAGAGAGACAAAAAGAAGACAGAGATGCTATTCTTAGCTGCAGCGGGGTGGACTCACTGCTGCGCGATGTGGAACACTTCATCTAGGTGCCAGGTTCACCTCTGGCAAACATTAGTTTTGAAATGTTCTCATCAAAATTGAAACAAAAAAATACTAAAAACAAAATAAAAATGGAGGAACTCTTCCTCTAATGAAGGGAAGCAAAACCTGTGGGTTGCAGTTAGTGGAATGTGAGCGAGGAGTGATGTGCTGTCGCAGCGGTATTTTTGGGTGCAATCCCTTACCAAGTGACAAATCATCCGTAGAAGGCATAGGTTTGTATAATAAATTCTCATCGTAATGATGATAGCCTGTCAATCAGCGGGTAAGGAGTACAAGTATCATCATGGTTTCGATGGTAATGTTCAGTGGTATAAGGTGCGAAGTAACAAAGGGACAGCGATACACGTCTTGCTTCCCAAGTTAGGGGAAGTTCCGCTGGTCTTTTTCTACGGTATAGTGTGGCATATACTATATTATTTTTGAAATCATAATCTAACGCCATTTTGTTATTGGTTTTCAAATGTCAAACCTTAGTTTATTTAAAGAGCTGAACATGTAATTCCTTGCTCGTAGATTAAGATGCAAAGAGAGAGATTAAATCGTCGTTCGACCCTGACTCCATAAAGGAAGACTTTATACGTATGTTTCCAGTGTCTACCTATAGTACAGGTATCTTCATTGAGCGTATCTTAACTTTCAAATTTAATAAAAAGTGTTGCGTGTCAGATACCTTTCATACTATTCCAATGGCCTCCGCGGCTTCGTTTACAGGACTCGATCCGAGAAGTCCAATTATGTATGACCCTGTTGCATAAGTCGGGCTAGATCTAACCAATGCATGGTTTGAATGATGTTGTCCTCCAGTTGTCCTCCAATTGTTTCTGGTTTGTTGCCATTAACCAGCAACTTAACGTAGCCTCAGAGTCTAAGGGCGTTAAATCGCACGATCTTGGCGGTCACTCCACATCGCCTCTTCTGGAAACAACCCGTTCTGGGAATTTTTTTTTGCAACAACTCCCATGTAACGTTCGATGGATGGCACACTACGCCGTCTTGTTGGAGCCACAATACATGTCGTCCTGGTGCATTTCATTAAATTGAGCAACACAAAATCAGCTATCATGACCCGATACCGTTCGCCATTGACAGTCACCGTCTGGCCATTCTCGTTTCGTCCAATGACGCCGCCTCGGCTCTGCTATAACAACAAAAAATGTCATCTCGTCGGAAATCAAACGAAGGATTACTCTTGCCAACCGCTGTGTCTTTGGGCTAAGAAGGCAATTGAGTAGTAAAGTCCTTTCTCGATCGACTAAGGAGACTCTATGTAAGACCCTTATCATCCCAGTCTTACTATATGGAGCTGAAGCATGGACTTTATCGAAAGCGGATGAAGATATCCTTGGTCGCTTTGAGAGAAAAATCCTTCGTAGGATATTCGGTCCCGTTTGCGTTGACGGGTTTTGGAGGAGAAGATTCAACGACGAACTGTACGAGCTATACAGCGACATCAGCCTGGTCAAAAAACTGCACATTGTGCGTTTAAGATGGCTAGGACATGTAAAGCGTATGGACATCAACGTCTGGCAGACATTCAAAGAGTATCATGTTGAGCTTCTCAACTCGCTGTTCCGAGTCGGCAAAAAACTGTTGGTCCCTTTCATTCGTTCGAAAATCTAGCAAGCACACACATTTACACAAATGGTTGCGAGAAAGAGGCCCTGGTTCATCCCGAACTGTTGTCCCACCCACCTAAGGAAAGAAAGAAACATTTTGTATGGGAAATTAGGAATTGGTTCGCAAAAATGTGTCCATTTAAGGGAACTGTCTGCAAGTACAGCTTTCACTGTAACTGTACATATTCTTTGATTTCGTACTGATGCCGCAATATGGGGGTGAACTAGGTATCTCGGTTGTAGGGAGTGTCCCCTTTTCTTGCGATTTCATCTGCAAATTAGTTTCCTTCTACACCAGAGTGGATTAAGCACAGAGCGACATCCTTCGATAATTTCTACAATTCTGCAATTTCCGACAATATACGATTCTAGAGCTTCGAGCGCGGCCCGGGTGTTGACGTAGATGGTGATATCCCTATCTGATATGAGCTTCATCACCAACATCAGCTTAGAGACGTGTTTAGCTCCGTTTCTCTTAATCAATTCCAGAACCCCAAGCTATTGTCGGCTTTCGACCCATCCGTGATGACTGCTTTACTTGTGAGGCAATTCAACAAATTCATGTGACAAATGCCTCCTTCAGCACAAGTAAATTGACAGTTGATGGTTGAGTTTGCACACTGCTTAAGAATTCCCCAATTTTGGAAAATATGCAAAAAAAAAAGAATCAAAATCATTGAAAAAGAAAAACTGTCCATGGCAATACATATATCTATCTATCCAACAAATACTCAGATACCCAACTCACCCTTAAGTTTCCTGCCTAACTGCACTCACTTTATTAGGTTCGACGGAAAGCTTGCGCAGAACTTCATTAACATCGTTGTTATCTTCTTCTATTTTAGTATTCCTGCCCAGTGGGCGATAGAACACCAGTTCAATCTCTGTGTGCCTTTTATATAACAGACACCCGCCACGGGTAAATAAATCAGTTGAGTTTTAAGTAGCCTTAGAATCGGTTAAGCATAATACAGTGTTTCCGAGACACCCTGAACAATATGTGTTTTCAAAATGTGATTACGAGCATAGTGATAGTTGTGCTCCTGCCTTTTATTGATGGAATCAAATTAAATTCCCCCGTGGATAAATACTTTTTAGTTGCACTCAAGGATTATGGCAGTTTTATTGACGCCCTACAAATAGCCAGATACAATCATTACAAGTTTGTGAAAAAAGTACGTACCAAGTTGAAAATAGAAACTCAAAACTATTATATTTGAGTGTATTAACATTTTAAATAAATTAATAAATAAAATTAAAAAGTTATACATAATGTATGTATGTAGGTAGAGAGTTTCCAATTATTTTTATAATCCTGAGGTGGAGGGAAAGTGTTGAATATCAGCAATTCACTAAACCCGATCTAAAATCTCAAGTTTTAAACAAAAGAACTGGCTGCTAAAGGCGGCCTTCAGAGGGCCACGCCAAT
This sequence comes from Brachyopa scutellaris, assembly GCA_949775065.1. Taxonomy (NCBI): domain Eukaryota; kingdom Metazoa; phylum Arthropoda; class Insecta; order Diptera; family Syrphidae; genus Brachyopa; species Brachyopa scutellaris. The sequence goes on along the minus strand of OX459114.1, from coordinate 86,781,662 downwards.
CTAAGTTGCCTACATCATTATTGTGATTCAATTTAATATTAACTAATGGCATTATCCGGTGTACTTTGCTTCACCACTTGAGAACAGTGTTTATGTCAAAAAATGTAATGCCTTTTTTTCGAGTGACTCTTGGTGCAGTGAACGATGTCATCTAGAAGCACGAATTGTATTTGCGAATGATGTTCAAGAAGTGCTTGGAATCGGATGTGTTACCTAAACGTATTTGAATGAATTTAAATCTCGTCTGTTTGATATACTCGCATGTACAGCATACAGCTGTGGACATATAAATAGCAGACTTTAAATTTTAAAGAAAATCCTTACTATAAAAAAAATATAACTGCAAAGACTTTGTTCCCTTTTGTCTTAAAATCTACTGCACGAAATTGAATCCGGTTTTCACAGTTGGATTGCAAAATATCAGGAATACAGGCTTAGGATATCTTTTATCGCTATCTGCTATCCAGAAGCTGAGATCTAAGCTGATATCTGGGCAGAGAGTATTTTGACGAATACCTTCTAGCTCCTAGCTTTAGAATGCCTTGGCCGATGGGAATGGAATTTCTTTTATTATAAAGTTTAACTTTGTACAAACAGTTTAAGATATAAATCATCTTCGTACGTTATACAGAAGTTGAACAATAAGCATTAAATTAAAATTAACATTCAATTAAAAATGACATACAATTCAAGAAAAGCTTAGATCGTTAGATTTTACCAACGACCAGTGGAAATAATTACGTGTGTGCGCCAAAAGCGGTTTTTTTTTCTTCTGTACCTGAGGTGTTCTTTTTTTTTTTTTTTTTTGTAACTGACGAGGAAATGAGGATATCTATACTGTTTGAACGCGCATCACGCAAAAACTAATGGACGGATTTGGATGAAACTTGACATAGTGATTGCTTATGTTCTTCATTTTTTCAACAACATTTTCAACATTTTTTATACTTTTTATACCCGAAAATGATATGGTTTTGACAAAATATTGAAAAAAATTGCATATCTGTAAGGAAAATTATAATTATTCAGCCCTAGCTCAATAATAGTTTACCGGATTGAAAAACAAAAACATAGGTGAATTTAGTAAATCCTCCACTGATTCATTTAAGGTATGAATCATCCTTCGGTGTCATCCTGAAGCTGAGCTATGCTCAAAATAGTTCATGAAATTTTTCCCATCTCCATCAGTGGAGACCGCAGCCAACAGCCGTGCAGCTGTGGGTGACGTCATAGTGTGTGAATTAAAAGTAATATTTGTGTGTTCCTCTTTTATTTGTTCGCGCATCGTTCATCCGATTGCGGTAAAACTTGGGGAATGTGCAAAAAAACAGTGTTGATGTGCGCACGCCGGGGAAGATTTCTTCTACATTGGGGGAAGATTTCTACTTCATTGCAATCCTATTTTTTTTTTATTTTTTTCCAAAAGCAAACGCATTAATCATGATCTCGAATAGAATCTACACTCGGTAGAGACAATACAGGCGAATCCCTCTACATATGTCGAATTTTCACGGGCGATCAAAATTAGTGCAAGTTAGATGGATTTTTGAGAAAATCGAGCTAGAACGATTAATCCTTTTTTTTGAAAACCCATTTATTCATAGTGGATGTTGAAATGAAAAACTTTCAAGGAATATTAATTAATAAAAGAATAATTTTTAATACAAAGTACCGTTCTATTAGAGTTTCCGATTTTCTGATATGTTAGAAAGTTAAAGAAAATTTTTTTAACACTTCAGCTTCGGAAAATCAGTTGGACCAACCAAATAAGCATTTAAATACGAAGAAATATGTCAAGTTTTGAAAATCAGAAAAACATGGCCGGCGCGGCGGGCAAAGCAAGGCGAGTACGGGTCAGCTAGTTGTAAAATTAATAATAAAACAAATCACTTTTCTACTAAAAGTATTTATCACACTTTAAAATATAAATTTAACTTGACCAAAAATGTTATGATTTTCTTGAAAATAAAAAAAATATGCACATTATTTGTTAAAGCATACCTGTCCACATAAATAGTACACTCTGTTTCGTTACGCCAAGGATATGAAATTAAGGTAAATACCTTTATGGACCAAATCTTAAAGCTAGTATTTTTTCGGAAAACTTTTATTTTTGAGCATAGCTGCATCCTTTCGGAAGACTCTCCACTAAAGCGTCATAATATGTTTTTGGGATAAAACTCCCGGCGACTTGTATTTGTTCCCAAAATTCTGCATCAATTCATGGTTTGACTGCTTTTTTGTGTTGCCCGACGTTCGTCGTTCCGTAAGTTCTCGATCGAGTTCGGATCAGGAAATTGTGCTGGCCACTCTGACACGTTTATATTTTGATCACTAATGCCCGTTTTCACTGTGCAAGATTAAGTGTCGGATTATTTAAGTGTAGGATTGAACATAGACTTCACTTAACAAGTTTTGGTTTTTACAGTCAACAGCTTAGGTGAGTCATGGATTGAGTGTCATTGTGAACCATTTATGGAAAAAAGCAATTGTGAATGAACACAAAATGTTTAACGAAATTTGGTTTTCATTTCATTGTCAAGTGCTTTTTAGAAAAAATACAATGAAAATAAATAGAAAAGAAGACAAAGAAGCCGCTGCATGTGTGGAAATAGAAAAATAATGCAATTAATTCATTTTTAATTCAAAAAACGACGAAACAGCAGTATTCTGACGAAAACAAAAAAAAAATGCACACATCTTCCTTTCTTCGATGTGCATCCTGATGAAACAGATACACAACACAACTGAAGTCGCCAGCGCAGCGAGCAGCGATATCAGCAGAATCATCCACTCCACTTGCATAAAATGAGAGTCGCAATACCAGCCGCATAACCAGATAAAACATTTCGTTGTTTAGGTAGGTTTTCTGTACTGTATTTTGAGGTTAATATTATTTTGGTACACTTACGGCAACAATTTACTCTCTGGATTGACACTTAAGCCGCGGAAATTGGTGGCTTAAGTTAAAAGACTATTTAAGTGGATTTTATCGATAAGCCTGCACTGTGAAAACGCAATTCATGTTGATCGACACTTAAACTCGCACAGTGAAAACGGGCATAAGACAACACCCTTCAAAGCGGGAAATGCGCTTAAGATTGTTACCATCGATAAAACGGCATACCAATGACATTGTGTCCTCAACAAATAGGATCATGCTGTCCGAGATAATGGGTTAGTAGACATAATTGTCTATTTTTGTGGTAATTTTCAGAATCGGTCTCACCCCGTGCCAAGAAAATAGCCTACACCATCATATTTTCTCCACCGTTTTAACCGTTTTTATAGTGTATTTTGGATTTCTGTTTTTGGTTAAGTGGACACCAAATATACCTTGCTCCATCCGATCCGAACACAACTGGGATTCATTACAACACAGTTATCTAAATATGTAATATTTATTGTACATATGTATGTCATTATATGGATTAACTGTCAGTTGAGATATTGGTGTTCAGCAACATCTATTGGAAAACTTGAAAACTTTTGATTTAGGAACACTTCAAACATCATAAAAAGTATATGTTTATGTTATAGTGTAAGTTTCTGTTCAATTGGATGGTTAGTTTTTGAATTTTAAAGGATCAAACGAACAGCTGATTTTTATACAGGGTGATCCGGTTTGGGATACAGATATTTTGTGATCTGATTCATTGGTTCATGTTATGAAAAAAAATCGAGTGAGAGTCCATCTCGAACACCTACTGAGCTACAGGTTGTTTAATAAAGGTACCAACAGTTATTCCATTATAACTTCTAGTGTGTTAAACTTAGAGCAACCAAATTGGGCTCGTTACTTAGACAATAATTGATTAATGTTTATGGCAGTTAAAAGCTATTTAGTTTTATTTAGTTTCGTACTTTCGTTCTCGAGATATTCGTCTTCAAACGTCTTTTATTTTTTCAATTCATCTTTTTTTTTTTTTTTAATAAATTTTGGTGAAAATCGCATTTATCTCGGGAAAGTGCGCTTATCATTTTTTTTTTTATTATAATTATTTTCGTGCGACATAACTTCACCTACAAGTCCATCATACAAAGTTTTTACCTGTGGCTTACAGTTTTCCTGGTATTAAGTTAATTTAGTCACAAGTACCATTCAAAAAGGAGTATTAGCCTGCATGGGACTTTCCTGATATGGTTACCCATGGATACCTGAGTAATGAACATTTTATAAACGTTAAAATCCTGTCTTTAGATTGAACCTAGTAAGTTTCAGACTGCGTATTTTGGAACTCCATGTCATCGAAAAATAACAACAAACACCCCCCCACTCCGCGTACCATAATCGTTCGCCAAAACTCGGTTGCTTACCGTCATCAGAATTCCCTCGTCAATCTCATCACTCGCATTGCATCAATTAATATCCATTATAAACGTTTGCCATTTGATCCCTTATGTAAATTTCAAAGTACAGATTTTTTATTTTCTATTTTTATTCCAATCGTCCTTCCCTCGTTAATTACCACGGGACTCTCCCACACTATTAGGGCGCCCACCAACAAAAAAAAAAACCCATTTAATTGCTAACCGGATGAATGTTCGATGACCTACTGTCATATTAATTACCATTGAGAACAACATGCGTTTTATCCGTTAGATTAGATAAAAAAATAAATAAAACAAGTCGACCCTTGTTCGACAAACAAAACATTTTTATAGCCCTTTACTTTCGACTTTCACTTCACACCCCCAACTTTTGCACGTAAAGGGTAGAAGCAGATGCAATACGTAGCCTACGTCATGCAACGTTTATTTGCTCACAGACTTGAGTGGGACACGATTACGTTGTTTCAGTTAATGCGATAAAATGCGCCGTTATTAAGTGTAAAATATACATAAGATGAAAAATATGACATCTGTCAAAATGTTTGTTGTTTGCAGATCGATGGATTTGAAAATATATTTCTGTTCGAAAAGCTACCTGAACGAAACGGTGGCTTTGGAGTGAAACGTTCGGGTCACAAGGTGTTGGAGGCAGACAGCCGGGTTTTGTGGGCTTCGCAGCAGAAGATTCTTCAGCGGGATAAAAGAGATTTCATGAATTACGATGAACATGAAGGGAACTCGATTGAGGACGCTATGAATTATCATGGTGATGATGCACCGTTCAATGATGAGCTCTGGGAACGTCAGTGGTATTTGGTGAGTTTGGAAAATGTCCACTGTCGGTGAAACGTCTTAATTTGAGAAACAGTCTTCGAATTCTAGCCACCTAAAGCCGTTGGATTTGAATGTATTGCCAGTCTATGCGAAGGGGATTACGGGCAGGAATGTAAGAGTGGTGGTGCTGGACGATGGCCTGGAGTATGATCATGAGGATCTCATTGAAAATTATGTAAGTTTTGCCATGAGAACGGTGCCGCCATCTGCTGTTGTCTTTTTTTTCACTTAGGATCCACAAATAAGTTGGAACTACAACGAAGACAATCCCGATCCATACCCAAGTCCGGATGATGACAGTAGCTCCCACGGGACTAGATGTGCTGGCGAAATCGCAATGACGGCGAATAATAAGAAATGCGGGGTTGGAATTGCGTTTAACAGCCGAATTGGCTGCATAAAGATGCTCGGCGGTGTTGTCTATGATTTGTTGGAAGGTTCTTCACTGGCATTTGGTTTCGATAAAGTCGATATTTATAGTTCTTCCTGGGGACCAATGGATAATGGCAGGACAATGGAATCGCCGGGCATTTTTGCCTCCGAAGCACTGAGAAGAGGTGTTACTTTGGTTAGTTGATAATATCGTTGTTCCATATGCAGAAAGTTGAAGGTGTTTTTTTTTCTTTTATCAGGGACGCAAGGGACTTGGCAGCATTTACGTTTGGGCATCGGGAAATGGTCGAAAACATGGCGACAATTGTAACTGTGATGGATATGCCGCAAGTATTTATACGATAACTGTTGGCAGTGCAGATGACAAAGGACGAGGTGCCTGGTACAGTGAGAAGTGTGCGTCACTAATGACAGTTACATATTCTTCGGGCAATGAATCGGATCAAATGATTGTGAGTGAAAGGTGGAACACATTTGCAAATGGATTGCATTTGATTTATATTCGAGCTTTTTTTTTATCTATTTCCAGACGACGACAGATGTTGGCAATACATGCACTGTTAAACACACAGGCACCTCTGCATCAGCACCCTTAGCAGCCGGTATTATTGCATTGGGATTGGAAGCTAAGTAAGTTTGTTCCTCTTCACAAGTGAACGCACTCAGCTGCGCCTGAATTTTTTCTAAATGTCTCGATTGTTAACTCCATTCGATATCTAATCATCTCCAACATCCGCCATTTTGAGGGCACCACCTTGACTGTCTAATTCACGGTGTCTTGTTAGTTCACAATAATATCAGAACTTTTATCTTAAGTTATTTAGAGGTTCATTCTGTTTTTTTTTTTCTAGTCCAAAGTTGACATGGCGTGACGTCCAGCACATCATTGTGCGGTCGGCAACTCAGGAACCGTTAAGCACCAAAGAAGGCTGGCAGAGGAACGGAGCCGGCCGACTTTATAGCACAAAAATTGGATTCGGTCTTATGGATGCTGAAGCTTTTGTTAATTTAGCACAAATCTGGAGAACGGTACCAAAGCAAAGGGTCGATCTCGTGAACGGTAAGGTTTCGCCCTCTGAAATGTAATTCAACTCCAAATAGAACCTCTCCACCATAGGAACTCTAATAGATGATCTAACTCATCCAAAGTCTCACAAAGTAGTCTTCACCTATAATGCACAGAAGATTCGTCACCTAGAGCACGTGCAGGTTATTTTGACCGCCAAATGCAAATACCGTGGAGCTTTGGAAGTATATCTGACATCACCAGCGGGAACGAAGACCACGATTCTAGAAAGAAGACCTCGTGACATCTTATCATCGCACTGCTTCGAAAGTTGGCCATTCATGTCGGTCGCAACTTGGTCAGAGAATCCATATGGCAGGTGGCAGTTAGAAATTCTCAACAAGTCTCCATTGGGAAAGAACATCCGTGGCATTGGCACTGTACAGTTAGTTCTTTATGGAACCGCGCAAGCACCATCTGTGGCGGTTATGCAATAGATGCGCGAACATAGCGAATAAATGCGATTATGAATAAATTAATTAGAATTGAATGTATTTTTTTTTTATTGCAGCAAAGGGATTGGGCTCGAGCCCCACCTCATCCTTTTATCGAAATGGGTGGCTGATTTACGCAGTTGTAGTTGCCACTTGATAGGTGATGTTCTAAGAATTTCTAATTAGCTTCGAAGTGAAGTCTGTCAGCACTGAGCAATCGTAGCTAGCGGTAGTAAAAGAATCACATTTATTCTGAGTGGCAGGCACGAAAGGAGAGCTGAATGACCGAAGCCGGAATACGGAAGTTTTTCGCTGTCCGATGGTTATAGATTGAATTGGAAAAGAGATATGCAAAAACCGATTTAAATATTTGAATGACAAATGGCACGACAACATTTAAGGTGCAGTTGAAGTCAATTTTTTAAGTGGTCTGTGTATTCCTACGAGTAAGCCCCATTCCATAAACAGTGTAAACTGCTGCTGGAACCCTTAGACGCCATAGAGACCAAGCAGGGCGATTCTTAGAGATAGCGACTTCTGCTTCCTCTGCAAACGCTATAGCTATACATTTCTACACTTGAAACGCTGTCATTTAGAATTGCCTTAGGGGACATAACATTAATTTTAGCGGACATTGCTTAAGACATTTTCAGGGTTTGCTCGAATTAGTCCATTGTAGAAGCTCGAACAATTTCATTGACAGGCATTAGGCTCAAACCAGAGTGACTCCAAATCAGTCCTAAACTGCTTCAATACTCTCCAAGACCTCTCCCATAGAAACAAAGTCAAACTTTGGTGGGTGCCCGTTTATAAGGGTATTAATGGAGACGAAAAAGCAGACGAACTGACTAGGAAAGGTTAGACTAACTCCTTTATCCGCCCTGAGCCGTTTTGCAACATTCCGAATTCAGCCATAAACTTAAAAATCAAAGTTGGGAAAACAACATGTGTATGTCTTATTGGGAAAATACCCAGGGTCTTCGTCGGGCTAAAAGAGCCAGTAAACCCTTCAACAATAAACCCATACAACACCAACTCCTCAGTAGAAATTATATCAAAAGGTTAATGGGATTTCTAACTCCCATGGAAATTCGTAAAGTCCCTACAAGTGAGATCCTCAATTTCACAATTTCATAAAAGAGTTGAACCTCTTCTGGTTCCCTAAACTGACTTTGCGGTACAAAAAATCATTGGCGACTCTCAACATCAATGCTGCAATTGGAGAAGAAATCATCCGGAGATAGGCTGCCTCGAAAATAAGCCGGGAGTCGGACAGAATCCCGAACGCCCAAACTTTGGTTTTCGGGGTTGTTACCCCAACCCAAATGAGCCTTGTGAGGTAGGTACCGAAAGTCGTAATTGACAACGAAGTTTTTATGACAGTTGTGACAGCAATCGCCCTAGATAAACAGTTGGAGTTATCCCCTTCTACAGTGAGTCATTACTCATTAGTCATTACCTATCTGAAGTATGAATGTTTAAAAGTTAAACAAAGAAGTTTTTTCGATTACGCACAAACCTTGAAACATATACCTACTTAGCCCCTTCTGAGAAATGAAAACGAACATCCTTGCTCATCCATTGTACTCCCCAGAGAATCCACCGATCGATTTCGACCTTTTCAAGAGTTCGGATGCAGATGATTTGAACTCGGCAGGAAGTTCAGGGTTTCGAAACTTTCATCACTCTTAGAAATCAGGAATTTATTTTTGACAGGAATTTCGGAGCTGAAATCCCATTGGAAAAATGTCACTAAAGCCAACGGAAATTATTAAAACCCTTTGACGACCATTAGGACCCTTTTACCTCTGAATTTTTCCTGGAAACTGTGAGAGTATCTTTAGCCAGGTATCATTCAATTGCGAATAAACGTAACTTTCAGAAAGTAACTGGGTTTTGAGGGAAGACTCATGGCTTTTCCTACCAAACATCCACATAGTTGAAAAATCTTAAATTTGACTTTACCTTTCTCTTATGGCAAAATTTCGCAAGTGGCTGGAGCTAGGGATTAACTTTTTATGAGAAGTTGCAAGTAACCTTCCTCTATTGTATCAATTTTGTGGAGATAATCACTGGTCAAAGTAACGCTTTTCCCAAGTTTGGATCGCTTCCTTGTAGGTTCTGATGGTGGTCTCCTGAGATAGGCGAATGAGTCGATCAAATGAGTTGTCTGTTGCGCGCGGAATTCCAATTCAGATTTAGAAACTGGATCACGATCACGAGGTAGAGATTTTGTTGTAGACAATGCACACTCGAATCAAAGAGATAGAAGGACGAAGGTACAACTCATGTCACCAAGCTTGAACATTTACCCTCGATCATATGGTAGATCATCTCGGCTTGGTTATTCAAGATTCTTCGGGTTGGAAGAGGTGGTTTCGATGGAAAGAATGCCCAAATATCGCAAAGAGGCGTCGTTTTGATACCACAACCTCCAGGTGACCCGTTTATTCGGATGAAGTTTAAAATATTTATGTTTATCCACCATGTGGAGTTTAAGAAGGCGATAAGCTCTGCATCAGTTTTGCGGGTATCTCTTTAAGGTCGTCGAAAAAAGGTTTGACCAGTATGCTTGGCTCTCGCTATAACAAGATATTTGCACAGAAAATGAATAAACGATTTTTTTTTAATTTTCATCATTGCAGCTTCAGCAGAAACTGTTATTAGGGATCGCTAGTTTGGATGCATGGTCCCCCTTTGGCCATTGCCCTGTACTAACTGCCACTACTCTTCCGATGTCTACGCGAGTTCTTTGCAGCAGCTCTTTCAGGATATGACACAGTTTTTCAGACTGATCTACCTGAGTTTAAAGAAGTGTGACAGTATATTGGCCAAAAAGCACCTATAGATATAAAAACATTTTCCGCTAGTGAGCTGTAAAGGGCTGACCCTGGCCCTGGCCTGGCTAGTTCGTCGGCTCTAGCATTCTCTTCTATGGCACCCAGGAAGAGTGACTTTAGCCTGATTGCACAAGCCATTGAGTTTTTCTTGGCATCGATCTACCAGTTTAGATGAGCTGGTTGCTGAATTTATGGCTTTAATTGCGGCTTGGCTATCTGTTACAACATCTTTGTTGTGTTTGGGTGTTGGATCGCTTATTATGTTGTGAAAACTTTCGGGGATCGCTAGTAGCTCTGCCTGGAAAATGCTAACGAAAGTCGGTGGGCGATAGGCGATTTCGAGTTTTTCTGAGAAAATGCCCGCGCCTACTTCGCAGTCCATTTTCGAAATGAAAATGTAAAGACGAATTTTTTCGAATGTTTTTCGACTCATCACTTTTAAAGTGATTGGCATCAAGTGAATGGGCAATGTCGACCAGAAATGTCTGGATTCTGGTAGACGGTGAGATGGACATGATCAAAATAATGCCTAGATATGGTATGCAATAGATATCGAAGAAATAACGCCCTTCTGTTCACAGTAATAAATGCGACTTTTGCATGATCAATTTGAGAAGCGTATCAAAATTACAAATGGCACTGAACACGATTTAAATACTCGGCACAAAGCTTTCGAATGCGGTAACTGGAAGCATTAATTTTCCGTCCTTTGCCTCCTTTCACCTGAAAGTTAATGGCTTTGCCACTACAGTTTGCATTTCAGCTGTTGGTAGTATTTCGCGTGCAGATGGCATAGTTTCGATTTCTGCACCGGTCTCGAAGATCCCAACGTCATACCCAAAAGAGCAATATCGTCTTCGACTAATTCGAATGCACATTTATCATCGTCGCTATCGTAACCACGCGTTCAAATACAGCCAACAGCAGAAAATAGTCTCAGAAATACATACTTACCCTTGACGACCATTGGGACATATGGATCCCGCGATTTTTCACACCTTCCTAGAAAAAAATGTGGCCAACACCTCTGTTAAGTAATTCGGGATCCCTGGACATAATCGCGAACATCTCAGTGGTTCAGGGGCGGCCGTCAAGGGTTTAATAAACAAAAACGAAAAGTATTGGTGTGTCAAATTTCGAGGCCATACACTTTGTGGCTTTCGTTCAATCCGTTTTGGATCCGTTTCCGATCCACAACCAAATCAAACACTTTCAAGGAAAATATCTTCCGCAAATAAGAATCGCTAAGAACCAAGACGATGCAATGTGATTGCTCTCATTTAATTCATCTGGTTTCTTGACCTCATGACACTTCCAAATGAACTGTTCGCCATCACCGGATACCATTCGTATAGATCGGAATAAGAAAGTCTAAAAATGACCGCAGGAGCACTGTAACACGAAAACTACGCCCAAATAAAATCTCAGATACGTACGAGTATGATCGAGTAACTCCAGAGCTGCGAACACAACTTTGTGTCAGCATCAGGAGACCCAGCATAACTTGTGCCAATTAAATTGACATAAAATTGCGGCCAATTAAGAATTTCCAGGAATTAAGGTTGAAGAAATCTCCCGTAGGTACTCGTGCTCGTAGATTCTGCTGCACACCGTTTGCCTTCTCAACCCCAACTGCTGGTGTTTCGGTTCGAATTTGGCCACAGTCCTGCATCTGGCTGTTCCATCATAATTTATCAAATCCAAAATTAATTGCGAAAAATCACCAGTTTCAGATACGACAACGATTCTGATGAGTTTTGCATGTTAATTTTTTTTATTTTATTTGAAACTCCAACAGCATAGAAGTCAACATTTTGAGTGGCATCCCACAAGCGAAACAGATCATCCACAAAAAAGGGAAGCGAGGCTGGGCGATGTCATCGTTGACAAAACGCGCGCTCCAGATGCATATATCCGTTGTTCAGAGCGAGAGGGACTCGTTGGAAATTCTGCACTCATGTGAAACCCCATCAAGGCTGCAGTTCTTTTTTTTTTGGGAGGCAATAGCTCATGAAAATCATATTTTTACAGATGAATACCTACACAAGATCAGAATAAAAGAATCAGAAGAAGAAAACAGATTAAAACAGAATATGCAAAGTGCAAAAACGAATACGAGTAGAGGAGCAGATGATAAGTAAAAATATCTGCAAATGCATCTAAAACGGTGCGCAGATTTTTTATTTTAAACTCGAGAGTTTCCATGGAGTGGGTGTGGGATTGTTTTTTTTTTTTTGCCTGATAAAAATACACATCACGGTCTAACATCCAGAGATCCCGACGCGATCCCTTCAAGACATCACTCAAAACAGTTTTATGTTTGATGGAGAATATGCGAAGCAGATGCTTTTTTGGCGGATTGTCAGATCGTTTGGGAGTTCATAGGAGGCGCAGAGTGGGAAAGCAGCAAATGGCGTTTTTAATTTGTTTCGATTTTAAAGTACATAGTACGAGTATATTGAGCAGATTTTTTTTCTCCAATTTTCAAGAAGACCTAACAGCGATACATTTTGAGACACAGATATTGGGGAAAATATTTTGGCGGGACGTCCCGATTTTTAGCCCAAATTTAAATGTCCCGGACAGGCAAAGTGGGCACCGTAGCGCAAGTGGTTAGTGCGTCGGACTACTGAGCCAGCGGTCTTGGGTTCGAATCCCGCCGCAAACACCTAAAAGTTTTTCACAGTGCCCACCTCTTTCGAATGTCTGACAAGCATCAAAGAGTATCATTTGTCACGATTGAGCTTCTCAACTCGCCGTTCGGAGTCGGCAAAAAACTGTAGGTCCCTTCCATTCGTGCAAAAATATAACACGCACACACAAATGGTTGCGAGAAGCAGGCCCAGGTTCACATCGAGCTGTAGCGCCAACTAAGTAAGTAAGACAGGCAAAGTCCCGATTTCAATACATTTATTCATTCCTCTTCTTTCAACTTAATTCAGCATTCATCATCCTCAGAATAATTTTTACACAAATTGTCAAACGTATATAGGCGAACGCTATAATATTTCAGGTGAGAATATTTTCGCTAAACTCGAAAAATAAAATTAGTTTTGAAATGGTTGAGAATACTCTATCTGTAGATAACTTATAATGAAGAATTTAATTTGTTGAAATCATCCTTGGACCAAGTAGTGGAAAATTGTAAACGCACTACTGCACAGGAATCAGGAAACGAGCTCTTTAAACAGTTTCCAAAAAAATGATTTCAAGAATATGTTTAAACTATGTATGTAGTTTCTTTTATATTAAGGCCGGCAATTACCGACAGCTCATAAGTTAAGAGCCTCATAAACCTATTCACCAACCGCTATTAGTGCGTATTTATGAGCGCTCATAAGACTTATGAGTGGTCCCAACCACTCTTAAGTTACGAGCAATAATATCAGAGACAATTATTATTGTCTCTGCTAATGTCTTAGATAACTTCGAAATAGTTCGAAATCAGCTGCCGTTTCAACTTTAAATTATTTCTGTTCATTTTTAAAGTGGGGTTGGGTTTCACACGACCACCACCACGAAACCCCTGGTTTGATGAAGAGTGCAGACTAGCTAACGCGGAAAAACAACAAGCGTATAAAGCGGCGCTGCAAAGAAGGACTAGATCTGCTCGCATGCTCTACGAGCAAAAGAGACGGGAAGAACATCGGCTTCTTAGAAGGAAAAAGAAAGAGCACGAGAAGCGTGCATTCGAGGATATTGAGAGATGCTACTCCAGGAACAATGTACTGAAGTTTTACCAGAGGGTAAAAAGAATGTGCCAGCAAAACAAATCCCGTACAGAAACCTGTAGACACGCGGATGGAAACATCGTAGTAGAAACACAGTCGGTGCTGAGAATTTGGAAAGACTACTTCTGCAGACTGTACAATGGCGATGACGACCAAAATTCCGCTGTCAGGCAGAATGAACTATTCAACTCAGATGATGATAGCCAAAACTCCCAACCACCTGATCAAAACGAAGTGCGGATAGCAATATCCAAGCTTAAGTCCAACAAGGCTGCTGGACCTGACGGTTTACCCGCAGAGCTATTTAAAGCAGCTGGAGATGACTTGGTAGTGAGCATACACCAACTCATCTCTAAGATTTGGTCAGATGAAAGTATGCCAGATGAATGGAATCTCAGCATCGTTTGCCCGGTTCATAAGAAAGGAGACCCTCTCAACTGCTCCAATTACAGAGGCATCAGTCTCCTGAACATCGCCTACAAGATCCTATCTGCCATATTGTGTGAACGCTTGAAGCCTTTCGTCAACAACCTGATTGGCCCCTATCAGTGCGGTTTCAGGCCAGGAAAGTCCACCATAGACCAAATTTTCCCACTCAGGCAGATCCTGGAAAAAACCCAAGAAGTCCAAATCGATACCCACCACCTGTTCATCGATTTCAAGGCTGCCTATGACAGCATCTGGAGGGATGAACTGTATAGAGCCATGTCTAGTTTTGACATCCCTGCCAAACTCATCCGTCTGTGCAGGATGACGATGGAGAAAGCTCGCTGCTCCATCAAGGTCGGTAGTGACCTCACCGAGACCTTCGATGTCAAAAAAGGATTCAGACAAGGTGATGCGCTGTCATGCGACTTCTTCAACATCATACTTGAAAGAATTGTTCGAAACTCACAAGCCAACACACAAGGAACGATCTTTCAAAAGTCCGTTCAACTACTTGCATACGCCGACGATATTGATATCATTGGTAGAACACAGCGAGCTGTCACCGGCGCTTTCGCGAGTATAGAAATGGAAGCGGCCAAAATGGGTTTAGCGGTAAACGAGGGCAGAACTAAGTATATGCTGTCAACAAAAAGGGACAACCAACATCGACGAATTGGACAGAACGTCACAATAGACAGCTACAACTTTGAGGTAGTTAAGGACTTTGTCTACCTCGGCTCTGCCATAACATCAAAAAATTACATCTCGTCGGAAATCAAACGAAGGATTACTCTTGCCAACCGCTGTTTCTTTGGGCTAAGAAGGCAATTGAGCAGTAAAGTCCTTTCCCGATCGACTAAGAAGACTCTATATAAGACCCTTATCATCCCAGTCTTGCTATATGGAGCTGAAGCATGGACTTTATCGAAAGCGGATAAAGATCTCCTTGGTCGCTTTGAGAGAAAAATCCTTCGTAGGATATTCGGTCCCGTTTGCGTTGACGGGTTTTGGAGGAGAAGATTCAACGACGAACTGTACGAGCTATACAGCGACATCAGCCTGGTCAAAAAACTGCACATTGGGCGTTTAAGATGGCTAGGACATGTAGAGCGCATGGACATCAGCGCTCCGGCTCGGAGAATATTCAACTCTAACCCGGAGGGTCAGCGCAGCAGAGGACGACCTCGCCTAAGGTGGCGCGACCAAGTAGAACAAGACCTCAACCAACTTGGAGTGCGCAACTGGAAGCGGTTAGCTAAGGACCGGGCTAACTGGAAGAGGTTGTTGGTTGAGGCCTTGGTCCACCCCGGACTGTAGCGCCACCTAAGTAAGTAAGTAAGTTTTAAAGTGGGTAGAAAAGAAAGAAATGTGTCTTCATCCGGCGAGGAAAATAACATTATAATGAATTTAGTGAACATGTTCCTTATTCCACTATTTAATTCCTAATAAATTTGCAAAACAAAAATGAATCCACCAACATCAATTTCACCATCTACAGCTGTGTTGCATCATCCCCATAATTTACACTGACATGTTCGAAAAGAGCGCCATTGACTCTGAATGTTCGAAAGAGAACGCATTCGGAAATCCGAATATTGAGATCTCTCAAAGTCGAAGTAGCATAGACAGCATAGACAAAAACCTATTAGTGGTCGGTGAATACCAACCAGAAATTTTAACTTATGAGCCTCTTAACTTTAAGAGCGATTTATGAGCGGTCGGTGAAAGCCGACCTTAGTGCCCCAACTTTAAACTGCTTTCCCGAACGCGTCTTTTCCTAAATTAATGAAAGTCCAATTCAATCTGGAGCTATCCTGTGTTTTCTACGATGTCTTTCGTCATTTTAAATTTTGAATCTCAAATCAAAGGACAAGTAATAAAAAACTACTGACTACTAATATTTTTTATGTCCCGCTTTCGACGTAAGAATCCCGCAACAATCTGGCAACGCTGATTTTAGCACAGAGGAATGGAAGCGAGGGAGGTTACGTTAGGTAGCAGTGGCTGCCAGTAACGAGTACTAGCACACTTGGGCCAATAGAGGCCCATTATGATACCAAGGATTTTGGGGATATTTAACCCCACTGCTCATGAAAACCATTTAGAGTTTTTTATAAAGCGAAAAAGGCTTCCCACGTCTTTTTGTCACTGAGATCATCGAAGAAGTAGTTTTGTTTCTATTGTTATACCTAGTTTAACGAGGTCCAGCTTTACAGTTCATTGGGATGTGCTTGTGCCCCAGTACCCAGTAAAGGTGAATATGAAACTGCTTAGCCATCTCTATATCTCTATAAGTGATGTACGGCAGCTGGAAGTGGTCTTAGAAGTGGATGAGACTGATTGCAAAGATTTCAAGGCCGCCTGACTATCCGAAATCGACCTAATATCGTAAGTGAATATTACATTCCTCTTGATCCAGGACAGTGCCTCCGAAATCGCCATAATCTACACATGTTAAAGCTCCTAAGTCATGATAGAAGGATCTATCTGGAATAATGACCTTACATTTTTTTTTTATCAAAACTGAGCTTCGACACAGTATAGTCTTGTTTTCGGGGAGAGTTAAGTGACCTAGTATTGTGGAGTGACCAGTGTAGTTACTTGACCACTGTGAGATGGTTTTGAGTCTTATAGCAGCACTAGTTGCCATTTGCTTCCCGGTTACATCAAGGTGTGGGGGATACAGTAGGATATCTAATGCTGCGGAGGGTGTTGATCGAGGGAGAGTGGTGACAGATTTTGACACAAAGGTTTTCACCGATGGCTCGAAAATGGACTACGAGGTAGACGCGGGCATTTTCTCGGAAAAACTCGAAATATCGCAATCTTATCGCCTACCAAATTTCATTAGCTCCTTCCAAGCGGAGCTATTATAGGGATCCCCGAGGTTTGCTTCAACTTAATTAACGAACCAACACCCAAACACAACATCGCTATTATTACAGAAAGCCAAGCCGCAATTAAAGTCATATATCGGCAACCACCTTATCTAAACTGGTAGATCGATGCCAAAAAAAAATCTCACCGCTTGTGTAACCAGGGCTAGAGCCACTTTTCTCTGGGTTCCAAGACATGGTTCCATAGAAGAAAGTCAAGCCGCTGAACAAAGAACCCAAGTAGAAAGGAGTATAACAAGAGTAGTAGCAGTTAGTACAGTGCACTGGCCAATAGTAGTCCATGCAGCCAAACAGGCGATCCCTCCCAACAATTTCTACCGAAGCTGCAACTATGAAAATGAAAAAGAGTAGCTTATTCGTTTTTTATGCAAATATCTGGCTCTACCGAGAGCCAGGAAACACATACCGACTAAACTTTTCTTCGACGACCTTAAAGAGATATCCAAGAAAATGATTGGAGAACTGATCCTCTTCCTTAACTCCACAGGGTGGATCAAGCTACGGCTCACCTGAGATTGTGATATCAAAACGGTGCCCTTTTCCGCTATTTGCGCTTCCATTGAAACTGCCGAATTGCAAATCGAGTAAATGACATCCACGGCTCTGCTGGTAGATTCTGTTAAAATGTTCAATTACCGTTTTGCATAAATGTGGCTAAATTTTGTTGATACAGCGTAATACTCCTTGAAGGATTGGGCATAAACATTTGACTTCAAAAAACCTCAAAGAAAAAAGTCTAATTTGGACGGCCAATTCTGATCACCAAAATGGGAAACTACAGAACCATGCAGTAATTGAATTGTTTCCCGGGCTATATGGCATGTTGCACCGTCTTATTGAAAGCACATGTTGTCCACATCTAGTTCTATCAGATTGAAAATGTCGAAATGGTGGACATCGCAAGGCAAACTATGTTTTTGAAAAATATAACACCAGCGTAAAAAAAGTGAAGTAAAAAAGTTAAAGCAAATTAAAAATGTCGCATATTCAGGACCTTCTTTGCTTTTTGTTAACCACTCGAAACATTTTCCCAGCACTGATTATATGCACACTTTCTTTTTTTATTCGCTTTTTCAGACATTTTAGGTACTATTAAACGCAAACGCAAATAATTTGTAAATAATTTGTAAACAAAAACTGACAAAGGACAGATAGCAGCACAAATCATAAACTGACAGATGAAGGAAAACTTTTACGCGTGAAGTAATATGTTGTTCGTTGAGTGGATGCGTTCAGCTTTAAAAGGATTTTGAACTTCAAATGGATGTGTTTACAGAGAATCTTTTTAAAAATATTTAATCAAAATATTTTAACAGTTTTAAATTTATTGTTTTCTCTTTTTGAATTTTACTTAATAAGGGGGACAGAGGTTTGTATAGGGGGGACAAACAGCATTTTGGTATGAAAAAGGGGGACGTCTGGTAACATCTATCTACATCTATATCTTGCAGTTGGGGTACAAAAAACTGGATTATCGTCATCGCGATAGCGAGCCTGACCAGCCGTATTTTCAAGAAGATTTGTTCTTAGATCATCTAACCCTCCTCGTAATCATAGACTCCTACAATATACAGAAGCCCAATCTCAAAAAAAACATTCAGGTCACCATCCCAGATAAATCCTTTTGGATGACATCGGACCTAATGGAAATAAGTCTCTTCTTCTGCCTCCCTAACATTTGGAGTGTGCTTCAAACTGAAATAAAGCGCTGTCCTTAATTAAGAAGTTTTAAGAAAGCATGTAAAACACGCGAACGCCATATTGTGTGCGATTCGGCTACCTACAGAGAAATTTGTATGTGAGACCGAAAATTGAATGCTTGCCTCTAGAAATATGTGAACTGTTTTATAAGTTGTTGTCAAATGACGAAAAAAAAAGAGTTTTTTCTAAAAATTGGGAGTAGTGCTGTTATTTATGACAGAAAATTTTGAAAAGAACTTTGGGTAATGTTTTGAAAGTGTGTAAATATTTAAAACTTGAGAAAAGTAAAAGCTAGTCTGCATTGAGCTTTGAATTTTTGTAAGCCTGGCGCGGAGTGCTAGGAATATTTAGCATAAGCATATGTATTTGCATGTTATGTCCTTTATTTTTAAATGTTGGTAACACTTAAAGTCGAATTTTAGCTTGTTGTTCTTTGTTAGTTATTAGGTCGTTACATATTTTTTTATATGTATATATATAACAAAGTTTATTTCAGAGAATCTCCATTTACATCTATGCTAGCTTTCCAACGTTCTACTAAAGCAAATATTCCTCTTTTGGAAATATCCTTATCTTGTTGGGTCGAAAAGTCCTCAAAGTCCTGTTTCATAGCATCGCGCGATTTTTTTAGTTTTATTTTCTCAAATTCTCAAAAACTAAAATTTTATAAGTTTCTTTTCTCCAATTCTCAAGTACTAGAATGGATGAAAAGGGTTTGGCTGCCTAATGGAAAACCAGAACTTTTCTTTATATCTTATCTTTCCGAAAATTTTGGACTTATATCCCATCTTCGACAAAAAAAAAAAAATGTCCACCCCATTGGGACATACATAAGTCCCTAATTCAATTTGGGTCTTATGTCCCACTTAAGTCGGACATATGTCGCTGCTCCGATAAACAAACAGTGAGAAACCATAGGGTCTTATGTCTCAAATCTATATGGTCTTATGTCACGACACCTATTGAAACATAATAAGAACAATAGATCTGAACAAACTGAAACATTGACATTTAGAGACGTTAAGAAGGAGGTGATTCGTTATTGACTGCGGCCACATCTTGCTGTAATAAGTCGCAATCGTATTCTGATTTACTTACTTACTTACTTAGTTGGCGCTACAGCTCGAGGTGAACCTGGGCCTGCTTCTCGCAACCATTTGTGTGTGCGTGTTATATTTTTGCACGAATGGAAGGGACCTACAGTTTTTTGCCGACTCCGAACGGCGAGTTGAGAAGCTCAATCGTGACAAATGATACTCTTTGATGCTTGTCAGACATTCGAAAGAGGTGGGCACTGTGAAAAACTTTTAGGTGTTTGCGGCGGGATTCGAACCCAAACCGCTGGCTCAGTAGTCCGACGCACTAACCACTTGCGCTACGGTGCCCATTCTGATTTAATGGACCGAAATAATTTAAGATCATCGGCAAATAGAAGTCACTCAGAATGTTTGACAACGAGTGGTAGATCGTTGATGAACAACAGGAGTAATAATGGCCCAAGGTGGTTTCCTTGAGGAACACCAGATGATACTCTAATAGGAAACGAAAGACAATTATCGATTTTAACATATTGGACCCTATCAACTAAATACGAGTCTAAACAACTAAGCAGGGTAGAATGGAATCCGATAGTCGATAGCTTCTGAATAAGGTTACGAGTACGATGATTAACTTTATTGAATGCTTTTACAAAGTTAGTAAAAATAACATCAGTTTGCCTACTGAACTGTCTTTTTTGAAGGTGATTGCCCAAACTTCGGATAAGGTGGTAATCCGTCGGGGATAAGGCGGATGAGACAAAACTTCATATCCGGACTGCGCCAAATTCGCAGAAACATCGACTATGCTGTATGTGGTCCTGCATTATCATGCAGCAGTAGGTATAGGACTATGCCTGTGTACTTATAAATACTAGGGTTGTTATTGGCGCAATTTGTTGCACACTATAGCTGAAAGGTAACGACTTATGTTTGCAGTTGAGACTTTGAATCTTACAGCAAGGCTAAGAATAGCCGTAGCTGGATTTTCTTTCTTCCGTTAATTTCCCGAGTTGCCGCGGCTGCAGGAATGATCAGTAGATCGGCGATTTCATATGGAACGACATATATTTTGCGAAAATAATCCCAATTAGTATGTGTTGTTATATATTTCAAGAGGTTTGGTTTCCGCTATATATTCTAGGATGGTCCGAACTCGAAGCACAATTTAATTGTCAACTAAAATCAATCCTCATTTAATTGAAATATTTATTGACAGATTATTAAAATCAATTCCTTTTTGAGTTGTTCTCCAATTCCGGGTCTCATTCATTCAATCACCTCCACATGGAATAATCACCATTACTTCAAGGAAGCGCTGAATATAAAATTGTATTTATCTTTCCTTGCCAATTTACGAAACCAAAATTGAAAATGCAAATCCAAAGGCAATGCATTATAATTGTCGTGTCTGTAATCTGGTAACATTTTCGCTAAACCATTGTAATAAATTATGTTCCCCAGCATGACATTTCAATTTAAATTGCAAAATAATCAAATGAAACGTCGCTGATCTCCAAGAACAAGACATTAGAAGCCATCACTTGTCCTTGAATGGTATACAATCCTTATTAATATTTTGCTCAGCTAGCAATTTATTGCTGATACCATCGGCCACGCAGCAGAAGGTTGTCCCAAAAAAAAATTATGAACTCTGCACTCGTAGCGGACAATTTTCGGGCGAACTCAACAAAAAGATAAAAAAAAAAATCAAAAGTGACACAAAAAAAGGTAAACATTCACCAAAAAGTGTCACAAGATCTATCCATAACCTTAAAATTTACCTGTCAACTCTCTCTCCTCTGTCATATTGCGTAAACATTTTTGAAGTGGCACGTACACGGGAACGGGATACAAATCAGGGTCAATAGGGAATTAAGAATTCTTTGTTGTTGTTCATTGTGCGCTTATCACTATTGTTCCTTCTGACCACAAAAAAAAGGACAAACAATGCAAGAAGGAATTATCACAGACTACAATCAGGCTGTGTTGACATATTACGAAAGGGAAGAAGAAAATCCATAAACAACACCTTCTCTCCCACGGCCGCCGCCGGTGCGGTGGACCCACACACAGTTATCAATGATTTAGGGTCTTGGACCTGGACTCTGGGTATCCTGGTTGCGATTAATGATTTATTGCGTCTGCACGAGGACAGCAGCCAGCCAGCCAGTGACATTATTGAGCGCTGCGCTGTCTGGTTTAAGTGAACAAACGAAGATAAACAGAACACGAACTGAAAAGGTGAAAGAGCTCAGTCCACCTACGCTACGTATATATGGAGGGCACTTTTATTTGAGGTACGAGTACCTCGATCGGAAGGTGCAGTATTTACTTTGATTTCCATTTCCAGAGGTGATCTTGGCTCTGATCGCAAACGTGCCAATATTGATGTTCTGGCTTAAGTGAGTGTTTACCAGAGATGCCAGGCTGCGACCGCGGCTATAATCTTTGCGTTAAAAAGGATCAGCTTATGGAATGAAGTGGTATGGATATTAAGATAGCAAATATCTAAAGGTGATCTGGTGTAATTTACTAAGAGAGTCAATTAGTGAAGCGAATTCTATAGGTACATGAAATTGGCACACACGCGTAAGAGTGAATCGTAAATTTGTAGGTTAAGTGGTGGTGTCATCGGCTGCGTCGTCCGCTCTTTAAGAATTAATATTGTCCATAACTTATACCACAAAATCAGAAATGGTTTTCGGCTCACTTCTTATCGAAAGGTAATGGATAGCTACCTTAAGGGTCGTACTCAAGCTGTACATGCAAACAAGAGATTGTCAAGCTTTCTGTTACTAAAGCCGGTGTTCCACAAGGGTCGATAATGGGCCCATTATTATTCACCTTATTCAATAATGACATTCGTTCTACCTTAAAATACTGCAAGGTTCAGATGTATGCCGATGACGTCCAGTTGTACTTAAGCTATCCATTGGCTCTAGTTGAGGATGCCACTGAGCGAGTCAATGAAGACCTCAAATCTATAGTTTCATGGTCGCGGAAAAATAGGCTTATGCTCAACTCCGACAAAAGTCAAGCAATTGTAATCAGCCGATCAAGTCCCGATACCCAAAGCTTCCCCCAACTTTTTATCGATGGATCAGCCCTTACCTACGTCAGTACCGTGAAAAATCTAGGTGTAATATTTAACCGGAATCTTACTTGGGAGAATCATATAACGAACACAGTGTCTAAAGTCTACGGATCTCTGCGCGCTATGTATCAAGTAGGAAACTGTCTTCCATTAAGGATCAAAGCTATGCTAGTTAGGTCACTGTTGTTGCCGATTCTGTTTTACGCACATCCGATCTTTTGTGATTTAGACAGTTACAGCTCGCGGAAGCTGAAGGTAGCTGTTAATAGTACAGTGCGATTTGTCTATAACATAGGTCGAAGGGAGCACATCTCTGGTCATGTAAAGAATTTTCTGGGATTAGACCTACAGAAATACCTTGACGCCAAAATACTGACTTTCCTATTTAATCTTAAAGAAAGCCAGACCCCAGAGTATCTTTTCCAAAGATTACAATTCGCATCTTCCACTAGAAGTAGAAGTCTCATTCCACCAATATATAACTATAACGTTACAAAGAAACAGTTTTTCGTATATGCCGTAAGACTTTGGAATTCGCTTCCGGTTTATATCAGGAGATCTGCAGGCCTACGCGACTTTCAGAGACAACTAACGCAACACTTTTCAACATAGCTAATAATAATTAATGACATAATAATTATAAATAAATAATGACTTAATAAAATATAATAATAAATGACCTAATAAAATAAAATAAAATAGACAATAACTGATTTTGGGTTTTTTTTTTTTTTTTTAGGGATTTCTTTCTTTCTTAATTCAATCACTAGACTAATAAAGACTTAAGACTAATAAAATTTAAAATTTACTCATAAATATGTACATATGTTTGCTGTTAATTTATTGTTGTTTTTCTATTGATCTTAAGAAATTGTTATTGATATTATAATAATTATCTATTTTTGTTTCAACCTTTTAATAATGTTACACAATTAAAAGATTATATTGTATCTACGTGTAAACATAATTTCTAAATAAATAAATACAAATACAAAATACAAATACAAATACTTTTAGTGGACTTGAAAACCGTTGTTGTATAAAATTTACATCCCTGGCATGATTCAAAGGTTGACAGTTTTACTTACACTTAAATTATAAAGATTTGATAGGAAGGAAGAGCAAACTGCAAGCTCAATGTTTTCCACTATCTACTTCTGTATTGAAAAGTTACAATAAAAAACGGGATACAAATACAACTACAGATCTCGTAAATCATATCTGTCAGTTGTTAATGACAGATATCTTTGGGTTGAATATGAACCTTTTGCAGTATCGATTGCTAATTCCAACGTTGGAATAACACTGGGGGCTTTCTATCGTGCTCCTTAAAAAATAAAT
This sequence comes from Brachyopa scutellaris, assembly GCA_949775065.1. Classification (NCBI taxonomy): domain Eukaryota; kingdom Metazoa; phylum Arthropoda; class Insecta; order Diptera; family Syrphidae; genus Brachyopa; species Brachyopa scutellaris. The sequence continues at coordinate 86,757,530 of OX459114.1, read as the reverse complement.
ATACAGCGTTAGCAGTCCTATACAGAACCAAGCCTAGCTTCTCGCAACCATTTGTGTGTGCGTGTTTTTTTTTCCACGAAATGGAAGGGACCTACAGTTTTTTGCCGACTCCAAACGGCGAATTGAGAAGCTTCTCTTGGCAAATGATACTCTTTGATTGCTTGTCAGACATTCGATAGAGGTGGCACCGTGAAAAAACTTTTAGGTGATTTTGCTGGGATCGAACCCGGGCAGCATGTGTAGTAGTCCAACGCACCAACTACCACGGCCACGGAGACGACGTGCTCCTAAGATTAGGTTATACCTAAACCGAAACCCTTCCATACATAAATATTTAATTTCCCTGCATAATTATATAATTTGCCAGTTTGGTCAATCTCTTCCATAGTGTATCAATGAAGTAATTCGCTTAAAATTTCTTATGAGAACGAGCAATGGCTTGACATTCGCAGAGGATATTTTCAACATCCTCTATTGTATCTATGGTTGTCATGGCAGTATCTGATTTTGTCCGTGCTTGAAAGTTCCATTCGTTTGGCATGATTTTTCAGGAGACAGTTTTAGTTCATTATTTTGCCCTTGTTTACTCATAAAGGTGTTACGGTGCATGCAAATCAAATTCATGCAGTTATTAAAAAAAGTTACACGTGAGCACCAACGACATTGCCTACGAAACCGAAACGAAAGGTGAGCTGTTAGGCTATAGATTTTTGTAGAAATAATTTGGAATGGAAATTTAGGTTTTCTTCACTGATATACCCTATATTAATTGCATCGAATAAGTGCACATGCAAATCTAGCTTAATATCAATTATCAAAAAATGTCAAGACCGCATTGTATAAATGTCAAATATACCAAGCGCCAAATTGAATTGTTATCCCGCGCAAATCTTAACTTATATATAATACTGCTTTGTAAAATTGAAGTCATTAGCTTTGAAGACGTTGTTAGTTATGCTTATACTTAGAAATAAAATATATTGAAGTACAAATATATCATTCACCATGTGCGCAAGTCAAATTACATATATCACAATCACGAACTATAACCGGATTACATTTATAAATCCAAATGCGCTGCAGCGATACAGTTAATGATTTTGACGAACGACAGTTCCGTTAATCCCAAACGACCAAGTAAGTGGAATATGTACTAAATCCTGCTCCGAGACGATATCCAAAAAAATCTAAATCTGGCTCGAGGGACCAGAAATTTCTTTTATAATATAAATCGATTCTGGTTAAATGGCGAAGTAATCTTTGTATATTGAGCGAAATTAAAAAAGAAGGACCAGCAAGTACAGAAATTGGAAGAGAAGCGCATGAAAAAAAAATCGATGAAAATCTCCAAATGTTTATTTGCTACTTATCTCTCCTGTGGTCGAAATCTAAGTCGAAGAGAAATCAATCTTGCATACATTCGAGCAGGGAATCGGATTCGAGTAGGTACATACGGTGCACGAGTGTTTGTAATATTCCAAACAGCCCTATTTAGTCCAAAGATTGCTTTGATTCTTTGTGGTCCAAAGCCGGACAAATAGCCTTGGCCACCCTTTGACCCTCTATTCTTGACCACTTGTGTAATTTATTGTATTCTTAAAATTTGCCTTGGCGCAATGTGCACCATCTCGGTTGTAGGCAGTGCCCCTCCCTGTTGCAACCGCAAGTTACTTTCCATCTACACCAGAGTGTCCTGGTGCACATCATAGTTTGACCCTGTTCTGTCTTCTTAGTACTTTAATCACAGAGCGACGTTATCGTGCTTTTTACTCTTTGTGAACGCTTTTCCATAGAGTAGAGAACTTAAACATCAAACAAGCTTAGAAGTCCTATTATTTTATGTCTTCGTAGGCGTATGAACGTGGTTGACAGATGAAAAAAAAAACAAGTGTTTATTGAAATCTCAGTGAAATTGTTAACATCAAAGATCTAAGGCGCCCTCTAGGTGTTCTTTCCATTTGTCGTGGTCATTTGACAGCTCTACCTTAGTATTACCCATCTGATTAGTTACTTGCGTGTCATCTATTTATTTATTCAAAATATCAATTCGTTGGAACTACTTTAACGCGTGCCATAAAAACAACAAGCCTCCTATAATCGCTCAGAAACCGCATTCTAACGTCAAACATATCAATTATTGTGTAGATCGCCTTAATGAGTAACTCATTTGATTATCACTGACATTTTAAACCAAAGAATAACTGTTTCATGTGGCTGTGGTCTGTACGTATTGTCGGGCTTGCAAAAGGGCGCCAATTACAAAGATCTTCGCGAGTTAATTAGTTCAGTTCATGCTATATTCGAGCTCCATCGACAGAGATTATCTGTTTTCTGGAATAACGTTTTACTTCTTAATATTCAGAGATCTCTTGCAGTGATTTGGTTGCTCTGATTTCATATGAATTTGGAGAAAAACCCTTGTGTGAGGATTCGTTTGTAACGATTCATGTTTAAAAGAACATCGCCGATAAGCGGAAGCGTGTTCGTATTTATTATTATCATTGCATCAGCAGATGCATTTTTGTACATAATTCCATGAGTTTTCATATACCAATGATAAACTTCAAATTGATTTAAAATCGATGCAGCGATGCTGGAAATCGAATGCGTTTATGTTCAGCAAATGTGTGCGTGTCGATCTGTTTTCATGTGCAGAATTTACAAGGTGTACTCGTAAAAGTCAGCATACAAATTATTTTATGCCCTCTTTTGCTGTTGCGATTGCCAGTTGTTGTTGTTGTCTGTGTTCACCATCCATTCCCATATTTTTAAAATATTCTTTGATCCATTTATGTGCATGCGGTACAGCAGTTGCTGCACATAAGGCATCGTGTCGAATATGATCCTTAGTCGTATTTTAACAAGTGCGAAGCAAATAAAACAAAGGAAAATGTGCGTGAGCATTGGTATTTTTAGATATCGCATCTAGTGAAAAGTTAAGGCTGAACTATAATAGTCGAAACCAATCGGAAGTTACTGTCAAAATCCTACGTTAAGTTTCCTTCCGAAATGTCAATTGCTCAAGTTGCCCATAATTGGAGAATGCGAACGGAAGCGATTGTCACTGGCGATTGTCAGATTCTAGTCGTTTTGCCCGTGATTTGTTTGTTGTTTTGCAAAATAACTAGTGAAATCGAAAAAAATTACTGCCCAACAAAATAAAAATGATCACTTTTTTCGTACATTAATTTATGTTTCCATTCAGAAAGCAAATCGTAGTCCTATGTACAAGCCATTTTTTATGTTCGACGTACATATACATATGTGTAATGTATTGTACTACATACTTGCAAATGCATACATAACAGTATGTAAATGAAATCTAAGCACAATTATTCTTTAAAATGATAATGCTATTAACTGCAAAGAGCAAATAAAACAACATTTCTTTATTTCCGAAATTCCAATTTTAAATTTACCCAGCTGTTACAGTCAAATGTCAAATTTTCGTACGAAAGAGCGAATGGATTCGCTGTCTATTTCGTAAGTGAGCAAAAGTGGACGAAACCTTAACGAATCGAAGCGAAAAGCTATTATGGTTGTACAATACAAATTCCTTGTGTTCGCACAGTTTCGTACGTGGTCGTACGAACCCATTCGACTATTATAGTTCAGCCTTTATATGAAGATGTGGGAAAATGGTATTTCAATTCAACACGAAAAATTCGGAGTCGCGATTTATCAAAAATCGACTGAAATTGCATGCTCATTTACAACCTACAATTTTTAGATTGGGCAAAAGAAGAACCATCAGTGCTTAAGAATTTTGTTCTAAAAACTTGGCAGCACAGCGAGGTTCTAAAAACATACCTTAAAGCGCTGCCCAAGCTCTAAAAGAAGACGGCAGCATTGCTGGCTGGTGCGAGGCGGTAATCGGAAAATATTCCGTACATACATATCATCTTCTTTATATATAAAAATCACGTACGTACACGCTAATCTCCGAAACCGCCCAAACAATTTCGATTAAATTTGGTGAATATATGCGGTTGGTCCCAACTTAAAAGATAGGATAGTTCTGGATCCGATAGGTGGCGCTGGTCAAGTTATTATTAAGAAATTCTACATTCATCGACCAAAATGAATCATATTCACAACATATGTTGGTTTCATGATAAAAGAGAATTTTACAAAAGCTGGACCCGACAGGTGGCGTTGTAGTTAAAATTGTAATTTCAATTTATTATAAGTTTAAATTTTTGTTGAAAAAAAAAATGACTCATATTCACAATAGAGGTGGAGAACTATCGATAGTCAGTGCCATCGATAGTTCTCTATAATTGGCTTTTGTGTATCAATAATTATCGATATAATATCGATAGTTTTTTTCTTTTAAGTGTTACATAAAAAAATTTAAATGCGCCATATTAGGTAAGCTTTTCTCACCGAGAGAGATTTGATTCTAAGTACTAATGCTCTTATTCCTACGTTGCTGACTCATAAAACGGGGAATTCCTTTTTTAAGTTAAAATCATTTTGAAAATTGGCTTATGATAGGGTTCCTCTGTAAAATTCTATATAAACTCCGTTCGCTAGGTATTGACCAGTTAAAGAAATTTTTTAAATTCTATATTTAAATGGCTATCGAAAACAATCGATAGTGATCAAAAAGTATCGATTGTTTTCGATAGTGAAAACTATCGATTATAATCGATAGTGCAATCGATATTTCTCCACCTCTAATTCACAATATCCGCTGGTTTAGTGCCAACGGAGAAAATTACAAACTTCGGACCTGATATATGGTGCTGGAGTCAAGTTATTAACAAATTCTGAACTCCAAAACTACCTTTTGAGATAAAACTTTCTTCCTTTGTGGAGAGAAAAACTTTATTTGTTTATCTTTTTTGTGTTTCGATTTTATTTTTATGGTGATGTGTATCATTTTATTCGGACTACTATGGCATGATGCCCGGGTTCAATCCCAACCTGGGTTCAACACCCTAAGTTTTTTCCACGATGCCACCTCTTTGGAAGTTCTGACAAGCATTCAAAGAGTATCAACTGTCACGGGCGGCTTCTCAACTCACCGTTCGGTGTCGGCAAAAAACTGTAGGTCCATTCCATTCGTGCAAAAATATAACACGCACAAATGGTTGCGAGAAGCAGGCTCAGGTTCGCCCCGAGCTGTAGCTCCACCTAAAGTAGGTATAATTTTGTGTATTATTTTTTTTTTTTTTAAGAAAACGAAGCATGAAAATATCTAACTGAACTGTATATATATGAAGTAACGGAAAATTCAGAAACTTACTTTCTTATCATAGCCTTGAACTATATCGAATGTGCTTTTTAGATTTAGATTTCATTGAACTCGGCCTCTCTGCTTGGTTTCATCTGTAGCAGACATTTCAACACGTGTAATAAAGAACTATTTGCACGTTTAGCCATGTATACCGATGGGTCAAAGATGGACATAAGTATAGGAGCGGGTTGATTTTCGGAAGAATTGGGAATAAGCAGCTCCATGCGGCTTCCAGATCACAGCAGTGTTTTCCAAGCTCAGGTTCTAGCAGTTACAAAGGACCCTCAATTGGTGCCAATGATGACAATATTACGAGAGTATATCAATATTTACATTGACAGCCAGGCGGCCATAAAAGCAATAGCTGCTACACACATAACATCGTAGCTTGTAAAGACTTGCCGAGAAGAGCTGAAGGTTCTCGGCACGCAGTACAATGTAAAACTCTGCTGTCACAGCAGGATACCAGGCAACGAAGCCGCAGATGAACTGGCCAGAAAGGGCTCAGCCCTAGATAGAGAACAAGCAAAGGGGACGGTAAGACCTCAACTCTGTAACCTTCGGGCCAAAACCGAACAAAAATCAGTAATTGAGGTAAATAACAGGTGGAGAATGCTAGTCATCTGTGAGATATCAAGAAGATTGTGGCCAGAATACGACCAAACAAGAAAAAGGAAACTCCTACAAAAAGATAGGAAGTCGTTGTCAATGCCAATAGGAGTGCTAACTGCGCACAACACTCTAAGATACCACGTAAAAAAACTACGACAGAATGATGATGACATATGCAGAGAATCCGGTGACGAGGAGGCACATGAGGATACAGCCCATTTCCTCTGTTCTGCCAACTGAGAAACAGAACCCTGGGCAAATTCTGTTTCGATTATACCGACGAGCTATCTGATGGATCACCATATGACCTGCTTGAGTTTGCTAAGGCGTCGGGTTGGATGAAACCTAAGCATTGACACCACGGGTGGGAACATACTATGGGTCCACTTGGATCTAAGTGTTATGAGGGTATAAACATTCTCATCAGCCCGCAAACCTTACCTAACCTAACCTACTTTTGTAGCATCTTCGATAAGTAGATTGTTCTTATCATTCGTCATCTGATTTAGGAAATCACTGATGAAAACCGCTTTAATTTATTTGTGTTTTAGACATAGGCGGACATAAATGCTGTCGTCGTCATTGTCCGCTTAAGGGAAATGAAAGCAATTTAATGGCAGTAGCCAGTAGGTAATTTTTGCATGTTTGCAAATAACCTAAATTAGCTCAGAGTGTGATTTGATCTGTTTGAAATTGCCTGCCTTTTAGTAATGCAATATAATTTTAATCATTTTTCTACTCGTGTTATTCATAACCTTGGTGTATATGTACATAGTAGCCGTGTTTTATTATCGCCGATGATCCATGTAGATCATTGGTTTGTATGCATTACAACAACACTACGTGATCTAGCTTTTTATCAAGATCAGTTTTCGTGATCTGAAAAATAGTTCGGCTATTTCTCAGTAGGATACACATCTGCTTGTGAACTTTCCTTATCTGTATCCGTGACAGAAACCTGCGCTGAAAACCTGCTAAATGTCTGTTTCCGTGGTAGAAACCTGCGCTTAAAATCTGTTAAATGTCTATATCCGGCTAAAGGTTGTGTAATTAAATGGCAACTTCGCGCTAAATACCTGTGTCTGAGCTAGAAAGGTCTTTATCTGAGCTAAAAAGGTATGCAATGTAATCCAGTTTGTTTTATTTCAATTGCGTGATCCATATAGATCATAAGTGATAATAAAACACTGCTAGTATACATTTCCCCTACCTGACTATCTACCTCGTCGTGGTGTAGGGGCCTAAAAGGTCAAAGACTCTCGGGTCATTAACCCTAGAGGAGATCTCAACCAAAGGATAGTCGACCCCGTCACACCATTTCCATCCTCCATCACTTCGTTCCAAATCCCGGGCCGGATTAAGGTGTCATACGACCCGTGCCGAGAATCGACCAGGCTGAGGGCCCTTTAAATAGCTCAGTCTTGCACGGAGTATCCGGAAACCTGGCGACATCCGGATTAGCCAGCCTTACCTGCATACTGCGGATCTCCGCTACTCGTGGTAACTAAAATGAACTCAAACAAAACCAACAACAATAATAATAAAAACAATAATTCTAAGACCGGGCCCTCTTCAATCCCGGCCGGCAGCAAGACCTCAGGGTCTTCTGCTGAGGTTGCTCGATGTCAAGCAGCAGCAAAGAATCTACTACCCAAGCTGGATTCTAGCATTGCTGGTAAAGGCGCGCATCCACTCTTGAACACCCATTTGGATGCGCTGGGAAGACCTAAAGCTTCTGGCCCGTCTCACAACGCATCCTCCAATCACCCACGGTCATCCGCTTCGGACGCTTCGGGGACGTTACGCCGGAAACGGTATATCGCCCCCTCCAAGCAGGCTTATAGGGACCGTAAAACTGCTGCCAATGTACTGGAGAGAATTGGCAAAATTCCAGAAGAGGCCAGATCAGCACAGCAGAGGGCCGCTCTTGATTGGGCGATGAAAATCGCCAAAAGGTCACCCGCTGCGTCTTCAGACTCCACGTCAAAAAGACAGAGGTCGCTGGACGAGTCCCATCCGGACTCAAAAAGAACTAAGGTGAACAACACCACACCTAAGCCGTCCAGCATCACATAAAAGGCCTTTCAGCGAGGTTCTTAAGGATCACTTGGTGGTTGCAGTCATCGACCGCAGCGATCCAGACAGCAGGATCTCCCCTGATAGGTGGCTGCTGGTCAACAGCCGGCTGCACAGTGGATTCCTCCCCCCCTATGTCGCGACAGCGGACAGCATCAAGGCCATGTGAAGTTGGTCGCCTGCGCCGATGATAGATCGGCGCAGCCTTATAAACTGGCAATAAGCCAATTGGGCGAGATATGGCCAGGTGCCAGGTTGGAGGTCGTAGCAAAGGAGGATATCCCGAGCAGACCAAGAACCCGGGCCTGGATCCCGACTGAACCCCCACTTGCCGCTGACGTGCTTAGCGTCATTAAGCTCTGCAACCCACAACTTCCGACGCACAATTGGAAGATTGGCAGGTTAGACGAAGCCAGGGGTCTCTTTAGGAACGCCTGTATTGTTATCAATCAGGAATCCCTGGCTCCTCTCGCCAAAACTAACGGCATAATAAGCTACGGGTTTGACTCTATCACTCTTAAAGTGTACAAAAAAGTGTACAAAAGAGTCAAACCCTTAACCCAGTGATGTTATCCGGTGCAATGACAAATGACTCGAAGATGGTACCCACACCACTACCACCGCCACCATCTCGTCGTCGTCCTGATCCAAGAACCTTGGGTTAATGGTAACTCGATACTTGGACTCAGGACTCCTAATTATACTCTTTACCAAGAGGAATGGAGGTAAGCCAAGAGCCTGCATTCTCGCAAAGAGTAATCTTAATATATTCCTACTCTCTAATTACAGCGATCGAGATACAGTAGTGGTAAAACTGGAGACTGGCAAGGGCAGAATCTGGCTGGTCTCGGCCTATCTCGCCCATGACGAAATAGGCCCTCTCCGAACAACCTGATGGAGGCGATCGCTGATGCAGAGAGGCGCAAGGATGGACTAATCCTGGGTAGTGACACTAACGCGCATCACTCTATTTGGGGCAGCTCCGACACCAACAACAGAGGTGAGTTACTTTTTGATTATTTTCTTAATACAAACCTCACCTACTGCAACAAGGGTTGCACACCAACTTTTATAACCTGCAATAGACAAGAAGTTCTAGATATTACACTTGCATCTGATAATATCTCCCAATCGATCAACAACTGGAAAGTTTCGGCTGAACATTCGTTCTCAGATCATCGATACATCCAATTCTCGTTAGACGACCATCCCCCGGCCAGACCAGAGTTTCGGAACTACCGAAAAACTGACTGGGCTAAATACAGGGAAACCATACAGAGGCTAATCCCTTCTTCAATACCCCCTGTCCCGGGCAGCACACAAGAGATTGACTGCATGGTAGGAAAACTTACCTCCGCCTGCAATAGGGCACTAGATGTAGCATGTCCTACAATAAGACCAAAGGGGAAACTAAAACCACCATGGCTGTAGACTGCTATTCAACAGTGCCAAATTCACAAAAAGTGCCCTAGATTGGAACTCTTATAAGGAATCCCTCGCAGTATTCAAAAGTACTCTTAGAAAAGCCAAACGGAAATCTTGGAGACTTTTCTGCGACAACATTGAGAACTTCCCGGAAGCCTCAAGGCTACGAAAAATACACTCCACCAATCCAAGTACTCCTGGCTATCTAATGAAACCAGATAGCTCTTGGACCTCTTCAAGCGAAGAAACAATAGACCTACTACTGGATACACACTTTCCTGGTAGCTTCTCTTTTCCACTTAGTAGTTCATCTAATAGTACACAACCTACTCAACTTACACAAAATAACATAAATAGTCTGGTCACAAAGGACAAACTGCCTTGGGCACTACGCAGCTTCCAACCATACCTGACGGCATAATACCTGCTGAATTCCAGTCGGCAACTGACATAATTCTGCCTTGGCTGGAAACTATACTCACATTTTGTATAAACAATACTTACATTCCCAAATTATGGTTGGAAGTCAAAGTAGTCTTTATTCCCAAAGCGGGAAAGAGCTCTCACGCCAGTCCAAAAGATCTCGGACCTATTAGCCTATCATCATTCTTCTTAAAAACTTTAGAAAGACTGATCGATACCCACCTTCGCAGCAGCATCGAATCAAGACTGCTATTAGAATCCCAACATGCCTACTGTAAGGGTAAATCAGTAGAAACTGCACTGCACTCCCTAGTACGCACCATTGAGAAGACTATATATTGCAAAGAATACACAATGGTTGTCTTCCTGGTCATAGAAGGTGCCTTCAATGATGTTAAATCGGAGGCTATAGTAGATGCCCTTTCAAAGCTCAAGGTCGAGTACTCGCTTCGCAAATTGATCAATTTACTACTGACTAGTCGAATTATCAATACCAAGCTGGGCGGGTCCTCTTCCAGGAGATTTGTCAGCAGAGGTACCCCCCAAGGTGGTGTCCTATCCCCCCTTCTTTGGAACCTGGTAGTAAATGAACTTTTGCTACTCCTGGAAGGCGTGGGATGCAAAATAATCGCATATGCTGATGACGTCGCTATAGCTATTTCCGGCAAGCATCTTCACACGATCAATGAACTCATGCAAAATGCACTAAATAAGCTCACGAAATGGACCGACAAATGTGGACTGGGGGTTAGCCCTCAGAAAACGGAGTTGGTTCTTTTTACTAGGAAATACAAAATCCCTCAGATAGACCCCCTTCTTTATATGGTACCAAGCTAGTTTTCACCGAGAAAGCAAAGTACCTAGGTCTCATCTTGGATAGTAAACTTAGCTGGAAACTCAATATCCAAGATAGAGTAAAGAAAGCTACCATAGCACTCTACTCCTGCAAGAAAGCCATTGGCAGCAAATGGGGTCTTCAACCCCGCATCGCCCACTGGCTCTATGTTTCTGTCATCAGACCGATTCTGATGTATGGCGTAGTCGTCTGGTGGACCGCCCTAGATAAAGCTATACATCGCGACAGCTTGGGGAAAGTACAAAGATTAGCGTGTCTGTGCATTAGTGGAGCACTAAGATCAACACCCTCCGCAGCAATAGACATCCTACTATATCTCCCATCCCTAGACTTAATTGGTAAGCAAATGGCAACCAGTTCTGCCACAAGACTCAAAACCATCTCACAGTGGTCAAGTTACTACACTGGCCACTCTATAATACTAGACAATCTTACTCTCCCCGAAAACATAGACTACACTGTACCCAAGCCTAATTTTGACAAAAACTTTAAGGTCACTATTCCAGATAGGTCTTTCTGGGATGACTTAGGTGCTGTAACAGACAAGTCGATACACTTCTATACTGATGGCTCTAAAACCAATGATGGTGTAGGAGGAGGTGTTTTCTCAGACAGATTAAAACTAAATCTCTCCTTTCGCCTCCCTGATCACTGTAGCGTGTTTCAAGCGAAGATCATGGCGATTTCGGAAGCACTGTCCTGGATCAAGAGGAATGTAATATCCACTAACGATATTAGCATTTTCTCGGATAGTCAGGCGGCGTTGAAATCTCTGGAATCAGCCTCATCCACTTCTAAGACCACTTCAACTGCCGTTCATCTCTCATAGAGATGGCTTAGCAGTTTAACATTCACCTTTGCTGGGTGCCGGGACACAGAGACATTCCAGGGAATTGCAAAGCTGACGAGCTCGCTAAAATAGGAATAACGATACATATTCTACCCGATAAGAAAAATATAGGTATGCCACTCGCTACTTATAAGCTAGCATTCAAACTTGACGCAGTCAATAAAACCAACGCTAAATGGGAAGGTGGAACTACCTGCCTTGCTACAAAGCAAATCTGGCCTAGATTAGATCTAAACCGCTCTAGATACCTTTTGTCACTAAAAAGACTAAATATCAGTACGATTATCGGTGTCATCACAGGACATTGCCTTATAGGGAAACACGCTACTAGACTTGGCGTCATTTCGAATGACTTCTGCAGAAGCTGTAGAGACGAAGAGGATGAGGAAAGTCCAACACATCTCCTCTGTTCGTGCCCAGCTCTTTCTCGTAGTAGGAATCTTCACCTAGGAGAATACTTCTTCGATGATCTAAGTGTAGATCACAAAAAAAGACGTAGGAAGCCTTCTTCGCTTTGTACAAAGCTCCAAATGGTTTTCTTGAGTAGCGGGGTAAATATCCCCAAGATCCTTGGTATCACAATGGGCCTCTATAGGTCTAAGTGTGCTGGTACTTGTTACCGGCAGCCACTGCTACCTAACCTAACCTAACCTAGTATACATTTACGAAACATTCAACGATGAATTAAAATTCAAAATTTGCATGAGCGCTTATTTTGTTCAAGCAGTACTTCAATTCGAAATTCAATTTCCTTCCTGATAAATTATAGCCACGTTTTATTATCACCCATGATCCGGATTGGATCATTGGTTTGTATGTATATGAGATCTTGCTTCTCATTTAGATTTATCTTCGTGATCTCAAAATTAATTCAACTATATCTCAGTAGGATGCACTTCTGCTGGTGAACTTCGCTAAAGGTATGTGTCTGAGCTAAAAAGGTGTGCATTGTAATCCAGTTTGTTTTATTATGCCCGTGATCTGATCCGGATCAGATCAGCATAATAAAACGCGGCTACAATTTATGTAAGAACTTGGATGAACATTTTTTACAAGTGTGTAGCGCGTCGGTTTTTTTTCTACTTTTGGCGCTGTACTCTACTACTTAGTTTAGGGGTCCCAGGTTAGTTTCCTGGCGCCGACTGCTGTGCATTCGATGAGTAGGTATATATGCGATGCGTATGGATAAATAAATGATTGGCTTGAATTTTATCGAACATAGACTTACTTACTTTCTTTCCAATGAAGTGGATCTACACACCCCATCCGCATGATGTTCACACATACATAGCTCGGAACTGTTGGATACAGTCGCATCATTTTTTTTTTTTTTTTGATTTAAGTGCATGCGTAAAGATTCGAAGGTCCTTCAAAATTAAAAAACCAAAATTATTCCTTTTCTTCATTTATTTAATTTTAAAATTAACACCAATATTAATTAAACAAAAATATGCAACAATGCTGCCATCGCTGTTAATAAACTAGCTGCACAAATAGGGCTACTGCCACTCATAGCCATCGGATATAGGCTATCCCACAAATCGTTCCTATCTTGATTGGGCTCATCACCTAGTTTAACTTCTTTATCGTTATACAAAGTGCGAATTTTAGTTATGTTAGAAGGCAACCACTTCACTTCTTGCGGAACTCTATAAGGCAAAAGGTTGCTCGTAAATGCATTTTATCATCGAAATAAGTAAGTACTAACCCTGTTTGTGCAAATGATGAAATCCACCCCACAATACGGTCCACCATAAATCTATCTTTATCTGCAAGACCGATTTGTCCACCAAACCAATTAGTCTTGAGGACATATTGAAGATCATCAGCATTGCCAATACCTCTGGGCTTGCCATTTGCGTCATTGTACTTTCCATATTTGCCGGCATAGTCAAAGCGATAGTAATAAACGTCTACGTAATTCCTAGCGAAATCGACCAATCTATGTACACCATGATTGACGCTTGAATCTGAGATCAATTCAGCAAAGTTCATGATGGTTTGCTCACTGATTGTTTTGTTGCCGAAATAGAATTTCTTGATCTTTTCATTTCTTTCCGGAGTGGAATCATTAGTACTATACAGGAGTAGCTCTGGACCATATTTGTCAAAATGCAAATCGATATCATTGAAGAGACCGGGGATCTCCTTTAGAGCTATAAAAGATTTGTTAACATTCATTTTGTTTCCATATTCCCATGCAACTTACAATACCCCACGTAGTTAATCTCATCCTTGGTGATACCAGTGAGAATCGGTACTCTCTGGAACTGTCCGAGTAGAAAATCAACGGCAGGCGGGTTAAATAAAAAGTTGTTATCGATTTCGTAGCTCCATTTAATACTTTCGTAATTGTATAGTTCCCAATTGTCGCAGACTTGGATAATCTTCTCCCAAGACACGTTCTTCAAACAACGTAGAACATCATCAGGATTATACATCGGACAGGATGTCTGCCTGGCCAGGAGTGTTGTCCAATACAAGTTATCGATAGCAAAATTGTAAGTTGCCGATCCACTTATAGCGATCGCTTTATGGAACAAACCCTTCGAGAGTGGAGAACACAAATAAAGCGTGACAGATATGGCACCGGAACTCGAACCGAGAATAGTCACAGACATTGGATTTCCACCAAACTTGGAGATGTGCTCTTGCACCCATTTCAATGCCATCACTTGATCCAGGTAGCCGTAATTTCCGGGAGCCTCTTTTGTGCGCGTACTAAGAAAGCCCAGTGCTCCTAGTCGGTAATTGAATGTCACAAACACTATATCACTGTCCATTATGTACTCGGGTCCGGCGTCTAGAGCACTATGACTGCTACCAATTGCATTGATACCACCATGAATATAAAAGATTACTGATCTGTTCCCGGCCAAGTCACGCGAATAAACATTTAAAATAAGGCAATCCTCTGAAAGTAGTTCGGCATCCTTTTCCACTTGTGGGCACATGAATCCATCTTTCGTGGCATCCAGTTCTCCATCCCACTTGGTCACGCAGGGCCGGACCTTACATAGGAGCGAGTGGCGCAGCCGCGCCAGGCGCTAGAAAGCAAGAGGCGTAAAAACTAAAAAAAAATTACCATCAAAAAAACAGATCTACTTGTTTGCTAATATGTATTTATATTCTTCACAAACAAATATTTCTCACCGTACTTCTCAAATAACAATACACACATTTCAATCACTGTACTTTAAAAAATACACACACATTAAAATCACCAAATTTCCATATAAAAATGCACATAATAATGTCTTTTTTTTTCTATCCCTTCCCGTTCCCACAACATTTCATTCTCTTTCTCTTCATAGCTGCTAATTGGTATAACAGACTAGTTAGCAGAATTTTTATCTGTACTCAAAACCCAACTACAACCAGAGACAAACATTTGTCTCTGCTGCAACCATAGTAGGCTCTGTTGTTTCATATTAAATATCCAGTCGACCCTTTCAGCCCATTGCCAAAAACGAAATTTTCACTGCCAACATGCTGTGGAGCAGTCTTATCATACCGCTCCATTTGCGCCTACCAAAATCCATACAAATCAACAAACATGTCGGATGTTGTGGAGCAGGATTCAAATTTCGCGCCAAGGCAATGCGCCTACCTAAAACGATGCGAACTTCAAATTTGGTTTCACAACCTTGTTCGATATATCAAAACGTTCGATTTGACTGAAGAGAAAGAGAGTCAAACTCAGGTCATACGTATTCAAATTTATTGTTTATGTATGTACAGATCGCGATAGAAAGATAGCACATTTGCTTTTTTTTTTGGATCCCTTTTGCATTGTCGTGTTTTCAATCAATAAAAAACATTTCCTTCTTATATGTTGTGCATTTAATATTTAATTGATAATAAAACAAGACTACATGAAAAAATGCAACCTGCGGTTACGAAAACAAAAGATATTATTCAATTCAGAACATTAGCACTTCAAGTGGTAGATAGCACATTTTTAAAAATATTGAAAATTAGTATGTAATATATATTCAATTTTCCCTGCGTTTATTAATGCCTTGATTCTCCTTGGCTTCGAATATAGTAGATTGTACGCTTGATATACATAAGTAGAAAGGAGCAATTAACTTTAGTAGTTAGAATAGTGGACCAAAATACGAAAAAGTTTAAAATTAGAGAATATTTTTTGGGACTGTTGTGAAAAAAACAACTGGGTCTGGCTTAACTGATTTAGTTTTGAATGAACTTGCTGATTTGGATATTCTATTAGTGAATTGTAGAGGACAAGGGTATGATAATGGTACTTATATGAGAGGGAAACATTGTGGTATGCAAGCGAGAACTAAGGTTTTGGAACCTAGAGCTTTGATGATGTTCAATGCTCTACTGATGCAGTTGCATTCTTCGATAAAGTTGAGAGTATACATATATGTTTTCTATTCAAGTTCTGTAGGCAGATGGTCGGTATTAAAAAAAAAACATCTTAGTAGTTTGACTCTTAGGCTGCGGTTATATATGTAGCAAGCGTGTAATACAAGCGCTTGCTCGCGCGAGCTCGCGCTTTAAGTTATCAGAGCATTTTATCTCGCACTTGCTCGCGCTTACTCGCGCTCGTAAAAATTTGTTACACAACCACCATGCCCTAATAAAATGCATTTAATTTAAAGCGCGAGCAAGCGCTTGTATTACACGCTTGCTATATAACCGCAGCCTTAAGCAGAATAGATGCAATAAAACCACTAAAACTATACTTGGGAAATGTTTATGGGCTCTCGTTGAAATTTCAGTAAATGGCGACCAAAAAGTCCAAAATCTGCCTCAATCTCTTGGTAGTAAGCTTAGCGAATTAAAATTTATTTGTTGAGTTGTTATTTGGTACACAATACAAAGCAGTATTTGCCTTAAGCTTACAGTTGAAATTTTGTGCTCAATGAAAAAGTTTTTAGTCGAACTAAGAACTAATGACAAGTTTTTTTTTGAATTTTTAGATAAGGCGAGACTTATAGCAAATGAAATTAATGTTCCTTTTCCAGCAATTTCTTAACTTAACGGTCCCGAAAAAAAGTAGTTCAGTTTTCCTATGAGGATAGGAATGAGGTAATTTTAGACCATCAAGAAAGATTTAGGGTTGAATTTTATGTTAGCGCGTCAATTACTCTCTCTCCTCGGGAGATATGGAAAAGATCAAACATTTTTTAAGTTGCTTTTGGGGCGCTTATTTTTTTTCCTGCGCCAGGCGCCAAAACTGTTCAAACCGGCCCTGTGGTCACGGCAACGGGAGCCCGAAACCGTTTATCACCCACTGGTGCTTGTGCGTATCTTATTCCCCGAAAGGCGTTTATATCAAGACCTTTCTCCGTCTTCAAAATAGAGCCCTTAATCTTGCCCAGGGTTGTTTCAACCACCGGGTTAATTTGACCGTTTATCAGCGCCAAAAGGCACAAACCAACCGTGAATTTTAGCAGAGATTCCATTTCTCTCGCGAATTAACGAAATACTAACCTGAAACTACCGTTCGGCACTTAAATATATCCCAAAATCGGCCGATTATCTGAGCAAAGCATATTACATCTTTATTCATTAATTATATGAATATTATATTAGTTGGTTGATTTCGGACCGATATGAAACTAAATTTACTTGTGCACGCACAGTTTCGTAACGGTCTGGTCCGAAACTATTCATTATACAGTAAAACCTCCTAATTGGGACTCCGTAATCGGGACGACCTCCCAATCGGGACAACCCATTTGCCAACCCTAAAAGTTTTCATACAATATACCCTCTGTAATCGGGACACTGAAATCGGGACACCTCTTAATTGGGACACTCAGTTTAACTTTCTTAGAACCTCCATAATTAAGCCAAACCTCCGAATTGGGACATTTTAATTAAAAAGTCAGGAAATATGACTTCTCTAATCGGGACAATTCGAGTTGAACCTCTCAATTGGGACACTAGACCCGAAAAAATGCAATTGTGACTTCTCTAATCGGGACATTAAAATTCCATTAAAACTAAATGTTCGCAGTTGCATCTCATTCTACAAATTTACAAACCGTTATATTTTTACAGAAGAGTGACTACATCGGAGATAAAAAACAACAGAGCAACGTTTTATTGATCGTATTTTCATTGAATATTAGATATTGGCACCGTGCAGTTGCAGTTGTTTTTGTGTGGATACAATACATTTTTTAAACTTTTTCGTATGCATACGCGTTGAATTTCGCGTAATGAGATACTACTACATACATTTTTATAACTTTTCATAAAATAAATGTCGTTTTATTTCAATAAGGTATGATTTTGTAATTGAGATAGGGCGTTCCATACTTGTTTTAATATTGTAAATAGCAGTTTTTTCTTAAGTAGTTGTGTTTTTCTATATTTTTTATATAAACTTCTATAATTGGGATACCTCCTAATCGGGACAGGAAAAAGTCGGTCCCATCAGTGTCCCAATTAGAGAGGTTTTACCGTATTTCATACTACATTTTCCATGAACTACTACTAAGATCATAACTCTTTCAAAATGAACTCATTCTGCTCGGTTTTTTGATATCCTAATGAAATAGATCCTGACGAATTAAATATTGACTTTGCCGCTCCTTCAGCTGCATCACTTGACCATAGAAATAATACGCCTTATAATATTGAAGCGTTACCTAACCCGACAACCTCAAGAGACTTCTGTTTTCAAAGAATTCATGAATATAATGTACTTAATGCCATCACTGCTATCAAGTCGAACGCCATTGGCCTGGACGACATGCATCCGAAATTCTTAAAAATGATAATTCACGGAGTATTACCTGAAATCACTTATATATTTAATAATATTTTGACTTACTCCACGTATCCGATGGCTTGGAAAGCTTCCAAAATTATACCAATTCCTAAAAACTCAGCCTCGCGGATTAAAGTCTACCGTCCTATCTCGATACTGCCATTCATATCGAAGGTTTTCGAAAAATTTGTGAGCCATCAAATCCATTCATATCTTAATGAGTTTAATCTCCTTTCACCATACCAATCCGGTTTCAGACCAAAGCACAGCTGTACTACTGCGCTGTTGAATTTTGTGGATGACCTTCGCGTTGAAATGAATGAAGACCGAGTAACATCGCTTGTATTGCTCGATTTCTCGAAAGCCTTCGATACAGTGTCCCATGAGATATTACTTGCTAAACTAAAAAACTATTTCAGCTTCAATACTACGGCATTAAAGCTAATGTATAGCTACCTTAAGGGTCGTACTCAAGCTGTACATGCAAGCAAGAGATTATCAAGCTTTCTTGTTACTAAAGCCGGTGTTCCACAAGGGTCGATAATGGGCCCATTATTATTCACCTTATTCAATAATGACATTCCTTCTACCTTAAAATACTGCAAGGTTCAGATGTATGCCGATGACGTCCAGTTGTACTTAAGCTATCCATGAGCGAGTCAATGAAGACCTCAAATCTATAGTTTCATGGTCGCGGAAAAATAGGCTTATGCTCAACTCCGAAAAAAATTAAGCAATTGTAATCAGCCGATCAAGTCCCGATACCCAAAGCTTCCCCCAACTTTTTATCGATGGATCAGCCCTTACCTACGTCAGTACCGTGAAAAATCTAGGTGTAATATTTAACCTGAATCTTACTTGGGAGAATCATATAACGAACACAGTGTGTAAAGTCTACGGATCTCTGCGCGCTATGTATCAAGTAGGGAACTGTCTTCCATTAAGGATCAAAGCTATGCTAGTTAAGTCACTGCTGTTGCCGATTCTGTTTTACGCACATCCGATCTTTTGTGATTTAGACAGTTACAGCTCGCGGAAGCTGAAGGTAGCTGTTAATAGTACAGTGCGATTTGTCTATAACATAGGTCGAATGGAACACATCTCTGGTCATGTAAAGGATTTTCTGGGATTAGACCTACAGAAATACCTTAACTCCAAAATACTGACTTTCCTATTTAATCTTAAAGAAAGCCAGACCCCAGAGCATCTTTTACAAAGATTACAATTCGCATCTTCCACTAGAAGTAGAAGTCTCATTCCACCAATATATAACTATAACGTTACCAAGAAACAGTTTTTCGTATATGCCTCGCTTCCGGTATATGGAATTCGCTTCCGGTTTATATCAGGAGATCTTCAGGCATACGGGACTTTCAGAGACAACTAGCGCAACACTTTTCAACAAGCTAATAATAATTAATGACATAATAATTAATGACTTAATAAAATATAATAATAAATCCTATCCTATCCTATCCTATCCTATCCTATCCTATCCTATCCTTCATATCCTATCCTATCCTATCCTATCCTATCCTACTAATATATAAATGTGAAAGTTTGGATGTTTGGATGTTTGGATGTTTGGATGTTTGGATGTTTGGATGTTTGGATGTTTGGATGTTTGGATGTTTGGATGTTTGTTGCTCTATAACACCTTAACGGTTTAACAGACTTGAATGAAACTTTCGGGAATAGATAGTCTACTTTCTGGATTAGAGATTAGGCTACTTTTTAAACAAAACATACAATTCCTTGATTCCATAATTCGAGTTATTCCAATGTCCGCTTTTATTACTTGGTCATTATTTTTGGGTACACCATTGTCATTGATCGTCACTCTGTTGGGAGAGGGTTGTTTTTGTAGATGTTATGCTCTTCTCTTCGCCACAAATCCATCGCTATCGCTTATTCTTTAATTCTCTTTCTACCCATACGCGCATTGAATGATGGGTAAACCATTGCCATTGATCGTCATTCTGTTGGGAGAGGGTTGTTTTTGTAGATGTTATGCTCTTCTCTTCGCCACAAATCCATCGCTATCGCTTATTCTTTAATTCTCTTTCTACCCATACGCGCATTGAATGATGGGTAAACCATTGCCATTGATCGTCATTCTGTTGGGAGAATGTTGTTTTTGTAGATGTTATGCTCTTCTCTTCGCCGCAAATCCATCGCTATCGCTTATTCTTTAATTTTCTTTCTACCCATACGCGCATTGAATGAGGGGTAAACCATTGCCATTGATCGTCATTCTGTTGAGAGAGGGTTGTTCGTGTTAATAATTAATGCTCCTTTTTCGGATTGTGACACAAAGTAGAGGAGGGATGAATTTGCTGATATTTGCTACCGACTTTAGTTAGTTGTGTTTCTGCTTCATCAGCGTGCGGATCTAGATCCACAGAAAGGGGGAAATGCACGATTTTTTTTACTTTCTTTTTTTTTATTCACTTTACAGCGGTATTTGGTTACCTTAAGGTTAAGTCGGTGGATACCTTAGAATAAAGTTTTTCCTTTTATTTCAATTCACAAATACATATTATATTGTAGTAGGGGTAGGCAGGCGATGTTGAGTCTTATTAGTTGGTGATTTCAGACAAACCTCACCAGTTACTCCACGATCAATGCTTACAACAAAGCCTAATATCTTCGGCGTTTACATAATGCTATTGTACTTTAAATATAAACATTAAGTACAACTATTAGAGACAAGAAACCAGAAAGTACCATTATTTGATGCTCATAAAATACATATTATGTACATATGTGTGTAGACATGTTTGTACACAGGAATATTACATTTCCATAAATTTTTTATGCAATCGTTTCATCTATTATAGAGAACAACCACTTAGTTCAGATAATAATGTATTGGCTTCAGAATTCTTTAGAATCTTAATTTAAATAATATCGATTCCTACTACTTCCTTTCTATCATACTACAATCAAATGACGCGACTGATTTTTAGCACGGGCAACGCCGGGCAGGCTACAGCTAGTGACCTAATAAAATAAAATAAAATAGACAATAACTGATTTTAGGGTTTTTAGGGATTTCTTTCTTTTTTAATTCAATTACTAGACTAATAAAGACTTAAGATTAATAAAATTTAAAATTTGCTGTTAATTTATTGTTGTTTTTCTATTGATCTTAAGAAATTGTTACTATTATTATAATTATAATTATGTATTTTTGTTTCAACCTTTTAATAATGTTACACAATTAAAAGATTATATTGTATCTACGTGTAAACATAATTTCTAAATAAATAAATACAAATACAAAAAATACAAAATACAAATCCATTCGATGGGTTATTTAAGTAGATACGTACAAACTTAAATTTTTAATAGCATCTGTCTTCTTAAAGTTAGCATACATTTTTTGAAAAATAGCAAATCGTGCATGGTGCACTATGGTATGTACTAAATGCACCAATCGTGTGTGCACAATGCACCAGGAGAGTGCTAATTGCACCGCGGAATTTTTCAAAAAATATATGCTTAACAAAAATGAATTACCTATTCAAAAAAAAAAAAAAAAAAGACTCCATATCACAGATATAAAATTAACAAAAATGAATTATTCGAACATCAAAAACCCTCGAAAGACACTAAGGGATTAGAGTACCCAGAGTAGTGTCGTAGAGTAGTCTAACCGCACTAAAAACACCTCTAAATCATGACCAATCAAAGAAAGATCGACAAATGATTTAGATTTCATTATACAGATTTTCAAAACTCTACAGTCTACAACATAAGTTCGTGAGGTTTGGTTCTCCTCAATCTACGAATATTTGATCGGGAATTTAATATGTTTTCTATTTCAGGGTTAATATGTATCTGAAGACGCTGGTTGTGACGAAGAGTATTTTTTTTCATCACCTCTGTTTCCAGGTCAAACTGCAAGTCACGATGCAAGTCCTTGTTTCTAATAAACCATGGTGCATTAACTATTCTACGAAGGACTCTGTTTTGAAATGTTTGAATTATCTGTGCATTGGTTTTTTTTTTGTACATCCCCATAGTTGGATACCATACGTCCAGACAGGTTTTAATATCTGATTATAAATATAATAGAACCTTTTTTTCGGTGGACATTTCTGAGTTATGTTCCAGTAACCAATAGAGTTTTCTATATCTAATATTAAGCTCCTCACCTTTCTATTTAATATGCTACTAAGACCCACGTGCCCTACTTCCGTGGGGGTTATTGCACTGCATCATTTATTATACATATCAGTGACTGTATACAAAATTTGAGCTGAGCAGCGTTTTTCCGATGACGTCTCCGTTTTTTTCAGGGTCCACGGCCGGACAAACAGCTCCTGTAATTTTTGAATTATAAAACGCCATTTTTATTTTTATTTTTTTGATTATATATAATAACTTGTATAGAAGTACGTATAGGTTTTTTTCGATATATTAATTTTTGGTCAAATGGCGCACTTCCAAAGTGGAAATTGAAAAAATTGTCAGATAATTATTGTTCATAACAAATGAACTATGCAATATAAAAAAAAACTACGCACTTCCATAGACAATGTATTTTTCAAGATACAGCTATTCAATATTTCAAGTAAATCGGTTCAAGTAAATTGTCTGAGTTATGTGTCCGGCCAACTTAAAAAATGCAGTTTTGAGATACACGCGTTTGAAGTTTTGAGTAGTAGAAAATCATGAATAATTTTGCAATATCTTTAATCTGTGATGCCTCGGAGAATAGAGACTTTTCTCGAACAAAATCTTTCGTGCCATAATTTTTGAGGTCTTAGGGAAAAATTGATTTTTCAAAAATTCTAGAGTGGCCTAACCCCTTAAATATTTCGGTTTTGTTTTGAGCTGTGACTGCTCGGTAGATCACAAAGGCCGGTAGCTATCTACCGCTCATAAGTTAAGAGCCTCATAAGCCTATTCACCAACCAAGACTTATGAGTGGTCCCAACCACTCTTAAGTTACGAGCAATAATATCAGGGGCCGAGTTACCGCATCCGTTATCGAGTAAGTGAGTAGGATTCATTATAGAATGATCGAGAAAATGATACCTAAAATGATACTCGATAACGTGAGCGGTAATGCCAAATCATCACATCTCGATAACGAGTAACTCGTTAACGGATGCGGTAATCCGGCCCCAGAGACAATTATTATTGTATCCGGTATTTATCTTAGATAACTTCGAAATAATTCGAACTCTACTGTCATTTCAACTTTAAATTATTTCTGTTAATTTTTAAAATGTGGTAGAAAAGAAAGAAATCCGAATATATCCGACAAGGAAAAGAAAATTATAATGAGCTAAGTGAACATAATCCTCATTTGACTATTTAATTGAATTGAATTTGACGAAAAAAAAATGTACCCACCAACATCAATTACACCATTTATTTTATATATTAAAGTTGCCATTTGTCACTGACAAGTTCGAAAAAGAGCGCACTTGATCGAAAAACAGCTCAACCGGATATCCGAAAGACGATTCTCTCATAGTCGAAGTAAGCATAGACATAAACCCATTAGTGGTTGGTGAACATCAACCAAAAATTTCAACTTAAGAGCCTCTTAACTTTGAAAGCGATTTATGAGCGATCGATAGCCAACAGCCTAAAACTTAATAGATGTCGTCGAGAACGCCTTGCAATAACTTACTGGAAATTATACGGCAATAAACCATTTCACTTTGATAGTTATTTTATTTTATTTTATTTTGTTAACTGCATTACTTGCAACTAACTGAATGAACTTTTCGCCTAAAAGTATTCAAAGAAAAGATACTTGACTTTCAAGCCGGAATTTGAATTCAACATCACAGACATTTGTATGCCAACAACCTTGTAAAAGTTTTGACATTTAATTAGCATTTCCTGTTAAATTTATTTGTTTTTAATTAAAACGTTGCATTCCTAAAATAAATGAACATCTTTTTGAACAGTTTGGAAAAGAATGGATTACAAATGTCAATAAATTCGCAGTCACTATTTATAAAATAAGTCAGTTTAATACACAAGCGAACACTGAAAAGAGACAGGAGAGAGTATAAAACGTCAACTCTGAGTATGAGCACACAGTCCTACATATATTTATAGGTCTGTTTGGTGTGCAGTAAATTTACGTAAATTTACTGAACCTGTCAAAAATCAAGAGAATAGAGAGCCAAATGAGAGTGTCAAAAAATGTCCCCTTCTACAAAATCGTGCTACACCACATCCATGTAGTAGTCCCGGGACATCTATCAAACAGCCATCTGAATTCGTGAAATGTCAATCTTCATTTTTGTTTGTGTAATTAGAAGTTTCTGAGAGGATTTTCCCCCACTTTTCAAATTATTTACTATTTGACAGATGTCCCATTTGGATCACGAAAAGCACACCAAACAGACCTTATATCTATCCATTCTAGAGCCTTCGCACTAAATGAAACCATGAAACTAGTTGTACGTATGACAGCTGAAAAGAATAAATTAGGTCAGGTGTATGATTGCTTCAACCAATCATTTCTACTCGGAGACCTGAGGGCTCATCTTATTAAACAACTCGTAAACAATTGTGTGCTCTTGGTGAATTTTAGAATATTCGATGTGGTGCATCTGTACACTTTCATTCCCATATTCGTAGCTTATGCAGATATCCAGTTTACCATTTACTAGTCATTGAACTTATGGCACAGTGCCTGTCCGTGCTTTCCCGTGATAAACGACAAACGACTCAGACGCTTCTTGCCAATCACGCAGCGTTGGTCTGATTTTCAATTATAATGTCGATCATGTTCCGTTCTTTTATACTAGTCTGTCCATGTACCCAGCATATTCTAACTTTGTGGAGGAGTTTTATACATTTGGAACTGTCTTTGATTTTATAGCGTTTTCTCCTAACGATTTCAAGGCGGTTTGGCTATCGAATCCACCCGAATTAATTCTCAAATGAAGGGAGGTTGCAAGTAAGTCTGCCTGAAAAAGACTGCATTAGTCCGGTAGTCAGGACGATTCTTGCTTGCTCAGTGTCTCAGAGTTAATTCAACTATAAATCAGTAGGATGCATTTCTTCTGGTGAACTTCGCTAAAGGTATGTGTCTGAGCTAAAAAGGTGTGCATTGTAATCCAGTTTGTTTTATTATGCCCGTGATCTGATCCGGATCAGATCAGCATAATAAAACGCGGCTACAATTTATGTAAGAACTTGGATGAACATTTTTTACAAGTGTGTAGCGCGTCGGTTTTTTTTCTACTTTTGGCGCTGTACTCTACTACTTAGTTTAGGGGTCCCAGGTTAGTTTCCTGGCGCCGACTGCTGTGCATTCGATGAGTAGGTATATATGCGATGCGTATGGATAAATAAATGATTGGCTTGAATTTTATCGAACATAGACTTACTTACTTTCTTTCCAATGAAGTGGAGCTACACACCCCATCCGCATGATGTTCACACATACATAGCTCGGAACTGTTGGATACAGTCGCATCATTTTTTTTTTTTTTTGATTTAAGTGCATGCGTAAAGATTCGAAGGTCCTTCAAAATTAAAAAACCAAAATTATTCCTTTTCTTCATTTATTTAATTTTAAAATTAACACCAATATTAATTAAACAAAAATATGCAACAATGCTGCCATCGCTGTTAATAAACTAGCTGCACAAATAGGGCTACTGCCACTCATAGCCATCGGATATAGGCTATCCCACAAATCGTTCCTATCTTGATTGGGCTCATCACCTAGTTTAACTTCTTTATCGTTATACAAAGTGCGAATTTTAGTTATGTTAGAAGGCAACCACTTCACTTCTTGCGGAACTCTATAAGGCAAAAGGTTGCTCGTAAATGCATTTTATCATCGAAATAAGTAAGTACTAACCCTGTTTGTGCAAATGATGAAATCCACCCCACAATACGGTCCACCATAAATCTATCTTTATCTGCAAGACCGATTTGTCCACCAAACCAATTAGTCTTGATGATATATTGAAGATCATCAGCATGGCCAATACCTCTGGGCTTGCCATTTGCGTCATTGTACTTTCCATATTTGCCGGCATAGTCAAAGCGATAGTAGTAAACGTCTACGTACTTCCTAGCGAAATCGACCAATCTATGTACACCATGATTGACGCTTGAATCTGAGATCAATTCACCAAAGTTCATGATGGTTTGCTCACTGATTGTTTTGTTACCCAAATAGAATTTCTTGATCTTTTCATTTCTTTCCGGAATGGAATCATTCGTACTAAACATGAAAAACTCTGGACCATATCTGTCGAAATTCAAATCGACATCATTGAAGAGACCGGGGATGTTCTCTAGATCTATAAAAGATTTGTTAACATTCATTTTGTTTCCATATTCCCATGCAACTTACCATACGCCATGAAGTTAAGCTCATCCTTGGTAATACCAGTGAGAATCGGTACTCTCTGGAACTGTCCGAGTAGAAAATCAACGGAAGGCGGGTTATACAAAAAGTTGTTATCGATTTCGTAGTTCCATTTAATATTTTTCAAATTGTATACCTCCCAATTGTCGCATACTTGGATAATCTTCTCCCAAGACACGTTCTTCAAACAACGTAGAACATCATCAGGATTATACATCGGACAGGATGTATGCCTAGCCAGGAGTGTTGTCCAATACAAGTTATCGATAGCAAAATGGTTAGTTGCCGATCCACTTATAGCGATCGCTTTATGGAACAAACCATTCGAGAGTGGAGAGCACAAATGAAGCGTGACAGACATGGCACCGGAACTCGAACCGAGAATAGTCACAGACATTGGATTTCCACCAAACTTGGAGATGTGCTCTTGCACCCATTTCAATGCCATCACTTGATCCAGGTAGCCGTAATTTCCGGGAGCCTCTTTTGTGCGCGTACTAAGAAAGCCCAGTGCTCCTAATCGGTAATTGAATGTCACAAACACTATATCACTGTCCATTATGTACTCGGGTCCGGCGTCTAGAGCACTATGACTGCTACCAATTACATTGACACCGCCATGAATATAAAAGATTACTGATCTGTTCCCGACCAAGTCACACGAATAAACATTTAAAATAAGGCAATCCTCTGAAATTAGTTTGGCATCCCTTCCCAGTTGTGGGCACAAGGATCCATCTTTCGTGGCATCCAGTTCTCCATCCCACTTGGTCACGGCAACGGGAGCCCGAAACCGTTTATCACCCACTGGTGCTTGTGCGTATCTTATTCCCCGAAAGGCGTTTATATCAAGACCTTTCTCCGTCTTCAAAATAGAGCCCTTAATCTTACCCAGGGTTGTTTCAACCACCGGGTTAGTTTGACCGTTTATCAGCGCCAAAATGCACAAACCAACCGCGAATTTTAGCAGAGATTCCATTTCTCTCGCGAACTAACGAAATACTAACCTGAAACTACCGTTCGGCACTTAAATATATCCCAAAATCGGCATCATAAATCTTTATTCATTAATTACTTTACTTTACCTACTCATTATCGACATGCGACGATTTGGCATTTCCGCTCACGCTATTGAATATCATTTCACGTATCATTTACTCGATCATTCGATAACGAGTCCTACTCACTCACTTGCTAATGGATGCGGTAATTCGGCCCCAGTTCATTACATTTCGTACTATTTCCTGAACTGCTTGTGTGTAGTTTAGTTCTGGATCGTACTTAGTTTCGTGAAGCGATACTGTTTTGAATCGTACTACTAAATACATAGTACAAATTCGCGCGAATTGTTTGCTATTATTTTTTTCAATAAGAAAAACTAAATCCGTGAATGTGCGTACACTTAGAGAAACTGATAAAAATCGTTTAAAACATAAATAAATAATGTTCACTAAAATGCACATAATTAACAGCTGTTACAGCTACAAGATGTGCCATCCAACGAAAAGATTCCCCAACGACTGGTATCTCGACATACCAAAACTATGCATAACGTTTTTAGTCTTTAATTTGAAAATGACTTATTCCCAATATTTATAAGCAGGGAACGGATTTTGTTGACTGCTTTTTTTTGCCTTTTTTGCGTTTTTTGTCACCTTTTTTTTTTTACTCATATTGCCTTTTTCACTCATTGCCTGTTTTTACCTTTTTGGTACTATTTGTCAAAGCAGCTGTACACTCTCTTCTTAACTATTCGATTTGTCCTTGCTCACACGAAAGAAATTTCAGTGTCCAACTGTCCACGCGTATGAGAGCAATCAACCCACCACTCATTTTCATTTTAAATTTATTTGTTTCTAATTAAAAACTTGCATTTCTTCTGCCAATTAAAATTAAATTGTTGTTGGCAAAAACACTTCTTCTGCCGGTTTTGCTATATGGGTGAGAGATCTTTTGCAAACCTGACTACATAGGTATGAAGAAACTCAATGTGGCCTATAACAGCATCGCGAGGTACATCTTTAATTTAAGGAAACGAGACCATTGTCTCGTCCGGATGCTCCTTTGAAAACCTATTAAAATTTAAGACACTTTGCTTTCTAAACAGCCTAATACGAACTCGACAGCCTGAATACCTGTTTAATAAACTTAACATTTTTCAATCACCGAGATCATTAATGATTATCCAACCGAGATACTCGTGCCTCCCATCAGAACGTCAATTTTTTGTCCAAGCAACTCGGCTCTGGAACTCTCTACCAACATACCTGAGAGCGATCTCTAGTACGAACAAATTTAAATCTTCCGTTTTTACATTTCTGGCCATAGAACATACAGTTATGGACAAAAAAATAGGGTCATCAACATACTTTGCGTAATATCCTTACTATAATAAAAATGTAACTTTTTTTCGACTGCAAAGACTTTGTTCCCATTTGTCTTAAAAACTACTGCAAGAAATTAAATCCGGTTTTCACAGTTGGATTGCAAAATGTCTGGAATACAGGCATAGGATATTTTTTTTCGTTATCTGCTATCAAGAAGCGGAAATCTAAGCTGATATCTGAGCAGAGATTATTTTTATGAATACCTTCAAGCTCCTAACTTTAGAATGCCTTGGCCGATGGGAATGGAATTTATTTAATTATAAAGTTCAATTTTGTACAAACTTTTTAAGATATAAATCATCTTCTTACGTTATACAGAAGTTGAACAATAAGCATTAAATTAAAACTAACAATCAATTAAAAATGGCATACGATTCAAGAAAAGCTTAAATCGTTGGATTTTACCAACGACCAGTGGAGATAATTTCGTGTGTGCGCAGGTTTTTTTTTCTGTGTTGTTTTTGTTTTTATTTTGGAACTGTTTGAATGCACATAACGCAGAAACTAATGGTCGGATTTTGATGAAACTTGACATAATGATTGCTTATGTTCTTGGTCAATATTTATACTTTTTATCCCCCAAAATGATCTGGTTTTAGCAAAATATTGAAAAACACTGCATATCTGTAACGAAAATTATAATTATTCAGCCCTAGCTGAACAAAAAAATAAGTGAATTTAGTAAATTCTCCACTGATTCATTTGAGGTATAAATCATCCTTCGGCGTTATACTGGAGCTGAGCTATGCTCAAAATAGTTCATGAAATGTTCGCCAATAATTTTCCATCAGTGGAGACCGCAGACAACAGCCTACATATATAGGTATGTCGTATGTATATTAAAAGTAATGTTTGTGTGTTCGACTTTTATGCGTTCGCGCATCGCTCATCCGTTTGCGATAAAACTTGGGGCACGAGCAAAAAAAAACATTGTTGTTGTGCGCACCCAGGGGAAGGTTCCTTCTACGTTGGGGGAGGGTTTCAACTTCATTGCAATTCCATTTGTTTCCAAAAGCAAACGCATTCATCATGATCTCGAATCTGCACTCGGTGGAGACAATAATATTATGTACAGTCGAATCCCTTTATGTCGAATTTTCACGGGCGATTAAAATTGGTGCAAGTTAGAGGGATTTTTCATAA
Source organism: Brachyopa scutellaris (assembly GCA_949775065.1). Taxonomy (NCBI): domain Eukaryota; kingdom Metazoa; phylum Arthropoda; class Insecta; order Diptera; family Syrphidae; genus Brachyopa; species Brachyopa scutellaris. The sequence goes on along the minus strand of OX459114.1, from coordinate 86,727,397 downwards.
AAATCGAGCTAGAACGATTATACCGTTTTGTTGAAAACGCATTTATTCATAGATCATAGTGGAAGTTAACAAAAATAAAAATAGAGAAAGAAAACCTTTAAATGAACATTAATTAATAACAGAATAATTTGGGATACAAAGTAGGTACCAGTCAGTTTCCGATTTCCTGGTATGTTAGAATTAGAAAGTTAAAAACATGTTTTTTTTAACACTTCAGCTTCGAAAAATCATTTGGATTTACTACAAAAAGCATTTAAATACGAGGAAATATGTAGGCCAAGTTTTGAAAATCAGAAAAAACATGGGAGGCGGGCGAAGCAAGGCAAGTACGGGTCAGGTAGTCAAATAGTAAAAAAAAAAAAAAAAATGAATGTAACTGGTTAACAATGAAAAGACATATTAATTTGTACTTAGTACTTTGTCGCCTATCCTTTTCTATCCAATATAGCCTTACATCTAGAGGGCATTGAATCTACCAACGCCCTACAAGTACTTTTTGGTATAGCATACCAAGCCGACTGTACTTTTTGCCAAAACTCTTCCTTGGTTTTTGGTTTTATTGACCCGATTTGTTCCTTAACAATCCTCCATAAGTTCTCGATTGGATTTAAGTCGGGGAATTGTGCACGCCAAGTCATGAGTTGTACACCGGAAAACCACTTCTTGGCTAGACTTAAAGTGTGTTGCTGGTCATTGTCTTGTTGAAATTGTCAAGACAGTGGCATTTCCCACTCGGCGTAAGGCAGCAGTATGTCTTTAAGTATGTTAGCATAGATGTACTTGTCCATCGTACCTTTAATCAAAAAAAGAGACTCGACTCCATACCATGAGAAGCAGCCCCACACCATTTTATTACCACCTTCATGTTGTAATGTCTTAGTGGTATAGTGGGGACTTAGCTCGGCGTTTTTTGGCCTTCTTACCCAAGGTCTACCATCGTTACCAATCATATTTATTTTTGATTTGTCAGACCACAACACCTTACGCCACTTTTTCCCATCAACTGGGCCATCCCAATGTAGGTGCGATTTCGCAAACAATATCCGATTACTTTTCTGTCTCTTAGTTAGCATTGGTACTTTTCGCACTTTTCTATCAACATTTTTTTTTCCACCAATCCTCTTCTTATCGTTCGAGACGAAATTGAGGCTCCTAATAAGCACTGAATCGCCGCAGCAGACTTGAAAGGATCCTGACTTGAGAGAGGTTTGATGTGGTCGTCCTCTCTTGGAGTCGTTTTGCGCGGTCTCCTCTTTTTAAATACGGTTTTTGGGGGTAGCAAAGCATTATAAACAAAGTTTTCAGACCTGCCGATGGTTGTCGCTATTTGACGTTGCGTTTGTCCTTTGTCTCTTAACTTGTGAATAATGTTGCGTTCCTCGTCAGAACAATGTTTTGCTCGGCCCATTTTTTTGTGTTTCGTTCGTGAATTCAAGCTAAAATTTTATGTTTCACTTAACTATCTGTGACAAATATTTTGACTTTTTCGACTTTTTACAATATTTTAAATACTGACCCTATTTTTTTGTATTTTATTCAACACGAGTGACAAAGGTTTTTCAACTGTCCGTTATCTACGATCATTCGAAGTGGTGTCAAATTAAGGTATTTTCAGGGGAGCATTACTACAACTATTTTACACAAGATTTCGCTGTAGTTAATAAGGAGCGAACGACAAAATGTTTGGGAATATTTTTGTTACAAAGGCTTGACGCTATTTTATTGTCCATAACTGTACATAGTTAATATTTCTCACTTTTCTTATATACTTTCATTTACATACATAGATTCAATTATTTTAGAACTATTCTCTCTGTTTTCTTCTTACTTGGTATTGACTAACTTATTATCATATATAGGCGTGTTTTTTTGAAACGTAGCTAGCCAGTCATTCATTAAAACGATTCCCAGCCAGCCGAACCCAGCTGACTTACCTCGAAGTTGGTGTGTGTGATTTCGGTCATATGCGTGTGATTTCGATCAGCTGTTAAGTGTGGACTGTCAAAGTATTCGGCATTCAACCAAATCGATTTTTTGTTATTTGTTGTGAAAACAATTAATTTCGGTATTTTATTCAATAGATAATTTACATAAAGTAATATGAAATCATAATATAGTGGATTATTTCAGTGAAACATCATTTAGTGATTAAAATTATATAATTTTCGTACACGGCAGTCTGTCAAATGTTCTACAAATCGCTTTAAGCGCCATCTTGCCATGAGATATCGCAACATTCCTAGCCAGCTGCTTTTGGCTGCGAATAAAATCAAGAGTTGTAGCCAGCTGGTTGTTGAATTTGTTTTACGTGTGAAATTTGACTACTGGCTAGCTACGTTTCAAAAAAACACAGCTAGTGTTATAGCAAGCGAATTTGTTTTTGTAGTGCGGGTAAATTGAAAAGTGAGTATGTACTCACTTAATAAAAAACACGGCTATAATTTCAATTACTAAATGATGTTTCACAGAAATAATCCACTATATTATGATTTCATATCACTTTATGTAAATTATCCATTGAATAAATTACCGAAATTAAATGTTTTCACAACAAATAACATAAAATCGATTTGGTTGAATGCCGAATACTTTGACAGTTCACACCTAACAGCTGATCGAAATCACACACATATGAGCGAAATCACACACAACTTGGAGGTAAGTCAGCTGGGTTCGGCTGGCTGGGAATCGTTTTAATGAACGACTGGCTAGCTACGTTTTAAAAAAACACGCCTATTGTCTCTGCTGCATTGCAACCATGGTAGACTCTGTTGTTCCATATTAAATATCCAGTCGAACCTTTCAGCCCATTGCCAAAAACCAAATTTTCACTGCCAACATGCTGTGGAGCAGTCTTATCATACCGCTGCATTTGCGCCACCAAAATCCATACAAATCAACAAACATCTCGGAAATTGTGGAGCAGGATTCAAATTTTGAGCCAAGGCAATGCGCCTACCTAAAATGATGCGAACTTCAAATTTGGTTTCACAACCTTGTTCGATATATCAAAACGTTCTAGGTTCTATTTGACTGAAGAGAAAAAGAGAGTCAAACTCTTACGTAGTAAAATTTATTGTTACATTATGTATGTACAGATCGCGACAGAAAGATAGCACATTTGCTTTTTTTTGATCCCTTTTGCATTGTCGTGTTTTCAACCAATAAAAAAACATTTCCTTCTTCTTATATGGTAGATAGCACATTTTTAAAAATATTGAAACTTAGTATGAAATTATATTCAATGTTCCTTGCGTTTAGTAATGCGTTGATTCTCCTTGAGTTCGATTATAGAAGATTGTATGCCTGATACAGAAGTAGAAAGGAGCAATTAACTTTAGTAGTTAGAATAGTGGACCAAAATACGAAAAAGTTTAAAATTAGAGAATATTTTTTGGGATTGTTAGTTGCGAAAAAAACAACTGGGTCTGGCTTAACTGACTTAGTTTTGAATGAACTTGCTGATTTGGATATTCTTTTAGTGAATTGTAGAGGACAGGGGTATGATAATGGTACTAATATGAGAGGGAAACATTGTGGTATGCAAGCGAGAATTGAGGTTTTGGAACCTAGAGCTTTGATGATGATGATGTTCAGTGCTCTTCAGATGCAGTTGCATTCTTCGATACAGTTGAGAGTCTCTGTGTTTTCTATTCAAGTTCTGTAGGCAGATGGTAGGTTTAAAAAAAAAAACATCTAAGTAGTTTGACTCTTAAGCAGAATATATGCAATAAGACCACTAAAACTATACTTGGGAGATGTTTATGAGGCTCTTGTTGAAATTTCAGAAAATGATGACCAAAAATATGGCTCAATATCTTGGTAGTAAGCTAAGCGAATTTAAAGTTATTTGTTGTGTTGTTATTTGGTACACAATATTAGACACAAAGCAGTATTTGCCTTAAGCTTACAGTTGAAATTTTGTGCTCAATGAAAAATTGTTTAATCGAACTAAGAACTAATGTCAAGTTTTTTTTTGAATATTTAGATATGACTCGACTTTTCCAACAATTCCAACTTAACGGTCCCGAAAAAAAGTAGTTCAGTTTTCCTATGAGGATAGGGATGAGGTAATTTTAGACCATCAAGAAAGATTTAGGGTTGCATTTTATGTTAAAGTCAACGCGTCAATTACTCTATCTCTTCGGGTTATGTGGAAAAGACCAAACATTTTTTAAGTTGCTTTTGGGGCGCTTATTTTTTTTCCTGCGCCAGGCGCCAAAACTGTTAAAACCGGCACTGGCAGTGGCTGCCATTATGATACCAAGGATTTTGGAGCTTTTTAACCCCACTGCTCATGAGAACCATTTGGAGCTTTGTATGAAGCGAAAAAGGCCTCCCACGTCTTTTTGTGCAAGGTCACTGAGATCATCGAAGAAGTAGTTTTGTTGGTATTGCTATTCCTAGTTCAACGAGGTCGACAACTTTACAGTTTCTTGGGATGTCTTTGTGCCCCAGTACCCAGTAAAGGTGAATATGAAACTGCTTAGCCATCTCTATAAGTGATGTACGGCAGCTGGAGGTGGTCTTAGAAGTGGATGAGACTGATTGCAAGGATTTCAAGACCGCCGATAGTGAATATTACACTCCTCTTTTTTTCTTTTTTTTTCTTTTTATAATCTACACACGCTAAAGGGGATATGAATACCCTTTTAATGTTTACACACAGCGCGAGCACATGAAGGACGAGACGAGAGACAGACAGATCGACGTAGTGGTAGGAAACTCAGATAATAGGTTTCAGTTTCAACTAACTCTATGGGTGGTGTCCAGGATAACTGGAGAGTTGTGTATTATTTTTGTACTTGCTTATGATTCACAGGAGTTTTTTCCAGTTGTTTCTTATTATTATAGTTTGTGCGATCAATCTCTTCAGCCATATTTAACATCCTACTGCCAGTGTTATGCCTTCGCAGTAGGTTTCGATATTAACTTCTGAAACTGATCAACTTATTTTTATTTCGTGAGAAATAAATGCTTCGAAGACATCTGGATTCGAACCGTGAACCTTTCGCATGACAAGCGACGACGACTACCACTACGCCACGGCCACCCACCACTCTTGATCCAGGACAGTGCCTCCGAAATCGCCATAATCTACACATATTATAGCTCCTAAGTCATGACAGAAAGATCTATAGGGAATAATGACCTTAAAGTTTTTTTTTATCAAAACTGGGCTTCGGCACAGTAAAGTCTATGTTTTCGGGGAGAATTAAGTGATCTATTATTGTGGAGTGGCTTGACCACTGTGAGATGGTTTTGAGTCTTATAGCAGCACTAGTTGCCATTTGCTTCCCGGTTACATCAAAGGGTAAGAGATACAGTAGGATGTCTATAGCTGCGGAGGGTGTTGATCGAGGGAGAGTGGCAACAGATGTCGACACAAAGGTATTCACCGATGGCTCGAAAATGGACTACGAGGTAGGCGCGGGTACTTTTTCAGAAAAACTCGAAATATCGAAATCTTGCCGCCTGCCAAATTTCACTAGCTTCTTCCAGGCGGAGCTTTACAAGCGATCCTCGAAGCTTGTCACAACTTAATATACGACCCAACCCCCAAACACAACGTCGCTATTATTACAGATAGCCAAGCCACAATTAAAGTCATAATATCGGCAACCACCTCATCTAAATTGGTAGATCGATGAAAAAGAAATCTCAATCTCGCCGGAGCCATTCTTCTCTGGGTTCCAAAACATAGTTCTATAGAAGGAAGTCAGAGGGCCGTTGAACAAAGAACCCAAGTAGATACGAGTATAACAAGAGTAGTAGTAGTTAGTACAGGGCACTTACACACTTACTCCCGACAATTTCTGCCGAAGCTGCAACTATGAAAATGGAAAATAGTAGCTCATTCGTTTTTTATGCAAATATATGGCTCTAGCGAGAGCCAGGCAACGCATACCGGCTAAACTTTTCTTCGAAGACCTTAAAGAGATATCCAAGAAAAGGATTGGAGAACTTATCCTCTTCCTAAACTCCACAGGGTGGAGTTATATTCGAATTTACGGGTCACCTGATATTGTGGTAACCATTGAAACCACCGAATTGCAAATCTTGTAAATGACATCCACGGCTCTGCTGGCACATACGCACTCTTCTGTTAAAATTTTCAATTACCGTTTTGCATAAATGTGGCTAAATTTTGTTGATACAGCATGAAACTCCTTGAAGAAGTCACCATCCTAGATAAATTCTTTTGGGATGACATCGGAGCTAAGGCAGATGAGTCTATACGCTTAATCTTGATCTCTTCTTCTGCCTCCCTTATCTTTGCAGTATGATTAAAACGGAAATAAAGCGCTGTCCTTAAATAAGAAGTCTTAAGAAAGCATGTACAACGCGCGAACGCCATATTGTATGCGATTCGGCTACCTACAAGAGAAATTTGTATGTGAGACCGAAAATTGAATGCTTGCCCCTAGAATTATGTGAACTGTTTTGTAAGTTGTTGTCAAATGAAGAAAAAAAAGGATTTTTTGCTAAAAATTGGGAGTAGTGCTGTTATTTATGACAGCAAGTTTTGAAAAGAACTTTGTGAAAGTGTGTAAATATTTAAAACTTGAGAAAAGTAAAAGCTAGGCTGCATTGAACTTTGAATTTTTGTAAGCCTGGCGCAGAGTGCTAGGAATATTTAGCATAAACATATATATTTGCATGTTATGTCCTTTATTTTTAAATGTTGGTAACACTAAGTCGAATTTTAGCTCATAGTTCTTTGTTAATTATTTCGTCGTTACATTTTTTTTAGATGGAAAGCTAAACAACGCTATTTAAAAAATTAACAAAGTTTATTTAAGAGAATCTCCATATACATCTATGCTATCTTTCCAATGTTCTACTAAAGCGAATATGCCTCTTTTGAAAATGTCCTTATCTTGTTGGGCCGAGAAGTCCTCAAAGTCCTGTTTCATAGCATCTGGGATTACGAACTGTCTTTTTTGAAGGTGATTGCCCAAACTTCGGATAAGGTGCTAATCGGTCGGTGATAAGTCTGGTGAGTTAGGCGGATGAGGTAAAACTTCATATCCCAACTGCGTCAGCTTCGCAGAAACATTAACTATGCTATATTTGGACTTGCACTATCATGCAGCAGTATAGGACTATGCCAGTGTACTTGTACTAGTATTGGCTGTTTTTGGCGCAATTTTTTCGTGCACTATGGCTGAAAGGTGACGACATATGTTTGTAGTTGACACTTTGAACCTTACAGCAAGGCTAAGAATAGTCGTAGCTGGATTTTCTTTCTTCCGTTAATTTCCCGAGTTGCCGCGGCTGCAGGAATGATCAGTAGATCGGCAATTTCATATGGAACGACATACATATATTTTGCGAAAATAATCCCAATTAGTATGTGTTGTTATATATTTCAAGAGGTTTGGTTTCCGCTATATATTCTAGGATGGCCCGAACTCGAATCGCAATTTAATTGTCAACTAAAATCAATCCTCATTTTATTGTAATATTTATTGACATATTATTAATATCAATTCCTTTTTGAGTTGTTCTCCAATTCCGGGTCTCATTCATTCAATCAACTCCACATGGAATAATCACCATTACTTCAAGGAAGCACCGAATATTAAATTGTATTCATCTTTCCTTGCCAATTTACGAAACCAAAATTGAAAATGCAAATCCAAAGGCAATGCATTATAATTGTCGTGTCTGTAATCTGGTAACATTTTCGCTAAACCATTGTAATAAATTATGTTCCCCAGCATGACATTTCAATTTAAATTGCAAAATAATCAAATGAAACGTCGCTGATCTCCAAGAACAAGACATTAGAAGCCATCACTTGTCCTTGAATGGTATACAATCCTTATTAATATTTTGCTCAGCTAGCAATTTATTGCTGATACCATCGGCCACGCAGCAGAAGGTTGTCCCAAAAAAAAATTATGAACTCTGCACTCGTAGCGGACAATTTTTCAGGCGAACTCAACAAAAATATTAAAAAAAAAATCAAAAGTGAGACAAAAAAAGGTAAACATTCACCGAAAAGTGTCACAAGATCTATCCATACCATAACCTTAAAATTTACCTGTCAACTCTCTCTTCTCTGTCATATTGCGTAAACATTTTTGAAGTGGCACGTACACGGGAATGGGATACAAATCAGGGTCAATAGGGAATTAAGAATTCTTTGTTGTTGTTCATTGTGCGCCTATCACCATTGTTCCTTCTGACCACAAAAAAAGGACAAACAATCCAAGAAGGAATTATCACAGACTGCAATCAGCCTGTGTTGACATATTACGAAAGGGGAGAAGAAAATCCATAAACAACACCTTCTCTCCCACGGCCGCCGCCGGTGCGGTGGACCCACACACAGTTATCAATGATTTAGGGTCTTGGACCTGGACTCTGGGTATCCTGTTTGCGATTAATGATTTATTGCGTCTACACGAGGACAGCAGCCAGCCAGCCAGTGACATTATTGAGCGCTGCGCTGTCTGGTTTAAGTGAACAAACGAAGATAAACAGAACACGAACTGAAAAGGTGAAAGAGCTCAGTCCACCTACGCTACGTATATATGGAGGGCACTTTTATTTGAGGTACGAGTACCTCGATCGGAAGGTGCAGTATTTACTTTGATTTCCATTTCCAGAGGTGATCTTGGCTCTGACCGCAAACGTGCCAATATTGATGTTCTGGCTTAAGTGAGTGTTTACCAGAGATGCCAGGCTGCGACCGCGGCTATAATCTTTGCGTTAAAAAGGATCAGCTTATGGAATGAAGTGGTATGGATATTAAGATAGCAAATATCTAAAGGTGATCTGGTGTAATTTACTAAGAGAGTCAATTAGTGAAGCGAATTCTATAGGTACATGAAATTGGCACACACGCGTAAGAGTGAATCGTAAATTTGTAGGTTAAGTGGTGGTGTCATCGGCTGCGTCGTCCGCTCTTTAAGAATTAATATTGTCCATAACTTATACCACAAAATCAGAAATGGTTTTCGGCTCACTTCTTATCGAAAGGTAATACTTTTAGTGGACTTGAAAACCGTTATTGTATAAAATTTACATCCCTGGCATGATTCAAAGGTTGACAGTTTTACTTACACTTAAATTATAAAGATTGGATAGGAAGGAAAAGCAAACTGCAAGCCCAATGTTTTCCGCTATCTACTTCTGTATTGAAAAGTTACAATAAAAAACGGGATACAAATACAACTACAGATCTCGTAAATCATATCTGTCAGTTATTAATGACAGATATCTTTGGGTTGAATATGAACCTTTTGCAGTATCGATTGCTAATTCCAACGTTGGAATAACACTGGGGGCTTTCTATCGTGCTCCTTGAAAAATAAATAGAATATAGAAGGGAAAATAGAAGGGACCTACAGTTTTTTGCCGACTCCAAACGGCGAATTGAGAAGCTTCTCTTGGCAAATGATACTCTTTGATTGCTTGTCAGACATTCGATAGAGGTGGCACCGTGAAAAAACTTTTAGGTGATTTTGCTGGGATCGAACCCGGGCAGCATGTGTAGTAGTCCAACGCACCAACTACCACGGCCACGGAGACGACGTGCTCCTAAGATTAGGTTATACCTAAACCGAAACCCTTCCATACATAAATATTTAATTTCCCTGCATAATTATATAATTTGATTGTGGCCAGTTTGGTCAATCTCTTCCATAGTGTATCAATGAAGTAATTCGCTTAAAATTTCTTATGAGAACGAGCAATGGCTTGACATTCGCAGAGGATATTTTCAACATCCTCTATTGTATCTATGGTTGTCATGGCAGTATCTGATTTTGTCCGTGCTTGAAAGTTCCATTCGTTTGGCATGATTTTTCAGGAGACAGTTTTAGTTCATTATTTTGCCCTTGTTTACTTATAAAGGTGTTACGGTGCATGCAAATCAAATTCATGCAGTTATTAAAAAAAGTTACACGTTAGCACCAACGACATTTGTTGAATAAATAATAAATAAATGAGATAAAAAATTGTACTAAATTAAAACTGTCAAGTGTAAACGGTTCGGGTTCTGATCTCATGTTCTCAAACGAACAGAACTAAGAATTCAGCACAAGAATCGAAACGTCAAATATTTAATATGGCGTAGAATTTCCGAGTTTCTGCCTTTTTTGCCTTTGAGAACCCGAGCCGCCAGCACGTTCACTAGAAGAGTAAGTAACATATATGTAAAAAATTAATTATTGTAAATTATAATCCTTTCTAGAGAATAAACACAATCTGCACTGGAGCAGTGGTTAAATTCTTTGAACGTTGGGTTTCTCTCTGTCGCCGGCAATAAATTTTATTCTTCTTCTAAGAAGAATTTACCAATTGTCTAGGAGATTTCCAAGCATCACGTGGTAGCCAGCCTGTGGTGCACATAGCCGCCAGGAATATAGCAATCCTTCAAAGAAGAATCGACTCGTTTGCTATTGTCGTCCATGCCGAACGACGAGCAATTACGCAGAAGTGCCCGCCTGAAGAAATCCAATATCCCAATAGCCCGTCTATACACCAGAATTGCCGCACATATCAGAATCTGATTCTGATCAGGAGTTGGACACAACAATTGTGGAAATGCCAGAAACGGGCAGCCCGGCGCAATCCTCTGCCACAGAGGCAGAAATGAAAAGGCAACTAGAGGATATGCGTTCGCAACTGGAAGCAGCCAGAGCATGTGCTGAAAATTAAAAGCAAGAACGTGTGCGCTTACAGGAGATGTTAAACCTTGACCAGCAGGAAATAGTCAGCATCGTTTTAGCCGAGTCTACGAGCATTCCCACCGCCGTGATAAATCCACCGCCGACGGCCGTAACGGCAAGTTCATGTTACAACGGCAATATTGTAACGGCATGCACATCATCTTACATACGTTCAGAGATGCCACAATATCAAACGTATACGTGGTCCACGCCGACGTATCAGCCATCACAGCCGCCGCAAATTTCAACGCCACAAGTGGTATTTAGCAGTTCATCATACACACTAACAACGTCAACATTTTTGCCACCTCTACATGCAGTTCAGTTCCATTCCTTCAGTCAACCGACTTGCATTCCACAACCATCACCTCAACCGTCGCCGTCTTACGTCACAAGCCAGGCAACACCACGAACCAGCCGAAAACTTCACGACTTACCCGATTTTACTGGAAGACCGGAGGATTGGCCTATGTTTAGCACGGCCTTTCAAGAATCCAGTGTGATGTTTGGTTATTCTCAAGTGGAAAACATTTTTCGGCTACAAAGGTGTATTAAAGGCGAAGCAAAGGAGGTAGTCGAGGCGTTGTTTATTCACCCCAACAACGTGAATCGGGTTATGGCAGCGTTGGAATTCCGATTTGGTCGACTAGAATGCCTGTTGCGGAGCCAATTGACGAAAATTAGAGAGATTGCAAGCATTCCAGAGGGACAATTGGAGTTGTTAATTCCCTTTTCAACGAGAGTGCAGAACCTTGCAACGTTTTTGGAGTCAAGCGGTCTGCATCAGCATTTAGCCAACCCCACGCTCATCGATGAACTAGTCAGCAAGCTGCCAATGAGCAAGCGGTTAGAATGGGCCCAACGCAGCGTCTACATCCAGCCATTTCCCACCGTCAAACATTTTGATGACTGGTTAAGTGGTATCGCCAGACTCGTGTGTCTAGTTGCTCCGATTTCACAGCAGCCGCAAATCAGAGTTAACCAAAGACCACGGGCAAGGAATATCCTTCACACCACGGAACAGTCAACAGCAGCAACTGCAGCCAACGAATGCCAACACCACAGTGGAAAGCCGTGCGCAGAAGTTCTTCATGCCACAGAACGACCGACGCCGACGGCCGAGAATGGTGACTTATGCCGCCATTGTAAAAGAAAGTCACACTCGGTGGTAAATTGCAGTGCCTACACTACTCTTGATCTGACAAAGAGGTGGAAATTCGTCAAAAGAAATAGATTGTGCTTTTGCTGTTTGAGGTATGGCCACAGTGTACGCTCATGCAAGAACCGGAAACCATGTCGGATTGCGGATTGCTCCAGAGTACATCATCCATCGCTTCATGAAAACCAGCCGCCAGAGAAACCGACTTCATCAACACCGAGAGAGAACATTCATCAGGAAATGTCAAAGCCTTTGCTTAGCTGTAACGCTAAGGTAAGTTCAAAAATCCTTTTTCGTGTTTTGCCAGTAAGGCTTCATAACAATGGAGTCTCAGTGAGGACCTATGCCCTTCTCGACGAAGGCTCTTCAGTTACCATCGTGAGTGCGGACTTGGCCAGACAGCTGCACATAAAAGGTCATAGCCGTGCTCTGAATTTACAGTGGTTCGGTGATGAAAAGCGAACAGAAGATTCAATGATAGCGGACGTCGAAATAAGTGCCGACAGGGATGGGGCCGAGTGCTTTATGATGAAGGGGGTGCAGACAGTTGAGGCATTGAACTTGCCAATGCAGTCATTAACAGCTGAGGATTTGCGATTGTTGTCCCGCCACACAACTACGCTTCCGCTGCCTGAGTACAAAGACGCCAAGCCTCAACTATTGATCGGACTGGACAATAGCCATTTGGGTGCGCCGTTAAGGACGATTAATTCACAGTGTGCAGAGCCCATAATAACGGAGACGAAGCTCGGATGGGTGGTGTATGGAAGAACAGCAGCGCAAACCGAAGACGAAGCAAGTGATGTTTTTATTCTGCATAACAGTCAAGGCCAAGAAGATGATTTGCGATTGGAGTTGTTAGTGGTACTTCGGCATGGAGAGTCTCGGTGTGAGGAAGCCGATTGAAGAGCCAGTTGCAGTCAGTGAGAAAAGAGCTCTACAAATTCTCTCCAGCAGTACAAGAAGAGTCGGAGATCGTTTCATGACAGGACTGTTGTGGAAGGATGAAGCAGTTGAGACACCAGCAAGTTATGATATGGCGAAACGCAGACTATGGAGCCTCGAAAATAAAATGTTGATGAACCCGGAGTTCGCAGCCAAATACCGGGAAATTATTCAAAGCTACCTGAAGAAGGGATATGCCAGGAAGCTGTCAAAAGCCGAAGCAGACAGAACGACATCGAGGACATGGTACCTTCCACACTTTGGCGTGAAGAACCCGCACAAGCCAAATAAAATACGATTAGTATTCGACGCAGCAGCAACGGTGAAGGATGTTTCACTAAATTCTTTTTTGCTAAAAGGACCCGATAACCTGAGACCGCTGATGACTATCCTGTTCAACTTCCGAGTGCGTTCCGTAGCGGTGACCGGAGACATCAAAGAGATGTTTCACCAAATCTTGATCCAGCCAGAGGACCAGCAGTCGCAGCGATTTCTGTGGAGAGAAGATCGAGACAAGCCAATCGATGTCTATTTAATGCAGTCAATGACCTTCGGTGCCAGCTGTTCGCCATGTTCAGCCAACTTCATCAAGAATCACAACGCTGCAAGGTTTGCAGTCGAACATCCGAGAGCGGTCAAAGCCATCACCGATCATCATTATGTGGACGATTACGTCGACAGTTTCGACACTGATGCCGAAGCTATTGAAATCACTAAGGCTGTTATATCGATACACAAAAGTGGTGGTTTTAAGCTACGGAATTTCGCATCGAATTCTCCGGAGGTGTTACGAAGTATGTCGAATGCAGATTATGGGGATCGGCTGAATCAGGTCATTGACATGAACATCGACGCCGCTACGGAAAAGGTGCTTGGGATGTGCTGGGACCCAGCCAAAGATGTCTTCACGTTTACTCTGAAGTGTCCACGTGTAAGCAGAGCAGTTTTAGTGGAAGACAGATGTCCAACAAAAAGGGAGTTTTTAAGTATCGCGATGTCTATCTTCGATCCGTACGGTATGATTGCGAACTTCCTCATTCACATCAAGTTGATGCTACGATCGGTGTGGAAGTATGGCATAGGTTGGGATGAGCCTATTCCCAACGAAACTTTTGAGTGCTGGAAAAGGTGGAAAGCGGAACTTCCGGTGTTGACTCAACTTAAGGTACCACGTTGTCATGACCCACTCCTGTCTGCGGCCAGCAAAATAGATCTTCACACGTTCGTCGATGCCAGTGAAGAGGCGTTCAGTGCAGTCACATATCTTCTCACCGAGGTGGGTGATAAGATCATCGTTTCGTTTATCTGGGGCAAAACAAGATGCGCTCCGAAAAAGTTATTGTCAATTCCACGCCTGGAACTGTCAGCCGCCGTCTTAGGGATCAGACTCTGCAATTCCGTCCAAGAGAGTCACGAACTGCGGTTTCGAGAACGAGTGTTTTGGAGTGATTCTAAGACTTGCACCAACTGGCTTCGTATGGATCCCCGCCGAAATAAGCCGTTTGTTGCATTCCGTATAGCTGAAATCCTGGAAAGCAGCAAAGTCAGTGAGTGGCGTTGGGTCCCCTCAAAGCTTAACCCGGCTGATGAGGCAACGCGAGCAAAGTACCCACTAAAGCATCAAGTGGACAACAACTGGGTAAACGGACCGCCATTTCTCCGACTACCTGAGGAAGCATGGCCTGCACCGCCGGACGACATCAGCACTTGTGTGTGTCAAGAAGAGCTGAGACCGAGGACGCTTTTACACGCCAACACAGTGAGTAGTTTGCTTATCGACATCTCTAGATTCTCTAAGTATTCAAGGTTGCAAAGAACAATGGTCTGGGTCTTACGGTTTGTCAGAGCCTGCCAATGAAAGACCGAAGCAGAGGGTGAATTGTCGGCTATTGAACTCATTCGTGCTGAGCAGCAGTTGTTTCATCAAGTGCAGAGAGACGTTTTTGGCAGTGAAGTTAGCCGACTCAAAGCGAACTTACCATTGGAAAGGAACAGCGCAATATACAAGCTTACGCCATACTTGGATGATGTGGGACTTCTACGAGTGTTTGGACGCATAGATGCCGCCACGACCGTTCCGTTTACCGCCAAACGTCCTATAATTTTGCCGAAATCTCACCTGCTTACCAAGCTAATCGTAGCTCATATCCATTGCCGCATGCATCATCAGAATGACGACGCCATCATAAGTGAGATACGCCTTAAATTTTGGGTGCCAAGCTTGCGGTCTGCTGTTAAAAGTATGAAGAAAGAGTGCAACTACTGTCGCATCCGAGCTGCCCAACCGTTGCCTCCACTGATGGGACAGCTACCGAAGGATCGTCTCACCCCATTCGTGAGACCGTTTACTTACACCGGCCTGGACTACTTCGGACCGGTGCAAATTACCAGCGGGCGTCGAAAAGAAAAACGCTGGATCGCTCTCTTCACGTGCATGACCATAAGAGCCGTACACCTGGAAATCGCAGCTGACCTGTCGACAGATGCCTGCATCCTGTGCATAAGAAATTTCGTGAATAGGCGAGGAGTTCCGGTCCGAATTAGAAGCGACAACGGCACCAACTTCGTCGGTGCAAAAAACGAGATGCTGTCTACTGAAATCTTCGACAACGAGGCCATCAAAGCGGAGCTTTCATCGAGACATATCGAGTGGGTGTTCAACTGTCCAATGAACCCACATGCGGGCGGATGCTGGGAGAGTCTGTCAAAAGAGTTCTGTCCGTCACACTTCATGAACTAGCGCCGAGAATTGAGACGTTATTGAGCAGCCTTATTGAAGCGGAAAATATTGTCAACAGCCATCCTCTCACACACTTACCAGTATCAACAGAAGATGAAGAACCATTGTCGCCGAACCACTTCCTGCTGGGAGTACCAAATTCCACTCAAAGGCCGGGACCGATCGATGCAAAAGCCTTATGCCTTCGCAAGCAGTGGCGAGTGAGCCAGCAAATTAAGAATCGTTTTTGGCGGAGGTGGGTACAAGAGTACTTGCCTGTTCTCACGCGACGATGCAAATGGTTTGAGAGGATTCCACCGGTAGCAGTCGGGGACTTAGTTCTCATTTGCGACGTTGATGTGCCCAGGAGCAGATGGATGCGAGGAAGAGTCATACGAGTTTTTTGCGGTCAAGACGATCAAGTGCGATCAGCTGAAGTGAAGACGGGTGCAGGAGTTCTACGCAGGCCAGCGGTAAAGTTAGCTGTGTTGGATATAGGTGAGGCTACGAGCAGTGCGAGCGCCTCACGGGGGGTGGTATGTTGAATAAATAATAAATGAATGAGATAAAAAATTGTACTAAAATAAAAACTGTCAAGTGTAAACGGCTCGGGTTCTGATCTCATGTTCTCAAACGAACAGAACTAAGAATTCAGCACAAGAATCGAAACGTCAAATATTTAATATGGCGTAGAATTTCCGAGTTTCTGCCTTTTTTGCCTTTGAGAACCCGAGCCGCCAGCACGTTCACTAGAAGAGTAAGTAACATATATGTAAAAAATGAATTATTGTAAATTATAATCCTTTCTAGAGAATAAACACAATCTGCACTGGAGCAGTGGTTAAATTCTTTGAACGTTGGGTTTCTCTCTGTCGCCGGCAATAACATTGTCTACGAAACCGAAACGAAAGGTAAACTGTTAGTCTATAGATTTTTGTAGAAATAATTGGGAATAGAAATTTAGGTTTTCTTCACTATGTGCGCAAGTCAAATTACAAACATATGTATATCACGAACTATAACCGATTTACATTTATAAATCCAAATGTGCTGCAGCGATACAGTTAATGATTTTGATGAACGGCAGTTCTGTTAATCCCAAACGACCAAGTAAGTGGAATATGTACTAAATCCTGCTCCGAGACGATATCCAAAAAATCCAAATCTGGCTCGAGGGACCAGAATTTTTTTTATAATATACATACAACGATTCTGATTAAATGGCGAAAAGAATATAGTCCAATTCACAATGTCGCGTTGGGGTGCTCTCACGTTAATGGGCTTTATATCGACTTTACGATAATTTCTGTCCAACGCACGAACTCCAGATTTGCAAAACTAAATACCGCTTAAAGCTTCAGGCGTTCATTGGTTAGGAGTATGACAAATAATATGTTCTGTTTCCTCAAATCTCCCATCTCCCTCCCGAAATCCATGTCGACGAGAAATCGATCTCGCATACATTCGAGCAGGGAATCGGATTCGAGTACATACGGTAATATTTCCAAACAGCCCTATTTAGTCCAAAGATTGCTTTGATCCTTTGTGGTCCAAAGCCGGACAAATAGCCTTGGCCACCCTTTGACCCTCTATTCTTGACCATCTTTGTAATTTATTGTATTCTTAAAATTTGCCTTGGCGCAATGTGCACCATCTCGGTTGTAGGCAGTGCCCCTCCCTGTTGCAACCGCAAGTTACTGTCCATCTACACCAGAGTGTCCTGGTGCACAACATAGTTTGACCCTGTTCTGTCTACTTAGTACTTTAATCACAGAGCGACGTTATCGTGCTTTTTACTTTTTGTGAACGCTTTTCCATAGAGTAGAGAACTTAAACATCAAACAAGCTTAGAAGTCCTATTATTTTATGTCTTCGTAGGCGTATGAACGTGGTTGACAGAAAAAAAACAAGTGTGGGACCTTACACGGACCACTGTGGTACACCAATAAAATTTAATTATTATTTTATTGGCTATGTTCGTTCATTAAAATCTCAGTGAAATTGTTAACATCAAAGATCTAAGGCGCCCTCTAGGTGTTCTGTCCATTTGTCGTGGTCATTTGACAGCTCTACCTTAGTATTATCCATCTGATTAGTTGATTGCGTATCATCTATTTATTTATTCAAAATATCAATTCGTTGGAACTACATACGTTAACGCGTGCCATATAAACCGCAAGCCTCCTATTATCTCTCAGAAACCGCATTCTAACGTCAAACATATCAATTATTGTTGTAGATCGCCTTAATGAGTAACTCATTTGATTATCACTGACATTTTAAACCAAAGAATAGCTGTTTCATGTGGCAGCGATCGAATGCGTTTACGTGCAGCAAATGTGTGCGTGTCGATCTGTTTCCTTGTGCAGAATTTACAAGGTGTACTCGTAAAAGTCAGCATAAAAATTATTTTATGCCCTCTTTTGCTGTTGCGATTGCCAGTTGTTGTTGTCTGTGTTCACCATTCATTCCCATATTTTTAAAATATTCTTTAATCCATTTATGTGCATGCGGTACAGCACTTGCTGCACATAAGGCATCGTGTCGAATATGATCCTTAGTCGTTTTTTAACAAGTGCGAAACAAATAAAACAAAGGAGAATGTGCGTGAGCATTGGTATTTTTAGATATCGCATCTAGTGAAAAGCTATATGAAGATGTGGGAAAACGGTATTTCAATTCAACACGACAAATTCGGACAGCGTTGATTCGAGTCGCGATTTGTCAAAAATCGAATAAAATTGCATGCTCATTTATAACCTACAACTTTTAGGTTGGGCAAAAAAAAATCATCAGTGCTTAAGAATTTTGTTTCAAAAAACTTGGCAGCACAGCGACTCATATTCACAACATTATTATGTTGGTTTCATACCAAAAGAGAATTTTACAAAAGCTGAACCCGACAGGTGGCGTTGTAGTTAAAATTTTAATCTAAATTTATTATAAATTTAAATTTTTGTTGAAAAAAAATTACTCATATTCACAATAGAGGTGGAGAACTATCGATAGTCAGTGCCATCGATAGTTCTCTATAGTTAGCTTTTGTGTATCAATAATTATCGATATAATATCGATAGTTTTTTTCTTTTAAGTGTTACATAAAAAACTTTAAATGCACCATATTAGGTAAGCTTTTCTCACCGAGTGAGATTAGATTCTAAGTACTAATGCTCTTATTCCTACGTTGCCGACTCATAAAACGGGGAATCCCCTTTTTAAGTTAAAATCATTTTGAAAGTTGGCTTATGATCGGGTTCCTCTGTAAAATTCTATTTAAACTCCGTTCGCTAGGTATTGACCAGTTAAAGAAATTTTTGAAATTCTATATTTAAATGGCTATCGAAAACAATCGATAGTGATCAAAAAGTATCGATTGTTTTCGATAGTGAAAACTATCGAACTACTATAGTGCAATCGATAGTTCTCCACCTCTAGTTCACAATATCCGCTGGTTTAGTGCCAACGGAGAAAATTACAAACTTCGGACCTGATATATGGTGCTGGAGTCAAGTTATTAACAAATTCTGAACTCCGAAACTACCTTTTGAGATAAAACTTTCTTCCTTTGTGGAGAGAAAAACTTTATTTGTTTATCTTTTTTGTGCTTCGATTTTATTTTTATGGTAATGTGTATCATTTTATTTGGAATTATACGGCATGGTTTCTGGGTTCAATCCCAACCTGGGTTCAACACCTAAAGTTTTTTCCACGATGCCACCGCTTTGGAAGTTCTGGAAAGCATTAAATAAGTATCATTTGTCATGGGGGGCTTCTCAACTCGCCGTTCGGTGTCGGCGATAAACTGTAGATCCCTTCCATTCGTGCAAAAATATAACACGCACAAATGGTTGCGAGAAGCAGGCACAGGTTCGCCCGAGCTGTAGCTCCACCTAAAGTAGGAATAATCTTGTGAATTTTTTTTTTTTTGTATGAAAACGAAGCATGAAAATATAAAGTAACGGAAAATTCAGAAACTTACTTTCTAATCATAGACTTGAACTATATTTAATGTGCTTTTTAGATTTAGATTTCATTGAACTCGGCCTGGTTTCATCTGCAGCAGATATTTCAATTTACCGGGAACCGGTGCCTTTTCGTCTGAAACCTGCCCTTAGCGGCACTAAAGCAAAATTCTACAACTACCCCCCTGCAAGTTATAGCCCGTCGAAGTGGGACACCTCTGATTAGGCGGTATAACCGCGTTAACTGATATAACATCTGAAATACAACAGCTTCAAGAACAGTTTTGTACATTTTAGAGAGCCAATCAGCCATGTATACCGATGGGTTAAAGATGGACATAAGAATAGGACCGGGTTGCTTCTCGGAAGAATTAGGAATAAGCAGCTCCATGCGACTTCCAGATCACAGCAGTGTTTTCCAAGCTGAGGTTCTAGCAGTAACAAAGGCCCCTCAATTGGTGTCAATGATGACAATGTTCTTATCATTCGTCATCTGATTTAGGAAATCACTGATGAAAACCGCTTTAATTTATTTGTGTTTTAAACATAGGCGGACATAAATGCTGTCGCCGTCACTGTCCGCTTAGGGGAGGCTTCACTGTAAATAAACAATATGAAAGCAATTTAATGGCAGTAGCCAGTAGGTAATTTTTGCATGTTTGCAAATAACCGAAATTAGCTCAGAGTGTGATTTCATCTGTTTGAAATTGGCTGCCTTTTAGTAATCTATAAATATTATAAAACTGTAGAGTTTTTTTTGTTGGTTACCTAATGGCGTGGAAACCGCTGGACAGATTTCGATGAAACTTTTTTTTGAAATGCTTCTTAAGTACTCGGGATGATCACAAGCTATGTATTTTTTTGCTCAGCCTAATGGTTCTTACATAGTAGTCAAAATAACTGTATATCGGAGAGGAATATTATCATTATACAGCCCTAACTCAATAATGGCTTATCGGATTGAAAAACAAAAAAATAGGTGAAATTAGTAGATCTGTCCCTTAATCATTTGAGATATAAAACATCCTTCTGCGTTGTCCTGAAGCTGAGCAATTTTCAAAACAATTATTCAAAGCATCGCCCACAATTTTCTTTCAGCGGAGACCATTGCCAGCAGCCGTACAGCAGTGGGTATCGTTGCAATAGTGTGTGTGCGCGCTCTGACGTGACCATTTGTTTTGCATTTTAATGTGCTACAATCATCACAAGCATTTGCGGCTCTCATACTCAACCAATTTTAAGAAATGAGGTGTCAAAAGAAAGATAATTTTCTAGAGCAGTGAATCGCATTTTCATTTTATTAATATTAGTAACAAATTAAAAAAAAAAACGATCAAAAACAAATATTCAACCCATAATGAACTCCTGTTGCTTTATTTTGGTTCATATATGTACATATGCATATCATCATCACATAAATTAATCATCTGGAAATTATTGGTTGTTCATTGATACAAAGCCAAGGTAATATTGGCCGTGGCTGTGGCGTCGTGGGGGTTAGTAGCTACGTTATTCCCCGGAATAGTGATAAAGCCCGAGTTTTCCGTGACTGTTGGCTAATTGTGTGGGACCAATGCACCGTAAGGCAGTGGAAACCGTTAACAGAACCTAACAGGATAAACTTTAGGCAAACGTTATCAGTAGTACCATGAGGCACAAAAGTTGATGAAGTAAATGCCTGTCTGGAAAAGTCAAGTCTCTGGGGTCTAATGTTACTCAAATGCACTTGACCGTCAATATGCGGGCACGAACAGGTGGCAATCCAAACGCACAAAATTTTCTTATTTGTTACTTAGAATTGGTGGAGGAACGCTTCCGGAAGAAAATGGAAAAGTAAATTTATCACATTATATGTGCCAAACAGTGTCTTCTACCGAAGAACTTATCTCATCTTTTTATGGTTATATAGTATATCACAACTAACAAACCGTGAGAATTCTTAGCTTTATGAGGGAGCTATTTGGTTGCCTTGGAATGATCAAGCTCCAGCAATTGATAGCGAGATATTTTTCTATCTGCTCCATCCAGGGCTTCCATCACATAAAGTTAAACTAAAAATGGGTGTACCTATTATTCTTCTAGGAAACTTGAGCCCACCTAAATTATGTACACCCGACCTAGAGTTACAATTCTGCAACGACATTTGGTAGAGGCGGAAGTCTTGATGGGCTGCGGTGCGGTGCGGTTTTTGAGAACTATGAAATCTGAACTTAGGGGCTGAAAGTTACATATTGAAACGTTTTTGATAAAACGCAGTTAATCAACAAAATTTACTAAACACTTTTGTGGACTTAGACAAATACTTTGATGTTTCTTCGCTCCCACTGAAATTGCATATTTGCATATTTGTATGCATGAGAAAGCTATTAGAATGCGAAGCAAGGCGAGCACGGGTTCAACTAGTGCAATATAATTTTAATCATTTTTCTACTCGTGTTATTCATAACCTTGGTGTATATATATGTACATGCCGTGTTTTATTATCGCCGATGATCCATGTAGATCATTGGTTTGTATGCATTACAACAACACTACGTGATCTAGCTTTTTATCAAGATCAGTTTTCGTGATCTGAAAATTAGTTCGGCTATTTCTCAGTAGGATACACATCCGCTTGTGAACTTTCCTTATCTGTATCCGTGACAGAAACCTGCGCTGAAAACCTGTTAAATGTCTGTATCCGGCTAAAGGTTGTGTAATTAAATGGCAACTTCGCGCTAAGTACCTGTGTCTGAGCTAAAAAGGTCTGTATCTGAGCTAAAAAGGTGTGCAATGTAATCCAGTTTGTTTTATTTTCATTGCGTGATCCATATAGATCATAAGTGATAATAAAACACTGCTAGTATACATTTCCCCTACCTGACTATCTACCTCGTCGTGGTGTAGGGGCCTAAAAGGTCAAAGACTCTCGGGTCATCAACCCTAGAGGAGATCTCAATCAAAGGATAGTCGACCCCGTCACACCATTCCCATCCTCCATCACTTCGCTCCAAATCCCGGGCCGGATTAAGGTGTCATACGACCCGTGCCGAGAATCGACCAGGCTGAGGGCCCTTTAAATAGCTCAGTCTTGCACGGAGTATCCGGAAACCTGGCGACATCCGGATTAGCCAGCCTTACCTGCATACTGCGGATCTCTGTGCAGGTGGACCTTCTGTCTCCGCTACTCGTGGGAACTAAAAATGCTCGATGTCAAGCACCAGCAAAGAATCTGCTACCCAAGCTGGATTCTAGCATTGCTGGCAAAGGCGCGCATCCACTCTTGAACACCCATTTGGATGCGCTGGGAAGACCTTAAGCTTCTGGCCCGTCTCCCAACGCATCCTCCAATCACCCACGGTCATCCGCTTCGGACGCTTCGGGGACGGTACGCCGGAAACGGTATATCGCCCCCTCCAAGCAGGCTTATAGGGACCGTAAAACTGCTGCCAATGTACTGGAAAGAATTGGCAAAATTCCAGAAGAGGCCAGATCAGCACAGCAGAGGGCCTCTCTTGATTAGGCGATGAAAATCACCAAAAGGTCACCCGCTGCGTCTTCAGACTCCACGTCAAAAGGACAAAGGTCGCTGGACGAGTCCCATCCAGACTCAAAAAGAACTAAGGTGAACAACACCACACCTAAGCCGTCCAGCATCACATTAAGGCCTTTCAGCGAGGTTCTTAAGGATCACTTGGTGGTTGCAGTCATCGACCGCAACGATCCAGACAGCAAGATCTCCCCTGATAGGTGGCTGCTGGTCAACAGCCGGCTGCACAGTGGATTCCTTAGGATCATCAAGGATCACCCAGGTCCTCCCCCCCCTATGTCGCGACAGCGGATGGCATCAAGGCCATGTGAAGTTGGTCGCCTGCGCCGATGATAGATCGGCGCGGCCTTATAAGCTGGCAATAAGCCAATTGGGCGAGATATGGCCAGGTGCCAGGTTGTGCCTTTTTGACACGGTAATTTGCTTTAGGCACGCAGACACGAAAATATAAATTTTGGCACGTTTTTCTTATTTCCATTATTTGACTGGAACTTAAACTCAATGATATAAATTTAAAAGTGTAAGCACGGTTTAACTAATCATCAATAGAATCGGACGCGCTCGTTTAGAATTATAGCATGAGTTCACTTAAATCGGAAAAATAATTCAAAAGAAGGTTACAAGTCTGTTCAATGAGACTGCTGTGAGCAGAAAAGAATAGAAAAGTACCTACAATATCTTCGTGATCAATGAGAAAACTTTCTGTTCGCGATTGATCTGCTTTGTGTTCAATGACTCTGAGCTGGACAGCTTTTCTGCACCTACTCTTGAGGTAGAACAGATTTGTGAGAAATGTCAAAATCACCTTTGATTGCATTTTTTATTTTTTTACTTGAAGTGAAGTGTTTCGATCAGATTTAAGTTTACCAATTTGAAGAAATCGAAATTCAATCGGAAAAAGGTTTAGCTATTTTAAAATGTAATAAATAATTTGGAAAATATTAAGTTCAATAATCGACAGAGAAGTGACAAAAAAAATATGGCTATCATTTTCTGTTCTATTTTGATCTGCTGTTTTTGACAAATCTGTGCTGTTCTGCCTATTTTCTCATTGAACAAAGATTATGTTAATTCATAATGATGATATTTGCTATTAAACCCAACATTTTAAGCCAATACGTATATAATGATATTTTTGTCGGCACTAAATGTACAGAAGGGTTTAAAAATTTAGAGAAAAAGATTCCCAACAATTTTGTAAAAAACGTTTGCTAAAATGAGAAAAATATTTGAAATTGTTAGAGGAAAATATAAAACAAACGGAACGATGGACGAAAAGAAAATGAGAAGGACGAGAAAGAGAAGAAAAAGTGGAGTTCATGATGAGAAGTAGTCGAGAGAAGTCGTAATTGTTCGGGCTGAAAGTAACCAAGAGAAGAGTAATAAAATAATACAATTTTAACGTTTGAAATCGTGGTGTTTTTATTTATAATAGAAGAAAACCTATAACAAAATTTTAAAGAAATAGAAAAACCTGTAATCTTTTTTAGGCACGCTTTCGCCCAAAATGACACGGTTTTTCAGCGGATGAGGCACGATATTTTTTTTTTTTTGAGCGGCAACGCTGCCTGGATCCCGACTGAACCCCCACTTGCCGCTGACGTGCTAAGCGTCATTAAGCTCTGCAACCCACAACTTCCGACGCACAATTGGAAGATTGGCAGGTTAGACGAAGCCAGGGGTCTCTTTAGGAGCGCCTGTATTCAATGACTCTGAGCTGGACAGAAAAGCGCCAGCTTCATAGAAACCCGGAAATTAAGAAGCAATACATTGATTTTATGCGGTATTACATTGCATTAAATCACATGGAAGAGCTCAAATCCGATGTCGTTTAGAGATGGGACAGCCTTCGCATTCCTTCGTTTGAGGAGAACTATGATGATCAGGAACAAAACAATAAATAGTGAAAAATATCCGACAATGTATTGATGGACATCATGGTGAGAGATGGAGTTTAGCAATGTTTGTTGAGTTTTGTGGTATGATATTTCCTTCCTTAGTAGTGCAAAGTCATCGTCTCCCTGAATGATGATTTCTTTGTTGTCAAAACTAACTTCCTGGAGTGGTACCGGATGAGATTGTTTCAAAAGTTGGCTTAGGTTGAGTGTTGGCAAAAAGGGAACAGCAGACCTTGACGTGTAAAAATTGTGTGCGTTTATCGTCATGGTTGATTGCTTTATGACGCAGTTCGGAGCCAGTTTTAACAGTCCTACTCCTTGTAGTTCAGTGGTTGAAATAGTAGATTCACAGAGTATGGTTAGTACTTCTTCTTCTTGAACCGCAAATATCCAGTAATTAGGATTGTGGAGTTGGATCCATATCTTTCCTGGATTGATGGATTTTAGTACACAGTATGAAGATAACTGCTTTTTATGGTTAAGCATATAAATTTCGCATTGGTTCTCGGTGGAATGCGTATTGAAAATTGGATGTTGCTGCTTGCAAAGATATTGCCTGTCATCGATGTTTAGGCAATTTGACGTGGAACAAAATTGTCGTTGATGTTACTCGTGCTTTAACTCTTAGAAGCTCGTAGAGTTTTGGAAGGTTATATTCGTTGCTTCCAGGCAGTGTCAATGTCGTTGGTATTATTTTGCGAATTTTGTCCAGTTCCGTTAAAAGTTGTCTTGGTGAAAGAAGTAGAGGGTTTATTCTTCCTTGATGTGTGTCTGGTATAACCTCCAGCATTGCTATTTGTGTTCGTTGAAAGCGGTCCATTATTTGAGTAACATAGATGGTGACATGATTAAAAACTTCTGCTCTTTGTACTGTTTGGTTTAATTTACCCATGGAATCTTGAATTATTGTAAGTTGTTGTTTAACAATACTAAATTGCTCCTTTATAGAAGACAATGATTTATTTAGAATATTGGTTGTGGATTCAATAATTGAGGTTTGGTTTTTACTTAAGTCCAGGAGGTGTTTTTCATTGTTATAGGCCATCTGAATATTGTCTTCTATGTATTGGGCATACTCTTGGTCAAGAACTCCGAATAACTTGTTCGCGACTGTGCCAATATAATCAAATGGAGATCTTTTCCTTCTTATAGCTATACCATTTCTATGATTAAGGATCTCATTAAGATTTTCTGATTCCACCAGGCGCATTTCAAGGAGATTAATGATTGGAATACAAAAGTTATTTGGATGAAGAGGCTGTAGTTCTATACATTTCTCCTTAAGTTGGGCTACACCTTTTTTAAGTTCTTGGAACTCGTGCCAATAACTGGACATGTTGAAGTATATGAAAAGATTCCAGTCATCAGTGATGAGATTTGCTTCGCCAATGTCTTCAAAGTATAATCCTGGGTTATCCTCAAAGTACTGAACTTCTATTGTACTTGGTTTTGTGGTTTGTCCCAAGGCAGTGCCTATTAGAAATAAACCCATTAGGAGCGTTTTGATTGGATTTACTTTTACTTTCAAGGTTTTCATTGGAGGTGGTTCCGCATTACTTCGCTTGCGATTAGGTTTCTCAATGGATTCCTGTTGCCTTTGTATGGGTAAAAAACGTCCTTTTAGTGGGTGTGTGACCTTTTTTCCCTTTCGTAAGCCGTGAGATGAGCTAGGAGCGTCAGTTGTTGTGTTACGTTGAACTGCTGTTGGCAAAGGTCTGCTAGAGGCTTCAGCTGGATTTTTTGGCTGAACTTCGATAGGAAGTGGGCACACTTTAGCGATAGATCGTCTTATTTCCCCTGTGGCAGTTTTAATATCCACAACTCGAGTTAACCTGTCTTTTCCATGGATAGTTCTTAAAACTCGCCCCATCATCCATTTAAGTGGAGGTAGATTATCTTCCTTAATGAGAACTAGTGTTCCTGGTTGGACATCTTCTTGAGGATGTTTCCACCTATGCCTTTGCTGAATTTCTTGCAGGTATTCGTTAGTCCACCTGCGCCAAAATTCTCGATGCATCGATGTTACTAGATTCCATCTAGCAATATGCGTAAGTTGAGATGTTCTAAATTCTGGATCAATCATTGCAGTCAGTGGAGCTCCAATCAAAAAATGACCTGGGGTGATGGCTTCAAGATCATTTGGATCGGCCGACATAGGTGTTAATGGTCGGGAGTTAAGTACGGCTTCTATTTGAGCAAGTGCTGTTGTTAATTCTTCTTGTGTTAGGGATGCACTGGAAAATATCCTCTTCATATGGTGTTTAGCGGACTTAACCGCTGCCTCCCATAGACCTCCGAAATGAGGAGAGCGTGGGGGAATTGATTTCCAATCGATGTTTCTTCCGGCGCAATACGTCTGGATAGAGGTCTGGCTTTCTTCCGTGAAAACCTTTGAGTAGAGATCGTTGAGTTCATTTCGAGCTCCCATGAAGTTCGTCGCATTGTCCGAAAATATTTTTGCTGGACAGCCTCGCCTTGCTACAAACCGTTTTAATGCTCCCAGAAATGCTTGAGTTGTCAGGTCTGTAGCTAATTCAAGATGTACGGCTTTTGTGGAGAAGCATATAAAGACTGCCACATATGCCTTAGTCGATTGTTTACCTCGGATTCTGTAGTGAATTTGTACTGGCCCAAAAAAATCAACACCAACATTTATAAACGGTCTTGTAGGTTGTACACGTTCTGCGGGCAAACTTCCCATTAATTGTTCAATGCCTTTCGGTTTAGCTTTAAAGCATCTGACGCAGCTGTTTACTATCGTTTGTGCTAACCGTTTTCCGCGCAGAATCCAGTAATTTTGTCTTGAAATTGCAAGTAAGGCTTGTGGTCCTGCATGCTTGTGTTCGTTATGTAGCCCTGTCATCAGCAGTCGCGTAAAGGTATGTGAGTTTGGAAGAATTATCTGGTGTTTTGACTCGTATGGTAGATTAGAGGCTTCTAATCGTCCTCCTACTTTAATCACTTTTCTATCATCAAGAAATGGTGCGAGAGAATTTAAATGGCTGCTTTGAAGAACACAACCGGATTTAGTTAGAGATGCTAAATCCTCTGGAAACGTGATTTCTTGAAAGTGTTTTACTATAGTTGTTGCTGCGGCTTTAAGTTCCTGTGGAGATAGCACCTTGTCTAGAAGTCTATAATTTTTTGCTCGCTTTAAGTTACTGATGAAACGTATAACGTATGCCGTCACCCGTTGTAGACACTTAAATGAGTTTTTATGATTGACTCGTTCAAGAAAATGATCCTGTGAGACGACTAGTAGTAATGTTTTAATAGTTTTTGTTTCTGGTACTTCCTCATCCTGTTCCCTTATTGGTTGGTTTGGCCATTCTGATTGGGGTTTCTTTAGAAATGCTGGACCTTGGAACCAAACTTTGGAGTTCAACAACTGCTGTGGCAAAACTCCTCGGGATAGTAGATCGGCTGGATTCAGTTCTGATCTGATGAACTTCCATTGTGATTTTGATGTTTCGTCCTGGATTAATGTAATGCGATTGGCTACAAAGGTTTTTAGTGGCAACCTTATATGTATCCAGGCCAATACAATTTGTGAGTCTGTCCAATACGTTGTTTGTTTGACTTGGATTGGCAGGCTTTCCTTTACAAATTTTACTAACTGTACCAATAGTTTGGCAGCACAGAGTTCTAGGCGGGGAATGGTTTGTTGTTTAATTGGTGCGACTCGAGTTTTGGCACACGCCAATTGAACGTTGACTTCTCCCCTTTGATTAGTTGACTTTAAATACACCACGGCTCCATAGGCTCGTTGTGAGGCATCTGAGAAGGCATGAAGCTCAATATTTGTTGCTTCTTTCACTATCATGTGGCGAGGGATTTTAAGGTTGTTTAGCTTTAGAAGGTCTTTTCGGAAGGCTGTCCATTTCGTGTTCATGTCCAGAGGTAGTGCTGCATCCCAATCCAGTTTTAAAGCCCATAGTTCTTGGAGGAATATTTTAGCTAACACTATTACAGGACTTACCATGCCCAGCGGATCGAAAATGTGTGCAGTATCTGATAATATGCTTCATTTAGTTATCCTTTTTGTTTCACTCCAATTTGTTTTTAAAAGAAATTGGTCTGATGCTGGTAGCCAAGTTAATCCCAATGTTTTAATGGATCCTTCTTCGTGATTGTGAAGCATAGTTTCAGTTTCACAATCTTGTTTTGGTATTCCCTCGAGTAGAGCTACTGTATTGGCGCACCATTTTCGTAGTTGAAACATCCACTGACTCAGCAGGTTATTCAGCTCTGACTGCATTTGTAGAGCGTTTTTAAGATTGTTGCTACCTGTCAGTATATCATCCATGTAGATATCTTGAAGGATGATGTTGGCTCCTAGTGAATGCTGGTTGTCTGCTCCTTTCGCTAGATCGTGAAGACATCTGATGGCGAGGTAAGGTGCAGATTTCGTACCGTAAGTCACGGTATTTAGTTGATATGTTTTCATCGGTTCACTAATCGATTCCAGCCAAACGATACGAATCGAATCATTTACTATACTCATTCACAAGTATCTGACGATACATCTTGGAGATATCGGCCGTGAATACATATTTATGCGTCCGGAAGCGTAGTAAAATTGAAAATAAATCATTTTGTAGGGCTGGTCCGGTGTGCAGAATGTCGTTGAGTGATATATTTGAGGATGTCTTTGATGATCCGTCAAATACCACCCTTAATTTTGTTGAAGTACTCTCTGGGCGTAGAACACAGTGATGTGGAAGAAAATATTGTGGTTCTTTGGAAGAGATTGAATCATATTTGATTTCTTCCATGTGATTTAATGCAATGTAATCCCGCATAAAATCAATGTATTGCTTTTTAATTTCCGGGTTTCTATGAAGCTTCTTCTCCAGTGTGAGGAATCTTCGGACAGCTATCTCTCTTGATTGTCCCAGACTTTTTGGATCGTTTGCAAATGGTAGAGCTACGACGTAACGTCCGGATTGCGTTCTTACATAAATGTCCTCACACTGATGTTCTTCTTTAGTTAATCTTTTTGGAATTGTTTGTGATGGGGAAGCTAGATTTTCTTCTAAGTTCCAAAATCGTTCAACCAGGTTATTCAGGTTATTAGACGAGGTATCCACTCCTATTCTGCAAAATAGTGATGAAGTATTTCCAGTGATAGTTTTTCCAATCACGACCCATCCCAGTAAGGTATTTTGTAAAGTAGGACCAGTCTGATTTATTTTAATTTGGCCTACCGAAAGCAGTTCGGGATATAGCTCTGCTCAAATAAGAACATCAATCTCTTGAGGTTGACTAAACCCTTTATCTGCTAATTGGATGTTCTCGGGCATTTCCCACTGGCTAGTATCGATGAACTGATTGGGTTGTTGCGTTGTTATTTTATCAAGTACAAAAGCTTGAACTTGTGCTTTGTACCCAGTGACTTGAGATTGTAGACAAATATTGACCCTTTTGCATATTTTGAGCGGCCTGTTGCCCATTCCTGAGACTTCAAAGGGTTCATGTTTCGTAATGAGCTGCAGTTTTTTAGCTAGTTTCTCGGTTATGAAGCTCATTTGCGAGCCAGAATCCAGCAATGCTCTGGCCTGAACGGCGCTATTTGTCCGATTTAGTATGCTTACCATAGCTGTTCCTAACAGCACATATTTTGATACTTTAGGACTCCTGGTGATAGCTGAGAGGCTAGTTCTATTATCTATTACAGGAGTTTGATGATTTTGACCCTTTGCTATCACATGAAGCAGGGTATGATGATACTGGTTGCATTTGGTGCAGTGTGTTGCTCTACATGTTGAAGCTTGGTGTCCGAAACGTAAGCAATTAGTGCACCGATTAAGCGATTTCACCTTGTGTAGTCGTTCTTGTGGTGTGAGCTCAAGAAACTTTGGGCACAGGAAAATCGCATGTTTTTGCTGTCCACAAATAAGGCATCTATTGGTTTCCTTTCTTGATGTAAGAGCTACCTTTGTCCTTCTGTTGGAGTCTTCTGTTCTGACTGCTTTGGTTCCCAGTGCTTCTAAAGACTGAAATCGCACCTCCAAAAATGATAGGAAGTCCCTTAATAATGGTAGGGCCTTTGGTTGTTTAAGTGACTGCTCCCAAAGTGTCAGTGTACTTCTATCCAATTTTTTGAGCAGAATGTTTAGTAAAAGAGGATCCGAATTGCTGGTGTCAACTTGTAGACCTTCTAAGCTAAGCAGGCATTCCTGTGTTGTGTCGTGTAGTACCTTGATTGCGTTAGAACCTTCGTTCTGGATTGCAGGTTGATTAAGTAATTTGTTCACCTGTGCAGTTACCAATAGCCGCGGGTTGTCGTACCGATCGGTTATAACTTGCCATGCAGCACTGTAGTTGGTATCCGACGTAGTAAAATGTCTGATGAGTTTTTCTGCCTCGCCTGTTAATGTTGTTTTTAGATAAAATAGCTTTTGGCAGTTGGCCATGTCTTGTTTATGTACCAACTCTGTAAATAAATCACTATATTGCTTCCATTGAATATAGTTTCCATCAAATTTAGGCAATGTAATGTTGCTGGAACTTGGTGTGGTATTTGGACCGGGTAATGGTGGAACCTGGGTTGATTCTTGTAGTCTAGTCGTCACCTTAATAATCCAGTTCTGAACTTCATCTTCTAGATGAAAGTATTCTGCCACGTTGTATCCATGCCCGCTTGGGTCTTCGCATAACTCGTTAATTAATAGGTGAGTTTCTTCCAATTCTTTCCAAAATTTCTGAAGTGTGTTTAACTTCACGCTACAGAATGTTGAGCTCCAGTTGTCTGTGGTGACGTTTTCAAGACTTAACAACAACCGCTGCAATGATTTTGCGATGTCCCACCGATTGCCCCTATCGGCTCTTCCTGGCGCCTTTCAGCATCGCTGGGCATAATTGAGTCCAAAGTGAGTTTGATTTCGGCGTAAAATCTCTTGATTTTCTCATACGTATTTGCTTGTACATATGGAGTGTCTATCTTCACGAATTTCTTGATTTTTTCATGATTGTAATGGAACTCCGACCATAGTGCTTCCAGAACCTCGTATTTTTTTGCTATATACGCGGTGGTTTTGCGGTCGGGGCCGTCTTTGACAATGTTAGTTCTAAATCGCTGAAGCTCCTCTGTGATGGCCTTCTGTCTGGCCACGATCTTGAACACTTCCATTTCGTCCATGTCGAAATTCTAGCAGGCGATGAAATCTCAGCGATAGGTCCAACGAAGGTGCAATAGGTATTTGAACTTTAGTTGAAGTGCTGCAAATCCGGATGATACTTCGGCTTTATTGCTTGAAATATACCAGTGTTTGAAGCCCTGGTAAACGCTTATGGATATTGTGATTTCAAGCAAGATCACTTTTTGTACTTGTAATCAACCAGTGTTTGAAGCCCTGGTTTACGCTTGTTACCGCTGGTGGGGGGAAGCAAAATCTCGTCGGGGTCACCAATGTTTTGACCTGGAACCTCTTTTGATTCCAGAGTTGATTTTACCTAAAATGCTCCTTACCTCTGGTGGGGGGTAGCAAATTAAACTATTGACTTCTTATGGTATTCTTATGGCTATTTATACTCTAATTTACAAACTAAAATGATAAGTCAGCAATTTAATCTATGGGAATAATTTTGTAATGTTAGAGGAAAGCACCTGTAAAGGTGCATGGGTGACAATTTGATGGGAATGGGTATGATATCTGAGAGTGTTTGACAATATTTTGAATAGTATAGGGTGGTCAATATGAGGAGTAGGGTGGTCATAATATTTTAACGTTAACTTAATTCTAAACAGTTATCAATCAGAAATCCCTGGCTCCTCTCGCCAAAACTAACGGCGTAATAAGCTACGGGTTTGACTCTATCACTCTTAAAGTGTACAAAAAAGACGAGGCAATAGCAGAGTCAAACCCTTCACCCCGTGACCACGCAACCACTTCGGAGCTACCGTCATGCTCACAGATGTCATCCGGTGCAATGACAAATGACTCGAAGACGGTACCCTCACCACTACCACCGCCACCATCTCAATCCCCCCCCCCATCAGTTGAAGAACCGCTCTCGGATATGGAGATTGAGCCAATTATATGCTTGAGTGAGGACGAGCTTTTAGCTTCGGACTCTGATCCAGAGGCAAACTCCATAGTGGTGGAGGTAAATCCGCCTGATTGTAGCTCCAATGCTGCGATTAGTTCAGATTAACCTCCACCACTCCGCTTCACTTCTTCTCCGACTCCAACAACTAGGAGAAGACGTCGTCCTGATCCAAGAACCTTGGGTTAATGGTAACTCGATACTTGGACTCAGGACTCCTAATTATACTCTTTACCACAAGAGGAATGAATTTGGGGCAGCTCCGACACCAACAACAGAGGTGAGTTACTTTTTGACTATTTTCTTAATACAAACCCCACCTAATGCAACAAAGGTTGCACACCAACTTTTATAACCTGCAATAGACAAGAAGTTCTAGATACTACACTTACATCTGATAATATCTCCCAATCGATCAACAACTGGAAAGTTTCGGCTGAACATTCGTTCTCAGATCATCGATACATCCGATTCTCCTTAGACGACCATCCCCCGGCCAAACCAGAGTTTCGGAACTACCGAAAAACTAACTACCGAAAAACTAACTGGGCTAAATACAGGGAAATAGAGGCTAATCCCTTCTTCAATACCCCCTGTCCCGGGCAGCATACAAGAGCTTGACTGCATTACCTCCGCCTGCAATAGGGCACTAGATGTAGCATGTCCTACAATAAGACCAAAGGGGAAACCAAAACCACCATGGTGGAACTCCGAAATTAGCAGTACAAGAAAACGCTGTAGACTGCTATTCAACAGGGCCAAATTCACAAAAAGTGCCCTAGATTGGAACTCTTATAAGGAATCCCTCGCAGTATTCAAAAGTACTCTTAGAAAAGCCAAACGGAAATCTTGGAGACTTTTCTGCGACAACATTGAGAACTTCCCGGAAGCCTCAAGGCTACGAAAAATACACTCCACCAATCCAAGTACTCCTGGCTATCTAATGAAACCAGATAGCTCTTGGACCTCTTCAAGCGAAGAAACAATAGACCTACTACTGGATACACACTTTCCTGGTAGCTTCTCTTTTCCACTTAGTAGTTCATCTAATAGTACACAACCTACTCAACTTACACAAAATAACATAAATAGTCTGGTCACAAAGGACAAACTGCCTTGGGCACTACGCAGCTTCCAACCATACCTGACGGCATAATACCTGCTGAATTCCAGTCGGCAACTGACATAATTCTGCCTTGGCTGGAAACTATACTCACATTTTGTATAAACAATACTTACATTCCCAAATTATGGTTGGAAGTCAAAGTAGTCTTTATTCCCAAAGCGGGAAAGAGCTCTCACGCCAGTCCAAAAGATCTCGGACCTATTAGCCTATCATCATTCTTCTTAAAAACTTTAGAAAGACTGATCGATACCCACCTTCGCAGCAGCATCGAATCAAGACTGCTATTAGAATCCCAACATGCCTACTGTAAGGGTAAATCAGTAGAAACTGCACTGCACTCCCTAGTACGCACCATTGAGAAGACTATATATTGCAAAGAATACACAATGGTTGTCTTCCTGGTCATAGAAGGTGCCTTCAATGATGTTAAATCGGAGGCTATAGTAGATGCCCTTTCAAAGCTCAAGGTCGAGTACTCGCTTCGCAAATTGATCAATTTACTACTGACTAGTCGAATTATCAATACCAAGCTGGGCGGGTCCTCTTCCAGGAGATTTGTCAGCAGAGGTACCCCCCAAGGTGGTGTCCTATCCCCCCTTCTTTGGAACCTGGTAGTAAATGAACTTTTGCTACTCCTGGAAGGCGTGGGATGCAAAATAATCGCATATGCTGATGACGTCGCTATAGCTATTTCCGGCAAGCATCTTCACACGATCAATGAACTCATGCAAAATGCACTAAATAAGCTCACGAAATGGACCGACAAATGTGGACTGGGGGTTAACCCTCAGAAAACGGAGTTGGTTCTTTTTACTAGGAAATACAAAATCCCTCAGATAGACCCCCTTCTTTATATGGTACCAAGCTAGTTTTCACCGAGAAAGCAAAGTACCTAGGTCTCATCTTGGATAGTAAACTTAGCTGGAAACTCAATATCCAAGATAGAGTAAAGAAAGCTACCATAGCACTCTACTCCTGCAAGAAAGCCATTGGCAGCAAATGGGGTCTTCAACCCCGCATCGCCCACTGGCTCTATGTTTCTGTCATCAGACCGATTCTGATGTATGGCGTAGTCGTCTGGTGGACCGCCCTAGATAAAGCTATACATCGCGACAGCTTGGGGAAAGTACAAAGATTAGCGTGTCTGTGCATTAGTGGAGCACTAAGATCAACACCCTCCGCAGCAATAGACATCCTACTATATCTCCCATCCCTAGACTTAATTGGTAAGCAAATGGCAACCAGTTCTGCCACAAGACTCAAAACCATCTCACAGTGGTCAAGTTACTACACTGGCCACTCTATAATACTAGACAATCTTACTCTCCCCGAAAACATAGACTACACTGTACCCAAGCCTAATTTTGACAAAAACTTTAAGGTCACTATTCCAGATAGGTCTTTCTGGGATGACTTAGGTGCTGTAACAGACAAGTCGATACACTTCTATACTGATGGCTCTAAAACCAATGATGGTGTAGGAGGAGGTGTTTTCTCAGACAGATTAAAACTAAATCTCTCCTTTCGTCTCCCTGATCACTGTAGCGTGTTTCAAGCGGAGATCATGGCGATTTCGGAAGCACTGTCCTGGATCAAGAGGAATGTAATATCCACTAACGATATTAGCATTTTCTCGGATAGTCAGGCGGCGTTGAAATCTCTGGAATCAGCCTCATCCACTTCTAAGACCACTTCAACTGCCGTTCATCTCTCATAGAGATGGCTAAGCAGTTTAACATTCACCTTTGCTGGGTGCCGGGACACAGAGACATTCCAGGGAATTGCAAAGCTGACGAGCTCGCTAAAATAGGAATAACAATACATATTCTACCCGATAAGAAAAATATAGGTATGCCACTCGCTACTTATAAGCTAGCATTCAAACTTGACACAGTCAATAAAACCAACGCTAAATGGGAAGGTGGAACTACCTGCCTTGCTACAAAGCAAATCTGGCCTAGATTAGATCTAAACCGCTCTAGATACCTTTTGTCACTAAAAAGACTAAATATCAGTACGATTATCGGTGTCATCACAGGACATTGCCTTATAGGGAAACACGCTACTAGACTTGGCGTCATTTCGAATGACTTCTGCAGAAGCTGTAGAGACGAAGAGGAGGAGGAAAGTCCAACACATCTCCTCTGTTCGTGCCCAGCTCTTTCTCGTAGTAGGAATCTTCACCTAGGAGAATACTTCCTCGATGATCTAAGTGTAGATCACAAAAAAAGACGTAGGAAGCCTTCTTCGCTTTGTACAAAGCTCCAAATGGTTTTCTTGAGTAGCGGGGTAAATATCCCCAAGATCCTTGGTATCACAATGGGCCTCTATAGGTCTAAGTTTGCTGGTACTTGTTACCGGCAGCCACTGCTACCTAACCTAACCTAACCTAGTATACATTTACGAAACATTCAACGATGAATTAAAATTCAAAATTGCATGAGCGCTTATTTTGTTCAAGCAGTACTTCAATTCGAAATTCAATTTCCTTCCTGATAAATTATAGCCACGTTTTATTATCACCCATGATCCGGATTGGATCATTGGTTTGTATGTATATGAGATCTTGCTTCTCATTTAGATTTATCTTCGTGATCTCAAAATTAATTCAACTATATCTCAGTAGGATGCACTTCTGCTTGTGAACTTCGCTAAAGGTATGTGTCTGAGCTAAAAAGGTGTGCATTGTAATCCAGTTCGTTTTATTATGCCCGTGATCTGCTCCGGATCAGATCAGCATAATAATTTTTTTTGATTTAAGTGCATGCGTATAGATTCGAAGGTCCTTCAAAATTAAAAAACCAAAATTATTCCTTTTCTTCATTTATTTATTTTTAAAATTAACACCAATATTAATTAAACAAAAATACGCAACAATGCTGCCATTGCTGTTAATAAACTAGCTGCACAAATAGGGCTACTGCCACTCATAGCCATCGGATATAGGCTATCCCACAAATCGTTCCTATCTTGATTAGGCTCATCACCTAGTTTAACTTCTTTATCGTTATACAAAGTGCGAATTTTAGTTATGTTAGAAGGCAACCACTTCACTTCTTGCGGAACTCTATAAGGCAAAAGGTTACTCGTTAATGCATTTTATCATCGAAATACGTAAGTACTAACCCTGTTTGTGCAAATGATGAAATCCATCCCACAAAACGGTCCACCATAAATCTATCTTTATCTGCAAGACCGATTTGTCCATTAAACCAATTAGTCTTGAGGACATATTGAAGATCATCAGCATGGCCAATACCTCTGGGCTTGCCATCTACGTCATTAATCTTTCCATATTTTCCGACATAGTCAAAGCGATAGTAGTAAACGTCTACGTACTTCCTAGCGAAATCGACAAATCTATGTACACCATGATTGACGCTTGAATCTGAGATCAATTCACCAAAGTTCATGATGGTTTGCTCACTGATTGTTTTGTTGCCGAAATAGAATTTCTTGATCTTTTCATTTCTTTCCGGAGTGGAATCATTAGTACTATACAGGAGTAGCTCTGGACCATATTTGTCAAAATGCAAATCGATATCATTGAAGAGACCGGGGATCTCCTTTAGAGCTATAAAAGATTTGTTAACATTCATTTTGTTTCCATATTCCCATGCAACTTACAATACCCCACGTAGTTAATCTCATCCTTGGTGATACCAGTGAGAATCGGTACTCTCTGGAACTGTCCGAGTAGAAAATCAACGGAAGGCGGGTTATACAAAAAGTTGTTATCGATTTCGTAGTTCCATTTAATATTTCTGAAATTGTATAGCTCCCAATTGTCGCAGACTTGGATAATCTTCTCCCAAGACACGTTCTTCAAACAACGTAGAACATCATCAGGATTAAACATCGGACAGGATGTCTGCCTGGCCAGGAGTGTTGTCCAATACAGGTTATCGATAGCAAAATGGTTAGTTGCCGATCCACTCATAGCGATCGCTTTATGGAACAAACCCTTCGAGAGTGGAGAGCACAAATGAAGCGTGATAGTTATCGCACCAGAACTCGAACCGAGAATAGTCACAGACATTGGATTTCCACCAAACTTGGAGATGTGCTCTTGCACCCATTTCAATGCCATCACTTGATCCAGGTAGCCGTAGTTTCCAGGAGCCTCTTTTGTGCGCGTACTAAGAAAGCCCAGTGCTCCTAATCGGTAATTTAATGTCACAAACACTATATCACTGTCCATTATGTACTCGGGTCCGGCGTCTAGAGCACTATGACTGCTACCAATTACATTGACACCGCCATGAATAAAAAAGATCACTGATCTGTTCCCGACCAAGTCACGCGAATAAACATTTAAAATAAGGCAATCCTCTGAAAGTAGTTCGGCATCCTTTTCCACTTGTGGGCACATGAATCCATCTTTCGTGGCATCCAGTTCTCCATCCCACTTGGTCACGGCAACGGGAGCCCGAAACCGTTTATCACCCACTGGTGCTTGTGCGTATCTTATTCCCCGAAAGGCGTTTATATCAAGACCTTTCTCCGTCTTCAAAATAGAACCCTTAATCTTGCCCAGGGTTGTTTCAACCACCGGGTTAATTTGACCGTTTATCAGCGCCAAAAGGCACAAACCAACCGTGAATTTTAGCAGAGATTCCATTTCTCTCGCGAATTAACGAAATACTAACCTGAAACTACCGTTCGGCACTTAAATATATCCCAAAATCGGCCGATTATCTGAGCAAAGCATATTACATCTTTATTCATTAATTATATGAATATTATATTAGTTGGTTGATTTCGGACCGATATGAAACTAAATTTACTTGTGCACGCACAGTTTCGTAACGGTCTGGTCCGAAACTATTCATTATACATATTTCATACTACATTTTCCGTGAGCTACTTGTGTGTAGTTTAGTTCTGGATCGTACTTAGTTTCATAACGGTTTCGTGTAGGGATACTGTTTTGAATCGTAGGTACTACAAACTAGTACAAATTCGCGCGAATTGTTTGCTATTATTGTTTTCAATAAGAAAAACTAAATCCATGAATGTATGTAGGGTCATAGATGCACCACCCTTTCTTCAAACGATCATAACTCTTTCAAAATGAACTCTGTCTGCTCGGTTTTTTGATATCCATTCGATGGGTTATTTAAGTAGATACGTACAAACTTAAATTTTTAATAGCATCTGTCTTCTTGAAGTAAGCATACATTTTTTGAAAAATAGCAAATCGTGCATGGTGCACTATGGTATGTACTAAATGCACCAATCGTGTGTGCACAATACACCAGGAGAGTGCTAATTGCACCGCGGATTGATTTTAAGAATTAAAAACACAATTTCAATTAATATATTATATTGAGTCTTATTAGAACAAAAATAACATATGAGATTCTTAAAACACAAATAAATAGAAAAATTCATGTTAAATACAGAAAATTAACAAAACTGAATTACCTATTCAACAAAAAAAAAAAAAAAGACTCCATATCACAGAGATAAAATTAACAAAAATGAATTATTCGAACATCAAAAACCCTCGAAAGGCACTAAGGGATTAGAGTACCCAGAGTAGTGTGGGACTCTAACCGACCTAAAAACACCTCTAAATCATGACCTTGACCAATCAAAGAGAGATCGACAAATGATTTAGATTTCATTATGGGAAATCGCTTTGGAGAATGTATTATGCTTAAATACAGATTCTCAAAACTCTACAGTCTACAACATAAGTTCGTGAGGTTTGGTTCTCCTCAATCTACGAATATTTGACCGGGAATTTAATATGTTTTCTATTTCAGGGTTAATATGTATCTGTAGACGCTGGTTGTGACGAAGAGTATTTTTTTTCATCACCTCTGTTACCAGGTCAAACTGCAAGTCACGATGCAAGTCCTTGTTTCTAATAAACCATGGTGCATTAACTATTCCACGAAGGACTCTGTTTTGAAATGTTTGAATTATCTGTGCATTCATTTTTTTTTTTTGTACAACCCCATAGTTGGATACCATACGTCCAGACAGGTTTTAATATCTGATTATATAATAGAATCTTTTTTTCGGTGGACATTTCTGAGTTATGTTCCAGTAACCAATAGAGTTTTCTATATCTAATATTAAGCTCCTCACCTTTCTATTTAATATGCTACTAAGACCCACGTGCCCTACTTCCGTGGGGGTTATTGCACTGCATTATTTATTATACATATCAGTGACTGTATACAAAATTTGAGCTGAGCAGCGTTTTTCCGATGACGTCTCCGTTTTGTTCAGGGTCCACGGCCGGACAAACAGCTCCTGTAATTTTTGAATTATAAAACGCCATTTTTATTTTTTTGATTATATATAATAACTTGTATAGAAGTACGTATAGGTTTTTTTCGATATATTAATTTTTGGTCAAATGGCGCACTTCCAAAGTGGAAATTGAAAAAATTGTCAGATAATTATTGTTCATAGCAAATGAACTATGCAATATAAAAAAAAAACTACGCACTTCCATAGACAATGTATTTTTCAAGATACAGCTATTCAATATTTCAAGTAAATCGGTTCAAGTAAATTGTCTGAGTTATGTGTCCGGCCAACTTAAAAAATGCAGTTTTGAGATACACGCGTTTGAAGTTTTGAGTAGTAGAAAATCATGAATAATTTTGCAATATCTTTAATCTGTGATGCCTCGGAGAATAGAGACTTTTCTCGAACAAAATCTTTCGGGCCATCATTTTTGAGGTCTTAGGGAAAAATTGATTTTTCAAAAATTCTAGAGTGGCCTAACCCCTTAAATATTTAGGTTTTGTTTTGAGCTGTGACTGCTCGGTAGATCACAAAGGCCGGTAGCTATCTACCGCTCATAAGTTAAGAGCCTCATAAGCCTATTCACCAACCAAGACTTATGAGTGGTCCCAACCACTCTTAAGTTACGAGCAATAATATCAGGGGCCGAATTACCGCATCCGTTATCGAGTAAGTGAGTAGGATTCATTATAGAATGATCGAGAAAATGATACCTAAATTGATACTCGATAACGTGAGCGGTAATGCCAAATCATCACATCTTGATAACGAGTAACTCGTTAACGGATGCGGTAATCCGGCCCCAGAGACAATTATTATTGTATCCGGTATTTATCTTAGATAACTTCGAAATAATTCGAACTCTACTGCCATTTCAACTTTAAATTATTTCTGTTAATTTTTAAAATGTGGTAGAAAAGAAAGAAATCCGAATATATCCGACAAGGAAAAGAAAATTATAATGAGCTAAGTGAACATAATCCTCATTTGACTATTTAATTGAATTGAATTTGACGAAAAAAAAATGTACCCACCAACATCAATTACACCATTTATTTTATATATTAAAGTTGCCATTTGTCACTGACAAGTTCGAAAAAGAGCGCACTTGATCGAAAAACAGCTCAACCGGATATCCGAAAGACGATTCTCTCATAGTCGAAGTAAGCATAGACATAAACCTATTAGTGGTTGGTGAACATCAACCAAAAATTTCAACTTAAGAGCCTCTTAACTTTGAAAGCGATTTATGAGCGATCGATAGCCAACAGCCTAAAACTTAATAGATGTCGTCGAGAACGCCTTGCAATAACTTACTGGAAATTATACGGCAATAAACCATTTCACTTTGATAGTTATTTTATTTTATTTTATTTTGTTAACTGCATTACTTTCAACTAACTGAATGAACTTTTCGCCTAAAAGTATTCAAAGAAAAGATACTTGACTTTCAAGCCGGAATTTGAATTCAACATCACAGACATTTGTATGCCAACAACCTTGTAAAAGTTTTGACATTTAATTAGCATTTCCTGTTAAATTTATTTGTTTTTAATTAAAACGTTGTATTCCTAAAATAAATGAACATCTTTTTGAACAGTTTGGAAAAGAATGGATTACAAATGTCAATAACTTCGCAGTCACTATTTATAAAATAAGTCAGTTTAATACACAAGCGAACACTGAAAAGAGACAGGAGAGAGTATAAAACGTCAACTCTGAGTATGAGCACACAGTCCTACATATATTTATAGGTCTGTTTGGTGTGCAGTAAATTTACGTAAATTTACTGAACCTGTCAAAAATCAAGAGAATAGAGAGCCAAATGAGAGTGTCAAAAAATGTCCCCTTCTACAAAATCGTGCTACACCACATCCATGTAGTAGTCCCGGGACATTTATCAAACAGCCATCTGAATTCGTGAAATGTCAATCTTCATTTTTGTTTGTGTAATTAGAAGTTTCTGAGAGGATTTTCCCCCACTTTTCAAATTATTTACTATTTGACAGATGTCCCATTTGGATCACGAAAAGCACACCAAACAGACCTTATATCTATCCATTCTAGAGCCTTCGCACTAAATGAAACCATGAAACTAGTTGTACGTATGACAGCTGAAAAGAATAAATTAGGTCAGGTGTATGATTGCTTCAAGCAATCATTTCTACTCGGAGACCTGAGGGCTCATCTTTTTTAACAACTCGTAAACAAGTGTGTGCTCTTGGTGAATTTTAGAATATTCGATGTGGTGCATCTGTACACTTTCATTCCCATATTCGTAGCTTATGCAGATATCCAGTTTACCATTTACTAGTCATTGAACTTATGGCACAGTGCCTGTCCGTGCTTTCCCGTGATAAACGACAAATGACTCAGACGCTTCTTGCCAATCACGCAGCGTTGGTCTGATTTTCAATTATAATGTCGATCATGTTCCGTTCTTTTATACTAGTCTGTCCATGTACCCAGCATATTCTAACTTTGTGGAGGAGTTTTATACATTTGGAACTGTCTTTGATTTTATAGCGTTTTCTCCTAACGATTTCAAGGCGGTTTGGCTATCGAAACCACCCGAATTAATTCTCAAATGAAGGGAGGTTGCAAGTAAGTCTGCCTGAAAAAGACTGCATTAGTCCGGTAGTCAGGACGATTCTCGCTTGCTCAGTGTCTCAGAGTAAGAACCTGCTCCCGTATTTACCCAAATCTATT
The DNA here is from genome assembly GCA_949775065.1 of Brachyopa scutellaris. NCBI lineage: Eukaryota > Metazoa > Arthropoda > Insecta > Diptera > Syrphidae > Brachyopa > Brachyopa scutellaris. The sequence continues at coordinate 86,684,349 of OX459114.1, read as the reverse complement.
TTTAAGCTTTTGGACACATTTTTCGACTGTCATTCCTGCATTCTGGGAAGATCTATTACAGGATCGATAACTTCAAGCTAAAGTCATGTTGGGCAGTTATGCAGTCTGAAGTCTTGTTTCAAATTTCTCCGCATGTCCGTGGTTTGCTGCAACACGGCGGATTCTATTAATCTGAGAGCTGCATTTGAGCTGAGCCTCTGACGTATATACAAAACTAGGCGGAGGTAATGAACGATCATGTACAGCCTGGTAGTGTACGTTTAAGTGTTACCGTCGTACCGAGTACTACAAACCGTTGTACTTTGGTGGTCCTTTTATGTAGCTTTTTCTATTTGTAGCAGTCCGACAGACGGGAGATCCATAGGCGATAATGGGCTCCAAAAGGAATGCCAGCGTTTGAATTCTGACATGGGAAAGACTTGTACCTGTCGATTGGAGTCTTTGCTCTGTAAATAGTGTTTTTGTTTAATAATTTGGCTAGCTTGTGCTTTTTCTTAAGCCCAGAATTATTATGAGAAAAAGGGTCTAATTACATCATCACCGTGTAAACCGCATTAAATGCTAGTTGCAATGAGACAATTGACAATTGGCTTGCTCACATGGACGATTCGAATCACGAAGTCGCGAATCGACGACAGATTTTCAAAGTAAGTGGGTCTATTCATGATGATTTGCCAAACCATACTGAAGATAACTGTCGTCAGAATGACAGCTCGATTTCGAGTCGAAGGCAAAAGCAAGATTAAATATAACAATAAATAAGGAGGGTTCTGCCAGATGTCGCCACAACATCTCTGTCATAACGTTGACGTTGAACGATAAAACCACATAAACAAAGCCTTCGCATTCGTTATCTACCCACCTATGCGAGTATTCTCGTACATTATTGAACAAAAATGATTGAAATGTGCTTAGTTTGTTCCACCAACTCAATCCGCCCACGCTGAGCTAAGAACACGAACTCAGTGTGTAAGTGTAAAAAGGGTCTGATCCTTGTTGACATTACATGTCGCCAATTTGTATGCATGGTCAGACGTCCTCACCCACAAGTCTGTTTGCAAATTGAATTGATTAGAAACGAATCAATTTGCATATTCTATCAGACTTATGACTGCAAACTACACAAGTTCCATCATTTTTTAAGCAAACATTCAACGACAATTCTTAACACATACGAGTACGAGTATGCTTCGACGAGTACATAACGCACAATCTTCGATCTTCAACAGCGGTAGGTAATGTCGCCAGAGATTCTATCTGCGATTCCAAATAAATATATTCTTCAGTTGTCTGCAACCCAGTTCTTTGGAATGGAAAATAAAAAATAAAAAATAAAAACCTACATTCCAGCAACGTGTGCCATTGATCAAAAATGTAATTGCACCGAATTCCAGGCGGCTGGCTAGGCCAGAGATACACCATCACCCACACCTCCACTAGCACAAATCCACAGACCAATAATAATATTTATATCGACGCCAATTTTATCTTCGGAAAATGAAGTGAAAACTGAAAACTAAAAACTCATTGCTTCCGGTAAGAAAGTTCGATTCGCTGCCACATTTTGTGTTTTTAAGTGAACGTTAAATGTGTTTTCGAGTTTCGAATAGAATACCGCTGAACGATATTGCTTTGCTGTTTTTGGTTTTTAAAAGAACACGTTGAACACTCTGCAACGGATGTGAAGATAGATTTGATTTAAAACTACTAGCTACTACTAGTATACGAGGATAGCTGGAGAGTTCTTCACCGCAAATAACAATTAGATACAGTTGACTATTTAGGTTTTAGGATGATAATGGTTTTGTTTTACGGGTCTATTTTTAAATAAAGATATATGTTGCACAGTACAAGGCCCAAGGACTGAAAACAATGATTTGATTTGCCAGAGTACAGCCGAACACAAAAACGTTGCCCCAACATTAAGTTGCCGTAAGCGCCATTTTAATGTTTTTGGGAAATCGCATTCAAAGTTTTGACTGCCTATTGCACGAAAACCAACCGCTGGGATTTTTTCATTTTTTGACACGATATTCATACGGAAATCTTCTTTCAAAAAATCTAAGAAGTTACTCTAAAACACTTTTAGTTTTTAAAATATTTAAAATTTATTACAAAATGAGTTTGCCGTATACGCCACTAAAATCAATATTCTCTTTTACTCGTATACATACGTCGAAAATTTCCACATTTCAGAATTATTTTGTCTTTTTCGGGTACAGCTTTTTTGGAGTTATATGCCTTCCTATTAAAACATATTTAATGTAAGTATATGGAACTAGTTCCTATGTTTGTATAAGATCTTATTTACAAGAAAAATCACACTCTGATGGCATACTTTTTACACTCTCTGTTAAAGGTTGTGGCAAATTTGGTCCATAAACATAATTAGGGTCATTTACGCTTTCATCTGACCCTACGAACATGAAACAACGACATTTAAGAAAAAGAAACTCAGGGTGATTTGAAATTTTTTACCAAAGTCTTGTTCCGATGGACTTGATGAAGCACTATTTGTTTCTTCTCTGAAATATGCTTCATTTGGGACTAGCTCGTCTAATAAATTTAAAAGATTAGAAGCATTGAATCAAAACTTAATACCTGAGTAGACTATATGTAAGTTCTTACGAAAGAAGGGATTCATCCATAATGGGTACCTTAGTTACTTACTTACTTAGTTGGCGCTACAGCTCGAGGTGAACCTGGGCCTGCTTCTCGCAACCATTTGTGTGTGCGTGTTATATTTTTGCACGAATGGAAGGGACCTACAGTTTTTTGCCGACTCCGAACGGCGAGTTGAGAAGCTCAATCGTGACAAATGATACTCTTTGATGCTTGTCAGACATTCGAAAGAGGTGGGCACTGTGAAAAACTTGTTTTAGGTGTTTGCGGCGGGATTCGAACCCAAGACCGCTGGCTCAGAAGTTCGACGCACTAACCACTTGCGCTACGGTGCCCACTAATGGGTACCTACTGGAGAATTAATTTTTATGATCTTCAATCACGTCCTCTTACGACAAAAGATGTGTCATGGGAAGCAACTGAAATATTTTTCAAAGAGAACGTTATTTATACAGTAAAACTTGAGAATAGTGGAATCTGCGAATAAAATAATCTTGCGAAACCTGAATAGTGGACATTTTTGGGTGCCAATTTTGATTTTCTTCGTACAAACTCACTCTTATAATAGTGGAAACCTGTGAAATCTGAAAAATGGAAAATTTTTCACTGAATTTTGTTTTATTTCCATGCAAATTCACTCTTCAATAGCATAATCGAGAAATGATGAGCCAAAATTCATTAATATTTTGTCGGCTTCGTTTCTTTTTTCGAGAATTTCGACATTTCAATTGTTTCTTTTCGTGTGTGTCTCATTCTGCTAGCGGCTACATTCAACAAGTAGGTACACATTCTGAAGTCCGATATCGAAACTGATCGAAAAATATTAAAAGAAATTGGTTACCGGTAGTGGAAAAAATTGCGAATAGTAGAAATGTTGCAAATAGTAGGAAAAAAAGTGCACCGAAGCATTGTACGAAGCATGTACTTTTTTACGGTCACAGTAAAATCGTATGCACGTACGGCAAAAGCAAAAATTTTTTTTTCTTTGTAATGACGTACGTGTATACGATTACATTATGTAGTTTTACCTGGCATTTTGTAGGCACATAAGTCAAAACATTACTGAACAAGCATTTGAAGTTTGATGGCGTACGTTGGAGGACAATAGGAAGTACGTCAAAACAATTCTTAAACCGAAATTTGCTTAAATTGTATGGAAAATTTAACGTAAATACCAAATTTTGGCGTTTACGTCAAAACAATACGTGAACTCGATGAATTTGATGGATATACGTCAAAATCATTCTGTATATCTTTGCAATGGAAAGAGATAGGGCAAAACGGATAAAAGATTTGGAAAGAGCTACCCCGAAAACATAAGACTGCATACAAAACTCAAAAAGTGAATTTTGGCGTTTACGGTAACCCAATATTAGAGCGACGATCTATTTGGCATAATTTCTGGCATATTTTCGAAAAGAAATTCTCCTTTTTTCCAAATTTGAAAATACAAAAATTTTGTGGTGTTTTTTCCAAAAAAAAAAATCTGGCATAATTTCCGGGAGCCGCTAAAACACGTGAATTATACTGGCCCGGCCACTTCAAGCGAAAGTATAATAATGCTTCAGCTAAGAGGATCTTCAAGTTCCAGGCCGCACAGGTTCGAGACCACACGCAAGGATGCCAGAGTACTTGATCTAGAAAACTGGACAATCCGAGCCTCTTGGTGTGTTTACGCAAAAGGCAATACCCGGATAATATTCCTACGGCTATTCTAACTTCTGCCCTGCCATGTATGTCTTAGGATTTCATTAGTCCTTTTACGGTCCAGTGCGGCCAAAGTGCCTTATAAACTCCATGCCCGACTGGACTAGACCATCCGTGGTCCGTACTTCTCGCAAAATTCTCTTTAACTAATGATTTAATGCTGCCTAACAGTGGAACAACTTCCCCCCTCTCCTTGCCAAGTTCTATACCAGAGTGACCAGGCACCCAACATAGTCTTACCTAGTTCTGCGTGCATAACACCCTGAGCATTGTTTGGCAGCTCCTGACTAGTGCCGATTTGAAAGTCAACGATAAGTAAGTAACAATATCCTTGCCGGATATTCGTTTCATTGTCAGGAGCTCACCTAAAACACCGCAAACACCTAAAAGTTTTTCACAGTGCCCACCTCTTTCGAATGTCTGACAAACATCAAAGAGTACATTTGTCTCGATTGAGCTTCTCAACTCGCCGTTCGGAGTCGGCAAAAAACTGTAGGTCCCTTCCATTTTGTGCAAAAATATAACACGCACACACAAATGGTTGCGAGAAGCAGGCCCAGGTTCACCTCGAGCTGTAGCGCCAACTAAGTAAGTAAGTCAGGAGCTCTGTAGCTCCAAGTACGGCTAGAACTTCTGCCTGAAAGACGTTGCAAGCATCCGGGAGTCTTAGGGGCACGTTTGGCTTTGGTTCGCTGCAGTAGTTTTACGGGTTTAGATCCGTCCGTGAAGACTGCAGTATCAGTATGCCGAGTTACAGTTTTATTCGTCCACCCCTCACATACAGGATACACAGTTTTATATGGTGTATTGAAGTCGATGGTGAGGAGGGATTCATCCGTTTTTATTGGGTTCTCCATTAGAATTTTTGTGAGAATATAGTACAGTGTCCTTTGCGGTTATTCTTGAAGAGACCTATGTTGGTGAGTTGTACTGCATGATTAATCACCAGTTGCCTTAAATGCAAATCGGGTGGCAGTAGGTAAACGAACGTGTCCAGTGCCGCCGCGCCGTGAATGTCTTGGGATACTCTACAACGCATACTTCAGAAGCTGCAATGATGAAAAGAATGTGAACCGGTTCACCAATTTTCTCCAGACCCATAAAAAAAACTAAGCTGAAAGATGAATATCCTTAGAGATAGTTGGATCTAACTCAGCAGCTTCCCAAGGTTACAAAATATGGACACAATTGGCTCAATTGTTGGACAAACTTAATCTAAAACAATAAATATTAAGGCAATCTCTAGATTTGGAAAAACAAACAAGATGTATCTTTTCAAACATACATAGTTCAAGGCGGTCTTCCTCTTCATGAAATTTATGTCAACGTTCTGTCAAATGGTGTCTGTGTTGCTGATTTTCATTTTATAGAAGTGGCTATTGCAGATTTAATGTCCCTACAGAGCTGCGCAAAGAATTTTTAAATTTTTAGAGTCTCTGTGTTCTTTTTTTATTGTGATTGAGGAACTTTTTTGAGTGCTTCAGGCCCTGTTAGTTGTACCAGTAACTTTTTAGTTGGTTTGTTGTCCATTCTGCGATGACTTTGTTAGTGTCTTTTTTTTTGAAGCCATAGTGAGGGCCTGGTCCAATAAATTGACTGTTGGCTCCTTTTTTGGCCAAGAAACTTTTCAGCTTTTTTGTTGATCTTATGTCCTTCATAACCTGGCACCCAAATCAGTTTAGCGATGTTTTTCTCTGCGTTGTGGAGTTGGAGTTGTGGTTTCTTAGAGCCTTTAGTACAGCTTGGCTGTCAGACATTATGTTTATGTTTTGTTTAAGATTCTCTACAGTGGAATTTGTGCGGCTGTATTGATGGCAGTTAGTTCCGAGTGCATAATTGTGGCATCTTTATGGAGACATCTTGGTCCAACTATTCCCGCTCCGTCACCATTCTCTGTTTTTGACCCATCTGTGTACCATTGATGGGCATCTCTTGGTCCACTTTGGTATGTTATTCCATTCATCTCTGTTCGGGCAAAATGTTTCGTAGTTTTTAACAAGGCTTATTCTTAGGGATATGTGATCGCTGGCACTGGTCTTTTCTTTCGCTAGATAGACCTTGTTTAGTTTACTCAGATGTCCCTTTACGTTACTGTCTTTGTATTTTTAGATCCTATGAAGAGATCAAGAGAGCAAGAGCTAGCTTGGCAGCTTCTTCCTGTATTGCTAGGTATTTTATGGGTTTTTCGATCCCTAAATGGGCGCATGGGGTTTTCAATAAAATCTTGGGTTTTTTTTAAGCCAATTATGTGAATTAAAAAAAAATTTAATTTTTAAAAGATATGAACTATATTATTTATTAGTTATATATATATATATATATATATACATAGGTAGGTAGGTACATACTTAGTTTTGAAAAATCTTCTTTCAATTACTTCTTTTTTTAATCATTTTCATTTTAATCAATTTTCCAAAAAGAGAACTTATTTTCAATTCTGTTTGCGTAATTAAATCTGTCTTTCAAAATTAACGAATTGATCCGTATTTGTTTGAGTGCCATTGCAATGATTTGAAATTTTGTTGATTTGCTAATTTTTATTTTAACTTTTCATTCAATACAACTTCAGTGCGAATATAATCATTATATACACTACAATATTCTTGTATGTATTTGTTTTGTATCTAGAAATATACCAACATGTTGCCTATGTACTTACATATATGTTATTTGTTTTGATGAAAGATATTTTTACAAAAAAAATGTAAGTACAGTGGAAATCGGTTATAACAAACTCGAACCTACTTAAAATTTAGTTCGTTATATCTCATTAAAACCGATACATTTAAATGTGTAAGTAGGTACACTGAGGGACAAAAGTATTTGCAAAACAAACGTTGACTCCTTTAATTGCTCACAAATTTTAAAAAATCAAATGCTAAAATTTTAAATTGATTTTTATTTTAAGACTTACTCATGACGTATAAATGTAAATAAACAAAACTTAATATATTTACACCATATCAAATAAAAATCCACTCTTGGCGAATAACTTATCTGAGATGCTTATTAGAGGTAATTTGGTGCTCCCTAACTTTTCGATCTAAGATATCGCAAAGATGCTCGATTGGATTTAGATCGGGTGACGGGGTGGTGTTTTTGGATTACGGGGGACACAATATGATGCACCACAACGGTAGGATTTCGGCCGTGTGCTTGGGGTCGTTTTCCTATTGGAAGTTGTAACCGGACCCAGCGTTACCCTTCTGCGACTAAAGTCGCAGTTTGCGACTTTTTTGACTGGCCTGAGACTTTGATACGACTTTTTCAAAAAAAACTCCAAATTTGCGACTTTTCATAGAAACATTGAGACTTTTTATGGTTTTCTGCGACTTTTTTGTCAAAATTTATTTATTTTCATTTAAATTTTGAATGCATCAGTTTGCAGATTTTTCTTAGGTCAATTTTTGTGCGCAGTTTACTTTCACACATTCACATAACACATGAGGACAAATTTTGGTATACTAGATAGTTTTGGCAATGAAAACCACCTCGGTAACCATATACATATTTTCAAATGTATGTATATAAATTCGTTGCAAATATTTTGTCACTACCGCAGCGCATGGCGCATGGTAGTGCTTATGCCCAAAGGGTTTATTCAAAGCTTACAACTTAAGCAAACCAACCCTCTACATGTGGAAATATTGTAATAATATGTAATCTGCACTGAAACTTCTCGATAAAATCAAATTGAGGCTTCGGCTTCGATAAATACAGAAAAGAAAGGACTGGGAAGTAATTTATTGCACCTTTTGTTATATTATAAGCTTTACGAACTGAATTATTTAATATTGACTGGCTTAATACTAAATTACTAAGTGACCTTCTCTATGTTTTTTTTTTAATTTTTAATGTACCTACTTATTTAATTGTAAACTGATTTGTAATAGATAGATACTAAATCTAAGAGATTTATACTAACTTTACTTACTGTGAGGCACAAATCTGGGAATCGATTTTACACCCACTTGTAGATATCCGATCATGCTAAACTTTTGCATGTCCGGTGACAACTCAATATTGTATATTTGATGATCTTGTAAATCTAATATGGCGGACGCCCCAGATGGTAGATTACCGTTATCTTCACGACCTCCTTAATATGGGTATCAAATGAAAGGATTTGACAAGTAGAATACGATTAGCTAAGTGACGTGATTCTAAATTCAATATGGTGGATTCCATAAGATGGCGAAATACTTTTTTCTTCACAACCCCCATAACATGGGTAAGATGGAACATGGAAAGATTTGACGAGCAGAATCTCAAATATTCTGAGTAAACTTTCTCATATTAAACCCACCAAAGTCAATATATGGTGCATACGTACCGACGTAAATTTGTAAAAAAAAATTAAGATACTAAAAAGTAGAAAACAAATATATAGATAAAAAATTATTTTTAAAAACAAGCTTTAATGAAGTAAAAAGTAAAAAAATAATTTTTTTTTCGGAGTCACCAAAACATGAGGCCCATCTGCGGCCGCAGTTCCACCACTACCAACAATCCACAAAGGTGTAAAAAAAAAAACCTAAACGCCCCATGCTTTAATTAATAGTCACATATTGGTGACTCGGAAAAAAATTATTTTTATAAGCTTTATATTTTACTTTGTTTTAAATAAAAATGTTCTGTAATTATATTTATTTACGTTTTTTTTATTCTTTGTCTATTTTGTTTTCAAAATAAAATAAATATGTGTATATAGTTCCTTCAAAATAAATATGCATTTGCTAACTTGTTATTAATTAATGTTTTAATTAAGTAAAACATCTGACGTACTGAATACCCCCCAAAAAGGTTCTACAGCCAATAGCATTTCAATTTATATGTTGAGACTTTTTTGAAGTCTCTGAGACTTTCTTTCCGACTTCTTTTTAAGTCTGTGCGACTTTTTTTGCGACTTTTTGAAAATTCTCAGCGGTAACACTGACCGGACCTAAGCTCTGTTTTTTTTAGTGTTTTGGAAAGATTTTCTTTCTAAATGTTAAGGTTATGTTTCTTATGCATTAAACCACCAACCATAAACACCAACTCCACAACACCGGCAGCAACCATGCACAGTACACACCCAATCCATTACCTCACCACCTCCATCCTTCTCTCTTGTTTGCATGCTTTTTTCACCAAATATTTTATTCTCCATAATTTTTTTTTTTTCATACTTTGATCCGTCCATCAGATCGATAAATAATAAATTTGCTTTTGCCTGGAAACAACATTTTGTCCCAGAACTGATTTTTGTTTGTTTTGTTGTTCTTTAGCGAAGCCTAGTCGTTTTTGTTTTAGACCATATTGATAAAAGGTTTTCTCCTAGGTACACTGGCTTTGCAGTGCTCACTTTCTAGGACTTTGTGTACCGTGCGTGGCAGGCTTAACGTAATGCAGGCTTCACGTAATCCTGCACTTAAGTAGTGTCATAACTTAAGCCACCGACTTCCATGGCTTAAGTGTCAATCCAGAGAGTAAATTGTTGCCGTAAGTGTATCAAAATAATATTAACCTCCAAATACAGTACAGAAAACCTACCTTAACAACGAAATGTTTTATCTGGTAATGCGGCTGGCATTGCGGCTCTCATTTTATGCAAGTGGAGGGGATGAATCTGCTGATATCGCTGCTCGCTGCCAGCGTTCAGATATTAAATATTAAATTTGGTAGTCGGTCAAATATACTTTAATTTCCAATAGTAAATCTTTAGAGAAAAGTTAGTAGTTTACTGGTTTTTTTTATTTAAATTGTTTCTTAATTAAGTATTTATGTTGTTACCAGTCGAATAACATCTCTCGGCTGCTGCACTGCTATGCTGTAATATTGCTAAATATAACATATGCATATTATGTAAATACCTAAATATATACTCCCCTAAGCCGTTCTTTTCAGACTTTCGACCAGTATTTAACAGTCCGCAAATTTTGCAATCTCCGTTTTAGTTAATAAACAGCCTCCACTCTGCACTAAGTTTACGAGTACATCAGCTGTAATACGGAAATGCGTCAACAATACATTATATACCCGGAAGGCCAACATCATTTTAAATTTCTCAAATCGTAGTGTTTGAGAATTTTTCGTAGTGGCGTAGAGTAAAAGTTAAAAAGTAGAAAAAGTTAAAAAGTAGAAAAAGTGAAGTGAAACACTTCAATTGTAGTGAAAGTGGGGACGCTGCTCGCTGCGCTCGCGACTTCAGTTGTGTATCTGTTTCATCAGGATGCATATCGAAGGAAGGGAAGGGTTCGCAATTTTTTTGTTTTCGTCAGCATACTGCTATTTCGTCGTTTTTTGAATTAAAAATGTATTAATTGAATTATTTTTCTATTTCCACACATGCAGCGGCTTCTTTGTCTTCATTTTCTCTTAATTTTCATTGCATTTTTTCTAAAAAGCACTTGACAAGGAAATTAAAACCAAATTCCGTTTGACATTTCGTGTTCATTCACAATAAATTTTTTTCATAAATGGTTCACAATGACACTCAATCCATGACTCAAATATACCACACTTAAGTGGTGACTGTGGGAACGAAAACTTCTTAAGTGACGGATTTGTTCAATCCTTGTTCAAAACTTATCCAACACTTAAGCTCGCACTGTGAAAACGGGCATTAGTGATGATATGCACCTCGAAATGGCTCCTGTTACAAACACGTGCTATCTCCTTAATTTGGGTGTTGTTTATATGCAGACTAAATATTATTTTTCTTTCTTCCGCGGTAGTTCTTTCCGTTTCCGACCCATTTCTGTATAACGCAAATAAACAATAATAAACAATAAATACCTAACAATAAATTGAGAATGGGTCTACAGTACCGGTATTATATGACATTTACCAAATATGATAATATATATATGCTGCTAGCGCCTAGAAAATAAGTTTGTTTGAATGTGTTCGTATTAACGAATGGTTGCGAATACTTTTGTCCAACTGAGATATGCACTTTATGTATTCTTTTTGGATTTTTATTTAATAAATATAGTGTAGATATATTAATTTTTGTTTATTTACATTTACACGTCTTGAGTAAGTCTTAAAATAAAAATCAATTTAAAACTTTAACAGTTGATTTTTTAAAATTTGTGAACAATTAAAGGAGTCAACGTTGGTATTGCGAATACTTTTGTCCATCAGTGTATATACATCTATATAATGTAAAATAGATCTGAAACTGTCATTGCATTCATCAAAGGAACGTTTTATTGTTTATTAAAGCAATCGATAATCTTTTGCTGTTTACATTTTTGTTTTAAAACATCATTTTCAATTTTCACCTCCATTTTTGAGAGAAATGCTTTGTATGAATTAACAAAAATGTCGTTCATGAAAACGAACTCCTCCTGCCAAGTATTCATTGTGGAAAGTTAAAAAATAATCGCTTTTAGGGGAATGCTCAAAAATTAGACATTTAGAATATAATGAGGAAACTCACTATGTTTGCAAACTGGTTCACAGTTGATTTTTTTTCTTTTTGTATGCAAACTGTAGTGAGTGCAAATGGTGCGCTCTTCAGGGTGTCTGTTATCAGATAGTATTCCACGAGCTTTTACATCGTCTTTAATAAAAATGATGTTAGACTGATTGGTCTATATGATTCTGCTTGATCGTTTCGGGATATGTCCCAGTTTGAAACTGGCTCGGAATATTTTTACCAGGGACGCCTTAAGCTGTTTCGCCCCTTTGCTTAAAAGGTTCGGCATAATTTCTTCCAGTCCTGGTGTTTTGAACGGTTTGAAGGAGTTTGTGGCCCAAGAGAATGTCGTTAGAAGCAAAACGATTTTCATTGAATCCGAAACAAAGAAGTTTTTGGAAGGAAAATCATATATGTACCTATGTCTATGTACATGTCTAGATGGTTTTAAAATCCTTCCATTATAAACTTAAGAATTCCGAAATGTGTTTTCATTTAGACAATGTGTCGGCAGTAACACTATCTTAATAATGTAACTACAGAATATCCGATGATAATTTGCATAAATAGATATCAAATACATAGTACATAAATGAGTAATTACAGTTCATTACACAGCTGTGCTGTGCTACCGCAAAGTTATGAAATCAGATGTATCGTTAGGGGTCATCGGTTTTTCCCGTAGCTACTAACAGTCCACTTCCACTTCGAAGACGATACAAATTTAACAAAACACTAAAACCAAATTACTAATATATGTATTTAACTATAATGAGTTATTAAATCTCATAGACGGCCAACACGATAGAATAAACCACAAATGGCACGAACTGTCCGTCATTGAAAAACTCCACATGTATATATGTATGTATGGATACACATACAGAGCGTATACGGGTTCGTAAACAAATTCAAAAACATTACTCAATCAAAAAAAAAAAAAGCTTCTTCCCATCCGTCGTCGGTTCAGTACTAGTACTAGTGTATGTCAAAACAAAAAAAAAGTACACTCTCTGTAAGATGCGCTGTAGCTGTTCCTTCACAGACAGATTCGTTTGCTTACTTCGCTGAAGAGTAATATTATTAATTGATTCGTAACTGAAATAAATTCAAGAATATGTCTGTTTATTATATCCCCCCAGTTAGGGATTATCTCACCACATCGGAGTGCAGATACATATTCTGTAGAAACAAAGTCGGGGAATGATTTTTTTTATAAAATAAAATACATACCCCCACCGATAGTATACCGCGGCGCTTCGCAGTGTGAACATCAAAATAATACTCGCGTACTCAAGAGGAACAAAAAAACAATTCGAATTAAAACCAATGCAAACAGAATAAAATAAATTTCTATCTAAAAATACTTCGTAAACTTGAAATTAGATTAAGTACTCGAAAACAATTTTAAAAAGTATCTCAAAAGTGTTCCAATGTCAAGAACTATAAAAGTTTGCACACTGCTGGTAGTGATCTTGGTACTGTTTCTGTTGGCTGCAGTCATATTAGTGTCCACAAATTTCCGTCGATTTACCCTGTTCAATGGGAATAAGTTGACAGATGACAGCGTCAATGAGACGCTGTACTCGTCGTATTCGTTACCGTGGCGTATGAATGGAACGCGTGAGGAAATCATTACAATGCAATCGCAACTGATGCGTAGCTATATTAACAGTTCTGTGGATCCATGTGATGACTTTTATGAGTACGCATGTGGTAATTGGGAACAAATGAATCCGATTCCAGAAAATAAATGGCAGTATTCAACGATAGAACTTTTGAGTCATAACCTTGAAACTGAACTGCGAGAACTTCTGTCAAAACCGGTCTCACGTAAACTGCCGCCAAGTGCCATAGACAAAGCGAAAATCTACTACAAAAATTGCATTGATGAGAAAACCGTTGATGAGCGTGGAGTCGAACCGTTATTGAAGCTTATTAAGGAACTAGGTGGATGGCCGGTGCTAGATGAGAACTGGTCGGAAAAAGACTTTAATTGGTTAGAGTTGGCAATTAAATCATCGCTCTTAGGCAACGATATTATAATCGGCTATAGTATAGAGAAACATCCACTATCACCGCAAAATTATACGATATACTTGAAGCAGGCCAAGCTGGGCATGTCGAATCGGGATAATTACTTAAAGGAGGAGAATTCCAAGAACCTGGAAGCTTACAGGTGAGTCCTTTTTTTCTTTTTGAATGAAAACAGTGCAAATGTTACGGAAATCCGTAACAGGACGTGTCTATGATATTATGTATATTTTTATTGCATACTTTTCGGTGCACATGGTTAGTAAGTATGTACATACTTCCGATGGTGGGTGTCTTGGGAGCATAACTTTGTTCTGGTGTGTGGTGATGGTTCGTGTTTGTAGCAAAGATTTTTAACATTTCGGGTCTATGAACCACTCGCAAAGGGTTTTTCAATAAGTACAGAAAAATTTTGTATATATAAAACACAGAGCAATTGAGACAGCGTGCTGAAAATTATTCCAGGTGTAGTTCACACATTAATACTGTGGCAAAAAGGAAAAACAACTTATGTCGTTTTTTACAATTTTTCAGGAGAGCAGTTGAAAGGTTGAACGTTAGTTTACAAAAAACTATGCACCATATAAGAAAGTTGTTGATATAGAAATAAAGATAAGAAAAAGAATATTTTAATACAATTACTAATGGTTGCATTAGTTTCAGTAGCTGTTGGAGCATAAGAACATATGTCAAAAGCTTACGGAAAATCTTTACTTATGCTGTTTTCCACATGCATATTTGCGGGAAAATTACTGATGTTGTTTTTTGCTGATCTATAACTCAGCAACCGTTAGATATAAAAAATAAGAAAAAAATATGGCAATTAGAATTGGATATTAGGCATCCGTTGGTGTAAGAAACTCAATTTTGACATAAGTCGACATAAGCTGTTTTTTCCTTTTTGCCACAGTAAATTGTGAATGGAATTCGATCTCGTTCATATAACCACCGCGAGCATGTTTGCAGCGATCGATACTTTGGAGCCAATTTTGTACAACTCTTCCACATATTTCGGCCGGTACGTTGTCAAATTCGCGTTTCAAATGTTGCTTGTTTGTGAGCTTCACCATGAAGCATCTATATGTTCACAGGATACAATAGTGCAGAACAACTGACAGTCGTAAGACAAAGTCTACAAAAGAAAGAGTTACTTGACACGGTTGGCTTACACTATGAACTCATTCTGGTCATCGGCGAACCATATTTGGTCACAACTAATATTGATGTCGCTGACGGACTGTCCAATGGGACGTACGGGCACTTGAAATTAGTTCAGAGAGCTTTAGCTGAAGATCCACTAAATATTTCTCGACACTTCGGATATCATGGATTACCGACCCGTACTGCGGCTAGGATTTGTGTACACATAGATCTGGAGTACATCCAGCACGGCTCGCTCCGAATTTATTTAGTCACTTTTAAATACCGTAGCCAATCAGAGAATATTGAATAGCCAGTAAGTAGAGCACTGATGGAGCTCATATTGTTATTTTGTTCGGCGTCCTCAGCGCAACGGCGCCTCGACCAGTGTCAGTATATTTTCGTGGTTGCCGAAAACCCAGTGCAACCCCCGATGCACACATTTGCTCTGACAGCTGTCATTCTCTGATAACCAAAAATAGAGCAAATTATTAATTGTTTAGGTATTTTTGCGCTTGTTTATTTCGTTGTCTTATTAAAAAAATTAATCGAGCTCAAAAACCACAAGCACAATGAACAAAGCCAACACAATGAAAAAAAAACAAACAAAATGACAGATCAACTGATTTAATGTTTTGACAGCCACTTTTTCTTGCACTAGCGGCGAATCCAGTGCAGAACAAGACTCCAAACAGCTATTTCAGGTCGTTTTCAGTGTAGCACTGGTTGACATCGAACGCATCAGTGGGGATTTAGGGCACCCTACAGCCAGTATCAAACAAAGCTAAAGCGCTAAATATGTCCACGACGTATCACTAACTGTAGTTTCGTTCAATGAGGAAAAAGGCAGTTTAGAACAGCACAGATTTATGAAAATGTCAGATTAAGTCAGAACAGAAAATTACAGCCACATAATACATTTGCTGTTCTCAAATGTCAATGACAACTTCATTGACGATTATTTTAAGGAGAAATTCAAACTTTTTTTTTTGGAGCACCTTTAACACTTGACTTCTTCTCACTTGACACTTGTCAATTCCTGACGATTATTTAACTGAATGTTTTCCAAATTATTAAGAGCATTTTACAATAGCTGATTGCACTTTTTGTGATTGAACTTCGATTTCTTCGATTTGGTAAACTTAAATCTCGTCGAAAAACCTTTCAATTCAGACCTAATAGGTCTGTTTGGTAGCACGCTACTTTGCGTAATACCATGTAAATAACATAGAATCACATGAATCTGTGTTTGTTAACTCGAAAAAATCACAGTATATTGCAAGCCGAGCACGAAATTAGAGCATACAAAATAAAGAGCGATGAAATTTTACGCAACATCTTTTTCTTGTATTGAGCTGGACAACTCTGTCAAAACAGGCCATCTGACTGTTTGTGAAATGTCATAATCTTCATTGTTAGTGGAAAACAAAAAAAAGTTGATAGGTTTGACAAAAAGTGTGTTTGTTTGCATTTGGCCAAGTTTTCTGTCTTTGAGAGGATTTCTCTCTCTTGGAGAGGTTTTTACTTTTTGACAGGTTTCACTCACTTGCGCATAAAAAAGATACCAAACACACCTATAAGGTCTGTTTGGTGTGTCGCTAATTTTTGAAATTTCTATGAAAACATCATAGAATCATGACAGTTTCATGGCTCCCACTTTTTTTTTACTTTGGTTCTCAGCCTGCGATATATTTTACACTACACCTATTCCTTGAAGTGAGTGTCGTCAACTCTGTCAAACCAGCCATCTGACAGTTTATGAAATGTCATTATCTTCATTGTTAGTGGAAACCTAAAACAAGTTAACAGGTTTGACCAAATGTTCTTTCAAAAGCGTTTGATGTCTTTTCTTGAAGTTTTCTCTCTTTGAGAGGATATCTCTCTCTTTGAGAGGATATCTCTCTCTTTGAGAGGATATCTCTCTCTTTGAGAGGATTTTACTATTTGACAGGTCTCACTTCCTTGTGCATAAAGGACACACCAAACAGACCTAATCAAATATGCAACACAGCTGATTTTGACATTTCTCACAAACCTGTTCAAGAGTAGGTGCAAAAAAGTTGTCCAGAACAGAGTCATTGGACAGAAACTTTTCTCATTGAACCCGAAAACCTCGTATTTTTGTGTTCTTTTCTGTTCTTTTATGTTCAGCATAGAATCATTGAACAGACTTTGCGTATCTTTACTTTCTGTAGTATTCTAAATCAGAGTAAATTTGGCAGCAAAACGGAGATTTCTCCTTATAGTGTTTCGTAGCATGAAATTTGGTGTTGTTTGTACGACTTAGATCAGGCTACGTTCCCCCAACGTTTCCCCACGAACCTGCACGACCTTTGCAGCTCAGATAGTAAAGAAAAAACTAACCTTTTCCGTTTTCCACGTCTTTTGACCACTACTGTTATTTGTTGGTGTGTTAGATTTATTGGAAGATCAGAGGAGAGCTCTGTGCGCTAAGTACATATATATCTGCATATTTAATACGACAATTTACTGAAGGACTTTATTTATTGCCAAAGTGTCTGTGGGGGAATTTTTAGAATTCTCTACCTCAACCGCTAAAAACCATACGGCGGCTTTGTTTACTTTAGACGATCGAGAGATAAGATCATTTAGCAAATAGCATTTCATTATAAATTTAAATTGAAAAGACGACGGCGAAGAATATAAATTACTTGCATTTAATAAAAATAGTCTGTCGGTACGAAAATCTTAAATCAAACATACCTAATGAATTTATAAATGAATACCTTCTTTTTTTCAGGAAATTAATCGAAAGAGTTCTTCGCTTGTTGAATGTGGACAAACAAAAGGCTCAAAATGTTTCCAAAGAAATCGTAAATTTCGAAATACAATTGGCTAATGCAACCCTACCACCAGAGGCAACGAAAACCGAACCCTTTCTATTAACCAAAGTACAAAATCTGCAAGAATCATTCGCTTACATTGATTGGCAAAAGTACTTTTCCGCGCTGCAACAAACCGCCATTGGAAGAGATCAAGACCTCGTGATACAACTCGGTGCAAAGTATTACGAAAATCTCTACTACGTCCTAATTAAAACCCAAAACGACACCATGGCCAACTACATGCTTTGGCGAAGTGTACTCTTTGTCATTTTATCTTTAGATGGAAAATTCCGTGATGCATTTAACAAGTTTAATGAAGCTATAACGGGTCAACTGGAGCCAATACCGTTATGGACGATATGTGTAAGTCAAATCAATGGGCAAATGGGTATGGCAACGTCCGGGATGTTTGTGCCGAAGTACTTTGACGAATCCAGCAAGAACGAGACAATCAGCATAATCGATTCCCTGAAGGAGGCCTTCGATGAAAATCTTCTCAAGCTGGACTGGATAGACGCCACCACAAAAGCATATTCCAGTAAAAAAGCTAAAGCTATGAGGATCGCCGCTGGCTACCCAGACTACATCCTCTCCGACGCAATGTTAAACAAGCTCTACAAAGGCGTCGAAATGGTTGAGGGGAAGCACTTTGAAAACACCATTAATTTGGCGAAATACTCTCGGATACGAAATCGACTTCATCTCAACGAGCCCTACGATAAGGATCATTGGTTTATGCCACCAACTGTGGTCAATGCCCTCTATGATACTGCTTCCAATCGAATACTTATACTTGCCGGTCTCCTGCAGCCACCTGTATTCCATAAATATTTTCCACAATCCCTAATCTACGGTGGCATAGGTATGTTCTTAGGACACGAGGTTATTCATGGCTTCGATGATATTGGCCGGAAGTTCGATATAAATGGTAATCTACTCACTTGGTGGAGCCAGGAGGCGCTAAAGGCGTTTACTACGAGGGAGAAATGCTTTCTGGAGCAATATGGAAACTTCTCAAAGTATGACCAAACCTTCAAGAGCATTGCAACGATAAGTGAGAATTTAGCAGACAATGGTGGGCTAAGACTGGCATATATGGCCTACCAAAATTGGAAAAAAACGAATACACACCCTGAGATGGAAACTTTGCCCGATATGGAACTCAATTCGGATCAGCTGTTCTTTCTAAGTTTTTCTCAGCTTTTCTGTGCAGCTTTACGGCCAGAAGCGTTGGTGGAATCACGAAGTTATGAAGCGCACAGTCCTAGAAATTATCGAGTCTTGGGGGCGCTTATGAATTTTGAAAAATTCGCCGAAGTCTATAAATGCCCCGTGGGCAGTCCAATGAATCCAGTTGATAAGTGTCGATTATGGTAAAACAAAATATTGTAGTTTCTAAAGACCTAAGTTTGCAAATAAATAAAAACAAGTAATTTTTTTTTGTTTTCAATTTTTTTTCATCGATCCATCGAACTATGCGGAGTACATAATAATGGCCAACTTTGCTTTTGGTCTACCCCGGATCGTATGAAAACGATGAACGAGTTCCGTCTCTTTGCAGAAGCTACCAAATTTCCAGTTTCTGATGCTTATGCTCTGCGTCAACCACACTGAATCGGTCACAAAGCCGACCTACTGAATCGGGAACACCCTATGTATTACTCTGTGCGGAGCCGCTGTCTGCACTCTTTCGTGGTACGTATGATGATTGGGGTAGTAGGCCGGGAAGATCAGGTTATTCTTCTCATCGAGTTCAATGCACTTGCGAGTCGCCCTGTTGTACAGGACCTAATTGGAATACTCTGGTGTTCTGTATAAATGAAGGCAAGCCTTTCCATTGAGCTTGATCGCACTTAAACCCATATGAGGCATCCAAATGCGATCATTGGCTGGTTGATGATTATGCAGCAGATTACCTCTACCCTTGCATCGAGTTATCTGCTATAAAACAGTCTCTCTGTAACGACAAAAGGAGCCTTGGCTCTGACCAGACCAGCATGTATATGTTTGTTGAAATATAAAAATTGGTCTAGCCAGAGACCAAAATATCTCACTACACTTCGATACGCTATTGGCTGCCCGTACTGTCCAACGATTGTGAACTTTCGCTAAATCTTTCTGGTGTCATTAGAGGCCCCAGAAAATGGCGTGGCGTCCCTAAGTTGGTCTTCAACTTCCAGTCGTCGCAATAACGCTAAATCTTATCGAAGTCAGGCTGCAAACGACTTGCAATGACCTCGATCTTTGGTCCTGATCTATACGCGACTAAGTCATCTGCGTACGCGAAAGCATGGTGAACAGATCCTATGAGATCACTTGTGTATATATTCAAAAGGATCGGCGAATTAAATGCACCCTGTTGCAGACCATTTTTAAGTTCAAATGCTGCAACAGAAGTCACATTGCCATTTTTCTCAATGAACTGTCTACTGGTCTACAGGAATGGTTTGCTTACTCAGCCTGCTCAACTTGTAAAACAGTCTCCCTTACCAAACCGTCTCAAAAGCCCTCACCAAGTCAACCATGTAGACACCCGTGGATTGTTTCTTGCTTTTGTTCCATTGGATGTTCGATACCAGTTTAGACTCGGAATATGTGGTTTTATGTCCCGCCTTAAAACCGAATTGGTTATCTGGAATTATTTGTCTATCCTCAACCCAGTCAGACAATGCTCTATTGGTACCTTTTTCGAATACCTTGCTTATGTTCGGAAGGAGATTTATCGTCCTTACCCCTTTTCATGATCCCAAAATTGTATCCCCCAACATCAATTTCACCATCAACAGCTCCGTCTACACATGTTGCGTTATCCCCAAATTTACATTGCCATTTCTCACTGACATGTTCGAAAAAGAGCGCCATTTACTCTTACATTTACTTCCATATTCGAAGCAGCATAGACATAAACAATTATACTCACATGGGATGAATTTTACCGGGAGGAAAACGAGTTTTGTTCCACACTTCAAGCACACACGAGATGAACTATGCTGGGGGAAGAATTTGTATAAATGAACCATTTATCATTGTATTCGATTTTTTTTTCCCAGAACTCAAATATGAAAATTTGTGTGTGTTTGTGTTTTCATCTTCGTTATTCCAGTTCAATAGGTCCGTTCGCGTACCCTCCCAAAACAGCGAAAATCCACGAAAGATAACGAAAAACAACGAAAACCCGTTCGCGTACGCAAAAATACGAGAAAGTAAGAAATTTTCCCATACTACGAATTTTAGCCCAAGAAATTTCTTTGGGGTATATTATGAAAACTGTCAAATCTGTCAAATCACATACATTCTTAATTTTTTTGGTGAGAGAATTTCACCCCCACTCTTTGAGATTTGACAGAAACTTACTTACTTACTTACTTAGTTGGCGCTACAGCTCGAGGTGAACCTGGGCCTGCTTCTCGCAACCATTTGTGTGTGCGTGTTATATTTTTGCACGAATGGAAGGGACCTACAGTTTTTTGCCGACTCCGAACGGCGAGTTGAGAAGCTTAATCGTGACAAATGATACTCTTTGATGCTTGTCAGGCATTCGAAAGAGGTGGGCACTGTGAAAAACTTTTAGGTATTTGCGGCGGGATTCGAACCCAAGACCGCTGGCTCAGTAGTCCGACGCACTAACCACTTGCGCTACGGTGCCCACTGATTTGACAGAAAACCCAGATTTAATGCAAAAAGTACGCGAACGGACCTAATATAAGGGGAAAATTGTATGCCGTTTCTTCCACGCTCTCCGCTTCCCTCAGCTACGAACTCGACTTTCCGCCGCTGGAATTTATTCCATGTGTAGACTGTAGAGGCCCAATTAGACAATAACCTGAACCTATAAGCACTAGGTGAATACGCACCAAATAACGCCAAATAAACGATACAATCGTTGTACAGCTGCGAGTTTTACGAATATCGGTACAACCGTTGTTTGTAGCATACACTACACACTATACAATCTGTGTGCGATTTCCATACAACGGCGCACACAACCACACGTTTTTGATTCAAAACGATCGACCGTGCGATATTGGTACAATCGCCGTAAGTTGCTAAAACACGATACAATCGTCGCATACGACCGCAAATTGCTACAACCAATGTACAACGATTGTATCATGTATTTCCAGCTCAAGAGCCAATTAGTTTCAAGATCGATTTATGAGCGCTTGATGAATGCCGCCCTTAGTGCTTAGAAGCCGTAATGTCATTCGTAACAAAACGTCAACCATTGCATTTCATTAGCTTAGTTCGATGGCCTAGCCCTAGGGTACTTTGTCAGTGTATTTTCGTGATTTTCAAAAAAACCCAATGCAACCACTGATACATGGAACACACATTGCATGCCCTTATAACTGTCATTCCTTGATAACTAAAAATAAAGCAAATGTTCTTAAACTCGTGTTTTTCACTTGATTAGTTCGCTGTTTTAGTAACAATCTATCCAAACAAAGTTATTTTATTCTGTGGCGGTAGTACTAAATAAGGTTTCTTCGCTGGCAATACTGTCTACACTGACATTTGTTTGACGTCTCTAGTTGTCATTTTTAAAAACGAAAGTCAGTTAGTATTCAGTCATCGACTTTGTCTATGCCGTGATTTCACATCATCTTTGTATATTTCATCATTGTTGTATTTTAATATTAAATACTTAATAAAGAGTTGTAAACATTACTAAATCGCAGTTAATTATTGCGCCAAGTCTCTGCTTTGTTAAAGCTCAAAATCAACTCGCATTCAATGCAAAAATGTCTACGATTCCGGTTCCGGTAGGAACATATCAACAGTTTTACAAAGAAAAACAAATTCACGTTCTACTTATCTGTATTTTCATTTTATTTATTGTTTTATAGAACAAAAGAAAAGAAAAAACGATTACATAATATTCAACACTACTATTAGTGTTGCTTACCACAGACGGCACTTCTTCCGCGGATTCATAGCACTGTCAATCGGACACTGAAAGGCCTCTGAGAACTCCTGAAAATTGGACAAAGCTCCGATCACTCGAAACTTACCCGGGCAGTGATAGTTCGTCTGCAGACGATTCTCGATGGCCTCCGGTCGTATTGCATTACACCACGACTGTGCGAATCCAACAAAGAACAACTGATCGTTGGTCAAGTTCAAGCCCGGCATTGCTTCCGATGAATCGCGCTTAGCTTTTCTATTAACGTTCTGCCACTTACGATAGACCCGGAACGCCTGACGTATCCCACCATTGTCGGCAATGTTTTCGCCCTTGGTTATCGTTCCCTGTAGGAACTTTCCATGAACGGAGAATTTTTCATACTGCTCGATAAAACACTTCTCCCTTTCCTCGAACCCTTTCACTGCATCAGAACTCCACCATTTTTTCATGTTGCCATCGAAATCGAATTCCCTGCCAATATCATCGAAACCATGCGTGAGCTCGTGCCCCACAAATACACCAATGGCGCCGTAGTTCAGCGCTCTTGGAAAGTGCTTATGAAACACCGGAGGCTGGAGAATTCCAGCGGGAATGATAATGCGATTGTTGCTCTGTTCGAAGAAGGCATTCACTACCGCCGGTACGGAGGGCCACTTCGCTTTGTCGACTCCATTCCGGAAACGTTGGCGACGCACTCGCGATGAGTATTTTTCCAGGTTTACGTTGTTTTCGAAACTTTTCCCCGGCACTATGTGCAGATCGTTGTAGAGCTTATTCAATTTCACAGGGTCCAAGATGTAGTCGGGGTAGCCCACAGCCAGCTTAGTTTTATTGACTTTGTTGCGCGCCAACTCCTTTGTGTTCTCATCGATCCACGCCAGGTCGAGGAGTGTATCGCGGAAAGCTTCTTTTACATCATTCAATAGGCCAATGGTCTCGTTTCTGCTGTCCTCATCGAAAAACCGTCGCACGAAAATGGCACCTGTGGCCATTCCCATTTCACTGTTTACCTCCTTGATGCACTCCTTCCAACGTGCCAATGGTTCCTTCTGACCCGTCAGGGCCTCCTTGAACGTCTGCAATGCTGCACGGAAATTCTCGTCCAAACCGTTTAGGTATGGGTGAACGGATCGCCATACCATGTAGTTGGCCAGAGTTCTTGGTTCGGCTGTCTTCAGAACGCGCGTCAGGTTACTATAAAAGTTCGCTGCGAGCACAACTACGGACTGATTGGGATACAGTCGAACCTCGTTCACTCCAGAAAGGTAGGTTAGCCAGTCGATATGTGAGTAATTTTTGGAAAGATCCGCGATAGTTGTCGGAACGTACGCCGTTGTAAGATCGATTCGGACATTGAACTCTGTTGTTATATTGGCCAGTTGAATCTCGAAATCGACAATTTCCTTCGCAGTATCCTCGGCTCTCTCGGGATCAACGTCGAGCAGTCTCAAAACGGTGACAATAAGGTTCCTAGAAGGTACATGGTTAAAATATATCCCATAGTTACTGGAAACTCTTACCTATAAGCATCCAAGTGATCGATATTCTCTGGATTCAAAAAGTCCTCCCGGTTGCTTAGACCCAATCGGCTCTCTTCCAGATAGATCGTGTATTCCGTGGAGTTCCTCAAATCTTTATCTACGTCGCTGACCAGAATGCTTGGATATCCCAGCAGCGAGGTTTTGATGGCATACTTAAGCCAGTCGAATCCATCCTCGGACCAGTTCTCATCGAGAACCGGCCAACCACCCAGCTCATCGATGAAGTACAACAGAGGGTCAACTCCACGCCTATTGATGGCTTCCTCGTCTGTGCAAGTCGCAAAATACACCCTCGCCTTATCCTCGGCACTGAGTTCCTGATTTAGACGACTGGGTGGCTGTGAAAGAACCTCCAGCAACTCATTCTGAATGTTATTAGTCAACAACGTGAACACCGAATACTCCGACTTGTCCTTTGGAATAGGATGCATCAGCTCCCAGTTGCCACAGGCGTACTCGTAGAAATCATCGCATGGATTTACAGACAAATTCATGTAACTACGCATTAGCTTCGCCTGAATGGCTCGAATACTCTCCTCGGAGCCCTCGACTTTCCACAGCGACGAGAACGGCGGAGATGCATGGGATTTTTTTGAACTAACTTTCAGTGCGGACTCAGCTATAATAACTTCATTATCACTGGCGCCCTCGAGGTTAGGTAAACAGAGAACGTCGCACACACACACTACCACCGCCAGCAGCGACAGGGTTACTGGAGCGCTGAGAATCACTTTCATTTTTTTTCAACTGACCGCGCAGTATTTTGAACTAGAACGAGAAGATATTTGAACTTTTGAACCGTCTTCCTGTCGTACAATTCCAGTCGTATATTCCTATAAGTGTTCACCCATTTTGTAGGCTTTCCAGTTTAACTCAAATGATGCTGATGCGAATAAGGTCAAAATAGAACTGAGAGCCGAGAGCTCGCTCGAAGATAATTCATACATTTTAGAATTCGGTACGAGAATTCTTTGATTATCAGTTGAAAATATCAATAAATTTGTTATCAATCTCAAATACTTAAACGTAGAATGCGTTGAAGAGGGATGAACAACTGAACACACATATCCCTGGAAAATAAAAATAGAATTGGAACGTCTCGTCGTGTCGTTCCGAACTCGGGATTGTTTTAAGATTGTGTCGTAGATTGTAGCCGCGTCAAAAATCGTGGATGATTTCATTGAGAATTGTTATTATCATTTGCTTCGAATTATCTACGAGTAAAGCCGTTGTAGTCTGCGAGTGTATAGATACACCAAATCTTCATAATGTACTCGTATGCGTAGCAAGTTTTTAACGACATTTATGGATTGCCATCGGAGTTTTTCCAATCTGGACAACTTGATGCACCCTAAGTACATAAAATCGAAATCATCGTATGCCGCTGACAGTAAGCCTAGGTATTTGTTTTAAATTCAGGATTCAGAATGGCTTTACCGTTTGAAGAGCAGAGCAACCATATGCGATGATTGGTTTCATTTTCCTCATTTAACATATTAAGATTTGAACCGAACAGTATCGCCATCTATAATGTGGTTTTTTTTAGTTCGATCTGAGACCTTTAGGTACAATGAGCACTGAAGAGTAAATCATTTCAATCCATATTTCATCTCGAAAGGTCCATTATCCTTTTAGTATTTCTTGTATGGTTGGTTATCCTTTCAGAATGTGTTTTTTTTAAGCAGCTGAAGCTCTTGGTCTTTATTTGTGTCGTCTATGAAGTTCTGTCATGATTCGGCAGTGATTTGCAATGAAGAGCAAGTACAAACGCAGCTTAAGGCATCTGCTATAGCTATAGCTATTTCTGTACCCGTACGGTACTTAACTATCAGCGAATCACGTATATATTATTTCTGTAGTATAGGTACCATTTGCGGCTCTCACACTTATTCAATTTTAACAAATGAGGTGTCAAAAGAAGGAGCATTTCTTGAAGCAGTGACGAATTACACTTTCGCTTTATAAATTTTAACAAATTAAAAAATAAATCAAAACAAATATTCTTCAGAAAATTAACTCTCAAAAGAATAAACACTTCCCGTGTGATTTCCCGTTGATATATTGGCTATATGGATATCATTATATGGGAAATATTTGTTATTTAAGACTTCCATTTTGTTGATAGATTCGCAATTGATGCAAGTGGTAGTGGACAAATACATATATGTATCAAGCAGAATGAAGTTTCAAAAAGTCAAACACTTCCTAATATGGTTTTCATGGGATTTCCATGAGTTGACAGATGGAAATCATATGGGAAGTTTGGATGTTGGATGGGAAGCTTTGATTTTGGGAATTGGTTTTTCTATTGCTCGTACATGCACACAGCTAACTAGTATTGCATAACTTCAAACAGGATTCTCTGCAGTCGATGAGGCGACGAGTGTAACGGCTTCTTTGCAATTGCTTCAAGTGGCTTATAGTCAGTTTCAATAATTACTTGCTTACCGTAAATGTATTCCCTGAATTTAGTGCAGGCAAATTGCAAAACTTCCTTCTTAATTTGCGGATATTTTTGTTGCGTTCAGGTCATCGCTTTTGAAGCATATATCACTGGGCAATCATCTTGTCGAAGAACAGCGCCTAAACTATGTTGGCTCGCTTCTACTTGCAACGTAACTTCGTTTGGATTGTAGAATTGCAAAATTGGTGTACACTGAACCCCCTACATACTCGGTCTCAGCATACGCGATTTCGCTTATACGCGATTCAGTTTTTCCGATATTCCCTCAAGATACACGGTGTTTATACGCGATTCATCAAAAATTCGCGTTCGTTCTTATATCTTTGACCACATAATTTTTGAAAATAGAAGTCGCAATTGCAACATTATTAAGATGTTTACATCAAATTGATCATCACAAGCTTCCAAACAAGCATTCAATAAATCGCTTGTCTTGGAACCCATCTCTACATGTACGTACTCGTATTTAGTACATTACATTCATATTTTCATACAGTCTCAAGTCTCAACACACGGGATTTCGACATACGCGGTGGTTTTTCGGAACGTATCCCTCGCGTATGTGGGGGGGATTGCTGTATTTTTAAGTGCTTGCGAGATGCAAATGTGTCCGTTTGTTGCTGAGTCCACTACCACTCGACTTCAGTCTGCAATAGTTGCCAATGTGAGAAAGTCTAAAAGTCTCATGAGTTCTGCTTTATTTTATGATATTTTCAATCATTCACCTTTTCATCATCGAATTTTATTCCATTAGACGACAAATTATGCCCTAAAAATTAAATTATAAATGCATTTGTCTTTATTTAGTTTTAGGTCTGCTTGGGCAATTCTTTTTATTACTTCAGTCGTGAGTTGGTTGAACTCATTTTGCATTTCAGCATGAATAAGTAGGTACCATTTTTTTACAGCCTTCGACAGTTGGACACATCATGCTCTGGAACAGTGCTGAAGCAAGTCCAAACGGCAATCTCTTATATTAATACCTGCCCGATTGCGTAGCCATTGTTAAATAACCGCTTGTTCGCTCAGTTACAGGGATTTACCAGAACCCTTTTTTTCATATCAAGTATCAATCGTTCTCAATGGAAATTGTCTTCGAAAAACATTTTTAATTAAATCAAATGGATCCATAAAAATTCTTAATTTGTTTTTCTGTCTGACCACAACCATCGGTGAAACTCCTGTCGTTACTTAAGTGGTCTCTATCAATGTAGACTGTAAACTTTGTTTCGAAGAGGACGAGATGACCAAGCATATCCTCTGCGACTATTCGACTCTCATCAGCATCAGGTGGTGCACCTTTCACAACCATTACGTAACAAAAACCAATGATATTCTAGAGTTTATTATGTCGCAAAATAAACATTCGAAAGAGGTGGTAACCGTGAAAAACTTTTTTTTTATGTTTTGGACCCGGGCTGGGATTGACCCCGGCCACAACTCAGAAAGAATATGGTTAACAAAGTTCCAATCAAATCAACTTTACCGCAGGTCTTAGAGCACGATAAGACCATCGCCGGCATCTACATGTACCGGCGGAGTTTTTGTCCACGTCTAAATTACAGCGGTTATGATCATTTCTAAAAATTCATTCTTCGCATTTATATACATTAATGGTACGTACAGAATCCTAAATCGGACCATTCTATGATGTATATATGTAAGCCCTTGTAAAGAAACCTATAACTAATTTTAGAGTTTAAGAAATTCAAATTAATTTTATCTTGGCAGTGCCAAGCCAATGGCTACTTCCCGCTACGTCATATTACGTTACGTTCTCTTTTGACACATCTGTCAACAGAGCGTAGCCCCAATAAATTTCCAACCACTGTACTGTCATATCTGTGGTGAAACGCGAAAAAGTGAAAATATAAACTTCTGTGTGTTCTAATAAAATCGTTTTTGTCAATATAACTCATTTATTTTTAAATAAATAATGGGAGCTCTAACAAGCCGTCAAAATAATGCTGTCGAGGAAGCGGATATTATATCAACTCATGCCTATAAATATCCACCAAAATCGGGTGAGTTTCTAGTCAATAATTGCATTAAGAAATTACGACTACAAAAAGCAAAGAACAAAATAAAACAAAAGAAATACAAACATGAATATCAAACTCCAGTAAGAAATACAAAATGGGTTTCTGTGCTTACAACACAAAGTTCTCGACTTTTTCCCCGCAGGCAACTATTTTGGTAGTCACTTCATAATGGGTGGGGAACGCTTTGATACACCACAACCAGAGGCGTATTTGTTTGGCGAAAATGCAGATTTGAACTTCCTTGGTAGCCGACCCACAGCTGTTAGTAACTAGTCCGAATTATCTTCGTTCAATCCTATATAATTGCATTTCTCTATTGCAGTTTCCCTATCCTCCACCACAAGCTAATGAACCAACAAAAACATTGAAAAGCTTGGTGAACATTCGCAAGGAATCAGTACGATTTGTCAAGGCACCCGATAGTGCAACAAAAGCGCATGGTGATGGTGGTGCGAACAAAGGAAACGCACTGAATATTGAGTTTATATTTGATACAGATGCCAAATGTGCTATAACTATTTATTACTTTTGTACGGAGGAGGTCAGTCCAAGTGGAGTGACATTTATGCCAAGGGAATCGCTAACATCAGAGACATTCCACTACAAGAAGGGTGTCAATCAGTATTTCTCACAGCCATCACATATTTTCAATCCACATTTGTTTCCCGAAGATGATTTGACATATAATCCGACAAAGGAGCAATACCCGCTGGCGATTCATTGCGTTGTCGAGGAGGGAAATGAAGGTGAGTTATTTTGTTATTTATACATGTGTACTTTAAAGCGAACGTAGATTCGCAGTGGTAAATTGGCAATAAGTATTTTCTTAAAGTAAATGGAAGAATAGAAGCTAAAACAGCGCCTCTCACTGTTTAAACTTTATGGACTCTTCGCTGCAGCCTCATATACGTGATATATAAAAAGTTCCTTTTAAAACAACGTTCGACAGTACCCCTTAAGAAAGCACGTCTAAATCTGTAAGAACATGATTAAAGAGTTTTAACGCTGTAGAAGCATAGCAGAATGCTCATATTCATTTCGCAAGGCAAAGAAGACATCCACAGTAAAACGTTTCATTATGGAATTCAAGGTTAATCATCTCTGCCGTGAGAGAAGTAAATTACGTGATTGCCAATCCCTATGTAGAAGTTAGCTTTTAATCACAACTGCTTTAGATAGTTTACACTGAAATGGAACATGTTTATTTTTTCAATCTCCTCCAGCGCTTGATTATTTTAATTGCCATGTGAATATTTAATTAGCATTTTTATTAACGGGGTGTTATTTTTCTCAACGTCATTCAAGGTAACATTTAATTATTGAATGTTTTTAGTCGGCCCAGTAACTGAATACTGCTCCGGGGTTAAATGCTTTCATATAATTTAATATAGGATCTCGACGAATACCAATAGTGTAGAAACACCTATCAACCGACACAAAACAACTCATAGTACGTGTACATCCAGACAAACTCACATCGTACACACTTGAACTTGAAACACAGCCCAGCTCCCTAGGCGCATACAAAACCTCCACCATTCTTTGATCCCTTGGACTATGTCGATATAAAAAAAAAAACGACATCAAAAACAGACGTTTGCACCTTATTCAATATTAATAAAAAAAAAAAACAAGATATAAATCCCAACCTCCAAAATCATGCATCTATTCCCGGATCCGGATGCATGACGAATTATAGTTCAGTCAATTTCTGCCCATTCGTAAATTTTACCAATTCTTTCAATTTTGGTTATATAATCGGGACACTCAATATTGAGTGAACGGCATACTGTTGAATAACGGTTAATTTAAAATCGCGACATCCTAAAATTGGGTCATCTTCACTCGAATGGGACACAGAGACAAAAGTCATCACTTGTCGTAATATTAGTTGAATTGCCTGCTGACTGGTTCACTATGAATACATTTACCTCGGCCAACCAGCATGGGCTAATAAAGCTATCGACATTAAAGTCTACAATCATAACGAAACCTAAGCTGATTCGTGCCTTCATTCTGTTCGTATGGATGGCACTTCAGTATGTCTAAACTTATGAACAAATTGTGCTCGATTACTCGGTCATATGGTAAAAACCGAAGTCAACTTGACCATTATTAAAAACTGCAAAATTCAGATGTATGCTGATGATGTTTCGATTTATTTTACACGTCCAATTGGTTTGGTTGAAGATTGTGTTGCCAGGATAAATGAAGATCTTGAAAATATCTCAAAGTGGTCTATGTGTAACAAACTTAAACTTAATCCGGCTAAAACTATTAGTATGATTTGCTCAAGAAGTGCTTTCCATTTCCCCGATTTTCCCCCTATAATTTTAAATGGAGAGCCAACTCCTATTGTTGATGTAGTGAAATATCTTGGTTTCTACATTAACTCCTCACTTACTTGTTGTAATGCTGTATCTCAAACAATCCGTAAGGTATATGCTGGTTTGCGATGCCTGAGCAACTCGGCTACCCTGATAGATATAAATGTTAAAACGCGTTTAATCAGATCGTTAATTATGCCATTTCTTATTTTTAACTGTACTGTGTATCCTAGCCTTGATTATGAATGTAAACGAAAATTAAATGTTGCGTTTAATGACTGTATCCGATTTATTTATAACATTCCCAGATATTGTAGTGTTTCTCATCTTAAGTCTTCTGTCCTTGGTTTGAACTTAGATAAGTATTATTGTTACTGTAACATTCTGAAGCTATTCAAAATTATTCACTTTAAATGTCCCACTTATCTATATGAAATGCTTATTTTTGCTCGTTCAACTAGAGGTTTAAAACTTCTCATTCCGCGTTTCACACACCGCATTGGAGAGCACTCCTTTTTTGTGTCTGCTATTCGTCTGTGGAATCGCCTTCCGCATGAATTGCAGACATTAAATTCGATTACCGTATTTCAGAAGAAACTTTTCATCTTTTTGTCTAACATCAGTTTCGCAATTTGACATTTTATCTTCTTTTTCTTTTTGTTTTTTTTTTTTCTTATTATTCACATAAATAGTTTATAAGTCTTAAATTCAAATATTCTATGTTAATTTCAACTGCTATAAATTAAAAAAAGGATTTGTTTGTTTTTTAAATATATATTAATGTAACTTTAAATTTAATATTTCTAAAAGATACTAATATCTTGTAGTATAATGTAAAATATAACTCCAAATACAAATACAATACAATACAATTTGTGCTCCCTTTTTATGTTATTAAATAAAATATTCATAAATGAGCTATGGATTTATAAATCATTTTATTAAATGACTAGAATGCTCTAAGATGAGCCTCAAACATATTTGCTAAAGAGCACAGCGTTCGATGTTGTTAAATAAATTACCACAATGTGAACATATATCTGGGTATGATACCCATTTCCAGTGGGTAAATTCCTTTTAATGAGTTCTGTTAACATCCGTTGAATATAAACAGATCACAAAAAAATAAATTGATACATCATCAAATGCTGACTGCTAAGAAAACTTGAGAACAAAGTTTGAGAATCACTTTTAGTATAGGTGTCAATTGTCAAAAAAAAAAAATCCATGAAATGTCATCAGGATTATTTTTTTCTTCCAACTTTGTGCAGAAGTGAATTGTATATTTAAACTACAAACAAAATAGTTGGAAAAAATATCCAATTTATTCGGATTATAATGAACATCTATTGAAATATATAGGTACTCACCGAGGTTCCCGAATTTCTACATTTTTTGTGGTATGAAGTGCAAACGAAATAAGATTTTCGGTGAAGAAAAATTAAGTGAACATTTTTTAAAAAAAATTCCAGATTCTGCAACAAAATGGCAATTCTTGAGTGGAAAAAATTTGATTTCTTTAATCTAGTGCATAATGCAGACAAAGAAAAAGTCGCAGACACAATACGCGACGCAGAAATCACATCCTGCACGAGTTATTCCAGTCAGAAGATTATCTGTGACTCATCAGGGTTTGTGCACATCTTCTACCGTAGTTGGGATCCGATCTCATTTCAAGCACATAATGCACCAATTATCCTTTGCTCTATTGCGGCCCAGAGTAATCTATTGGTGACAATCTCGCATAGAGATTGCGCGGATCCGCCTCTTTTAAAAGTGTGGGACTTGGCAAAAGTGACCAAACGCAATGGAGCGCCCTGCATGGGCTCAGCGAAAGTGATTCTTCAGAAACCCACAGCATTGGGCGTGGCACAGGGAACTGGCAATCAGTTGTTCATTGCCGTTGGCTATGAGCGCGGAGAGATTTCCCTATTTCGTGGTGGAGTTAGCAGAGAGTTCACGGCGGGTTTCAAGAACTTCACTGTGGGCACACGCCCCATAAGTGGAATATCGTTTAAACAGCATGGCAAGCAAATGCATATGTTTGTGTGTTCCGACTCGGGAATATTTGCCTTCCTGCTACATGAGAACGAGAAGGAGACCAAGATTGTGCTGGATTCAACAAACGCCCCGACTCGGTGCTGCGCTATGCAGACGAAAGGAGCCAATGAGACGTACTTCATGGCAGGGAAAGATGATGCCGTCTACTGCTATACGAGTGATGGTCGAGGACCATGCTACGCGTTGGAGGGACAGAAGCACTTCATTGAGTGGTTCCCCCCAAACTATTTGGTGATCATAATGAAGTCGACAAAGAATTCGCTTCTCTCGCAGAAAGAGTTCGTTTTGATAGTTATCGATATACAGAATAAGTTTATAGTTATACAGACGCCTATCGACCCGGTGGTGGCGATTCTCAATGAGTTCGGAATGTGCTACATAGTGACCAAAGGGAAACAGGTGTTCCACCTGCTCGAGAAAGACATCCAAAGCAAGCTGAGCACTTTGTTCAAGAAGAACTTATACGACATTGCGATAAGAATAACCAAAGACCATCAAATGGATGATGAAGGCCTGACCGGCATCTACAAGCAGTACGGAGACCACCTCTACCTGAAGGGCGACTACAGCGGAGCGGTGGAAAAGTATGTAAAAACCATCGGATTCATTGAACCGTCCTATGTGATAAAGAAATTCCTCGATTCGCGGCACATCAACTACTTGGCCGAGTATTTGCACGCGTTGCATAAGCGAAATCAAGCAACATCACAGCACACAACGCTCCTGATGAACTGCTACACGCGACTGGATCTACCGCAAAAGTTGGATGAGTTTTTGTTCAACGAAGATGACGCCACTGATGTGATGTTCGATATAAACGCTGCCATTCGCAATCAATCGGCCACCACAGACTTCAGTTTGTCCCTCGCCAGGGAGGAACAAAAGGAGGAAAGCTTCTTTTACATCATTCAATAGGCCAATGGTCTCGTTTCTGCTGTCCTCATCGAAAAACCGTCGCACGAAAATGGCACCTGTGGCCATTCCCATTTCACTGTTTACCTCCTTGATGCACTCCTTCCAACGTGCCAATGGTTCCTTCTGACCCGTCAGGGCCTCCTTGAACGTCTGCAATGCTGCACGGAAATTCTCGTCCAAACCGTTTAGGTATGGGTGAACGGATCGCCATACCATGTAGTTGGCCAGAGTTCTTGGTTCGGCTGTCTTCAGAACGCGCGTCAGGTTACTATAAAAGTTCGCTGCGAGCACAACTACGGACTGATTGGGATACAGTCGAACCTCGTTCACTCCAGAAAGGTAGGTTAGCCAGTCGATATGTGAGTAATTTTTGGAAAGATCCGCGATAGTTGTCGGAACGTACGCCGTTGTAAGATCGATTCGGACATTGAACTCTGTTGTTATATTGGCCAGTTGAATCTCGAAATCGACAATTTCCTTCGCAGTATCCTCGGCTCTCTCGGGATCAACGTCGAGCAGTCTCAAAACGGTGACAATAAGGTTCCTAGAAGGTACATGGTTAAAATATATCCCATAGTTACTGGAAACTCTTACCTATAAGCATCCAAGTGATCGATATTCTCTGGATTCAAAAAGTCCTCCCGGTTGCTTAGACCCAATCGGCTCTCTTCCAGATAGATCGTGTATTCCGTGGAGTTCCTCAAATCTTTATCTACGTCGCTGACCAGAATGCTTGGATATCCCAGCAGCGAGGTTTTGATGGCATACTTAAGCCAGTCGAATCCATCCTCGGACCAGTTCTCATCGAGAACCGGCCAACCACCCAGCTCATCGATGAAGTACAACAGAGGGTCAACTCCACGCCTATTGATGGCTTCCTCGTCTGTGCAAGTCGCAAAATACACCCTCGCCTTATCCTCGGCACTGAGTTCCTGATTTAGACGACTGGGTGGCTGTGAAAGAACCTCCAGCAACTCATTCTGAATGTTATTAGTCAACAACGTGAACACCGAATACTCCGACTTGTCCTTTGGAATAGGATGCATCAGCTCCCAGTTGCCACAGGCGTACTCGTAGAAATCATCGCATGGATTTACAGACAAATTCATGTAACTACGCATTAGCTTCGCCTGAATGGCTCGAATACTCTCCTCGGAGCCCTCGACTTTCCACAGCGACGAGAACGGCGGAGATGCATGGGATTTTTTTGAACTAACTTTCAGTGCGGACTCAGCTATAATAACTTCATTATCACTGGCGCCCTCGAGGTTAGGTAAACAGAGAACGTCGCACACACACACTACCACCGCCAGCAGCGACAGGGTTACTGGAGCGCTGAGAATCACTTTCATTTTTTTTCAACTGACCGCGCAGTATTTTGAACTAGAACGAGAAGATATTTGAACTTTTGAACCGTCTTCCTGTCGTACAATTCCAGTCGTATATTCCTATAAGTGTTCACCCATTTTGTAGGCTTTCCAGTTTAACTCAAATGATGCTGATGCGAATAAGGTCAAAATAGAACTGAGAGCCGAGAGCTCGCTCGAAGATAATTCATACATTTTAGAATTCGGTACGAGAATTCTTTGATTATCAGTTGAAAATATCAATAAATTTGTTATCAATCTCAAATACTTAAACGTAGAATGCGTTGAAGAGGGATGAACAACTGAACACACATATCCCTGGAAAATAAAAATAGAATTGGAACGTCTCGTCGTGTCGTTCCGAACTCGGGATTGTTTTAAGATTGTGTCGTAGATTGTAGCCGCGTCAAAAATCGTGGATGATTTCATTGAGAATTGTTATTATCATTTGCTTCGAATTATCTACGAGTAAAGCCGTTGTAGTCTGCGAGTGTATAGATACACCAAATCTTCATAATGTACTCGTATGCGTAGCAAGTTTTTAACGACATTTATGGATTGCCATCGGAGTTTTTCCAATCTGGACAACTTGATGCACCCTAAGTACATAAAATCGAAATCATCGTATGCCGCTGACAGTAAGCCTAGGTATTTGTTTTAAATTCAGGATTCAGAATGGCTTTACCGTTTGAAGAGCAGAGCAACCATATGCGATGATTGGTTTCATTTTCCTCATTTAACATATTAAGATTTGAACCGAACAGTATCGCCATCTATAATGTGGTTTTTTTTAGTTCGATCTGAGACCTTTAGGTACAATGAGCACTGAAGAGTAAATCATTTCAATCCATATTTCATCTCGAAAGGTCCATTATCCTTTTAGTATTTCTTGTATGGTTGGTTATCCTTTCAGAATGTGTTTTTTTTAAGCAGCTGAAGCTCTTGGTCTTTATTTGTGTCGTCTATGAAGTTCTGTCATGATTCGGCAGTGATTTGCAATGAAGAGCAAGTACAAACGCAGCTTAAGGCATCTGCTATAGCTATAGCTATTTCTGTACCCGTACGGTACTTAACTATCAGCGAATCACGTATATATTATTTCTGTAGTATAGGTACCATTTGCGGCTCTCACACTTATTCAATTTTAACAAATGAGGTGTCAAAAGAAGGAGCATTTCTTGAAGCAGTGACGAATTACACTTTCGCTTTATAAATTTTAACAAATTAAAAAATAAATCAAAACAAATATTCTTCAGAAAATTAACTCTCAAAAGAATAAACACTTCCCGTGTGATTTCCCGTTGATATATTGGCTATATGGATATCATTATATGGGAAATATTTGTTATTTAAGACTTCCATTTTGTTGATAGATTCGCAATTGATGCAAGTGGTAGTGGACAAATACATATATGTATCAAGCAGAATGAAGTTTCAAAAAGTCAAACACTTCCTAATATGGTTTTCATGGGATTTCCATGAGTTGACAGATGGAAATCATATGGGAAGTTTGGATGTTGGATGGGAAGCTTTGATTTTGGGAATTGGATTTTCTATTGCTCGTACATGCACACAGCTAACTAGTATTGCATAACTTCAAACAGGATTCTCTGCAGTCGATGAGGCGACGAGTGTAACGGCTTCTTTGCAATTGCTTCAAGTGGCTTATAGTCAGTTTCAATAATTACTTGCTTACCGTAAATGTATTCCCTGAATTTAGTGCAGGCAAATTGCAAAACTTCCTTCTTAATTTGCGGATATTTTTGTTGCGTTCAGGTCATCGCTTTTGAAGCATATATCACTGGGCAATCATCTTGTCGAAGAACAGCGCCTAAACTATGTTGGCTCGCTTCTACTTGCAACGTAACTTCGTTTGGATTGTAGAATTGCAAAATTGGTGTACACTGAACCCCCTACATACTCGGTCTCAGCATACGCGATTTCGCTTATACGCGATTCAGTTTTTCCGATATTCCCTCAAGATACACGGTGTTTATACGCGATTCATCAAAAATTCGCGTTCGTTCTTATATCTTTGACCACATAATTTTTGAAAATAGAAGTCGCAATTGCAACATTATTAAGATGTTTACATCAAATTGATCATCACAAGCTTCCAAACAAGCATTCAATAAATCGCTTGTCTTGGAACCCATCTCTACATGTACGTACTCGTATTTAGTACATTACATTCATATTTTCATACAGTCTCAAGTCTCAACACACGGGATTTCGACATACGCGGTGGTTTTTCGGAACGTATCCCTCGCGTATGTGGGGGGGATTGCTGTATTTTTAAGTGCTTGCGAGATGCAAATGTGTCCGTTTGTTGCTGAGTCCACTACCACTCGACTTCAGTCTGCAATAGTTGCCAATGTGAGAAAGTCTAAAAGTCTCATGAGTTCTGCTTTATTTTATGATATTTTCAATCATTCACCTTTTCATCATCGAATTTTATTCCATTAGACGACAAATTATGCCCTAAAAATTAAATTATAAATGCATTTGTCTTTATTTAGTTTTAGGTCTGCTTGGGCAATTCTTTTTATTACTTCAGTCGTGAGTTGGTTGAACTCATTTTGCATTTCAGCATGAATAAGTAGGTACCATTTTTTTACAGCCTTCGACAGTTGGACACATCATGCTCTGGAACAGTGCTGAAGCAAGTCCAAACGGCAATCTCTTATATTAATACCTGCCCGATTGCGTAGCCATTGTTAAATAACCGCTTGTTCGCTCAGTTACAGGGATTTACCAGAACCCTTTTTTTCATATCAAGTATCAATCGTTCTCAATGGAAATTGTCTTCGAAAAACATTTTTAATTAAATCAAATGGATCCATAAAAATTCTTAATTTGTTTTTCTGTCTGACCACAACCATCGGTGAAACTCCTGTCGTTACTTAAGTGGTCTCTATCAATGTAGACTGTAAACTTTGTTTCGAAGAGGACGAGATGACCAAGCATATCCTCTGCGACTATTCGACTCTCATCAGCATCAGGTGGTGCACCTTTCACAACCATTACGTAACAAAAACCAATGATATTCTAGAGTTTATTATGTCGCAAAATAAACATTCGAAAGAGGTGGTAACCGTGAAAAACTTTTTTTTTATGTTTTGGACCCGGGCTGGGATTGACCCCGGCCACAACTCAGAAAGAATATGGTTAACAAAGTTCCAATCAAATCAACTTTACCGCAGGTCTTAGAGCACGATAAGACCATCGCCGGCATCTACATGTACCGGCGGAGTTTTTGTCCACGTCTAAATTACAGCGGTTATGATCATTTCTAAAAATTCATTCTTCGCATTTATATACATTAATGGTACGTACAGAATCCTAAATCGGACCATTCTATGATGTATATATGTAAGCCCTTGTAAAGAAACCTATAACTAATTTTAGAGTTTAAGAAATTCAAATTAATTTTATCTTGGCAGTGCCAAGCCAATGGCTACTTCCCGCTACGTCATATTACGTTACGTTCTCTTTTGACACATCTGTCAACAGAGCGTAGCCCCAATAAATTTCCAACCACTGTACTGTCATATCTGTGGTGAAACGCGAAAAAGTGAAAATATAAACTTCTGTGTGTTCTAATAAAATCGTTTTTGTCAATATAACTCATTTATTTTTAAATAAATAATGGGAGCTCTAACAAGCCGTCAAAATAATGCTGTCGAGGAAGCGGATATTATATCAACTCATG
Source organism: Brachyopa scutellaris (assembly GCA_949775065.1). Taxonomy (NCBI): domain Eukaryota; kingdom Metazoa; phylum Arthropoda; class Insecta; order Diptera; family Syrphidae; genus Brachyopa; species Brachyopa scutellaris. The sequence goes on along the minus strand of OX459114.1, from coordinate 86,645,260 downwards.
CCTATAAATATCCACCAAAATCGGGTGAGTTTCTAGTCAATAATTGCATTAAGAAATTACGACTACAAAAAGCAAAGAACAAAATAAAACAAAAGAAATACAAACATGAATATCAAACTCCAGTAAGAAATACAAAATGGGTTTCTGTGCTTACAACACAAAGTTCTCGACTTTTTCCCCGCAGGCAACTATTTTGGTAGTCACTTCATAATGGGTGGGGAACGCTTTGATACACCACAACCAGAGGCGTATTTGTTTGGCGAAAATGCAGATTTGAACTTCCTTGGTAGCCGACCCACAGCTGTTAGTAACTAGTCCGAATTATCTTCGTTCAATCCTATATAATTGCATTTCTCTATTGCAGTTTCCCTATCCTCCACCACAAGCTAATGAACCAACAAAAACATTGAAAAGCTTGGTGAACATTCGCAAGGAATCAGTACGATTTGTCAAGGCACCCGATAGTGCAACAAAAGCGCATGGTGATGGTGGTGCGAACAAAGGAAACGCACTGAATATTGAGTTTATATTTGATACAGATGCCAAATGTGCTATAACTATTTATTACTTTTGTACGGAGGAGGTCAGTCCAAGTGGAGTGACATTTATGCCAAGGGAATCGCTAACATCAGAGACATTCCACTACAAGAAGGGTGTCAATCAGTATTTCTCACAGCCATCACATATTTTCAATCCACATTTGTTTCCCGAAGATGATTTGACATATAATCCGACAAAGGAGCAATACCCGCTGGCGATTCATTGCGTTGTCGAGGAGGGAAATGAAGGTGAGTTATTTTGTTATTTATACATGTGTACTTTAAAGCGAACGTAGATTCGCAGTGGTAAATTGGCAATAAGTATTTTCTTAAAGTAAATGGAAGAATAGAAGCTAAAACAGCGCCTCTCACTGTTTAAACTTTATGGACTCTTCGCTGCAGCCTCATATACGTGATATATAAAAAGTTCCTTTTAAAACAACGTTCGACAGTACCCCTTAAGAAAGCACGTCTAAATCTGTAAGAACATGATTAAAGAGTTTTAACGCTGTAGAAGCATAGCAGAATGCTCATATTCATTTCGCAAGGCAAAGAAGACATCCACAGTAAAACGTTTCATTATGGAATTCAAGGTTAATCATCTCTGCCGTGAGAGAAGTAAATTACGTGATTGCCAATCCCTATGTAGAAGTTAGCTTTTAATCACAACTGCTTTAGATAGTTTACACTGAAATGGAACATGTTTATTTTTTCAATCTCCTCCAGCGCTTGATTATTTTAATTGCCATGTGAATATTTAATTAGCATTTTTATTAACGGGGTGTTATTTTTCTCAACGTCATTCAAGGTAACATTTAATTATTGAATGTTTTTAGTCGGCCCAGTAACTGAATACTGCTCCGGGGTTAAATGCTTTCATATAATTTAATATAGGATCTCGACGAATACCAATAGTGTAGAAACACCTATCAACCGACACAAAACAACTCATAGTACGTGTACATCCAGACAAACTCACATCGTACACACTTGAACTTGAAACACAGCCCAGCTCCCTAGGCGCATACAAAACCTCCACCATTCTTTGATCCCTTGGACTATGTCGATATAAAAAAAAAAACGACATCAAAAACAGACGTTTGCACCTTATTCAATATTAATAAAAAAAAAAAACAAGATATAAATCCCAACCTCCAAAATCATGCATCTATTCCCGGATCCGGATGCATGACGAATTATAGTTCAGTCAATTTCTGCCCATTCGTAAATTTTACCAATTCTTTCAATTTTGGTTATATAATCGGGACACTCAATATTGAGTGAACGGCATACTGTTGAATAACGGTTAATTTAAAATCGCGACATCCTAAAATTGGGTCATCTTCACTCGAATGGGACACAGAGACAAAAGTCATCACTTGTCGTAATATTAGTTGAATTGCCTGCTGACTGGTTCACTATGAATACATTTACCTCGGCCAACCAGCATGGGCTAATAAAGCTATCGACATTAAAGTCTACAATCATAACGAAACCTAAGCTGATTCGTGCCTTCATTCTGTTCGTATGGATGGCACTTCAGTATGTCTAAACTTATGAACAAATTGTGCTCGATTACTCGGTCATATGGTAAAAACCGAAGTCAACTTGACCATTATTAAAAACTGCAAAATTCAGATGTATGCTGATGATGTTTCGATTTATTTTACACGTCCAATTGGTTTGGTTGAAGATTGTGTTGCCAGGATAAATGAAGATCTTGAAAATATCTCAAAGTGGTCTATGTGTAACAAACTTAAACTTAATCCGGCTAAAACTATTAGTATGATTTGCTCAAGAAGTGCTTTCCATTTCCCCGATTTTCCCCCTATAATTTTAAATGGAGAGCCAACTCCTATTGTTGATGTAGTGAAATATCTTGGTTTCTACATTAACTCCTCACTTACTTGTTGTAATGCTGTATCTCAAACAATCCGTAAGGTATATGCTGGTTTGCGATGCCTGAGCAACTCGGCTACCCTGATAGATATAAATGTTAAAACGCGTTTAATCAGATCGTTAATTATGCCATTTCTTATTTTTAACTGTACTGTGTATCCTAGCCTTGATTATGAATGTAAACGAAAATTAAATGTTGCGTTTAATGACTGTATCCGATTTATTTATAACATTCCCAGATATTGTAGTGTTTCTCATCTTAAGTCTTCTGTCCTTGGTTTGAACTTAGATAAGTATTATTGTTACTGTAACATTCTGAAGCTATTCAAAATTATTCACTTTAAATGTCCCACTTATCTATATGAAATGCTTATTTTTGCTCGTTCAACTAGAGGTTTAAAACTTCTCATTCCGCGTTTCACACACCGCATTGGAGAGCACTCCTTTTTTGTGTCTGCTATTCGTCTGTGGAATCGCCTTCCGCATGAATTGCAGACATTAAATTCGATTACCGTATTTCAGAAGAAACTTTTCATCTTTTTGTCTAACATCAGTTTCGCAATTTGACATTTTATCTTCTTTTTCTTTTTGTTTTTTTTTTTTCTTATTATTCACATAAATAGTTTATAAGTCTTAAATTCAAATATTCTATGTTAATTTCAACTGCTATAAATTAAAAAAAGGATTTGTTTGTTTTTTAAATATATATTAATGTAACTTTAAATTTAATATTTCTAAAAGATACTAATATCTTGTAGTATAATGTAAAATATAACTCCAAATACAAATACAATACAATACAATTTGTGCTCCCTTTTTATGTTATTAAATAAAATATTCATAAATGAGCTATGGATTTATAAATCATTTTATTAAATGACTAGAATGCTCTAAGATGAGCCTCAAACATATTTGCTAAAGAGCACAGCGTTCGATGTTGTTAAATAAATTACCACAATGTGAACATATATCTGGGTATGATACCCATTTCCAGTGGGTAAATTCCTTTTAATGAGTTCTGTTAACATCCGTTGAATATAAACAGATCACAAAAAAATAAATTGATACATCATCAAATGCTGACTGCTAAGAAAACTTGAGAACAAAGTTTGAGAATCACTTTTAGTATAGGTGTCAATTGTCAAAAAAAAAAAATCCATGAAATGTCATCAGGATTATTTTTTTCTTCCAACTTTGTGCAGAAGTGAATTGTATATTTAAACTACAAACAAAATAGTTGGAAAAAATATCCAATTTATTCGGATTATAATGAACATCTATTGAAATATATAGGTACTCACCGAGGTTCCCGAATTTCTACATTTTTTGTGGTATGAAGTGCAAACGAAATAAGATTTTCGGTGAAGAAAAATTAAGTGAACATTTTTTAAAAAAAATTCCAGATTCTGCAACAAAATGGCAATTCTTGAGTGGAAAAAATTTGATTTCTTTAATCTAGTGCATAATGCAGACAAAGAAAAAGTCGCAGACACAATACGCGACGCAGAAATCACATCCTGCACGAGTTATTCCAGTCAGAAGATTATCTGTGACTCATCAGGGTTTGTGCACATCTTCTACCGTAGTTGGGATCCGATCTCATTTCAAGCACATAATGCACCAATTATCCTTTGCTCTATTGCGGCCCAGAGTAATCTATTGGTGACAATCTCGCATAGAGATTGCGCGGATCCGCCTCTTTTAAAAGTGTGGGACTTGGCAAAAGTGACCAAACGCAATGGAGCGCCCTGCATGGGCTCAGCGAAAGTGATTCTTCAGAAACCCACAGCATTGGGCGTGGCACAGGGAACTGGCAATCAGTTGTTCATTGCCGTTGGCTATGAGCGCGGAGAGATTTCCCTATTTCGTGGTGGAGTTAGCAGAGAGTTCACGGCGGGTTTCAAGAACTTCACTGTGGGCACACGCCCCATAAGTGGAATATCGTTTAAACAGCATGGCAAGCAAATGCATATGTTTGTGTGTTCCGACTCGGGAATATTTGCCTTCCTGCTACATGAGAACGAGAAGGAGACCAAGATTGTGCTGGATTCAACAAACGCCCCGACTCGGTGCTGCGCTATGCAGACGAAAGGAGCCAATGAGACGTACTTCATGGCAGGGAAAGATGATGCCGTCTACTGCTATACGAGTGATGGTCGAGGACCATGCTACGCGTTGGAGGGACAGAAGCACTTCATTGAGTGGTTCCCCCCAAACTATTTGGTGATCATAATGAAGTCGACAAAGAATTCGCTTCTCTCGCAGAAAGAGTTCGTTTTGATAGTTATCGATATACAGAATAAGTTTATAGTTATACAGACGCCTATCGACCCGGTGGTGGCGATTCTCAATGAGTTCGGAATGTGCTACATAGTGACCAAAGGGAAACAGGTGTTCCACCTGCTCGAGAAAGACATCCAAAGCAAGCTGAGCACTTTGTTCAAGAAGAACTTATACGACATTGCGATAAGAATAACCAAAGACCATCAAATGGATGATGAAGGCCTGACCGGCATCTACAAGCAGTACGGAGACCACCTCTACCTGAAGGGCGACTACAGCGGAGCGGTGGAAAAGTATGTAAAAACCATCGGATTCATTGAACCGTCCTATGTGATAAAGAAATTCCTCGATTCGCGGCACATCAACTACTTGGCCGAGTATTTGCACGCGTTGCATAAGCGAAATCAAGCAACATCACAGCACACAACGCTCCTGATGAACTGCTACACGCGACTGGATCTACCGCAAAAGTTGGATGAGTTTTTGTTCAACGAAGATGACGCCACTGATGTGATGTTCGATATAAACGCTGCCATTCGCAATCAATCGGCCACCACAGACTTCAGTTTGTCCCTCGCCAGGGAGGAACAAAAGGAGGAGTACAATGTCAGTGTGCTGCTAAAGAAAATCCAGGATACAAATGAGACGCTGAAGATGTTATCTAAGCTGAGTGAGGAAGACATTTATAGCTTCTTCAAAAAGTACGGATTGATTCTGATGAATCACTCGCCAGAGAAAACAACGGAGTTGCTGAAGCAGCTGTGTCGAGGACAGACTACTTCGAATTCGATTGAAGAGCTTGTGCATGAGCCACAGAGAGTCGATAACCCATCCCCGGAGCACTTTATTCCGCTGTTCGATAATAATTGGGAGCTCCTACTGGACTTCCTAGAGAGTTGCGTGACAAACTCGACGACAGAGTTCTCTGAAACGGTATACAACACTTTGATTGAGCTCAACCTCACGCAGTGGCAGAAGAATTTGAGTACAGAAAGCCAGCTACTAGATGCATTGAAGTTGTATCGATCGCGATACAACAAGGAGCAGGTCCTCGTTCTGTGCCGCATGGCGAATTTCTGGCCAGGGATTCTCTATCTCTATGAAGAGGATCAGCTGTATAATTTAACCATACGCTACTATGTCAAAAACAGAGACTACGATAGTCTGTTGAGCTGCTGCAAGAGCCTCGGCCAATTTCAGCCGCACTTGTGGATTCAAGCACTAAACGAACTACACAATGACCCGAAGGCACCGATGAGTGTCCTCCTGCAAATCCTCAATGTGATCACAACTGAGAAACTACAATCGCCACTGCAGATCCTCCAGTGTCTCGCGGTGGAACAGGGGCCCAACATATGCCACGTCAAGGACTACTATACTCAAGCATTCCAAAAGGAGACAACAGCCATCAATCAAGAGGAGAAGGATGTGGAGAACCTGCAAGCGGATTTGAAGCTGCTACAGGAACTACTAAAGAATTTTTCGACAAATCCCATTGAGTTCCGCAATACAGTGTGCGATGCATGCACACAGCCACTGTCGCTGCCGGCTGTCTATTTCCTGTGCCAGCACTCCTTCCACCAAGACTGCGTGCGGACGTATTCAGAAAACGAAAAGGACTGCAGCATCTGCAGTGTTAAGAACTACCAGCTAACCGAGATGCTACGGACGCAACAAGAGTCACAAGGTCAGCACGAGACCTTCCACAGGCTACTTAACCATTCGAATGACATGTTGTTTGTCCTGTCGAGTTACTTCGGTCGAGGTTTACTCAATCAGATTGTAATCGTGGACGAACAGAAGGCAGCCGATGAGAATCGTTTTAATCAGAACAGCTTGAGCTATGATTGGAATGCAAAGAGTAAGGCGACCGATGGGCCAATTCCGGTGGAACATGTTAACACTTATAAGTGGAGCGGCAGAGTAACGACAACTGAGAGGGAGGATATTGCAAAACAGCAGCAGCAACAGCAGAAAAGAGAGGAGAGAACTGTTAAAGAATTGAAGTATGACGATTCAAGGAATCCCTTCCAAGTGGAGAGAACTATAAAAGAATTGAAGTATGACGATTCAAAGAATCCCTTCCAAGTGGCTGAGGTTGCGACTACGATGAAAACCGACGCCGGAAGCAGTAAGAAGAGTACAAGTACCAATCCATTCGGAACGTACGACAGTAATTTAAATCCATTCGGCGATGACGATGATTAGGAGATGTTCTATGTAAATTAAGCTAAACTATATAATAAGCTTTGTAATCCATGTACACTTGATAGATTTTGTTTCTCGATAGAGAAAGAATTGCGCTGACTAAGAGACACGCGAATAAAGATTAAAAATATGTAATAAAGGATGTTTGGATTTGGTGTGCCCAAAGCACTTCGTAGGTTGGTATCTGAAAATAAGCAGAAAAAGCCGTATTTCTGGATAAGTACATAATTTTGTTTGGTTGGGCAACGAAAGAGCCAGCACAATACATCTACTCTTTGTCGCGATTCACTAAGAATGGGGCCTAGAATATCTTGTCGTATGCCACTATAAATGCTAGATAAGGTCCCGTAAGAAGATTTTTCAAATATTTTTACAGAAAAGAGAGCAAATTTTAGCCCAAGAAAATTCTTTGGACAGCTTTATGAACAACTGTTAAATCTGTCAAATGTCATACATTTTCCATTCACCCCAATTCCCAATGTCGTATTTCCTACTCGAATTCGACTTCAGTCGAACATTCTTATTTCCGAAGTCGTATTCTGCGAGCATGCTCGCATGTCTAATTGCCTTTTGTCAAAAGCAAAGCATCGCATTCGACTCACGAAATTTTTGGTATTCCCAATCTCGTATTTTGCTCGTATTTATGGCCATTTGATTACGGGTGTTTGCTATTTTTATTAAAAAAAAATGGAAAGAAAAACAAATGTAAGTAGACAAATGGATAATTTTACATTTGAAAATGTGTTTTTTTGCATTTATTCCGAACTAATACATATTTATTAAAGATTTTTATAAACTATGTTATGTCATATATATATTTTCATACCTATCCTGAATCGCCTGATTTGTTGCTTTTACATGAATTTCTAGTATACAGGTATTTGTTGCTCCTTCCCTAGATCGTTGTTCAAGGAACGGCTTTTTGTGTCCAATTCGTCCATATGAACGATCTAGGACGTCTTGCAATACGTCTCCGCACTTGGACTAGTTTAATCCAAAACTAATTTAAATGCTTCTTTAGAAAGCTCAAAAGTTTTTTTTAAGTTTAAGTATTAAAAAAACATGTCACAACACTTGCACTTTAGTTATTTAATTTTTAAAACATATTAGGAATTCAGTAGCTCTAATCTAATGAATTGAAACTATCAAGAATTATTCTGTGAGCCGATGACAAATTGTCAAATCATCCGCGATGTCCTCTTTTTCACTGTCGAAAATTAGATCCACTGAATTCATACTTTATAATTTATTTAAATACAAAATGATCGTTTAAAAAGAAACCAAACCCTTCACAAAATTTTCTTTATTGAAATTTCATACTTGACACTTGGTATTTGACGTTTCAAATGTGCGTTGGAATGCATTCCATGCGATGGGTTGTTGTGTACATCGCATTCGACTTCAGGAATACCTATTTGAATGCGATTCGACTATGAATACGGGTCGAAGTACGACATTGGGAATTGGGGTGATTTTTAGTTGTTCAACGAGCTTATGTACTTGGCTCACTTTTTCTCTCTCTGACAGATATTTACCCCTACACCTTGAAATTTGAGAATCCGTAAATTTTGGTATTGTAAGTACGGGAACAGACCTACATATATAAAACCAGACTACATATTTTGATTGTATGATGAAGAGTGCGCTTTGTAAAATGACTTGCTAGGCAAAGGGGAACCAATGACACCATGCAGCTCGATAAAGTGATAAATGTTAAGGCTCCGACCCATAGAATCCGTCGACTTTGTTCCGTTGTACTTTGATGTTGAAGTTGAAGTATTGTCGGATAGAACAGTCCCATAGAATTCGTCACAACCTAGGTAGAAATGTCAAGGATTCTCTTATCAGTTATTATTTCATGAGGCGAACATGTTCGAATCGTTTTGTACATTTTTTCTGAACTTGAGCAGTGGATATTTTACCGGATGTCGATGCCCTTACGAGTATGATTAAAAAAGCAGATCCGAACTTGCCCATAAGAAAAAATAAAATCCCAAAACAAAAGTGGTTTGATTATGAGTGTCTGGGAGCTAGAAATAACTCTTTCAAACTTCTAAAACTTTTTAGGGAATATAATACCAGCATCTTTAAGACACTTTATGGCGAAGCAAATAAGAACTACAAGCGCATTTGCTATGAAAAAAAGACAGCATTTGAACAGCAACGTATTGCTATTATAAACAACTCCACATCTTCAGCGGAATTTTGGAAAGCTGTAAAATATATAAATAGACAAACGAATAGCATCGCCTCGTCGCTTAAAGCAACGCAGCTAATGGACCACTTTAACAATCTGCTTAATTCCCCACAGATATCACCACCACTCCAATATGCAGCTCCACTAATTATCGATGACTTCCTAGATAGCCCGTTTTCATTAGAAGAAATCAAAGAAGTCATTAATAAAGCAAAAACGAGAAAGGCTCCCGGAGATGACAGAATTCCATACGAGTTCTATAAAAACTGCACATATGAATTCATGTCTGCGCTTACAGGGGAATTCAATAGAATCTTTGAATCAGCAAATATTCCAGAAAGTTTTAAAAAGGCAATTATCTATCCACTGCACAATAAAGGTGACTATAACTATCCTACAAACTACAGAGGAATATCTTTCCTGAACACCTCTGCCAAGCTGTTTGCCGCCCTTATATACAACAGACTTACCTGCTGGGTTGAAAATAAAAAAGTTTTGCAGGAGTTTCAGGCAGGATTTAGAAAGAATTACTCGACAGTCGATCAAATATTTGCATTACTTAATATTGCGGAGATATATAAACAGAAACATAATAAACTATATGCCTTTTTCATTGACTTTCGAGCGGCTTTGAACACCATAGCGCGCGATGCTCAGATCTACAAACTATAAAATATAGGTTTCTCAACGAAAATAATCAACATTTTAAGAGCAATGTATGCAAATAATGTGGCGTATTTATGGGATGGGGAGTCCATTTCTGGAGAATTCACAACAACGATGGGAGTGAAGCAAGGATGTATCTTGAGTGCGTTACTGTTTATCCTTTTCATCAACGACATATCAGATACTGTAAAAGGTGGAATCGAGTTTGGCAACATACAAATTCCGGCTCTTAAGTATGCAGACGACATCGTTTTTCTTTCCGACACTGTAGATGGGTTGCAGCTAATGATGAATAGGCTCAGCGTTTACTGCAAATACTGGAACCTTAGCGTGAACTTGAATAAATCGAAGGTAATGGTGTTCAGAGGCGGCGGTGTGAAAGATGGACGTATCCAGAAGAAATGGTGGAAGTTGTTCGCGAATACAAATACTTAGGAATTTTGGTGTCTTCGAACTTGAATATGAAGAATCATCTAGAAACCAAACTATCTGAAGCCAAACGAGCAATCTCATCGGTATGGGGTCGCTGCATCAACAACAAGTATTTAAGCCATAGCTCGAAGCAGAAACTCTTTCACACAACTGCAGCTTCAGTTCTTTTATATGGAGCGCAGGTGTGGGGATACTGTTCCTTTGTTGAAATAGAAAAACTTCTTAGGTATTTCTTAAAGCGAATATTTCGTTTACCAAGTGCTACGCCTAATTATATGCTGCATCTAGAGACTGGTGCACCGCCTATGGAAACACTGAGACTACATTTCGACTACATAGTAAAAGTTATGGCAATGAGTAATGACAGACTGCCAAAAGTTGTACTCAAGAGTGTAATAAGAAGTTGAATGAAGTTCAAGAATGGGAACGCCTTGCATCAGATTATGGAGAAACCATAACGATAACACCCGATGAGCAACCTGAACATCTAAAAGCACAACTCAACGTCTTATTGCAAAAAGTAGGTCGAACTATGTATGATCGATTTGTAACGGAAGCACAGTTTTCCCAGTATAGGACATATTACAGCAAGTTGAAATACGATCTAGCAGAAAAAACTTACTTTTTAAACTGTAACTCAATAGAAAAGATCAGCGTAGTTTTTAAAATCAGAGGAGAGCTATTAAATTTGAATTTCATTCCACACCGTCCAGAGCTACCTGTCTTGTGCAATCTTTGCAATATGAAGATACGAGAGGATATATTTCACTTCCTTGCAATATGCCCAGTTTTAAAAGAAATTCGATTGAGATTCTTCGATTCGTATACCCTGGAATTAGGTGAAGCAATTGAAATCTTAAATGGAGTCCGAGACTGGGATTTACTTTTTAACTACTGTGCAAATGTGCTCTTCGTTATAGAAAATGTATAGTTGAAGAAGATTTTTAATGTTTAATGTATATACATATTGCCTTTTTCTTTGTTCTCTGTTAAAAACAAAAATAGAAATGTAACTATTGTCAATCTGGTAGACGGCCATAGGCCAAACCATAATAGACTTAGAATTATATTGAATGTTATGAATTAAAAATGAAAATAAAAGTCATATAAACTAACTAACTTAACTCAACGATTCTCTTCATTCTCTCTATGCTTCCACCAATGAAAATACATAATCTCAATTTGTGAATGCGTGAACTTCAGTATGTGTATGTGTGAGCTTAAATGCGTGAATGTGTGTACTGACAACGTACCTATCGACGGATGCAAAAAGCAGAAAGTAGACCTACTCTATCCGTCGAAGTTCATGCAGTTAAAAAAACGGAGCAACAGATCGACGGGTTCTATGGGTCGGGGCCTTTAGACGGGACCAACGACCAACGCTTCTAAAATCTTTTTCTAGCTATACCACAGATTGGATCTCATCCTCTTGCTCTATCAAATTTGTAAGTTGGACCATCTTGCACCACGATTTTTTTTTTTTTTGCTTCATAACTGCTTATTGGAATGGTACTCGTTTCTGGATTAAGTCGTAAGTTTGATGACTTTCTTGACTAACAGTCCCGCCATGTCGTTCCCGGTGAGATCGTTTATACTGTAGTATGTACTACTGTCGCTATCGGAAGTTGAGCTCCCGTTAGATGCTTGCTTCCAACTCTTTCTGGAAGTTCGTGACTGAGCTTGTAGAGCTGCGCTTATGCTCGTTTTTTTTTTTTTGTCTTCTCCGAGTAAAATATATTAACTGAATATTTTTCTAAAATTCCAATCCTTATGTTTTTAATGTCAAAGGGGTAATATTCGAAAATTATTTTATTGCCATAGAAGATCAGGTCGAAAGCCCACATTCTTCTGAGTATCTATTAACGTTCTGTTTTATTATACCATTATTTTACCTATTTTCAGATTGTCGCCAATCGCATACAACCATTTGCGTAATCGATCATCATTCCGATAACACCTACGCATTGCGGGCGCTAAAGCAAAAGATTTTCGTCGATGGACTATGCTATCTATTGCAAGAGATCTATGGCATCGAAAATAAGGCTTTGAATAAGCCCACAATGGACGATGAGACTGATGACAATGGCAGTGAATGTGTGATCTGCATGAGTGACACCCGAGACACATTAATTCTACCGTGTCGGCATTTGTGCTTATGCAATTCTTGCGCCGATTCATTGCGTTATCAGGCGAACAACTGTCCAATATGCCGCGCACCATTCCGTGCACTTTTACAGATTAGAGCCGTACAAAAAGGCGTCAGTTCTAATCTGCTTGCACCACAAAACTCCCCAGATGTAAGTCGTACGAGTATTTGTTTTATTTGTCCGAGTTATATAAGTGAATAAAATGCTGCAGTATTACACTGTACTTATTTTTTTCTTTAATCGTGTATGGTACATACATATGTCAACAGAAAACGAGATTATAACTCACTCAGTGTTAGGGACTTTAAGGCTATTTTTACGAGTAGCAGAGTCATAAAACACTAACTTCTCTACAGCTTTGCCCGTCATGACAAGGTTTGTCAGACATTTTTGCGGGGTGAAGTTGCGAGAGAAAGGTTTTGTTGGTTTTGCTGGGACTGGAAACTGTGTCATCATTTTCCAACGCATTATTCAACTTGAAAGTCAATATCTGTCAACGGCACATTCATTTACACATAAGCTTAGCTTAGACAGCAATTTTACTTGTAATAAGTTTGATTCGCTTTTTATTTCCATCCTCCATTATACTTGCACTGAAATCACTAATGCGCACGATTTTAAGGTACACAATTCCAGTTGGTTTCAAGTAACATATGTGAATACTATGGACTTCTAGAGTGCTTTGCCACTCTGTTTGTGCACATGGATGTGCAATAAAAGCAAAGTACCTAATGAAATCAAAAGCCACAAAGGAGCTGGCCCAAGTGGTATCGGAAGAGGCACTGGAACACCCCATGCGTAAGCTTTTTTATGTGAAACTTTTATAGCCTGGGTAGGTTCGCATCGAAATGATGCAGAAAAAATGAACTTACTTTGTGGTTGGACTATTAATGTGCTGCTTCTCTTCTTCAAGACGTACACGTAATAGGGGATGTGTTGTATAACCTCATCCCGCACATTACACCTGTACCTGTCTCAAAACCTATATAAAAAAAAAAAAAACAAAGGTTGGAAAATAAAGACAAAAAACACTCGCATATTAATTTCAAATTGTGTTTCCTATAATAAGGCCCCGTATTCGAATACACTCTAACCTTTCATTGCAGCCAAATTGTGAACAACACATTCCAGCTGGCTATATACCAGTATCTCTGATTGAAGCCCTTAATGGGCCACCACAATGTATTGGCCGCACCATGTCCGGCGATAGTACCGATGTAACAGACGCTGTACAGGCAGCAGAAAATCTAAACCGTTTGGTCGAAAAAGGCAGTGGTAAACATAGCCCCAAAAGTGGAAGTCAACGTCGTTCGAAAAATAAGAAGAACAACAATGACAGCGCTCCAGAGGTAAAAACTAAATTATTTTTCTTTGGAAACCGTTAAACTTAACATTTTTATGTTTTCAGTTTCGTATGTCAGTTCTAAACAGCGAACCAAATCAAACTTCAGTTACGCCTGCCACTGCCGAGACGACAGAGACAATTGAAAAGAAATCACCACCAAGTTCGAAAAGAAACTCAATTATTTATGAACGTTCGAACAGTGTTAAGGGTAAAGATAAAACTCCATCGTCTCGCCAAGTTAGTCGCGATAGTTTGCATATCGTGAACGAACGTCACAGTTTAAAAAAGAAAGATAAAAATTCAGAGAGTGTTGCCGCTCCTGCGGCAGTTGTTGATACCAACGATGATGACAGTGATAATGAGAAGTTATCGCCATTGCTGTCACCACCTGGTGCCACCACCAATGCCAATTCTTTAGGTGGACACAAAAATAGCCCACTCCATATCGGAGGTGTTGAGGAGTCTATTGATGATATTGATGTGGATGTTGATGGGTTAAAGTGTGATGGCGGATCTAAGGTAAGTTTTTGTATTATCATTTGTTTGTTTTTCTTACCATAAAGCATTTAAAAAAGAAAGTGAAACTTCAACTACAGTTTTTATCTTTAGTTGTTCATCATTCAAAATTGGCTTTTGAGTTTTTTATAAAAAAAAAAAAACCAAACAAAAACACTAACCTAAATATACTCATCGATTAATCAGAATTTTTTTTGGATTTGTTCTGAAAACTTGACATGACGGAGGATAAACCATGAACAAATTAGAATTTCTTTATTTTACATATGTTGCAAATATCTTAAGTATCATACTATCTGACGCTTTCGTGGACATATCCCACTTTCATCCGTCTAAGTCGGAGAAGGGAATGCGGATGGGCTTTTAGTACGAGATTTTACTAAATTAGAAGAAGTGGAGCAGACTGTCAGTCAGCTCTATCACTGCAACCTTCTAACAGGGCCTAATGTATTAGTTGATTGTAAAGGTTTCTGTCTTAAGTCGGTATCTCTCAGCATATACCAAATCCGGTACCGAAAATCATCATCCCCCTCACTTTGTAAATGAGATCAGGGGCCTATTCCACAAAAGCACTCTGCAACACTTCACTCTGCGAATCATTTGATGTTTCACGGAACAGTTATACAATTGCAGAGGCGGAATCAAATGCAGAGTTCTGAGTTGTGGATTTGCAGAGTGAATTTCATATTTTTCTTCCACTGAAGTTCTATTTAGAAAAGTCTGTGAACTATAATTGTACAGTTTAGACATTTTTTGTAGATTACGTAAACCACTCTTCAGCTGCCACTATACAAACAAAAAGTGAGTTCGTGGCGAGGGAAAATTACTTATGTTGTTTTTTCCTGGTCTATAACTCAGCAACCATTAGAAATAACGAAAAAAATTATCAAGTATAGGAGCCCATCCGATGGTCGACTTGTTCTGTTTTACCTTATTGACCCAGAAATGGTTAAATGTTTTAATTTTCTCAAGTGATGAAGAACATCTCCGCGCATCCGTTCTCTAGCTGAGCATCCCTCATCATCCTAGTCTACCTCCTCACGTGCCGCACAGAACCAGGCAACTTCTCCAACACCACCAACTAATCACCCACCGCCGAAAGTGATCAATCATTTTGGAACTACATGGACCCCTTCCTTAAATGTTTTAATTTTCTCAAGTAATGAATCAAGTGATGAAGAATATAGGCGGGCATCAAGAAAATACAGAGCAAGAATTAACAAACGGAGATCTTAGTGATTCAATTTTTAAAGAGACATTTCGACTATCTAGAATTCTAGAGAGCAAACGGAATACATATTGACTAAGATCGGTTCTTATTTAAGGTGTCAAACTAATAGAAGCAAGACCTTAGCATCCAAACAAAAAATTCTTATCGCCCTTCATTGGCTTGGAACTGGATCGCAATATCATGCCATTGGAGTATCATATGGAATCGTCAAATCTCATTGCATGCAAGATTTAGTATGATTCAGATAGCCAGACAGCACAGATATTATTACATCAGAAGAACTCTTTAGGAAAGTTCTCCGTCGCTTCGCACAACAGTACTCACGCAAAATAAAAAAAAATCATCACAAGGCAGACACTCCTAAAATATTTGTGGAGCGCTCTGAATTTGCACTTTGCAAATTTTTGCAAGAGTTGCAGAGTGTTTTCGTGGAATAGGCCAGATCGTGTTTGTATAGACAGGGCTTAAATCTTTCCCAATCATCTCTTGAAGCTAAGCCATCAATTGACATTCAAAATTCGCTCTTCTCCGACAAAGAGTCTTGATAGCTAATGTGACCCTAGTATAGAGACTTCGGTCTTATTGGAATTATGATGAAAGAGACTTAGAAGGCATCGATTTGTCTTCTTTTGAGTTTTGAATTAATTATTAGCAAACAAAGCGTGCTGTCCTGCACCTTTTTCCAACAGACATTTTTCGCTCAAAAAAATAAATCCATGTCAAGTTTTAAGGAAAAACAAATCCAAATTTCTTAAGTTTTCTTTTTCTGTTAATTTTTTTCTAACAATATTTTTTTTTTGTGTTTTCTTTGTTCCCTCCCCCATAATCATTTTGTACACCCACACCAGCACAAATTAATAAATATTAAGGCTAACAAAAGACTTGTATAAAACGTAGACCGATATGAATTATGCAAATAAACAATAAAAACTATCTAACGAGCTGATTTATGTTCTTTGCGCCACCTACCATCTTTATATCGCTCTATTTAAAAAAAAAAAAAGAAAAAACATTTATGTTGTGTATGCTTGTAGAAAAAAAATCAGCCTGCGCTATCAGCTGATGGTGATGGGAATATATTGGCTGGCGCTGAAGATTCCGATTATTATACACCCGAAGATCCTCACACGACTATACTAAGTCCGCTGTGTCCAGAAAAAGTATGGGTCTGATAATTGTAATTTTGTTTTTCTTTTCGAAATCTATGTGTAAATTTTAGGTGTAATATTATTTTTTTTTTAATTTTTTCTTTACCGTAAGCCTTTTACAACTCAGTGAGTTGTTATTTGATTTTTTTGCGGAGATTTGTATTGTAAATATTATTTGTTTTTGTTTTTTTAACAATAGGCTAATGTAGAATGAATGAAATTGTTTGATTTTAATTTAAATTCGATTTTTTTGTCTTATATTATGTACATACATGTATATTGCATTAAATATACATAGTTTTTATTTTATTTACATAAATGATTTAAGCGTGGTGTTTTGTATTTTTATTTTCTTAAAGAAAAATGAAATCAACAATAATGTTTTAAAAATTTGGTAGTGGGAAATAAAACGGTTCACTTTTACTACAAGGTAGTGGTTGCAATGTAAAGTTTTTGTTATACTACTTCCTTTATTAAATAATTAATATTCCACGTGCCATACAAAATCAAATTAGTTATAGGAATACATTCATGTATGTATATTTTAAATATCTTTGTAATGTGGTTTAACTACTGGCTCAATGCGTCTTTATCTTTGCTTTCCAGCTTTCAACAAACGCCACTTACTTGACCTAGACCTAGACCTAGACGATACATTTAGACCACCAATTTCGCGTTAGATTTCTGTTGAGCCCTCTCTGGAGTAAATTTTTGGCACTCTTTGTGGCGCACCAGTCTTCGTAATGCGCATATACCTTGTAAAACTAGCTTTACACTTTCGTTCTTTATTCAGTGTCGTTGTTCGTTGTACGTTACTCGGCCACCGTACACCGAACAACGAACAACGAAAAAATTCACATTATACGGTTTTTGATCCAAGCATCACATTATATTGGCAGAGGTTTGGGTAAAACCGTACACCGAAAATTCCAAACAGCTTGGAAGTTCTTGCGTACGTGTTCGTTCTTCATTCGTCCTTCGAACGTTGTTCGATTTTGTCATTTACCCTTTCGTTGTTCCGCGTACGCCTGACAACGAACACCGGATAAAAGAACGAATGTTTCAATCCAGCTTAATGGTTAACCACGTGTCATACCATCGTCTTTGAGTAATTTATTATTCTAGCGATAAGCGACCGCAGGACATATGTTTCCTCCACAACTCAACCAGCACCAGACAAAGTTTGGAATCACAATTTTTTCTTCCTCCTGAACTCATTGCAGCAAGTAAATCCTTCTTACACTTTTGTCCAGAGAAAATTTCGACGTTTCACTACAAAAATATTCTTGACGCAATATCTTTCAATGACGAACATGAAATGAAGTAAAATACATTTTCCCAGTCAATTCGGTATTTAAAAAACCGTTATCCATCATTGTTGTTGAAATGATCGATAAAAACCGTGCTTTCCCCTTTTGGATAGAGAGAAGAGTTTAACCGGGAGAATGAAAGACTTGTTACAGATTATAGTATTTCTATTATATTTAAAATGTAGGGCCCGCTCAATAGAATGGCTGCAACCTTTCGATTCTAATTCTAAGATTAATTCTGACTAATCCTTTCCATCCTTTCTCATTTTATATTAAATTTTCCTTGGTTGCCATCCCCACTACCCACACTCGACAATTTGCCTAATTATTCACCCAGATCGGGGGTCTGGGTGTTTGGTTACAACGACACATTTAGAACGTGCCTTCTTAGTAGTATATCGGCAAGATGATATGTATGAATATGCATTTGTTCTGTATTTCAACAAAAAACAACAAACTAAAAAATAGTTTCATATCTGTTGATTTTCAATTTCTCAATTTTGCAATCTTGTTATTGTAAAACTTATTACAGTGTTGTTACCCATTAATTTATGACCTTTGACTGAATTAAAATGGCAAAATTGTGCGGTAATGTCTACTGCGTCGTCGATGATCAATTGTAATGGTCTATGCAAGAAGTCTTTTCATCCCACTTGCATTGGCCTCAGTAAAAGTTCTACGATTTATCTGAAGGAATACCTGGAACATTTTCTTTTTTACTGCGACGAGTGCAAAGATAACTCGCTCTCACATGTCATGCTTACGGTTAAGTGTTCCAATGACTCGACGAATGCCTAATACAAACACTTCTTTGAGTTCATCGTCGAGCAAATGTCGATGTTTGACGATATCATCAATAGTGTAGAAGATCTCAATAGCCACATTAAAACATCTTCTAACCTCTGTTCTTCAAAATTTGAAACCCTTGAGATTAAACTGGCAACTTTAAGTGATTCATCTGCCCTTAGTTCCCACAACGAATTTCTATCGAACCAATTTAGAAAACTGAAATCCGGCATCAAATCCCATATTGGAACTCTCACTCAACCTAACCTTGATGACATCAAATCTCTGCGATCGGAGCAAGTGACTCTGTTTCGGAAGCTTCCTGTTTGCGAAAAAACTGATCCGGCACTGATTGACCTGACGCAAAGAATAAGTGAAATCAGCAACGATTGCTACTGGGCTTACATTATGCGACTTCACCAAGGATTTCAGGAGAACTCAGGAAAAGGTTGATGACATACCCGGTGTTAGCCACCAACAACTTAGCTGCCCCTACATACAACACATCAATTTTATCGGAACTTAATGAAACTGCTGTCGTAACATCTCCGCGCACCCGTTCTCTAACTGAGCTTCCCTCACCATCCAAGTATACCTTCCCACGTGCCGCACAGAACCAGGCAACTTCTCCAACACCACCAACTAATCACCCAACGCCGAAAGTTACCACTCATTTTGGAACTACATGGACCCCTTCCGAATGGAAAAAGAGGCTTAGGTTAGATTAGGTTAGTGGGTTGACGCCGAGGGATGCCCATCTGACGCCACACTTAGATCAATACAGATCCATTGTGATGCCCATAAGTGTTATTTCCTTATTCGTTTGGATGACGGCGACTAATGATTGTCAAACCAACCCGAAGCTTTAATAAAGCTGCGGATGTCCTTTACCGGGAATCCGGAGAGTTCTTCTATGTTCTGGAAGAAATGTCTACCTAGAGTTTTATGCCTTATGTGGTAGAGACCTGGGCAATGACAGAGGAAATGGGGTGTATCCTCGTGGACTTCCTCGTCACTGCATCCTCTACAGAGATCACTGACGTTAAGACCTAGTTTACTGGCATGGTGCCGAAGCATGTTGTGCCCGGTTATTATGCCTACCAGCTTGGACAGAGAGTTTCTGTCCTTCATTAATATCTTAACCGTTTTGTTTTTATTGCAAATTGGCCACATCTTTCTTGTGTTTATACAAGAGTTGAGGGTTTTCCACCTGTCGTTTGCTCTGATAAGCGTTCTACTCTCTATTTTTTCCTTGATGGCGCATAGTGAGATGTGAATTGAAGGGTCGGCCTGGTCTTAAAAGAGGCTTAAAAAGTTAAACACCAGCAACGGAGATTACACTACCTTCACGATCAAAGGAACTCGCCTACTAGCTGATGCCAGTTGGGTGCAGAAATGTTTCGCCAGAACTATACGATCATAATAGATAAATGTAAAAAGATCTCCCAAAATGATTCCAGAAATTCAAGCTGCTTCAAGTTCAACATTCCTTCTAAATACCAATGGCTTTTTTTGGTCATCCTCTGGCGATGTTTTCAGATTGGGCAAAATGCGCATGTCCAAATGGGTCTCCAAAGATAATGTAGAACAGGTTAAACATAGTTCTCAATTCAGTTCTAACTTTAAATCTCAAATAAAACCTAGAGCTAAGTCTAATTTCAATATATCTATCTTAAAACCTAGTTCTAAGAAAAATTGTTTCCCCGTACCCAACTCAGACTCTAACTAGAGTTTCAAAACCGGAGTTTTTTCCGATTTCTCTCCACATTTTCTTCAACCTACCTCATCCCGTCCTAAATCTAATAGCCGTGTGTCTTTCAATCTGTCACCCGATTCCGTCATCTGCCAAGCCATAGCTCGATCTCTAATAAAACTCCCCCCACCGTCAATTACCCGGATTTTATTCACTCCCATACTCTCAATCCTTCTCCGTCTTCTTCGTCAACCTCCCCCAGTAGATCCGCACCCTATCATTCGTTCGATTTTCGAATACTAGGGCTTGCTATAGAATTATAGAGTACGTATTTTGCGAATTCGAACATTTTTATTGTAGAATCGAGTTCAATAGCTGGGCCCCAGTGCGTGTTCGTTCAGTCGAGAACATTGCTGCCGTATGTGATAGTGTGGCCGAGAGCCCAATCACATAAACTCGTCATCGTGCGCAGGAATTAAACCATGATAACTAGCTTTTTATTGCCCGAATTGGATGATATGTGGTGCCAACATGCCACACACGCACATCCAATGCAATATTAACTTTATTGAACGTGAAGTTCCCGGGACGAATTATCTGGCAAAACGCGATGTCAAATCAACGTCGCTGCCTGAAATAAATAAGCCAGTATTTTATGCTCTTTAGACCAAGTGTACCCATCATTTGGTTTTTATTTGGATTTCGTTGGAATATCCAAGTCCGTGGATATGATTTTACTTCCGGAAGAGATTTCATAGTTCGTAACGAAATTCGAAAATTTTGTAACCTGTTCAACCAATAGTTATACAAAAAATATCCAACCACCCAGCTTTCAAATCAGAGTTAAATCCATTACAAAGATATTGCCTTTGCCTTTCATGTTTAAAAGAAAGAAACAATAATTTAAACTTGGTGAAAAGTGAACTTTGTTTTTTATTTGTATACCCGAAGTACTACCTTTAACAAGCAAAGTTAAAATTAATTTAATTTTTATTTTCTTATTATGTATGTATTTACTTTTCAATACTAAATTAAACAACACTCCTTACTTATTAATATTTACTCTTAAATATTGTTGATACATTTAAGTTTACCAGGGAAAATTGGCTTTATTTTTTAGTACCTACATATTTTTAATAATCCTTTTTTTTACTTGCATTATTTTAAGCATTATTAACTGTCATAAATATTTTTTATTTTATTTTAGTATATTCGCCTTAATAATAAAATCTAATTTGTACATTCATTTTTATATATTATTTTCTTTGTCACATCTTTATATTAAAATAAAAGTAAAACAAAAAAAATAACAACAACAGAACTATTCCAAAGCGAGGGTATAAATCTATATTCTTTTTGGTTTAATTTTTCTTTATTTTTAAACTTTAAAAGCCATCTAAAAATGGCGAAAAGCATTTACAGAAAGATTCTTCAATGGGCGGTACATCGATTAGCTTGAAAAATAATCTTTCGAAAAAGAGTCTGCACCAGAAGTCGACATCTGTGGGAAATATTGCATCCGCACCGATTAGTGCACTCAAGGATAATGTTAGCTCATTGCCAGGTAAGAGTTATGTGATATCATTTTGTTTTTAGCCATATTTTAATATACCCGTGATCTGATCCGGATCAGATTACAACGTTGTTTTGTGTACATTACAACAACACTACGTGATCTAGATCTTTATCAGGAATAATGTCCGTGATTTAAAAATTAGTTCGACTAATTCTCACTAGGATACAATTTCGCTTGTGAATGGAGCTGCATTCTCGACGATTGGCAAGGGTGCATGTTGCCAGACTAGAATAAGAATAATTTTTGGAAATTCAACTATTATTAAATATTATTTATGTTCAAATAAATCAATTTTCTGCTCGTAATGATAATGGTTGCGATGTGATATGTAGTAAAGTTCTAGCTACAATATATTATTCTCATTTGGTATCTGTTAATCAAAATAAACAATTTCCTCCTTAAAAAATGTAATAAGCCCATTCAACTTTCATTCAATAGAAAATGTTTATTCGCATGGCAACTTTGCGCTAATTGTCAAAAGGAACTTAGCTTGTAGAATCACCACAACACAGAACTTTGATCCCGTTTGTTTTATTATTCTGATCAGATCACGGGAATAATAAAATACGGCTAAAAGCCGTATTCTTCATAGCTTTCAGGAAACATTGAGGACGGCAAGTTATTCCATATTCGTGTGGAGTGGTTAAAAAATGATCTCCTATATTTTACTGTTCGGCCGAAAGCAGGCTTAAACACATAAATACTTTAATAGTAGAACCCAGTCATTCCAGGGTTCCTAGCTTCTCTCCTTATATTAATTCAAGATTCTCGATAGGATTGAGATGTGGACTTGAGCTATCATCAATGACAATATTTCACATGAAACGAATGTACCACTTCCCAAGGTTTTTCCACGGGATTATACGTCCAGCAATTTTTGGCAATAAGACCAGCACCTTCTCAAGAAAATGTTCCACAGTCTATTTGATCTATGTTGTACAGCTCGTATAGTTCGTGGTTGAATCTTCCCCTTCAAAATCCATCAACAATAACGGGACCGAATATCTTACGAAGCATTTTTCTCTCGAAGCGACCAAGTATATCTTCATCCGCGATGTTGAAGAGGCAGATGCCTCTATAGTTGGAGCATTTAAGGGGATCTCCTTTCTTGTGGACCGGGCAGATGATGCTGATATTCCATTCATCTGGCATATGCTCTATCATGTCATATTTATGACACCAATTTGTACTATTTGTCCATACTCATAGGGACATATTTCCCTCAGTCGTTGATTAGATAAGATTGAAGTGTGTGGTGGTACTAATTTCTCAGTTCTCTAAACTCATTAAGCCAGCTTACATATTTTTGAATAAACTAGCACTCATGCATGACATTTGCCTCAAGATAAGGCTTACCTAGCAAATGAAGACGTTCTGTCTAAGCAGTTACAGTGGCATAAGTGCTGCTGTTTCTTCGACTCCGTTCCACATTCGACAGCTATAGATCTGTTCTTTTATGGGAAACTGTTGACAATTGTTTTTACAATTGTTTTTTTTTTTTTTTTTTTCGGTTTATATATATACTAGTGAACCGGTGCGAGGAATCTCGCATGTAGGAACCCTGTACCCGTAGATATAGGTAATAATGTTTTTTTCGTAATAACTTTACTCATATGGACTTTTTCAAAATTGTTTATATTGATGAACAAAGTTCAGTTGATAAGCTTTCGATCAATGTAAGAATCATTGAAATCGGTGCAGGAATAAACTCTCAGGAGGAATCACAAGCTCTTGCGCTAGCGATTTAAATATAATGATGATTTTCCTGATTTCCATATTTTTGTTTTTTTAAGATATGCTTGACAGTCCAATGGGTGCAAACTCAGCATCGACACGCAGTTCCAGTGACAGTTACTCGTCCAGTTCGTCGACCAAACAATTACTAAGTTCGAATCAGCCAAGTTCCAGTGTAACGAAAATTATGGTAGATGACAAGGCTGCTGTTCTCAATGCAGTTAATGTTTAATTAAACATACATATATATATATATAAGAAAAAAGCTATATACAAACATACATACATATGTACATCACATTTTAATCAAAAACATAGGTAAATAGCCCAATGAGCCTGGGTAATCAAATAAAATACTCTTTCAATGTTTAAGTAAATTGATAAAACTTTTTATTTCACTAACTGATTCTTATTCTCAGCAAATCTCCCGTGGATTTGGTGTCCACTTAGCCTCATCATTGCAGATTATTTCAACCATTTTTTTATTTGCACATTTTACAGATAGCCTGTCTTCATATAGGTAAAAGCTTCCTTTTACTATTTCAGCGTCTGGTGGCAGAATTGGACGATCACATGAGATTCCTGTGCGAATGCAGATAAATGAATAAAATTCCAAGACACAAATAGAAAAATATGTACTTATACACCAAATAAGGACTCTAGACCACGTTCCATTTGTCAGACATTCAATTGAATTGGTATTGTTAGACCAAATAAATCCTCGATCACAGAGAAGATTTACAACAGCACCTATGCGATGGCGTTCTAATGATGAGTCAGCAATCATATTCGGTAGAATGGGAGGTGCATCACACCAGGCCACTGGAATAGGACAAAGGAATACACATTACCATTGACAGCGAAAATATGTGAATTAAACTTACATTGACAACTATAGTCCACTTCACTCCATTGACCATTGTTCAGACATTTCGACATCCACGCCCGTCCAATTGGTTCATGATTCAACCCGCATCCATACTCAACTTCAGTGCCAAAATCAACAGTTTCACTATCCCAGACCTGCCTTATAGTGCCATCTAGCGGTGGCTCTGGCAATCCACTCCAATCACAACCGCTTGGTTCTTCAAAGCCTCGACCTCCAACAAACCAATCATCATCATCTTCGACTTCTTCGGCTGAGTAATCCTTTCCCGCTTCTATATCATGCAGTGTGCTTCTCTTCGCCCTCATAAAAGCCGACGAGTCCGTCGTTGAAGGAAAGGCTTTTATCTTATAAGGTCGCTTCCTACAATTTTCATAAACGGATCCAATCAGCTGACGAATCAACTTCTTCAGCAGTCTACTCCGATTTTCCATTTCAGTTCCATCTTCTAGGGGTGCCGTTTGATCGAGTTTGCTCTCCCAGGCTATGGCATCGATAAAAATGCAAAGTGTAAATCGCAATGCATCCTCCAAATCCGAGCTCATGCGCTGGGCGTGGGAAAAGTCTGTTCCATAGAGAAGAATATCAAAAAAGTCCTCAAAAGGAATACCAGAAGGTTGATTCAAAATCTCAGCAGAATGACGCTCAACCAAATCCAAAAGCTGGACATCAATATCTGGAAACTTTTGCAAACTGCTCTGATCAGCATTGTAAAGATCGATGTATGAAACCGGTTTCAGTTTGATCATGCAAAGTACTCTTTCACTAGAGCTTTCTTCTAAGCAGCCTTTGTACAAGAACTCGTGCAGTAGCGGCCAGAACAATTCATCCGAGTATGGAAACGTATGGTTTTCAGGAGGTGGTGGTATAGTTGACGGAGTGTCATATTCTCTAGAACTAATTGCAGTCGATGGAATAAGGAATGGTGTTGAAGTCTTGTCCACTTCGGTAGTTGTTTGTTCAGAAGTCGTCTCAAGCGGTGCTGTAGTTTGAAGTTCGGGGCTCCAGATCTCCGTGATTGGTTTTATTGGTGTGCTTTGTATTATAGGTGAGCTTGGCTCAAATTGGTATTGCGACCAGGTGTGTGGTATCGACCATTCAAAAGTCAGACGTTTTGCAAAATGCGTTGTAGTTGATGGATCGGTAGTGGTTATTGGCGGTGACCGAGTTGTTGAAACCGCAGTAGCTTCCTGAAGTGCTGTGCAGTTTAGAACTGAACCATCCCAACCGCCTGTAAGAAAATTGTTTAAAGTATTAAAAGTGTTTAACCCTCAACTGTTAAGCTCACCGTCTTCCATGCAAGTCAGAAAGTAGTCGTTCAATGTTAGCAGACAAGTAATTTCTGCATACACCCCAACAGGATACGACTCCAGGCTGTCAGAAACCAAGCCTTTGTCATTGGCGTACAAAATTGTAGAGTTCTCAGGCACAATCAACGGCTCACATTGAACGAAACCTTTATGGAAACAAAAGCAAATTTTATTAATAGTGACAGTTTTTGTACTTGAAGCTTGAAATAGCTAATCCTAGACTAGTAAAACTAAGGCCGACTTATCGTCCACTTCAACGGGCAGAAGAAAAAGCCAACGAAGTGAGCTTATATCGAGGATGCGGCGCTGCCATGCCACGTAAGGGCAAAGTAAACGACAAAACACCTGCATATTGATAGAATGACGACATTTCTTATCTACGCGCAAAGTGCCTCAGAATGCGTAGACAACAGCAGAGAGCCAGAGGTAGAGATACAGGCGTTTATGAACTTCTGCGAGAACTATTTCAAAGAAGAAGAAAACAGCTACGTAAACTAATAAAGATGAGCAACTGAGGCTCTTTCCATGCACTTAGGGATAAACTGCATTACAACACATGGGGAAGCGCGTACCAAATAATAATGAAAAAACCTAAAAATATGACGGCAGCTGCACCGACATACCCGAACATGGCGTGCATAAGCGCTCTCTTACCGAGAACAAAGTATCACTGCTCTACAGAGAAACATTGGCGCAAGGGGCAAGCTGCAGCAGCGATAAAGACAAACCAAACGCCAGGAATAGACGGGATCCCAAATTGTGTCCTAAAGTAAGCGATCAAATTAAGGCCAGAGATATTTACAGATTTGCAAACGACATGCTTAGCGGAAAGCAAATTTCCACATCAATGGAAAAGGCAGCGGCTAGTCCTTATCCCAAAAGCAACAACCACCTGACCAACCGTCATCGTACAGGCCACTATGCATGCTGAATACGCTGGGTAAAGTCGTTGAAATAAACATACGAGCAAGACTAGAGCGATAAATTGAAGGAGATTGGGGACTCTCCAGCCAGCAGTTCGGCTTCAGAAAGAAGCGAAGCACCATACAGATAAAAGAGGCAGTGTGCGACATCTCACGTTAATCAATCGCTGGATGAAGATGGCTAAAAGGAACACAGCAGTACTGCGCCATCATAACCTTGACGTCTAAAACGCGTTTAACTCAGTTGACTGGAACTTTACAGCTTTACAGCTACTTCAAAGACCCAGAAGAACGACACAGAAAATGAGCCAAAGAAGTACAAAATCACAGGAGTAGTACCTCAGGGGTCAGTGCTTGGCCCAGTATTATGGAACGTAATGTACGACGAGATTCAAAGAATATCAAAGCCGAGAGAAGTGGACAATATTGCAGTATTTGTTATGGCAAAAACATTGAACCAAGTGTCTGAAAAATGAAATGATGTGATCAGCGATATCAGGTCATGGTTACAAACATCGGACTTGGTTGGCAGACCACAAGACGGAAGCAGTGTTTATTAGCAGTAGGAAAATATTCGAACACCTTACTATATAGGTTGGTGAGCATACCATGGAGTCAAGCCCATACATTAGATACCTGGGAATGCTGTTGGATCACAGGTTTAAGGTGAGAAAGCCTCCCGGGCAGAAGCGGCGCTGTCCAAATTAATGCTAAATATTGGAGGACCCAGGCCAACCAATTAGAAATCTGCTAGCAACGGTAAGCAAGTCGATGCTTATGTATGCGTCTCCTATATTTGATGTGAAATCCTACATGAGACCTCCCTCCCACCCCTATGACGAAATGCCTAACGGCGGTACCGTGGGGTTATGCAGAGTTGGTTGCTTTCCAGGCTTTCGATGCTTTCCAACCCTCCTACAAAAAAAAAAAATACCAACTGTTACTCACTTCGACACGATGGCTCTTCGCCGGACCACATTCCCATCACTAAGCAAATTCGCTTGTCATTGCCATCAACTGCGAAGCCAGTGTTGCAAACATATTCCACAACACTGTGTAAGGTGGTGCCTGATGAATACACAAGCTGTCCATTCTCCACTGGTGGCAATTCTCCACAGTTGATGACTGGAAAAAAACATAGGTACCAATTCAAAGCAATATCCTCCTTTAATACAAAACCATCAAACTTACTCTCACAATAAGGCGCTCTACCTGACCATTTCGATGTTCTCAAGCAATGGCGATATGGCTCGCCATGTAAATTATACCCCGGATTGCATTGATGAAAAGCCTGATTGGCCATTAATCGCACAATGCCATTGGTCATATGCAAGTCTCGTGGGCACGCGTGACAGAAGGTGGATGGCACAATATTAATATCACCACGAATGTTCGCCTTAAAATCAGTCCACGAGTACAAAGTTCCACGGTATGGATCACAGCTTGTATAGAAGTTGTGTACCTGTTCGCCCGAGAGAAACGAGTCCCAAATATCTAAATAGGCAATCTGGCCAATAAAAGATTCAGCTTCACTAAAACCTCCTCCAAGTCTATCCTGTAAAGAAGATAAAAAAAACAACGTTTTGAAGGATATGGAAGTAGAATGCCATTTGGTACCTGTTCTTGGCCAATGATGAAAATTCCACCACCTGAGATATGTTGACCGGCACTTAAATTCATCCCAGCTTGTTCCAGCCGACCATCGAAGTAGATTTCGTAGTAACCATTCTCATTTGTCCACGACACGCATATGAAATGCCATTCACCATCGTTGGCCACGATGTCAGAGCCTGACGAGTTTCCATTCACGTATAAAACGAAGCTAGAGATATTTTTAAAGGTCAGACAGGACTTAAGAGTTAGAATCAGCTTACCCCGAGTAATCGGTTAGGGTGAAAGCGTTATCATGCTCCTGTGTCGCGTAGGACAGCACAGAGCCGTATGTGAAGATATTGCTTGTCCTAATCCATGTACAAAATGACAGCTTACACGAAACAAGTAAATTAACACACATAAAACAATTTTACGAGATAGAACTAACCTCACTCAAGTCATGGTCAGGTCCTTTCATTTCGACGAAATTCAAAGTGCTCGCCTTGTGAAACTTCATCACAAAATCTGGTTTCGTGAAGATCTCGCAATGGGCTCCATAGAAGTAGGGTTGACAAGTGCACGTAAACTTCGTGTACTCAGCGTCGGCTATAACTGGCATACTGATCCCAACCTGCCTCAATGCCACGGGCGTACAAATCCCATTATTCTTACAGGGATTGGATTCACAAGGGCTAACAATCTCTGTACAATCAACACCCCTCAGTCCAATGGGGCATTTACATTCGAAGCTTTTTCTGGTCGCCGGAAACTCCATCAAATCCCCACAGATCGCATTCCTGGGACAGGGAAAATTGTCACATGGCCTCAGATGACACCGTCTTCCAATCACTCCAGGTGGACAGTGGCAGCTGTAGCCATTACTTTGATTGTGACAAATGCCAGACTCACATGGCATTGAGTCACAATGGTTTACAGTTTCATCGCAATATTTGCCTTCAAATCCCACTGCACATTCACAAATAGCGCCGCCATCTTCCATGTTCATGCAAGTGCCGCC
This sequence comes from Brachyopa scutellaris, assembly GCA_949775065.1. Classification (NCBI taxonomy): domain Eukaryota; kingdom Metazoa; phylum Arthropoda; class Insecta; order Diptera; family Syrphidae; genus Brachyopa; species Brachyopa scutellaris. The sequence continues at coordinate 86,615,820 of OX459114.1, read as the reverse complement.
ATTTTTGCAAACCGCACCGTCACAGGAACTGCGTAAGTCTTCACAGTAACTGCCCGTAAATTCTGGAGGACAGTGGCAAGTAACTTCGGTTTCATTGAAATTCACGCACACTCCATTGTTGTAGCAAGGCGCCGAAAGGCACGGATCAATTTTATGCTCGCACTGGGCACCTAAATAGCCCTCGGGGCAAATGCAACTATACAAGTCGTAGCTTCCGATCTCGGGAACGCATCGCCCAAATGGGCCACACACTTTTCGCTGTGATTCGCAAATGTGTTTCACCGGCGGTGTACAGTTAAAAATGGATGTTGAACCTCGTGGAGAGAGGAGTCTTCCTGGGCACAGCAAACAACTTGTTTGGTCAAACGCTGGCTGATATTCTCCTACCGCACACCTTCTGCAGAAAGGCATAAGACTGCGAGGTGCCGTAAGGCCGGGGCGTGTTCGACGATGACCGGTTCGAATTTTCGCCCATGTTCCTGGTGGACACTGAGCTGAAAGTAAATAGTTATATGTTAGCAAAGGGACCAATGAATTGAGATTCTTTTTCTCACCCTTGCAGTCAGTCGCAAGAAGACGACCCTCACGTCTTGTAGAATGGTACTGAGGACATCTGGAGCAAATAATCTGTCCATAGCCAGAATTATATGTTCCCAACGGGCACAGTTTACACTGATTGAAAGCTGCGTCCTGATAAGTTCCCCGAGCGCATTGATCTAAAAAAAAGCGAAAACGTTGAAGCACAGAACACATTAACGATGCAAAATATTACAGCAAATGTTCTTTTTCGACACGCTTCCATCGGCACAACGGATAAAGTCCTCGATTTTTAGCCTCCTCACGTCGATTTTCATATCGTGCAGAACCTTCTTTAATGGCTCGTTTGTATCCAGCTGCTTAACTTGATGCTTCATTTGACGAATATTCTCCGACAGAGTAGCGTTCTTCTGCCATAAGTTCAAGCGTTTGCTAATCTTTGTGTATAAACGAATTCGAACATTGGACCGGATCCGTTTTGTGTTGTTCTTCGGAGGACTTGGAATCGGCGGAACTTCTCTTTTAGTAATGTGATACTTTTCACGTTCCCCTAGTGGTACGTCCGCGTTGTCGTCTTTCTCTTCGATGCACTCCGGAATTTCTGAGATTACATCACAGTCCGTTAGGTCACTACATAGATAAGCCTTCATCTGGTCGGATAAACTTGTGACGAACTGGAAAGTAGGAACGTTTCAGATGATTTTATTGATCCATCTATAAGACTTACGCTATTTTGTGTATCCTTACTGGAACAAAGTGGATTCTCACTATCCAGTGTGATGGTGAAAGACTGTCCAATACTTTCTGGAAGATCCAGTTCTGAGAAAAAATATTGTTTCATATGAGAGGAGAAGCAATTGTTTTTGAACCTTACTTGTACAATCGGGAACGGTCCTGTATTTCCAGCCGGGGTGTTTGTGGTCACAGGAAAGTCGGAAATTATCCAAGTATTCGCCGCTTTCTTCATCAAAGATGGCATAGCCATAATCACACGTTACCTCACACCAAGTGTGTGAAACATTCTTAGCGCAGTATGAAAGACCATGATGCGGTGCCGCCAAGGAATCACAGCTCAACTCTGGAATTCAAGGGTGGATATGTTATCAATTTTGAATCCGTTGATTTTTTAGACTAGGAGTTTTAAGGCCCAAATAGAGTGCAGTTATTTTTTTTTTAGAAACTTCAGTGCTACAAAGCGCGTTTGACTAGGACTACTACAGGGCTAAACTTAAAAGATTTAAGAAGCAATTAAGAGTATATATACGTACTGCTTCACGAGTTACTCCGGTAATGAACGAAGGCTTAGTTAAACTAAGACATAATGGGGTCAAGGCTGTAGCGTTTATAATTCACATAGGTACGCTAAAGGGCTTATGAATACCCTTATACATAATGTTACACACAGCGCGAGCACATGAAGGACAAAAATTAGAGATAAACAGATCGGCGCGACGACGTAGTGATAATAAACTCAGATGTAAGGCTGTAACTATCCCTATGGTTATTGTCCAGGATAATTAAAGAGTTGTTTATTTTTGATTTTCACTTTCGTTGCTTATGATTCACACTATTTTTTTTGTTCCAGATGTTTCTTATTATTCATAAGTTTCATTTATGAATTCTTCCGATGAAGCCAATCGCCTCTTTGACGTGAAGCAGGACCGATACTGTTACACTGAATTTCTTCAGCTATACCACCATCTTACTGCCAGTGTTATATGCCTTCGCAGAAGGACCTCAAGCAAAAGTTTTCTTGTACTGGGTTTCTGGTAACCGAAGTAATCTAATAAATTAAAACGCATAATGAAGCGGCCATGGCCGTGGTGGTTAGTGTGTTGGACTACTACGCATGCTGCTCGGGTTCAATCCTAGCCCGGGTCTAACACCTAAAAAAGTTTTTCAACTGTAGGTCCCTTCCATTCGTGGAAAAAGTAACACGCACACACAAATGGTTGCGAGAACCTAGGCTTGGCTCTGTATAGAACTGCTGACGCCGTATATTTTTAATGAAGCAGAGACTATAGAAAACATAAACCGAACGCTTGCCCTGAACTTTCGAATGTGATGCTCTACTTCAACTTACTCCAAGAAGTCGCTGTCTTGATCTCTCAACTTTACAATAATAACGAATAAAGATGAACAGTTTTGCGTAATTGATACGTGTACATTACGCTTCGATTAACGTTATACAATGTAAGCCTTGGTAGCGCAGTAGCGTTTTGATACAAGGTACATTGCAGTACTTTAGCAGTAATATCCGCACAGACCGTCCTTCGCCAACTAGTCAAAAACTAAGGCGTTTAGCCGCTCACCTCGAAGAGACTGAAACACGTGACAGAATAGGCACCGGAAGGCCTCGTAGTGATCGTTCCGACAAGAATACTGCCGCTGTGGCTGAAGATGTCGCGTATGAGCCATCGACGTCGACGAGAACCGCGACGTTGCACGCAATTTGCCGAGTTTTTCGATTTATTGCCGCAAATTGATGAATTGGGAGTGGAGGACATGTGGTTCCAACAGTACGGTACAACCGCACACACAGCTCGCGCGAGAATATAAACTTTGAATGAATTTGAATGAATATGCACGGGCCGGCAAGACATCTTCCTTTCGATATTTTTTTTAAGTCACGGGTCTATCTGAGCAAGCCACGTACTCGGAAAGCTCTTAAGAAGGTTATCCGACAAGAGTGCAAGAACTTATCACCAAAACGACTGAAAATGCGTTAAAAAGTCCAATTTGTCATCAACAATGGCGGCGCTCACTTGACCGATATCATCTTTAAAAAGTAATGAAAAAAAACTAAGAGGTCCAAATAAACATTTAAAAATTATAAAATGATGTCGTATTTTGAAGATCTATCAAAACAACATCGGGTGAATATTTCTGGCCAGGCTGTATATGTAAGCATACCGTTATTTTTAATTCTTTTCTTACCCTTCACGGTTATATTCAGCAGGCATTCATTGTAATTTTGCGATCGATCCTTGGCAGTATAAAGCACTGGATATTCGCCAGCAACCAGTGATACCGCCTTGCGTGGATCTAATGCAGTTAGCACCTGAACGACAACAGCTTCATTGGAATTATCCGTAAAAGTTGGCTCTTCCCATTCGATTGGCGGCGATGATTCATCCTTCGATATCCAAAACTCATCCGGATCAACACAATGGTCAACGCTTGGTGGCGTTCTGTCAACCACAGTCACCCGAAAGTTGCACTCAGCCTTATTGTTAAATTTATCACTTGCAATGTAGGTAAATGTGTGATGACCAACTTTCAAACGTACGCCAGCTGTCTCATCAACCGAAGGCTTGGTCCAGATTGTAACCATAGGTGTTGAAGAATCTGAAAATGAGACGCAAAATATGTATAAGATATGGTTGATGTTGCGAACGCTTTATAAAAACCTTGTACTTCCAAGGGAAGTGGCAATGAGAAGAGTACAATCGAATCGCTATCGGCAGGTAGCTCCAGAGTAAAGTTAAGTGGACACGCCAGTTTAGGTGGTGTGATGTCTGTTAAGAGTTTTGTCATATTAAGAGGGGAATATTTAATTTTGTCCTGTAGTCTTACCAACGCATTTTGAATTCTTATTCTTTGGCGCCCATAAGCCGTTCTTTTTGCCAGAACAACTGCGTGTTTCAGGTCCTTTTAGAGTGAATCCTTCCGGACAAATAAGTGTACAATTTGTACCAAATGGCTGCTTAGTCTTTGTACATTCAGGAAGTATATAGTTTCCGAATTTCGGCTTCGGCAACGGGGCACAGAGAACCGCTGGGAAAAAAAAAACTGTCAAATACCTAGTGGCTGAGGCCAAAATCTTGCCTTGATACTAACTCTTGCAAGTCGTCTGTCTACCGTCCCATTTCGATAGAGGAAGACAATTTCTATTTCTTGAGCCAACTAAATAATTTCCTGGTCCGCAACGATACGAGCACTCAGTATCAATGGGCATTGGTTCAGTTCGACGTTTTGTCTCATCGCGGTAGGTCTCCATGAAGGTGTCATTGTGCGGTGAGTAGTCATATGATTGCAGTTCTAAATCGTGATTTTGACACGTTATCATTCCATTTAAGGGTACCAATAGACTTGGACATGTCTTCACTGAAAATATAAAGTAATTTTATATACTCTGCATATGAAGCATATGAACTCATGCCCTTCTAACATACACACGCATTGCGCCTCTGTTCCTGACCAAGTTCCATTCTCCTGACAAAGTCGGAGACTACTTCCTTAAAATTCAATTAAGTATCGACAAACCGTTGAGAAATAAAAAAATCATTTTTGTACCTGTTAACTGGTACCCAGACTTACATCTAGTCCCACACGCTGCATTTAAAACATTAGCACAAGTAGCTGGTTGTGTTACAAAGTATCCATTTTCAGGTGGGTTCAATTTGGGACACGTTATTCCTTAAAAAAAAAATACTATTCCATTAACTGTTCCACATAATTGCAAAGTGTTCATACCTTCACAGCGATCGTCTGCGGTCCTCTTGAAGCCCGGTTTGCATATGCAGTCCTTAACACTTAGAGCTGGACTGGCATGCGTGACGTGGTTTATATCCGGGCACGGCATGCACGTAGCTGAGTTTATCCAGTAAGTTCTTGACATGCAAGCTGAAAATATGATCCAAGATAAACGAAACATTCATTTTTTCTATCTCAACTTACGTTGACAATCATCTCCAAGACCTTCACCCACATAGCCTTTAGGGCATGTGCAGGCATAGTGACCAGACGGAATGCGACACTCACAGCTCGCAATGGTGCTACAGCATGAAGACGTTAAATTGAAAACCCGTTCATCATTTTCACACAGAATATTACATCTGTCAGCATTGTTTAGTTTTATACTATAACCGAGCTTGTGATCTAATTCGTATATAGACAGATGAGACTTTTAAACACCTATAGGGTATAACATTGAGGACATACCCTGCATTAAGGCGCTTCTAGCGAGCTTTTCAAATTCTTTGAAACTGGTTAAAAGGAAGTTATGTGTCTCCTTTGGATAACTGGAAATGTTATAAAGCTCGCCATAGTTGCCAGACTGTATGCCAATTGTGAATATCGTTACGTTATTTGATGATTTTAATTCCTCGGCGATAGGCGTTGGATCTTTGCCATTTGAGAATCCATCTGTCACCAAGAAGATGTATTTACGGCTCTTCAAACGTGCAGTACTGAAAATTGTCTAAACAAGCATGGAAATTATCCAAATTTTAGAGGCTATAAATATTTATGAAGAGTGTATAAATACCTGAGCTTCTTTAAGTGCACCGTACGTGTACGTTCCTCCACCGACGAATTCAATCTGGGGTATATCATTTGTGATGGCACTGCATTGATCGTGATTCTCACTTGGCGATGAAATCTGATCGATATGCCGGACCTAAAAGCAAGAATATTCAGTTATGAAGGCACAGAACTGCGATATTCTATTAAGCCGCCATCTTATCATCAGAATAAAAATAAATCGAGCTTACGGCCGTAGAAATACTGATACTGATTCCATTTTATTTACATTATTATTCTCCCTCATTGGACTAAATTCTAAAATAAGCGCATTTCTGTCGAAAAAAACGAAGCAAAACAAAAGATAACGAGAATCGGGACAGCAATAGGTGGTTACGACCTTCTAATGTTTTGCGAGCAAGATTTGCCGTTGGCCGTCTTTAGTCGCAATTGGAGCCTTTTTTGACGCCAGGAGCCTACGATTTTCAATTGTTCTTAAATGCATATGTATGTATGTAGGTAAGCATAAACAGATTTTTCTGTTATCTAGATGTCCGCTTTATTTTTTTTTGTCAATAAACTATGAAAAATGATCTTCCAAGTTTGACTGATTTAAGTGATTCCAGTCAAAATAAAGTACCTACACCAAAACCCCGATTTGCGTCGTTGATTGGGACCGGAAAAATACGACAAAGATCGAAACGACGCAAATCGAATTAGCAGTTCTTATGTATTCTCACTACATTTAGTTTAATTGGTACCAGAATAAAATATATTGTTAAAATCCAAATGTTTTATTACTTTTAATAGGCAGGTACCTATATTCAATTTCATTGCAACAAAAATGTTAATTCAAATAATAGGAAAATAAATATTTTAGAAAACTATATAAGCTAGTTTAAAAATCAATAAATTCTACAGAAAATGTAGGTAACTGCAATATTATGGTATGTTATTATGTTGTCGCCGTGGCCGTGGTGGTAAGTGCGTTGGACTACTACGCAATGCTGCCCGGGCTCAACTCCTGGCCGGGTCTAACACCTAAAAGAGTTTTTTCACGGTGCCACCTCTTTCGAATGTCTGACAAGCATCAACGAGTATCGTTTGTCACGATTGAGCTTCTCAACTCGCCGCAAAAAAACTCTAGGTCCCTTCCATTCACAAATGGTTGCGAGAAGCAGGCCCAGGTTCACCTTGAGCTGTAGCGCCAACTAAGTAAGTAAGTATATTAAGTGGACATTTAATTAATTTTAAAGTTTCAATGGAAATTCCTGTGGACTGAGTTGGTTGTCGTGTTAATTTAATTAAAAATTGGTCCATTGCCTGGGAACTAATCAGAAAATATTTCCATTGTCTGTGAAATAAGTTGGTGAATCCGCAAAAAATTAAATAAAAAAAAAAGTAATAACAAAAAGTTAAACCGAAAACACACCGACACGCAACTTCGAACCCACAAAATTTTGTGAACGAAGCAAACTGAAATAAAAACGACGAAACTTCGAAATCGAGATCATTTTTAAACGACGCAAACCGATGTATTGGTGTAGTGGAAGATGAATACATACATATCTAAATAAAAATATAAGAAATATATAGATAAAAAATAATTTTTAAAAACAAGCTTTAATGAACTAAAAAGAAAAAAAATAACTTTTTTTCCGAGTCACCAATATGTGACTATTAATTAAAGCTTGGAGCGCTAAACAATAACAGTGACACAAAATGTGTTCTGCTGATTCTTCGTCCTCGTTGCACATCGTGCATATGTTGTCTTGTGCACTAGCGCCCCAAGCTTTAATAAATAGTCACATATTGGTGACTCGGAAAAAAACTTTTTTTTTTCTTCTTAGTTCATTAAAGCTTGTTTTTCAAAATTATTTTTTATCTATATACATATGTACATATATTTATTTTCTACTGCTTAGTATCTAAATTTTTTTTTTTACATATTTACGTAGGTACGTATGCACCATAAGTATATTATCTTGGGTGGGTTTAATATGAGAGTGTTTACTCATAATGTTTGAGATTCTACTCGTCAAACCCTCCCATGTTATGAGGATTGCGAAAAAGAAAGTAGTCCGCCATCTTATGGCATCCACCATATTGAATTTAGAATCACGTCACTTAGCTAATCGTATTCTACTTGTCAAATCCTTTCATTCGATACTCATATTAAGGAGGTCGTGAAGATAATGGTAATCCACCATCTTGGGGTGTCCACCATGTTAGATTTATGAGATCATCAAATATACTATATTGAGATGTCACCGGACATGCAAAATTTCAGCATAATCGGATATCTGAAAGTGGGTGTAAAATCGATTCCCAGATTTGGCCCTCACAGAAATAGAAAAGTTAAAAAAGAGTCCACCATATTGGATTTACAACGTCACCAAAGAGCCCATATTGTATTGTCTTCGGAACTATATACATACGTGTGCAAAATTTCAGGATGATCGGATATCTGGAAGTGGGTGTAACATCGATTCCCAGATTCCGCCCTCACAAAAGTGAAGTTAATATAAAGCTTGTTAAATATACGGCGGCAGCAGTCCTTTACAGAACCAAGCCCAGTTTCTCGCGACCATTTGTGTGTGCGTTTTACTTTTTTCCACGAATGGAAGGGACCTACAGTTTTTTGTGGACTCCGAATGACGAGTTAAGAAGCTTCTCATGACAAATGACACTCTTTGATTGCTTGTAGCCGTGAATAACTTAGGTTTTAGACCCGGGCTGGGATTGAACCCGAGCAGCATGCGTAGTAGTCCAACGCACTAACTTCAAAATGAATAACGATTGGATTTTTTTAAATTGCAGTCCCAAACTGAAGTCCATGAATTAAATTACATTATACACTATAAATCATGGAATGAGACGCCCTCACCCATGATCTTCCAACGATTTCGTTACCACTCCTTAATCACAATTTCGTTCCAAAAAGACTGGCACAAACCTAGAAGACGTTAGCTGTTATTTTTTGTTATTTTGTCAATATTAGGCTTTATGTTTTTAGATTATATTCTTTATTTCAAAGTCTACACTGAAACTGCTTTTCAACGTAATGAAAGTCCTAGTAAATGGGAGCAATCGTCATCCCGATGGTTGCAATAAAACCTATGTAAATATGTAGGTATGTACTGTACATACCGCTGTCAGAGACAGTTTTTCAGCTATCAAAGGGTGTATACTTTATGAATACCAACCATATACATTTTTTAAAGGATGCTTGTGGCTTGATGACCATTTTTGACGTTGTTGTAGTGAAGTGCTGTTCCGAGAAGACGTGTGCCATCGATCGAAACAAATGGTAATCTGATGGCGCGATGTTGGGAGAGTAAGGCGGGTGTGGTATCACCTGCAATTTCATATCTATCTTCTGTGGTGTCTCTGATCACGCATTGGAAATGCTGCCCTGCGTTCATTGTCGACATCGACACTGGTTCTGCACTGGATTCGCCCTGTGTATTTCTTCAGTTGCAAGAAAAAAAGGCTGACAAAATATAAAGTCAGCTGATTTATCATTTGGTTTTTTTTCATTGTGTTGGTTTTGCTCTTTGTCCTTGTGTTTTCTTTTTGTTTCGGATAGGTTGCTTAATAAAACAACGAACTAAATAAGTGCAAAAATATACGAAATTTAACAAAATCTGATTTATGTTAAGTTTTCAATGTATGGCAGTTGTCAAGGCAAGCCCTAGAGCTGGCGACAACGAACAAATCTATTGATAACGTATGGCAGTAACCGTATCACCAGGTATCAATAGCTCATTTTAGAGAACGCCCTGTTGGTCCCACCATACGCACTTTTCTCTCCTACATCGAAATCTCCAATTTTGAATAGTCGAAACCATTCTTTCGAAAAAAGGCATGATCGCCAAACACCCTGTCTCACGAGACATATCATATGGCAGGATTTCATAGAAAGAGAAAAAAAGAGAGAAAAATAGCAAGCCATCAATAGCTTGCGAATAATCCTGCTATTGATGGCATGCTATTGGCATACGGCGTCTCCATCAGCCATTTTGAAGAAAGTGAATAGATAGCAAGCCATCAGAATGGCTGATGCAGACGCCATAATGCCGATAGCATGTCATCAATAGCAGGATTCTTCGCAAGGCATTAATGGCTTGCTATTTTTTCTCTTTTCTCTATTTTCTCTTCACATGAAATACTGCCATATGAATTGTCTCGTGAAGACGGGGTAAGCCTCTATGAGCATTTTAAAAGCATCAGGAGTTGTTTTTTTTTTTTTTTTCAAGTTAAACATCAAAAGTAAAGCTTCGCGCAAATGACGTTTTCGGGGACCAATTTTGTCATTTTCAAAGCTGTATAAAAATCTATATTTATCTATATCTATAAAAATGAATGTATGTTTGTCTTTTATAGACTCGGAAACTACCCAATCGATTTTGCTAAACATTTCAGAGTACATTTTTCTTAATATAGAATACAACATAGGCATAGTGCGGTTACTCAACAATTGGTGGTGTTGGTACCTGTCATTCAAAATTTCGTAATTTCAGGTGAAAATCAAAAAATTTGTTACTTTTTATTTTTTGATGAAATTTTGTGTGTATGTTCTTTATAGCGTATAGAAGGATCTAACCACAATTTTATTTGTCTACGTTAGGTGGTGCTGTAGTCAAGTTATTTATGAAGTCTATATTTATTGACCTAAATGACTCATGTTAACAATATATGTTGGTTTGGGGCTAAAAGAGACAATTAACATATATCTATTGGGAACAACCACTAAGTTCAGTTTACAAAGAAATCTTAAAATTTTTATAACTAGATAATACTTTAAAAAAATGGAAATTGAAGTTGACAAATAGAACAGCAGTGATTACTTCCTACTACTTCATTTCTATCATACCCGAATGACTACGTGCGCGGACAAATTTTGAATAGATAGGTATAGCGAAGCGCACCGGGTTACCGCTAGTATATGTATAAAGCTCTATATAAAAATATGTATATGAATACATACCTATAGTTTCAAACACTTTTTCAGATACACAACGCTAAAATAAAATACATATAACCAAACGGCGGAGTCATACTTGTATACACCTAATATTTGCGTTGAAAACAATCTGACCTCGAATTAAAAACTCGTACAGCAAACTGTGAATCATCAAAAACAAGATGTCTACCGACAACCCTTGCGAAGGCATCCGCTTGCTGGCGCTATAAATCTTGGTGTGATCAAAGAAGTCGACTTTTAGAAAGAACTTTAATCAAATTAGCAGATCACATATACCTACGCAAGAAGGTTATAAAATAAATATAACCCATAACAAAATAAAACGAAACAAATTTAGATTGGCGCTGAGTGAATTGCTCATTCATCTTGTGACGATACGCGACATCAAGTCTCCGCTTTTGTGATTATTTTTCACCGGCCGGCGCGCTTCTTATCGCGCATGGATTGCTTGTAGTGCCCTGATAAGCATTCTACAATGCTTTATACACCACAGTAATCACCAGTAGGTCATATGTACATATCTATGTATGTATACCTCTCAGACGATGATCTATATTTTGGCGTAGGTTAAAACTAAAGGTTATCGACATGATGACGGAGTTGCGTCTAAACATTTGATTAAGTGAAAAGTAAGAGTTGTTTTGTTTTCGTAGTGAATCAATATTTAGCTTGTTAAATAATTTTACAATTATTATTGACCGTAGTTATATTTAGATAAATGTCACTTGGCAGTTAGTTTTATACATAGCTCACAGGACTAGCACTATAGGATGTGAACTTTCTTTTCTTTTCTTAATCTCACTAATAAAAATATCTTCTTAAGATTCAGCTATCGCATGAGGGCTTATCAATGCCACTTTTTAAATTTCATTGAACTTACCACTTTGGTTTGCGAACTAAACGTTATCAATGCGATGCGTGTGTAATTAAAACTCAAATCGAAATGACTCAATAGCTTTTTCACGAAATTAATCTCACTATGGAAGTTCACTTTACCGATGCTTGAACTTGAGTCGATTAAAAATATTATATCGACTTTTTTGCTCTTCATTTTTATCGTATCGACACTGTGGCGGAAGACATGTTTTAAATTATTCGCTCGTTCCTTAAATATCGAGTTCTCTAAGCTTTTCCAGGAAACACCATCGAGCACGGGACGTTGAAATTTATTTCCAACCGACGGATATGACGTCAGATCAATATCGTTCTTCAAGTAGATTTTATTAAAGCTGTTGCTTACGCCTGGATGGCAGAACAATGCTGCTAAAAAACCGAATAGAATAAGTTCTGCGAAATGCATATTTCAGCAATCAATGTTTCATAGATTTGTACAAATACATATGTATGTATATGTAGGTACGTAGAAGAACCGGGTTTTTCACTTGGTAATTTTATTTACACACTCCGGTACGGGATAAAAGATAACCTTTTGCGACCGCGTTAGATGTGACAATTAGAGACGGTAAACGATCTGATCTAAGGCAATGCTCGGTTGAAACTGAATTCAGATTTAGAAAATGTGGAAGAGATTGAATAGAAATGTGAATCTATTCGTAGAGACGTAGACGCAGACATTTTGATAGCAGCTATTTTTAATACGATAGCGAATTTCTCTTCAAAAATAAAATATTAATACATATTTTGTTAGAATTATGGCGTATCTGAAGAGTAAATAATCTATTCATGCAATTAATGCATAGTTAATGCATTTATTTAAGAGTCAATTTAAAATTGTTTAAAACACAAGCGAAATGTGCTGGTTTGCACATTGTTAACAATCCAGTTAAGGAATCGACAACGGAAACATTTGGTAGCAACAACACTGAAATCATAATTTTCTGTTTTCGGTAATTGAACCTTCAAATAGTCCAGCTGCGTCAAATCACACGGTCTTAGACGTCAGCCCCTCAAATAATGTTGTCATCGAACACATCTTTCAATGACTTTGTGGTTGCCCGGCACTTTTCGGGATCAGACGTCATACCCTACATAAAGAACTCCTCTGACTTTATGACCTAAAAAAATGCGTCAACCAATGACATACCAGCCTTTATTAGAAAGGTGGTTTGCCTGTTGGACTAATTAGAATCCTATAATTGTAACATACATGCTAATGTTTTAGTACCACTGAATATACCCTGTTGATGGAGATGCCATTTAGATAGTTGTGAGAAGTGGTAAACAATGAGAGCAAGTAGATCAGATAGAGCAGCCAACGGGTACAGACGGAATTGTTTATAAATAAAAGAATAAAGACTTGATATTTAATATTAAATAATTGTTTTATTATACACGTACTAGATACGCTTTTTACATGGTGTCAGGTGTAAAACAACCATTAAAACTGCAAAAGCAAGAAAAATTGAGTAAATTGTGCAAAAGCAAGTAACGAGGAAATTAATGTTCTCGATTGTTCGTGACGAAATATACATATAAAATGGCGACACAAATGAACTTACAAGGACCGTCGCCAATGAATTTTGAGGAAGCCGGGAGAGAATGGTCGGTGTGGAAACAAAAGTTTAACATTTACATGCTTGCTGCTGGACGCGACAAAGAAGTGGATACTATTAAAATTGCCACATTTCTTCATTTGATTGGGGAAAAAGGAATCGACGTATACAATACGTTATTTGAAGAACCTTTTAGTGGCGAAACAGAAACAGTCACATTGAAAGAAGTTTTACGTCGATTTGAGTTATTTTGTCTGCCAAAGAAAAATATAGTGATGGAAACGTTTAAGTTTAATTCCATTGTGCAAAAAGATCGTCAGCCATTTAGTGAATTTGAAACACAGCTGCGGCTACAGATGCGTCACTGTGACTTCAATTGCATTGGGTGTCAAAAGACTTACGCAGAAAGAATGCTGCGCGATCGCATTGTGTTGTCGGTGGCTGATAAATGTTTGCAAGCAAAGCTATTGGAAAATCGTGACGACACATTGGTGCAAACGATTGATCGATGTAAAGCGGCCGAGCTGGCAACAATTAATAAGCAATTGCTGGATGTGCCGCAAAAGAATATAGACGTGGTTCGAAACCAAACGAAGCGTCCTGTTATAAAGAAAAGCGGATACGAGAAACATTGCAAACGCTGCGGTGGAAGTGTGAACGGGAACCACGAGAAGTTTTGCCCAGCACTGAAAGAAGGAGCGAGATGTTTCAAGTGTCAGCGGTTGGGTCACTTCGCGAATGTTTGCCGATCAACCGAGACTCAGGCGGTTCATACGGTGACATCAAGTGAGGAGGCATCAAACCGAGGAGCCTTGAGAGATGATCAACCAACAAACGTTTCGCGTTCCCAATCAGGGTGTATTAACGAAGGTAATTCGAAATTTTGTAATTGGCTGCATAGGGACTGTAATTTAGTAATAAGTAATGTTAGACATATTGATTCTTTTGACAGAATAAATAAACCTTGGTGCCATGATATTACTTTTAATAATGTAAAGGTTAGTTTCAAGCTGGACACAGGGCCAGATACTAGCTGCATTCCGCTTTATTTTATTAAAAGAATGAAATTTGATCACTTGATTCGCAATTCTAACACACAATTACTGAATTATAATAATAATCGCATTAATACAGTTGGTAAAATAACATTGCCGTGTTTTGATTTGGCTCAAAAGAGTAAAAGAAAAATCTTATTTGAGGTGGTGGATGATGACTTACAGCCGATATTGGGGAGGGCAGCGTGCTCTGACTTAGGTTTAATCGAGCGAAATGTAAGCATCAACTCAATGTCAGTGAATAATCAATCAGCAGCTACTGAGCTGATTACGGAGTTTAAGGATGTGTTTGATGGTCTGGGTAAGCTGCCCGGAAAGTGCCACATCAACATAAAGCCTGATTGCCAGTGTTGCGTTATCGCAAGCGAATTCCAGAAAGCCTTCATCATCGTCTGAAGCGGGAGTTGCATGAGATGGTAAAGTTCAAAATCATCTCGCCGGTAGACTATCCGACAGATTGGGTCAGTAATTTACAAATCGTTGAAAAAGCGAACGGCACGCTAAGATTATGCTTAGACCCAAAACCATTGAATGAATGCATTCGGCGTGAGCACTTTTTGATTCCAACAGCGGAGTCAATTATTGGTAGGTTAGCAGGAATGACTGTTTTCACCGTAATGGATCTCAAAAACGGGTTCTGGCATCTTGAACTGGATGACCAAAGTGCGGATCTAACAACCTTTATGACTCCGTTCGGACGTTATCGATGGAATCGAGTTCCATTTGGATTGAATAATGCGCCGGAACTATTCATGCGGAAAATGGTGCAGCTGTTTGGGGACATTCCGAGGGTGGAGATTTATTTTGACGATATTTTTATAGCCGGCCGGACATTGGAGGAACATAATAGAATACTGAGAAAGGTTTTGCAGATTGCGCGTGACAACGGTGTCCAATTTAATAAAGAAAAGTTGCAACTAGCATTGGCAGAAGTTCCTTTCATGGGTCAACAAATATCGGCATCGCAAGTCAGGCCGAGTCAAAAATATCTTGATGCCATCACGACCATGCCAATGCCTGAAAGCAAATCAGATGTTGCTCGCTTCCTCGGGATGTTAAAATATGTCAGTCAGTATTTGTCGAATTTGTCACAGCGAACTGCGAAACTACGTGAACTTACGCGATTGGATGTTGAGTGGCAATGGGGCAACGATCATGAGGCAGAAGTGCTCGACTTAAAAAAGGACCTGACCGAAGGGCCCGTATTAAGGATATTTGACCCGGCACTGCAAATAGTGATACAAACAGATGCATCAAAAGATGGATTGGGGTCAGTGCTGTTGCAAGAAGACCAACCGGTGGCATATGCATCTAGAAGCCTCACTAGCAGCGAACAAAAGTGGGCGCAGATAGAAAAAGAGCTGCTGGCCGTCACGTTCGCATGTGAGAGGTTCCACTATTTTATTTATGGACGAGAAGTAGTAGTGCAATCTGACCATCGACCACTTGAGATACTGATGAAAAGAGAAATTGATGATGTGTCCGCGAGATTGCAGCGATTATTTTTAAGATTACTAAAGTATCCGTTCATCGAAATTAAGTATGTGCCTGGGAAACAAATTCCGGTAGCCGACTGCTTGTCACGTGCTGTTGTTAAAAATGGAGAAGAGGACGACCAGGAGCTACAAGAAGTCATTCATACGGTCCGAAAACGAGTATGCATGTCGGATCAGAACCAGGCTATATACGAAAGAGCAACACAGAGTGATGGTGTTTTGATGTCAATTGTTAAATATTTGCAAACTGGCTGGCCGGAATACAAAAAGTTGTGTGGCGAGGCCAAACAATATCAGAAAATGAAGGATGAGCTAAAATTTGAGGAGGGATTATTGTTTTTTAGAGACAAATTGGTCATACCTCAGTCACTCAGAGAAGAGATCCTGGCAATGGTTCATGAACCTCATTTGGGTATTCAGAAATCACTATTGAGAGCCCGATATCTGTTCTACTGGCCCAAAATGGCAGATGATATAGAGCTTACGGTCAAAAAGTGTCTCATATGTGAGAAATATACTCGTGCGAATCCAAGAGAGCCACTTAAACAACATGAGATTCCGGAATATCCATGGCAGTCGATTGGTATTGACATATTTGAGTTGGCTGGTAAGGACTACCTGGCAATTATGGATGCATACTCGAATTGGCTGGTAGCTGACAAGTTAAAGGATAAATCAATATCAACGGTTATCAGATTCTTGGAGAGTGTGTTTGTCAAATATGGATATCCCTCAGAAATTCGGTTGGACAACAGTCCCTTTAACTGTCGACAGTTCCATCACTTCGCTGAAAAGGCCAACATAATACTGACGTTCTCAAGTCCAGGTTTTCCGCAGAGTAATGGGCTTGCTGAGAAAGGTGTCGCGATTGCAAAGAACTTGCTGAAAAGGTGTTTGGATGAAGGCAGCTCACATGAGTTTGATAGTCGGTTGCTGGAGTACAATGCCTCTCCTTTAGCGTCGATGTCAATGTCGCCAGCCCAATTATTCTTTGGGCGTAGAATCAAAACAAAGGCACCAATAAGTTACAAACTGTTACTACGCGAAGAGTTTCCGGAACAAGTGATCAAAGATAAGTTAATTCAAAAACGTGAACGGCAAAAGTTTTATTATGACCGTCAGACGCGCCTCTTGTCCAAGCTTGACATTGATCAAAAAGTAATTTTTAAGAAAAACTCAAAATGGTGTTATGGTAAAATTATTGGTCGAGTCAATGACCACTCATTCTTAGTATTGGAGACCTCAACAGGTCAGATCTTTAGACGTAATCGTCGTTATTTAGCTGTCACTTTAAATCAAGAGTTTGAGACTACAGATGATACCTATAGTTACAGAAATGGTGGGGCTGTCCCAAAAGTCCAAGTTGAGAAAAGCGACCCCACTGATGGTAATGAGGCCCCAGTTATGGAATTTGGGGAAACAGAATCATCTGGTGTATCTTGTTATCGTAATGCCGAGGACAGTAGGGACAGCGTCATCATGGACGAAGTGGACTTGAGGTCACGGTCGGGTAATGAAGATGGGCCTGTTGGTGGTCAACCACGCCGTAGTTCGCGCATTTCTCGTCCGCTTGCTCGCTATGGCGACTGGGCATATTATACATAGCTAACAGATACTAACACATGGATTTGATTTTTATTTGGTTCATAAAACTAGTTAAGCTTTGGTTAATGTTTTTATTTTGTTTTAATTTATAAAAGGAAAAGCGTGTAACATACATGCTAATGTTTTAGTACCACTGAACATACCCTGTTGATGGAGATGCCATTTAGATAGTTGTGAGAAGTGGTAAACAATGAGAGCAAGTAGATCAGATAGAGCAGCCAACGGGTACAGACGGAATTGTTTATAAATAAAAGAATAAAGACTTGATATTTAATATTAAATAATTGTTTTATTATACACGTACTAGATACGCTTTTTACAATAATACCATAGCAGTATCAGCCTTGGGGCAGGATCCAGTAATAAAAAAAAACCCGATGGTTTCGTCGGCAGTAGGTACGACATGTGGCATCATCCTGTTGAAACCAAATTTCCTGCAGACCATGTTCACGCACTTTTGGAATCAAAACATCGTTGATCATGGCTCTTAATCGGGCACCATTGACGGTGACACTTCGGTTTTAATTTTGGAAGGAGTATGACCCGATGATGCCGCCAGCACATATACCGCACCTTGGAGTTCATTTTTCGGGGTGCGTTGGTAGTTGATGGATCACCTTTGGATTTTTCTCGGTGCATATTGGACAATTGTACCGCGTACCGCCTGTCAAAATGTGTTGTGAAAATAAATCAAATTTTATTTAATCCGAGTAAATATTGAAAAATATAGAAGAGTCCTTAAAACAAGACCGTAAGCGATCTCAGTACTTCAAAAAAGAAAAGTTTAACTGCTGCGCCTACCGCTTAAAAAATACCGCCAGTTTGAACGGACAGAAGTATACCGTTACCGCGCCTCTGCCGGTACCGCTCTAGTGTGAGCTTCTTAACAAAGCCACAGAAGTGAGCCCTCGTCACTGAACAAAATTTAACGATTCCATGATATTTGTCGTACAATACTAAATAAAAATATGGTGTCAGCTCTTAGATTTACTATCAGCTGTCTGAGTGTTCCGACCTTAAAAAAAAATTATGAGCCTCATCCACATAAGCTCACGGGGGAAGTGAATACTCATCCAATCCAAAGCAGTTGTGTATGTGTATATGTAATGTGTAAGAGAAGAAGAAAGATGTCTAGTACTATCGATAGAAAATGTGTAATAAAATTTAGTAAATATGTATACATATAATAATATACAACTGATATTCATTTTGGTCAATTAATACAGAAGTTGTTAATAACTTGACTCCAGCGCCACTTATCGGGTTCAGATTTTATAATTTTCTCTCCAGCCACTATATCAGCAGAAACTGTGAATATGAATCATTTTGGTCAATTGATAAAGAAGTTGTAAATAACTACCTAGCGCCACCTAGCGGGCAGTTTTTTTTGCATAATATGTCGTTCCTCAGGTCCCAAACTATCCCTGTACATTATGATTGGTTCAGCGGTTTGACGTAAAAAGGTAAACAGAAAGACAGACAGATAGACATACAGACAGACAGACGGATGGATAGAGAGACTGATAGACAGACGGACAGACAGACAGACAGACAGCTAATGTTCTCTGTATACATATTTCCCCGGTATGGAATAATTTCGCCGTTATCGGAAC
This sequence comes from Brachyopa scutellaris, assembly GCA_949775065.1. Lineage (NCBI taxonomy): Eukaryota > Metazoa > Arthropoda > Insecta > Diptera > Syrphidae > Brachyopa > Brachyopa scutellaris. The sequence goes on along the minus strand of OX459114.1, from coordinate 86,596,830 downwards.
ACATTTATCGAAATTTATCGTAACACATTTATCGTAACTCGTTTTAAAAAAAAATGTGTGAGCCTTATCCGCATAAGCTCACGGGGGAAGTGAATACTTTTGCAATCCAAAGCAGTTGTGTATGTGTAATGTGTAAGAGAAGAAATTTGTCTAGTACAATCGATGGAAAATGTGTAATAAAATTTAGTAAATATGAATGTAAACTTGACTATATTTTTGTTATACAAATTATGAAAGGAACAGCTATTCAAAATTGCATTAAATATACAATTTGTTAATAACTCGACTCCAGCACCACCCATCGGGTCCAGTTTTTGTAGTTTTCTCTGTTGGTACTATACTAACATAAATTGTAATATGAATCATTTTGGTCAGTTAATAAAGAAGTTGCTAATAACTTGACTCCAGCGCCACCTAGCAGGCGGTTTTTTCACCTTAGTCCTTCCTTAGGTCCCAGACTATCTCTCTGCCAAATTACATTATAATTGGTTAAGCGGCTTAGGCGTGAAAAGGTTTTGTTAATAAGTTGACTCCAGCGCCCCCTAGCGAGCGGTTTTTCCACCTAAGTCCTTCCTCAGGTCCCAGACTATCCCTTTGCCAAATAAAATTACAATTGCTTCAGCGGATTAGGCGTGAAAAGGTTTTGTTAATAACTTGACTCCAGCGCCCCCTAGCGAGCGGTTTTTCCACCTAAGTCTTTCCTTAGGTCCCAGACTATCTATCTGCCAAATTACATTATAATTGGTTCAGCGGTTTAGATGTTAAAAGGTAGACAGACAGACAGATGGACGGATGGACAGACAGACAGACAGACAGACGGCCAGACAGACAGACAGACAGACGGACGGATAGACGGACAGACAGACATACAGACAGCTGATGTTTTCTGTATACATATTTCCCCTGTATGGAATCATTTCCACGTTATCGAAATACAGTTGTCGAAATCTATCGTGATGCAGTTATCGTCACTCGTTTTCAAAAACAAATACGTCGCTAAAGAAGTATTCACTTATGTCGTTTTCGATTGGGCTTTTCAGATTTTGCTCTCAGATTTCAGATTTTTCGTGCTGGATGGAAAACAAACGAGATTGATCTGTTTTTCTGCATTTGTATTACTGTGACATTTCACATCTTGTTCGTAAAAGAAAATAAATAAGAAAAAGAAAAATAATAAATACAATTTTGGAACACTTTCTTTATATTTTCTAAATATTCTACACAGTTTCTGATAATTATTTTTGTTGATTGATATTAATTTTGATGTACTGCGTTGACATTTCATGTAAAATATGCTGGTGTTAGTGCAAGTAGATGTAAATCTCGAGCTGAATCCGAGATTCACAACAATTGATCTAGAGCAAAAAAAAGTGCTTTTTTGGTCGGTTGGAAAATGAAAATTGTACTAGAGCGATAAAAATTGCTCGAGATCAAAAAAAAAAGTGTTTTTTTTCGCCCAATCGAAATCGACATCAAAAAACCTCAGAGGAAACATACTCTATTATATGTGAGCAAAAAACTGTTCTTATTTTTCAGAAACAAAATGAACAGTCCGCACATTTTTGGACAGCAGTGTACATTTTCGTTTGCTGTCAGGTGGAAGTTTATAATTTCGGAGTACCTATGAACAATTCATTCTTGTCTTATCCCAAAACAAATCCTCCAGCAGCTAACTACATTTTCCTTACTGCTTAGCGTACCAATTCTTGATTATACTTCCTGTTTTTGATACGAATTGATTTAGAGTAATAATAATAAATTGCATTCAAAAGTGTATATTTAAGAGTTTCGTAGGCTCTAATAAAGAGCTTCCATTCCATTTCATTGTTCTGTGTTCTCTACATCGTTATGATAGAGTTTTAATAAACCTTGATATTCTTAACAAAGTGCTGAATTTACAGGAATTTTGGCCAATTTGAGTTCAAAAACAAGGACATACAGGTAAACAAGACAAAAACATTCTTATAAAAGAGCGTTGCGATGGTGCATATATCGAATTTCACAAGAAAGTATCTACTTGCATGACTAAATCATATTTGATCTTGTCTACTTGTTTCTTTTCTTTCTCCTTGTTCTTTAGATTTCATCACCTGTTTGTTGATTTGATCAAACCTCAAATAGCATCAATGGATAGCCGCCATAAGGACCATATTCGAAAGAATATCGATTTCCTAATTGAGAACACAAAATTTCATGAATTAATGGTGGAATGTGAAAAGGTGGAGTTGATATCAAGAGTAATGCGTCAACGTATTGACGTGAGTATTATTATTATTCCGTTTCGTTTATTAAAATTAAGTTTCTAATGAACTCTTTATTTTACACAAATAAACGTGCGATGTTATAGTGGTTAGTTTGATGGCCTACCAACTACCGCAACAAAGCGGGCATGTACATAATATATTGTTTAGAAGACCTCCGGTGTTATGTGCCACTGCTTAATCATTTCCTAGACTTACATAGCTTACTTTTTTTGTCCTTTTATTGTTGTGTTGATACACTTAGTTTCATTCAATCAATATATTTATATGAACCTATGCATCTTGTTTCATTTTAGAACCTTCCAGATTCCAAAGAACATGACAGGCACAAATACCTCTTTTTGAAGCTAACTAAACGTGGACCCAAAGCCTACCAAGCTTTGATTACGATTTTCATAAATTTGAAATTCGTAAAGGCTGCTAATAAACTTATGACTATGAAAGTTGATGAATCTCAGTACATATCGATGCATGATCCAGCCACAATAAATCCAGCAACCGGCAAAGTACCAATCCAGAACTCTAAAACTAACGTACCTGATGGTTGTTATCCTTCAAAGGATAAAGTGGATTCAGAAGTAGCACTTGTGCCAGTGAAAAAAGAGATTCGTTTGGCTAAACCCTTTACAGTAACTAAATCCAATTGCATACATTCTAACCGAAAGGTGCCTTGTTATCCGATGAAATCAAAAAATCGTGGTGTGCTCTTCATGGTTAACATAATTGACTTCCCGAATAGTAAAAACAAGAAACGTCTTGGTGCGGACGTAGATGAAGAGTCCTTGCTGTTCTTATTTCAAGAGTTTGGTTTTACTTGCTTCTCGTATACAAATCTAAGTAGACAGGAGTTTTTCGAACTTCTCGATCAGCTTCGCGTGTCCCAGTACTTGAAGCAGACAGAGTCATTTGTGATGATATTAATGTCACACGGTGAAATGGGCGACGATATGCATGATCGCATGGTATTCAATGACGGCTCTGTGGTTAAGGTGCAGGAGATTGAAGACTTCTTTTCAAACATTGAGTGCTTGAATTTAGTCAACAAGCCCAAGGTGCTTGTGTTTCCATTTTGTCGGTGAGTGATAATCATTGCTTGTACATATATTCCTTTTGTTCTATCTTAATGATTTTCTTCTAGTGGCCCGGCCCCAGATAATGGGGTTAAAGTGGAATCAGATGGAGCTTTATACGGCCAACCTAACACGGCACTAAGGCACATTCCAACCCGCTCCGATATTCTCGTGTGTTATGCTACAGTAAGAGGTAATATTCGATTTAATAATGATGAGTAACTAGTTTATGTGCACATTCATTTTTTCTGAAACTGAAACTGTTTGATATAAAACCAGCAACTTCTATTTTTTCATTATAAAACAATTGGAGTTCTAGTAACTTTTTTAAAATTTAGTTTTATGGATGCAAAAGGTCATTTATTGGGAATATTAGCCCATTCTTTTTAACCTTTTCCTTTTTGCCAATTTTTGCTTTAAATGAACCCTAAAATTATCAAACTTTGCTTCGTGCTTTGGCTCGTTGTCTTGAAAAAGTTTGAATTTTTGTTTTCTGCTTCACGTCAGGTGATATTCTTTTGTCACCCATATTGGAACTGATATGTTTAAAATCAGAATCATTAGGCCTGTTTGTTAACCCACGAATTCGTACACATTCGTAAGATTATTTTTGATGACAGCATATACTTTGTTTTGCCCTCGTTTACAGCTAAACCCATTTAAGCCGCTTCCATTTCTATACTCGTGAACGTACCGGTGACAGCTCGCTGTGTTCTACCAATGATGTCAATATCATCGGGGTATGCAAGTAGTTGAACGGACTTCTGAAAGATCGTTCCTTGTGTGTTGGCTTATGAGTTTCGAACAAACTACTAAAGATTCACCTGTTATTTGTAAACTCTTTAATATATGCTCTTTCGGGTCGACTAAAAATCTTTTTCCAATTTCACCACAAACTTTTGCAGTTGGCTTGAATCTTTACACGGGTCTTGGGGCATTTTGACTTCAATGACAAGTAACAAAATATTTTGGGAACAGCACTCATTTAAGCACACGCAATATACAACAGACTAGCACTAAGTATGACCAGTATGTTACAGAATATGAATCTAGAAAAAACGCGCATAGTTACGAAAAAATACTTCCCAGACATCTAACGGTTTTTGTCAGATGAAAATATGGTAAATAAAACTGCGGCGATTACCTGAGATTGCACTTACGGCACAAGAATAAGCGCATAAATGTATGTATATTGAGTTGATACAAAAGTATTAAGGGTTGTATTAGTGTGAAAAGATTTTTTTTCTCCGCGCTAGTGTAAACAACGGGTGGAGTTATGTGCATGTTCATGCGAGAGAAAAACCTACTCTCATACCTGTGGATGGACACTGAAATTTCTTTCGTGTGAGCAGGGATAAATCGTATAGGTAAAAAGAAAGTGCACAGCTATGTTGACAAATAGCACCAAAATGGCAGTGTGGATCAAAAAATGCAAAAAAAGGCAGTCAACAAAATCAGTTCCCTGGTCATAATCTTCATTGTTAGTGGAAAAAAAAAACAAATTTACAGGTTTTACGCAGAACGTGTTTGGTTACTTTGCTTACGAATTTTCCACTGCTGAGAGGATTTTCTACGAAAAATAACGAAAACCCCTTCGCGTACGCACAAATTTCGTAGTTTTTAGTTAAAGAGAGTGCTTACGAGAGAGGAAGAAATTTCCCCATGCTACGCATATTACCACAAGAAATTTCTTTGGTGTAATAGGTTTGTTTGGTGTGCTTTTCGTGATCCAAATGGGACATCTGTCAAATATTAAATAATTTGAAAAGTGGGGGAAAATTCCCTCAGCAGTGGAAAATTCGTAAGCAAAGTAAACAAACACGTTTGCGTAAAACCTCCAAATTTGTTTTTGTTTTCCACTAACAATGAAGATTATAGGTCTGTTCCTTTACTTGAAAATTGTTACTGATTCTTACTGATTTTAGACAAACCGCGTTCCTTTACACGAAAAAGGAGTAAAAGAGAGAGGCAACGAGAGAGTAAAAATTTCCCCTCACTAAAAAATCTTACTATTTCTTACTGGACAAATTTCTTCCGGTAGAAATTGAACTATCTGCCAAAGTCAGCTGTTTCACTTGTTTGAATTATTTGCATTTTTTTATTTTAATTCAAAAAATAGAAAAATGGAGAGAAAAGGAACATAGGTAGATGAAAGTTTGAAATTTGCATTTCGCAATATATTGCATACTGTACTGGTTCTGGGAAATCATCAGGGGTGGACTTTTCTGTTAAATCCAAAATCATACAACAACACTCTGTTTACTTTTGCTTCACATATGTTTTTGACATTTCGTTTGTTGCAACTTTTATAGTAAACGCGTTCCTTTACTTTTTCGTAATTTTGCCTCACACTGAGAGAATTTTACTCCCACTCCATGAAATTCAATAATTTACTATTTTTGGAGCAGAAAGTAAAGGAACAGACCTTATGACATTTCACAATTGTCAGAATGGCTGGTTTGAAAGAATCGATGAAACTACGCGAAGAAAAAGACCGCGTAAGTTTGTGTACGCTCTCAGTGGAGGGGAAATTTTTTGAACTGTCATTTGGCTCTCTCTTTTGCAAATATTTTGGGTTAACAAACATGAAATTCGTAAGAATCTTATATATGTGTACGAATTTGTGGGTTACCAAACAGACCTTTTTAGTACGCGAACGGACCTGGGCGCTCATCACGTAAGACAGTCGTCATCGTTTTGGACATTGTTAACGATAGCGATGCTTCCCGTTAGCATAAAAATGTTCGTTCGTTCAAACGACGAGCGACCAATCGTCTTCACGAGATTTCACGTAACACGAAAATCTGTCAAGTATTTACAATCGTCTCGGCAAGCGTGATAGCACAATAGCTGTTTAGCTGTCGTCCTCCTGTGTTTAATGCAATTTCGGTGCGTTTTCACTTTAAATTGGTTTTTTTGGAAATTGAATTTGGTTTCTTTGGCAAAAAATACGAATTTCAGTTGTAAAATAACGAATATAATTTTCAAAAAAACGAATTAAAAGTGAAAATGCATAGTCTCCTTTCTGTCTACTGTCATTTTTCGAGCGGACCTAGTACCTATTGCGAAAACTAGTGAGCCACCAAACAGACCTAATTAGTTAAAAATCAAAAACTGAATAAAAGTTACTAGAAGTTGTTTTATTTTTACTTTAGTGTAAACCCTTTTTTGACAAACTGTATATATTTATGTATTTTGAATTTTAAGGCTTTGAATCATTGCGTGACGTTGCTGAAGGTTCATGGTATATCCAAAAATTCTGTCGGGTGTTGGCAGAGCATGCACATGATACTGATATGGAGTGCATGTTGAAATTAATTGGAAGGAAAACTCAAGAACTACGCTCGGCCAATGACTGTTTACAAACGCCGGCGTTCTACAACCACGGCTTTAATAGCTTACTGTTCTTCAACCCTGGAATGTATACGGATTAACACAGCGACTGAAATTTATTTTTCTAGTTTTAATTTTTACTCAACATCGAAGACATGAAATTTGACATTTTTTAACTAAACTTAAGAATAAAAACATAGTTTAATCAATAGAGGTTTGTTTTTGCTGGATGTCTACAGATAGGATAGGTCTATCACCGATATAACGGTAAGTTGGTTAAAGCGTTTGCTAGGAGTGTAAAAAGTCCACCTATGGTCGTAACAAACAACTCCGATAACGGGATGCAAGTTAAGTTTACCAAACTAACTAAACTAATGGAAATACAATTGAACAGTGAAACATTCATCAAAATAAACGAGAGTAATTGAAAAGGTCAAAAGAATAAAGTCTGTTGATTATGGAATCCGGCGGATCAGGGGGCCTACTCTGCATTTCGTTTCGAAAGTAGATTTTTCCGAAAACGAATATTTTGTACTCCTATTTCGAAAGCGGAATGAAATCTATTACTTTCGGATTTGCAACAAAAATAATGAATGATAAGTAATGGTGACATGAATCCTTGGTACCAACCGAGTTTTACCTTTTATCACATTTTTTAATATATTTTTCCTGCAAAATTTTCCGCTCAATCCGTTCTTCACTTGTTTCTTCGTCCATCCGAAGTGCAACAGAACAATTATGTTACATTTTAATTTTTTATTATATTAAATTCTTCCTTTAAAATTCATAACAATATTATTCCTCCTATTCTCGGTTTTATTTATTTGACTTTTTGACATATCTCATAAGGAATATATCGAGACTCGACAAAAAAAAATCCTTAAGTGGAAAAATCATCTAGTAGTATTCTTTGCATTCCGAAAGTGTTACAGAGTACCAATGCAAAAGCGAAACGAAAAGCAGTTTCGAATAGGATTGACTTTCGGAACGAAATAAAGAGTAGGGCCGACGAAAATTATCCTCAATTTTAAGTTTTTCATATCCACCCCGAAATTAAGTTATTCACCCCTATCATTAAATCCGCCGGGGGGAATGATTCACGAAAATTCAAAAATCGGTATCATTGAATCCGTTTGAAGGGAATCGTCCACTTGTCGGTAATGTGAACAACTTTTCAATTGATCATTGAAAACGAACGGATCGAATCTCTCCATATAAAGTTTGACGTTTCAGATCCGCGAGGAAATCGTTGCGTATCTGGTGCTTTTGCTGTGGGGTTGGCTAGCATTTTTTGTTACTGCCAATAACTTTGAACGTTGAAAGTGCATAAAAAAACAAATGGAATCGGAAATAGTGCGGCATAACATCCACCATTGGATCGATCTTATTTTCGGCCAAAACCAAACGGGACCGAATGCAATGCAATGCATTGCAAACGAGACAGAATTCCTATCTTCTCTGGTGTTGTCACAAATCGGGAAGGATAAGTGTGTATAAATGTTCAAGTGGACTCGACGCGTATCGTCAAAAGTCGCGAATGTTATGTAAACGGAATCAAGTTGTCGTATAACTCCGCTTTTCAAGATCAGCCCCAAGAGTAGTTTGAAGATGGAAGATCTGGAACAGGCGGCAGAAGTTCAAAAGAATGGTATTGGCACAGAGTTGACCTGGTCACTGCCTAAAACTTTGCATGTTGAACGTGCAGAAACAAACAAATGATGAACAAACTTCAGGCATACGTAGAATGCACAGATCATTTGACAAAACATGCGACCAAAACAAGAACATTTTAATGGAAATAAATGTAAATATGTACAAGAAACGTTGAACTTTATAAATAAAATAAATGAAACACGACATTGGAATGCGAAATATTGCCAAACAAAAGCTTAAAGTAAAACCAAAAAAGTATTTATTTATTATTTTTTATTCCTTAGATTTTTGTTTTCACTCCACAATCGCCTTTCAAGTGTCAAATCAGAAAACAGCTGATTTCGAAAACATAAAAAGGGATGAAGATAAAGTAGCGTATCCGGCGGATTTAATGATCACGACGATAGGTGAATGTGAACCGAATGAGTGAAGGGAATCTCAGATCCGTCGGATTTAATGATAGGGGTGATTAAAATGGTTCACGAAAATTCGAAAATCAGTATCATTGAATCCGTTCGAAGGGAATCGTCCACTTGTCGGTAATGTGAACAACTTTTCACTTGATCATTGAAAACGAACGGATCGAATCTCTCCATACAAAGTTTGACATTTCAGATCCGCGAGACAATCGTTGCAGATCTGGTGCTTTTGCTGTGGGATTTGCTAGAATTTTTTTTAATGCCAAGAACTTTGAACGTTGAAAGTGAAGAAACAAACAAATTGAATCAGAAATAGTGCGGCATAACTTCCACCATTAAGTCGATCTTATTTTCAGCCAAAACCAAACGGGACAGAATGCAATGCAATGCGATGCAAACGGGACAGAATTCCAATTTTCCCTGGTGTTGTCACAAATCGGGAAGGTGTTGAAATAAAAAAGAAATTATAAGTTACTTTTCGAATATAAGTGGCATCACTGTTATTGCCTGATTTAATTTTTTTTGTTCTGTCAATATTTTTATTCAAATAAAGAGCTGTTACTAAAAGGGCGTCTATTCTATAATTTCGAGCGGATAACTTTTCTTTTTTCGGATCAGGATTCCAACAGGTTATGGGCCCAGGCACCCATTAAAGGAAAGATGGAAAAATTCGTCGAAATAGAAAGACTGTGTGGTAGAGAGAATTACCATAAATGGAAATTTGCAACCGAGCATGCAATGAAACTCCAAGGATATTGGAAAGCTGTCCTGGGTACAGAAGAAAATGCTGATGTAATTGAAAAGGCGACATCAAGACTTGTGCTGTATATTTCGCCGAATCTATACGTGCACATTCAAGGAATTTCAACAGCGAAAGATATTTGGGACAAATTAAAGTCCACGTACGATGATTCTGGATTGACTCGACGGTGCGGTCTGCTAAGGAAGCTGACAACAACACAGTTAGTTAATTGCAAGGATATCTGTGAGTATGTTGATACAATAATTGATACTGCACAGAAATTAAATCAAATAGGGATGACTGTGAATGATGAGTGGGTTGGGAGTTTGTTGCTGAGTGGTCTGCCTGAGTTAAGGTTACTGCGGATACAATCAAGACCAAACTTCTGCAGGATTTTGATACTTACAACACGCTTGGAGCAAATTCAAACACTTCCTCAGAAGTAGCACTATACAGTAAACGGAAAATGAAGAGATCAACTAACAGCAAGTCTCATGAAGAAGAAAAAAAGTTCACTTGTTTTAAATGTGGAAGAGAGGGCCACATAGCCCGAAACTGCAACGAGAAGAAAAAGCCAACTTTAAACAACAAAACAACGTTGGCGGCAAGCTTTGCAACGAAATATAATAGCGCAGAAAATACGTGGCTAATTGATTCAGGTGCTACAACTCACATGGCTAAGAACAGATGCGATTTTGAGGTTTTTAATCCATCTACATCTAACGAATATGTTTTAGTTGCAAACAACAATAAATTGAGAGTTCTTGGACGAGGAGATATTCCTGCAAAAATTACATTGAACAATATTAAAGAAGATATAACAATAAAAGATGTTTTATACGTGCCAGAAGTTTGCACAAATTTATTATCAGTTAGCCAGATGACCAAAAAAGGCTGCGAAGTTAGATTTTTTAATGATAGATGTGTCATTCTTCGCAAAAAGAAAATATTTGCAATAGCTTCTCTAGAAAATAATATGTATAAGCTTAACGTCGATTTGCAGCAGAAGACTTTTGCAGTTGGTAGCAAAATACTATGGCACAACCGAATGGGCCATGCAGCAGACGTAAGTCTCCAGGAACTAAGTCGTAATGATGTTTTCGGAGTCGACATAGATCCAAAACAAGTCAACACCAAATGTCGCTCATGTTTGGAGGGGAAACAGGCTAAATTTCCATTCAAGTTATCAACTAGTAAGACAACGGATGTACTGCAATTAGTACATAGTGATGTTTGTGGACCGATGGAGCGAAAATCAATGGGAGGAGCGATTTATTATGTGTTATTCTTAGATGATTACTCAAATAAACTATTTGTGTACACACTGAAAAATAAATCTGAGACGCAAAATAAATTTAAAGTTTTCAAAAATCTCGTCGAAAACCAAACTGGGAAATCGATTAAGATTCTTCGCACTGATAATGGTCTTGAGTTCTGCAACAAAGCGATCAGACAGATTTGTGAGGATAGCGGCATCATACATCAAACATCAGCGCCATATAATCCGCAGCAAAATGGCAAGGCTGAAAGAACAAACAGAACTCTTGTGGAGAAAGCCCGGATGATGATGATAGCTGCCGGACGTAAGAAATTTTATTGGACAGAGGCTGTAAACACAGCGACATATCTCTTGAACATAACTCCAAAGAAGAAACTCAATAACAAGACACCAGAGGAGATGTGGAACGGCGTTCAACAAAACCTATTATATCTAAGAGTTTTTGGATGTATAGCAATGAAGATGATTCCCAAAGAAAGACGCGCAAAATGGGATCCAAAGTCGGAGAAATGCATTATGCTGGGTTATTGCGAGAACAGCAAAGCATATAGATTATACGATCCTGTAAAAAGAAAAATCCACATTAGTCGCGACGTTATATTTATAGAAGATAAAATGTATTTTTGCAAGAACGAAGACCTTATGCATATATTGAACAATCAGGATTTAGTGAGGATTTATGCTGATGGAAATTCTGACTGTTCAAATAAGGAATCCGAACAAACACCACATTTTGAGTCAGTGGATAATGGTATTATCGATGATGCGGTTGTAAATAATGATCAGCCTATAGATGAATCCACCAGTGATACTACTGATAGTGAGGAGGAGTTTTTTGAAGTGCCACAATTCAGTGGGGAGGATCCATTAGTTGTGCGTCGTTCTGGCAGAATGCCAAAACCTCCTGATATGAGCGATTACATTACATACTTTGCCTGTGGAAATTTAGACGAACCGCAAAATTACGCAGAAGCTACTAGCTGTAATAATAGACAGGATTGGATGGATGCAATTGACGACGAGTATAAATCGCTTGTTGAAAATAATACATGGAGTGTTGCAGACTTACCTCAAGACAAAAGAACATTGACGACCAAATGGATTTTTAAGAAGAAATACAACGAAACAGGAGAAGTAGTTTGGTTCAAAGCACGATTGGTGGCCAGAGGATGCGCGCAGCGGAGTGGTGTAGATTACAAAGAAACCTATTCCCCGGTGATGAGGTACAATTCACTTCGCTATTTACTATCACTAGCGCTGGACCTTAAATTAGAAATCAATCATTTGGATGTCTGCACAGCATTCTTGCAGGGCAATCTGAATGAAGAAATATTTATATCTCCACCAGAAGGTATTGCAGTTCCAAGAGGAAAAGTTTTGAAGCTGAATCGACCAATATACGGCCTAAAACAATCTTCAAGGATGTGGAACGTGAAACTTAGCCATATTTTAAAGAAACTTGGCATGATACAACTTAAAACAGATCAATGCATATACATCAACAATGAAGACAAGAACAACGTACTGATTCTAGCAGTGTATGTAGACGATATACTTCTTTTTTGGAAAAGTGAAGAAACCAAAAATCATTTAATTAAGAAGTTGAAAGAGACATTTAAGTTGAAGGACATGGGTAAAGCAAAATCCTTTCTTGGGCTTCAGTTGAAATACCAACGTGGAAATTGGTTGACAATCAGTCAAAAGTCATACATCATGAAACTGTTGGATCGTTTCGGAATGAAGTCGTGTAACCCGGTTGTTACGCCTATGGACCCGAATGCTAAGCTGAGCAAAGACCAGGCACCAAAAGATAAGAAAGGGATAGCTGCAATGTCAAAATATCCATACCAGGAGCTCATTGGAAGTCTTTTGTTTGCAGCACAGATGACCCGACCTGATATTTGTTATGCAGTAAATTTTCTCAGCCGGTTTAACAACAATTATGGAATGCAACATTGGTGCGCAGCTAAGAGAATCCTGAGATATCTGAAGGGCACAATAGATTACAAACTAACCTATAAGTTTGCTGATCAGTCGGAGCTGGAAGGTTTTTGTGATGCAGATTTTTCGAGCGATTCAGACGAGCGAAAATCAATTAGCGGCTACGTGTTTCTGAGACAAGGTGCAGCATTATCATGGGGCTCGAAGAAGCAAGTAACAACAGCTTTGTCAACGTGTGAGGCAGAATACATGGCGATGGGCGTTGCACTACAAGAAGCACTTTGGTTAAGAGGACTGCAAGCAGAGATTTTTGGTGAGCAACCAAGTTCAACAAAATTGTTTTGCGACAACCATGGAGCCATACAACTTGCGTTGAATGAATCCTACCATGCAAGAACCAAACATATAGATGTACGCCATCATTTTATTAGAGACTCTCTTGTTGAAAAGAGAATTGAATTAGAAGCCATGGGCTCCGATGATATGATCGCGGACATTTTAACTAAGCCACTCACTAATACAAAAATTAAAATGTTTGCTCGTAAGATGGGTTTATGTATAAATAACTAATTTATTTTTAGTGAGGATGTTGAAATAAAAAAGAAATTATAAGTTACTTTTTGAATATAAGTGGCATCACTGTTATTGCCTGATTTAATTTTTTTTGTTCTGTCAATATTTTTATTCAAATAAAGAGCTGTTACTAAAAGGGCGTCTATTCTATCATTTCGAGCGGATAACTTTTCTTTTTTCGGATCAGGATTCCAACAGAAGGTATAAGTGTGTATAAATGTTCAAGTCTGGACTCGACACGTATCATCAAAAGTCGCCAAAATTATGTAAAGGGAATCAAGTTGTATAACTCCGCTTTTCAAGATCAGCCCTAAGAGTAGTTTGAAGATGGAGGATCTAGAATAGGCGGCAAAGGTTCAAAAGAATGGTATTTATTGGTACAGAGTTGACCTGGTCACTGCCAAAAACTTTGAACATCGAGTGCAGAAACAAACAAATGATAAACTAACTTCAGGCATACGTAGAATACACAGATCTTTACACAAAACATGCGACTAAAACAAGGAAATTTTAATGAAAATAAATGTACTAAAAACGCTGAACTTTATAAATAAAATAAATGAAACACGACATTGGAATGCAAAATATTGCAAAGCAAAAGCTTAAAGTAAAACCAAAAAAGGATTAATTTATAATTTTTTATTCCTTAAGATTTTTGTTTTCACACCACAATTGCCTTTTCAAGTATCAAATCAGAAAACAGCTGATTTCGAAAACATAAAAAGTGATGTAGATAAAGTAGTGTATTTGGCGGATTTAATGATCACGACGATGAGTGAATGTGAACCGAACGAGTGAAGGGAATCTCAGATCCGTCAGATTTAATGATAGGGGTGATTATTAGCCGGATCAGATCACGGGGATAATAAAACACGGCTTACATCACTGTTACAAATTATTTCGCAGAATTCAATCGTCAAGGCAAGTAACAATATTTTTTTTTAAATCTATATAGACAAACATGTTTCTGCAGCATGTTTTCAATGTAAAATACAATAAAACCTTTGCTTGGATAATTATCCAGTCTTAATTTTGCTTTGAAAGCTTTTTTGAAGTCTATAGATTTGAACAAAAAAACACGTATATTAACAATTGCCTTGAGGATTGAATTCGGCGAAATAATGCGGTTTTTTTTATATGTTTTGTTTTAATACCTCTAATACTACTTTAAACAATAAAATTTATGTAAAAAACACGTTGATGTGTTCTACCTTAGTGTAATTGCAAGCCGTTGTTCTGCAGATGTAGACTCACGGTAATTTGTGTCCATCTTTCTAATGTCTTCCTTGATAAGACTTAAAATTTAGTCGAAAGACTCCGTGGACATTCTAAAATAAATATAAAACCGTTTTTGGTCTTGTCGAAGTGCTGGTGTTCGAAATTCGCCTAATTCATTTCTCTCTGAATTTATTTTGTTTATCCACTTCCTTTTTTTTCTCCTGAGAAAAAAATAATAGGTCTGTTCGCGTACCCTCCCAAAACAACGAAAATCCACGAAAAATAACAGCAAACAACGAAAACCCGTTCGCGTACGCAAAAATTTCGTAGTTTTTCATAGAAGAGAGTGCTCACGAGAAAGTAAGAACTTTCCCCATGCTACGAATTTTAGTCCAAGGAATTTCTTTGGGGTGTATTATGAAAACTGTCAAATCTGTCAAATTACATACATTCTTTATTTTTTGGTGCTTAATGCGTTCGATTACTTTTTCGTGAGTTTTCTTTATTGGAGAGAATTTTACCCCCACTCTTCGAGATTTGACAGAAAACCCATATTTAGTGCAAAAAGTACGCGAATGGACCTAATCATATAGGTAAATAATAATCTATAACCTTATGATAGAAATACAACCTCAAATTTTCTTCATCTTCTAAGGCAAGAAATAAAAGTGCTTCTTCTTCGTCCGATGAGGAGTACATTTTCGCAAATAGTGCGACAAAACTATCGCGTTGGTGTGGGCATGCTCGCGAATTTCCTTGTCGCTGTTATCGCGAATTTATCGCCGTCGCGGCGGCAGCGAATAAATCGCGTTGGTGTGGGGATACCTTTATACATAGTTACCCAGTTTGTTAAAGATTTATAAATAAACAGAACTAAATAAATCGAATCCATTTTGTATTTGTTTTTTTTATTTTTTTTCGTTTATTTATTATTTTGTATACACATATATATACTGATTTGTATAAATTGATATTTGAAAATTTGAAATTTTGACAACGGATGATAGCTTATGCGGCCCTTACACGGTCAATCAAATGACATCAATCACCGTGTACGTGTAAAATCAAACACGTTTTGATTTTCGTCAATCAAGCGATGTGACGCATACAATCATATTTTCACTAACGCATTTAGTTTCGCAATTGATAATGCAGTTTGCGGACCGATAAAGTAGTTGATCCGCCGGATTCTACAATAGCTCTGGGGAGAAATGCGAATCCAATACGAATCGGATGTACTCCCGGGGAGTACGATCCGCCGGATTCTATAATCGGCATAAGTATCTAGGAATGCTAATCGACAAAGATTTAAAAATGCGCAAACACGTAGATTATATTCTTGGCAATATAAGTAACAAATAGAATACGCAAAGAAAATGAACCATACATGTTCATAATACCATACTAAAGTCGCCCCAATTCTTAAAGTCGTATTTGCGGGTCGCATACGATCACTTATACGAATTTCAGAATTGATGTGAATATTATTTTCGTGTTGTAATCAGGGACAAACTGAAAGATTGCAAAAGTTACAAAGTAAAGCTATGAGGAGCATTTTAAGATGCAGCCGATATACTTCAATTAGATCCATGCTGGAGCCCTTAATATGGCCAAGTATGTTATAAGGCTGCGATTGGACCTAAATACACTTGGTATGCAAAATAGAAAACGCAGATGCACCAAGTTACTTAAAGAGAGAAGCAAGCTGAGTAGGAGATGTTACACATTAGATGTTCAACACGAACGAAAGGCAAACGTTTCCTAGTAAAACAAAATAATAAATAATTAAAATTGTACCTAAATATTTATTATTATTTTTTGTTTTTATTTATTTACTTTAAACAAAATGTCAAATGACACAGTAATCCTATTGCAGAAAAACAGATCAATCTCGTTTGTTTTCCATTCAGCACGAAAACTCGGAAATCTGAGAGCAAAATCTAAAAAGCTCAATCGAAAATAAATAATTAATATATTGACTTACATATGTGTGTGTGTTTTTCCTTGTGCAATCCAATACCTAACTTAACGTAACGTATGGAGTTAAATAAATGAAAGCAAATATCATTTAACAACCCTGTGCACTCAAACCGAGCCTGTTTAACTTTTGACATTTAACAATTTATGTGCAAATTCGCCGACGACAAAACAGAGTAGTTCAGCCAATAATTGTAGAAACAAAGGAAAAGGATATAAATTCGTGCACAGAAAATGGCATCATCATCGTCATCTGAAATGGCCCAAAAAACATGGGAAATTGAAAATAACGTAAAAACTCTTCCATCGTGCGATGAAATATTTCGGTACGATGGAGATCAACAGCGACAAATTCTCGATGCTAAACCATGGGAGAAGGATCCACACTATTTTAAGGATATCAAAATTTCTGCATTGTCGCTACTAAAAATGGTTATGCACGCCCGTTCGGGTGGTACATTGGAAGTAATGGGATTGCTTTTGGGCAAAGTGGAAGACAATACCATGGTATGTTTTTACTCTAGCTGCCGTGCCAAATTTCATGTAATTTTGGTCAATTTCAGATCGTAATGGATGCATTTGCTTTGCCAGTTGAAGGAACAGAGACTCGAGTTAATGCTCAATCGCAAGCATACGAGTATATGTCTGCTTATATTGATTCAGCAAAAGAAGTTGGTCGTATGGAGAACGCCATCGGATGGTATCACAGTCATCCGGGATATGGATGTTGGTTGTCTGGTATCGATGTATCAACACAAATGCTTAATCAGAACTTCCAGGAGCCATTTGTAGCGATTGTTGTCGATCCAGTACGAACGGTGTCCGCTGGCAAAGTTTGCCTTGGTGCGTTTCGTACCTATCCCAAAGGGTATAAGCCACCAAACGAGGAACCGTCCGAGTATCAAACGATTCCATTGAATAAAATCGAAGATTTCGGTGTTCATTGTAAGCAGTACTATCCACTTGAGGTGAGCTACTTCAAATCGGCGCTAGACAGAAAATTGCTGGATTCCTTGTGGAACAAATACTGGGTTAACACTTTAGGTAGTTCAGGGTTGCTAACAAACACAGAGTATACCACGGGACAGATATTCGATTTATCGGAAAAACTGGAACAAAGTGAATCCAGCCTGGGCAGAGGGCCTTTTGTTGTCTCCGGTAGGTAGAACATTCCTTTTAAGGGAACTTTTCAATAATTTCCATATCTTCTAGGTGGCGACATAAATGAAAAGCGCACGGAAGACAAGCTCTCCAAAGCCACAAGAGATTGCAGCCGGGCCTCTATTGAACTGATTCACGGCCTAATGGCGCAAATCGCCAAAGATAAGCTCTTCAACAAAGTTGGATGAATGAACAAATCAATAAATATATAAACATCTTTTCCTTTATAATTGAAATAAATTACACTCGAGTGTGGTTCAATAAACTTTAACAAATGGTTTTCCTATTCTGTAAGCAATCGAGCCGCGTACCCTTTTGCCACAAAGTCGATCGCCATAGGGTATGAGTGAGGGACTTCTGATGATGATTCCACGTCTTTCTGGTGTCCAAACTTTGAATGTACAAAACCGATCTAGAGGAATTCTGACACCTATCCAACCAGCCGATGAGAGGAGAATATCTGCGAAAGCAAAAAATAAAAAAATGAAGAACTTTAAGCAAAATTTTTACTATGTTGTATTAACCACAAGTTGCAGCTTCATCTGATTCGCCATAGATAGTGATTTCATTGGATGGCTTCAGTCCCGGCCATTTCTTCAACCGTTCTTCATCACCAACAGGTAAGCCAAATAGTTGACTACCCAAGTACTCGTCGTAGATGTCGTCCGCGTCGGCCGTTGGAGTTATAACAATGGGTAGATTGTGTGATGAATAAACTGGCAATCTAATCGAATCAATATCGGCGTCCAAGAAATCAATGCGTCCCAGTCCAGCGAGGAATAATGTCATTTCTGGTTTTAGACGAAAGCCCCTTGGGGCAATCATTTGAGAAGGAAATATTTTAAGCAGCTCCTCTGTTGTAAGAAGATTGTGAATCTAAAAAAGTGTAAGCATTATTTCGTTTTTACTGCAGAGATACTCTTACTTGTTCTGGCTGCATGACCCCAGGTGTATCGAAACACCAGTGAGATGTGGCGAACTCTTTGCGTTTTTCGTCTAGCGTTAGAATGGGTTGTGTACCCATTGACATTGAGAAAGAATCATCGGGATCTTTCCTATCGATAATGGTTCGTCCTATGTGTCCAATAAGAGTTGCTGCCTTGATGTTACCAGTTTCGTTGGCTTGATCTCTTCGTAGTTTATCCTCGGCTGCACGTTGACCACGCTCTGAGAAAAGCCTCCGAAACCGATTGTATACTCTGTAATCTGAGAAGAAACAACAAACAGCGTAAAACATATGAAACTGGCGATTAGTCTAGTTGCGGAAGAGTTTGATAATTTTACCTGATGGTCGTTGAATGGGAAATTTAAGCATTTGGAGTGTTGTTCCTGGCCATGGACATGTCGTCGCTCTCTTCACCAGATCGCTTGCCTCGACCTGCAATAGTACAACACATTTAACAAATCACTCTTTTTGTTATTATTTGTAATTCAACTCACTTTACAATAATCAGAGTTCAGCAAGATATTAAACAGTGAACTCTTTCCCACATTAGTACAACCAACTAGATACACGTCTCCCTTGTGTATCCAAATTTTATGTAACTGTGTGATTAACTCCTCGATTCCATAACCTGTTTTGGCTGATATCAAGCTGACGTTCTTAATATTCATTGCATGTAGTCCTGTTCAAAAAGAAAAGCTGATTATCTTCTAATTAAGAAAAAGCATAGCTATACCAGTCTTCACAATCTCGTCTTTTAAACAACGTTTGATGTGCTCCAGATAACCAGGCGAATCTTTTGGTAGGAGGTCAACTTTATTGCCAACAATGAATATGGGACGTTTTTCTCCTAAGATCTTTTGAATTCCAGGCCAAATGGAACATGGAAAATCCAGTAGATCTACAATTAACACAGCTAAGGCATATTTATTCTTAATTGCCGAGAGGGTTTCGACATAGGTTTCTGATGTGACCTCTACATCGAGAGCAATGTTATAGTTTTTAAGAAAGTGACAACGCTGGCAAATGATTTGCTGTTAAAGAAAATGGAAAACTCAAAAAAAGTAAGACCGAGCTGGTAATTAATTGAGAAACCATTAATTCCTTGTCCGTTCGTCCTTTAAATATTTCCATAGGAATATAGCCGGGAATTCCAGGATTAGCACAGTGCAAATGAGCTCCGCAACCATTGCAGGGGATATTTGACGGTGGAATTGCTGGATCTAGAAAAAAAAAAAAACATGAAGTTAACGGATGGAAGTAACTAGAGGGCTACCAACCGGCTGTTCCGTACTTCGAATTGACTTCACCGTCCTCTTCTAATGCGTTCTCATAGAACTCATAGTCGTTCATCCATTGTGCTGGCGGACTGGAGCTAGTAGTTTGTCTCGCAAACAAGCTGCTATCGTAATATTCGACATCGTTTTGATCTTCAGGCGATGTGTTTTCTTCGTTTGTGTCCAATTGGAGCGATTTGAGTGACACGGGAAAAGATCGTACCGAAATGTGTTCTAAATTTAAATGTTGTTTTTCTTGTTCACGTCGGTCTTCGAAGATTTTTTTACGCTTAAATCCTAACAGAGGTTTTTGCTTTTCCAAAAATGAGCTAAATATAATTTTTGGTCTAGTCTCAGCCGGCAACTTGTCGTATGGATCTTCCTGATCTGTCTCTTGGAAGTGTTTTTTTACTGAATAATTTCTGCATAACTTTGTCACTTGATTATCGGTAAGAACTTTCCTGAACTTAATAAAGCGAATCATTTTATTTGTTATTTAAATTAATTTAATTTAAATCTACACTACAAAAAATTATAAATTTCGAAACGAACTGTCAGCTGTGCAGTGTGCTAAAAGAAATGTCAAAAGGCAGAACCTTGTTACACCCGCAGTACGTTTTTTTTTTTAAATTCAATGTTGTTACCGATGTATGAATTGTCTGTCGTTCATTTTTCTTTTGATGATAGGATGTATTTTTATGTAGGTAGGTATTTTTAATGGGATACTTTTTTTGAAAAGCTGCAATTCTCAAATCCAATAAATATACCTTTTTGAATAAAAATTGATAGTAATAAAAAGGTCTATTTTGGGAAACCTTTTGGGTTAGATTCCCGCAAAATTTTGTTACATATTACAATCATCTAAACATGAATGTCGTCAATATTACCAACCCAAAATTAAACAACCATTGATATAAAATATTAACGTTTTACTTGAATTAGAGTATTCAATTTATTATGTAAGCGTTAGTAAAAGTTTGCCTGTATTCTCGGAATTGTCTATCTCGATCATCCGGTGATGCCAATACAACGACAACCCTAATTTTATATATCTGCCTGTACCTTAAATGCAACCCAGTCAGTTAACATCTCTCTCCCTCGTTTTACAACTTTTAAATTTTAATAGCATTTGAAATTTAAAAAAAAAATTCATATATTTGAATCGCAAACAATCTCAATCACCTGTTTTAATAATTTTTTATTAATTATGACGCTCAAGTGGCAAAAAAGAACAAAACTAACTATTTATATATGTGTAGTTGTACCGTTAGTTTGAATTTAATTGTCACTTCGGCGTAACGCTAGCGATTTACCTCTCCAATTTAGCTTCGGAATTCTTTTTTGATTGCGATTTTTTCCATTGTTTTGTTTTTCCTATTTAAATTATCCCACACAATGGAACTCTCAGCGGATAATATAGAGGAGCTAGCCATAGCTATGTCCGAGTACGAAAATTGTTTTACCCTTTACTTTATGCAGTTTTATAATGAGTTTATGTTTATATGGGTCTTTCAGCAACGCGGCCACTATTGGAAATATGGATGGACTTGTATTTCAAAATAAATCGAATTTTTCTAATTTGGATGTGGATCAGGTTATATCCGATGCTGAGGAGTGTCTTTTAAACGCGTCTATCGAGCCAATAAGGTTGGTTTTTGTTTTATTAAGTTTTAGTAAGTAGGTCAAATGTGGTGTATTAATCTTATACAGACTGGTGTTCACCATAACTGACTTCTTATTCTTATATGACACCATTTTTATTATGTTATACCTCTTCCATCTATTAGATCGTGCAACACAGCGTGTTCATTCAACGATATCCTTGACGATATCTGTGAAATGAACAAAACGATGGAATTGGAACAGGCATCCTCAAATACGCCCAACTCACAGCTTCCTTTCCCCCCGATATCTGACCTAGCAATGGGTTCGCCGGCATTTTTCCACATGCCCGATATTAGCCTACAGCAAGAAGACTACGCACCCGATTGCAATTACTCAAATCAAACTGATTTCCTTCAACCACTAGGCCAGTGGCCAGAGTACCTATCATCGCCACCTTCAGTTTTGAATACCATGCAGGAAATACCGCAACTTGCACCGGTTCCTACACCCCCTCCTCCACCACCGCCACCATCACCGATACCAGTGGAAGCCTCAACCGAATTGGGAACGATCAACGTAAACTATAATCCTGAGGAACCGCAATTGGTTTCCTCGACACCAGTTGTTCCGCTACAGTTCTTCAATAATTTTTATTTCAATTTTCCACCACCGAATACTCATCCCCATTTTGTACAGCAATGTGATAGTTCCAATACTACTGCGCCATTCTTCCCTCCGGCTGAGAAGAATATTAACTTTCTAATGATCAAGGATCCACCTGCGGTTCCTCCGAAGAAACGCGCCGGCGTCCAGAAGCAGCCACACTGTTTTGACTGGGCCAGGGTTGTTCCACGCAAAACATTTGTAAAGCCAACGGAGGTGATGATTTTGCGGCCATTGCGTACAAGAAAAGTTATGTCGTCTCGTACGAGCCTTGATCTCTCGTCTTACTTTGATACGAGTGCCATATCGATTCCGATGATAAGAGAGCGCCCACGCTGCAAGAACACAAATCGTCGCAAGCAGAAGCTGCTTACAATTCCGGGCGCCGATAACCTGCTATTTGAAGTTCAGCAACATCCTAACGGTGAAGGGAAAGAGGGGGAAGGAAATGACTACATCGATGTAAACAACAATGGCGATCAGTTGTATCCAGAAACGGAAATCCCCGAATTGGATGAGATATTTAAGCGTAAACGTCGAGGATTTAATACACGACGTAATGTCCAGCCTCAAGATCGAGTTAAAACTCCTACCTCAAATCATTCTATGGAAGAGGAGAAGGAAATTGAAGTGGTGCCCTCTCCACCAGAACCCACTGAAGAGCCGGAATCAAATTCCGATATGGATTCCGATGATGCTCCACTGACTACTGTGAAATCAATGAAGTGTCAGAACTGTCAAAAGCTCTTCAAAACTTGCCGGTCGTTGACCATTCATTCGAAGCGTTGTGACGCTATGCGTAAGATTCCACTTGGGGAAAAGCCGCCAGATATTGCACAGACTAGATCGGCTCGAAAAGCCTCTATGGAGAGCAGTAGTAGTAAAGAAAATGCCGACGCGAAGAGGGATGAAGACAAGATTCCCGTCGGACAAAGAGTGGGTGCGAGACCACTAACACGTTCACAAACAAATGCTGCGAAACGTAAAGCTGCCGATTCTGGTGATGGTATGGCCAAAAAACGATGCCAATGATACGCACACGTTTTTCAATGTCGTTTTTTTTTTTTAATTTTAATATTTAAATAGATAAAATGCTCTATTTGTGCTTTTGAGCTATGGAAATAAAGAAAGCTAATTTCTTGAGAATTCCATCTTTGGTTTTGATTTCTGGGTTTCGATTTGTCTCATGATCTCGGCGCTGAAGCAGACTCTCGCTGGTTTATCAATCGAGTAGTACAGTGAGCCTTGTAGATTTCCTTTTCGTTTGTGTGTAGGCAAGATCTCATCTGAGCAAATATGACTATTTTATGCTTTTTCCAGTCAGATAGTACTAGTTAGAAGGGCGATTATGTTGGAGCAGTTATAAAAAAACCCCAATTCTGAGTCGTATTTGCGAGTCGCATACGACCATACTCGTATTTTGTGATAGCAAATACATTACAAAATAAGAGTGTGGTCGACAAATACGACTTTCAGAATTGGGGTGAATATAAGGCCAATCGGAGAAGATTTCAAATGAATTTGGCTGTGGAAGCTGCAAGGATCAATTTGTGTTCTCCAGTGGAGTCACCCTTAGACATACTTTATTCAATAGCACCACTATTATGCAATGAAAAACATCTTAATCAACCAAAAATTAACTTCTTTATTGGAATGAAAATCTGCAAAGAGCATCGGATATGAAATTAACGATTTAAAGAACATGACGATTATTCATAAAGTACACATAATAAACGGGATTACTAATACTTTTCCACCAATAGATACCGAGTATCTAGTGAAAACTCTTAACGCACCAAATCCTCCGGATTGAACATACCCTAGAAAAAAGAGTTCAGACAAATTAAGACAATTTCCTTGTAGTTAATTGGTCAGTAAGCATACCCTGGCACGTCTTAGGATCGAATCTTTACTAGCATCGTATGGATGATCCTTTGATGGAATTTCCAAAACAGCTGGAATAGGAGAGGTGTGTGCATCAATCACATGGCGAATTAATTCAGCATAGTTCTGATTGATAAGAATGATATCAATGTCGTCGCGCTTAAGAAAACGCTTGAAGCAATCCTCAATTTCACTAACTGGTGTGTCTACATAAATCAGTAAATTAATGCTAATGAGACAGTCAGAATTGGTGAAATATTTTAAAACTAACTCTTATCGACAACCATGAAGTTTGGGTGGCGATTCTTGTTGATTTCGCCTACGCCTCCAAGTAAAAAACCAACGCAAGTGTCCTACATTGAAATGAAAATTTGAATATTAAAATTTAAGAAAACTTCTTTAGCTTACCTCATCTCCAATGACAGAGATGAGTTTTCCTTTCATTGCAGAGTGTAAAGCCATTTTTGTTCAATGAATTTTTAAGAAATTTTAAGAAAATCAATCCTTCGGGTGCAAGAAATAAAATTTTTCACTTTTAGTCAGCTGACACTTGCCAAAATCTTGTGATGGAAGTTATGTCAATTTTTTATTTTAAGTGGTGCCAGTCTCGCAAAGCTTTCAAAAGTAAAATATTCACAATAGCATTTTTTTTTTTATAAAAGTACCTAGGTACTGTACCTACCTATAGCCGTGTTTTTTTGAAACGTAGCTAGCCAGTAGTTGCTAGCAAAGTCAAATTTCACACGTAAAACAAATACAACAACCAGCTGGCTACAACTCTTGATTTTATCCGCAGCCAAAAGCAGCTGACTAGGAATTTTACGCTTACTCATCGTCAGGGGGCGCTGAAAGCGATTTGTAGAACATTTGACAGACTGCCGTGTACGGAAATTATATAATTTCAATTACTAAATGATGTTTCACTGAAATAATCCACTATAACTATATTATGATTTCATATCACTTTATGTAAATTATCTATTGAATAAATTACCGAAATTAATTGTTTTCACAACAAATAACAAACAAACGATTTGGTTGAATGCCGAATACTTTGACAGTTCACACTTAACAGCTGATCGAAATCGCACACATATGACCGATATCACACACACCAACTTGGATGTAAGTCAGCTGGGTTCGGCTGGCTGGGAATCGTTTTAATGAACGACTGGATAGCTACGTTTAAAAAAAAACACGCCTTATGAAAGTTAAACTGTTCCCTCCATTTCATAGTCACTTTTTATAGATGATGGATTCAACGATCGTTTGAGTTTCGTATTGGCCTTTGTGGGCACGATTACGATTACCCTGGCGCAAAGGTTTAAGAATGCCATTTTGTAGATCTCAGTGAAATAAGCATAAAATATAAAGAAAACAATTGATCAATCGCTTAATTTAGGGGCACGATTACGATTACCCTGGCGCAAAGATTTGAGAACGCCATTTTGTAGATCTCAGTGAAATAAGCATAAAATATAAAGAAAACAATTGATTAATCGCTTAATTTAGGAGATATCGAGGTATTTTCTTTTTTCACCGAAATCTACGAAATGACATTTTCAAACCTTTGCGCAAGGGTAATCGTAATCACGCCTCTTTGTGGCTAATATAAAAGAATTTGGACAATTTGAAGTAGACGTTTTTGTTTTACATAACGTGGTTTTAACATGCTTGCAGATGTATTCTATTGATCGATTGAGTTATAAATATGGCTACAGCCACGTAATGCCCTTCTTGAACGTCTTCGTTGCTTAACATTCTCAAATACATAATTATAGTAAATATCTATTTATTTATGTCGTTTCACCTAGGTAGGTACCCTACCTAAAAGAAACTGTCGACCTATTTTCTTTAGGTACTATAACTATTCATTCCCAGGTGTCACTACAATATACTGAAATTGTGAATACATCAGGAAAAGAAGCTTGCCCACTTGCCACTTGTGTGACAATGTCATATTTTCGCAGCGCGCGAGTGAATTTGTTTACTTGCGGCGAAACTAAACTTTTGTTTTTTGAGAGTAGATTTATATAAAACAATAAAAATGAATCCGTTAACGTAAGTAAAAACTCATTGCACATATAGATTTTATTAACTAATTGCAATTTTCTTGTATAGGAACATGAAAAACGTCCTTAAACTCAGTGAGCGCGACCTCCAACGCGGTGGCAAATCTTCCTGGCATGATATGTACAGAGATTCTGCATGGATATTTGTGGGTGGAATGCCATTTGATCTTACTGAAGGAGACATAATTGCAGTATTTTCTCAATATGGAGAGATTGTCAATATCAACTTGGTTCGTGATAAAGCCTCAGGCAAGTCCAAGGGCTTTTGCTTTATTTGCTATGAAGATCAGCGATCAACAATACTGGCTGTGGACAATTTAAATGGAATCAAGGTAAGTTACACTTTGAGCTATTGTTACAATATACATATCTTTTTTAATGGATGTCATTACTAGATTCTTAACAGATCACTTCGTGTTGACCACGTATCCGATTATAAACCTCCAAAAGAAAATGATAAAACCGACGAAGAGACTAGACGATTGTACATGGAAGGATGTGCTCCTAAACTACAAATTCCAGAGGAGAATATAAAACGTGAACAAGACAAGGCAAGGCGGACTATAAAAAAAGAATTAGATGTTAAAGTGAAAAAAGAGAAAAACACAAAATCTAAGAAAGAGAAAAAAGTCAAGAGGGAGAAAAAATCTAAGAAGAAAAAGAAAAAAAAAGTTGAGACGAGTTCCTCAGGTGAGGGTTCCTCTGAAAGTGAGTCCTCATCGAGCAGTGAATCAGAGAAAGAGATAAAGAAAAGCAAACACAGAAGTCGAAGCAAGAGTCCACATAAACGGAGACCAGAAAATCGATCTGGCGACAGAAACCGTGATGAAAAAAGACGTGATAGGCGACAAAGTCGTAGCCGAAGTCGTGACAACGAAAATAGGCGTCGAAGCCGATCTCTATAATTGTTTGATTCGCTACCTTATTTTTTTTAAATAAAATAAAAATAAAACAAATAGTGCAATCGCTTTCAATTATCTTTACGCTAGTTATTCATTTATTGTTTTTTTTTTTTTAAAACGGTCCATCCTAAGACTATAAATTGTTATCACTTACACTAGGGCATGTGGCATTTTCTGAAAGTTACCTTATTGAGGTCATGAACTAGCTCTCTAAAGCTTAGCATAAAAACTGGAACTCTACAGGCGGACAAAAGGGAATTCTTACTTTACGTACTGTACACGTATAACACATTTAATTTAACGCATTCATAAAATTACGAAAAGCTTTAAAATCCTATTTACTTCAAATCGTTACGGTTCAAATTCAAACTAAAAAAAAGAAATTTTAGCAAAAATTTAAAGAAAATTTTGACTGCAAAATGGCAACCGGTATGTCAAGAGCTTCGGCTAGGATCGAAGGATCGGCCATGTATTTCGGTCTAATTGCTGACGAAGTATGACATATTTCAATATTAAATTTCTTGATAAATTTTCAAATTCTTCTACCAATTCAGGCGACAACAACTGGATTTCTCTTAGCAGCTATTGGGGAGATAAATTATATTGCCGGAACTACAAACTATTATATTGTGGACGATGGTTGGCATTCATTTTTCTTTGGTATTTAACAGGAAATCATTTCGCTTCTTTCTTTTTTAAGAAACACCCTTAAAAAAGCTGAAAGAATATTTTCTAAGCCTCTATTCAAGAAAAAATATCGGGATAATTATAATTTCGACAGATGTAGCAGAGAGGTTGAGTTCTATTTTGCAAAAAGCTACTAAAATGCTGCCAATTATTTTGAAAATACCTTCGAAGACATCAACGTTACTTAAAGGATAATCAGTTAAAAACAAAATTAATAAACTTGGATAAACGATTCCAAAGTGTTTTCTTCTTGATGTGTAAGCATCTTAGTTCTCGGTATGAGCACATTTTTCGCCGTCGTCCGTCACGCGTAACCAAACTTAGTATTAGTGCGTTTTCTGTATATGATTATTAGGGTAAGAGCCATTTCACACATACCCGGCAGCCGGCTAACCGGTACCGGCTACCCGGTCGTTGGGAATACATTCTCATGGGCGCGTTCACACCTGAAAACCGAAACCGGCCCCGGTTAACCGGTAGCCGGCTGCCGGAATGTCGCCGGCTTTGCTCACTGCCACAGCCGGCTGCCGAAACCGGGTAAACGGTTCTCAAGTCTGTAGTGGATACATATAATCAAATTGCGCCTTCACACATGCCCGGTTGCCGTAGCCGGTTTTCGTTTTTTGACTCAACGATATGAAAACTGAAAACATACAGTAGATCGCCACAAATGGAACAAAATTCACATTTCATAGCTTGCTGTGTGCCGGCTGCCGGATGTGTGTGAAAACATACTTATTTTTTAAGAAAACCGGCTAACCGGGCCGGGTAACCGGCTGCCGGGTATGTGTGAAATGGCTCTAAGTGTACTAGTATCCGGACACTTAACACTTTTCTGATCTTTGATTCCAATTAATTTTCGTACAATGTAAGATACCGCCAGGGGTTATAGTGTTTCTAAAAGTGTAAATATTTTCTAGTAATGTAGCATCCACACAATTATCTAATTTTATATTAGTTTATTTAAAAAAAACAAAATTCAAAAAAGTTCGATTTGCATTAGTATCCGGACGGCAAATTTAGTTTCCGGACACTTTTTTTTTAGTATCCGGACACCAAAATTTTGCATGGAGATTTATGCCCTTTTTTGTTTTAAATAAATGAAACATTGTTATTAAAAGAAAAAAACTATTTCTGTTCAACTTTATTTAATTAAAATAAGCACAAAGGTATTTATAATACCGACAGAATTCACAGCAAAAAATAAATAAATAAATATTGGTAGGTACATATAGACTACTAAAGTTTATAAAAAAAATAAATATAAGAATGTATGAAAAAAACAACAATTCTTAATGGATTAAATGAACAAAAACCATTTAATTTAAATTCAGTTAGTATGCACTCATTGATATTATTGATTACCAAAGGTGATTAAAAATTTATCAATAAACATAAATACAAAAATTTACAGAACCAAAATAATTCATCTCTAAATTATTTAATAAACAAAAATAGTAATTATCATAAGGAAACATAGGTTCAAATAAATTTATTAAAAACATTAAATTCATTATTTATAAAAACTTATTAAATAGGAATTCAGTTCGAAGTATATAACACTTAGATAAATAAATGTATTTTTAAAAACAAAATAAGTAGGAATTCAGTTCGAAGTACACACATATATAATACTTGCATGGGAAGTAGAATATTTTTAAACATATTTCATTTAATATAGGTAGAATAAGAATTAACATTAGTTAAGATTAGCAATAATTTGTGTATTATCACAGCAGTAGTTGCACACAAAATCTTTTGTAGATGCCAATTCATAGTATAAACCTGCCATTGATGTGCAACTAAGATGAAACCATCTGGTACAAGTATCGCATCCAATATTTTTTAAGTTATCGTCTTCAACGTCACTTTGAAGTTCGTCTAAACATTCTTGGCATTTCTCTTTCTTTTTTATTTTTTTCTTTTGTTGTGTTGCACGTTTTTTGGTTTCATTTCTCCTCAGTCTTTCTTGCTTCCTTTTTTGAATTGCATCGATCTTGTCTTGCTTATCTTTTACCTTATTAACATGAATCTGGCGCCAAGCATCCGATGAAATTGCACTTGGTGATCTGCTTACAATGTTTCCTCCCTGTTTAATTTTATTTTTGGTATTGAATGAAGTTGGTTTTGGATAAAACAAATGAGCAGATAAAAAAGATGTTGAACTTGCTGTACTATCGCGTCGAGGTTTAATTCTATTTGATGGTCCTGGTAATGCATTTTGAAATTCATCTGATGTTGTCGATGAAAAAGTGGGTGTAATAGTTCCTTTATCATTGGCAATTTGTTCGAGTTCTATTGAATCTAATATTGGAGAAAAATCGTTGTCTGTAGGCGAATTTTGAGCAATCAGGGAGTTTGTCGGTGAATTCTGTTTATTAGTAGTAGAGGCTTCTTGGGTATCCTTTTCTAATGTGCCATCACTATTTATTACATAAACCCCTACGCTTAAGTCTCCCAATCCTCCTGGGATCCCTCCAAGTTCAGCATCCACTGTAATATCTAGTGATGTATCTGTCAATAAACTGTGTGTTGCTTTTGCCGCTTCGGTTTTAATAACTTTTAAAACAATATCTGAATCTATTCCAGCGTCTTTTAATTGCCCAGATAAGATCTGTATAACCTCTGAAGCAATCTTAAATCTGAATGATTCACTAGGCTGTTCTTGATCGCATGGTTCAGGAGCTCGAGCTATTAGCAGATTCTCAACATTGTTTTTTATACATTTTGAGAAGTCGACAGCATTTGGGTTCAGTGGATACAAACCACATTTCCTAAACCCATTTTGTATAGTAGCCACCATATCCTTGTTTTTTAGGATTGCATCATTCAAAAGTGGGCAAAAGTTTTTTTTTGTTAGCGCGTGCCCTAAATTTTTTAAGTTCCAATCACGTATTGTGGATTTCCAATCGGATTTCAAGGGCTTGAAAACACTAACGTCCGCTGGCTGCATTATATGTGTAGTATTAGGTGGCAACGCATACAATATAATTTGCTTATTACTGCAAAACTCACTTAATTCCAGGGTAAGATGTGACTTGTGTCCATCGACAAATAATATTACCGGCCGTTCCACATCATCAGCCAGTAAGCGCTTATGGACACAGTTGGCGACATATTCAAAGAAAGTTTCGCTCCGCATCCATCCGCTTTCGCTTCTACCCAAAAACCAACCCTCCGGTATACTGTCAACAATGTCTTTCGGCGGACGTATGTATGGAAACACCACCATTGGTTCAAACTGTTTTCCATCTGCTGAAAAAACAATGAGTACCGTCAGCGTCTCTTTTTCACTTCCAGCAGCGATTGTATAAATGTTTTTGTAACCTCTTGGGGCTATAACTTTTCCAGTTTTCGGGCAAAGGCAAAGGCTCTTTCGTCACCGTTTAATATTCTAGCCGGGTCATTCATAAGGTGTTCCTGACCAATGCTTTTTAAATAGTCATCTAAATCCCTGAACCATTTCAAAATGCCCTCCTGGGTGACTACTGCTCTACCCTTGCTAATACTTTCCGCTTCCCTCATTACCAAAAAAGGGTGGCATTTTAGAAACGCTCGCATCCATGTTCTGCCGGGTCGGTCGTTTTTAAAAGGTGTTTTTCTCTTCGAATCTATTATAATTTTTTGTACCGTATTTAAAAGATCATCCATTTTCAATGGAAAGCCACATTTGCACAGATCGGTACACCACTGGGCAATCTGTTTTTCTTCTTCAACTGTTAAATATGGATCTGGACCCATTTTCGTTGCCATTTCGCCGATCATTCTTTTGCCTATTAAACGGTCGTGTAACGTTGAGCGACATAAGCCGTATTTCGAAGCTGCCTTTCGAATGCTCAATTTATTCTGTCTTATATCCTCTAAGGCCTTAGCAATTTTATCGGCATCCATTCTTTAAACAATTATAAAAAGAAGACAGGTAAGACGTAACAGTCAACAAACTGCGGGTTAAATTCCGCTTAAGGAAACAGTTGGATACCACATCCATTTTGATATAAAAAAAATTTTACTTGCCCTGCTTCTGGACCTAGAATAATGTAGTTTTTAGCACCTAGCTCGAAATGTAAGGCATATGAGAACTAAACGGACGGACGGACGATGTGGCTCATTCGATTAACCAATCGGCGCCAGCATATGCCGTCAAGGCCTTGGGGGTCTACGGTCATTATTTCTCTATGTTACAAACTATGAATCAAACCTAGTATACCTTTTATCCTATGGATATGGTATACAAATACGTGAAATAGATACAAAAAAAAGTCGTCTGGATACTAAAACTTATATTTCAGTATCCGGACAGACATGTTCTTGCTTACAAAAATCCTGTCCGGGTACTGAAAATCTACAAGAAAATTACAATTCTCTTTCTTTTTATCAGAGAGAATATATGTAGCTATTATTTTGGCGCTTTAAAAAGAGAAAATTAAATTTTGCTCTTTGTTTCAGTCTCCGGACAGTCTGTCCGGGTACTGAAAATGTTCTTCAATTTAAGTTTTAGTATCCGGACACCGAAAATAAAGACAAAAAATTAATTTTTTTCGATATTTTCTTTTAAATTATTGAAGTTTAATATTTTAAATGTAATCTAAATATTTCACATTAGAATGGGTTAATAAATACTTCGTGAATTACTTACTTTCTTTAAATGCCCGCACTATTTTTTTTGCACATAAAACTGTAGCACAACCGACCTTCTAGATATCGAACACTAAACTGACGAGTAACTCTTACACTACACAGTTATTTCATCTGAAACTTTGTGTGTATTCGTATGACATGTTAGAGATTGCATTTTTGTTCATGTTTCAGCCTGTTTATGTGCGATTTACCTATTCATCTCAAATAAACGACGAAGTGTCCGGACACTAACACTGTCCGGATACTAGTGCACTTACCCTACATGACATACATATAATAAAACTGTAGATTAAAAACTGTTTGAAAGCGCATCACCCGGAAACTACTGGACGGATTTTGATGAAACATTGACATAAGTGATTGCTTATGTTCCTAGTCAACATCAGTAATTAATTAAAAACAAAAAAATAGATGAAATTAGTTAATTTGTCGCTGATTCAGTTGAGATATAAAACATCCTCCTGCGTTGTTCTTAAGCTGAGCAATGTTTAAAACAATTATTCAAACCATCACTCGCAATTTTCCTGCAGTGAGCCAGCAGTCGGGCAGCAGTTGATTTTTTTTTTTTTTTTTTTTTTTTTTGGCTGCGCCAAGGGATTTGTAATCTTCGAAAGATACTTGCCTGGGCTGCAAGCATGCACGATTCGTCGACCTGATTGCTCGATTCCAGGAATACGCCTACGTACAAACCCACACCCTCCACTCTTCGACCACTCTCCCCGCTGGGGCTGGTAAGCAATCTATGCTATATCTCCTATATTTGCTCATCTGCACGTCTTATTTTTTCTATTCTTCGCAGCTCGTTTTGCACATTTGTTATGAGTGTGCAGATCTCCAACCAATTTTCTTCTGACCGCAGCATTTGGTCTATTATTGTCTGTGGACTTCGTATGCCAGTTCTCCATCCCAGAAAGCGTATGCAGTGGAATACTGCGTGCTCTGTGTCTTCTTCCCGATTGGGGCAAGTTGGACAAAAAGGTGATCAATCGTGCCCAAAACGGTGTAGGTATTTTCGATACCCACCGTGACCAGATAGAAACTGCGTAAGGTGGTAGTTCGGTTTGTCCAAACGTCTATGGTTGGAATCAATTCATAGGCCCATCTGCCTTTCCTGGTGGTTTCCGACCGAGCTTGCCACCTGGTCATTGAAGCCACTCTTTCTTCTTCCTTGATCCTTTTGATGACCGTCACCTCTTGGTTACTAGAGGTTCTCCTGTTATAGACTCTTTGCATCTCGTCCGCAAGGATATCGATGGGGATCATTCCTGCGATGACAAGGGCTGCTTCGTCCGAAATCGTTCTGAACCCACTGATTACCCTTAGTGCGCTAAGTCGATATATTGAGGATAATTTTCGCCTTGTTTCCTTTATCGCCAGGGCCTCCACCCAAACTGGGGCAGCGTATAAAAGGACTGAGCTTACTACCTTGGATATTAGGTTTCTTCTAGCGTATCCGGGTCCTCCGATATTTGGCAGTATTCCCAAAAGTGCTGCCTGGAGCTTTGAAGCCTTTTTGCCCGAACAGTCGATGTGAGGCTTAAAGCTAAGTCTATTGTCGAGTATTACTCCTAAGTATTTTACAAAGTATTTCGACCTGATAGTTTGGTTTCCAACTCTTATGTCTACGTATTCCACATTTTCCGGCTGGTTATTAGGACAGCCTCCGTTTTGTGGTCTGCCAATTCTAGGCCGGCGCATGTTAGCCAGTCTTTGATGAGGTCGGGCAGAAGTGGGTATCGTTGGAATAGTGTGTGTGTGTGTTTGAGTATGGATATGTGTGCGCTTTAACTTGATCATATGCTTTGCACTTCAATGTGCTACAATCATCATTAGCATCACCATTTGCAGTAGAGGTGGAGAACTATCGATTGCACTATCGATTGCACTATCGATTATAATCGATAGTTTCCACTATCGAGAACAAGCGATACTTTTTTTCCACTATCGATTGTTTTCGATAGCCATTTATATATAGAATTTCAAAAATTTCTTTAAATGGTCGATACCTAACGAACGAAGTATATTTAAAGTTTCACAGAGGAACCCGATTTAATAAACCAACTGTCAAAATGGCTTTAACTTAAAAAGGGAATTCCCCGTTTTATGAGTCAGCAACGTAAAAATAGGAGTTGGTCTCTCAATTCTCTCTGTTTATACGTAAGTAGGTATGCATTTTATGATGTCAGAAAACCCATATTAGTGAAAAAAGTACGCGAACGGACCTAATATCAACGATCCAGATTTTGAACAAAACCACATCTAGCATTACTAACAAAAGTACCAACAAAATGCTGCCAGACGGTCTTATTTGAGTTCACACATTTTCAAGCTTTATATTCATGTGCACATTTTTTGGTTATATCTCACACCAAAAAATTGCAACGGGCTCTCTTTCTACTAAGGACTTACAATTCAATTTTCTTCGTATGAAAAATTGATCCTTTTCTGATCTACCAGACATACAGTGCCGTTCGAAAAATTTTGCTCAAATTATTTTTTTCAAATTTTGGCGAATTGGTTGCAATAACTACATATTCTTTACTGAGGTTTTGTTTAACTAGATATTTTCAAACGTTTAATGACAATTTTAGAGTGTTAGAATTTTTTTTAACTGCAGTCAATGGAGCAAAATGGTCTTAAGCCGAAAAATGGGTTTTTTGGGTACTTGGCTCATTTTTAGAAATCAACGAAAAATGCGTAATTATTACAGGTTTTTTTTTATTTTTTTATTGCTTTCCAGAAACATTGTGCATTCAATCAGTACTTTGTTGAGGCTCCTCCTTCTTTTATTAGCGCTACCCATCTTCGATTCATTGACTCAGATATGTAGGTGTTTTCCAATGTTGATATGGTTTTCCAGGTCAGGATTAGTAAATTTTTTAGAATGTCAATTGACTCTGGACGCTCTCTTGCAATATTAAGTTTCATGATTGACCAGATATTCTCAATTGGATTGAGGATTGGGCTGTAAGGAGGCAAGCTTAGCACATCTATATTGTTTTCTTCGAAGTAGTTTTTAACCTAAGCAATTTAAAAAAAAAATACTAATTTAGTTTTTAGTCATAGAAGTTGTAGCTTATTTTAAAGCAATAATTTAATTCTTCATTTCAAAATCAAAAACGAGCTCATACTAGAGGTGTAGAAATATCGATAGTCAATGCCATCGATAGTTCTCGATAGTTGGCTTTTGACTATCGATAGTTATCGATATATATAGATAGTTTTTTCCTCTTAAGGGTAACAATAAAAAAAATTAAATGCACCATATTCTCAACGAGAGAGAATAAATTCCATGTTTTAAAGAAATCCGATCCAGCTTTTTAGATTCAGAGGTTCAGATATCATAAAATGCATACCTATCCACGTATAGACAGAGAGAATTGAGAGACCAACTCTATTTATACGGTGCTGACTCATAAAACGGAGAATCCCCTTTTTTAAATTAAGAGAAAGAAAAATAATAAACGCGAAATCCCCTTTTTAAGTTAAAGCAATTTTGACAGTCTTATTAAATCGGGCTCGTCTGTCTCTGTGAAACTTTAAATATACTGCGTTCGTTAGGTATCGACCATTGACATTTTTGAAATTCTATATTTAAATGGCTATCGAAAACAATCGATAGTGGTCAAAAAGTATCGATTGTTTTCGATAGTGGAAACTATCAATTATAATCGATAGTGCAATCGATAGTTCTCCACCTCTAGCTCACACCTACAATTTTGGCTCGATGGCAAGAAAGCATTATCCTGTTGAAATATGAATCTGCAAGTGTCACTAAAATCTTTAATTCATATTCTAGGACCCTTAGATAAACTGCTGCAGTGACTTTCGATTCTGAAGAGGCCGTTCTACCTTTTTTATCTCCAGGGAAGCATCCCCAGACCATCACACTTTCAGTTCTGGTGGCATCCGTAGGAGGCATTCAGAGCTCAATCTTTCCTTTGGTTTTCTTCACCCAAAACTCCTCCCATTTCCCACGTGTAGCTTAAACTTGGATTTTTCGGAAAAGATGTTATTGTTCCACATGTCTTGAATCCAATAAAGATGTTTATCATTCCAAATTAATCGTTCTTCTCTGAATCTTATTGGAAAATCCGGCTTCAGTACTTACTTGCGTGCTCTAAATCCAGCTTTTACGAGCCTTTCTCTCACTGATATTGCTGAAATTATTTATCCTTTAGTTCGAAATAGATAATTTTTAATATCCACTGAAGCCCTAGACTGATACCGACGGCTTTGGAGCACCAAAACACGATCTTTCACTGATGCCGTATTTTTTTGGCTTCTCTGAGACCTTCCTTCTGCTGGTTGTCACGGTCTCAGGATATTTTTTAAATTCCATGCTACAGTTCGTTGAAAAATATTTAATCTTTCAGAAATTTGACGGGTTGTCGTGTTTAGACATGCCAGACACAAAATATTAGGTTTGAACTCCCAACTGATTTTTCCCATTTTTTGTTTTTTTAATCAGTTTAATTCGTTTTTGACGGCTATCACGAGCTAAATGCACCTCTCATTTATAATTACATCGACTTTCGTTGACTACTTAATAATTTTTGCTACCCAGTGCAAAAAACATCGTAGGTCTCATAAATTCCAAGAACTCCCATCCAAAAGAGTAAGAAAAGGGTGGAGCAAAATTTTTCGAACGGCACTGTATAATTTGTTAGAATAGGTCTGTTCGTTCTCGCCAGCCCTAGGGTGCACTGACTAGTGTCAATTATTTTCGTGGTTGTCGAAAAACCCTTGCCCTGACAACTGGCATTCTTTGAAGATTTAACAGAAATCAAATTTGGTTAATTTTCGTATAGTTCTGCATTTGTTTAGTTCGTTTTTTTTATTAAGAAACTTATCTGAACACAAAAAACACAAGCACAATGAGCAAAACCAACGCATAACCAAATGACGAATCAGCTGATTTAATGTTTTGACAGCCCTTTTTTCTTGCACTGACGAAATACTCGGTGTAAATCCAGTGAAGAACCAGTGTCGACAACGAACGCAGGGCAGCATATTCAGTGCGTTTTCAGTGTAGCACTGGCGGACATAAAACGCATCAGTGCGTATTCAGTGCACCCTAGTGCGTCCTAGGGCTGACATCAAACAAACCTAATGGTTGTTTACATGCTTACATGGTTATATGGGATTCACACTAGCGTCGAAATGAGATAATTTCGAGTTTCAAATAAAAAGTGTTCATACCTACGCTTGCTAATTTCGTGAATGGATGCATTCAGTTCCGATAGTAAATCAATGACGGTGCCATGTTATAAAATTGTTTAATATTAAATTATTTTTTTACATACATAAGTATAGGTATAACGTATAGTAATAATAATAGTTGGATGTTATTGTTAAACAGTTGGGAAGATAAAGTCGACTATTGTATAGCTAACATTGGATAGATGCGGCGCTGCATCGGGTTAATATGTTAAAATATCACTTTTCGGGTGGGTTTTGCCAGTCCGGGTATATCAACAATTGTCAGGCACTCGCGTGGATTTCAAGTCTATAGAGCCAACTGTAGAAAAGTACCCCAATGGGCGCGGAGCTCAAATAAATGGACAGATATTAGGTCCGTTCGCGTACTTTTTGCACTAAATATGGGTTTTCTGTCAAATCTCGAAGAGTGGGGGTAAAATTTTTTCCAATACAGGAAAATCACGAAAAAGAAATCGAACGCATTAAGCACCAAAAAATAAAGAATGTATGTGATTTGACAGATTTGACAGTTTTCATAATACACCCCAAAAATTCGTAGCATGGGGAAATTTCTTACTCTCTCGTGAGCACTCTCTTCTACGAAAAACTACGAAATTTTTGCGTACGCGAACGGGTTTTCGTTATTTTTCGTGGATTTTCGTTGTTTTGGGAGGGTACGCGAACAGACCTATTGTGTATGTACGAATCCTATGGCCGACGCTCTTTGGCTCCACATGCAGTTGATCAGAGTGCCTCTACCGGCGTACAACTTCAATTTCTTTTTTTCAGATAACATCCCATATTTATTAAATCATTCCATGAGATATTTGTGTTTTGCATGTTATTCCATTATATTTTTTCGTTTTTATATCACTTTGCTTGTGCTGAACGGGGCCAGTAGCTTTGACAATTTTTATCTCAACCACATAGTTTATTTACGGAAATAATTACCTAAATTAGCGATATATTTTTTAGTACTGAATAATTTTTATTTTGTGTTTAGATCACCGAGATCAATAAAAATCCGTTGTTTAATTTTTGCGCAACGGATATCGTTAATATTCCCTTATTAATTTGTCCTGTCATTGTCATTCAGAATCATTCAACTGCATTCAAATTAAGTTTGTTCGATTTTATTTTCACATAATTTTGAACGAATTTCAACAAAATTATGTTGAAATGAGATAATTTCGAGATGTCAATTCGTATGGGAAATTATCTCATTTCGAGCATAATTTGGAAATTCGCAACGAAATTAGCTGTTTTGCCCTGGTGTGAATACCGTATTAGTGTTGCTTCTGAATCCAAAAAAAATCAACGCCTTTTATTTTTTTCCCATTTTTATTGTAAAATAATTTTAAAACATCGTAACTAACAATTCTTTGTCATAGTATCTTTTCTTTATGTTACACACTAGTTGCTGTAGGTGCTATCCTATTTCCATATTCTGTGTTTTTATTTTATATTTTACATCCATAACGGATGCCTCAAGTTAAATTTGTTTTACCGAATTTGTTTTTGTTTTTTTTTTTGTAAAACATATTTTTTTAAAACAATAAAATGAAAAATAAAATAAATAGACAAATCTTTTTTTCTGAACGATTTTTCTTAACATTTTCTTAGTTTTTGTTTCATTTTTAGCTTGTAAACTGAGTCTCTGTGTTGTTGTGTGTGTTTTTATTAATGCTTTTCGTTTTCCTTTATTTCCTCAAATTTATTATAAAATAAAAACTAATCGAGTATACAGTTAATAAAACTTATTCACTAATTCATCAGTTAATCATACAAAAACTAAATTAATACATTTTTTTTTCTTTTCTAAAAAAAATCAACTAATTTTATATATGGATGTGTATATATCTACATATATATGTATATATTTTTCGTTCCTCTAAACCACAATAAATTTGCTAAATTTTTTTGTTTTGTATTTTTAATTGTTTTAGTTTTGTTTTAATTTATTTAGTTAGTTTGCGGTTTTTGTTTCTTTATTTACATTTAATTTTTATTGACAAATATTTTTTAGTGGTTTAATTTATGTTTTTTTGTTTGATAAAATATTTATTTCTTTTTGTTTGGTTTATTTGGCTAAAATTTTTCTAACATTCGTCTATGTTCTAGTTTTTTTTCTTATTAATTGTTCTTTTCTTTTACTTATTATCTAAAAAATGTTAACTTTCTATTTCACAATTTTTTATATCTTCGGTTTCTTATTTTTTCTTCTTCACTTCTTGAATTGTTTTTTGTATCATTTTTTTTCTTTTTACTAAATACATACATATTTACTAATTTGTTTTTTTGTTTTCTTGTATTTCATCGAATTTTCAGTCGATGAAAATTAAACTTGTATGAGTAACTAGGGGACTTTGGTTTTGATTTATATATGTTTTGGTTAATGTAGATTCTAGAATGTAATTCTATTTTACATAGGTTTTTGTGTTTGTTGTATTACTTTTTATTTTACATAAAGTAATGCTTTAAAATATTCTTCTATACATACATTACATTGTTGTATTTGGCAGTTTGTAAATATTTATTAAGTTTCTTTTTTCTTTGGCTTGTTTTTTTTTAAATAAATAAGATCAAAATTATGTTAA
This sequence comes from Brachyopa scutellaris, assembly GCA_949775065.1. NCBI lineage: Eukaryota > Metazoa > Arthropoda > Insecta > Diptera > Syrphidae > Brachyopa > Brachyopa scutellaris. Next base: position 86,556,733 of record OX459114.1, on the reverse strand, counting down.
ACATTTTAGAACAAAAGATTTTTGTAGGCTATTGACTTGATGACATTGAAGTTAAAATAATGTAAGGAGCTTATTCCCCAGTAAGCCAAGAGAACGGTAAAGAAAGAACTCCTAAACCTAATTCATACAAATCACAGCACTGGCTATGGTACTGGCGTGTTTCAGACGTGATGTGGGCGTGGAGCTCACTGGGCGTACTCAATTCACACAGACAAGGCATATAAGAGACATTTTTGTCAGTTCTCTCATATTAAATTAGAAATCGTTAAGCATTTTGACCCGAGCGAAACAAATAATGAAATACAGAAATTTCATATGGCGTTCGTCACTCGTGTAAGCCATTGGTGGCACCGAAATGGCGTGGAGTCACCATGTAATTGCCACGTCATCTCTGGCTTTATTGGCCCATCAGAGAACATGCAGGTGGCTGGCGCATGTCCACACCAAGCCAGCACCATATTATGCCAGTTCTGTGTGTTTCCCAATATTATATATCAGATACTAAAGTCAGCAACTTTATGGGATCGATTTAGAGAGTCTAGGATTGCAAATTTTGGCCATTGCTGATTTCAAAAATGGAAAATGTTACGGCCAGTGCTGGTATCTAAAGGCCCAGTCCAAAGTATTGAGAATCTTTAAATGTTCTTTAGACATATAAGCGGTTTGCGACGTATGAATTAACAAGTTAAGTAAAGCCTAAATACGTTTTAAATTTACCGGGTTTTAAGCTGAAAACTGTGCTGTGTGCCCAACTCAATTTTAATAAAAGTACATCAGACGCGACATAGCAATAATATCAGACAGCCAAGCAACTATAAAAGCAATCGGGGCTCATCAAATGTAGAATCGTCTAGGAATGCGTAGATAAACTAAATAGACTGGGCGAACGAACCAACGTCACCATCTACTGGGTACCAGGACAAACTTGGCATGAAAGGGGCTGCTACACCATTTGCGGGCACTGCACCCTTCTGCGGTATAGGGGAACATACCATAAGAGAGGACCTAGTCAAAAACTCAGGGTCTAAGGCAGTCATATAAATTTTTATATAATTTTTTTTTTAAATGTTCTGCACCACTTAAGACTTTGTCTTTTAAAGTTATAAAACCCACTGATGGAGCAAAGGGAAAGGGTATGGGGAAATTTAGAGATTAGAAGTGATGGGAAAAAGAGTGAGGTAACGATGCGCGTTTACTTTGAACCTCTGCAAATCATAGCTTTCAGGAAATAATGAGGACAACTTGAAGAGATTCAAAGCTTGCATCAGCCCTGAGAGAAACAAACTCCACACCGTTCCTTACGGGGCATTGCAAACTTAAAGCATATCTCAGGAAGCTAGGTCTATCAGATGAAGGACTTATGCAGATTTTGCAATGAGTTCAGTGAAACTCCAGAACACATACTGGTGGATTGTGGGGCACTAACACAGAAAAGATTCAAGTGCTTGAGTAAACATCAAATTACAGCAAAGAATCTACCACCCAAAGCACCCAATCTCCTTCTGGTGTGGGTGAGGTGCTTTGACTTATGGAATTCTCACCTGGGCTAGGTGTGGGCGAAGCTAAAGTAAAGCTAAAGTACCTAGTCTAGTAATAAATACTGATACAATTTTTATTGCAACCATTTTAAATAAAGTATCAGTTGCACTCTTTTCATGTTAACCGTTATTTAACACGTTGGTTTTATGTTTCTTTGTCACGGAAAAGATTTTTGTTTTTAGTTGCTTACAATCATGGAATGGGGTGACATCGAAAATTGTGTCGTTGTTATCGGGTAACACCAGTCTAATATGGCAAGTGGTGATATCTTATCAAAACACTGTTTTGGAAAACGTTGTTAAGCCTCTAGGGCGAACAATGTTCGCGTATTAGCACTGGACGTTCCAAAAATATTCTGCTCCAGCCCACAAGGCGAAAACCACTCAAGAGTGGCTAAAAAAAGACTACCCATCTTCATATCACCGGATAATCGGCCAGCTGGATGTCCGGACCTCAACCCTTTGGATTACAAGTTGGTGGCCGTTTTAGAGGGAATAGCCTCATCACCGAAAAATTGAATCTTTGAAGCGAGCAATTGTAGCGCTGTCCACAACTTTCCAACCAATGAGCTGCGTAATGCGATTGATGATTGGCCAGTGCATCTCAGGTCGTGCTTTAAGGCAAATGGCGGCCATTAAGAATGAAGTCTTTCATAACTTGTTGCTTATGATTCGACAAATAAAAGTGTAAATTAGTTTTTAAAAATATCCGCGCGTTTTCATTTTGCATAAGTTTTTCTTTGTATCAGTATGTATGACTAGACTAGGTAAAACACTACTAAGGGAAAGGAATGATAATAATTTTAGTAGTTGCTTTCCTTCTCAGTGATTAAATTAAACAAATTAAGAATCAAACGAATTAATTGTTGTTGTTTTTTTTTTTAATACATACATATGTGCGCTTCACAGTAATACATGTTTTAAAACTACATTTAAGCTACAGAGAGAGAGAGAGAGAAAGATAGACAGAGAGAGACATGAATTGGACTTGTGGTTTTCTTTAAATTTTTATTTTATTGAACATTATTGGAAAAATATGTATAAATCAAAATTTGAATTTGTAAAAATAAACTGATTTCTAGGAGATTTATTTTTTTGAAAATAGGATTTGATCCATTTCTACTCGGTAAAAAAATTGTATCTATCTGTGCGTGGTTTTAGGAGAAACTAACATTGTTAAACAATTTTTAATTGAACTTTCTCTGTTTTTTGTTTTTAATTTTCCTTTCTGAATTAACTGCTTATCAACATTTTTTTTTTTACTTTAACTATATAATATATTCTTTCATACTTCGTTAATTTTTTTTTTTTGTTATTTTATATTTTGCAATTTTTTTTTTGTTTGATTTTTTTATTTTTATTTATTTGGTTCTCGTACTTATTTCTCTTTCGCTCCTCTAAAACAATCGTTTTAGATATTTTATAACAAACGCGTAATAACTCTCAGACATTAAAACACAGGCACTCATTCCCATTGCACATAAAATAGGAGGAATTAAGAATACGAATTTTATACAGTTAAACTGCTATTGAGGCGGACGACAACGGCCAGCCGATGTTCCCGAAAAACCAATGGACTTTTGTTCGATAATAGGAATTCGATCATCGTAGAGTGTTGGTGCCTGTAGAATAATACCAGCCGTACCGGCTAGCACGGCCAATGTAAATATCCAGAGGAATAATCGATCGAGGACCATTGCGACATATTTCCAATCCTCTTTAACCTGAAAATATACAAGTAAATAGATAAATTAAATTATATTAAAAATATATTCGATACAATTTTATGTATGAAAATCGTGAAGTTCAGAAACGATGTTCGACCGCTAAGACAACTTTTCTATTACATCTTCTAGTAATGAAATCCCAGTGGATGGTTTACTTAACTCTTTCTCTTTGTAAACATACAGTCCGATTCACTTGATTAGACGCACACAATTTGTTTCCTTAAATCTTGACTTGTTTCCCCTAATTTGGATCAATAAGCAAACAATTGCATTCAGCAGAACGGTTACTAATTTCTACGTAAAATGACATGCTGACCTCTGAGTTTTCCGCTTGTCTTGAGGCGTTAACCCTGTTTAAATTCTTTCTTTGTAATTGCTCCCATAAGAATCGCGATTATTAATGTAATTTCGCACAGCATGTTTACTCCGCTCTATTTTAGGAATGATAAGCATCTATTTTTGGTCTTTCCTCCAAGGTTAACAGTTTTTTTTCCCATTTAAAAAAAGACGAAAAGTAAAAGACAAAAACTTCATTTAGTCACAAATTAATATTTCACTGCAGTTTGGTCGATTACTCTTTGTCTATTAACTAAATTTGCCCGTGCGTCTAATCAAGTGAACCGAAAAAATGCTGCAGTTTTGACATGATTGAGGAAAAAGAGTGCAAAAGTACCGTTAGGTGTCTCACACCAAAAAATTGTTTATGTCAGTTTACAGAGAAATTAGTAACCGTTCTGCTGGATGCAATTGTTTGCTTATTGATCCAAATTAGGGGAAACAAATCAAGATTTAAGGAAACAAATTGTGTGCGTCTAATCAAGTGAATCGGACTGTATGTATGTGCTCGAGAGGATCTCTCTTTCATGATCCATCTAACCTAGGAGGACTGACTCTCTGGATTCCCTACTTTACCACTAGCATCTGTAGAACATTTTGTTTCATCCTCTGGGTTTCCACACAGTGATGTGACAAGATCTCGATTCTTCACAGTAAGTGTTCCGCTGCCTTAACTTCATCTTGGCTCATCTTCATAAGATGATACCCGAAATGTCTATGATCTGTAGATAGCGTTACTACCCACTCTCCGGCTTACGCTTAGAATGTTTTTCTGAGTAGGGTAAATAGTGGAATACCTATGTTCCGTCGTGATCCATTTGTTGATCAGGTGAAATCCTTTAACAAAACGCCAAACCCACATTGTAAAACCCAAAAAAGAAGATTTCAAGCAGAACATTTCTTGAGCGTGATCTATAGGGACTTCCAGGTAATTCAAATGTGGCCAAGAAATAAGCTGACATTTTTGTCTTAACATTTTAACTAAAGGGCAAACAGGACCTTATAACTGGAAGCAAAAGAATGAGGAAAACCGAAAAAAAAAATTTTTCTTAAGAAGCTAACGCCATAGCCAAACTAAATCCTCTATAAAGACTGAGTACATCAAGTCAGTTCAATTCCGGTCTATATATTTTCACATTTAAAAAAAAAGGAAATAAACAGCATTCATCTAAACAACATATGCCGTGTTTCTTTATATAAAGTAAGCACACATCCACATCATGATAGATTTTAACGAGTATTTGAAATGGACCGGCGATGACTTAAGCGTCCAGCAGAACACCATATCCAAGCTGTCTATTTTAAGTTTTTTGATCTGAAGACTGACGAGCAAAATGAAAGAAACAAAAACAGTGGTGCCGTCAGATTTGTGTGTCCATTTAACAGAGACAAATTAACCATTTATGTGGAAAAATATAGGTGTCCATGTTTGTTCAAGAGAATGCCGTCCTGGAAAAACATCCACGAAATAGCGAGAAAAGCCCAAGGACAAAAGTTAGTTAGTAAGTACGGACATTTATTTTATGTTAGCCGAAAGGTTAAATTTTTTTCGACCATAACACAAGGATTGCACGTTTCCTGATATAAAAGGACCGAAGTGTTTTCTAGAGCCAGATCATATTCTTTATTCAATTCCGCGTGGTAAATAAATCATGAAACAGAGAATACAACTTTCAGCTAGATGTGTGATTGTTTAGAAAATACTTTTTTTAAGATTTTCAGCAGTCCTATGCCAGAATCTTTGCAGTTTTATAAAAAAAAAAACATCTAAATTCTTTAATCGGTTCGGTGTGACACCAAAAAGGATTTTTCTTCCTTTCGCGCAAGAAATAATAATACCCAACACAAATGGTGGCCAAAAAGCTTTTATAACAAAAGTTAAGAAACTGTCTTAATTGTGGTTTTTAGAAATCTCCTACTAGACTTTTCGAAAACATACAAAATCATCAGCAATGAAGAACAATTATGGACATAGAAAGTTGTAGGGGGTAGTATACATATTTGATTACAGAGTGAACTCTCGCTAATTTGAATTTCAACTGACCACCGTAACTTCGCATTACAGAGGTTTTTGAATTATGGAGGTTTAAAAAAAAAATACAGTAGAATCAGCTTAAGGCGCTCTTCAAGGGACCGACAGAAAATAGCATCTTAAGCGGAATAGCGTATCAAGCGGGAAAAATTAGAAAAAATTAGACCCAGTTAAAAATATGGTTATTTTATAAAAAGTGTTGAAATTAGACATGTATTATGTTAGTTTTCCTTTCATCCCTTGTCCCTTGTACTAACCATTGTACGCAATAAAATTCTAATGCACTGACACCACCTGTGTGCACACAAGAAATTAAACAAAACTGACAAAAGTAACGATCACAAAAACGACACGCATGGTTTGTTTGCGAAAAACAAAAAAATACCTATAAGAAGTAAGAACCGAATGGATTTTCTGGGAAAAAAATTATTAAAAAACAAGAAAATACAAATTTTACGAAGTGTATCGTTTAGCTGGGTGAGCTTATTAAGAGGGAAATAGAGCGTATTAACCGGATTTTTGTTCATACGAATTCTTATCAAAATGAAGGGACCGGAGAAAAAGAGCGTTAAAAGCGGGATAGCGTCTTAAATGGATTGTACTGTATATATGCGCTAAGCGTATTTTTTATTACTTTAATTTTCATTATTTAACTATACATTAATCATTAATGACCGGCACAGGGCCAGGGCATCTTTTAAACATTTGGTTTTCATTGCCTACTTTTGTCACATACGCATTTCAACGAAAAGTTCAGGATAAACAAATAAAATTGACTTCAAGTTATAGAGGTAAACAGCAATCACGTTCGAATTTGAGAGGCTTTCAAGTTATTTTGCACAGCGGTAAATTCAAATTAACGAATCGGACACATCGCAGAAGTTTTATTCGATTTACAGATATTTTCTCATGGGACTTTACATAGTTCTTCTATTTATATAGGTTTTCGAATTGTCGAGAGTTCACTGTATTTTATTGTCAAAGAGTTTTTAATGCCACCTTTGTAGTTTGAGCAGCGTTTTATTTGCGAAATGTGGTCAAGCATTATCCGAACAATTTTGGTCTGTTCTCTCATTATGTCTTGTTTAAAACAGCTGAGTAGTAGTAGAAAAGACGTGGAACCTTGTGAATTCACGGGTAGCTACAGTTTTAAGCTCATCATTGTGCATTCTTCATTCTAGATATACATATATAGACAGAACGGAATTTCTTAAAATATTAGTGCAACTATATATGTGTTCAGTTGCTATATTCTTGCTCAATACGATGTTCCAATTGTGGACTGTCTGCGTAGCTCTTTACTATAGGTAGCACTACAGCTCGGAGTGAACCTGGGCCTGCTTCTCACAACCATTTGTGTGTGCGTGTTATATTTTTGCACGAATGGAAGGGAGCTGCAGTTTTTTGCCGACTCCGAATCTGAACGGCGAATTGAGAAGCTCACTGACAAATTATACTCTTTTACCCGCCTCTTCTGCATTCCACTTTTAGTGAATTCAACCACCAAAAGTAGAATTGGGTGTTCTGCATTCCAAACAAAACTATGAATTGTGGATTGTATGTTCGAAAGTGAATATTTTGGTGTTCTGCATTCCACTCAAGATGACAGCTGTAAATTCGTGTTCTGTATTCCGAAAATCTTGTGAATTTAGTGAATTGAATTCACTTGAGATTCTTGATGTGAATTGAATTCACATGCCGTTGTAAAGTGAATTAATTAATTTGTTGATCATAATCATTTTGAAGAAATATGAGTAGAATAATAAGACTTTCCATTAGTGTATTAAAATAATTCCCTTGTTTAATATAGTACAACACAAATATCAGAGGCAATAGAGTATTCTCTTGAATTACATGAAAGAAAATCAAGATTTTCCAAGATCAAGATTTCTCTGACTCCACTTCTCGCAGGATATCAACAAATATTTTCTTACTCACCCTAAAACTGTTTTTAAAAATGCAAAAATCATTAAATAAATTATTTTTCTTCAGTTGTCTAACTTCTGCTTCCAATGCTTCAGAATGTTAGATCTATCTCGCAAAATCTTCTTGCGAACACTCTCCATTCGGTTTTCATCGCGGTTTTCACCAATCATTTAAAATGAAATTGAATCCATTTTTTTAATAAAATATATTTTTTCACTTGCACAAAACAAAAACCAGGAACTGAAAATCTCCAATGATTTTGAAATGATTTGACAGCTGTGTTTGACATTTGAAAGAAATGAATTCGAAGTGGATTCCAAAAATTCGAAATCATTTAGAATGCAGAACACTGAATTCCATTCCGAGTGAATTTCAATTTCGGTTTCAATCCACTTTCACTCGAAATGCAGAACAGGGGGGTTAGATTGCTTGTCAGACATTCGAAAGAGGTGGCAACCGTGAAAAACTTTTTTTTTTTAGGTGTTGGATCCGGGCTGGGATTTAACCCGAGCAGCATGCGTAGTAGTCCAACGCACTAACTACCACGGCCACGGCGACCAATTCTGCATAGTTCTGGTTTCACAATTATTGCCAGTTATGTACTTGTCTATGTTTGCGAAACCGCAACGTGCTAAATTTTGGCATGTAAATCTTATCTGATGAAGAATTTTAATGAAACAATTATTGATTTTCAGAGTGCATTAGATTATCTAATTGACCTGTTTTTGCATTTTTCTCAAAAATTGGTCTTACATTTTTTTATAGCATCTTAAAAACTCGAGATTGTCAAAATGTTAAGGTAGGATTTTTCATGTTCCAGTACCTATACTAATCTAACATTTTTTTTTTAATTTTTGTTATGAGTTTTTGCCAGGAATTGCAATAAATGCGAACTAAAATTGTTCTGAAAAATATTGAATTAAATTTTGTACCTTCAAATATTATGTTGAAAATCGAAATTGAAGAATTTTACTAAACTTTAAGAAAACTTTAAGATTTTCCAAAAATCCTTATTTCCTCTAATTAGACCAAAAATAACCAGAATCTGCAATTTCAAGTTTGTAGCTCAAGGGAAACTGGTAGCCGCCGGAAATGGGTTAAGTGTCAAGCCCAAGAGTGACGATATATTGAACTCAAATGTTCGAAAATCGTTGCTAAACTAAAATAATGGTTTTTCCCATTCACGACAAAACTGTAAACAGGAAACAAATAAAAAAAAAATCCTTCTTCCATTTCTCACCTTAGTTGAGTCCTCTTGCATTTTTGTATGCTCCGCAATGAAACGTACACAGAAACAGCTCCGATGCACTCTCGGTGGACACTTCGAATGGGAGAATGCTGGATTATTGATTATGGGACTCTTAATGCCCGTAGGTGGTCCCATATCTAAGTCGGGAACGGCAGTTAAATCATCCGATCCAGATTGTGGCAGAGTTGAAATTGGCCCATGAATTTGACAACTGCCACCGAATGGTCCGGTGCCGGTTAAGCTGCAAAAAGCAACGCTACATGGAGAAGAAAAAAAGAAAGAAAAAAAAAAATCAAATAACAGTAAAACAGATTATAGGTTAGGTTATAAAAAAAAAATCAGTTTTCACCGATTTCTCTTTTTTCGTCGATTCCAATTTCGTAAATGAAAATGGACTTGATTAGAGAGTGTAAAGTGTGGAGTGGTAGTTTTTTCTGCTTTCCTGCGTCACGTTACGAAACTGAGGAAATTTATTTGCAATTTCCGTTTGGGCGAATCTACTCGCTGGACATACATACCTGGATGGTGACAAATCCTCTTTTGACGGCGTTCGACTGTATGCCGTTGGACTGTGGTCGAGATTCGTTGTAGAGTAATATGGATAGAAACAGGCATGGGTGTCCTTTAGCAGTAATTTACTGAAAATTAAAAAATAACATTGGTATAGGATTGTCGATTTAAGTGCTTTTGCTGAACTAACCTCGTTTCAAAGTTGTATTTTGGTCGTCTGATGAATAAAAATTTCGGCAGGAAATTGATGAACACTCGTTTCACCCATGGCGCCATTCGATGCGTTTGGGGCGACCGGAAATGAACATTTAGAACGACCACGGTGACACAAATACTGTTGAATAGAAAAAACAAAAAAATGTTTTAAACTTGATAATTACATATTGGAAAAGGATTTTGAAATATGATCGAAAACTGGTAAAGAATATCCTGTCAGTTCTGCTAAATATCTAGTGTAGAGATTGAACCTCTGATTTAGGTACCAAGCTATCGCGGATACTGTGTAGAATCAAGAAAATTGAGCCCCAAATCGCACCTTCCAACTAAGGGAAAATGGGATAAAAAGGATCACCTGGCTTGAAATGCAAATTACGACAAGTACTCCCCGTACGAGATTCTGAATTCATATCTTGGGAAAAGACTCTTCCGTGTTAGAAATGGAAACGAATACTCAGAGCTCAAAGACATTTCGGGAGGCGTACCGCAAGGAAGCTCGTGATATACCGAAAGAAGATGGCACTACCCTTGCTACGTTTGCCTACCGATATCGCTATCTTAGCAGTAGGTAGAACAATCGAGGAAACGACTGCCAAACTGCAAAATGCATTGAATAAAGTAAATGAATGGACGAGGGACTGGCGGATCGTCCTTAGCGGAACTAAACCTGTTCACGTGAATTTCAATTACAGAAAAATGAATGACTTGCCAATTTTTATAAATTTAGCCCGAGTACCCTTTGCAAATGAAGCCAAATACCTGAGAATGACACTTGACGCAAGGCTGAAGTGGAATTCGCACGTAAAAATGAAACGTAAAGAACTACAAATCAAATATAGAGAAATGTACTGGTTGCTCGGGAAACATTCCCACCTCAGTACCGAGAACAAATTGCTTTTATACAAACAAGTGCTAAAGCCGGCGTGGACCTACGGTTTACAACTTTGGGGTTGTATCAAGAAAACAAATTCCAATATTTTACAGACCTTTCAAAATAAAGTGCTTAGAGAAATTGTCCAAGCACCGTGGTATGGTAGAAACGACGATATCCACAGGGATCTCGGAATTCCAAAGGGGAATATGTCCCTTCCAAAGATCAACCGGAAAAAATCGTAGAATTTTCATAACCCAACAAATTTCTGTCAAAAAGACAAAACACGAAATGTACGAAAAAAAGAGTCGTATAATCGACGTCTTGGACAGATTTGTCGGAGCTATTACTGAAGTGTCAGAAAAATGAACGTAGCCAAGAACACAAAAAAAGAATTACTGTCGCACGAGCTATTGGATAGGTTCAGGGCGTAATTATACTTTCTGATGCTGTTCGGTAAAACAGATCATTTGTTGACAACGAAGAGTTATGCATGCGTTGGTGACTTATTTATTACCATAAGATTTTGTGATTTCGAAAAAAGTATTTCAAATACGCTTTTTCCCCTTTTTTTTGAGACAGTTTCCCCTTTCCCCCTTTTTTGCTCAAGAAGCGCCAAAAGTGGCGCTTTTTCCCGCAATCTGGGAACGCTGGCTGAAACTAGAAGCTTTGCACAACAATACAGTCCTACTAATTTAAGATGAGAGCAATTTATTGCGCCGACTACAAAGGACAAAACCTTTCGACTTGGCGAGATAAGGATTAACCGGGATCTTTCATTGGAAAGTAACCTGCCAATCGTTTATATTTCGTGATAGAAAAATTGCTTGATAAGTATAACTTAGTTGCAGTATCTAACAAACTTATATCGAAGGGTCAGTAAGAATCTGACACTACTATGAGCACGCGCTTACTATTCTCATAGTCTCGTCAATCTACGATATACAAATGTGTGTACACAAAAGGTACGAGTATTTCTCCAATGTGTGTGATGTAATTAGATGGTATATCTTTACTGCGGGGTTTTACGAACACCATGACTTCCATTTCAGTCATACGAATTTAACCTACAGATAGACATCGATGCGAGAACGACAACGACGTCGTCGGTTTAATGGTTTGGTAGGAAGGGAGTTGTTCTGAATGGAGGCGCTCCGCTCTAAATATCCATATACTCAGGTAAACGGGATAATATTGTCTATAATCCCATCGAATGTAATCGGATTTCCTTTACCTTAATGTGATTGATTTGCGGTCCTGAGGCAGTGGCGGAGGCTGTGTCCCTAATGAAGAGAAATCATCTTATAGCCTAATTTAGGTACACGCTTACATATGTACATATATGGCAGAGCTAAGACAGACTCCCGCAGTGACATAGCTACTACGTAGCCATATTTTTGGTAGTAGGTATTCTTCTTAACTAGGTACCTAAAATGGTCTAATCAGCGAAAGCCTTATGGGGTAGTTAATTAAATCAGCGTATCTAGGAGAATAATGATCATTTCTGGCGAAGTGATAAGTAGGTTAACCATCACAACTCGTTTGCAGGTGGTCCTTCCATTTCCTTATTTAGGACAAGTGTAACTTTTGTTTTAATTCGTTTATTTCAGCTGGCGACGACTGACTTCTTAGAACTTCATTCATTACAGTGATTCTATTACTGAATTATGAGATGTTGGTCAGTGCTGGGAGCGCAGCGGGGTGAAGTGGCTGCCGATTGGAAGGAATAATCGAAAATCGATAGATTATCTCATTAATAAAATCGTCATCAGTGTTACACCGGAAATAAGAGGGGGGCGGGTTATTTTATTGTGACTTTATCGGAAGTTAGGGAAGACACGTGATTTGGAATTCAATTAACTTTGCTCTTTTGTCCAAAGAGAAGGTAGGTGAGTTATGAGATCCGAGATGTGCTATATGAATGGGACAAGGAGAAAAGGTCGCAAACAAAAAAGTGTCCATCAACATCGTAAGAGGTAGACATTTAAAGGCATATGGCAACACTGTGCCAAACTAGGTCTTAGATAGAAGCTGTATATGTAACTTCATTCGAAAAGTATTGTACATATCTTGAAAAGATCGACTTACTCATACTTTTTTTTTATTCTTTATTCTCAAAAAATCAATATAAATGGTAATAATAATTCGGGCTTACGAGAAAAAAATAATTAGTTAGTGATATTTGATATTTAGTAAAAAATAGAACTAATGTCACATTGTTTAAATTAATTCTGAGTGGGATGAACAGTATGTAAGTGTATATAATTATATGAAAGAAAGAATAATCGAAGAAAATGAAAAAATAAAGTACATGGATACAATTTTCTGATCATATATTTAAAGTTAAAGTTAAGTGTTGAAATGCAACATAATTTCGATTTCTTTGTGTTTAATATTCAAAAGCCACAATTTTACTTCACACAAAAAGTTTTTCAGTCTTCTAATGATACGATTATTTTCGGGGAGTGTATTGAATAATTTGCAAGATACAATCGAGTAAAAGCTTCTGAGGCTAGAAGTGCGAAAGGTGGGAATGCTAACCAGGGAACTAAAATTGCTACGAAGGTTATGGGTATCATTAATGGGGCTCTGTAAGTACCCATCTCTAATAAAAAAAAAAAATTAAAACTTTGAAGTAGTACAAATGTCTTACTGGCAGAATTCTCGGTTTACTAAAATGGACTAAGGTGTAGGCTAACCGGCGTGAATGGCATATTTTTCTGATTACATATTTTTGTTTGAAAGATAGTTGGTTGATTTTGGTAGTATGGGTACCACCCCAGCAGGTAATACCATATTGTAATCTAGAGTGGAAGATCCCAAAATAAATATTTTTTAATGAGCTTGCTGAGCAGTACTTACTAAGCCGATAGAAATTACGCATAGTAGATAGCAAATATCGTTTCAGAAAAGAGATGCGATCACACCAAATTAGATTTTAATCAATTTCGACTCTAAAGTACTTATAGTTCTTAACTATTTCAATGGAAAAGCAATTTGCATCACAACCAAAATCTTCATTGTACAAGATATTGCATCCATAGTTAAGCAAGCTAAATCTGTGGAAACAATATTAACTTCAGGAGATACGTTAGCGGTAAGGCTGAAGTACATGAGCTTCGTCTCACTGCTTAAGTGCGTACTATTAGTCTTAAAAGATGCACATCATGGTTGATTTCAGCAAGTAGGTTAAAGAAATTATTTGAACCGTATGCAAATGCGAAGTCATCAGCAAAAGCCTTTAGCCTACCAACGAAAGGAAGACTGAATACTGAGTTAACATATATGTATTAAGAACAGTAAAGGACCAAGCACAGATCCTTGGGGGACGCCAAGATTAATAATCTTAGAGTCACCCCAATTTGAACTTATTGTATCCTGTTTCTAAGGTAAGATAAAAAAAAATAAAAATAAACATTTGGCTTCAGCAGTCCTAGGTAGAACCAAGCCTAGCTTCCCGCAACCATTTGTGTGTGCGCGTTATATTTTTGCACGAATGGAAGGGACCTACAGTTTTCTGCCGACTCCGAACGGCGAGTTGGGAAGCTTTACATGACAAATGATACTCTTGAACGCTTGTCAGGCATTCGGAAGAGTTGGGCACTGTGAAAAACTTTTTAGGTGTTTGCGGCGGGATTTGACCCCAAGACCGCTGGCTCAGTAGTCCGATGCACTAACCACTTGCGCTACGGTGCCCACGGTAAGATAAAACCCCGAAAACCTACGCGATAAAGTTTTCCCAACAGAATTTTGTGATCTATCATGTCAAAGGCTTTAGTTTTAACTACAAAGAGTCCGGCGCAAGTTTCTTGTCATCAAGTCCTTTATGAATATATTGACAAAAGTCAAGAAGGGGAATCTTCGGTGGACTTGTTTACTCTAAAACCAAATTGGTTTTCATTAAAAAAAATTATGTTCGTGAGAAAATTCAGAACTCGACATTTTACGGCTTTCTCAAAGATTTTAGAAATTGCAGAAAGCAGGGAATCCGGTCTGTAATTCATTTTATCTTTCTTATTACCTTTTTTGAAAATAGTAATTTAGGTATCGCTGCAGCTCGAGGTGAACCTGGGTCTCCTGGGTGTGCGTGTTACATTTTCGCACGTATGGAAGGGACATACAGTTTTTTGCCGACTCCGAACAAGTTGAGAGCAAGTTGAGAAGCTCATTGACAAATGACACCCTTTGATTGCTTGTCAGGCATTCAAAAGAAGTGGCACCGTGCAGAAAACGTTTGGGTGTTGGACCCGTTCCGGGATTGAACGCAGTAGTCCAACGCACTTGCCACTACACCACGGTGCTCACTCAGCCTTTTCTATGAAAAGTTATAAATGTTTAATGATTTTTTTTTCAGTTAACCGATTTTCAGTAAAGCGGGTTTCAATAAAGCGGAGTAGTTTGTATGACATTTTTGAAAAAAGTACACGAGGATAGTATGAATTTTTCATATGAGCGGGTTTTTCAATTAACCGAGTTTGATATAAGCGGGTTTGACTGTAGCTCAAATATTCTAAATCAATTTAACAGTATTGCTGGAATAAATAAGTTTATTAAGTTTAATAAGTATATTGTTTGGTCTTGTAGCAAGCTTATGTGCAGTTGATTGAGATAAGTGAAATTTTTCGACAAACATTTTTCAACAAACAATTTTTCAAAGTACATATGAACATTTTTAACTAAATATTATTTTATTTTTATGTTTGTATTCTGCCTTTTCAAAGATATAATGGAACCACAATTCTACAAGTGTTTCTTGACAATTTTCGTGTTGTGTTTCAGAAAAAGGAAACATATATAATTTCCCACTTGTCATCTTTCATCGTAACAACTGTTTTTTTACAAGTTGTCGAAAAAATATTTTTTTGGATCAACAGTTTTGCTTGTACTTTTAAGGTCGCCTAAAAATTGATTAGTTTTTTTTTAGGTTTGAGTGTTTAGACTAGGTAAATTTCCGGCACACATTTTATATTTAAGTTGAGCTTTGGAAAAAGGTCCGAAAGGATTCCACTTAAACTGAACAGAAAATTTATTTCAATATATTTGTAAACTAGCTGACCCGGCGAGCTTCGTACCGCCTCAAAATCAATAAATATTAAATAAATAATAACTGAAATATTAAATTCAGTTTTTTATTAAGGTAAAATAAATGGATCGTTTAGCAATGCAACTCGCATGTTTGTCGTAAGCTGAAGTTTCTTCACATTACGGCACAGAGTCGAGGATTTGTGGCAGGTGTTTATTTCATCGGTAGTGGTCGATCTTGGAATGAGTGGTAGTGTTTGGTAGAAACGGCCAAACATTAGAATCATTGCGCCTCCAAAACATGTTGCGCTGATCTTTCACAGTTTGTTTGAGTGCTTCCAATGCGCGTTTGTGCGCCATTGTGCATTCATCTCAGATGACGATTTTACTTGTTACCAAAACTTTGGCCATCGCTGACTGTTTCGCAATGTTGCATGTCGGGTTTTCAGTCGTTTGAAGGTTCGGCATCCTTGTAGCAACGTGTCCGCTATTCCAGAAGAAGCAACTGCTACAGCAATTTCGGATCTCGCACGAACAGTGGGAGCTATCAATGGCCTGAGGAATGTCTTCATAGTTCCCCCGAGCGCATCAAGGAAAAATATGCCACCATTTTCATCATCAATTAAGGTATCATACACTTCCTTCCCTTGGGGGTTCAACATTCGAACTGATTGGTTCAATGCATCTCGATCGTTTTCACGTTCACGTTCCAATTCTCGATTGAAAGCGTCGTTTATTCCACGATATGGCGTTGGCATTCCTAACTTGACTAACAAACTGCCGCACATGAGGTAACACATGATTTCGATCAAAAGCAAAGCATGGCTATGTATCTCCTCATTCAACTCGAAATTCGAGATTCCCTAAACTGATACTAATTCGATGTAAAATATCTTGTGACATGTCATTCCTACACTTGTTCCACAGTTCTCGTGGATTCGATGGGAAGCATGTCGACATAATCATAGCAAATAATGTGCGTATCTGACTTGGAGATGCAGAAACAATTGCTTCAGTGATTGTCATGTCCTAATGAGTATCGTTTTCAAGCAAATTGAGCTGTTGACATGCAGCCCGAAATGTTTGGTACACTACACCATTGGCAGTTCGAAGTGATTCAAATGATGTTGGTCCATGAACATTCAACAGCAATAGCCGCAAGTAGAAGCATTCGTCATTCTTCGAATAAAGAACGCGCATCTGGATGATTAGAAACCACAACGCCTCGCAATGTTCGTGTAAACGATCAAGTTGGTCCTCCATATTGCACATGAAGTAATTTTTTTTAATTCTGACTTCTATGATCTATGGTCCAAAGGGATCTCAACAATTTTCAAAATACGTTTGAGGTTCCCTTTCCAGTTACGACTTATTATGGAAAAACCCTTTAATGGTTCATACAAATTGGTTTTCATAATGATTTTCCAATTAAAAACTCAGTAGTCACACACAAATTGCTTAAGCGCACCGGAAAGCAACTCCAAATGACAAACACTCCATCACACATTTAATTTACTTATCCAGCAAATAAATTATCTCCTCCAGTGAGTAACTGTTTCCATAACATTCCATTAATTATTGATTATTACATTACTTAAGTTAACGCATAAACTTTTGTATAAATGCCACTCAACATCAATCGTGCCTTTATCCTAATCGCTATTGAAAGTTACTCTGGCTGTAGCCACATTCACTAATCACCTCAATCAATTTACAAATCTTTTCAGCAAAAAGCATTTCCTCCATTAGGTCGGAGAACATTAGGATCATTGGCACGGACTTGAGGCACTAGAATTCCGGCAGATGAATGAGTACACGTGCCACTAGACTTTATCCGAGACCGAAAGTGCTCTCATCTTTGCGAAAACAATTCCAGATCGAAGACTAGTCATACGGTCGAAGGATTTTGCAGCTCCCGCAAACCTAAAATCCTTGTATCAATTATGACACATGTACGAGTAGCACTTCGATGTTCCGATTGCTCTTGGGGGAGTTCCATTTCGCTTATTGAAATTCTTAACATACAAGACGGGCTACCAAATCCGCTCACAATGGTCGATTCAATTAATGCAACCAGAACGAGATGATGGCATACGAGTAGCAGCCAATGCAAATATGGATTCGACTGGCTAAAAACCATAGCACTAGCTTTACGATGATAGAAAAGATGAAAAAATAAATAAATCTAAATTCAATTATGTTTGGAAGTACCCACGCTACTCATCCGCATACCGCATCCCAGCAACCATCAAACCCACAATGGTTACAAGAGGATATGATGATGGATATGGGAAACGTTATCCTGCCGATAGCGTTCCATCCTTCGGTTTGATGGTAGTGTGCTTTCTGTCAGAGTTCTACCACCAGTGTGGTGGCGCGTTACGTTTGTGTGCCCACTTCCTAATGAATTGTTTAATGAACCGGCAAAACTGTTTCATTAATAAATTATTAGGCAGTGAGTACGATGTCCTGCATAACCTCAATGCATTCGCAAATTAAATTAGGACGATAGAAGCATCATTTGACCGTAAAATTCCATCAAAACATCATCATCATCACCATCATCACTGGGCGTACGAACAGTAGAATAAAATATGAGTGACCCTACCATCCAGATAGACTAGACAGTATGTGGGAAAAATATGGGTACACTTATTCATGTGGCATTTATTGACATTTTTAATATATGTAGACAAGTAACCCATAGAAAAGGGACATGACTACTCACAATTGTCTGAGTAGAGCATAGTCTACACAAAGTCCGTTTGCGTACGCTCCCAAAACTATGAAAATCTACAAAATGTTACGAAAACCCGTTCGCGTACGAAAAATTTCGTAGTTTTTTAAAAGAAAGTTAGAAACCTTATGCTGCGAATTTTAGCATAAAAAATTTCTGTGGATACAGTGAAACCTGGTTTAAAACCACCCTTTTAAGTGCAAAACCTGCATAGCATCATCGGTTTCTTCAAACCCTAAGTTTATAAAGTAATATTCTTGTTAATCCCTTTTTAAGAACATATCGCTTAATTTCATTCCCCAATTTAAGAACTCATTGTTTTAATTTCTTTCGTCACAATTTTCATGAAATATTCCCCTTTTTAATAAAGCCTAGTGCTAAATAAAAGGTATAAAAGGTAGATGTGGTGAGTTCTAGTTCTCTAGTAAGACTTTGACGTTTTCCCTTGGCTGTCACTTTTCGATTGTTGGTTGTGTAGATCTTTTGCCTTTTCGCGGACTTGTTCATATTTTGTTCGTGGATAAGTTCCTCTAAGCAGTTAAGAGGATTTTCACGACATTGGATAATTCTCCTAATATATACGCTTATCCGCGTTTTACTGTATGTATATTAAAACTGTCAAATCTGTCAAATTACATACATTTTTCGTTATTTTATTTCCCCCACTTTTCGAAAATTGACAGAAAACACATATTTGGCGCAAAGATACAGCAAACGGATCTAGATAATTGTCATCAACTGACGATAGTTGAGAAGTGAGAAATGCAAGGTTTTCTTATCTGTCACCTGTCAGATAACTTTTATCTATCGAAAAGTTTTTTGGTTGTTTTTTTATGGTCAACGAAATTTCCTTCCTTGCTTTTGGACCATGGATTTAAGGTATTTCCTACCGTTCATTGGAAAGTCGATTCCCAACGATTCAGACTATTCTTGAATTGTTTGACATGGGTCTTTTTCGAGCAATTCCAATTCAATTGTTCATCTTCGAGGTTTTTCGGCTGTCCAGGTCGTTCCTGGTTTATGGCCAGGGCCACCATAAACTTCCACTAAAATACGATGACTTTTGGGAGCACTTTTTTTCATGTGGCTTATATGGTTTAATGGGATTGAAACCTGTTACTCCGGGGTTTTTGGGGTCGCTGATGACGAATCCGAGCACAGAATTCCAAAATTCAAAATGGCGCATCCAATATGGCTGACAAAAGTGCAAAAAGTCACTTGATGAAAGTCACCTGATGAAAGTCACTTGCTGAAAGTCACTTGATAAAAATGGGCACTCGGGGGTTTCTGCGGTCGCTGATGACAAATCCGAGTTCAGAATTTCAAAATTGGCAGATCCAATATGGCGGACAAATAAGGACTACGGATTGGTAATCAGCGACCCTAAGAACCCCCAGATTCACATTTTTATGATATTTGCATCGATTTTCGTTTTCGAATTTGGATCCGCCATCTTGATTTTTAGAAATCTGACCACGGATTCATAGTCAGCAACCCGAAAAACCCTAGAAAAGCGGGTTTTTCATCCAAAAAGTTCGAAACGTTTTTAAGATCATAATTTCTTTCTGAAAAAACCTAAATTTTTCAACATTTGTTTATAACAAATTCATTGATAGTTTCGATCTCTTGATTGTACATCAATTCTTATTCTTGAATATATAACTAATGCGAAAACACAAAAAACCGCTCAAAAATACAGCGAAAACTACCTGAAATATTCAGGAAAATTGATAAAAAAGGTGGGATAGCGTAAGTCCCACCGGCAAATGGTTAAAGTAATGAAGTATAACTCACGGCAAAAACAATGTGTGATTTAAGTATTAGGTCGAAATAAGTTTACTATACTATTTTGAAATTTTTTTTTTTAAATTTTGCTAGTGGCATCTGTTGGCACCAACGTGACAGCCATTTGAAATTTAACGTATTTTCGCAGTAACTCGTACATATATAGGACAATAGATGGCCACAGTTTCTATGTAAAATTTGCATTATGGGATGGCGGATAATTGTTTCACTTTGCTGTCCCTTCGAAACAAGTGGCGCGAGTTATGCTGAAACCAAATTTTCCGCAGACGTTAAAAATGAAAGTGACATTTCACTGGTAGTCAATAATATGGCAATGATTTCAGCGTAATGAATGGTCCGTTCGCGTACTTTTTACACTAAATACATATGAGTTTTCTGTCAATTTTCGAAGAGTGGGGGTGAAATTCTCTCACAGACAGAAAAATTACGAAAAACCAAACGAACGCATTAAGCACCAAAAAATTAAAATTGTATGTGAATTGACAGATTTGACAGTTTTCATATATTACACCAAAGAAATATTTTGTGGTAAAATTCATAGCATGGGAAAATTTCTTACTCTCTACTGAGCACTCTCTTCTACGAAAAACTCCGAAATTCTTGCGTACGAGAACGGGTTTTCGTTGCTTTTTCTTATTTTTCGTAGATTTTCGTAGAATGGGAGCATACGCGAACGGACCTAATGAATGAACCACTAGCGCACGGGTTGTGTTCCCACAAAAAAATACTACCTACGCTATCTCTGGTAAAACGCTGCGAATTAATTGTGAAAATCAATTTCAAGCTTACAAGGTTTTAAAAAGTAATGCTTTTGACACAAGCGTGTGAGTGTAAGTAATGAGTAGCAGAAATAACCTTTGGTAGGCAGTGATGGTAAACGTGGGGGAAAATCCCTACATGTAGGTATTTTTAGCTCAAAAATTAACGCGTAGGGAAAAAAGGACAGGTCTTTAAATAAGCGAATATGTAGGGACTTTTAATATTGAAAACTCCCGGCTACTTTTTTATGTTTTTTTTTATGTCCATTTTTATATCAAGTCTGTTCAGTGAAGCAGTGCTGGACAGAAAAGAACAGAAAGAACAGTATTTACGTGTTCAATGAGAAAAGTTTCTGTCCGATGCTGATCTGCTTTGTGTTCAATGACTCTGTGCCGGACAACTTTTCTGCACCTATTCTTGATGTAGAACAGATTTGTGAGAAATTCCAAAATCAACTGTGCTGCAATTTCTGTGCTGACTTGATCTGACATTTTCAAAAATGTGTGATGTTCTGATCTGCCCTTTTTCTCATTGAACAAAGCTATTATTCGGTCATACTTGCAGGATTCTAACTCGAATTGTTATTGTCAAGTTTTTGAAGTGAGTACTTCTTTAGCGACGTATTCGTTTTTGAAATTGTAGCATTACGATAAATGTGTTACGATAAAGGGGAAATGTGTATACAGAGAACAGCAAGTCTGTCTGTCCGTCTCTCTGTTTGTCTGTCTGTCTGTATGTCTGTCTATTTGTCTGCCTATCTATCTGTCTGTCTATCTATCTGTCTGTCTGTATGTATATACATATGTCTGTATGTATATCCGTCTGTCGGTCTCTTTATCTGTTTGTCTGTCAACTTCTATGTTAATCGACCAAAATGATTCATAATCACAGCTTATGTTGGTATAGTGCCTGAAGAGAAAACTACAAAATCTGGACACGATAGGTGGCGCTGAAGTCAAGTTACTAGCAACGTCTATATTGATTGACCAAAATAAATCTCAGCTGTATATTATTATATGTATCTATACATATGTTTTTACTTAATTTTATTACACATTTTTTTTCGATTGTACTAGGCATCTTTCTTCTTCTCTTACACATTACAATAAATAAAATAAATTTAAGCATTTTAAGCCTTTTTTATTTGATGAACGCATTGTGTTTAATTTTCCCTTTTAAAAAATCACGTATTGGGAATTGTAGGGGAAATTTTGCGAAAGTGTAGAGCAAAGTAGGAATTTTTTCCATCGTTGGTAGGTACTTTTCTTTTTTTTAGTTACCATCACTGTTGGTAGCTAGTCATGATGGCGTATTCTAGGATGGTCGAAGAGCAATTCTTTGTTTGATGTAATGTATGTAGATAAGGCAATTCACCAGCTTGGGGCTTAGGAATGGTAAAAGACTGTATAGTGAAGACGAGGAGCTGCTTACAAACAATAATGATGAGATATGCATATGGTATAATACAAATGACATCTCTGGGTATAAAACAGTGTAATGTTAGTAAAATCATTACAGCGACATCTGGTAAATAAATACTACCTACATATGTACATATGCTCTTATGAACTCCAGACCGAGTTTAAATGCAATTTAGTGTACATTTATTCAAAGCAAAGCAGCGATAAGATCTGCCTCCCGTTCTGTATTAACCAATTCGTTGGCTTTCCCTTTGAAATGAGTTTATGTATGAAACGAATCTGGCGTACTCTATCAAAATGTAAAATACATACAAGTAAACGTGTTAATGCAAGCGTAAAATAACAACAATTTGCTAGCAACTGGCTGGGGAATTGATCCCTTCTTAATGGCTTCATATATACGACTCGTCCTGCGTTCCTTTCCATTCATTGTCTTCGCAGTTTTGCACATCGAGGCGAATATTGCTGAATAATTTATAACGAACTCTCATCCACATCTATATGCGCTATGACACGCACACACATACATCCATGCAAACATTAGGCGTGGACCTTATTCCCTGGTGGAAACAATTCATGATTAATACTCCAAAAAATTACTGTTCATTTTTTTTCATCCTGTTATCAGGATCTGTGCGTTCAAGCCATCACCCACGGGTATATCAGCTACCACCACGCGGTACCACCGCGATAGGGGTTGAGGGTGGAAGTGGGTGTTTGGTTATTTTTTTAAAATCGGTGCAAACCGCTTTTTGTTTTCTCTGTGTGTTGTTCTTCACACGACACAGTATGACTCCACAGGGACTAAAAATAATAAATACATACATACAAACATACGTACATTCCTGTGAAAAATTAATAACAAAACTGGAGTGGGGGTTTTTGCGGATTTGTGGTGGCGGCCGGTGGTGGGGTTGTGGTTGCTGGCGTTGAGCGCGCTTCAGGAACGTGTGTGTGTACAATTTTTGGCGCCAATAGATTTGATTATCCTGGCAAAATATTTTCATTACCTTATTCAATTTCATACGTATTTGCATTGCGTATTCTGAGTTAAGCTGATTACCAAATATTACGGTGTGCTCAGGCAAGATGGGATTGATTGTGGCAATTTTATATTTATATAATTTATTCGCTGGATCATTACTTATTGCTAACGTACGCCTACTGAGTGAACTACATAGAGGAATTCATCAGCTCTTATACAGAGGAGCAGAGTGTTTTTTAGCTGATTAGGTCCTCAATGATAATGGACCTGGACAAAAGAGAGTAGGAGTGGTATTTGCTTTTTTTCATTGGAAATTCAATCAATTTCTTATGCAAGCAAGCACTAGGACCTAGGAGAGGTATTTTAAAGCACTTCCATATGCAAACATATCGACATTAAACCAACAATCTTAAAAGGATGAAAAATTGTGACATCCACTTCGATGAATGCCAAAAAATAACAGCGGCAGAGTATATTTATTTATGAATTTATGTGGTCATCAGAGGAAGTCTTGAGTATTGGGAATATCAATACGACTGCGAATACATGTTTTACTTTCTTTTTGTAAGGGTTCCAAGTAGGGTTACCTCTGAAAATTTCCGGAAAGGGTACAAAAAGGGTTACCTGGAGAAAAAAAGGGGTCCCCTATAAAATTAAAGAATAAGACTGGGGCCCCGTATTTTTATTTGTAGTCCAGTGGCTTAAAAATATACAAGGCTTATACATAAACGAGTATAAATAAAAACTCTTAAACAAAACCAAAAAATCAGTTCATTTAAAAAAAAAACAATTACCTAATTCATTTAAAAATAAAGTAACAAAACAAAAGAAACAAGAAAAGTTTTTGAACAAGTTATGATTTGAAGAACCTAATTGTTAGAAATGAAAGCCTTAAACTTCTGAAATAAATTCGAGTTATGGACCGTCTCTTCTAACTCTTCATCTTCCAAAACATTTAATGCGGATAGCATGGATTGGCAAGCCTTTTTTTTATATTAGCCGTGTTTTATTATCCCCGTGATCTGATCCGGATCAGATCAACAAATAAGTTTGTGTGCATTACATCAACAATCCGAGATCTTGCTTTTTATCAAGATCATTTTTCGTGATCCAAAAATTAGTTCGACTATTTCTCACTATGGTACACTTTCGTTTGTGAATGTTGCTGTATTATAGACAATTGCCAAGGGTAAGTGTTGCCAGATTAGAATATAAAAATATTATTGGCAATCCAAATATCATTAATGTTATTTTGTTCGAATAAATTAATTTTTCTGCTCATAATGATATCTAAGCGACGTGAAACTGAAATTATAGCTACAAAATATTATTCTCATCCGGTATCTGTTAATCAAAATTAACAATTTCCTCCTAAAAAAATAAAACAAGCGCATTAAATTTTCATTTAAAAGAAAATATTCATTCGCATGGCAACTTCGCACTAAATGTGTTTGTTTTATTATTCTGATCTGATCCGGATCAGATCACGGGGATAATAAAACACGGCTATTAGCAACTAGCTGACTCGGCGAACTTCGTACCGCCTGAAGTTGTGTCAACTTATTAGCTGAATTAAATTTAGCTTTTAAAAGGTTAAATAAATACTCAAAATTAGCTAATTTTCTAAATGATCAGTTAAATTGAAATGAAAGTAATTCACGTGGCAGCAAGGCATTTGCTTTATTGAAATGATTCGCGTAGCATTGTTACGCTACTTTCTGTAGAACTATTTGCTAGATGGATTGCACTCGGGTCGATTACCTTCATTGAAGCACATTGTGTTTGTGATATACGATATTTTTCATTTTGTTTTGAGGTGCGAGAACGAACAAATCGGATGGATGGTTCGCCGATACGTGAACATGCTACTTATAATAAACCGTGAGAGAAACATTCATTTTCAAGATTCAAGCCACAAACACTCAAGGATTGGCCTTGTGATCGTCATGACGAATGCAATACGAATTGGAAATTGAAATTACTGCGCAGATCTCTCATAGTTTGATTGAGTGCATCCAATGTGCGTTCGTGCACCATTTTGCATTCATCCCAGATTACGATTCTACTTGTTACCAAAACTTTGGCCATTGCTGACTGTTTCACAATGTTGCATGTCGGGTTTTCAGTTTAACGGTAATTTAAACGCTGAATGAGCTGTTCGGCTTACTTCTAGCAACGCAGAAAGAGCAACTGCTACAGCAATTTCCGATCTCGCACGAACAGTTGCCAAAATCAATGACGTGAGCAATGTCTTCCCAGTTCCACCGGGCCAATGGAGGAAAAATAAGCCACCATTTCCAGCATCAATTGCTTTCATTATCGTATTGTACACTTCCTTCTGTTGGGAGTTCAACAGTGGTACATTCATTCGAACTAATTGGTTCAATGCATCTCGATCATATTCACGTTCACGTTCCAATTCTCGGTTCAAAGCGTCGTTCATTCAACGATGTGGCGTTGGCATTCCTAGCTTGACTAACAAACTGCCACACATTGGGTAGCACACGTCTTCAGTCAAAAGCAAAGCCTGGCTATGTATCATCTCATTCATCCCGAGGTCAGGATTCTCTGAACTGACATGAATTCGATGTAAAATATCTTCTGACATGTCATCCTTTTAATTGTTTCACAGTTCATGTGGATTCGATGGGAAGCATTCCAATCGGTAATTTTGTACTGCGTGTTTGATTTTTCAGGCGTTTCCTTGCGCATTAGAATCTACTAGCGTGGGTTTTCTGCCACATGTGGATAAAAATATAGGAGACGTTTGGATAAAACCTTTTTCTGTATCAAAATATTTTACCACAATCCTTTTTCTAAGAACTTCACCATTTTATTAATCACTTCTTTATTATCTCTAAGAATCACTCTATAATCACGCACTGTATCGCTTTTTATATATAACGATATAACGCCTGAAGTCACATTTAAGAGCATCCCATATGTTTGCATTGTTTTTACTTAATCTGTCAACGCGAGAGCGCCCGAACGCGACATTGTGAATTGGGCTTAATTAAAATTTCTTCAAAATAGATAGGTACTAACATTTTTTCAAATAATGCTGCGGTGGCAATTTTATCGATTTCAAACAAAGTACCTATTATAATTTTGTTTTATTAATTAAAAATGAAAGACTCTATCGGCAGTATTGTCAACAGTAAGAATCATTCAAATGGTTTCTCTATGAATTTGCATATCCTTCCTAAAGTATCACAATAAAGTGACACATGGCACGAGTACGCTATGACTTTACGAACTCCCTGCCCATATCCACCTTAAGCACTCCCATCCATGATAATTAGGTAATAATATTCACCCTTATACGTATTTTCTATCGAATTGAAAAAACCACTCGATATCAAACTTTCACAAGATTGAATATTTGATGTTGTGTGATTCGAGGAAATGAGTTTCATTATCGAATGAATAAATTGGATGAAATTCATTTTCGAAGTAAGCATCTGTCAGATGTTTGCCGTTACTTTATTTATCGTTCGACTTTTTTTGTGAACAAAATTATTATAATGACTTTGTATGGGTATTTCTATGAATGAGAAGAAGACACGAAAAACATTGTGACGCAAACCAAAGTTAAATTTTGACTTAACGATAGATTCCGGTCATTAGGGGAACCACAAAATCGATTGTCTCGAGTTAATTTGTAGTGAAGCTAGCTCTGACGGCCTGGCTATTGATCTCTTCAAAGCAACAGGCTTTGACTTGGTAAGAACTCATCTCCAACTTATCTGTAAAACATGGTCGGATGAATGGAACTTTAGAAATGTTTGGCTGATTTTCAAGATAGGAGACCCTCTGAGCTGCGCCAAAAATAGAGGCATAAATCTTCCAATATTTGCCTACAGGATCTTATCTGTCGTGATGTGCGAAAGGTGCCGTGAACGAAGACCATACAAACTCTCAAACCCGAATTAACGCCATAGTCCATTTATAGGTCTATTTGGTAACATGCTAGTTTTCGAAAGTTCTACGTAAACTACATAGAATCTGACAGTTTCATGGCTCTCGATTTTTTTTTACTCTCTTTTGGATCTCTCTTTGCGATGAATTATCTGCAAAACCAATTCCTCGGGGTGGGCCGAGCCAACTCTGTCAAACCAGCCATCTGATAGTTTGTGAAATGTCATAATCTTCATTGTTAGTGGACAACAAAAACAATTTGATAGGTTTGACCAAGTGTTGTTTGAAAAGCGTTTGCTTACTTTTGTGCAGGTTTTCTGTCTTCGAGAGGAGTTCTCTCTCTTTGAGAGGATTCTACTATTTGACAGATCTCAATTCCGTGTGCCAAAAAAGATACCAAACACACCTTATGTTTTACTTTCACACCATTATGACGTTAGTTCGTATGGCCTTCGTTCACGGCACCGTGTGAACTCCTGAAGCCGTTCGACAACAACCTGAACGGTCCATATTAGTGTGGCTTTTGGCTGGAAAAGTCCACCATCCAAATATTCACTCCAGATCTTGGAAAAAACCCAGCAGCTTCAAATCGCTACCTATAAATAACCTTTTCATCCGAAGTAGCACCTGTCAAATTCCGAAGTGTGGGGATGAAAAGAAAACAAACGCGTTGAACAATGAAATACGAAGAACGCAATTTGACAAATTTTATATATTTACTATCTTCGCAAAGTAAATTTTTGGACTAAACTAAACGTCGCGGTCGCAGAGAAAATTCTTTCTCTTTTGTGAGTACTCTCTTTTACGAAAATCTACGAAAATTCTGCGTGTAGTCCAACTCCAACATCTCGTAACTATTCGTATTGTAAGATAAATGTCGTTTTTTTTGGCCCAGATGAATTTCCAAAACAGCTCTGTTCCAAATCACGGTGGATTTGTGCACGCATGTTTTCTCTTTTCTAGTGACCCTCTCTTGTGTATACAAAAATAAACCGACGATCGTCAACGCCTACTTGCATGTAATTGGTCGATGTGGTGTGAAACTTATTGAAAATATAAGATGTCTCTGTTCCAAGTGTGAAAACTGAGAGTAGAGAGAATGCGTGGAGTATGGATTATTATTATTTTCAGTGAACATGGTAATGACTACTTCATGTAAAAGTGTTTACTTCTCAGTTATGGCGTTTGAAGAAAGTAAATAATTCTTTGCCCATAGGAATTTGACTCGTAAATATGAATATGAAAATTAAAAAAAAATTAAAGCAAATTCATACTCAGATAAAGCCGACAATAAAATAATTTACAGTAAACCCTCGTATAACGCGGTACTTTCACAATGCGGATTTATTATAACGCGATTCTCAGTCTTTTCTAACGCGAAAAATGTGTGTCGCATTCCTGTATTTCGGGGAATTCCCTTTTAACACATTCACGTGCTTGATAGATACAAACGTATTAACATAAAACATAAACCAATTATTGGATTGGCTGCTAACTTGGAGAATTACTTCGCAGGTATTGACGAATTTCGGATGAATATGGTACTCTAGCTCCATATTCGTCCGAAAGAAATTGCAGAGAAGTGCTCAGCAAACTAGTATAACGGATTTGTTTTTTTTAATTAAAAATCATATCCAATGTGTATGAAACATTAATTTAAATTTGCAATAAAGATAACTTTCTTCTTTTTTTAATTGTTAACATAATTATTTTTATTTTTTGTGTAGCGTTTTCGCCCTAAAACTAGTTCAGCTAGTTTTCTAAAAGCAATGTAATAAATTTAGATGCATTTTTTTTTGTCTGTGGAGAACGTAACCCTAGCTTTAGTATGTGGCCCCAATATCGTACTACGCGATTTTGTATAACGCGCTGTTTCTCGGGAACCTAACCACCGCGTTATACGACGGTTTACTGTATTCACCTACATAACATAACCAAAAATATAGTTTTTGCTATTCATAGTCACCTTATAGTCGACTTTAAACTTATAGCCAGCTCGAAATTTAAAATGAGCCAAACATCACTTTGAATAGTTAGAGTTGACTATAAATTTCTCATATAATATTCTGGCGTTTGGGTTTGTTCGTTCAAATCACTTTACAAAAACAAAAATGTATTTATGAATAACGAAAAGTTAAAGCCGGCTTTTTTATTTAGTGCCGGTTGTAACTATAGTCGGCTATAGGCACTATTCATGGGGTGACTATGAATTTGCGCCATTGTGTTTATTTTTGTCTACATCTACATGCACATAAATAAATATATTTATTTTTTTTTAAATAAATTTTCATAACTGATTGAAAAGAAAATGGAAAAACCCGAAAAGAGGTTTTCTAAGTCAAACTGGTGGAAGGACATGTAAGTAAAAATCGATAGGATAAAATGGAGGAAATGAAAGAAATGGAAAAAGTTCAGTTGTTCCATTCACAGACCACAAATGAAACGTTGCTCTCTCTGCGCATTTTTTAATGTCCACCGTGATTTGGAACACAGTATGTACACAGTACACATTTTAAAAGTTAGTAGTATATAAATGACATTCTTACTAAAATGATGTAAAAATGACAGTGTCTAGCTTCGAATAAAAAATGACGATTAGAATGATGGTGATAATGATGAGAGTTGAAATTGTTCGTGAATTTTGCTGTTGTGATGCAAAATAGTCTATGACGCTATGGTCTATGTCAGAACATTTGGCTACCCGATATTTTTATAACGTTTACGTGCAAGATGGCTGGATGTTGTAGCAATAGGGTAGACACTGCCTGGCTTTAACTTGGCAAAGCCCAGTGTTGTAACTGTTACTACACATCAATTGTGCTTATTTTACCTCCAAGTGGTAGCCATCGGGTACTGGTCGCTGCCCACCCGGGCACGAACTGCCAAACTTATAAGCGCGAGTGCTGAGCAAGCGAAAATAGCAGCACTATAATACACGACAGCGGACGAATTCCATAGATGGAACCAACGGTGGCGTTTAATTTCCAGAACGGAAACAAAACCTTATCTGAGCTACTTCGACATATTCGGAGCTCAGGTCGATAAGGATTTCCACGTACTAGTCAGGGTCGTGGAAAAGAGTTGGTGGCGGTAGACGTCGTCCCTTGTCACGCTAAAGGTCCACGGTTCAAATTTAAATGTATGTAAGTATTCATTTTTCAAAAAATAAAAATAAGTTGAACAGTTTCAGAAGTTAATAACAAAACCTACTACTACGAGAAGGCGTAACACTGGTAGTAGGATAGTATGGCATGGCTGAAAGAGAATTCATCATCATCACACAAAAACTATAATAAGAAGAAACATCTGGAAAAACTTCTGTGAACCATTATGCAAGTACAAAAAAAAAAAAATCCAGTACTCCAACCCATAGAGTTAGTTAAAACCAAACATCTGAGTTTCGTTCCACAATGCCGATCTGTTTTTTTTTTCATCTGTCTGTCTCTCATTTCATTTCATTTTGAATGCATTTTTAGTTATCAATTCAATTAGTACTTACATGCTAGACAAAAGTGCTTAAAACTAGCTTAACTAACTAAACTATCTTACTCAAACTTACTGAACCCACAGGGGCACTCTTAGCTAAACTTAATACTTATACTATGTATTTCGCCGTAACGTGACTTATAATATAGAATTTTAATTAAAGTTACAATTTTAGAGCTAAGAAAAGTTCGAAAAAAAAACAACTGTCTGCCTCTTTTCTCCTTCATGTACTCGCGCCACTTTATGAATGTCATTCAATAATTTTATGCATAAATTCTTACTTTTTATGAACGATTCACAGCTGTATGAATATATGCATAAACGTGTGAACGGCGATACATGTTCTGTAAGAATTTGATGTTAAGCTCAATTTTAATGAACTTTTTCATTTAGAATATGAATATTTTCATTTATATCATGTACCGTTTTGGTTCAGTGTAGTGTTGATCTTGAGAATACGTGTTTTTCTCTCGGGTAAGTTCGGGAAAAAATCTATTTATTTATATGCATTTATGCACCTGAGAGCACGGCCAAAAATATTGTGTAGATGGAATCATTACAATTAATTTGGACAATAAAGTAAACTTAAATTCCATTAACCACATACCGAAACTATGGCAAGTAGGCGAAGCAAGGCGAGAATGGGCCAGTTAGTTCTCAAAAAGCGTCTAAACTTTCCTCAATCGAGTTCTACGCCCAAAGACCTTTAGATTAGGTACCATCTAGCCACAATGGAAAATGAAGGTTCGAGTGTGGTTAGTATGCAATTTCCTTCATCAGTTTGTCTTACATAAGGTTTAACAGAACAAGAAACTTCTACCCTTTATGATGAAAATTTAAACAGATCTTAAATGCTAATTGTTAGTAACACACCCACTTTAACACTTTTTTTTTTTAAATATGCATCCCAAATTGTAGATAATAATTACTGTTTACTGTTACTGTTTAGTACTTTTTACGATTCCATATCTTAATCTCTGTTCTGGGAACTGTACGAGCACACTTCGTCTTACTGGGAGACAAGAGCCTATCAGAATGTTAACGATAAGATAAACAAATGACTTTGTATATTTCATTGATCATGGTGAAATTTTGTTGGCTGTCGCGGATAACTTGACCGTATAAAAGCTTTCCTCTCTCACTGGCTGCTCACACTCACAGTTAGTTAGTTGACTTTCAACTTAAGGCGCGAACGGTTGGATTATTATTGTGCTTCAAGTGTTACTATGGCAGATTCGTCGACTCTGCTTTATATTATCATAGCGTTGGCGTCAGTGCTAACGTATTATTTCAAACGTCATCTAGCGTACTGGAAGCGCCGCGGTATTCCACACAATGAGCCGCACATAATCTCTGGCAATATGACAGGTTTCGAGAAAACCCGACACTTGCGAACCATCATGCAGGAGTGCTACGACAAGTTCAAGGGAACCGGACCATTTGCCGGATTCTTTTTCTTCCTTAAGCCAGCCGTGCTGGTCTTGGATTTGGATTTGGTCAAAAATGTCCTCATCAAGGATTTCAATAACTTCACTGATCGCGGATTGTTTCACAACGAAGAGGATGACCCACTTACTGGACACCTATTCGTTTTGGATGGAGCGAAGTGGAAAAATATCCGCCATAAATTGTCGCCGACATTTACATCGGGCAAAATGAAGTTCATGTTTCCGACGGTGCTGACAGTTGCAGATCAGTTGATTGAAAAATTCAGCGCAATCACCGAGAAGGAACCGATTATCGAGGTGAAGGATATTTTGGCGCGATTTACAACCGATGTGATTGGGACGTGTGCGTTTGGCATTGACTGCAATAGCCTCAAGGACCCGAATGCTGAATTCCGTGTAATGGGCGGCAAGGCGTTCACACTAACCCGGCATAGTAAAATCGTTGAAGGATTCCTGTTCAGTTTTCCAGAGCTGGCAGAGAAACTGCACATGCGTCAAATACATGAGGATGTGCATCAATTCTTCATGCGTGTGGTACGAGAAACTGTCAACTATCGTGAGGCGAACTCAATCAAGCGAAATGACTTCATGGATTTACTTATCGAAACGAAGAACTCTGCAAATGGACTGACCATAGAGGAAGTTGCAGCGCAGGCTTTTGTCTTCTTTTTGGCCGGCTTCGAGACTTCATCGACGACAATGGGCTTTGCACTGTTCGAGTTGGCCACCAATCAGGATATTCAGGATAAGCTAAGAGCTGAAGTAAATGAACAGTATGAGAAGAACGGTGGAAAGTTCACCTACGAATGCATGGCCGAGATGCATTACATGGATAAGGTCATGAAAGGTCAGTTTCAAACTGTCATGTTATTGGAAATCATAATAAATTTATTCTTTTTTATTTAACAGAAACCCTACGCAAGTACTCAATCGTAATCAACCTCTTCCGTCAAGCGCTGGATGACTACCCAACGTCCGATCCGAAGTATACGATTCCAAAGGGAGCCCTAGTCCTCATACCAGCCGATGCTATACATCGTGATCCCGAGATATATCCCAATCCGGACAAGTTCGATCCAGAACGTTTCAGTCCAGAAGAGACGCAGAAACGTCATCCAACCACATGGCTGCCCTTTGGAGATGGGCCAAGGAATTGCATCGGCTTGAGATTCGGAAAGATGCAGACATTTATTGGACTCTCGATGTTGCTGAAGAACTACAAGTTCCACTATTGTGATAAAACACCGAACCCATTGGAGTTTGACGTAACCAATATGCTGCTTAGCTCCAAAGGTGGTATTTATATACGAGTGGAACGTATTTAAAGTGGAAATACAATAAACATACATATATAAATATGTGTGTACAAACAAGTATCCAATTGCATTTTGTTTTTACCCGACTATGGCAATGCCAAAAGGATGGGTTATGTTTCACACAGGCTAAGGACATACATATGGATGTTTGCTCTTACTGCTTACAACTCAACCAATATTTCAACGAAAAAAAGTGTCGTTAGATTCATCTTGAACCGGCAGTATGTTGGGCTATATCAAGTTACAAAATATTCAATATGGCGGACGCCCCAAGATTTGAATCGTTATCTTCACGCACTGCTTGATATGGGTATCAAATTAAGGAGTTTGACAAGTAGAATACAATAAGCTAAGTGACGTAATTCTAAATTCAATATGGCGAATGCCCCAAGATGGCGGATTACCGTTATCTTCACAACCTTCTTAATATGGGTACCAAATTGAAGAGCTTAACAGGTAGCATACGATAACCTATGTCAATCCATTATAAATTCAATATGGGGGACACCTCAAGATGACGGATCACCTTTTTCTTCGCAACGCTAATGACATTGGTATCAAAGGAAATTATTTGACAAGTAGAAAACGATAAGCAATGTGACACCATAGCATGAAATTTTTTATGGCAGATACTAAAGCTTCAGGCTTGAAAAAATCATTAAACGGCCCTTTTATATTAAAAGTTATTAAACCATCCACACCAGAATAACTCGTTAAAATAATTAGATCGATTGCGCAACCTTCATGATTGAGCTGATATCTAAAAATGTATATCGGGTTTATTTAACATAATTGTTTTACTGTACTAGTATCTGTCTTCAAGCGAATCTGAAGATATGTACTATCAAACTCAGTGACTAAGAGTATCTACGCATTTAACTGTACATAATTTAGATCTGTTGTTATTCATATCGTTTCGCAGCGTATAATCAAAAAAGCTCGCCCAACTTCTGAATACAAAATACTTCTCTGTTCTATCGATGGAAATCAAGGTGAATAGCGATTAAGTGATCTGTTGGATCAGAAACAAATTAACTTGTTTTTTTTTTTTTTTCAAAAAAAATAGTACATAAATAAATTACTTGATGTATGTTAAGAGTAGTATTTTTGAATTATCTAAAGGTCATGCTCCCTATCATTAGCAATAAAACAATTACAGATCAATCTACCGCAAGAGGTACACTTACTGCTAAGCAAAGTCAAATTTATACGTATACACGTAAATAAATTACTATCGTAATCTTATGTTATTATTTAATGTAAATTACATTTACGCAGCTGTCAAATCGCATTTTTTTTGTTTCTGCAAAAATTTGTTCTGTGAAATTGAGTTTTGTTTCTTTTTTGTCTCCAATGTCTCAATTTGCGGATTGTGAATAATGTACCCACACTTTTTTTACAAAAACTTAACGAAACTAGAGTATAAAATAGTAAACGTGGAAGCATCACCATGATTGTTTTAAGCTTAGTTATTTGTTATTTGGATATTTTCTTGAAATGTTTTTAGGTAAAATGGACAGAATTTCTTAGAAATTTGGAAAGGAAAAGATTGTCAAACAAAACCGTTCCAAAAAATCAAATATTTTAAAGCATCGTGATGCATCGCATAATGAAAGCATCGTAACATCGCATAACAATGGCAGTTATGCACTCCCGATACGCATTTTTTGATATTTTGGAACTTACGTTGACAGATGACAGCCGACGAATTGGGAATATAAGTAAGTCTAAGTATGTTACATACCTACCTAACACAAACAAAAAACAAAAATTTTCTTTTCAAGTCCCAGAATAATTTCATGACAGTTCTCAATTTTCTCTCAATGCTTCCACCAATGCATGCGTGTGCGTGAATATCAATATGTGAATGTGTGAACTGCCAACGGATCAACGGATAAAAAAGTAGAAAGTAAAGGCCCCGGCCCATAGAATCCGTCAATCCGTTGCTCCTTAATTTTCAAGTGACGGCTCGATAGAATACACACATTCTTATGGGAGATGGCCCATAACCAACGGATGCATGAACTTCGAAGGATAAAGTATGTCTACTTTCTACTTTTTGCATCCGTCGATACTTTGTCAGTACTCACATTCCCGCATTTAAGTTCACGCATTCACAAATTGAGAGTATGCATTTTCATTGGTGGAAGCATGGAAAAAATGTAGAGAAACTGTCATCGCCGTTGACATTCATTTGACAGCATTTGTTCTGTTGTCTGTACACACTTTCACGCATTTAAGTTCACACATACACATATTGAAGTTCACGCATTCACAAATTGAGAGTATGCATTTTCATTGGTGGGAACATACAGAGAGTGAAAAGAATCGTTTGACATTTCTACGTAGATATGTGACGGTTGACGGATTCTATGGGACTGCTCTATCCGCCAAAACTTCAACTTCAACTTCAAAGTACAAAGGAACGAAGTCGATGGATTCAATGGGCCGGGGCCTTAAGCCTACTTTATGCATCGAAGTTCATATATCCGTTGGTTATGGGCCACTTCTATTAGTTGGGGCTTTGACGGCCACATCGACATCATGACTTTTGTCGCTGACGTTTGTTGTTTGGTCTTTATTGACTGATAAATACCTTCTGGGTTTCATACTATGGTCTGCTGTTTGCTTTCTACATTGCACTTATAAAATCAGGATTCATCACCTGTTACAATTTTGTGAAAGCAGCTTGACTCCCCACTTTCGAACTTTCCCAGAAAATACTGCGCAAAACGTTCACGAGACTAATCTGGTTCTTCAATGGGAATTCATGGAACCCAGCGAGCTGATTTGTTGGCATATATATCCGATGGTTATCCAGTATTCCTTGCCATTGTAAGCTATTATTTTCTGTGTCGTTCTGGGATCTTTGTCAACTTTGCCCTTCACGAGATTTGTTTTAAAAACCACTTTGAAACAGTAACATGGGATGACGCATTTTGGCATTTGCGCTGTATGCCCACTGGGGTGAGTTGACTGCGAAATCCGCAGAGAATAGCAAAACGAGTTTCTTTTTTTGTGTTTTGCGGTGAAACTTCAACGTCGCCAATTTTAAGTTATCTCGTTTCCATCTTTCCACCTATTGCTTAGAAATTGACACTAACTAAGCCATATTTTATAAATACCATTGTTCCATTCACTTAAATCGTTAGCTTTTACTGTACAAAAGTTCGAACAAACAGAGCCCTTGCTATCCATCAAATTACAAATGGTGGATGAAAGTACTTTTGTTAACCAAAAGCCTAGCTTGTTAGATGCCAGAAACACATGTTTCTGTTTCAAAGCTTTGTGTTTGTAAAAAATACTTATTTCTAGAATGAGTTAACCATTTTATTTTATTGCGCTAAAGATCGTAAAGACGGTTTGGTAATAAATTGGAAACTCAAGATTAATTTGACACTTGACAGTAACTTGACAGATTTTAAAAAAAGAGTAAAATGCGAGAGTAAAAACTTCTTCTCAATTTTGACGTTATGAAAACATAATTTAACTAGAGTTAATCAAAAAACCTTACCGTACCTTTGACAGATACATTTGGCAGCTGCACCTTTCATATCGTAGCGCGATGTTAGTCCAACAGCAATAAAATGTCTTTTTTTGAACTTTAAATGTCTTTAAATACCAGCATAAAACTGTTAACTCCATTTGAATATAACAGGCGCCACACGCATGGATGTGATAAGCTTCAAGGTCCCACACAACGGAAAATTAATTTAATACTTGTTTCAAGGACCAAATCAACAGAAAGCGAGACAGCAAATAAATATCTTCTGACAGCTTATTAGCTTTTATCCCAGCAGAGGGCGTTGTTTCATTTAACAATCATTCGCCTCTAAGAAGACGGAGGTAAATCCCTGAGTGATCACGTAAGAGTAAAACACCTAATATTGTCTCTCATTCTCATGGAATTTAACAGAAACGGAAATAGAAAAATGAAATACAAAAAAACACGTCCTTCCTAGCACGTACTGACCATAAACACATACATTTGTACATTTGCACTGACATTCCCTAGATTGAATTGACCGGCTCAACGAAGCAAATTAAATATGTTCACTGTTTAACTTAAGGGGGAAAGAAAACCTAGACAATTAATTTGTAGCTGAAATTCGTTTATTTTCTTGATTAAGGACTGTTTTCTAGTTCTTAGAGGTCAAATTAGATTTCCTTATTTTTTCAGCTTTTGTTTTGAAGAAGTCTCAGAACGCAATACGTTCCACTGTTCATTCCGTAGTCTTGCAATGTTGTCACCCATTGTCACCGATTTCAAACGCAGTGTGAATGTTAATTCAAACGCAATTAATCAATTGAAAGCTCAGCAATAGTGATGAATGATATTTATCGAATATAAATTCACCATAAAGATAAATAACGGTATCATTATAACGTATATAAGTGGTTGTGATTATGCATTCGTCTTTTCTCATCGCTATTCATTTCCCGAAAAGGCAATCACTTTACCGCTGTCGGACACCTAACATTTATGACCATTCATTTTCGTCCTTTACTAAAACATAAATATGCACACCCATGCAGGTTAATGTAAAGGGTGTATCAAAAAGTGCATAGTAAAGAAATAATATAGAGTATAAAGTATATCCTAAGTTTTCATATATTTAGCTTAATTCATGCGAATACTTAAATATACAGGGTGGTCTGGTTTGAGTTACAGATATTTTCAAATCTGAATTATTGGTTCATACTGAGAAAAAAATTGTATGGTTTGTTCGTTTTTTAATGGTCTTTGTAATTAAATTAACCATATACCGTCAAAACTGTTAGCAATAGGTTGGCGGTGAATTTGTAAGTGACACTATGGCGCATCAAAATAATAATAGTAAAAAAAAAATTATAAGCACACTTTCCCGAGATAAATGCGATTTTCACAAAAATTGGTTAAAAAAAATACGTATATGAATACCAATATCTCGAAAACGAAAATACGGATGGTATTTGTTTTTAACTGTTATGAACACTATTCAATTGTCTATGAAACGAACCTACTTTGGTTGCTCTTAGTTTAATATATTACAAATTATAATTGAATAACTGTTCGTACCATTTTCTATGAAGGAACGTTTTCAAACACCCTGTAGCGCAGTGTGTGTTCAAGATAGACCCCCCCTCCTGTACGATTTTTTTCATAGTATGAACCAATGAATCAGATCCGAAAATAAATATATAACTTAACAGTAAGGTATTGTAGCGTACTCTTTGCTGCTAAAAAAAACACTGGCAACTTTGATCTTTCAATCAGGCAGACAACCAGGAATCACGATGCGCTGTCTGTGCATACGATGCTTTCAAAATGCGCTTTGAAATTGGAGTTCAGCCTTTATCTTATGACTTTGGTTTGCATTTATCTTTTCACATCTAATTTTCTTTATTTTCAGCCAATGTCAGAGTTCTACTGTCAAGGTTAGGTTAGGTTAGGTTGAAAGGGATTATGAGGCTGAGCTATCTTAAAATACAGGGCAGCATAATGGGCTCATCGCGATCGCCTGGGATCATCGAATGATGGTACCGAATCCGAAACACTTAATTTCTCAGCAAAATTTCAAGATTTTATTGTGGCCAGTTTGGCCAGCCTGTTCCAGTGTATTGTAGAAGAAATTCCATAAAAATTCCTTCCGAGAACGAGCAATAGCCTGACAATCACAAAGTATATGTTCGATATCCTCCGATGTTTTTATGTCATTGCAGGATTTGCAATCGTCCGTGTTTGAAAGACCCATTATTTTGGCATATTTTTTTAAGAGACAGTGCCCGGAGAGTATTCCTATTAGAGTTCTTAACTTTTCCCTATTCAGTCTAAGGATTACCTTGGTCTATTCGCGGTCTATGGGCGGCCAAAGAGCCTTGGAAACCATATATCTCTCTATTCTTGACCATTAGTCATCCTCCATACTTATGGTTGTGTTGTTAAGTTTTGCCTGATGCCGCATGATGGCGGTGCTATGTTCATAACCATCTCGGTTATAGACAGTGCCTCCCCCCCCTTCCTTGAACACAAAGCGAAATCCTTCTACAATTAACGATACACGATTCGAATGTTATTCGATGTTAGATGTAGAATGTTATTAGCTTCGTAACCAACAGCTCCGCCGCTCTCCTCACAGCTATGACATCTGCCTGAAATACAATACAGTCGTCTGGAAGTCTAAGACACGTATTTAGGCCCGTGCCGTTGTTGGTTTTTGACCCATCCGTATAGACCGCAATGTGTTTTTGCCGTGTAGATGATTTGTTCCCCCAAAGTTTAAAGTACGGTTGAAAATTGCAAAGAGTTCGCTCCCAGTATCACACCCTTAACTTCCCATTTTTACATAGGATACATTTCTATAAGCTGAATAACTTTTCGATTTAAATTACCACCACAAATAACTTAAAGTGACAAAACACACTAATACCAACATTATCTATTTCCTGTCAGTGGCACTAGAGCCCGTCTATCAGTTAAACTTTATCCGCTTAGCGAGAAGATAAAAAGAAAACCCTTCGTGGTCATTTCGAATCACCCTTTGGTCGAACCCACTTCCACCGTTAGGCGATCGCTTTGTTTAATTTGTCTTCATGCATGGATATACATTTGCTAAAAGGACGTAAGCCAAAAATAAAAAGAGGAAAATACTTTGGCTCATTAATCATTTTTCTCCCTTCACAGTGACAAGTAAAAGGTACGCTAAGCCTAACCAACTTAAAAGAACGGATGGAAAAAAACACACATCCCTTCACTCACACAGAGAACCCATTTTCACTTCACCAAAGTTAAAAATTAATTACCCCAATGACAGGTTGATTTTTTGTTGAATGTTCATTCACCCACCCACTACAGGGTGTCTCTGTGCTTCACATATCCAGAGGGGGGACACCACATGGGGGTGGTGCGGCTTTAGATTGTGGATGCTCTATATCCACCCCAAGGGCATGGCACATACAGGTTTCTTCCACACCGGAATGAGGCCGTTTATTTAACAAAATAGGCTTCGCCTTCTGCTCTCTATACAAATAGGCAAAATGAAGCACACCGCACACGTAAAGGCACAGTCATCAGTCAATAAGCAGTACCGGATTTGGTCCATTCACTGGCACACATACGCTCCTTTGCCCGATTTACAGCTATCAATGCCCTGGTAAATTGAAAGCGGGTAGACGTTGATGACTTCAATGAACCGTAATGGGCAGGGGTGGATTTAAAGGTCAAATGAAAATTTCGTGAGCCTGTAACAAAGAGGATCTTTGAAGAAATAAAAATGTCGTATACGCTTTTCCGTCTTTTTTCCTAAATTTTGTTTGCAGAGGATGCCATAAGTCAATGTGGAGGCGTAAATACGAGTCAAATTAGGAAGTCGAATGCTCCTCATGTGAATAGTACTGCAAAGCTGGCGGCTCAGGATAATCCGCTGTTGTATGTGTGTATGACGCAGGAATGCATTTCAGCTTTTTTTTATCAGGTCGGTGCTCGCATTCGGGAATCTTTTCTTCGTATATTCTGTCAAAATTTGGAGGACCATAAATTGTACAGACTCCCTAGGGCACTTCCAACTGAATTTAATTAAATTTAAGCACCATAAAGAAGGACTCAACCATAAGAGTGTGTCTTTCTTGCAGCTTTCTATAGCACTTGACACCTCTGTCTACTAGTAAAATTGAATGACGAATAAGGTAGGTTAGGTAAATAGGTACCACAGCCTAATTTGGTAGATTTATGTGTGCTTTGGGGATGTACTGCTCAAATCCATCCCTTGGAGTTGAGGAATCTTATTCTCAGAAGTCTTTGAAAAAGTATCTGCCGATTCTATGTTGCCTGGCTCTGGCTATCATCGGACATTCAAAGAGAAAATGGAAAAGGCTTTTCTCCGCAGACGCGCTTTCACAACCACGACAATGGGGATTGGATGAGATATCTAACCTACGAGCATGTGCACCGATTTGCCAGTGACCCATGCTTATTGCTACGATTCTGGCGATCTCGACTTATTGTCTGTTGTTTGTACGAGTAGGTCTAGGGATCTTTTTTTTTGTTGTTGAGTCTCCTTTAAAATGGCACAATTGTTGAGGGTTTTCCATTTAAGAGAGTGTGTTGGAGGATTTTGACCTTCGCAAGTCATAGGAAAGGGTGACCTTCCTCCACAAACGGATATGTCAAAGGCTGATCCGTGTCGGCTCTTTCATTCTCCGCTATGTTGCTGTGGCCAGAAAATCAGAGAATAGTAATATTCAATCGTTTGCCCGGGAAAATTCCTCCTTAGACTCTTCTACCAATTTAAATGATGAAGTGGTTGAGTGAAGAGCTTTATTAACAGACTGACTGTCTACTAATATTCTCACCTCTTTCATGGCTGAAGCTATGCCCCTTATATGCCTCTTTGATTGCGAGTACTACCGCCTGGAAGACAGGGAGAATTGGAGATTCTTAGGTCGGCTGAGAATGCATCCATCTTGGATTCGTCGGTGAAGATCGCTATTTTATACATTGAGTCGTTTTTCCAATCCAATCAGGTCAGTAGTAAGACTTGTGTGGATTGGCTGAAGTTAAGGTATAAGTCTGTATAAGTCTGTATAAGTCTGTATAAGTGATATAGTGATACTCAGGACAAGATCATTCGATAGCAGAACGAGAGCCTCACTATGACTATACGCTGATTCTCGGAGTCTAATAGAGCTACACGATACCAGGTACTTGATATGTAGGTCAATGGGCAATATGTTTAGAAATACGTTTAATGGTTCGGACGGATTTGAGCACATGGCATGACTGGTATCAATATAAGCCGTTCTTTGGATTCTGCTCAGTTTACTGATACTGTAGACTCTACTTAGGGCCGGCCACGTTACTAGTGATCCGTAAGTGAGGATAGGTTGGACTACGATAGTATACATCTAAAGGTCCACACCTTTTGCAAAAAGTTTTACTACGGGCGTAAAAATGCTTGCCGCACTCTGGGTTCTATGTTCAGTTTCCAGTTAAATTTAGGGTCCAGGATGACATCTAGCGTTGGAGGATAATGTAAGTGTCGTGCCCCCAAATAAGTAGAAAATCGTAGGACGGAGATACTCGTAGGACGTAGATACTCGTAGGACGTAAATACTCGTAGGATATAGATACTCGTAGGTTTGGTGTGTAAACCGCATGCGAAAGTATTTCCCAACTTAACGCCTCCATCGATTTCTTGGCCGGTTTTGCTGTGTGTGATGGTGCATTACCATGAAGCAAAATCACTTTATGTTGCCTATTTGGGGATATTCTGATAATTTTTCACACAAAACTTGATTCAAATCGATCATTTGTTGTCGGAAGCGTTCAGTAGTAATGGTTTTGCCAGGTTTTAACACCTCATAACAGATCACACCCTTCTGATGGTTCTTCGTTTCTCAGTTCAAAATCGCCACGTTTGATTTTTTTTAAACCACTCAAACCACTATGATTTACCAAGAGCATGCTCAGCGTAAACTTCGGGGAAGCATTCGATGCGATTCTGCTGCAGTTTTTTTCAAATAGTAACAGAAAATGTATGCTCTCCGCATATCGTAGTTTTCAGGTGCAAAATTCGACATCTTCACTGTGAATACAAATTCATTATGACTGTGTATACAAACTTTTTTTTTTCAAGCGATTAATTTCAAAATGGCGGCTGTACGGCGTTTTTCCGATGACGTCTCCGTTTTTTTCGGGTTTACCATTTTTTTTCGAGATAAAGTCTTTCGAGATATTTGTATTTTCTAGATTTTGTCCATTCGAAATTTTTGTTTCCGAGATCTATCAAATAAATTTTCGAGATTTTTTTTCATTCGATATTTTAGTCATTCGGGATTACGTGGTGATCCCATTCTTTTCAGTATCCATGGCCGGACAAACAGCTCCTGTAATTTTTGAATTATAATAAGCCAATTTCTTTCTTTTGATTTTATATAATAACTGCTTTAGAAGTACGTAGGTTTTTTAATAACAAATTAACTATATAAAAAAAAATCCTACGTATACTACCATAGACAATGTATTTTTCAAGATATATTCAATATTTCAAGTAAATCGGTTACAAATTGTCTGTGTTAACTTTCCGGCAAACTTAAAAAATGCAGTTTTGAGATATACACGTTTGAAGTTTTGAGTAGTACCATACCATAGTGCAGTACCTAAAATCTGCGATGCCTGCACCGAGTACTTAGAGATTTTTCTTAGGGGACAATTTAAAAAAAAGTCGATTTTCCGAAAGTTCCAGAGTGGCCGAACCCCTTAGTCAATATCAACTAAGGCATTTTACATAAAACAAATTAAAGGAATATGCGTTGGACATATCTTCGTCCTTCTCTTCGTATAATTCTGAGTCCAAGCTTGTTACACAGACCTCCCGGTACTCAACTTATTTACATAACTCCCATGATAGCAACAAAAATTTAATTTTAAAACAATACCATCAAAAAATAGTAAAAGTCCGGCACTCGTTGTTCACAAAATTATTTCCGCAACTGTTATTTGTTTGTATAAAGTATAAACCGTAATTTGCTACTTGACATGAATATATATGCGTATGCCCATATCGTTGATAAGGATAACATTTAGAAATAAAAAGATTTGACTATCGCTTTGATAGCAATACACAAGAAGATACGACTAGAAAGTCATCGTACGTAAATAAAAATAAAAAAAAAAACGCATGCTTTCACGAGTACTTTTCAAGTGTTCCCCGAACTATGCTCATATTGATGTTGCTATTGAAGATTTACCTTCCAGATACCTACAGCTGGGTTGTTATTTTTATTTTTCCAATTTCTTTCACCAAACTCGCTTTTATACTCGTAATCAGTAATCACCCCTCAATCGGTTTTCGATTGAATTAAATTGTTTGTTGATTATTACTTACTTTGTGTATGTCACCAAAATTCGCAGTCTGTCCAAATCTGAAGAGTGGTGGTGAAATTCTCTCTGCGAGAATTACCGAGTACAGAATAAACAGATCATTATGTTCCACACCAAATGTCAAATTCAATGTAGGTACCAGTTTTTTAACATACCTTTGTAACCGTTTAAACTGAAATAAATTGCTGCGAATTTTCTCCTTTTAACCATGAATGACGACGGTTAATTTTAATTTCTTACATTGGTGGTGCGATAGTCCGTGAGTTAAAATAACAAACAGTCTACTACAGATATTCCATTTCCAAACTGGAGGAATAACCAATTCTTTTGAAAATATATTTGATCCGGCTCGAAGGACCAAGTATAGTGAGTAAATATTGATCAGATTTTATACAAATTGTGTTTTTTAAGAGCTGTAGAATTTAAAATTTGAATAAAACATACACAATTTGGGCAAATGAGGCAACATTTCGAATGAGTTTATAGCATTGAGAAATGAATTTCGGGCATATGGCTACTACTGGAGCGTCTCAGAAACTGTGTCATAGACCTCATAGAGCATTTGAAGCCGTTCCC
The DNA here is from genome assembly GCA_949775065.1 of Brachyopa scutellaris. Lineage (NCBI taxonomy): Eukaryota > Metazoa > Arthropoda > Insecta > Diptera > Syrphidae > Brachyopa > Brachyopa scutellaris. Next base: position 86,511,993 of record OX459114.1, on the reverse strand, counting down.
CAACAATGGTGCACTCAATGTTGGCTTGCAGGGCTGGAATTATTATGGCAACGCCTCTTAATTCCCCCCACAGAAAATAGTCCAACAGCGTCAAATCACACGATCTCGGAAGCCAGGCCCCAGGTCCATAAGATAATGTTGTCATCGAACTATTCATTAAAGAAATTGATGGTTGCACCGGCATGCCGGCCGATAACTGAAATTTCTGAGCTAGCTTCCGGCCGTTTTCGATATTAGTGCGATTTATTATCTACGATTTTACGATACTACATTTATAAGTGCACTTGAAATCTAAGTTTTAAGTTGTTTTTTCCTTAATTAAACAAACTAAAGCTGCTTACTTATTTAATATACAGTAATTGCATATTAAATATACACACTATTATTTCTAATATTTATGAAAAAAAAACGTTCCATTTGTTCTATGGAATTTAACAAAAATAAACACTATGTGGCCCAAAGCCATTTTATGCCTGGTCATATTTTAATGGTTACTGTACAGATGGCCGGTTACTAGAAATTGTGGCAAAACGAGTTTCGTTTTCTATTTTAGTAATAGGTCGTAAAATACAAACTTGTCCCAGCCTGTTTTGCCATGTAATAATATATATGTGGGATTCAGGACCAAACATAACATAGACATCCTATAAAATCGCACGACCAAACGAAACGCTATACCAACCAGTTAGGCAGTACATTACATTACCACATAATAAATTACGTACAGAACAAGCCATGTAAAACGGCAACGAACGAAACGGCAACGAACAAGAACGGTAACGAACAAAGACAGAACGAACAAACGAGAGCAACTTTTCCCCTTCCATTTTTCAAACATAGAAAGAACCATGTAAACCAGCCAGCGAAGTAGAGTAGCTTGATCATCAGTCATCAAACAGTATTCATTGTCGGCGGTCGAGCCATTAATATACAAAAATAAATGAAGTCATATTACTAAATAACGAAGTTTAGAGTTTTATTTAACGAGAGGAACATTAATTCCTACATATATTCCAAAATTGATTGACATTTGGTGCCTGTCAAAGCTGACGTGAAATTTTGATCTCCCAATAAAAAAAAATAGAAAAAGAGTGCGATAAAGTGCAAATTAATAAAGAAAAAAAAAAAAAACCTTTTTGAAAGTTAAATAAAAACAAACCCTATCAAAAGAAAATAAATACTGAGTAAGTCTTAACTCCTAAGTATCTGTAAGGCAAAATAAAAAGTGCATCCAAAAAGCTAACCTCCAAATGGTAAAAAGAGGGATATCTGATACTTCCCCAGAACAACCAGGAAACGAAAAACGCTACTCTAGCTTGAGTAATACGAAAACAAAACTCGCTATGGGAACTGCTACAGGATTAAGCGCTGAAAAAATGCAAGAGATTTTGACTGAAAACAACAAGAAGCTCGTCGAACAACTTGCTTCGAAATCAGACCTGCAGCAGCTATATAATCAGATCTCGGATTTGAATATGCGTTACGATCAAATCTCTCAAAAAGTAAATTACCTGGAGCAACGAAACAGACAACTTGAGGATCAGTTGGAAAAGGTTCTTCAAAAAAATACGGAGGCGAACCTTGTAATACACCTATGTACCTGTTGATAGCCAAACTGACATGTGTGAAAAGGCGAAATCCACCTGCGCTGGATTACTAGACGTCACGCCGGACCAAGTAGTTGAGTCAGCTTACGGAGTTCATAGTCGAGATCCAAAAAGTGCAACATTTATTGTAAAAATGAAAAACAAGGAAACTGATTGGGACGTTTTGAAGAATGCTTTTAAGCTCAAAGGGACAAAAATAAGCGTTCATAAAGATCTGCCATTCAATATTCGTCAACGTCGTGCAAAAATTATTCCGATCATGAAGGAGCTCCGTCTTAAAGTACCCAAAACGAGAATTTCATTAAGAGATGATAAGCTTCTTATTGAAGGCAGAGTCTTTTTCTGGGACTCCGTGCAAGGTTTGAGGTGTGGCGAACAAAATGGGGTTGAAATTATTAAATCACTTTTTGGAGACATCCCAATTACCTATAAAATATTTATGAATAAAACCACATTTACAAATCATGTAAACAAAACTTCTAATTTGACGTCAAATGTCATTTCTGCTAGTGTTGCCAACTCTCAACTTATACAGCCGTCTAATGGAAGTTCTTTGGGTGAAGCCGCATGCTCTAAGGCGCCATTACACGATGCATGATGTGTTTCTGTCTACCAGAGTGAAATAGAGAATCTTTTAGTAAATAAGAAAATAAATATATTAAGCTATAACATATCAGGGTTAAAAAATAAATTAAATTTTGTGGATTTTTTCAATTATGTTAAGAACTTTGATATATTTGTATTATTTGAAACTCATCTTTTAGAATACGATGAAATTAAATTTAAAAATATATTTTTGAATAACGAGCTTAAATGGGTACCTGCAGTAAAAACATCTATATTTGGAAGAGGAAGTGGAGGTACATTATACGGATATCGTGATAATCTTGGTGGTATTTCTGTTAATTTTAAAAGAACGGGCGAATTGCAAACCTTAGATATTAAAACAAGCAACTGTGAAGTAGTTTTGGTACCAATTTATTTAAACTGCAACCACTGGCAACGTGATTATGAAAGGTTATGTGACTCTCTTCAATCCTTGAATACTGCTGATATAATTCTTGTCGGAGATTTTAATGGTCGAATAGGGGTCTCCCAAAATAATTTCGTAACGGGATATGATTGCGCGTATTTGGACAAAACTCGCAAATCTAAGGACTCAGTTTGTGACAGTAAAGGTTCGAAAATTCTGCAAATTGCCGATGCTTATGACTGTCGTGTCCTGAATGGAAGCTGTGCAGGTGACTCCGAAGGACAATTTACGTTTATTCGAGGTTCATCGTGTTCAGTCATTGATTACTGTTTTATTGCTGGTAAATGGAATAATCTCTTGGAGGACTTCCGAGTTAGAGCGGCGATTTTTTCTGACCACATGCCCTTAGAAGTAACATTCTCCATATATGCCAGTGTAAATCAGGTGGGATTAAAGCAATTAGAACTTCAACCGAAGATTGTTTGGAATGATCGAATGCGTGAAAATTATCAACATAACTTGAATGTTAATCTTGAAGAGCTGAAAGTTTAAAATCATCCAGTTGATATGGAAAACTTATCAGAAATCATAAAGAAAGCTGTACCACAGAACAAACAATTAAGGTCTAGAACTGTCTTTAAACAAAAGTGGTTTGATACAGAATGCTTGAAAGCCAGGAATAAATCTTTTAAGTTCTTAAATCTTTTGAGAGCCACCAACACCAGTATTTTCAAAGTATTCTACAATGAAGCCAACAAGGATTATAAACGACTTTGTTATGATAAGAAAGCAGCATTAGAGCAAGAGAACATAACTGTGATAAACAACACCAGATCGTCAGCTGAGTTTTGGAAAGCGGTGAAATACGTAAATGGACGCACTAACTCCATCAACATATCTTTGAAAGCTCCTCTCCTGAAAGCCCACTTTAACAAACTTCTTAACGCGCCACTTACATCACCCTCATTTCAGTATGCAGCCCCCATGTTTATAAATGACAAGTTGGATGCGCCTTTTACTCTTCAAGATATCCGGGAAGCTATAAACAACGAAATAAAGCGCCAGGAAATGATCGAATTCCATTTGAGTTCTATAAAAATTCCACAAACGAGTTTATGCAATCACTTACAGTAGAATTCAACCGGATCTTCGACACAGCTCAGGTCCCAGATATGTTAAAAAAATCTATAATTTTTCCGCTGCACAAAAAAGGTGACTTCAAGGACCCAGCAAACTACAGGGGTATTTCGTTTTTAAACACTTCAGCCAAATTATTTTCGGCTTTGATATACAAAAGGCTCAGTGAGTGGGTAAAAGAAAAGAACATTCTTACAGAATTCCAAGCTGGGTTTAGAAAGGGTTATTCCACGATCGACCAAATATTTGCACTTACCAACATCGCTGCTTCATATAAAGATAAACACAAGAAACTGTATGCCTTTTTTGTTGATTTTCGTGCAGCATTCGACACCATATCGCGAGAAGCACTGTTTTATAAGTTATTCAGAATTGGAGTATCAACCAAAATCATTCGTATTTTGAAAGCACTGTATGATATAACTGATGCTGTATGAGGTGGAATAAATTATTACGGAGTAATAATTCCAGCGTTGATGTATGCGGACGACATCGTCTTCTTAAATTACTCTATGAACGGTCTTCAGCTAATGATGAACAGACTTGACGTGTATTGTAGAAGTTGGAATCTAACAGTCAATCTGCAGAAATCCAAAATAATGATATTTAGAGATGGAGGTGGCCGGTACTCTAATCTAGAAAAGTGGAAGTATAATGGTGAAGATGTGGAGATCGTACGCAAATACAAATATCTTGGAATGCTTTTATCAGCAAACCTAAATGTAAACATACATCTTGAAGAAAAGTTAGCAGATGCCAAACGAGCTATTTCATCCATATGGGAACGCTGCATTAAAAACAATTATGTATCACATAGTGCGAAACAAATGGTATTTCGTTCTACAGCTGCATCAATACTACTGTACGCAGCTCAAGTATGGGGTTATGTATCTTATGAATCTGTTGAAAAGTTCCTTCGATATTTCTTAAAGAGGATGTTCCGATTACCAAAAAATACTCCAAATTATGTGTTATATATTGAAACGGGTACTCCACCTATGCTCTTGCGTACATTGGGAATACATTTCAACTACGTTATAAAAGTACTGGAAATGGAAGAAACGAGATTACCCAACATAATTCTGAGAAATATAATTAGAACGAGCGGAAGTATTTGCAATGTGTGGAAGGAAATTGCAGCGGATTGTGGAATAGAATTTGTTATTCAGACAAACGAACAGCCGACTTCTCTAAGAGAGAAATTTAATTTGATGTTGGACAAAATGGGTCAAATATCGTATAAAAAATATACTGAAGATGCTGAAGCCTCGCTGTTTAGGAATTACTACAGTAAACTTAACTATCGTCTAAATGAAAAAACATACTTTCTTAACAGCTACTCCATAGACAAAATCAGTACGATCTTTAGAATGAGAACTGAGACAGTAAATCTAAATTTTATACCCCACCGCACCGATCTACCAACACTCTGCGAACTTTGCAACATGAAAACTAGGGAAGATGTGTTCCATTTTCTGGCAGTTTGCCCAATTTTGAAAGAACTTCGATTTATGGTGTTTTCAAAAGATGCTCTAGAAGAAGGTGAAGCATTAAACATTTTAAACGGCGAAAATGGATGGGATGTTTTGTACAATTACACAGTAGCTGCACTTCGATATAGAAAGAGAGTTTTAGAGGGAGATTTTTAATATTTTTGTATTATTTTAACTAATTTTTGTTTGTATTAAATTCAGGATATAGTAATTATATTGTCAACCTGGTAGACGGCCTTAGGCCAAACCAAATAGACTAAGTTATTTAATCATTGTTAAGAATCAATTTGAAATAAAAGTCTAACTAACTAACTATATTCCAAAAAATAAAGTCAAGTTTGATTTAACTCAATGGGTCGTATTAATAAAAATAAGCAGTTACTCCAAGTAAAATCTCTGAGCAAAGTAAAAGCATTAAGCATTTGCTCGAAATTGGTATGAATAAAACTAAAGTTTACTTGAGCAAGTTGGAATATTATCTCAACGGTAACTTCATTAAATTTTTTTTAATGGTCATTTGTTGCGATGTGTCTGTTTTCGTGTTGAAGGAGATTTGGATGGCTATAACAATGTCGATATAGAGAAGCCAGAGGAGGCACTTTGTTATTTGGACACCACTATTGCAGCTGAGGCAGAGTCAGTTTTTCGCTGTTGTCGTTCCGTCTGCGAAGAAAAGACGTTCCTTCTCTAAAACAAAAACGGTTAGCATATTTATAATTTATTTTAACTCGTCAATTTATACATGGCGTTTGTTTTCTTATCCAAATGAATAGAAACATTTGGATAGAAACAAGTATCAACATTCCGTTCTCGAAAATCAACTGAAACAACTATGAGTTTGTTCACTGGTCACTGCACAAGAACAACGCTAACAAGAGGTACATGCTGAGTAAATGGAGTTCTTCGCATTGAAGAAGAAAGTCTTGGCAGCGAAAATTTGTAACTTTGTGTAATAAGAATAAACTTAAATTTTAGTATTTTACTAACTATAACCAATCTGAAATCGAAGTCATACTAAGGCACCAAACAAAAACAAAGATACAGGTACAAATTGCTTCAATTGGGTCTACCTTGCAAATAGTTAGCAATAACCGCTAGCCGTTTTTGTCGGCGTTTATCCTATCCTATCCTATCCTATCCTATCCTATCCTATCCTATCCTATCCTATCCTATCCTATCCTATCCTATCCTATCCTATCCTATCCTATCCTATCCTATCCTATCCTATCCTATCCTATCCTATCCTATCCTATCCTATCCTATCCTATCCTATCCTATCCTATCCTATCCTATCCTATCCTATCCTATCCTATCCTATCCTATCCCTATCCTATCCTATCCTATCCTATCCTATCCTATCCTATCCTATCCTATCCTATCCTATCCTATCCTATCCTATCCTATCCTATCCTATCCTATCCTATCCTATCCTATCCTATCCTATCCTATCCTATCCTATCCTATCCTATCCTATCCTATCCTATCCTATACTATCCTATCCTACTTCCTACTTCCTACTTATCCTACTTAATATATAAATGTGAATGTTTGGATGTTTGGATGTTTGGATGTTTGGATGTTTGTTGCTCTAACGGTTTAACAGACTTGAATGAAACTTTCGTGAATAGATAGTCTACTTCCTGGATAAGAGATTAGGCTACTTTTTAAACAAAACATACAATTCATTGATTCCATAATTCGAGTTATTCCAATTTCCGCTTTTATTATTTGGTCATTATTTTTGAGTACACCATTGTCATTGATCGTCACTCTGTTGGGAGAGGGTTGTTTTTGTAGATGTTATGCTCTTCTCTTCGCCACAAATCCATCGCTATCGCTTATTCTTTGATTTTCTGTCTACCCATACGCGCATTGAATGAGGGGTAAACCATTGCCATTGCCATTGATCGTCATTCTGTTGAGAGAGGGTTGTTCGTGTTAATAATTAATGCTCCGTTTTGGGATTGTGACTCAAAGTAGAGGAGGGATAATTTTGCTGATATTTGCTACCGACTTTAGTTAGTTGTGTATCTGCTTCATCAGCGTGCGGATCTAGATCTGCAGAAAGGGGGAATTGCACGATTTTTTTTACTTTCTTTTTTTTGTCACTTTACTGCGGTATTTGGTTACCTTAATTCAATTCACAAATACATATATTGTAGTAGGGGTAGGCAGGCGATGTTGAGTCTTAAAATTAGTAAATAGTTGGTGATTTCAGACAAACCTCACCAGTTACTCCACGATCAATGCTTACAACAAAGCCTAATATCTTTGGCGTTTACATAATGCTATTGTACTTTAAATATGAATATTAAGTACAACTATTAGAGACAAGAAACCAGAAAGTACCATTATTTGATGCTTATAAAATACATATTATGTACATATGTGTGTAGACGTGTTTGTACACAGGTATATTACATTTCCATCAATTTTTTATGCAATCGTTTCATCTATAGGGAACAACCACTTAATCACTTAACCACTAATAACGTATTGGCTTCAGAATTCTTTAGAATCTTAATTTAAATAATATCGCTTCCTACTACTTCCTTTCTATCATACTACAATCAAATGACGCGACTGATTTTTAGCACGGGCAACGCCGGGCAGGCAACAGCTAGTTATTAATAATTATCTTAAACCACTATCGGTTACACCGGTTACATGGCGTTTGTTTTCTTATCCAAATGAATAGAAACATTTGGATAGAAACAAGTATCAACATTCCGTTCTCGAAAATCAACTGAAACAACTATGAGTTTGTTCACTGGTCACTGCACAAGAACAACGCTAACAAGAGGTACATGCTGAGTAAATGGAGTTCTTCGCATTGAAGAAGAAAGTCTTGGCAGCGAAAATTTGTAACTTTGTGTAATAAGAATAAACTTAAATTTTAGTATTTTACTAACTATAACCAATCTGAAATCGAAGTCATACTAAGGCACCAAACAAAAACAAAGATACAGGTACAAATTGCTTCAATTGGGTCTACCTTGCAAATAGTTAGCAATAACCGCTAGCCGTTTTTGTCGGCGTTTATCCTATCCTATCCTATCCTATCTTATCCTACTAATCCTATCCTATCCTATCCTATCCTATCCTATCCTATCCTATCCTATCCTACCCAACCCTATCCTATCCTATCCTATCTTATCCTATCCTATCCTATCCTATCCTATCCTATCCTATCCTATCCTATCCTATCCTATCCTATCCTATCCTATCCTATCCTATCCTATCCTATCCTATCCTATCCTATCCTATCCTATCCTATCCTATCCTATCCTATCCTATCCTATCCTATCCTATCCTATCCTATCCTATCCCTATCCTATCCTATCCTATCCTATCCTATCCTATCCTATCCTATCCTATCCTATCCTATCCTATCCTATCCTATCCTATCCTATCCTATCCTATCCTATCCTATCCTATCCTATCCTATCCTATCCTATCCTATCCTATCCTATCCTATCCTATCCTATCCTATCCTATCCTATCCTATCCTATCCTATCCTATCCTATCCTATCCTATCCTATCCTATCCTATCCTATCCTATCCTATCCTATCCTATCCTATCCTATCCTATCCTATCCTATCCTATCCTATACTATCCTATCCTACTTCCTACTTCCTACTTATCCTACTTAATATATAAATGTGAATGTTTGGATGTTTGGATGTTTGGATGTTTGGATGTTTGTTGCTCTAACGGTTTAACAGACTTGAATGAAACTTTCGTGAATAGATAGTCTACTTCCTGGATTAGAGATTAGGCTACTTTTTAAACAAAACATACAATTCATTGATTCCATAATTCGAGTTATTCCAATTTCCGCTTTTATTATTTGGTCATTATTTTTGAGTACACCATTGTCATTGATCGTCACTCTGTTGGGAGAGGGTTGTTTTTGTAGATGTTATGCTCTTCTCTTCGCCACAAATCCATCGCTATCGCTTATTCTTTGATTTTCTTTCTACCCATACGCGCATTGAATGAGGGGTAAACCATTGCCATTGCCATTGATCGTCATTCTGTTGAGAGAGGGTTGTTCGTGTTAATAATTAATGCTCCTTTTTGGGATTGTGACTCAAAGTAGAGGAGGGATAATTTTGCTGATATTTGCTACCGACTTTAGTTAGTTGTGTATCTGCTTCATCAGCGTGCGGATCTAGATCTGCAGAAAGGGGGAATTGCACGATTTTTTTTACTTTCTTTTTTTTGTCACTTTACTGCGGTATTTGGTTACCTTAATTCAATTCACAAATACATATATTGTAGTAGGGGTAGGCAGGCGATGTTGAGTCTTAAAATTAGTAAATAGTTGGTGATTTCAGACAAACCTCACCAGTTACTCCACGATCAATGCTTACAACAAAGCCTAATATCTTTGGCGTTTACATAATGCTATTGTACTTTAAATATGAATATTAAGTACAACTATTAGAGACAAGAAACCAGAAAGTACCATTATTTGATGCTCATAAAATACATATTATGTACATATGTGTGTAGACGTGTTTGTACACAGGTATATTACATTTCCATCAATTTTTTATGCAATCGTTTCATCTATAGGGAACAACCACTTAATCACTTAACCACTAATAACGTATTGGCTTCAGAATTCTTTAGAATCTTAATTTAAATAATATCGCTTCCTACTACTTCCTTTCTATCATACTACAATCAAATGACGCGACTGATTTTTAGCACGGGCAACGCCGAGCAGGCAACAGCTAGTAATTAATAATTATTTTAAACCACTATTGGTTACACCGGTAGATATGTAGCTCCATTCCATTCCATTTTGAGTTCATTTTTTAACAAAGTAACCGTCAATTCAGTCCATTTATGGCAAAAAAAATACGGAGCAAGCGCTCTGAGTCAGCTAAATAGCAGACTTGGAATTCTCCTAGCAAATACTCAGATTTATACCTTTAATTCATAAGAATCTGAGCAAACGCCATTTTTGAACGAAGCAAATGCTCAAGTAAGTTCTCTTGCATACGAATCCGAGCAATTGCTCAAATTCTGAGCTGATATTTGAGTAAAGTCAGGTTTTATGAATACGATAATATACTCAACATTTTAGAAGACAAAAAGTTAAAGTTAGAAAAACGGACAAGGTGGCCGGCGGTTACTGGTACAACTATACTCAATATTATTTTAACAGTTCACAATTGGCAACAAGATTTGCTTTCTCTTTCTTTCAAATTTGAGCCAAAAAAGAAACAGAACTCAATTTTACAGAACAAATTGTAGCAGAAAGAAAAAGAAAGCGATCTTACAGCAAATAATAAGATTAGATTACGATAACAATTTAACTAACGTGTTTTAGTATCTATACATCTGTAGTATAAAAGGAAGTCCCCAAAATGTGTCTTTCTGTATGTACAGGCAGGTAAAAGTACAGGTTTTCACTTTAATGGTCTGCGTTTCCTGGTGGAATCTATGGGTGTACTCAGACTACTCCATTACTTCTAGGAGCTGAGAATTTGAGATCGATGTGGCAGAAAATCAAATATTCTGTCATTACACAGCCCTAACTCTACAACTGCTCAAGATTGGTTGCAGTAAATCCCTTTAAGTTTCATTTGAAGTATAAATCATCCTTCTGCGTTATCTTGGAGCTGAGCTATGCTCAAAACAATTCATGAAATCATTGCCAACAATTTTCCATCAGTGGAGACCGAAACCAACAGCCATGCAGCAGTGGGTGACGTCATAGTGTGTGTATGTGGCACATTTGAATTTCTGCGTATTAACTGAAACATCATTCTATGCAGGGGACGCTTTTGCGTAATTTTGACGCTTTTTCGGTGATGGGACCCGGGCCCCACTTTTCAAAAAAAACTGTGATTTTGACGCATTTTGAAAATATAGAACCCTTATTTCAATTTATTTTCATTTCATGTCTCTTTTACTTATAAAACGCAGTACTCCACTCTTAGAACACACCGATTTTGTTCAACCAGTGATAAAATCAACAAAGTATTTTTGTTAGTCAGAATTTCCTTTCCAAAAACTCGTTCTGCATACATGCATTTTTTGTCTGTTTTTTCCCAATATTTATGTTATCTTAAATTCAGCAGTACAGTTTTTCGAAAAATTGTATTTTTTCATACAAATATAAGTGGGACCCCTTTTTTGCTTCTGTACTATTACATTACATACCTATACTAAAGAAATGTATTAGAAGAAAATACCTAATAACTTGTTTTCCCAAGTTGCAGGTGTCAGCAGAGTCAGCGAATACGGGTCAGCTAGTTTCCATATAGAGTGCTGTCATACGGTGATGCACCCAATTTGACTTTGCTGAGTAGTTGTAATAAATAACCTCTTCAAGTAAATTGATCTGGTAATTGTTTTATTACTAAAGATAGGGAGCATGACCTTTAATTAATTCAAAAATACTGGGTACTCTTACATCATGTTATTTATTTATAATTTGTGTTGAATAAACAAATATCAGTTAATTTGTTTCTGATCCAACAGATCACTTAATCGCAGTCCACCTTGATTTCCATCGGTAGACGTAGAATAGAGAAGTATTTTGTATTCAGAAGGTAGGTGAGCTTTTTTGACTAAACAATAATACCATACAACACGATATGAATAATAACTACAGATCTAATGTACGTACAGTAAAGTGCGTAGATAAATATTCACAGTCATCGAGTTTCGCTTGTAGTCAGATATTATAATAAAACACAAAATACAATTGGATACTTGTTTATATACGTATATTGCATTACCACCTTAAATACGTTCCACTCGTAAATAAATACCACCTTTGGCGCTTAGCAGTGAATTGGTGACGTCAAACTCCAATGGATTCGGTGTTTTATCACAATAGTGGAACTTGTAGTTCTTCAGCAACATCGAGAGTCCAATAAATGTCTGCATCTTTCCGAATCTCAAGCCGATGCAATTCCTCGGCCCATCTCCAAATGGCAGCCATGTGGTTGGATGACGTTTCTGCGTCTCCTCTGGACTGAAACGTTCTGGATCGAATTTGTCCGGATTGGGATATATCTCGGGATCACGATGTATAGCATCGGCTGGTATGAGGACTAGGGCTCCCTTTGGAATCGTATACTTCGGATCGGATGTTGGGTAGTCATCCAGCGCTTGACGGAAGAGGTTGATTACGATTGAGTACTTGCGTAGGGTTTCTGTTAAATAAAAAATAATACACTTATTGCGATTTCCAATAACTTGACAGTTTGAAACTGACCTTTCATGACCTTATCCATGTAATGCATCTCGGCCATGCATTCGTAGGTGAACTTTCCACCGTTCTTCTCATACTGTTCATTTACTTCAGCTCTTAGCTTATCCTGAATATCCTGATTGGTGGCCAACTCGAACAGTGCAAAGCCCATTGTCGTCGATGAAGTCTCGAAGCCGGCCAAAAAGAAGACAAAAGCCTGCGCTGCAACTTCCTCTATGGTCAGTCCATTTGCCGAGTTCTTCGTTTCGATAAGTAAATCCATGAAGTCATTTCGCTTGATTGAGTTCGCCTCACGATAGTTGACAGTTTCTCGTACCACACGCATGAAGAACTGATGCACATCCTCGTGTATTTGACGCATGTGCAGTTTCTCTGCCAGCTCCGGAAAACTGAACTGGAATCCTTCAACGATTCTACTATGCCGTTTTAGTGTGAATGCCTTGCCGCCCATAACACGGAATTCAGCATTCGGATCCTTGAGGCTGTTGCAGTCAATGCCAAATGCACACGTCCCAATCACATCGGTTGTAAAGCGCGCCAAAATATCCTTCACCTCGATAATCGGTTCCTTCTCGGTGATTGCGCTGAATTTTTCAATCAACTGATCTGCAACTGTCAGCACTGTCGGGAACATGAACTTCATTTTTCCCGAGGTAAATGTCGGCGATAATTTATGGCGGATATTTTTCCACTTCGCTCCATCCAAAGCGAATAGGTGTCCAGTAAGTGGGTCATCCTCTTCGTTGTGAAACAATCCGCGATCAGTAAAGTTATTGAAATCCTTGATGAGGACATTTTTGACCAAATCCAAATCCACGACCAGCACGGCTGGCTTAAGGAAGAAAAAGAATCCGGCAAATGGTCCGGTTCCCTTGAACTTGTCGTAGCACTCCTGCATGATCGTTCGCAAGTGTCGGGTTTTCTCGAAACCCGTCATATTGCCAGAGATTATGTGCGGCTCATTGTGTGGAATACCGCGGCGCTTCCAGTACGCTAGATGACGTTTGAAATAATACGTTAGCACTGACGCCAACGCTATGATAATATAAAGTAGAGTCGACGAATCTGCCATAGTAACACTTGAAGAACAATAATAATCCAACCGTTCGCGCCTAAAGCTGAAAGTCAACTAACTAACTGGGAGCAGCCAGTGAGAGAGGAAAGCTTTTATATGGTCAAGTTAGCCGATAAAATTTCACCATGATCAACGAAATATGCAAAGTCATATGTTTATCTTATCGTTAACATTCTGATAGGCTCTTGTCTCGCAGTAAGTCGACCGACGCGACGCGTGCTCGTACAGTTCCCTAAACAGACAGATTAAGATTTGTGAATTGTATTTTGTGTGTTTTTGCATTTCCAGTAAAGTCTAGTTATATATTGTTTGGCTTTGTTTGAATAGTAACAGTAAACAATTATTATCTAACATTTTGAAGTGGGTGTGCTACAATCAATTATTGTGATTATATGCTAAGATCTGTTAAAATCTTCGTCATCACATAGGGTAGACGCTTATTGTTTTGTTATTCCTTATGTAAGACAAACTGATGGACTGATGGGCATACTTACCATACTCAAACTTCACTTGCCATGTATCCGAATGTTACCTTAAAGCCCTTGGACCTTCAACTCGACTGAGGAAAGATTAGACGCTTATTAAGAAAAGCAACCGTAAGAAATTGTAGTAGATTACTTCATAGATACCGATGGTGTTTCCCTACTTGCACCTCTAATGATACTACAGAGTCATAAGATTGTTGGGATACACAGCAGTAGAGGAATAAAATATTTTTGTTTAGCTGGCAACGCTGTCTATATTATATGCTGTGTATCGAGGAGGAGGAAGGAAGTACCTACTTTTCATCTTCTTTGTACCCGGCCAGCTCTATTCCGCTGAAGGAAGCTGTACCTGGGATTATTCCACATCAATATTCTCAGCGATCTGGCACATGCAGCTATAAGAAACCTCTCAAAGCTCTAAATAAGGGGTAGCCAACACTTTCAGCAGGCGGGCCAAATTTCAGAAATAATATTTCCAAATGGCTGACAGGCATTCAAAGAGTATTTTTTGAGTTTCTCAACTTGCCGTTCGGAGTCGGCAGAAAACTGTTGGTCCCTTTCTTCCGTGCGAAAATATAACACGCACACGCAACTGAGTAGCGCCATCTAAAGAAAGAAAGTCGGCAAGTTGCTGGCTTAAAGAGCTTTAACTATTAAAACTGTTCGAATACCAAATACATAGAGTAGGAGTCGCTTATAACGACGGTGAAGGGGCCGAGCAAATGTGGTCGTTATAACTGGCTGTTGTTATATACGACACGTTATATCCTACGGTAGCATAGCTTAATATATTAAGAAACCAACCTAATGAAGGGAAAATGGTCGTTATAAGTGACTGGTCGCTATATATAACTTCCACTGTACATACATATTTTCAAAAGCACATATGAACTAAGTATCTTGGTGTGTATTCGATCTCCAGAGCTTTGACGGGTTTATTCTGAAGGCGCTCTTTGATGCGACCTCCCGCATGTAGAGATCTAGAGCCAGAAGTGGACGTAAGTCTTTCTATTTCTATGATGATGTCACGCTTTTAACTGTCAAACTTCATCCAGGATAAACACAAAAACTAATGCACACAACGAGTAAAACTTCGTACACCTATTACCTAACATCCTGTGTTAAGTATAGACCACTTTTTAATACAATTTAAACATAATATATGTATTTCTTAAATTAATTCAAAATTACAACACACATACGAATGCCTCTTTCTGGTAAATGTCACTTATTCAAAATACAAATATATACAATCCACACTTCTTTGTGGATTGTATTTATTGGTAGATTGCAAACCTTGGGGTGCGATCGCACTGTCTTTGATTATTCGAACTAAATGACAATATATGTATTTTAAGAAACACTATATTTTTTTGACACGGGCGAAGCCGGGCGGAACAGCTAGTAAGGAATAAAACGATGGTGTCAGCTGTCAAATTAACTGCTGTCTGGGTGTTGCCATGTTAAAAAATATGTGTGAGCCTCATTCGCATAAGCTCACGGGGGAAGTGAATACTTATCCAATCCAAAGCAGTTGTGTAATGTGTAATGTGTAAGAGAAGAAGAAATTTGTCTAGTACAATCGATAGAAAATGTGTAATAAAATTTAGTAAATATGAATGTAAACTTGACTATATTTTTGTAACACAAATTATAAAAGAAACAGCTATTCAAAATTTCATTAAATATAGAATTTGTTAATAACTCGACTCGAGCGCCACCCATCCGGTCCAGTTTTTGTTGTTTTCTCTTTTGGTACTACACCAACATAAATTGTCAATATGAATCATTTTGGTCAGTTAATATAGAAGTTGCTAATAACTTGACTCCAGCACCACATAGCGGGCGGTTTTTCCACCTAAATCCTTCCTTTGGTCCCAGACTATGTCTTTGCCAAATAACATTACTTACTTACTTACTTAGTTGGCGCTACAGCTCGAGGTGAACCTGGGCCTGCTTCTCGCAACGACTCCGAACGGCGAATTGAGAAGCTCAATCGTGACAAATGATACTCTTTGATGCTTGTCAGACATTCGAAAGAGGTGGGCACTGTGAAAAACTTTTAGGTGTTTGCGGCGGGATTCGAACCCAAGACCGCTGGCTCAGTAGTCCGACGCACTAACCACTTGCGCTACGGTGCCCGGTACCAAATAACATTACAATTGGTTTAGCGGCTTAGGCATGAAAAGGTTTTGTTAATAACTTGACTCCAGCGCCCCCAAGCAGGCGGTTTTTCCACCTAAGTCCTTCCTTTGGTCCCAGACTATGTCTTTGCCAAATAACATTACAATTGGTTCAGCAGTTTAGGCGTGAAAAGGTTCTGTTAAAACTTGACTCCAGCGCCCCCTAGCGAGCGGGTTTTCTGCCTATGTCCTTCCTTAGGTCCCAGACTATCTCCTTGCTAAATAACAAAACAGCGGTTTAGACGTGAAATTGTAGACAGACAGACAGACGGACGGACAAACAGACGGTCGGACAGACAGACGGTCGGACAGACAGACGGACGGACGGACAGACAGAAAGACGGACGGACAGACAGACAGACAGACAAAAGAACGGACAGACAGATAGACGGACGGACAGACGGACAGAGATACAAATAGACAGACAGACAGACAGACGGACAGACAAACAGACAGGCGGACAAACAGACAGACGGACGGACGGGCAGAGGATGGACGACAGACAGACAGCTGATGTATACATATTTCCGTGGTATTGAATCATTTCCCCGTTATCGAAACATATTTATCGAATTTTATCGTAACGCATTTATTGTAACTCATTTATCGTAACTCATTTATCGTTACTCATTTATCGTAACTCGTTTTCAAAAACAATACATCGCTAACGAAGTATTCACTTCAAAAAAAAAAAAACTCCTAAAAATACCCTTATACATATGTATGTATCTAAAACAGTCGCTTATGAAACGCTGTTGCCCGAAATAATTCTGACAGCCTGCAGATCGACACACAATTTACGACCTTTACTGTACCAGCTCAATATACATATGGCTGCTATCAACTCTCAACTCGACAACTCTTTATTATGTCGCGCCAATTAATGGTCAATTAATGTTCTTTTTAAGTTGGATAATGTTTTTTTTATGTGTTCGTACTTCGAAAAATTCGGTTAATTTTTTCTCTGAGTGAACGAAAACGTATTTGATGACAGAACCGTTAAGTTACCTTTTTCTTGTTTACCAGCAATAATCACATATTTTAATATACAACATAATACTTTAAGCAGCGTAACCTATTTATTACCCTCCCCAGGGCTTACGTCGACTTAAAAAATAGAATTTCTCGAAAGTACCTACTTCCCTTCGTGTAAGACGCCATTAACTTTTAACGGTAAGAAACTAGACATAAAAATATATGCAAAAAAAAGAAAGGACACGAACAGGAATTAAAATAAAGAAGAAAAATTAAATTCTCCACTTTTTTTTTCTTATAAAGAATTTCACAAATACAATTTAAACGCACAAAAAGGACGACGAAAAAGGAACAATCTCATAAAAGATGCAAACTTCGTGTAATTATCCAAGAGTTCATTCTTTCATTACTCTCGCCCTATATTTTCTTATCCGAATCCATTAATTCGCGCAACACAAGCAGACTCCCTGTCCCTATGTATGTTAGGTACGTACGTAATCCACCGTCGAAGCGTAACCTTAAGGAGAAGGGAGCATTTAATTTCTGTCCTTTTGTTGGTATGTAGGTAGTAGGTACTCGTAGTCGGTAGAAGTATGGAACTCCGGTGACAACAACAGGAGAATGACGGAGATTTCGAGTTCGAATGTGAAAATGGCGGCGGTAACCAAATTAAGATTATAAGTAACAAACATTTATTCCAATTATTGGCTTTATCCACCACCCACCCCTCTTGCCGCTGAAAGACAAAACAATAAATTGACGTTATAAATGTTTTAGTCGTGTTTACATAAATATATATTTCGGTTCTCTTTTCTTTTCATTAGGTCACGGTGGGAGATAACGTTGAAAGCATGGCGAATATTTTCACGAAGCGAAGGGTGACAGAATAACGGAATAAAATTCGAAATAAATTTCTAAGGTTGACCACAATAATTTACGATGAGAAATAAATAATTACAAATTTGATAGCATAAATTCCATTAATAAATTAACTTTTATACTGTCATACTTATGGAAACAAACTTAATGCCGCCAGTGTAGTAGATCATGGCAATGTGCATCGTTAAGATACTTCCGCACCCGATTATTCATTCCGATTCCAGTACCTACATAAACTAGGAGTGCTAGTATATGTATGAGTATGTACCAAGGCACCTAATTTTCTGTTGTTCACTTCGTTTTCATTATTATTCATTGTACGGAGAGCAGTCTGATTTATTTCTTTAATTTGCTAAAGTAAAATGGAAGGAAAACTCGCTCGGTTGTCGTGAAAAGATTAAATGTATACCTTTCTTAAAAATAGTTTTTTTTTTTTAAATTTGCATCAAAATAACAGATTCAGTACTTATGGGGGAATGTGTTACTAAGACACGAAATTAAATTACAGGAACAAGTAACGTAACGTGAATCGACCCAACATCTTCTCTGTTACTGCCCTGCCCTCCAAGAACGATAGCTCCATACATTAGGCCATCGATTCTTGGTAGACATATCAGAGCTAAGACATTTAAAGATTGCAAAAACTGGTCTACGAGTTTGTAAGAAGAGGATTTACTCCCAAACGACATATGAGGATTCACGATGGCCCTTCGAGTCTCCGAGTGGAAATGATTGCTCGAACAATCACACACCCGTCCTTACCTAACCTAACCTTTATTTGCCGGTCTTTGTGAACTATTTTATATGTCGTGAAATGTTATTCATTAGTCTTTATGCCTGTCGGAGTTTTAGTGCAGTTAGCCAGCAGGATTTGTTTAGGACATTTTTTATTGCATACTTTTACGATAACATAGTATATTCGTAGTTGACCCTAACAGTATCCTCCCATAACGCCGCGTATCTTACGGCACTTATGACTAAGTTCTTGAAGTAATTGATTTTCATATGGCAGTAAAAGCGAAACGTTTATGCTGCGCTTAACGTGAAAAGAAAGTCAAAATTTCCTTCGCATTGCTCGTGGAATCGCATAAAACTTTCGATTGGGACTTTGCTAAGTCTTGTTCAAAAAGGAATAGCGCCAACATGTTTTTTTATGCCAGATCTGGTGAATCTATTTATTGTTTTTGTTCAAAAACGCACGGATATTTTGTTGCTTTGCAGCGACAAGGTCTCAAGCCTTATTGATTGTTTCAAATACTGTGAACGGATCCAATCAAGTTGATGGTCATGGCTGCTACTTCTCTGATGGTCAATTTGCGGTATACGGCCTTTGTCGTCGAAAAATTCACAACAACATCTGGAGAGTGCTTCCCAATCGTTAACAACTGTTTTTTTTTTAGAGCCATCATTGCCAAAAAACTCTTTCCCAACATTTCCCATATTTTTGTCCCGTTAATTTAACTGCACCGTAGCGCAAGTGGTTAGTGCGTCGGACTACTGAGCCAGCGGTCTTGGGTTCGAATCCCGCCGCAAACACCTAAAAGTTTTTCACAGAGCCCACCTCTTTTGTCACGATTGAGCTTCTTAACTCGCCGTTCGGAGTCGGCAGAAAACTGTAGGTTCCTTCCATTCGTACAAAAATATAGCACGCACACACAAATGGTTGCGAGAAGCAGGCCCAGGTTCACCTCGAGCTGTAGCGCCAACTAAGTAAGTAAGTAATTTAATTTTTAACATGAATGCATACCTACTCGTTGCTCAGTTTTTTTATCCATTTCAAAAATCGCCGAGAAGACTGTACCTTTCACATAAATCATGCTCTGATATTTAAATTATGTAGAAATGTCAACGACAGTTATACCAACATAACAGAAAAAACTAATTAAAATCGGTCGAACGAGAACGCCACGTGTTGGCTATTTCGGGAACTTTGACTTTGATGAAAATGACATCTGGCATTATTGTGACTCATTTTGGCTTTTATAGTGGCCAACAAAATTTTAATTATTTATAAATTATAATCATATATGCTACAATAATTTTATTTAGACACACATATGTATGTATTGCGGCGTAATTGAATACAATTCATTGAGGTACAAAAATTGGAAGCAACATGCAGGCATTGCTGAATACATATATCCATCATAACTGTCCATTCTGAAGACATGATTCACAATAGCCGTGTTTTATTATCCCCGTGATCTGATCCGGATCAGATCAGAATAATAAAACAAACTAGATCAAAGTTCTGTATTGTGGTGATTGTACAAGCTAAGTTCATTTTGACATTTAGTGCGAAGTTGCTATGCGAATGAATTTATTTTTTTTAATGAAAATTTAATGCGCTTGCTCTATTTTTTTAGGAGGAAATTGTTAATTTTGATTAACAGATACCGAATGAGAATAATAGGCGTGTTTTTTTTTAGCCTACATAGAATAAAAATAAAAATTTCAATACATAATACAACAAAACCTTAGCCTCGATAATTATCCAGGCTAAGGTTTTGTTGTATTTTATATTGAAAACATGTTGCTGAAACATGTTTATTCTATATAGGCTTAAAAAAAAACATGCCTAATATTTTGTAGCTATAATTTCAGTTTCACATCGCTTAAATATCATTGCGAGCAGAAAAATTAATTTATTCGAACAAAATAACATTTAATGATATTTGGATTGCCAACAATATTTTTATTTTCTAATCTGGCAACATTTACCCTTGACAATTGTCGATAATACAGCAACATTCACAAACAAAAGTGTATCATAGTGAGAAATAGTCGAACTAATTTTTGGATCACGAAAAATGATCTTGATAAAAAGCAAGATCTCGTAATGTTGTTGTAATGCACACAAACTTATGAGTTGATCTGATCCGGATCAGATCATGGGGATAATAAAACACGGCTAATGTCTTAGTATTATGAAATTTTACCTTTGTTTATCAGAAAAACTATTGCTGTGCAATACAATAAATGTGAAACATGTTGTTGTGAAATATCAGCCCACTAATAGGTCTGTTTGGTAGCTTACGAATTTCTATAAATTCGGAATGGAGACACCACGAAGCACCGTGCAAAGAGTAGACCAAGCATAGAAATTAATCTATAGAACCGCCATTTATCCCATTGTAACGCATGGTAATACGTTGCGTTCTGAATGGTGCATTTCTTTTTAATGTCGTTGCACGATTTTAAGTTACACTGCGCGCTAAGAAGTGTCACTTCAAAAACTTTCCAATAAAAACTTCACAGAAACTGTTTTTTTTTTGTTTGTTTCTGACGTTTTTTGTCCAATGGGTTTTTGTACTTTTTCACATTTTTACCCCTTTCAGAGATATTTACCTCCACTCCTTGAAATCTGTAAAATTTGGTGCAGAAAGTACGGAAACTTGTCTTATATTTTAGACTCCACATTACCGCATCCGCCGTAGAACTGTCAAAATAAACGCTAAAATTTTTGATTTGGCAACGCTGTTCACGAAAGTCTGACAGTTCAAAAGTGCAGTCAAGTTTAGAACTATATCCGTAACGGATATTATAAGTTTTCAAAACTTTCAATAAAAACTTGATGTGGCTTCTACTGTCTCTGTACAATCTTACGAAACCTATCAAAATTTGATGTTACTCTTCCATATAAGTTTGTGTTTCATTTCCTTTTCATCCGTTTAATATAATTTAAAATACTGCCATTTCCCGTATGTGGATATTAAAGTTTCCACTTAACTTTTAATTTGCTCTATGAAATCACTTTTTTAAGACGTTATGAATATCATTTTGTTAAATTATAATTTCTCCTAGATATAAATATATGTAAATTTTTTTCACTCATGGTAAATATGGTCACATCTGAAGTGCACCAATAAAATTTCAAATTGCTCACAGAATCACTTGCCATACAGATGTGGCCGTGTTTTTTTTTTGCATTCGATTAAACAATTTAACGCATGAGGTTTCTTTTCTGGGGTTTCATGTGCAGAAGCCCCATGAATGTGAAATGAGGAAAAATTTGATTACGATGCACACCATAAATAAGATCATAAAATTCTTTGTTAAAAAATGTAAAAAAATAAAATTAATGGCTTACCTTATCGAGACTAATATCATCGCGAATATTAGATATTTCCCTAGTAAAGGCACAACTAGAGATGTTGGTGGAATGATTTCGACAACCAGCAAAAAGAACACATGGAGACTAATAAGAATAGATATCGAGAGTGTCACCTGTGGATAGAAACAAAAAAGATATTAAACAAAGAATTAGTATATAGCATGGATACAATTTTTATAATATTCTCCAGACCTATAGGTGGGTAGGTAGAAGTGCCCAAACAGCGCCAAAGGGCGCCGTTTTGATACCACAAAATCTTAAGTTACCCTTTTATTCAAATTCAGTTTGGAGACATTTTTATATCCACACTGTGGAGTTTAGGAAGAAGATCAGTTCTCCAATCCTCTTCCAAGCGACTCTTTTTACCCGACTTGGCAAAAGAAAGGGTTATGATTTTAACAGGCTGGGTTTGTTTGTTTGTCGGTTTGTATATAAGGATGTCACCTCGTACAGCCTAAACTATGGAACTGGTTTCAACAAATGAGGTATCGTTGGATTTACCTTGACCCGGAGAGTGTCCTAGGCTGTGTGACGCTACAGAAAGATGCAATATGGCGCGCGCACCAAGCAAGATGGCGGACTACCTCTTTTTTCTTTTTCTTTACAACCGCCTTGATAGTGATCAAATCAAATTAAAGAGCTTGGCGAGTAGAATATAATACAATATGACGTCATTCTAAATTCAATATGGCGGACGTCCCAAGATGGCGGATTTCCGTTATTTTTACTACATCCTTAATATGGGTATCAAATGAAAGGATTTGACAAGCAGATCACGACATTGCTTACTTACATACACACACTACATATTTTCTGAAACTAAATACAAACATACAAACAAATAAACCCAGCCTGTTAAAGTCATAATCCTTCCTTTCACCTATTCGGGTAAAAAGTTGTAAATTTTTCCATTTGAATATTTGAATAGACGAAAAATCAAAGCGATGATAGCTGAGAAATCAAACATGTTTGAAATCGCTGCTTTGCTCTTTTATCGACGCTTTGCTCTATCTTTGAAAGACTCCACACTCTGTACGCTATGCTTTAATTGAACGTATTTGATTTCATCGCTTTGCTCTTTGCTCGTTGCTCTTGCTCACTCTTCGCTCCACTCTGTGAGCACACTTAGTTAGTTTTTCCCGTAGTCGGGTTTTAGTTTTTATAACTTAACTTTTTTTTTTAATTTTTATCCTTCGGCAGAAATTGTTGTGAGGAATCGAAAGTTGGCCCCCTATTAGCCAGTGCCCTGTACTAACTGTAAGTTTGTTGAAGCAGAGTATTTGTTTTTGTCCTGTTGTAATTTAGCCTCATCTTTCTGGATATGACACAGTTTGTCAGATTGGTCCACCTGAGACCGGATAGTTTTAGGAAGTGTAAGAGTATATTGCCTAGCTAACATGTGTGAACATTTTCCGCTAGTGAGCTATTAAAGGCTGACCCTCGCCTGGCCAGTTCATCGGCTCTCTCGTTAGCTTTTATGGCACTATGTCCTGGAACCCAGAGAAGACTGACTCTAGTTTAGTTGCACAATTGATTGAATTTTTCTCAATCCACACACTCAATACACTTATACTGGACCTTTTCAATGATAAAAGACTCATACCCATTACAGATTATTTGAAATCCCAGATTAAATTTACCAGGAATGTCAGTTTCCATACCAGAAAAACAAGTCTGGTACAGCCCCGATACTGCTATAAATGGAACGCCCATACATACAGATATTTCGAAAAGAGAGAAAGATCCGCGAGCGGGGGTTTTCTCTGAGAACCAACTACTGGCCGATCACTGCAGAGTCCTCCAATCTGATATACCTATACGCTAAAAACAAAGCAGCTTATATTGTCCTAGCAAGAGAGCTACCAGTAATACTAGAAGTGCTAACTGACCACACAATGTCAAGATACCACACGAAAAACATTATGACATACGCTGGGTGATGAAGAGGCTCATGACCCATTTCCTCTGTCACTGCCCAAACCTGTGCCATCTTAGAAATAGAACCCTGCCTGGGCAATTTTTTCTTCGATCGAGGAGTTTTCGAATCGATCACCATCGGACATACTGGAATTTGCTAGGGCGTTCGCATGGTTGCATACTAGATGCGGGTGGGAGCACACTACCTATGGGTATCACAATGGGTCATCATGGATACCTACGTTTGATGGGGATGTAACTATTCTCATCAGCCCGCTAGCCTAAACTAACCTATCTTACTCTTCAGAGAGTTGAGAAACTTAATAATGTTACAGAATCGTATGGCAGAAATTTCTGCAATGTCTTTAACGAAGTGTGCGTTGTCTGACTTCAGCTAGTACTGTGCCTGATGTGATGAGGTTGTTTTTCAATTCTAATCTGGTCGGAAATAAAATTTGGATGGATTTGCCGAAGTCTACTTTTGGAGTGGTATAGTCGGTAGTGGTCAGGGCGAGATCTCTAGGGAACACATTGAAAACCTTACCAGAGGCTGGTTGTGTAGGGGCACGTTTAATGCCTTGGTCGGGTTTGACCGCATCCGCATGGCACCAGTGGCACCTATACTTGTCGTTATTTGGACTTTTTACTTTACCTAAGTACCTAGCGCTAGAGGATACTATTAGTTGGTTGTTTGTTTAGTCGTGGAATCTGAAAGGTCGGCATTCTGGTTTGAGTGATATATAGCTTTAGTTCAGCTTTACTCGGATTGACGTCCAGTTCACAGTTTGTGGCCCAGGCATTCAGCTTAATCAGGGGCCAAATTACCGCATCCGTTAACGAGTTACTCTTTATCGAAATGTGACGATTTGGCATTACCGCTCTCGATATCGAGCACTCGGTATCGAAATTTGAGATGACAGCATATGTTAATGAGTGTTATTTTATTCGAAAGCAATCTGGCTGTCGAGTGCGAACAAAAAAAACTGAAATTATGTGAGTACAATAGCCCCTTGATAATGTGAATTACCGATAATGTAAATTTCCCTAAAATGTGAATCGGAAAAACTTTACATTGTCATCTCTATAATGTGAACTTCCGAAATTGTCAACCTCTAAAATGTGAATTTCTTTGTAAAAGTTTTTATATTTCTCTTGTTTCTCTTGCTCGTTTTGCGTGCGATATTAGTGATTAAATAACTGTTATTTGTCCTTAAGTTGTAAATGCAGTTGCAGGCTATAGAGATACAACAACTGCCATTTGTGTAGGAATGGATGTTATATGATCAGTTCGTGGTTATATCTTTTCAGTTAGTTGTGTCTTGTGTGGTTCATGTTTCTTTTTTCGTCTTGTGTGTAAAATAAGCTCTATTGGTACCTAATGGCATCTAAACAAAAATTGCTTCGATTTTTATCGATTAAAGATAAGTGCAAAATTTTACACGAAATAGATGCTGGACATCCTGGATTTCCATTAGCTGAAAAGTATGGTGTGTCAAAGTCAACAATTACAGGAATAAAGTTAAATTCGAAGAAGTTGTTGGGCCATTTCAAACAAACCGAATCCGGACCTGGCAAAAGGAAGACGCTAAGGTAATCCGAAATGCCTCAAATGGAAAATGCATTGTTCGAGTGGCTGAAAAAGCAAAGAGAGAACCGCGTTCCAATTTCAAAAGATTTACTCTTCTGAAAAGAAAACCAATTCAACTTGCAATTATTTAATGGATTTGAAAATCGTTTCGATCAGTTTAGTAAGTACTTAATAAAAGTTCCAGTAATGTGAATCCCTCTAAAATCCGAAAACGCCTTGTTTTAATTAGTTCACATTATCGAGGGACTACTGTATTTTAGAATTGATTTTTTGTGGTTTTTGGAATAAACTAATATGTAATTATTTAACTAGGGCCAATCTCAACAAAATCAACACAATCCAAAAAAATTGTCTGTCTGAATTTATGGCCAGACATCCAGATTTGACGAAGAATATTTTGCCTGCTCTAAATGCCGACAAGGTAAAGCAACGTTGATCAGACTGTGGCAGCGGCTGACGGGAATGCTGAATGCAGAAGGGCCACCAGTTAAGGACGAAAAGAGTTGGAAAAAGGTAATCGTTTTGAATAATTATTAATTTATATAAACTAGTAAATTCTTTTTTGGTAGACATTCGCTGATCACAAATACATCGTCAAAAACAAATTGTCCTTCAACAAACAGTCCAGAATAAAAAAAGCGGGGCCCCTTTGATAACTTTGCAAAATTAAAGTGTTATTTTCGTTTTAATTACTGTTCTTTTATACTTACACAGTATTTGGTAGTGAAAGCGGGTTGCTTCTATACCCTAAGCGCTGCCGTACAATGCGTACCAGATCATTATCGTCGGAATCAGAAGATACATATATAGTAAAATAAATCCATTTTTTCCTTTCAAATATTTCTTGGATTTCACTGAAATAATATTTTTCTATATTTGAATCAACCGGAGAAACGTCACTTTATTAGTTGTAGTAGAATTTTTCTAGTACATTTTTATTTTTATTCGATACGTTAGCTATTGAGTGCCGTCATCCTAATGAGGTTACTTGATCATTCGACAACGGGTCCTGCTCACTCACTCGTTAACGGTGAATCGGTTCAGTGATTCCATGCTTGTAATTGTAAATCAATGATACTTGGGTACCGTAGCGCAAGTGGTTAGTGCGTCGGACTACTGAGCCAGCGGTCTTGGGTTCGAATCCCGCCGCAAACACCTAAATGTTTTTCACAGTGCCCACCTCTTTCGAATGTCTGACAAGCATCAAAGAGTATCATTTGTCACGATTGAGCTTCTCAACTCGCCGTTCGGAGTCGGCAAAAAACTGTAGGTCCCATCCATTCGTGCAAAAATATAACACGCACACACAAATGGTTGCGAGAAGCAGGCCCAGGTTCACCTCGAACTGTAGCGCCAACTAAGTAAGTAAGTAAGATACGATTTCATTGATGAATAAGAACCACGTCAGAAGGGAAATTACAATGCCCTGGTAGTGTACCTTTGCCTATGGACTTTATAAAAAGGTATCCAACTAACCTAACTATATTATATGCAGCACCACCTATTATAATATTTTCGTTTTCAATAATAAGGTTTTGGCCAGCATCCTTAGAAAACCCTCCATCAGTTTGATTTCTCGCCACCTTGTAGGGAAGTAGGAGGTGAAGTCTTAACCCAGTTAAATAGGTCAGGGAATTCCGATTAAGTCAGCTTAATCTACCCATCCAAAAGTAGCTTAAAATTAAGTTTACCACACCTCATATAACAAGGAATACAAGTAGATACATATTTTCTCATATGTATGCTCCAACGCTCCTCAAATGAGTAACATGTTCACCCCACATTGTCCTAAGCTCATCATGGTCTATTCAAAACATTATCATAGCAGCAAAAAGCAAAAGTCCCAAGAGGTGTTCATTCTCTTTGTTATTTTTGCCTTTATGTAGTATCCGTCTCCATCTCCACTAACCCCCCGCCTTCGTATAGCTAACCACAAAAGTAGTCCACAAGAAATACAAGAGAGCTGCCATATTAAATATGTACCCAATTTCAATTAAACACCACTTAATCCAGGCATCCGGTACATATTTTTACAATTTCCTTTCTCTCGTCAGCAGGACACTTTGTGTGCAAATGGGATCAGGATAGTGTCATGGGGGATAAGCTCCTCCCCAAAAGGCTATAAAAAAATAAACAAAAAGAAAGCTTGTTCCACGGCACCCGCAATCTACATTTTATCGTCGGCGTTTGGTCCTTTTTTTTTTATAGATTTATGTCCTTTTTGCACATGCAATGAAATGTGACACTGTCCCTTGTGATTTGACAGGACACCAAACTAAAAACCGAAAAATACTGGGATACAAAAGAAAAAAAAGAGTCACTTACCTTCTCTCCACTATCTGATGGCAGATAGAACGTTAACACCGTCAGGAATGATATACCCATGCAAGGAATAATTATGTTCACCGTGTAGAAGAGAGTCTTCCTTCGCATAGTTATGTTAAATGTTATATCTAAATACGGCTCGTCACAGCATGTGTAGAACTTTTCGTTTCTGTGAACCGGAGGCAACAGGAATCCACACACACACACATCCAACAGGGAACGGCAGCAGCATCCGAGGAGAGAACCAAAAATGACAGCAAGCAAAATGAATGAATGAACACGAGTTAAAATAAATAAACATAGATTTAACGTTCACTGTCCCCATACAAAGGGTACAGTTAGTTGTTGGGCAGTTGGGGTAGGAGTGGAAAATGTTCATGTTTTCATTAAAACGGAAATCATTAAACTGAATAAATGCGATTCAACAATGGCACACAGCATAGTTTTATCTGTGAGTTTGGTGGCACACAGGAAGCGCTAGAATAGAGGAAGAGGATGCTCTGCTCATGTTTAACTCTTCCTCAGAGCAGAGCACAGCATTTTTTTTTGTCATTGTTACTGCTGAGCATTTTTATTTAAATGTACGTTAATACGTCTACATAAACTTATCTATATGTATGTATGCATGTCTCCCTGATAACGTTTTATTTTTATCGGGAAATAAAATATGTGACAGTAGGGCTGCCAGTTACCTTTTTGAAAATGACAGACCGCGGAACCAGAGAAGTCTTTTAACCGTGTGATAAAAACCAAAAAAAAATTAAATGAGAAAAAGTTAAGCAAGTTAAGTTTATTCTTCGTCTCGTTATTCGCTTCGCCTCCTCTTAGGGGGGGGGGGGGGGGAGTACTGTAGCGACCCCCACAACATAGAATTCACCACAGGCTACAGGCGTAACATGCGAACAGAGCCACGACCAGACATCTTCTTTTGGAGCTGTCACCTCATCTTTTTCCGGCCTGGCTCTTTCTCTTTTTTATACCTGAAGCGACGGCGATCGGACGTGTCAAAGACACAAAAACAAAGCGTGTTAATCTTTCCTTTTATTAAATAAAATTAAACCTAGATTTAGTGAGTGAAAGAAAGTATTTTATTTAATACGCTCCACTCATGCACAGTCGCACAGTTGCATTGTATTAAATGCGTGGAATTTTGGAATTTATATCTCTCTCTCTCTCTCTAATTTGTAATTTCAAGGAAAGACACCTGAGTTATAATTTAAGGAAACCCTCACGATTCCTTTATGTACATACAATCAATGGTTTAAGTATAAGCCAATTTTTGGGGTATAATTCTAGGATCAACCTTTCAATTTTTACTCTTACACATACACATTTCCCTAAATGTATCCGATTTTATGTGATTGTTACAGGGCTACATCACTTCTGGATATCTAAACAGTAGTTATTAAAGCAAATTAATTAAAAAAAAAAACGTCGAGCGTAATGCAATCCTAATAATTTTTGTTCAATCTACACTTTATTCTCAATGTCTGTAATTTTATTCAGATTTTTCTGAGCTATATTTTTGGAAATAAGGTAGGGGGACAGCTAATTTTTAACGTATCTTTGAAAAAGTGTTAAGAAAAAAGTAACACAAAACATTTCTCATACATTTTTGAATTCGTGTTTTAACGAGCTTTAATTTGACACCCCACACGATGACCTCAAAATTCTTTTCTTTTAAATTCCCACTCGACCCCTCAAAACTAGCTACTCAAAGTCGAGATTCAGCTTTCTGATTTCTGGATTGTGTTGGGGCCACTAATTACTACAACTGTTTCAATTTTCAATAGTCTACGTCAAACAGTCTCTGAGAAAAATGGCTGTGGCAGACAGACAGACAGACAGACAGATTCCATTAGTGTTCCGTTTTTGGGTATGGAGCAGTAATTAAGCCTTATTTTAAAAATGTCTTAATATATGTAAATTGCCTTTTTTCAATTAGCCAAAGAGAAATAAATTCTACAGCTTGAGTGTCATTTATGTCACTATGCCCAGTGCTGCCAGATATACATACATAAGAGAACTTTAAGCCCCGATAATAATTTTTTTATGCGGACTATTTCTTCACTTATATAAGTTACAAAAAAACACACCCATCCAATGCAAACAAGGTTACGGTAAAGACAGAGTTTTGATGTCATTTAATGGGTGCAAATGATACATCTAAAGATGCACACGAACGTTCTCGAAATTCAAAGAAGTCTCTACTCATTTTGAAACCACTGTTCATGTCTCGTATAAGGAAGACTAAGAAAGTAACAACTTGCTCTATAAAAGTTCAGTGACCAGCAGCAGGCTTCGGAAGAAAAGTGTAAAATGATGCAACCTGGCAACCCTACCATAGTCCACTGCAGGATTTAAATACGGGGTGTGCATAAAACATATCGCATTCATCTTTACACGTTTTCCCACACCTTCAATAGTGCAATGAATGCAGCGATGCTCTCTTCCATCGGCAGTGAGGCAAGAGAATAACTTGAGGAGAATGACACCGCCACGTAAAGTGTAGCCACACAATAATAATTGCAATCGTTAATATTTTACTGGAAACTTAAACAGAAAATAAAAGCATAACCCCACACATTCCCACGAAACATATGTGCATTTGCAGGACTGCCTGCACGACTGCATTCATTTGCAATGCTTCCGGTGGCGTATGCGTAACATTTTTGATGCGAAAATTTCCACAGTGAGTGCGAAAGGAAATTTTCTGCCTTTTTTCCCCAGCTCCAATCATTGGTGAGCAAATGAAAATTTAAGTATCTGCATATCTTTACTC
This sequence comes from Brachyopa scutellaris, assembly GCA_949775065.1. Lineage (NCBI taxonomy): Eukaryota > Metazoa > Arthropoda > Insecta > Diptera > Syrphidae > Brachyopa > Brachyopa scutellaris. The sequence continues at coordinate 86,481,218 of OX459114.1, read as the reverse complement.
AGCAGCAAAGCGTTGGCAAATGTCAACTTTTAATTGCTTTGGTGGTATTGTTGGCTGCTCGTGTGTATGTTCGTTCGTGCGGCGCATATAATCACAGACGGATGGGAATTTTATTTCGAAATTCAATTTGGGGGTTTCCCCCAGCATCGAATGAATAATCAAAAAGGCGACTATCCCGTTTTTTTTGGTGTTGAATTGAAAAAAGGGAAAACTTTTCCTCATCAGGGGGAAATTTCTGTTAACTTAGCTAGGAGGGCAATGAAAAGTTTCTGCAGCGAGGGTGGGTTTCAGCGAGCGCGAGGGGAATGCTTGATGAGCTAGTGTTTTATAGTTATTGCAACCTGGGTGTAATTAAATATGCTGTAAATGAGATTTGCGCTAAAGTTTGAAAGAATTAAGAGAAAGTTTTTGATTTCGTTACATTGAAGGAGTTTTAGGTGTACACACACTTTGGCCAGAAACTGTTTGAGGTCTTTGAGTTTTTTCAAACTAGCAGATTGCGGTGCAAAGGACGATTACGATTCCTTCAGTCTTAGAGTGAATTAAAGGACAGGGGGATGTCTTTCAAAGCAAGTCGTACCCTTTTGCGCTTTCTAAGTAAATTTTGATTATTTGGGCGATTCAATGTGAACCAGAGATGGTGCGACTACCAACTAAGAGTAGAAGTAGAAGAAGTCATCTTAGTGGATCTTAAAAGTCTTCCAATCCACGTACGTAAAATATCAATATTGACTAGAAAGCAAGAGGGTTAAGGATCAGCGTATTCTGCGGTTTTCTTCTTGGGAAAATTTATTTTCGTAGATCGCAGCAATTGGGGCTCTTTTCATGTGTAATGTGGACAATTTTCTGGAAAGACTTGAGCTTGGAAAAATTAAAGCCACAAGATAAACTTTCGCTGATTGGACTCAAAGGCAGTTGCCAGCTGACTATAGAAACAAGCATAGCGAGAATTGGAACTTCTGGGGGCAAGATATCGAAGTGGTTAGGGAATGCCTTGGAGTCCAAATAAAAAAAAAGTTCATCTCCCCAGACACAAGAATTAGATGCATTAGATATAACCCAGACTCCAAGTTGAAAGTCGAGAGGGTTAGGCCACTCTAGAATTTTCGAAAAATCGATTTTTTTTTAAACTGTCCCAAAAGATTATGGTCGGGAGAAATCTCTAAGTACTCGGTGCAGGCGTCGCAGATTAAAGGTATTGCAAAATTTCCTCATGATTTTCTACTAATTAAAACTTCAAACGTGTATCTCAAAACTGCAATTTTTAAGTTGCCGGAAATATAACTCATACAATTTGTAGCCGATTTACGTGAAATATTGAATATACAGTCGACTCTCGATAAATAAAACTCTTGATAAAATGAATCTCTCGTTAAATTAAAGTTTTTCTTCGTCGAGAAAAGTACTGTGTAATATTGCCTTAACCGCCCTAGGTTACAGAACAAAATGTTTCATAATTTGCGCAAATCGAATTTGGGTAGGCAAATGTGTTTCGCGCAAAGGTGAAACCGCGCAAAAAGAATTCGCACAAAGCGAGGTACCAGTGTACCTGTAAACTATGCCTAGAGGATGTTGAGATAGTGACACATTTACTGTATCTATGTCTGGCACTGGCTGCTAGCAAAATGAAGATAATGAAACAAATCTAATATGAGGAATTGCAGCTAGGGAAGGGTTAATGTTTAACCTTTTGTATTATTTTTAAAAGCACTGTAGTCGGCCATTTGTTATGTAGTGCACGACAAAATACTCAAATTCTTCGAGTAAATGTAGAGAACAGATTTCACCTAACTGTGAAAAGAACAGATTGACAGATTAATATCCGAGCAACATCGAAAGCCTCTGCAGGTGTCATTCACAATAAAATAACTAAATAAAATAAATTCATTTCAATACACACTAAACTGAAAACTGTCGGTGATTTTTAAAAATCCCCGCCATAAACTTCCGCGACATACGAAGTGTGAACTATTCTCCCATTCAAACAACATAAACATTTCTTTTTGTTGATCTGAATTTGAATTGAAAATTCCGTACCAAAGGATAAACTCAAAAAAAAAAAATCAATTTCCATAAAATAATCATTTCCATTCAGTGGCAATCTAAAAAAAAATATACCAAGTAAATAAATAAATAAATAATTCATCAAACTCACCTCACTGCTGGCACTTCCAGGATATCCCATTCGACTGACATATAAAACTCTGACAGATCAACTCCAACATCGACTATATTGCTGCCCTGTTGTTCGTCCATGTGCCGTAGGTCCACCTATTCAATTTGGTCGTCGATGGATTCCGATTCGATTGAATGCGTTTTGTGATTTCGTTTGATTACAATTCGGTCGATAGATAAAAAATAAATAAAAAAAAATACATTTTAGAATCTTTATCCATACAAAAAATCTGTTAACATTTAACTAAGATACATATTTATATATAGATAATTTTTCTTGTAATAATTATGTTTTCTTTATAATAATCAAAAAGAAATGAAGAATGAAAGCGAGAAAGCATGCAGTTTCAATTTTTTTTTTATTTAATCTCTTTTTTTCAATTTATTTTTTTTTTCTTTTCAAATTGAAGAACTAAAAATAAATTAAAGAGAAAGAATTAAAATAAATAAATAAAAACATAGAAAAATTAAAAGACTGCTTGTTTATTTTTTTTTTGTATATTTCCATAGAAATATTAAATTTAAGCTAAATTTGCCTCATAACGTTACACGTTTCTTTTCTAATTTAATTAAAACTTTTTTTTTCTTACTTTTTTTTGAACATGTAATAGAACTTGGTTAAATTTGTTAATTTTTTTTTTGGTTAAGAAAAAATAATAATTACGAACTTAGGTATGTTAATTAAAAGAAATTATATGTATTACATTTATATGGAAATTTTGAAAATAATTAAAAAAAAATAAATAAATAAAATAGTTTCAATTAATTTTTTTTTTGAAAATTAAAATAAAAAAGAAAACTTTTGCGAAAGAAAATTCAAGAAGGGTAAACTAAAGAAATAAATTATATTTTATGAAGCGGGTATATATATCATTTTTTTTTATTTTATTTAACACTTGTGTTTCGAATTATTTACTTTGGTATTTGTTTTTTTTTCAATGCAGCAAACACATTTAAAAATAAATATTTGCAATAAAGAAAAAATAAAATTACTTTAAAATAAACATTCACATGCTACACATTCCAACTGAAGAGCATTCAGGAAAAGATACAAAAAATTAATTGTATGCACTAGGTAAGAGGACAAAAAAAAAAAGAAACATTCCAGTAGATGCAGCTAAGAGTCTATTGTATCTATTGTTAGTTAAATGCTTTCACAATGCAAAGACACTTGACAGGCATACAGGTACACAGGCACAGACTCATGCATGAGAGAGAGATAGGATTACACTTGTCTACAGAACATGATTTTGCATTTTTGCATTCGAATTCATATTTCATGATGATAGTCGGGAGACTTGAGATGCAATGAGACTTAAAATTATACAGATATTCATGCGTCATTTCAGCATTCACTTAGAGTTTACAGTTTGCATTCGATTTATTTATTTTTAATTGATTTCGAGCAGAGTAGAGATGGGAGATTGGGATGCATACAAAAGGGGAATTTAAATTATTTTATTTTTTTTTATGTTGACAAAATCCAGTGTTGTGACAGTGCATGAAAAATAAATAAAAAATTATACATTTTCCCATGGGTGTTCAATACATTCCAGTAAGAAGTAAAATCGAAAAAAAAAAAATAAACATAAATAAACTGGTGATTCATTCAATTAAATTTGTTTCATTGCAAATTTTCTTTTTTTTTTCAGACAGCATTGGGTGATAAACTATTTGCAGGCACATACATTTGATAGGCGATATGCTTTGTTTTTGTTTTTATTAAATTTAAATCAAACAAAATAAAAGATAATATTAATTATATTTACAAAATTAGACTTAATAATTGAATTCTGCTTTTTTTGTTGTTTAAGTTGTACAGATTCTATATTTTTAAATATATTTTTTTCTACACAAATTTGTTTTCCTTTGTCTTTATATCTACTTATATTTAATATTTGTGTAAGAATAAGATAATACAAGTTATTCAATGGTAAAAACAAAAATAAATAGAGAAATGTGTATATCACTGAGTTTAGCGTGTCAAAGTTTTACATATGTACATATAGTGCCGTTCGAAAAATGTTGCTTAAACAATTTGTTTGGCGAATTTTTTGAAATACAACATATTCTGTATAATGAGATTTCGTTTTCTTAGGCGTTTTTAAATAGTTCGTGATAATTTTAAGGAGTTATGCCCAGTTTCACAGTGAGACTTAAAACTGAAGTTCAACTAAACCTGCACGAGAATTTAAACTTTTAGTTTAACACGTTCGCTTTCACAGTCTAAACTAGTCTTCCCGTTGATTGAAAGCAGTTCTGGAAGCGAAGTTCGCAGCGCTATTGTTTTGAAATGTCAAACTTTATATATTCCTCTTTTGAAAGGGCAAGGTGTATGGAGACAATGCTACAAATGCAGATTGCAGATGCTTTTGAAACACCACTAAAGTGCCCCCGCAGTAATAAGTAGAGATCCACTGGCATAGAAGTGTAAAGTCGATAAAACTTTGACTTCGGCGGATATTGAACTATTCCTAAAAAGTAATATAAATTATTTTTTTTGCAATTCTGGTAGCTGTCAAAATGTAATCCAGTCGACTCTCCCTAAGTCGAATTTTCACGGGATACCTACCAGGATTTGTTCGAGCTAGAGAGAATTTTGGAAAAATTCAAGTAATAGAGGGAAACATTTATTTTTGTTTTAAAACGCTTGTTTAGTAGAAAAAAGGTTAATGTACTTACAAAAAATTAACAAAAAAATATAGCTTATGTAACTTAAATTTTTTTTAATTGATCTAGCTACAAATATGCACTTAAAGACTGCATCAGCTCTGAAACCTGTTTTGAATGCTACCAACACAACAACACAAAGAAAAGGATAACAATTTTTTTTTGTTTTTGCGTTGCAACTTTTTAAAAACTGTACCCAATAGGAAATAACTGCTTACCGAATCGATTCTGTAAGTGCTGATAAGTAGCTACCAGCGCTTACTTTCCTTATTACAGAATCGATTACATTTACATGGGGATGTCCTAGGGTGGTAAGCACTTACCAATTGGATTACCGGTAATCACTTATTTCCGCGGTGAATGATAATTGCTGAAAACATTGAGTACTACGTCCTAGGGTGGTAAGCACTTAGTATTAGCCTTACAGGGAGTCAGTTAATTCAGCAGTGGAATGTGGTTATTGAAAGCATAAGCTACTGCATCCTGGCGTTTAAGCATTTACTAATCTTCTTAAATTATTGTTACTATGTATTATTAATTATACTGAAAAGTACTGGCGCCGCTCAATAACAAACTTCAAATGATGCAACATCGAAAAAATTCCTGACGGAATTGGTCATGATTAGATTTGTCTGAGTCGAATAACTGTATTTTCATTTCAGGAATGCTTTTGAGCAAAAATATCTTACAAATGTAACGCTTGGTAAGCGAATAAGTAATGGAATCGATGTAAAATTTAAAAAAATATTTTAAAATAAGATTTTCGATGCGGTACAAATTTGCTAACTAGGCGTTACTTTTGGTAAGATCTTACATTTTCAATATTTTCTTTAAAGAAATATGCACTTACAATGGAAGCAGTTACAACTTTTCCCACTGGGTAACTACCTACTATAGTAGTTATATAACTCAAATACGAATTCCGAAGGGTTAATGTATTTTTATTTTGTTTCATGCTAAACAAAATTTGACTTCGAGTGAATGTGTTCGAGCTAGAGATAGTTTCGACTTAGAGGGAGTTCGACTTCAAGGAAATGGAAAATGGAAAATTGAAGGGAATGATAAAATATGGCGAAAAAGTTCGAGTTAGAGAGAATTTCGACTTAGAGAGAGAGTTCGACTTAGAGAGAGTCTACTGCCTATATGTCAAAGGAATGTTTAAACTCTACTTTGAGTTTAAACGAGCTCTGTGAAACGGAAAAAAATGTAAACAGAAGATTAAACTGGGCATTAGAATTGTTTACCTGTGGTCAAAAGAGCATAGTATTGTAAGATAAAAAAAATGGTTTAAAATTAATAATAAATGAAAAATGCTTAATAATTGCAGTTTTTTTTTATTTTTTCATTGCTTCCTAGAAACATTATCCATTTAATCAGTATTTTGTTGGACCTCGTCTTGCTTTTAAAACTGCTGTACTTCTACAATTCGTTGACTCAGATATGTTTTCCCATGTGGATGCAGGCATGATGTTCCAGAGACGGAGTAGAGTAGTAAATGTTTTAGGATTACAATTGATATTTTAAGTTTCACGATTGACCAAATATTCTCAATTGGATTGAAGTCTGGGCTGTAGGGATGTCAGCTTAGCGCATCAACATTTTTTTTTCTGCAAAGTATTATTAAACTTAAGAAATTTAAAAAAAAAAAAATACAGATGTAATTTAGCCATAAAAATTGTAGCTCATTATAAAGTTACAAATTGATATTTTATTTAAAAAAAAACAAGTTCATACAGTGAAATCTCTCATTAACGGACACACTTTTAAGTGGACAACTCGCATTAGCAGACACCTTTTTGGGGAATCAATTTCTAATTTCCAATACAAAATGCGTTACTATAAAGACGGACAGCTCTCATAAGCGGACAAAGAACTCCGGTCTCGTGGCTGTCCACTTCAGAAAGATTTCATTGTATTTACAATTTTTGCTGTATGGCAAGGATCATTGTTCAGTTGAAAAATGAGTCTGCAAGTGTCACCAAAAAGTTTTAACGCAGAGGGCCCTAATTCATATTCTAGGACCCGTAGATAAACTCCTTTCGATTCTAAAAAGGCCATTCTACTTTCTCCATCTCCAGACCATTATACCTACACTTCTGGGGGCATCCGTAAGAGGCATACAGAGCTCAATCTTTCCTTTGGTTCTCTTCCGGCGAGAATCCTCCCATTTCCATCATGCAGCTTAAATTTGGATTCGTCGGAAAAGATAACATGCCTTGAATGCACTTAGGATGCTTCTCAGCCCAAGGTAATCGTTTTTTCTCTGAGTCTTATTGGGAAATCCGGCTTCAGTGCTGCCTTGAGTGCTTTAAGTCTAGCTTTTTTTAATCTTTTTCTCACTGAGGCTGCTGAAATTATTTTTCATGTAGGTCGAAATAGATCAGGTTTGATATCCACTGAAGTGTTGAACCGATGCCGACGCCGACGGCCTTGGAGCACAAAAAATTATCTTTCACTGGAGTCATCTTTCTTGGCCTCTCTTTCTTTCTGCTGGTAGTCACGGTCTCACGATAATTTTTTTTAAATTCCATGCCACAGTTATTTGTACAACATTAATTCTTTCAAAAATTTGACGTGCCATAAAAATATTAGATTTGCACTCCGAGCTGATTTTTCCAATTTTTTTTTAAATTACTTTAGAGCTTTAAGCAGCTCTCATTCATAATTACATCGACTTTTGTACACTAGTTGTGCTCTCATAAATTCCAAGAACTGCCAGAAACTGCCATCCGAAAGAGTAAGAAAAGGTTTGAGCAAAATTGTTCGAACGGCACTGTATGTATGTATCTTCCCATTCCCATTCAGAAATACTTAAATAAAGTTCTGGTTTGGATACACTACTGTAGTTCTCAAGATTACTATAAACACTCCAACACTCGATCTACATAGCATTAAGGAACTTCACACTTGTAACAAGTCTTCAAACAGCTCAAACTCAGTGACAGTGTATTCCCCTGTTGGTCATGGCAACATTATCCACACTCTTTACAAACTGTACACAGTTACATAATATTCATGTCCTTTTTGTGTATTTTGTTTATTTTTCTAGATTTATGCAAAACTACATATCTGTCGAATGTTCCACAAACAACTTCGTTACCTCCTGCTTCTACTCTGAATTTATCTAAGCGATTAGTCTGTATGTGCATGTGTGTATGTGTGTTGCAATTTTGTTTGGAATATATGAATGTATATTTATCTGCTCCTGCAGGATGTCATGTCAGTGTTATTCATCGGAGGTTACAGCTATGCACAGCATTCATATGAATAAATAAATTTTAAATTGCATACAAGTGTTGCGAAGCGTTACGTTACGTTACGTTACGTATATTTGATTGATTCAAGGGAATGAAATTGTAGGAAGTGTGTGATTCATTTGATATTTCGTAATTAATCATTTTTTCAGAGAATATCCCAAAAATATATCGGAAATCTCCTGACAAATCAGGAAACAAAACAAAACAGGAGAATTTTGAATCGCACTTTGTTCTATTCAAAAGTAACGACTTTAAAACACGTTGTATTTCGTAATGTAATTTTACTGCATATGTTAAGGAGGAGTACTTGTGGTATGTTCACAATTGCGTGATTAGATTCGGAGGGGAGAACACTGTTGCTATGTTTTAACCTGACAAATTTTAAATGTCAAAGCCGTGATTCTGTAGCATCGCTTTACTGCTACATTCAAGAAAGTGAAGAGAATAATCAATATTCAATCAAATCCAAAAAACATACTACAGTCGAGTTTAAATTACACGAATGACATACATACGTAACATAACGTATGTACGTATCATATCAACAACTGAAAAGTTAAACAGTGATTTATTACTTCCATGAAATTCGGTTGTGATTATTTTCGGTTAAATGTACAGAAAAATGACAATAACAGGTGAGGTTTAGAGTGTATTCGGATACGAATGAATATGCAAAGCTATTGATACATGGAAGGAGGGTAGTACTTACGCAACACTGTTATTTAAACATTAAATTTAACCGTAAATGTTTCTTTTCTTTGACAGTCCAAGTCGCACTTGCGCAACAAGTGTTCCGTGCTATCAGCTATTTTTTACATTTGTGTAATAGATATTCATGCTTTTAGATATATAATACAAAAAAAAAAACAAGAAGAAAAGTAAACAAGAAATTTACGCATGTGTATCAGATTTCATTCTTCATCTCGTTATTCGCTGAATTGTTTTTTGGGATTTGTCGCTCTGTCTCTTTACACAAATTCAAATTTTCCCAATGTAGTAAGAGTAGAGACACTTTATATTATAATGAATAGGGAATCATGCTTAATGCTATTTTTTGAGGCATATTGCTAGGAGCAACCATTCAACTTTTACACTCACGCATACATATTTCCCTATACCTATCCGCCTTTATTTGATTGTGATGGGGTTACGCCATTTCTGGATATGTAAACAGTTGGGTAGTTAAAAATAAAAAATAATTATAAAAAAAAAAAACTGTCGAACGTAGGGAAGTCCTGATAATTTAGGTTCAGCCTAAACTTTATTCTATATGTTTGTGATTTTATTCAGTTTTTTCTGAGCTATATTTTTGGAAATAAGGTAGGGGACAGTTAAATTTGAACGCATTTTTGGAAAACTATTAAGAAAGAAGTATGTAACACAAAAAAATAGTTCATGCGTTTTTTTAATTCGTGCTTTAACGAGCTTTCATTTAACATCCCACATGATGACCTCAAAACTGTTCTCTTATTTTTTTTGAACAACTCATTTATCCCACAAAGTCAAAACTTAACTTTCTAAGTTCAGGTCTGTATTGCTAGAACTGGGGTTGGGGGCGCAATCCCGAAAACCAAAATCCCGAAAATCCAAAATCCCGAAAATCCAAAATCTCGAGAATCCACAAGTTTGCGCAAATTTTTCATTTTATATAATTTTTCGAGATTCCGTTTTCGGGACTTTTTTTTAAAAGAAAAGTAGACAAATTTTTGTCCATTCCCGTTGGCGTTAGTGTTGTAATATTTAACGATTCGCCATGTGCATTCAGCTGTGTTGATCTCATTCAGTTTGATAGCTGATAGTTTAGATTTTAGTTTCACACATCGGCGTATTATACTGGTCGCTCTTTTAGATGAAGATCAAATCCCTGTGAAAACATGTACTTATATCGAAAATAATTTCCGATGAAAATCAAAGAATAAGAAAACGTTACGTTTATAAGGAAAACAAAATTAAAAAAATTTACGCGGAACGTAACGAGCGTTCTGAAATAAGATTTAATGGGAATTGCGTTCGATATGGACTTGTATTAGATATTGCTTTGTCATAGATAATTTCTTAAATATTTTTTGTCACTAAGACTTGAACTGTTTTGTTTTTTTGAAGTGAATACTTCTTTAGCGACGTATTTGTTTTTGAAAACGAGTGACGATAACTGCATCACGATAGATTTCGATAACGTGGAAATGATTCCATACAGGGGAAATATGTATACAGAAAACATCAGCTGTCTGTATGTCTGTCTGTCCGTCTATCCGTCCGTCTGTCTGTCTGGCCGTCTGTCTGTCCATCCGTCCGTCTGTCTGTCTGTCTACCTTTTAACATCTAAACCGCTGAGCCAATTATAATGTAATTTAGCAGATAGATAGTCTGGGACCTAAGGAAAGACTTAGGTGGAAAAACCGCTCGCTAGGGGGCGCTGGAGTCAAGTTATTAACAAAACCTTTTCACGCCTAAACCGCTTAACCAATTATTATGTAATTTGGCAAAGAGATAGTCTGGGACCTAAGGAAGGACTAAGGTGAAAAAACCGCCCGCTAGGTGGCGCTGGAGTCAAGTTATTATTTAATATATTAAAACCGTTTTCTTCTAATTTTTTTTTCCTACAAAGAAAATTTTATTTTCACTTTCGTGTTTTTTTATTTTCGGGATTTTGGATTTTCGGATTTTGGGCTTTCGGGATTCTGTCCGACTCCCCTGCAACTGTTCCAATTTCAAAAGTCAACATCAAATGGTCTATGAGAAAAAGGCCTGTGACAGATAGACACAAAGACAGACACCGAACTGATTTCATTAGTGTTCTGTTTTTGGGAAGGAAACACTAACATTAAACAGTTCAAATCGAACTAATCCAACTTTTTCGAGAGAGTATGCATGCTAACGATACGTTACGTATTTTCTCTCATAAGTAAACAAACGTAATGTCGCTCACAACGACGCGGTATTGCGGTTACTCTCATTAGACTCCGTTGGTTGAAGATATAGGTATATAGTATATAGTCCGCACCAACGCCGCGCCGCATTATGTTCCAGGCATTTGGATGATGGTAACCATCGTACGATTCGAACAAACACACATTTTAAATTGTAGTATTAGGATGAAGCTCTAATATCATACATTAAATTTAATATATTTTTCTAATGACAAGTATGTAGCTAATTCAAGATTTTCGATCACTTAAAAAGTGATGCCAAGTACAATCTTAATATCACTGATGTCGTCACAACTTCTTATTTAATTTTAAGTCAACCAAAAGCGCCATTGTCGAAATTATAATATTAATTTGATTTGTTGTGGTGGTGGTGGCTTAGTAAGCAGCTTAACCAAACTTTCATGTACATCTTAAATCTTAAGTTTCAAAACAATTCCCCTTTAAGCTGATGAAGGTAACCTTAATTACGATACAACGACCAACCAATTTACACTCCGAAATAATCCCCAACAGAATAGACTTCCGTCAGCACCTTGTCTTCACCGTAATCTCTTAACTTTAATAATTATAATAATTATCAAAACCAATGCCTCCCTTATCCAAGCATTTTTGACAGTTCTCATACACACGATAGAAGATGAAGAGAAACTCTAAGACAATAGAAATAGAAGCAAAGAAAATGCCTTTCACTTTTGTTTAATAAAAGTTTCTACTTACTCCTCCGTCCCAGTCTCCTTGCTTATCTGTCAGCTTTTAATTTTCCTTTGTTTTCTTAGGAAATTGAAATGCCATGGACAATGGAAAATCGAAGAAAGAGACGTTAGTATGTCATAAGCGATTAATGTCCAAACTAATAGAGCCAAAAGGTTTGTTGGGGTTCAGATATCGCCCGAAAGGCACTTTGTCAATGGCAGGTTAGTGCTTTCCCTCGGGCGTGTGCTTATGTGTACAACAACAACGAATTTAACTCGGTCAAGGCAAACTAAAATTGACAAATGAAAATGAATACATTAGGCCAGGATTTATTGGAATTTAATTAATCATATGTGTTTTGTTGTTTTGCGGGCCAACTATTTTCGAATGACAGTACGCAACGACATGAATTGATGGATGTAGCTATTGTGTTTTCGTGGTACGATTTAATTGAAATTGTGTGTAGCAAGTCTTTTTGGTGGACATATTTTTAAAGCATTTTACCAACGCATCTGCTTTAAAATGTATTAAAATATAAGCTGGGAGAGACAATCATTAGATTCCATTTCCCTATGTCAACAGAGTTGCTAAAATGGAGACCGAAACAACGGTAATTTTTGACTAAGTATTTTGTACACAAGAAACTATCCAATGCGCAACAAAATCTACTGCTGTCTATGAAGAATGTTAAAGGAAAAATCAAGTAGTGACTAAACGAACTCAAATAAAAGTTGAATGCTTTCCTAACCTAAAAGAGAAAAAAAAACGATATGGCAGCACTGATTCTTTTGACATTTTTAAACATCATTTTCATAAAATTCGAAACTTTTTGTTGTAGTCTGCTATAACACGATGACTCTAGATGCATGTATCGATCGAACAATGAACATAGGTGCAAAAGAGAAAGAACATCGAAAAGATGAGACAGATAATAAGCTGCCCTTTGTCGCGTAGGTACAATTTTCGGTGAGTCTGTTTGACATTTCTCTTTGTTTTTGTCCGTTTTTTTTTTTACTATTCTGTGCATGGAGAAGACTTCGATGCAATGCACCGGGACATACCGTTGTTTTTATGATTCATTGCGCATAGACGTAGATGGAAGACACCGAAATGAAAAATAAAGGGAACTACCAAACTGGATTCTTGAATTTGGTTTCAACGTGTAATAGCGCTTGAATCAGGGGATGAAATAACAAAGAAAAATTGGAAGAAGATGCATGGCCATGCATCAGTGCCACTTTTATATGGAGGCAGGTGAGGCACGTGTCTCAGGGCCCATGAATTTTGGGGGCCCACTGAGCCCACACGAAAACAAAATTTAAAAGATAAGAGTAATAAAAAATTAATTTTATTCAATTATAAATCACAGCTTTCCTTCATATTATCATAATAATTAAATATTACATTAAATAGGAGTCTTTCGGTGATTGGCTTTGACAGATCTTTCGATTATAACGGGTGGCTGATAAATATCGAAATTCTAATAATTTTTTTTTCAATTCATATAATTTATTTCTTATGTAAAATTTAATGATAATTCGTTTTTATTACGTTTTTTAAAAAAGTTTACAAAAATTACTGATTTCAAATGGATCTCGGCGATAAGGCCATTTTGTGAACGTCTGACGCTCGAAACTAGCCCATCATAGTCCATTGATCCGTAGGAATGCTGCCAAATGTCCGCCTAGACTCCCTTTGGACTAAAATCACAGACTTCAAAGCATGATAGCGACGTACTATCCAAGTCTTAGTGTCATCATCCCAATCGTCCATTTTTGTGAAATCTGAATGCCAATCTGTAAAAAAATATAACCGTCTGAGAGCGTAACGCCATCTGATGGCGATCCCATTTTCGTGAGGGACAAAATTAGCCGTATTTCCATTCCTTGATGTTTATCATTTCTTAGAATCCATATTTTCTCGTTCCCATACGCAATGGTATTTTCAGATATCGCAATCATCCACCCCTAAAAGTATGCAATTTCGGGTCTTCACGATTTTCCGACTTTTTCGGTCCAAATTTCCAATTTTCGGCTCCCCATGCATGCAAATCGGATGCTATTTAGCCGAGTTATTCATGTACGGATCTACAGTTCATTGTTTATATAGATTTCCGAAAACACTCTTCCTTGTTCAATGAAAAAGAACTCATTGTTTCTACCTCCACAGTAGTTAAAAAAAATATCCGCTTCTACCCACAGTTGCTTCCTCCAATTTTTAATTATTATTAAAATCGGTTTTTATTAATTTCCAATTTTCATTAATCCGTTACAACAATTTATTTTAAGAGTTTTATTAAAATAAAAAAGAACCGTTTAACTTTTGACAGTCGGAAATTGACTTTTGTTTTTAAGTACGCTCATAGTATTGCCAATGATAATTCATTAAAAATACAAACTGCAAACGAATAAAATAAATGCGATTGCTATTTACTTTTAATGCACTATCTAAAGGACACATACTGACACTACCCGGCGCGGCGTAGTCAATGTGTGAGTGCTTAACGCGTTCCATACTTATGAAATGTAAATATGATTTTTGTATGGATTTCGAAATATGCCCGAGGTGATGGAATTAAAATGTAAATTCCTGCTTTTGAAACGGACAAACACTCGATGGCAATTATTAAACGTGAGCATCGCGCAAAAGGAAATATTATTCTATCCAATGTTGGAATAATTGACATGCTGTCGATAAAAAAAATAGAAAAATAAAAATGGAGTCACTTCAATTATCCTCCAAGGGTACTTAAATTCACTTCCAAATGTTTTCATCTCACGATGATCATTGAGACTCCATTTGACCAAATTATCCTTCGCATATACTCGTACATAATGTATGTTCAATTTTCATTCGATAGAAAATAGAATCGTTGAGGGGAATTTCTCCAGATGTTCACAAGCATTAGGGATAGTTGGTATTTTATGAGAATTGCACGCAGTATAAGTACGTACGAGTAGATACTTACAAGCGAAAGCGATAGCTATTCAATAGTGAAATTCGAATCAAATTGGGGGTAAGCTCTTACGGAAAAGGGCTTTGAAATGAATTTTGTATACGAGTGTATTTTGCCATTGTGAACAACTTATCACGAACAGAGTTCAAAGTATCATTACGTTATGTCATGTGACAACATTCGTAATGTACTCGTAACATGTGAAGTAGGTATTTTTTCGCATTGAATTCTTCAAAGATTGGAAAACGTAGAAAAATGTAGAAAAACGGAGGAAGTTTGGAGAAATTGAGAAAGGCGAATTATTTCAAATATCAAAAGGATGTGCGACAGATGCAAAATATGATACATATGAGATATAGATTCGTCCAAGATAAGTGAAAATATCCGTTAGTAAGTGAATACTTAGAAGTGGAATCTAACAGAATACACCAATTGTATCTTTAACAAAGTTTAAAATACAGGGTAGAACCGATTAACCGGGATGGTCGGGACCGAGCTCAACACGGAAAATCGAAGATCCCGGATGAACGAATGTTTCTTCTATGAAGCAAAAACAACCAAAACTTAACAAAAAATAATTTATTATGAAACAATAAAACAAAAAATTAGGAAAAACGAAAAACGAAACGAAAAACATGTGCGAATGCAAACAAGATTTAACATGCTAAGCAAATCATTTACATCAATAATGCACACACAAACCAACCCAAGTGCGGAAAATCTTCACGATTGGAGCTAAAAGCTAAGAGACATGTAACACGACTGTTTCGTTTTTCTTCTTAACCCTTTGTTGACTAAGTTATTAAAAAAAGTTATAATCTCCATTATTTTTGTAGTTGAGGATATTTTAAGATAATTTTTGAATTTTTCAATGACTTATAGCAACGAAATATAAAGGTCAGTCTCCAAAGTACCGTTAGGCTATAACTAAAGTTATAAAAAAAAAATTTCTTTTTACGTTTCTTTTATTTAACTATGATTTTTTTTTGCTTTCAAATACATAAGCATTTAATAAAATTATAGATCGAAACTGTGTAAAAATACCAATTTAGTTTTTTTGTACCGAAATCGACTACAACTACTTTCTTTAAAGTCTAATATGCTGTCAAAAAAACCGTTATATCTGTGGCTAAACTAAGGTTAACAACATATATAAAAAGAAAATGTCATTGATGTAATATGGTACTTAAAAGTCTTGTTTGGTCTGAATGTCTTCATATGTTCCTATAGGAATTTAATTTGAAGTTAAACATGCTGGTACTTATAAGTACATCAACAAAGGGTTAACTGCATTTTTGCTTGCAACACGGATAATAGAGTCTTTCCGGTTGGTCGAATTTCAATAGGAAAGCCAACGATTTTTAAAATTTCCCGGTTGATTGGGCTTACCGGTTAATTGGACCCCGGTTAATCGGTATTACACTGTATATGTAAGTCTAACATTGTCTTTTCAAAGGTAAATACTTACCATGAAATTATAAATAACCACTGTTTTATTTGTTTTATTAGGTTTAACAAAACTGAAAAACATATGTATTTACAAAATCAAATTGAAATAATAAATAAGTAATTGATAAAATAAGTTCTAAGCATTGTTTGTCAATCTCTGGTGTACCTACCTACTATTCCAAACTCTGTTTTGTAAAATTGGGGGGAATCTACAAGCAACCAACATTTGATATTGCTTTGACATAGAGAAATGGATGGCTAATGAGCGCGCTATAAATGTTTGCCTTCAATTTGAATTAAATGTTGCTAAATACATATAATGAGTGAAATTATAATTCTTATAATGAATTCTTCTGAAGTATTATTTGTCAACAATGTGGCACTAGGATTGGCCAAAGGCCATAGATCCTCGGATACCACTTTACTCTAGGGTATCTTCACCACTATACTACCTATACTTTGTTCCACACAAATTGTCAGTACTGGTTGCAATTGCAATAGCTTATATAAACCTGTCCCTCTTTTGAGTTCTCACTTTTTTACCGTAGTATGCATGACAAATCGCAACAACTAAAGATAATGATGAACAAAGTGCACACCACCTCGATTTTAGGGCTTTTTTCGAGTATTTTGATATGTCAATATAATACTCGTAACATGGCAAACGCTTATTTCACGAGATATGAGTAGGCTAAAACCCAAAAAAAGATGACTATTCGTTTCCCCACCCAACATTTATATCGCGCAAATAAACCTCCATTATAAAGCACAAACAGCGAAAAATTGTTTTTTTTTTATAATCTACACACGCTAAAGGGGATATGAATACCCTTATAATGTTTACACACAGCGCGAGCACATGAAGGACAACTCTATGGGTGGTGTCCAGGATAACTGGAGAGTTGTGTATTATTGACAGTTATGCCATTGCTTATGATTCACAGAAGTTTTTTTCCAGATATTTCCTATTATAGTTTTTGCGATGAATTTCTTCAGCTATACCATCTACTGCCAGTGTTATGCCTTCGCAGTAGGTTTTGATATTAGCTTCTGAAACTGTTCAACTTATTTTTATTTCTTGAGAAGTAAATGTTTCGGCGACATCTGGATTTGAACCGTGAACCTTCAGCGTGAAAGCGACGACGGCTACCACTACGCCACGGTCACCCATTGTTTAAGTGCTTATTAATTGTTTCCCCAGAAAAACAAGAGAATTGAAAAAACAAAAACTCAAATTCCTTTATTGGTTATCAAAGCACAAATCCCAAAGCTATTTGACCAAAGCCACAGAAAATGCTGTAACGATTTACTTTAACTCGATAATGGTAAAATTGTTTTGATATTCATATTTTACATACACACAGCGGGGGTTGATGGCGGCCATACGATCATTCTGCCATCGACTGTGTGGCAGGCTGGTTATATAATGAGATGTGTACAAATATGAGGAAAATAACAAAAACAAAACCTGTGTAAGTCAGTGGTTTAGTTTCTGTTTCAGTGGCATTTTTTTCTAATTAAGTAGGTATAGATGTGTTGCCCATTCTTATCGCAAATTCCGGCTGGCAAACGTGCTCCAAAGTAAGGGAAAAGGTCATGTCTACTGTTTTCTGTGATGTCCATGGTGTAACTTTTATTGATTATTACATTCAAACTCGCTTATTTAAAACTCGGTTAATTGAAAACCCCGCTTATATGCAAAGTACATTCTGTCCCCTTGTATTTTTTTCAACAATTTCATAAAAACTACTCCGCTTTATTGATACCCGCTTAAGGGGACCTTCTGGTCTAGATTTTTCAAAAAAAATCGATTTTTTTTGATATTTCAAAAGTATAGGCCTTTAAGAGCATACTGTTCAATTTTCGTATTAATATTTCCGGTATTTTGACTTCTACAGCCTATTTATTTTCTACATACAGAAATATTACAGTAGTAGTAAATAAGTTTAAACTCATTTATCTCGAAACTTTAATTTCTGCACGGTATGAGACAAAAATAAAAAACTACTCGACCGATTCGTCTCAAATTTTAGTATGTTATTCAGAAAACCAGTGCTTATCGTCGGTACTCCATTCTACGTTGAATACTTCTTCCTTTTTACATACAAAAGGTAATGAAAAGCGGTCTCTTTTTCGAAACATAAATTTCAACAACGCGCCATTTTGTCAATTTTTAATTTTTTTTATTTCATTCTAGCTCCTGCGATAACTACATTCATACTGATTAAAATTTTTTTTGTTTTTTTTTTTGTTTTCGATCAGTCGAAGAGCCAAAACACGACACACCACCAAGATACATTTTTTTTTTGGAAAATATATCTACAAAGTTTAAATACTATTGCTCATTTTTTTCATTAAAAAAAAACGATTCTAAAAACTCGCCAAATTAAATGGCGCTAGACCAGAAGGTCCCCTTAAGTGAAAAACTCGGTTAACCGAAGAAAAAAATCCTTAAAATTTCAAGCTTTTTTCATAGAAAAGGCTGCGCTTCAATGAAAAAAATTAAAATGTATCACAAAATAAGAGAAAAAACCTTCGGCACTTAAATTCATCTCTCATAGTGACAGATATCAGTACCTACTAACAAAACCACACATTTTCTGTTTTCTTAATTTCAAACTGAAAATAATATATTTTTCCAATATTTTCTCTCACACAATTGGTCGAATTTCGACCACTGGCGATACTAGTCAAATTATATGGATTAATTTTATTTCGTTAACTTATAATACTTGTTCCTATTTATTAACAAAATATTCTGGGTTTGCCTCAATGAAACATTTTTCAGTCCGCTTAAATGAAAAACCCAAATTTTTCGTCATTTCATTTAACTGAATATAAATTTATTTGTCATCTGAGGTAACGGCCAAAGCCACCCCTTGTTAATTTATTTTTGCATTTGGAGAAAAAAAAAAACAATTTATCAATCAAAATTAATGTAAAAAAGCGGCAACAATTCGGAATTTAGTCTAGAAGACAATAGATGTCAACAGTTGCTCTGTAAAATGTGCACGATGCCGGATAACTGTTTCGCTTTGATGTTCCTGCCAAACACGTGGCACTAGTTGTGTTAGAACCAAATTTTCTGCAGACGTTGTACGAAAGTGAGATCTCACTCGCAGTCCATAAATAATTTGTCAATGAATCTGTACGACACCATTTGTTATGGTTTTATAACCAAGTGCTTCGGTGCACTTTTTTTTCTACTATTCGCAACATTTCTACTTTTCGCAATTTTTTCCACAATCGGCAACCTAATTTATTTTACTATTTTTCGATGAAATTTTATATCGGAGTTCAGAATGTGTACTTGCTGAATGAAGCCGCTGGCAGAATGAGACACACACGAAAGGAAACAATTGAAATGTCAAAATTCTCGGAAAAAGAAACGAATCCGACAAAAAGTTAATGAATTTTGAGAGTGAATTTGTATGGGGAAAAACAAAATTCATTGAAACATTTTCCAATATTCAGATTACGCGGGTTCCACTATATAAGAGTCAGTTTGTATGAAGAAAATCAAAATTGGCATCCAAAAATGTTCACTATCCAGGTTTCGCAAGATTCTGTTATTCGCAGATTCCACTAGTTTTACCGTAGTAGAATAGGACAATTGTAAGGTTTTTACATTGTCGGCGTACATTGTCCCCTTATTTTGAATTCCCAGCCCCAATGCACCGCAATATCTCGATAAAAGAGATAGCTGTAAGATATTTAAGTAAGTTAAGCTAGTTTTAATCACTTTTGTCTAGCATTTAAGATTTAATTGAATTTATAAATAAAAAAAAATCCGGTCAAGTGCAAGTTATACTTGCGCAATAAGTGTTCCGTACTGTATCAGTTATTTTAACTACATACATATGTATGTCATAGATTTATGTTGATAGATCTATATGAACCCTTTCTTTACGATACGATTTCTACTAAAGATACAATGATACTTTGTTCGATACTCACATATATGTACAAACATAAAAACATATATAGGTACATATATGTACATATGCACTTGTATATCTGCAGACACAAGAAAGTACATGTGTACCTACATACATAGTTTTATGGTGCACAGCACATTTCAATACAAATAAATTGAGCACAATTTGCGAAAAATAAATTCAAATTTGTACCTACATAAATGTATACCAACAAGTAAGTTGAACAAATTACCTACATATGCATGTATGTATGTACATATGTCTCTGATGTCCTTTCTCATCTGCTCAGAAGAATAGTTATACACACACACAAAGTAAAAGAAAAAAAAAACAACAAATAACGCATGTATATACATACATACATATATACCTACATAATATGTTCATATGGATATGTATTTACAAGAAATGTACACTTGTGCATCAGATTTAATTTTTCGTCTCGTTATTCGTTCAATTGCATTAACTGCGTATTTTGCGATTTGTCTCCCTCTCTGTGGCTGTATATACACAAATTCAATTTTTTCCAATATAGTAAAAGTAGAGACACCTACATTATAATAGGAAACCATCAAGCTTCCTTTATGTGTTATATTATGTATCATTGGTTTAAGTCTTAGGTCAATAGTTATCCGGTAGGAATATACCACGAAAATTCGCTGCGGGTATAACACTTTTGCCATCAATTATTCAATTTTTACTCTCGTATCTACTTTTAGGCGTTGTGATATTTTTCTGGGTATGTAAACAGTAGGGTAGTTGAAATTAAAAAATTAATTAAAAAAAAACGGTTGAAGTAGGGCAGTCGTGAGAATTATGTTTCCATCTACACTTTATTCTCAATGTTTGTGATTTTATTCAGATTTTTCTGAGCGATATTTTCGGAGAAAATGCTCGGGACAGCAAGTTGTAACGTTTTGTGAAAATTTGTTAAGAAACTACCCCCCCAAAGTCGAAATTCAGCTTTTTAAGTTCTGGTCTGTGTTTAGGCCACTAATTGCTACAACTGTTCCAAATTTCAATAGTCTAGGTTAAGTAGTCTCTGAGAAAAAGGCCTGTGACAGACAGACAGACAGACAGACAGACAGACAGACACCGAACTGATTCCATTAGTGTTCCGTTTTGGTACGGACGGAACACTAAAAATGAACTAAAAATGAAAAAAAGAGATAGCTGCTCCTTAGTCAAGACTTCCCCGGTTCGATTCCCAAAACATCCTTAACGCATTCGTTTTTTTTCTTGTTTTCTTCCACAATTAGTAGTACGGTTAGCGATAGGAAAAGTGATCAGCGTGAATGAATCCTAGGTGGGATGACCAACGATCGGATGATCAAATAACTGACCACTGAACGGGAGTGAATAGGGCGTGGGAACGGGTAGTTGAGTGAGAGCAAGCAATCTCACTCAACTTTTCTTTTTTTTTACCTGCTAATAATTTTTTTTTGTACACATGATTTTTTGAAAGATTGTTTAAGAAAGAAAAGTAGTTATATACATAGACTTAAGTTAGGCGGTGACTCCCTTTGCGTCTTCCGGTCGTTGACGGCACAGTGGTTGGCTTCTTTTGACCTTCATCAGTGAAAGTGTGTTTAGGGAATCTATCTTTTTTTTGTTTTGGTAAGTGTCATTGCAAGTCTTAAGTCAACGTGAAATACGGGTTTCATCGGTTCCTTCGAGATTTGGAAGCGTGAAGTTTTTGGGGACATTGTGTAATCGCGTGGCGCCCAGAAAACCAACATCCACGACTTTCCTTCACTGAGCGGTCGGCAACCCTAGTCCTTGATTCCGCAGAGGGCGAAACGACGGTAACACATTGACCGGATTAGGCAATTCGAACCTAAGTTAATGTTTTTAAAATTAACTTAATTATTAATAATTAACTTAAATTTTCATTTTCATTTCCTTAAACTAATATTTATTTGAATTTTTCACCGTAGTTAAACATTATTCCGATTGAATAAAATTTTAATTTCAATCATCTCTTTTTTTTCTCATGGCAAAATGCAAATAACATTTTGAATTAATTTTAGTTTTCATAATTTAATTTATTTCATTAAAAATTAAACAAAAATTAACAAAAAAAAAAGAAACTTGCATTGCAAAATACAAAATAAAATAAAAATAAATTAAACTATATGCAGCACCATCACAACTATGTATGTTTATCCCATAAAAAGAAACCACTCTGGATGACATTTTCCAGGATGATGAATTTATATTTGATTTAAAATAAATGAGGTTAAAAAAAAGAACCATGCAGCATGTTCGCATGCAGAATGTGGTTGAAAAATATAAAAAAAAAATAAAAAAAAAAAAAAAATGGGAACAACTAACTAAGAGTATCCATTTCATTCGTTTTATTTATGCTGGTCATTATTTAGTTGAATAGTTTATAACTTTACGTGTTAATTTTTTTTAAGTGTCGTGTAAGTGTCAGTGTGTAGAGAGTGTTTATTGAGGTGTGTTTGGTGACAACCAAAAACTGTTGTTCGATCGTAGTTCCGCTAAAATTTTGTTCATTTCATTAAATTTTAATTTTAAGGATTTATTTTTTTTTTATCGATGCGAGTGTTTAGTTTGTGTTTTCTATTTTTTTTTAACTTCATCCTGTATATAGATTTAAATTAGTTTTTTTTAAATGGTTTACTTTTAATCCTCTTAAAAATGCCTAAAGCTGCAAAGAAATGAAAATGAATTAATTTGTTTGTATTCACTAGATAACAACGACATTCCCATGTTTAACCGAACTGCTAAAATGTTGCAATTTTATTTTTTGTAAACATTACGTACGAAAAAAAAAAACAAATCTGAACGACAGTGTTGTAGAGGATAATTGATCGTTGAAATAAGTTTAAATTATTATTTTTTTACTGACATACTTCGAGCCGTTTCAATTAAATTAATTTCATACTTTGCAACAGTTGAACAACTGTTTCAATATTACATTTAAGTTCAGGCTTATACACAACAGATGCACTACACTGTTAATGAGGTTGTTTTATATTTTGTTAAGAGTTCTTTTTAAGTGTTATTTAATTAGCTCACTAACTAGCACTTTAGTGAATCAAAATGAAAGTAGCAAAGCGTTCAGTCCAATTGAAAATAAAAATGAGATACAATTTTGTAATAATTTGGGGATAGTATGACATTTAAAGGTAAACTTAATTTTTTTGTAAATACATATTCGTTCATAGTTATAGAAGTGGAATAAAGGACAAAACATCTGTCAGAATGAGGTTTTCATTTTTTTCAATTCCCTCAACACCTGACTATATGGCCGTATCATTCGTTGTCCAATTGGCGCGGGGATAGGTTGTTTAAATTTACCCAATGAAGTTGAGGAATCTTATAAGGTTACTGAATTCTATCTCCGAGATTTCTGAAAATATCTGTATGCTGTCTGACTCTGGGCAGTCATCGTCAGACTTGGAACTGGAAAACCACAAGACGAAAGCAATGTTAATTAGCAGTGGGAAAATAGTAGAGCAACTTACTATGAGCAACTTGGTGAGCAATCGAGTCAAGCACATCAGATACCTGGGAATGCTAATGGATCACAGGCTGAGCAAGTCAATGCTTATGTATGCGTCGCCACCAGCCACCGATGTGAAATCTTACACGAGACGCATGAGCACGGGAGACAGAATCGCATCGATGAGAGTATGCTATGCTTTTAGACCGGTGTCGGTGGGAGCAACAGTGTATTATCGGGAAAATTGCCCATCGATATAGAAACGAAAAAGTCAGCGGTGAAACGCAGAAGCAATCTAGAAGAAAGGAGAACCATCAGCGAGGGCATGCAGGCGGTGTGGCAACACAGATGGAATAGTAAGTACACTGATCCCCAACATAGAGGAGTGGAGTAGCAGAGGACATGAAGAGGTAAATTATTACCTGACACAATTTCTGTTGGGGCGTGGATGCTTCCGGAAGGCAAACTTCAGAATGCGGAGCATATTCTGATGGAGTGCCGAAGATATACAACGGCCAGAAACATACTAGAAAGGTAAATAGGTGGATAGTTAACGCCAATAGGACTGATAAATTTTATGATAGAGACAGGCGAAGCATGGGGACTGTGAGTGAAAGAAGTCCCACACACAGGCTCCCGATGCTTTCCACATTTTTACAAAATAAAAAAAAAACTTGGTAAATGCCGGACTTTTACAGGAAAAGTGGACAAAGCTTTCATTTGCAGATCCGTGACACTAGGATTTGAACGAGATATATCACCTACACAAGCGTGAGTGCCGATTGTCGAACTATCCGTACTTATTCCTATGATACTGGCGATCTAGACTAGTAATCTGTTGATTAGGTCGTGGGATCTATTTTTGTTATCAATTGGCCAGGTCTTCCTTGAAATAATACTGTTGTTGAAGGTTTTACATCTAGAGTTGGCTTGTAAGAGAGAGAGAGAGAGAGAGAGAGAGTGCTAGAGAATTTTGCCTGTCGCAAGTCCTACGGGACGGTATGGGTATACTGCCTCCGCAGCGGAGTTGTCAAGTTCTGAACCGCGTCTGGATAGCATGACGGCGCTTTCATTTCCCTCTATGTTACCCTCAGCACCAAATCCATCATTTGGAATACGACTTAGTGGGTTTTAACTCAACTAGAAAAGTGAAAAGTCCTGCGATCAAAAATTCATTGGACGGTTGACACTCATATGAGTTAGTATAGTTAGACTATGAAGGAAATGATTGGGCTGAGAGTTGGTTGGCTTGTGAGGGTGAGGAAAAAGGTTTTCCTTTTCACGTAGGCCTCGAGTCAGGCCCGGCTGAGAGTTTGTAATACAAGATCTTCTAATTAAAGAGAATGGCATGCGCACAGAGCCCTGAGGTACACCAGCAATAGCTATGCAGGGTTAAAATATAAATTCTTCTATTCAATAATTCAAATTCATTTTCAAAACATGTTATAAAATATTGACAGAGAGGTTTAAGTACAAACGCTATTTTATTCAAGTTAACTTTCACAGGCTACAAAATATAATACAAATAAGTAGAGCTGCTTTTTGATAGCATTACCAAAATATTCGGTCGCTTTTTTGTGTCTGCGTGTACAAATTTGCTTTTCGGGAAGCTGGAAGTTAAACTTTGTATTTGGCTGCCAACTCAACGAAGAAATAATGCATTTCTATGCAATAAATATAATATCCACTGAGCTTTATTATTTGCTATATCATGCTTGAAAATACAGATAAATTAATTGGCTAAATTTTCAACTAAAAAAACTAAAAATTATCAAAAACAAGAGCACACAAGGTTCTGCAGTTATACCCACAATATTCAACTTTATAGTATACACGTTTATCTATGTATACACAAATTTAAGTTTGTATTAAAAGCTATTTCATATTGACGGTATACAATTTAATTTAGAACAACGCTTATTCTTAAACCTGGCAGACGGGTTTGACAAAATCTCTTACCACCTCCGACCTCCGACGAAACGCTATACCAACCAGTAGGCAGTACATAACATTACCACATAACAAATTAAATACAGAACAAACTACGAAAACGGTAACGAACAAAGACAGAACGAACAACGAGAGCAACTTTTCCCCTTCCATTTTCAAACATAGAATAGAAAAACATAAGAAGTATTGCGTTTCGCTTTAATTGCGTAAAAGGGATCCTACATATATTCACATGGCAGGGATCCCGGATAATTGACCCTCGGTTAATTGCGTTCCCCGTCCATTTAATTCGAAAACTGAGCAAACAACAGTTTCCATAAGAAATATACATAATTTTTCCAGAGAGAGCAAAACAGTTTGTAATAAAATTGAATTGATATGCACATGTTAACAAAAACGCTTTATTGCGTTTTCAAGGCAATAAAGCGGGGTTTTCCTTATTGCGTCAGCAACGCAATTAAGCGGGGTTCTCGTTCCTTGGATAAATGCATTGAAAATTGTAATTTTTGCCAACGCAACTAACTGCGGATTAGTTACCTCCGCAAACTGTTTTTAAAGCTTTTGTTGCCATACTATCCCCGTATATACAAAAAAAAAAAATATATAAATAATAAGATGACCTGATTGATTTATTTTCGAATGCTACATACATAGTATGTTATATGGAAACTTTATTTAAAAGCATAATTAGTTTTTAATTAGTATGTCAGCAGCTCACTTATACCATTAAAGTATAATTAAAAACATTGCAATGACATCAGAAAATATGGTACACTGTTCTTGTCATCGGTGGTAAATTGAAAACTGTAAATCATTATTTTAAATTAATAAACAAGATTTCTTTTAAGTTTATTCTGCATTGGCATGTTAGTTCTGGCAATATTTTACTCTCGTATTGCAATGTCAATAATTGAAAATGAAAACAACAGGCCTACGTGTAATCACATGTATGTAAGTTGAAACATGGTGGATGTTTTGAGAAAAATAAAAGTGCGCAGACTTGCCATTACCAGCTGAAAGAAGAAGCCCGCAGAAAAGATCGGAATACTGTGATAAGAAAGAACATTTATGGATTAACAATTCTTATCTTGCCAATGCGTTCGGATGTATTAAAGGAAGACAATATAGGGAGTTACAGAAAGTATCTGGTTGTCTCCATGTTGTTTCTTGACACTGATTGCTTTTCTTTTTTTATAATTTACACACGCTAAAGGGGTTATGCATATTATAACGTTTATACAATTATAATGCGAAATGAATCGCTTTACGCTTGAATAAAGTTGGGCAATATTGCAAATTGTTTCCAAATTGAGTGCTGTATTGCCGACACAGTGCGAATTTTGAAAATAAATAGTTCACCAAATGCGCTTGGTTAGATCGGCATGCTTATTGTTAGTTACCCTTATGTTTGTCTTGAGCACTGAGCCGATAATATTGCTGATGTTGCCGAAAGCGAAGTGCGGCATAATTGGCAAATTAACTATCGATGATGTAGATGGCAATAACATGATGGTTAACAGAAAGCGTTACAGAGATATACATAGTAAGGGATTTTATTTTGAGCAGCAACTTACAGGTTAGGTCAGAAAAAATTGCTATTTAGTCCAGTTGACTAGATTAAAATATCAGAGAACTTGGACTGTGCTCCATGCTCCTATTTTAACTGTTGATAGGTAAATGCCGAACATCAGGCGTAATTAGAACCAAAAATTGCCCAGCAACTGAGGAAATGAACGTGGGTGATCTCTGGTTCCGACAAGATGGCGCAAGTGCCATACAAGCTGTCAAAAAATCGGCAATCATATAATAGGCCACTTCGGTGATGTTGCTGTATCTATGCAGAGCTACAATTTGATGCAGTTGGACTTCTTTTTTTGTCGAGTACCGTTAAAGATCGTGATTTTGCTGACAATCTAGAAAGGATTCAGGCATATAAAGCACAATATTGATCGAGCTATTCATAAAAAAAGAGCCCCGAATTGTTAAAAATATTATGCAAACAGGATGTATATACTACTGACAAGACAGCCGCGTAGCAGCTATTTAACTAAAATGATTTTCCATAAATTATCGGAAAGGGAAAACTATTAAATGGATTCTGTTTTACCAGCAATTTTAAAAAGAAGCCAACAGATGGGTCACCCTCTATACCAAGTGCGCTTTCATCTAACTCTATTCTTCGGGAGGACAAAGGCAGTCCTCCTCTACTGAGCACTGAGACAACTATCGCTACAGCATTCGAAAATAAGTCAATCAGGTCTCATGAATACTTAATCAACATAAAATGTGTATTAACTCTAAGCGTAAGCTTTTCAATACCGAATTCACGCCAAAACAAAAGAAGACTTTATTCTAGCTGCTTAAAAGGAATTTCGATCTTAAACTGATTTATTTAAAACACAATACATCCAATAGAATAGCGCTTCTTTCAGATTACAGTAAACAGAGTACGAGTATTTATTTTTTTCTCCCATAAAAAATAAAACAAAATAAAAATTTTTTTTTAGCTACGAATCGATAATCATCATCAATCATTCACAGAAAATTCAAATGTTTACTGACTTTTAATGAAATAAATTCTTTTTTATTATTATTATTTTATTTAAATCATTTTAAAAGTGCATAGGTTATTGAAAACTTTTTCTCACATTTTCTTTTATGCTTATTTCATTTTTTTTTACTTTTGATTTATATTTTAGTTCGCCGATGCCACAGTTGATTTACGGATTTTTTTTTTTAAGTTTAATTAATAGAAGAGAAAAAAAAACGAGAAAATTTAAATTAATAAAAGCCATTTTTTTACATGTAAATTTTAAATTTTTATTTTGAATGTTTTGCGTTAAAAATAATTTTCTAAAGAAAAAATTTCCAATAAAAAATATATAATGTAATCATTTTTTGTTTGTTTACTTTTTTTTATAGGTTTTCTCATCTCATGTATCATTAGTTTCCTTTACAACAACAAGTAACACGAAAAAGAAAACACTTATAAGATGGTAGCTAAAATTTGTCCATAAAATTTCAAAATTAATAATTATATTAATATTTAAAATATATATATATTCATTTTGAATATTCAATGAATAAGTAGGTGTACACGCAATAGATGCTCACTTCAGAGGAGGATTTCAATTATTTCTTTGGCATGCAATCAATTTTACTTGTAAGTAGCCAATTTGTCATGCAAACTTAAATAAAATTATAATTTAAATTTTAAAAATAAAAAGAAATAAGTTACCGGCAATGATTTTGAAAGGTTTTCATAGTTTGAGGTATTCAGGTTCTCGCGAAATGTAGTTAACATGCTTTAAAAATAAAAAGAAAAAATATTTTGAAAAACGCGTTTTCGTTCTCGACATGCATTTAAAAAAGATGGCGCTACAGTTCGGGGAGAATCGGATTCTGCACGACATGCATTCGATATTTTTTAATAAAACCCGCACGATATTTGTTTCTTCTATATTCTCAGGTTAAAGAAAAGACACTTGCTTTGAAACATGTAAATCAAAGGATTAAGATGCTGCTCCTTAAATCAATAGAAGTTCCCGCCAGAGTAGAAGGCATTAAAGGGCTTCAAAAGCACGCATATTTGTAATTTTATCAAAGGAGGCTAAATGTCTTAATGAATCCCGATAGCTGCCTTGGGTTTAATATCGAAATATCAAGTGGATTGTAAACTGTCGACCTGTCAAAAAGGTTTTCGGATTCCAGTCTAAGGCCAAGGACATGCAAGGGACAGAGCGGCGAAAATCTGAGTGACAATAGACATTTTTACTTTCGAAAATAAAATAATAAACCTTACAGCATCTTGCGAGAATTTCACAAATCTAAGTAAGGTAATGTGTCATGCCATTCAAGTGTGCGCCAACCTCATCCTCAAACTAGGAATAAAAGGTGTCCTTATCCATATACTCTCGGATAGGCAAGTAGTTTTAAGAGTACTAAACTCAAACCTGATTGACTCCAAATTAGTCCTGAACTGCTTCAATACTCTGCAAGACCTCCTCATAGAAACATGGTCAAACTTTGGTTGGTATCCGGACTTGATGGTTTTGATTGGACTGAAAACGCCACTATCTGGCTAAAAAAAAAGTTCGGATGAACCCTTTACCGGCCTTTAGCCATTTTGCAATATCATAAGTTGGGTAAACTAAATGTATGTCTCCCATTGGGAAAATACTCAGGGTCTTCGGCTGGTTAAAGAGCCATTAAACCCTTCCAAAATAAATCCATAAACACCGACTTCTCGGTAGGAATAATATCAAGAGTTTAGTGGGATTTCTAAGAGGGCATTGCCATCTTCGATATCACCTAAACAAATAAGGTCTTGTTTTTATTTTCCACTAACAATGAAAATTATGACATTTCACAAATTGTCAGATGTCTGGTTCGACAGCATCCATATGCGGTGTAGATATCAAACAGGATTGGTCCCAGTTTAAATCCTTGAGGCACTCCAGCGTTGATTCTCTTCAGTGATGATTCACTTCACCAAAAGAAAAAGTTGGTAAAAGAATTCGTAAGGCTCTTGAGGGGAAATTTTTGACACTCTCATTTTGCTCTTCCGTTTACGAATTGTTACGAATATTTCGGGAATTCGTGAGTTACTAAACAGACCTTATAATTGGGTATTCATTTGACAAATCCAGGTCGGTATCTGACAGCAGCAAAAAGATATACCGGCAGGGTCGGTATGTTTCGCAAGTTGGTAAAGGTCTTATTTCAAGCCAAAAATAAAGTAGGTTTCAAAGACACTACAGTCTCTGGATGAGTATCTTGTTTTAATAATTTGTAATTCTGTGATTTGTTAAGATAATCTCGTTGACCAGAAACTCCCCGAGATTTCTACCACGCTTTCTTGCTTCGCTTTTTGATTATTTGCCGCGAACCATCTTATCTATGTCTAACACAGCCATTTCAAGATTCAGATCCAAAATCCCCCCTGAGTTTTAATCCTTTGACAGCGGGAACATCATCAAGCAAAGATATCTGAGTTTTATTTTAGAATGGATTCCATTCTTCTTTTTTTTATAAATAAAATACCTCCGTTAAATTAAATATCAAATCATAAATAAACATGCAAATTATACCGTCATGCAAGGAAAATAATTTTCATTGAATATTCAAATCAACTAAAACATGACAATATCATTCCCATTGAATTCTGCAGTACATTTTCGAGTGCGAGTTTGAGTACTTTTTTTTTTAAATATTACAATTTATTTATTTAACTTTATAAAAATTCATGATTTGTTTTTTTTCACGGCCCCCGCAGAATTCAATTTACGATTGTCTTTCACTTTGACTAAGAAGAACGCTATCACAAAATTAAAATCCAAAAATAAAACTTAACATTCCGTATTCTTAATATGGTAACAATATATAAATTCACTTTATTTTCACTTAATTAATTTGCATGATTTTGAATTGCTTTGTTTTATTATTATTGTTTTTTTTTTTTTTTTTTTAAAGTAGGAAAATAATAGTATATCATGTATGGGCACCTTAAAACCATCATAGGTCCAACTTCCTAATTTTAAGATGCACGTCTGTACGTCATATGGAAAATATTCAACATCGATTGAACAGGATGACTTATAGACGGCTGGTGGTTGCCATATAACCAAACCATTACTATAGACTGTTGCTTTTGTCATAAGTGTTACTTCATAATGACCATCAGCACTGTAAAAATATTTGGGTTTGTTTTTTGTTTTTACATATTCCTTAATTTTTATATTTGATTTTTTTTTATATCACTTTTGTAAAAAAACTAAAAAAAAATTAAATAAAAAAAAAAAAAACTTTATGAAGAAAAGATATTTTGAAAGGTCAAATATTTCAAAATATCTTAGGTTCTATTTATCATTGGTTTAATGTGTCTGTTTCAAAAGGCGATGTTTTTTTTCTTACAGTCTCAATCACAAGTTTTATGATGCAGACAGGTACGAGCGAGTATGTTTCGGGTGTTCCAAGAGTCATCAGAGGTTTATTTTAATATTTTTTAATGTACGCATGTCTTATTTGTTCGGAGCATAGCCGTCGTTATTTTAGCATTTACTCCACTTAGGGACTCGTAGACACTTCAAAACCACATATTTGAATGAAGTATGCAATTTTGTAGATGTATTGAGAGCTCGCTTGCTCTTTATATAGTTACTATTTTTAGAGTAGAATTTTTCATGATTACGGTTGACTTGTGAGGAGGTAGTTGTTTTAAAACTATGCAGTTACTAACTTAAACGCAATTTTTACGCATTATTTAATCTTTAATTTTTATTTTTACAAAATCCTGATTTATTTAATATCCGAAGTTTTACCAATCCACTTATAAAGTGTTTTTCAATAGGGATGTAACAATTTTTTATTTCAATACATTCGTGCCCTTAACCCTCGGACTGACACATGAGTCTGGCTTGACCTTTTTTGATTTTAATTTAATTTTTTGACGAATTTGTTTTTTAGGGAAAAACTGCGCACTATTTAGCATTACTGCTGCGAATGCAAAACTTCCGAGCGTAGTCGTACGTTTTATATCCATTCCGTCGAGTCGGTTGGCTAGTTGAGTGAAAATAAATTTTTCCAGCACAATTTATTCGCATTATTTACTCGAATATAAAAATGGAGGACGAACTGCTACGAACGAGTAGAATTTGCCAAATGAAGACGATGTATCAGATATTAACAATTAAAAAAACTTGGTGGGCCTGCGATTCAAAAACAAAATATCCATTGCAAGGAAAATTGTATACAGGCCGAGAATAAGGAGCTCTATGGGAATTAAATCAAGGCGAACATGTTATGCTTCAACTCATGAAACCGTACAGCAACAGCGGCCGTACAATTGAGGCTGACAATTTTTCCACAACATTAGATGGAGCTAAAAGATTGACCAAACTTAGTCTCGCATTCGTTGGTACCACCCGATCCAATAAACGACGTCTCCCTGATGAACTGGAAAAATAACCCTCTCATCCTGTCCTTTCATGTTTATTCGGATTTCATAAAAATTTGGTTTCAATTTGCAGCTACAGAAATGGTTCAAAAAATAATAAGTGTTTTAACTTACATTCCACCGTACACTATACCAAAGATTGTGAAGGCGAAGCCATGAAACCGGAGGCGGTTTTATATTATAATACCTACGAATAAAGCCGGTGTGGACTGTATGGATCAGATGGTTACACATTTCACATCAAAGCGACAGCAAAACGATCGAAGTTTGCTCTTTTCTGCAATATGGCAAATGTTATGGCATTGGCTGCATATTGCATTTGCAAAGAAGTCGATAACATCAAAAGAACTGGTGGTAGGCGAAGTTTCTTGTGTAAGTTGTCTAACAGTTTAGTTCTTCCAAACGTCGAAGATTGGATGAACAATATTCACATCATCTAATAATTCAGCACTCTTTCGGCCATATAATCGTTGTTCGGAAGACCAATAAATATAAGTTTTGAATATTACCGTTGCTGTTCGTTTTCATTTCTATTTCTTCCTTTTTCGTTTCGACCGTCTCAATTTTTCTCTTTTTTTTTGTTTCTCCTTACATTTCAGATTGCAACAGTAGTACCTGCTACGAGTGGTGCTTATACTTTCGAAAAGAAGAAATATTGCAAACTTTGCTCACAAGAAAGTGAAAAAACGCGTAGAAGAACTCGTTTCTTTTGTGCATTTTGTATTTTGTTAAAATACATATTTGTGTTAATAAAAATAAAACACACATTTCACATTTCACTTACATATTTGATACCAATATTTTTACTTATGCAGCAAGTCCAGATTATTCGTAAGCTACTGAGAGCAAAACAAATAAAAAATATATACCTGCATGTTTAAAACATACGTCCAAATACATCACCAAAACAGCAATATTCAATATTAATATGTACGTACAAATGTATTGGGGCATGTGTCAGTCTGAGGGTTAAATCTATTTTATGATCTGTCAATGTGAAAACGTCAGTCAAGGATTACGTTTTTTATGGTGCAGTTCACAAACGAGCAACGTCTGGAAATAAAAAATTGGTATGAACATTTTGAGTCGGTAGTCGCAACTTTTAGAGCGCTAACTCCAATTTTTGAATGTGATAATCATCCCACCAGGCAGGCTGTGCTTGCTTCAGTGGATAAATTCGAGTCAACATATTCACTGCTGAATGTTTCTGTGCCAGTGGGACCGGTCGAAGAACCGAAAATATCGCAGCCGTAAGTGCTTTAGTTCAAAATGACCCAAATCAGTCGATTCCAGGCTATTCACAGGAATTGGGAATCTCTCAGTCCACATTGTGGCGGATTTTGGGTAAAGATCTTGCCTTACGCTCTAACAAGATCCAATTCACTCAAGAACTGAAACCAGTTGATAATTTGAAGCGCCAAAACTTCTCCGATTGGGCTCTGCAAAAGTTTGATGGAAATCGTGCATTTCATCGAAAAATCATTTTTGTCATTTTTTGCTTAATGGCCTTGCCAATAAGCAAAATATGCATTCTTGGACAGCAGATAATCCATATGTACTTCAAGAGACTCTATTTTATCCATAAAAAGTGATCGTGTGGTGTGGATTTTATGCCGGAGGTGTGATTGGACCATACTTTTATTGTCGGTGAATTGGATGGACTTTTCATCAGTGATATGTGGTTCCAACAAGACGGAGCTAGTCAAACAATTTATCTATTTAAGGGGAAGTTCGGTAATTGTGTAATCTTGAGAGATAGTCCGGTCGAATGGCCAACTCACCTATGCGATTTAACGCCGTTGGATTTCTTTTTATTTATCTGATTCAATAAACGATATCTCCCTGACCAACTGAGAAATCAGCCCCTTTGGCTTTGGCCTTTCATCTTTATTCGAATTTCATGAAAATTTAGTTTTAATTTACAGCTATGTTCCAAAGAAGAATAACTATAAACTTACTTTCGACCGTACATTATACGAATGTTACTGAAGGCGAAGCAAGGAAATCTGAGGCGATTTTGTATTATAGTATAATACGAATAAAGCCGGTGTGCATCACCAAAACAGCAATATTCCAATATAAATACGTAAAAATGTAGTGGGGTCTGAACAGACCTCATGTGTTATAAATGTAAAATGTAAAAATCTCGAAAAATCTCCTCAATTCAAATTAAGATCTATAACAGGTATTAACCGACAATGAACGTTCCTAAATGATAGTTTTTCGGCCAACAATATTTTCCAAAGCTCCAATGACTGTCATAATTTTTCGATGTTTCTAACTCAGCTTAAGCATATGTCTTGATTTATTCTGATTAGTTATTAGTATGTACACTATTTTTATATAAGAACTAAGACTGAAAATAAAATGATGACTCTTGGAACACCTGTTTTTTTTTTTTTAGTAAATGCATATTTTAAAATTCACTACAAAGTTGCAAAAATAAAAAAATTATATTTGTTAAGATATCAGATTGTCCAAACACCCAATTGATTTAGTTTATTATTTTTTTCTATAATAGAATGTCTCCGTATTAACGCTTTGATGAATATTATTATAGTTTTTAAGAAATCAGTAACTAGAAAGCAAAATTCTACCATCTATGAGTTAGGGGCGATTATTATTTGAAGTATTATTATATACAAAATTTTATTTAAAAGTTTCAATGTAATTTTGTATTTTGTTTCCAAAATTTGGTGGCGTAGTGTCTATGTGAATAGGGGTGATATTGTTTATTTATTTTTTAAAATAAAGTTTAAGTGTATTTAAATAATAAATAAAGTAAAACAAAAAAAAAAAAAAAAAACTGTGGGTGTTAGGTAATAATAAAAATAATTAATTTCGTCCATACAGTGAGTTCTGTTTGTTTTATATTTTGTTATGTAAGAGATTTTTTTTGTATTTTTTTTTTACCAACGTCACACATTCACTCACAAAGAAAAGGTTTGCTGTTTACAATTCTACTATAATAATTTTGTTGATTCATTTATTTATATTATAGTATATATGTATGTAGTTATATGTATATAAGTGGAATAGTATGTTTATTAGAAAATATAATTTGTTTTATATTTTTATATATACAAAGTATTTGATTAAGAAGGATAATAATAATAATTTGTACCATCACACAGGTGTAAGAGGTAAGGTTAGATTTTATATAATTTTTTTTTTGAAAAATAAAATATTAATTTTAATAATATGTAATTGTTTTAACCTTAGTCCCATATAATTCTTGATTTCCTTTCATTTTATTCTCTTTAAATTAAAAAAAAAAATAAAATAAAATAAATAACTAAAAAGAACTGTAAGTTATGAAGTAAATTTTTTACTTTTTATTTTCATATTTTTGGTTCACAGTTCTTTGAGAGAAATTCGTTTTTTCTTTTTTTAAAAAAAAAAATTCAGAAAAAATGGTTATTTAAAAAAAAATTTAATAAATAATTATAAAAGTAAATATAATTCAGGAAAAATTTTAATTTTGAAGGTCGAAAGCTTTTGATGTAAGATGATGAAAGTTTAAAGTTAAATATTATTATGTTACTAAAAGAGCTTATTTGTTGAAATGTTAAAAAAGTC
The DNA here is from genome assembly GCA_949775065.1 of Brachyopa scutellaris. Classification (NCBI taxonomy): domain Eukaryota; kingdom Metazoa; phylum Arthropoda; class Insecta; order Diptera; family Syrphidae; genus Brachyopa; species Brachyopa scutellaris. Next base: position 86,445,194 of record OX459114.1, on the reverse strand, counting down.
TTATTTGAGGCGTTCAGTCTATGCGATGTAAAAAGCAATTATTACTAAGTCAAATTATCAAAAGCTTTTGCCTTAGTAGAAATGAGATGAAAGTTTAATAAATAAAAATAATCCGTAATTTCAAATGAAAAAGTCGTATGTAACGGTATGAGTATGAGGAAAAGAAATTAAGAGAAAAATTAAATTATAAAATGCTTTTCGTTTATATTCACTAAGTGTTATTGAAATATAAGATAAGAAATAATGTGGCAATTTTGCTGCCGCGCTATTTTTTTTTTTTACTGTAGTACCTAGGCTTGTGATACATTGAAAGTACAATGGCTTGAGTTGGAAAATACCTTCAATCAGGGACGTCTTGATCAGATGGATGCAGTAAAGATCAAGAAGTTTTGATAGTCGAGGACTGCTTGTTAGGGATAAGCTTAATCATATGATAATTTGTAAGGATATACTGAAGAAAAATGCCAAAAAGTTAGAATCGAAAGTTTTATCTTAGTCAAAGAAAATCCTTCTCAAAAAGTTTGCGCTTCCTAGGCATAAGGAATACGTGGGGTTATTGGCTTTCAATATCGGTCATCACTGTTGCTTTTTTCCTAAATTAAGGAGGATTTTATCTTCTTTCATATAAACTAAGAGTAAGGAGCCACGGGTCTAGTGATCTAGACATGCAGTTAGGGCTGCACACTGTAAGTTTGCCTTAGAATTACTGGAGCCATGTGCACCACTCCTGCGCACGCTTTGCTAGATCTGATCCCACTAGATATAACCATCGAGAAGGAAGCAATAAAAGCGTTGAACCAACTACATATGTATATAAGAATGGTGTTTGGAATTAATAACACGTTACTCGATCTTCATGCCCTCTGATAAGATTAGCCCTTTCGTCATTTTCAGTAGAAGGTATTATGTGTCCTTGTCAGGGTAAATTGGGAAAACCCAGATGATCTTTTCTGTACATTCACTCATATCTTCTACACAGATGGCTCTATTACCTCGAAGATGGCTCTATTACCTTGGACAATGAGACCAAACACTTGTATGCCTAAGGTAAATTTGCGAAGGTCTTCATAACCGAAGTCTTGCAATACTTGGAGTTGTCTATTGGATTTTGGATGAGAAATGACGTGGTAGAAGCATTGGCATTTCTAGTGATAGCTTAGCTGCATTCAATGCGCTCGAAGCCCTCATAAAAAGCTCAAAATTTGTCGTTGAATGTAAGTAAAGTCCAGACTGAAACTGCTTCCAGATTCCAGAAGTATCCGCGTTTGTCTTATATGGGTTTTGGGTCATCTTATACCGAAATGCTGGGGAACGAGACTGCTGAGAAACTAGCAAATCTGTGTTCGGAATCTAAGTCGCTGATTCCGGAACATTTTATATGTACCAGTCAGGATTAACCTCCTGTAAGACCCGCACGAGCCCAGATTAAGTCATCGCAAGATTTTTTCTCAGTCTGAGACGTAAAAACTGTCTTGACTTGATCGGGCTAATAACGGGACACAACGTAAGTGAACATCATATGAGAAAAATATGTAAGGTCTGATCGAGGACCCAACTTGCACACCATGTCTTAATAGTGGGGTTACTACACAATTTCTTGGTTCATTCTCCTTTCCTTCCGTCTAATTAAAGGGACCAAGAAATTCGGTTGGACTAAGTACTCGGAATAAGTGCAGTATGAAAAATAAGTACAGCACTGTGGCGTATACGTACTAAAATTTGCAATTAAAAGACCTGAAGAAGTTCGACGCTTTGAAATAGAAAAAAAAAAAACGATATACGAAGAAAGCTCAACGAAGGAAGGTTTTAAAAATGTGGAAAAGATCTAGCTTAGGACAAATAAATAAAAGTCATTTACCAAATCGCACTTTAACCATAAAGACCCCAGATAAACCTCAGTACCGTTTAAAGCAAAAAAGAAAGTGAAGCCATAAAAACATTTTTTTTTGTTATTTCAATTTTACAGAACATTACCATACAAGCATGCCTCTATCTTAAGGAAACAGACAAACAAAAAGTGACTATCTGTCTCTAATCACTACTTTTGACAAGAGGTTCGGAGATAAACGATTGGATCAGCCAGATGGTCACAAGTAAAGAGAAACTAGCATTCTACACCAAAATTGATGACGGTACGGGGGCAGAAGTTGATCTTACAAGTCAATCGCTTCTTTAGGATCAGTTAGGATTATAGCGTCTTCCAGGCCAAAATCACAGCTGTTTTCCTATATATTTCGATAACCAGTTAAGTTTTTGGATTCCGCAGCAATTAGATCTGGGCTAGTCTTACCTATGCTGGATAACAGGTCATATGTGGTATATCATAGGCAATGAAAGAGCCTATTGGTATTGTGCTATCGGCGCTGTCTATCTGAAGGCTTTCCCTTTTGTTACAATGCTGTAAGGATCTCTTTACAAACTCATTGAGAATAAAAAGGGTATATGGTCCATTTCTGTATCATTACTGGGCACTGTGCCAGTGGTACTCATGCAGAACGTCCTAGTAACTTCTACTGAAGTTGCAGCGATGAAGAAGAAACTAAATCTGTCCATCAGCTACTATGGTATTGTCCCGCTCTTATTGATAGTTACTTTTTTGATGAGCTACAGGACCTAAGTAAAATTTAGCTGCGAAGCCTCCTAATATTTATATCTTTATCTGGGTGAATCCAAATCAGCGGTCTTCTTACAGGTTCCATGGTGAAATACGAACGGGTACAATGGACCGACTTTGGTCTAAGTGAGCGGTGACTTTACTTCATGGAGCACCCATATACCTAACCTAACCTTTAGATCATTTGAGTACCATTAGGATACAACGAAGCCTACAAAATGGAAGTTATGAATCTGAGATCGAAGGGGGTGGAGGGCTGCATCATTTTCGAAAATATATGCATTATGTATAAATATGCCTCAGATGTCCTTTTAGTAAAGATGCAAGTAAAAGGATAGGCAAGGTACTTATATCATACCCAGCACCTCTGGCATATAGCAGAATATATGGAACTTCGGACAGTTTCTATTCAGGTCAATTTGGGGTCTCCAAATGACTGCGATCAAAACTGGTTCTATCAAATTGACAAACTGGCTTCCACAGTAAGTGAAGAATTGACGCTTTCTAAAAAAAATTCCTTCTAGCCTCTGTTCAGAAGACAATTATTGATGTACGCCTTTTTCATATATGCACCCATGAAGCGAAACTTCAGAAGGTATCCTGCTACGCGGTTTTTTGTATCTAAAATGTATTCGAAAATCAAGTGTTCGCTTATGTTAAGAAACTGGGGGCCAATGTATATATCAGGACATGCGCTAGCTTATAGAGGCACACACACACACCCTTGAATGTATCTACAAAATAAACCTTTTCCAAACAATGCCATTGTACTATTCAAATGATCAATCTTTTCTTTTCTTTTCTTTTTTTTTTTGTTCTTATTGTTGGATTTTATTTTTGGTTTGTAAACCTACCTTGAACCCATCATATGTCCAACTGCCAAACTTCAGGACACATGTCTGTTCGTCAAATGGAAAATACTCTACATCTATTTCGCATGATGACTTGTAAATAGCCGGAGGTTTCCACTCAACTAATCCTTCAGAATAAATAGTCGCTTTTGTTGCAAGTGTCACTTCGAAGTTACCATCGGCACTAATTATAGTTTTTTTGTTGTTTTTCATTTTTGTTTAATTTTTTTAATAATTTTTATACATAATATAAATATTTTTTTTTTAAATAAAAATAATAATACAATTTTCTTATATAAACAAAAAGTGGATTGAGAGTTGGTTATAATAAAATTAACCTAATTAGGAGGTTTACCTAAGGTAAAATGGTAAGCGTATGGATATTGACGTGTGGGCGTGTGAATGTAGTGAATTTTTGAGTGTGTGCGTGTTAATATTTTTTTATTTAAATATAATCCTGTTGGTATATTGTAATTATAAGCTAGTGAGTCATTTTTTTAGTTTTCCTTAAAATCATTTAAATAAAATTAAATCTGACCCTAAAGTTAAGTTGTTTTTTTTTTAATTATTTTTTATCTAATTAAATATATAAGAATATTTTTTTGTTTAGTTAAATTTGGTTTCACATGTATATGTTATTCGAAATAAAAACATTTAAAGAAAAAAAATAGTATATGTATATTTTGAGAGGTTATACGATAGTAGAGTTAAAAAAAAAAAAAAAAATGTAAATATGAAAGAAATAAAATATTTTTGTTATATGGGTATATAGAGGGAGTCTTCGTTGACTATTTTGAATACTTTAAATATTTTTTTTAGATATTTGTTGCAATGTACATAAAATAGTTTTCGTATTTTTTTTTATTTTTAGTTTTTAAGTTCATTAAAAAAAATATAAATTTTTGTTTAATTCGCTAAAGATTTGTTAATTTAAAAGAGTACACATACTTATGGTTGGACAATACTTACTTATTGTAAAGCACGATATCTGGTCGCCAGATGTGATCGGAGGGTACGTGTAGCATGTGAACGCCGCCATATTCTTTGGGTTCCCATCGAAGTTTGTAATCATACCAGGACTGTATAATAGTTTCAAGTAAGTCTAGATAGGGGATCTTTTTTCAACAATAACTCACCTGTTCCACCCAGAGATTCGTTGTCATTATTTGATTTTTTAGATTCTAAAACAAAAGAAAGATATAAGAACGTTTAGAATATGTAGGGAAGTAAGAGTGTGTTGAGGAATTAAATTTCAAAATACAAGTAGGAACGATAACAGTTTGAAGTCTCACTAAAAGCCTCGCTTACAGGGCCCATATCGCTCAAAAGACTTTATCTCAGGATCGAACTCACCTAAGCGGCACAAAGGGGTGCCCTTTTGGTATCACAATCCCAGGTAACCCGTTTACTCGGATGTAGTTTGAAATATTTATATCCACTATGTGGAGTATATGAAGAGGATCAGTTCTTTAATACTCTTCTCGGATATTTCTAAAAGGTCGTTGAAGAAAGATTTAATCACTGCAGCTTCAGCAGAAATTATTGTGAGGGATCACTAGTTTGGCTGCATGGTCCTCTATGGGCCAGTGCCCTATACTAACTGCCATTACTCTTGCGATGTCTACGCGAGCTCTTTTATGCAGCTCATTTTGCCTATTGTAATTTGACCATCTTTTTCTTTTTCCAGTTTGCTCAACATCGCCTATAAGATCAGATTGGCCCCTATTCATAGCGGTTTCAGGTCAGGAAAGTCCATCATAGACCAAATTTTCATACTTAGACTGACCGTGGAAAAACCCAAGAATTCCAAATCGATACCCACGACCTGTTCATCGATTTACGGGCCGCCTATGACAGCGTCTGGAGAAATGAACTGTATAGAGCCATGTCTAGTATTGACATCCCTGTCAAATTCATCCGTCTGTGCAGAATAACGACGGAGAAAGCTCGCTGCTCCATCTACGGCGGTAATGACCTCACCGAGACCTTCGATGTCAAAAAAGATTCAGACAAGGTGACGCGCTGTCATGTGACTTCTTCAACATCATCCTTGAAAGAATTGTTCGAAACGCAAAAGCCATCATACGAGGAACGATATTTTAAAAGTCAGTCCAACTATACTTGCATACGCCGACGATATTGACATCATTGGTATAATACAGCGAGCTGTCACTGATGCGTATGCGAGCAATGGAAGCGGCTGAAATGAGTTTAGAGGTAAACGAGGGCAAAAGAAGGTATATGCTGTCAACGATGGATACTCAACATCGACGAATTAGACAGAACGTCATAAAAGACAGTTACAACTTAGAGGTAGTAAAGGACGAGGTAGGCTCTGCCATAACATCAAAAAATGACATCCCGTCGGAAATCAAACGAAGGATTATTCTCGCCAATACTGTATCATCAAATTCGCAGTCTGGCGTATAACTTTACACTCTGGTGTACTGTGTACGTTATCACAGCCAGACTTTCCAAAAGTACTTAATCAGCTGTGATCTCAGTCTTTGTATATGGCGCTGAAGCCTGAACTTTATCGAAAGCGGATGAAGATATCCTTGGTTGTTTCGAGAGAAAAGTCTTTAGTAAGATATTCTGTCCCATTTGTGTTTACGGGTTTTGGAGGAAAAGATTGAACCACCTTTAACCTGGTCAAAAAAATGCGCTTTGGGCGTTTAAGATGGTGTATGGATATGTGGAGCGAATGGACATCAACGCTCCGGCCCGAAGAGTATTCAAATCCAACCCAGATGGTCAGCGCAGCAGAGGACGCATGCATTTAAAAATATGTATTCAAACATTAAGAAAACAATTTTGTTAGTCTAACTCGGTTTTGTTCTATCCAGTGTAGAAGCACCAAGCTTAAAATGATTAAAACAGAAATCGTCTTAACCTGACAGTCAGCTTTAAAGGTTATTGTTCAACAATATTATTTTTTGAATTTTAAAATAAAAATTATTTATTTAGCTTTTTATAAGACCGCACAGTTTTTACTCAACAGCTGTCACTTTCGCCTGGAGCTATGGCAGTAGAAACTCAAAATGGCGCCCATTTGCTTGTATAATTCATCGCTCCTAGCACGGAGCTGGAGCTATTAGGTCCATTCGCGTACGCTCCCAAGACTACGAAAATCTACGAAAAGTAACGAAAAAATATGGAAGCCCGTTCGGGTACTTAAAATTTCATGGTTTTTCGTAAAAGAGAGTGCCCACGAGAGAGTAAGAAATTTCCCCATGCTACGAATTTTAACACAAGAAATTTATGTGGGCAGACATATGAAAACTGTCATATCACACACATTTTTCATTTTTTGTTGTTCAACGCGTTCGTTTACTATTTCGTTATTTTCGTATCTTCGAGACAATTTCACAACCACTCTTCGAAATTTGACAGAATACGAATTTTTGTGGCTAAAAGTACGCGAACGGATCTTTTATTTGACAGATGTCAAATACGACAGCAGCAACTGTGACTGCAAAAACTCAAAATGGCGCCCACAATACTTTGTGTTTTGTTTACTTAACAAACTATTTGAATGGATGGAGTCGTAGAGAAGCCTTTTGAAATGGACAATTTCCAGTAAAACGATGCTTGGAACATCCTTATCTGCAAAGACTCAAAATGGCGCCCATTTAACAATACAGGACTTATATCTTTGTTTACTTAACAAACTATTTGAATGGATGGAGTCCTAGAGAAGCATTTGGAAATTGACAATTTCCAGTAATACGATGCCTGGAACATCCTTATCAGTAGGTAACACAGAATAAAACTTCCATCAGACAATCGACTAACTTTGTGCAATTTGCAAATTGACAAATAAAAGAAATCCATTTCATTGCACTAACTAATTCTCAACATTTTATTATTTATACAGTCTTGCCACGCTTGACCATGAAGCAATCACCGTTGGATATCGTGCGCTTCTGCATTCAAATTTCAATCTCAAACTTTAAGGAACACAAAAGTATATTTTACCTCTTTTATTTGTCTGCACAAAATTCCATAAACTTTCCAATCGGGGAGCAATGGAAAAATGAAGAAAAGAAAAACACTTTCCCAAGTTTCTGAACGTCGTCGTCATCCTTGGGTACGTCGTAGAAATTATTACCTTGCCTAGGAAAATTTTGACATCTATGCAAAAAGTTTTGGTAAATTTTTTGCCAAAGTGAGAATTTGTCCAGAAGATATATTCTGAATGTCACTAGATAAGAAAACTGAGTTCGATTGGTGACGGCTAAAACTTTGTGAACGCGCCACTTTAACCTAATTGCAATGGAATGAGTGTTGAATGCGCTCATGCTGGGACTACCTGCGGAGAATTCTTTCACTAAATGAATATACTCGAAGACAATGGCAAGTGTCAGAATCCTTGGCATGAATATGAGTCAAATTTTCACCTCACGGAACACAGGTATCCATCCATCTTTGCATTGTTCACGTGTGAATAAAAAAAAAACATAAAAATATATACGCCCGCTATATGTGAGCACTCTGCTAACAAGAGTATCCTTTGTTCGATGGCAAATGCCATCCTTTTATGTGACGTCTTGGCTTTGTGTGAGTGGCGGGAGAACTTTAAACTCCTCTGACCCTTGGGGCATGGTGACAGCTCTTAAAAGGTACTTCGCTCAATTAAAACCGTTCAAGGGACATTGCGGGCATATCCACTTCGTGTTCCATCTTTTGTGAAATTTAAAACCCCACCTGGAGCCTATGGGCGCACCACCTTTCCCTTTATTCCCCTTTCACTTGTAAACGTTTACAGTTTCGTTTTCTTTTCTTTCTTATTTTGGCTCTGGTTACATGTCATGTGGTACATCAAAATGGAACACGACAGGTTAAAACGTTGAATTACGCAAAGGGATTTGTGACAGTTAATTTTAAGGGAAGCACAATTTATATGAAGTAGAGGGAGAGAGAGAGATAGATAGATATATAGCAACTTACCACATCGATTAGCTGTGACAATTTAAGCTTTATGCAGACCTTTAGGACGTCAGTTGTATTCACCACAGGTCGTACCAGTTTATTGTAATTGCTGAGTAGATCATCGTAGAGCCTCTTCGCATCGGGATTGCCCGCCACCGCACCGTGTACCATGAGAGCCGATAGAAGCCACGCTCGTATCGTCTCTCCCGTTGTGGGTGACATTTTCATTTTAATGGCCGTTTATGGTTGACGTTTTGAGTTTCTCGTCAACGAGCGAAGCAGGGGGCGCTGCATCAACAGAGATTTACTAGATTGGGCTCCGGTTTTTGCTGTTGACTTGATGGCATATTTTCAGGATCTGAATATTGATTGTTTTATCTCTTTGCTGTGATTCGATGTGGAATCAGTGGTGGTGCCGTTATGAGATTAAGAGTTGGAAGATAACGGAATATTTTTACATGCGCTGTATACGTGTATTCGTAGGTGACTGCGGTCGTCCATCTGTAATAGAGAAGAGAGTGACAGCTATTAAGAATTAAATCGGTAAATGTCAAAAAAGTGGAAATGTAATATTTTGAAGTAGTAAGGGACTTTGTCTTTATCCGCTCTGCTATAACATCGAAAAATTACATCTCATCAGAAATTAAACGAAGGATAAAAATAAAATAAATAAATATTTGGCTTCAGCAGTCCCAGGTAGAACCAAGCCTAGCTTCCCGCAACCATTTGTGCGTGCGCGTTATATTTTTGCACAAATGGAAGGGACCTACAGTTTTCTGCCGACTCCGAACGGCGAGTTGGGAAGCTTTACATGACAAATGATACTCTTGAACGCTTGTCAGGCATTCGGAAGAGGTGGGCACTGTGAAAAACTTTTTAGATGTTTGCGGCGGGATTCGAACCCAAGACCGCTGGCTCAATAGTCCGACACACTAACCACTTGGGCTACGGTGGATTACTCTTGCCAATCACTCTTTCTTTGGGCTAAGAAGGCAATTGAGTAGTAAAGCCCTTTCCCGATCGACTCAGGAGACTCATTACAACACCCTTATAATTTCAGTCCTGCTATATGGAGCTTAAGCGCACGGACTTTATCGAAAGCGGATGAAAATATCCTTCGTCGATTCGAGAGAAAAATCCTTCGTAAGATATTCGGTCCTGTTTGCGTTGACGGGTTTTGGAGGAGAATATTTACGCACGAACTATACGAGCTGTACAGCGTCATTGACCTGGACTGGACGTTTAAGATGACTAGGACATGTAGAGATCATCAACGCTCCTGGCCGTAGATTACTCGAATCCAATCCGGATGGTCAGCGTACTAGAGGACGACCCCACCTAAGGTTGCTCGCACAAGTGGAAAATGACTTCAAACAACTTGGAGTGCGCAACTGGAGGCAGTTAGCTAAGGACCGGGATTACTGAAAAGGATTGAGGCCTGGTCCTCTGGACACTACAAACTCCGGATATAATTTCGGGCGAAGGTTCCAATGTCTCCTTCCAGATCCCTCTGAATAGAACAGCGGAGGTTGGTCTGGTTTCCCATCAGAAAGTATAGTCTTCTATACGGACGGGTCTTTAATGGATAAGTTCTCCGGAGCAGGTATCTACTCAGAAGAATGCCACGTTGAGCAATCTATTCCACTGGGCAGATTCTCAACTGTGTTTCAGGCAGTGGTGTATGCTGTCGCTAGCACAGCGCACATTGCACTTAATAAGAGATGGAAATGCAAGTCCATCTACATATGCTTTGATAGCCAAGCAACTATTAAGGCTAAGGCCTATTCAGCAGCGTTGGTCAACTCAAAAATTGTTGAGGAAGCTGTCATTAAACTAAACCAGCTTAGGCGATGTCATAAGATCGCATTGGTCTGGGTCCCGGGACATTCCGACAATTCGGGAAACGATAAAGCTGATGCTCTAGCTAGAGCTGGATCAGCGACCCCTTTTATCGATCCTCAGCCTGTTATTGGCCGCAGTTCAGCTTATGCTAAAAACAAGCTCCTTAAACTACTGCGGCTACAAGACTATAACCATTGGTACGAGCTTTGGTCATGCCGACAGGCCAAAATATTAGTAGACCCGCCCAGACAGAACTAAGTTTCTGTTACACCTTAGCAGAAATGACGTCAGACGTGCTAGATGTGCCTGGAAGAAGACAAGACAGCTGAGCACTTCATTAGCGAGTGTCCGGCATTTGCTCATATCAGAAAGGCCACTCTAGGTAACTACGTCCTACGGAACGTTGATCTACTGGAGCTCAATCTTGCCCTTTTGCTTCGCTTTGCGAAAGCGACGGGCAGATTTAGATCAATGTATAGCTCAGGAACAAATCGCTAACTCAGCGAATGGGGTGGTACTTCACCAAAGTACAATGGGCCTACAGGTCTACATGCTTGTAGTCTCTATGGGATAACCCCCTTACAGATACAATACAAGAGGCCTGGTCCACCCCAAACTATAGCGCCATCGAAGTAAGTAAGAAGTAGATCCACATTCCCATCTTACAGTGGTTTTATTGTCTGTGTCAAGTTTGTAAGTAGCGTGGGGCATACCTATATTCTTCTTTTCTTTGTAAAATAGAATAGGATATTTTTCTTCTTAGCTTAGTGAGTTCATCAGCTTTATAACTCTCTGTACCTTGAAACCTAGTTAAGGTGAATGCGAAACTGCTTAGCCATCTCTATAAGAGAAGAACGACAGTTAGAGGTGGTCCTTGAAGTAGATGAGACTGATAACAAAGCCACCTGATTATCGGAGAAAATGTTAATATTGTCAGTAAATATTACATTTTTCTTGATACAGGACACTGCTTCTGAAATCACCATAATCTCCGCTTGAAACAAGCTGCAACAATTAAGGCAGAGTAAGGAGAGATTGAGATTTAATCTGTCTAAGAAAACACCTTCTCCTGCACCATCATTGATTTTAGAGCCATCAGTGTAGCAGTCATTTCATCCTTAGTCATTTCAAAAGGACCTATCGGTAATTATAAAAACTTGATGAGTTGAGCTGGGCAATTGTCTTAGTTATCCAAGACGTCGAGCATATAAAAGCACATGGTCAGAAAGAGAGAGATATCCTCTAAAACGTCTTAACCACGAGTTCATAATTGCTGATTCCATCGATCATCAACAACAAATCAACTAAATTGCTGCACTCTTACTTACTTAGTTGGCGCTACAGCTCGAGGTGAACCGGGGCCTGCTTCTCGCAACCATTTGTGTGTGCGCGTTATATTTTTGCACGAATGGAAGGGACCTACAGTTTTTTGCCGACTCCGAACGGCGAGTTGAGAAGCTTAATCGTGACAAATGATACTCTTTGATGCTTGTCAGGCATTCGAAAGAGGTGGTACCGTGAGAAAACTCTTTTTAGGTGTTAGACCCGGCCAGGAGTTGAACCCGGGCAGCATTGCGTGGTAGTCCAACGCACTAACCACCACGGCCACGGCGACCACTGCACTCGTTCAGCAGAATTTATGTATTCTCTCAATAGTGTCGTACACACTTTAATGTATTCGTTTAACATGTTATGCGATGTCACAATAATTTACCTTCTCATTAAACAATCAGGTTATTTACTTGCATACATCGTTTGACTCTGCTCTCATATGCGATGCTCGATCCCAACCCCATAACGCCTTTACAGAATCACACTTCACTTATACATACTAAGATACACCTTGTTCGCCACCGCACTTCATACCAAAGCAATTAATTTTTACGATAATTATCATAATTACAATAAAAGACAATGTTTACAATTTAAAACAAAGCAACTACGTTTATCGTTCCCCAGAGCGGGGATGGAAGCGTGGGTGTCATTTGCCTTTGTCGAAGGACGTCCACTTAGCCCTCCCGTATGCCCTCCTCTTGGAAGGAAGCACATATGTATATCTACCTACTTCACCTGCAATCCTTATTTTGCATCGTAAACTTTGAGCATAAACTGGAAATTATGTTATAAAAATGTCGTCATCAATTTCAATTGGGGTTTGGAGGGGGCGAAGGTTGTGGCATTTTCATCAATAGCTTCGTATTCATTGGGGAAATTCTGAAAATGTTGGAATTCCCAAAAAGGACTTGTCTATTCAATTAGGAGAGTAGAAGAGAGAGTTTTAGTTTTTTAAGTGAAATTTTGTTATTAGGTACGACAGCTAGAGGGCATGGTACATTTGCAATTGAATCAAATGGAACGATTAATAAGTTTGAAGGCTTTTGGGGCCGAAGACGATCGAAAGAAATATGTCTAGAGGGCTTTATTGTGACTTTTACTACTCTATAGCGTCTGTCTCAAGGGAAGTATATAATTTTATATTGCAAAAGAAAGCCGAGAAGTGAGTTTTTGTATAATTTTTGGTTGAAACAAACACGCCAAGAAACAAAATTGCCGCATTATCCATAAAAAAACAATCTTTGGTGTGCTTTATGGGCTGTTGGAGACATTGGTCCAGATCTCTCCAAAAATGATGCAGAAAGTTACAGTCAATAAAGAGCGCCATGCATAAATCGCGAAATGGACCTCTGAACTGGCTTCCAAGATCGTGTAATTCGGGGGATATGTGTAGTTGCTGTTCTACGCCGATAGACACGAGACGATGAACGACTTGGAACCCAATATTCGCTGCTCGAAAATTGGTCTTCGGCACGTTAGTCTAGCCAGCGGCGTCACTCATATTCCCGAAATTATATTTAAAGAATAAAGGCATACAAGTATCGTTATCATTACTATTATACAGGGTGTCTCAGTTCAGAGGTATAATCCGTTAACTGGAGATATCTGAAGTATTAGCGAACAAAAAATCATACGACAGGGGGGGGGGGGGGTTAAAAAATACCCCCCCCCCAATTTATAACCCCTCAAAATGGGGCACCGTCGATTTGGAGGTATAACCACTTTAAATTATATAACTTTTGAACTATTATAGCCACAAGAACAATTTTATATTTTTTCAAGAGGTAATTTAGTAGCGCATAAAAAGTGTCTAAGCTTTGTTTAATGTTATGCAGCCTAAAAAAAGTTATAGCTCCTTAAACTTAAAATGCATTTTTCTCAAAACTTTTGCGTAGTAATTTTTTCTTTTTTTTTTCAAAATTTTTATCGCTAACCAATTCTCTAAAAATTATGTTAAATAACTTTTTCACGTACAATCAACAGAAGTTATAGTAAAAGCGATTTTTGTCAGACGAAAATGATAAAAACCATGCAATTTATTAATCTGATTACAAAAGTAGTTGATTACGCCCAACTCAGGTCCTAACAGTATTTTCACTCGTCCGAGTTTGATAGACCCATTGTTTTGGTGTGTTTCCTTAAATGTCAGTGTCCGGAAAGTACACCTATTAAAGTTCCTAACTTCGACCTATTCAAACCAAGGATTACCTTGGTCCTTTTGTGGTCTAAGGTCGGTCAAAGAGCCTTGTATACCCTATGCCCCTCTATTCTTGATCATCTGTGGCCCGCCATACTTATAACTGTGTTATTTTTGCTCTAATGCCGCATGATGGTAGCTCTATGTGCACCTTCTCGGTTATAGGCAGTACCCCTGTCTGTCCAGGTACCCAGCATAATTGGACCATGTTATGTCTGCGTAGTATTTTAAGCAAAATTGAGTCTAATCACACTCCTGCTTACCAGGTGCAAGTAGTGTAAGATACAGAAATATATCCAGTGCTGCCGTGGGTGTTGTGCGCAGATATTCTGATTGTAAAACGATTAAAACCAAAATAGGAATCTCTTCTAAAGTAACATGACATCCATTATATTTTCACAGTTACTAAGCACTTTATATGTACAAGTAAATATTCGTATCGATTTAACATTGAGTTCTCGGAACGAGTTTCCTTTATTTCTATAGCAGTTTTCTTTCCATAGCTCTAGGCAGAAATATTGCATTTTTCAATATACACATACATACACTCCAATAAACAAACAATAACTTGGCAGGCGTTCACTATTCACACACACGAAAGAATCTCATAAGTTTCGGTTCAGCATATTATCTCGTGTGTGGGGACAATAAAAAAAGGACTCTTTCTATATTATTCCAGTGTACACCCAGCAGGTTTATTTGTGCACAGTTTCTATCTGAAAGATAGAGATTGTTTGCGAGTGAAAAGCATTTCTGGGCGCAGAAATTGGCAACATAAAATGTTCTCCAGAGAGAAAAACTACATATTACACAGTGGGTTTTTCTAATCTATAAAGGTTTAACTAAATATGAGAAGAAAAAAAACGCTCGTCAGTGACTTGGCAGCACTACGATAATTGACATTTGTCAGTTCAACATCTGCGCTGTCAAATTCATTGAATTCATAAATATAAAAGGAATTTTAAAGCAAACATTTTTTAAAGAAATAAAAAATGATGGACTAATCATTAGCTTTCGCTTCCATTCTTAATTTGTTGTCCCACTTTCGCAATTTTATATAGGTTTAGTTGTTAGTGTATTTAACATGGCAACATTTTTTCTAAGCCTTTATTGGTTAGAAGAAAAAAAGAAAAAAGCCTTTATTATTTTGATGATGACATCATTTTCAAATCCAATTGTGCTGATCTCGGAGTAAGTGTTGTCGAAATGATTTGAGGGGGTTACGATAAGTGGGTGATCTTTATTTTTCGATTTTGACATGTAAACTGATACTGGTAGCACTGTGATGTGCTTTTTGGAGTACATTTCTACATTATTTGTCGGACCTAAGGATATGCAGTGATTTATTTCTTTCTTAATTTTATCAGGACAGGTTCTGAAAAACTCTCAGACTCAATGAGTGCCATTTATTTACCACGAAAATTAAGTACCTTGTCGAATCGAAAAAGGATTGAGATTGGAATTTAAAAAATGACCTTATCAGTGTTCAGTACTTTTCTTCAAAGACTCTTAAGTTTATTTTATTGACAGCTGATAGCGCTGCCATTTTCTCGGAAATCAAGTAAGTCTAAACAGCGGCTTTCTCCATCCATAGCCTGGGTTTAAACTAAGAAGCCTATCTAAAGCATTTGACTCTGTATAAAGCGGATAACTTCATAGTTATTGTTCAAGGATGGTATAGCAACTGACTGGCTGATCTCCGCCATAATTCTTTCGGTTTCAGAATGCATTCTTTTAAAAAACTACTGAGCTTCAAAACTCCCGTAATTACAAAAAAAAATAAAAATTGTGCGTAGAAAGCTGTCATGTTGAATTTCGAATGACGTCACTTAGCGTATTGTTTATCTTGTCAAACCCTCTGGTTTGATACCCATATAAAGAAAGTTGTGAAGATAACGGTAACCCGCCATCTTGGGGTGTCCGCCATATTGAATGTTTCTATGACGTCATAAAACCTAAGAATCGAATCCAAGGGCAACGACACTCTATTTGTTAAAATCGTTTTAGGCTGTAGCGGTTGCGCTATCCACTTTCTTTTTCCCGCTCTCTACCATCGCTTGTCCCACCGAATGCGTCCCCCACCACGAGCGCTCATTCCCCTCTGTGAATATTTTCGTTTCATTTGAGTCTCATTTTACTGCCCTACCGCGACATAAGAAGTTTCACTTCAAAAAAATGCTTAAAACTTAAAAATATTTAAGGCTGTCAAAATTTCACGAAGATAGAAACTATTGAGCCGCACAGTGCTTCGCATTCAAAAGAATCTCGAATAAAGTATCCCTCGAAAACTGTACCTTTAGCTGTACATATATTTACGGCTAAATTGCCCTTCACGTACACAGTAACAGAAAACTTTGAAAACATTTTTTTACGGGGATAACATTGTGATCTGCCAAGGAGAACCACGACACAGCCATGACGTACGAATATATAAACTGACTGTCATCCTTTTTTTGGCAAATAATACTTGCGATGTCATAACTCACACACACACACACACGAAAAAAAGGGTTAAACCTTGCGAGGGATTCACCAAACCAATATAAAAGTATCTTTTTTCTCTGCTGAAGCAGGAGTTTTTGACAATGTAAATCACGAATAAATTCAGCAGAAAAACGGAAAGAATTTGTAGTATTTGTCCCGGAAATCGAGAACATTTTCTGATCGCCTTCCCAACCCATCAACCCTTGACACATATCCCAAGGGGATATCAGTCCCTCATCAGGTGAGTTTTCTTTTTTCGTGAATTACAGTGGCCCGTCGAATCCTCGTAAATCCATTGATGCAATTTAAGGATTATTATTTATAGAAATCCTATAAATACACTTATACCCAGTCACCGAATGATGAAATAAATATTTTATTTATTTTTCCACCAAACTGGGTTACACGGCAGGGAAGAGGAAATCACTCGCTTAACACTCATCTCATCCTTTCGCATTTTTATTCGGACGTCATTTTCTGTTATTTTCGAAGAATTGATGCTTTGCTTATTTAATTTTTTTTTTTCATGTTAAATCCGCCACGAATCCTTTTTAGGTGAAATACATTTTTTATGAATTTCGAATTTTTTATGAGAATTTGATTGCCAAGAAATTGCGATGTGCGCCAAGGACTTTGGGATTCTTGACGATGGCGATGGAAATCGATTCAATATTTGTTAGGACGAAATAATAAACCTCAGTGGATGTGCATTGACATGGATTGAAAATCGCTGATGGTGCACTACGATAATAAAGTAATGGCGGTGGAAAGTGCTGTGAGGTGTGTTTTATTTTATTTTTTTGTTGGTGAGAACAAAGGAAGTCCTTACGATGTTGTAAACGGGTATATAAATTTTAGGTATTTTTGAATTTTATCGTTTGCAATCATGCGACTGTCATTAGCATTTTTTTCGACTTTATTGCACTCGCAAAAGGTCAAACTATACAAAGTCGTTTGGAAAACGATTGAATGAAGCAAATTAACCTTTGAAAGTTGGAAGAAGTAAAGCTATTTGCAGTTCCGAGTTGATCCTAATCAAATAAATGAGATTTTCTATAGTTATTTCTAACTATTTAGCTTAACATAACACACTATGATTTTTCCACATTTTTGACTTCAGTAGTTTCGGAGAGATGGGGTACCTCCCAAGTTTTCCAACGGAAAAAATTGAAGAAAATATTTTTGGACTCTTTGCTTTTGGGCGCTTTCAAATGATATCTAACATGATATATTTTTCAGAAATTCTTTTGTTCGAGTTTACATTTTACCCACCGTGTATAGTTGTTTCATAATATTTTTAAGTGATAAGCTTTCTAAAATATGTCCAACGTCCAACGGCGTTAAGGGGCTAGGCCACTCTAGAGGTCGAAAAAATAGGCTTTTTTATGATTTTTTTTTCAGAAATACTACAAAAGAAATCGAGATTCTAATAAAGAGTATTTACTATACATGTCAATGACTGTATAAAAAAGACATTTTGAAGCGATTAATTTCAAAATGGCGGCTATGCAGCGTTCTTTTGATGACGTCTCCGTTTTTTTAAGGGTCCACGGCCGGATAAACAGCTCCTGTAATTTTTGAATTTCAATATACCAATTTATTTTGTCTGATTTTATATAATAACTGCTATAGAAGTACGTAGGATTTTTTCGATATATTAATTTTTGGCCAAATGGCGCATTTCCAAAATGAAAAGTGATAAATTTGCCTAAAAAATCATCCGATAATTGTTAATAACAAATGAACTGTTCAATATATAAAAAAATTTTACGTTCTTCCATAGACAATGTATTTTTCTAGATATATTCACTCATTGTCTGAGTTGTATTTCCGGCAAACTAAAAAAATGCAGTTTTGAGAAACACGCTTTTGAAGTTTTGATTAGTAGAAAATCATGAGAAAATTTTGCAATACCTTAAATCTGCGATGCCTGCACCGATTACTTAGAGATTTTTCCCGACCATAATCTTTTGGGACATGATCTCTGAGGTCTTAGGGGACAATTTAAAAAAAAAATCAATTGTTCGAAAATTCTAGGGTGAATTAACCCCTTAAGTCGGCTGATCTGGACGGCCAATTCTGATCTTCAAAACGAGAAATTATACGACCAGGAAATGACTCAAGGAAATGACTACAGTAATTTAATTGGTTCTCGGCCGTATGACATGTGGCACCGTCTTGGTGAGACCACATGTTGTGCACATTTATATCTTGCGATTTAGGTACAACAAACTGGATTGCGATGTCGCGATACTGACCAGCTGCATTTTCAAAGAAGATATGTCCGATGATGCCTCCAGCCTAAAGTTCGCACCAAACAGTGACATATTGTGAATGCATTTGTTTTTTAACAATCAGTTGTGGATTTTCTGAGCCCCAAATTCGACAATTTTGACGTTTAACAAAGCTATCAAAGTGAAAATGAGCTTCATCGCTGAAGATGATTCTGTTAGAAAAATCCTTAATTATTTTTACAATATTGCTCATTAATGGAAGCGTGTTGTTATTTTATCTAGCAAAACATTTCTAATAACCCTGAACTGTCAGCTGTCAGTTTTTTTTTTTTTTTGGTAACACCGCACAAATGGCGAACAATTCAAATCTTGCGTAAAGTATGGCACATCCTTTCATAATATTTCTGTTGAATTTCGAACATTTCGCTTTAAGTACGACGTAGACCGATAAGCTTCCTTATTGGCCGAACACAATGGAAAGTCGCTGTAATATAAACTGTCAAGTTAGTTACTCACTGAAATAGCAATGCACGTTCACAATGGTGCAGCGGAACATGCGCCTTTTTAACATTTTTGCAACTGGGATTTAGTTAAGTTCCATAAAATATCATTGCCTTTATAATAACAGGAGCGCAGCAGGTGTGAGAGTAGAAGTTGAATCAACTACAGCTGCAGATTCACATTATGTGTGCGCTATAGAATTTACATACCTACATTCCAACTTTGACAGAGTGACATACTACATATACAGTTGCTCTCGAAATTGAGCGTACACCTGTCATCTAAACACATTTTTCCTTTTCTCAATATCAAGAAATATTTTTCTAAATAATTTATTTACAGAATTCATATTACACATATGTATTTTTATAGTAATAATCAGAAACAAAACCAGAAAAAAAGTACATTATTTAATTATCTATACACATAAAAAGGTGAAAAGCACTGAAATTCAACACACAAAATTGAGCGTACATGCACGAGAACGCGTATGAAAATGACGTGGGATACGAATAAATCGACATTTACCGTTATTTTAAAATACAGAGAAGTTTTATCATTAGTAGCGCGATTTTGTATGTGAGAAATTCCTAAGCTGTGTTAGCCAATATATTTTAAGAGCTTTGAAAACAAAACGAAACAGGCAGACATTTCACCAAAAAACTTGTCGTTAGATTCTATTGTGAAGGTAATTCTTTGCGGAAAATCTGTGAAGTTGTTGGGCTAACACATTCTATTGTTCAGGAAATTATAAACACATATATATACGAAGGTACGCTACCGAATACAGCTAGAAGTAGAAGGAAAATATCTTATCGACACATGACGAACGTTTTATTTTCCGTAAAACTAAGTCCAATCCAAAGGCCAGCTTATCGAGGAACCGGTGTCATTAAAAACCGTTCGACGCGCTTTACTCCAAAGCAATTTATGTATGTATATGGAAGAGTAGCACTTCGAAAACCATACATTTCTGCTGTAAATAGAGAAGTGCGTTGGGAGTTCGCTAAAACCTATATAAGTGTGCCACTATGTTTTTGGGAAAAGGGTATGTTTACCGCTTAATCGAAAATAAAAATGTTTGGTTTAGATGGCAAGGAAATTGTCTGGAGAGCACCTAATAGGGCTGGAAATGAACAATATTTACCCAACAGTAAAACATGGAATAGGATGCATTTTGTTATGGAGTTATACTCCAGCCAGTTGAGCAGGGGGATTTGGAATTTATGGAGACCACAATGGACAAAATAAAGTCTTTAGAAATTCCAAAAAGAGGTCTACACAATTCCACAGAGAATCTGAGCTGGTCTTTGGATTTTTATGTTCGACAAGATAACGATACAGAAAATACCTCACATTAGTAGGCAAATAGTTGCTGCAAAATGTTTTAAAACAGCTCAAAATTCCTCCACAAGCACTGGACCTAAATCCTATCGATCATTTGCGACAGAAAGTCATTACCCGGCTGAAAAATAGAAACTGTTCAAACAAGAATAAGTTTAAAAGCAAGGAGCAAACGTGGGAACAAACTCCTCCCTCTATCAAAAACAAGTTAGTGGAGTCCGTGCCATGGCACTTGCGAACAGTCATAAATGCTAAATGTGGGCATACTTAATATTAATATTTTTATATTTTACATTACATTACATTTTTCTCTGCCTTTACTTACTTTTTAATACAGTGTACGCTCAATTTTGTGTGTTTAGATTCAGTGTTTTTCACTTTTTTATGAAAAATTTGAATCCACAGGCATAGTGCAAAATGTTCCCGTGCCAGTGAGACAAAGAAGTGCCCGTAGTGTCGAGAATATTGCTGCCGCTGAGGCTTCAGTTGAAGAAAGCCCAAATGTGTCTCTCACACGTCGTTCTCAAGCATTGGGCATCTCTGTGACGTCGTTGTGGCGAATTTTGCGAAAAGATCTTGGCCTACATCCTTGCAAGATTAAATTGACGTAAGAACTGAAGCCGCTTGACCACCAGAAGCGTCGTATGTTCGTGAAAAATTTTCATCGAAAAATCATCTTCAGCGATGAGGCTCATTTCTGGCTGAATGGCTTCGTCAATAAACAAAATATGCGGTATTGGTCAGGCAGCAATCCACACGTACTCCATGAGTCATCATGGCATCCCGAAAAAATTACGGTTTGGTGTGGTTTATGGGCCGGCGGCGTCATTGGGCCGTACTTCTTCCGTGATGATCAAGACCGGCACGTTACTGTGAATGGGAATCGCTACCGTTCAATGATAACCGAATATTTTTGGCCCCAATTGGATGATATGGACTTGGAGGATATGTGGTTCCAACAGGACGGCGCCACAAGCCACACAGCGAATGTCACAATCAATTTATTGGAAACCAAGTTTGGAGAACGTGTTATCTCACGAAATGGTCCAGTCGCTTGGCCGCCTCGGTCGTGCGATTTGACGCCGTTAGACTATTTCCTGTGAGGCTACGTCAAGTCTATGGTCTATGCCAACAAGTCAGCGACGATTGATGAACTTCGTACGAATATCGAACGTGAAATTGCAGCAGTATCGGCTGATTTATGCTTGAAAACCGTCGAAAATTGGGTTCAGCGTCTGGACTTCTGCAAGCGTGCCCGTGGTGGCCATGCAAAAGAAATCGAGTTCTATACATAATGGCATCGAACGTACTTTCACAGGAATAAAGAATTTCATTGATATCTAAAACCGTTTTTGTTTTATTTAAAAAAACTTTTGTAGTGCTCTTATTGAAAAACACTTTATAAGTCAGCTGTTTTCGCTGTCATCAGAACTGCAACTGTGAAGTTGGTAACTTGACTTGACTTTTGTAGTGCTCTTATTAAAAACAATTTATAAGTCAGCTGTTTTCGCTGTCATCAGTACTGCAACTGTGAAGTTGGTAACTTGACGGACGTACAGGGTAACTATGTCAGACAAAAATTACAAAAAAAAATTAACTCCTTGAGTTTTTCCTTTATTTAATAAATAAAAGTATGTCACTCCTAATTTAAACCAAATGATTTGTATGGTGAAAAATATCCAACTTTTACTGTCGCAGTCACATTGAAAATTAATTTCCCTGCAAATCCCGATCCAGTTTCAATGAATCCCGAATTTCTTCCTTTAAGTGCTCATTTGTTTGCGCTTTAATTTCTTACATACATGCATACATATGTATGTTATGTACATATATTTGCAAGCAAATAAAATATAAGAAAAAAAAATCCATACGAGTATTAAGTTCTCATGACTTCTTTTATTGCAAAGGAAGCGAAGGCAACTCCTTCAATATTCGCAGCGATAAAATCTTTCATCCCCAAGCGACTGACACGAGAGAACACCTCGTAGCTCAGATTTTGCTTATTGTATCTCAGCGTTATACTCATATGTGGATACACGAGTACTACCGCTGCTGGCATCGTGTAGCGCGTATACGTTCGACTATAGACCGAAGATTTATTGTGCCTTCAAGGACCTTTGCAAAAGTAAAAGAGGATAAACTTAATTTTATCATCGGTATCATCGACATTAGCTGCCACATCGTAAAGACGTTCATAAAGTAAAGGCAAAGTGAACTTGTGGGACTGAATTCGAACCGGGCCACAGGGACGGCAGGATGTGAAAGGGACATAGAGAGGGAGAGAGGTATAGAACTTCTTCAATAAAGTTTGATTCGTTTGCCATGTTGTGTATCTGGTTATACTTAAGCTCGTATACCGCAGTAACACAAAACAACGTATACTACGAGAGTAAATCGATTTACAAAGTGTATCCTTTGAGATACATTGGCTATACATTCACACAAATACATACGTGGATGGATACCGCCTGGTATCAAGTTTAAAAATGAATTTCTCGTCCATCGGATGAGAAACTTTCTTGTGCACTATTGGTGTTTGTCTGCTCCATCCTGCACGCATCTGTACACATTGAGATGATGGCGTTAAGGTCGGCTTGGGAAGGAGGCAGTTGAATAGTGGAACACCAGGGAAGCAAAGTAAAATAAAGTACCCCCAAGGTCCTTAGAAAGAACGTTACTATTGGGAGGAGAATATTTTTTTTTTCTACGATATCATTCTTGCGGATCAAATTCGCGTTTCGCAGAGAGTGTGATATCCTTGAGATAGGATATTCTAGAATGTGTACAGAATTACTAAGTATGTGTATTAGAAATGGGTGTAGGTAGAAAATGCGATGAAAAGTGCTTCTTTTCCTTCATCTTAAGTGCTGTTATAGATTGGGGCTACGTTAACATATCCAAAGTGTCCAGTGGGTAGGGGACAATTTCTGAATTTTTTCTTTCATAGCAGAAACCGGATGGACAAATTTTACATACTCGCAAATGGGGATTGACTCACATAAGCATACATATAAAGGAAGATTGGAAATTAATTAAAGTTTACTAGGTTTTAGAGACAGAAGCGAGCCGAATAGTTTTAAGCCCAACAGAAAATCAAGTTCGATATACATTATTTAACCCGTCCAAATAAAACCTCCTCGCGGGCGGTCCTTCCTCAGGTCCCAGGCTATCTCTATACCAAATAACATTACAATTGGTTGAACTGTTTAGGCGTGAAAAGGTTTTGTTAATAACTTGACTCCAGTGCCACCTAGTGAGCGGGTTTTCCACCTATGTCCTTCCTCAGGACCCAGACTTTCTCTTTGCCAGATTACATTATAATTGGTTCAGCGGTTTAGACATGAAAAGGTAAAAAGACGGACAGATGGACAGACAGACAGACAGACGGATGGACAGACAGACAGATGGACAGATGGAAAGACAGACAGACAAACAGACAAACAGACAGATGGACAGACAGACGGACAGAGAGACAGATGGACAAACAGACAGACGGACAGACAGACAGACGGACAGACAGACAGACAGACAGCTGATGTTTTCTGTATACATTTTTCTCCGGTATGGAATCATTTCACCGTTATCGAAATACATTTATCGAAATTTATCGAAATTTATTGTAACGCATTTATCGTAACTCATTTTCAAAACAAATAAGTATGTCGCTAAAGAAGTATTCAATTCAAAAAAAAGTTACAGAATCTAGAAACTATGGAAGTGTAAAACCTCAAAAAGGTTTTTCAATAGTTATGTATGTCCGAACTTTGACAGCTTATTGCTCTGAAGTTTCAAGTGGCAATGCTGTCATTCTTTGACGTTTGTGTCCTGTCATAGTCAGCATTTTACCATGGAGTATTACACCATTCAACAACGTGTCGAAATTCTTAAAGGTTTTTATAAAATATCGTGTTCTGTTAGCCAAACTTTTCGCAAGCTAAGAAATATATTTACGGCCGAAATGACCATCCAACCGAGCGAGCAATTCAAATAGTTATAACGAAATTCAGGAAATGCGGTTCGGTTGGTGATCGACGCCTTAATGTGTGGTCAAACGAGAATATTGCTGCTGTTTCTGAAAGTGTGACTGATGACCGAAATCTCTCGATTCCTCGTCGTGCATAAGGAGTTGGCCTTTCTGCGACCTTAACTTGGGGCATTTTGTAAAAAGACTTGGGCATGCATCCGTATAAGATCCAATCCAAAAAACATAAATCCAGAAGACATCCAGCATTGTTATGTTAAGAAAATTGTAAGAAAACCGAACTCGAACACATCAGCTATACGTGCCAAATCATTGAGTGTTCTTCGCATCAAGTTTAAGACCCTGGAAGTGAAGCAGAAAATAGTAAACAAAAAACGAACAACTAAATTAAATACAAGTGACTTAGGATATCAATCCACTACTAACCCAATTTTTATTAATGATAGCCTCACTAACTTTAATCGTGCATTGTATAATAGAGCAAAATCAATAAAAGTAGAACATAATTTCTCTTTCTTGTGGATTAATAAAGGAGTAATTTTAATGAAAAAAAAAGAAGGCGAAAAAACTGTAAAAATAAGTTCTTTTGAAGACTTAAACAATTTGTCTTAATTAAAATACAATTTCCTCTTTAAGAATTAAGTAAATGCCTGTACATAACTTAAATGTTAATCCATATCAAGAAACTACTCAATTTTGTAAATTGGATAAAGAGATATTCAATAGTAGTGCTTTTCATTCAGTACACCTAAAGAACAAATTTTTTGTCATTCATCAAAATATTCGGAGCCTTCGCAAAAATTTCGATTTATTTTTATCTCATTTAGAATCATTTAGTAACAAACCAGATTTAATATTCCTATCAGAAATATGGATATTTGACTCTGAAGATAAGCTTTATAGTATTCCTGGATATGGTTTCTATCCTACGTGTAATAATACGTATGCGGCAGGTGGTGTGGCTGTTTTTATAAGGGATTGTGTGCAATATGATTATTATTGTCTTAATCTAGAAAGTGCTGATATGGTAAAAGTGTCTTGTTCTATTGGTAACAAGAAATTTATTTTTATGTGCTTCTATAGACTACATGCAAAGAGCAAAAGTGTTTTTGTTGATGAGCTGAGTTCTTTGTTAAATCGTGAAAAGAGCAAAAACTTATTTATTCTTGGTGATATTAATCTAGACATCTTATCAGAATCTCCTGATGTTTTAAATTATATTTCTGTTTTGTCTGCTAATGGCTTAGAATCATGTCTTAATGAACCCACAAGGGTAACCCCATCTTCTCAGACTTGTATTGATCACATTTTTGGAAGGCTAGATCGAGGGTCAACGCTAACTCTCACTAGTTCTATCTCAGACTTCAATATATCTGATCATTGCATGATCGGTCTAGTCTTCCAAGGTGCGAACAATCAGCAATCTGCAAAGAGCACTCAGTTTGACAAAAAAAAAACTTCTATTAAATTTGAACAACTTAATAATCGCCTGTTAATTGAGTTCTGGAATG
Organism: Brachyopa scutellaris; assembly: GCA_949775065.1. Lineage (NCBI taxonomy): Eukaryota > Metazoa > Arthropoda > Insecta > Diptera > Syrphidae > Brachyopa > Brachyopa scutellaris. The sequence continues at coordinate 86,419,367 of OX459114.1, read as the reverse complement.
AAGTTTATTTTAACAGTAATCCATCCACTGCTTTTGATAGCTTTACTAGAATTTTAAATGTTCACGTTGCTTCATGTATATCTGAAACTCATAGACGTCGCAAATTAAAAAAACTCAAGCCATGGATGTCCATAACATTATTAAAAAAAATCGACAAAAAGAATAAACTTCGTATTAAATGCAAAAATAATCCTAACAATATCTTCTTTCGGCAGCTTTATAATACACTATCTGCAGAAGTAGCTACTGAAATTCCTATTTATAAAGAAAACTATTATGCAAACAAACTCCACCTGGCTAGGAACAATTTAAAGAAGGAGTGGGAAATAGTAAATGAACTTCTTAACAAAACTGTGCCTTTTTTAAATTTACGTAACTGTATTACTTATAAAGGTAAAAACTTAATAAGTTCATCTGAAAAAGCCAATGCATTCAACGAATTTTTTACTAGTGTGGCTGCTAATACGCTTTCCAATGCTGGTTTCAGAAATACTTCTGTTCATTGTGGATATGCTTGTCTCAGCGGCAGTGAATCTAGTTTAGAAGGTAGTTTCTTCTTCGACCCAATTTCGTCATTTGAAGTGCTTAAAACTATTAATTCATTGAAGAATTCGAACTCGGCGACAAAAGATAGTTGGTCCAATAATTTTATTAAAAAGATCTCGCTAAATATTGTTGATGTTCTTACTCACATTTTCAATAAAAGTATTCATTGTGGTATTTTTCCAGATGCCCTTAAAACAGCAGAGGTCGTACCTATTTTTAAGAAAGGTGATAAGAAAGATTTAAATAATTATAGGCCAATTTCTCTTCTTCCTGTGTTCTCTAAAATCTTTGAAAAAGTAGTGAAGACTAGAATTATGGCTTTTCTAGAAAAAAATTATTTTTTTAGTGTTAACCAATTTGGATTTCGAGCGGGAAAATCTACGGAGGATGCGCTTTTAAAGTTTTGCAGTTTTGTTTACGAAAGCTTAAACGATAAAAAATTGACTGCTGCGCTCTTTATTGATATTACAAAGGCGTTTGATACCGTAGATCATGCTATTTTATTGGCTAAACTAGAAAAGGCTGGTTTCCGGGGCTTTATGCTTAATTGGCTTACATCCTATCTTAGTAAGCGAAAACAAGTTGTTAAGATAACAGATTGCTTTAGCCAAACGTTGGATATTGCAATTGGTGTTCCACAAGGCTCAGTGCTTGGTCCTGTTCTATTCTTAATTTATATGAATTCGATCTTTAAGCTAAATCTTTATAGTTCACAAACTGGATTTGCTGATGATATTGCTTGTTCGTTTTCAAATAACTCTGCTTTAGACTTAATTTCTAATATAAATCATGACTTAGAGCAACTAAGACATTGGTTCTGTGCACATAAGTTAGTTATAAGTGACAAAACGAAAATAATGTTTTTTAACTTATCCTCACATGTTATCGAATTTCCCTCCATGATATTTCATAGCACTAGTTGCCAGCATTTTTTAATTAGTCCCAAAACTTGTTATAATACCACTGATGTAACAACATTCAATTCTGAAAAAATTTGTTCACCTCGATGTTTCAACATTGTGAGAACTTTAGATTTCAAGTATTTGGGCTTGGAAATAGATAGCAAAATGAATTGGAGCGCGCATACTGCTTCACTAAGATCTTATTTATTTAACACAACGAGAATAATGTACCATCTGAGGCCTTTTTGTTCCAGAAAAGTTCTAGAAACAGTTTATTATGGGCTCGTGCAATCTAAGCTGCAGTATGGTTTGGTTTGTTGGGGGGGAACTCACGCAAACAAAATCCAACCTTTGCTTGTTGCTCAAAAACATATAATAAGATTGATTTGGAAAACTGAACATTGTTTCCTACTTTTTCTTAGTTCTAAAATTCTTCCACTTAAACATTTATACTTTTATAAAGTTCTAAAGATATTTTTTTTAAGAAGTGGCTATTCCATAAATAGAAGTCCAACTACCTATGAACTTCGTAGCAACCATAGCTTACAGGCACCAGTTCCAATATTTAACACCAGTCACTTTTTAAATTTTTACTCTTCAGTTGCACCCAGACTCTTCAATACATTGCCGCTTAATCTTAGACGTACTAGAAATTATATCCTCTTTTACAAAGCGCTAAAAAAATGGCTTTTTACATTCGATTTCAATGAGGTAAATATGTTAATCAATATTATAGTCTAATTCTGTTCTAGTCCATGAATCTGCTGTTGATTTATTTGATAAATGTATAAATTTTGTTCTGTTCAATGCGTAACGACCCTTAACACCTTTTCTTAATTTGATTTACTTATTTTTTATTATTGATGCATTCGACACAAGTTTTTTTTTATAAAACTTTAGAATGCATTTTAATATTATTCAATATTTATGAGAAAATATTTAAACTTTAATCTCTTTATCTTATAATATTTCGTTTTTATATTTTGTATATTGTAAGAGTTAGAGATGTAAATACTTTGTATTGCTTTTAATATGTTCTAAATTTGTATTTGAATATTTGAATAATAAAATTGAAATTGAATTGAATTGAAATCCACACAAGGATGGAACCCAATCTCGTCGTATGATCGCTGATTGGGCTCTGGAGCAGTTGGAAACGAATACAGATTTCGGTGAAAAAACATCTTCAGTGATGAAGCACAATTTAAATAGAACGGGTTCGTGAACAAGCAAAATTGCCACATTTGGGAAGAGAATAATTGACAGGAACTTGCTCTTTGGTGTGGATTTTGGTCAGGTGGTCATACATCTTTCGAATGGCCGGAGAGTGACAACGCGTTATTTCCAGAAGAGGCCAACTGGTATTAAATGTATTTTAATCCAGAACAAAGGTTTCTGTCATATCTCACACACTACTCTTTTTATTCAACAGTTAAGACACGCTTAATGAAAAAGCCTTTACTGGAATTGCGGTCGTTTACTCCAACATTTTCATTTGGTTATCAAATTTCGATGGATTGCATTCTTCGCTGTTATTATATAAACTTGGGCCCTCATCACGTAAGGCAGTCATCATCGTTTTCGATATCTTTAACGATAGGCATAAAAATCCTCTCTCGTCCAGAAGATTATCGACCGATCGACTAAGTGCTTACGTCACTTAACAAGAAAATCTGTCAAGTACAATCGTCTCGGCGAGCGTGATAGCACGATAGCTATTTAGCTGTCATACTGTCGTGTCGTCGATGAGCAATATTTAATTAATTTCTGATCAATTAAAAGCTCTTGGCCTATTTTGAATCTAGTTTCCCCCATATACAGAGGGACACATGTCGGAACATGGATTCATGAACATTTCCGCTTGAAATGTTTACTCAAAAACTCGAATGCAAAGTGAGGCTCGCTGGAGACGGCAATCTCATTCTCACTTTTCATGTAATCAACTAGATAATTTGCCTTCTATAAGGCGGCCCCACATTCTTAGGCACCGCAGCAAAAACTTTCTAGTACGGGTCCGAAACTTACCTTTCTACGGCCATTCAGCCGGTCATAATCCAACTGATCTTACGAACTGATGACTTTTCAGCATTTCGATGACCTTGGAAAGAAGGCACTTAAGTGCTATGGCTCGGTAGCTTGTTTTAAAGGCGGGTGAGACAAATGCTGTTTTCCATCTATTCAGAAAGAGTTCTGCCGATTATGATTGATGGAAGAGCTTACGCAGTGGTTTCGGCGGATTTGTCAATAGGTATTGAGATCTTAAAAAACTCCTTGCACTATACGAGTGCAAAAGTAGGATCGCGCCATGGAGTATTCAACGCTCTCAAGTAAAGACCAAGGTAAAACTTAAGCGTTCATGTAATTACAAAAAGTGTAGCGAGCAGATTGTATGGAGCTGGAATATCAATTTTTTGTCATGTAAGAGTTTCAAACATCAAATATAAGCACTGCAGTCACTTCAAGCTGAGAGTACCATGGTGTAGTGGTGAGTGCATTGGACTACTACGCAATGCTGCCCGGGCTTAATCCCAGTAAAACCTTATAGTTTTTTTTCATGGTGCCACCTCTTTAGAATGTCTGAAAGAGTTTCAACTAGCCGTTCGGAGTCGGCAAAGAACTGTAGGTCCCTTCCATTGGTAAAAAAAAATATAACACCGCACACACAAATGGTTGCGAGAAGTAAGCCCTGGTTCACCATGAAAAAAAGAAAAAGTCACTTCCGCAAATGCTCTGATTAGTGATTTCAAGCTTACCTTGCAAAGAGTGCCAGAGTTTTGTGTAAGCAGTATACTGTATACGGTATACGTATAGTGTACACAATGTTGTCAAAACATTTTTTTAGGAATGGTCCTGCCCAAGGCTGATACAACAACCTAAAGTATTTCTTTAATTGTACGAATTCTAGTTAGTCCAAGAGGCAAACTATCTTTCTGATAAAGGCTAACATGTCCTTAGTTGACGAATTTTTTAAGTCGTATGGTCTAAGAAATTCTTAATAGACAGTAAGCCGTCTGACCCTGAAAAGTGTCAGGCATTCACAACGGATGTGCTCGGCTATCTCAAACTCATCAAAACAGAGTTCGCAATCACTTGTTGGTGGTATCGTAATTGGCAATGACTAGAAAGGAACTTTTTAGATACCTAACCTCCTTCTTAAATTGTAGTTGCTGTTATGGGTAGAAGGCTTAGCTAACAGTTTGGCTTGCTTGAGCTCTAGGTCATTTCTCCAATAAGAGATTCGAAGATCATGTTCTCATTTGTTAGTTAAGCCTAAAACTATTGCCTTATATATCCCACAAAAGAGTTCCAGACCTGAGAATTTGGCAGTTATTATTATTTCCTTAAATGCCTCTGTGGCCTGGCAACCACCAAAGTTTGACTTAACAGATGTCAAAACATACTTTTAAAGATGTGTACATCAGTATTCGTCTACAAATGAATTTGTATTCTATTAGAATTCTAGTACACCCCTAGGAGTTCGCGTGGAAAACTCTCGATTACTTACTCTAATAGATTCAATTCATATATTGAAACTGTTTATTTTTATATACATATGAAGGTATCTTGTATCTACAATTGGCCATACTTTCAAAAGTTCTTCCAAGTCTCCGCACACATGTATATCTGTGACAAACTCTAGTTACACTGGCATATAAAAATACTATAACTTCAATTACCGTAAAAGCATCGCATCTCACCACTTCCACAGCCCAAAACGAAAAGTAATTCCTTGAGCTGTCCCTAACGTCGTTCTCTTGCCATTTGTAGTCTTCCATTGACAGTGCGAAGAAATGACCTACTAAAAGCAGGACAAAAAACGTTCTTCATTTAAAATTACACACAACATGAACATGGAGCAAGGAGCAACACACGGAACAACCCCAATAAAGTGTCGCTCCAAAGCATTATAGCGAAACAAAGGAAACTTCAACCCATGGATGGGAGGGATGATAACAGTCGAAGAAGAATCAAAGAAAAAAGGACCAACAACTTTATGTGCCAATGAGAGTATTGTAGACGACAACACAGGAGATGACTCCTGCGCTAATTCCTGAACATTGTAAAGAACCCCACCCCTCCGTCGGGATAAACAGCCTGTCTCAGTTCAATGCAGAAAAGTAAACTGTAAACTGCAACGGTGAAGAAAAGTTTTTTTGTTTGTATCCTCCTTATCCTTGATAGGTGCATGCCGACATGCACACAGTTTTATTATAGTTTCAGTTCCTGTTCGTTGTGTTGTACTGCTCACTTCTCATTCATTATGCTGCCAATGTTATCCTTTTTGTTAGTTAGACTATGAGCAAACACACTGTAGGTAATGTGCGAACATTTATATCACTCAAAGGACTCACATCTATACGTTCGCTCTATCTCTCTGGGGTTGTAACAATTTTTTGTCACAGAAACAATTCTTTTGTTCCTCTACTTGTCGCACACACTTGCACACCAAGGACTTCCAAGTCTCAGAGCAGTGTTAAACTTTCCTAACCAGAAGAGGAGATGCTTAGCAAACAAAGACGACCAGATCCTGTGTCCCGTTCTTACAAATTTAACTGGAAGTATGTCAGTGTGGGTATGTATGCTCCTTTGGGACATGCATGCTCATAAATCCCGTTGAAAACATAAACTAGCCGAACGCTTTCGAAACTTTTGAAGTGGCGGCGGCAGCACAAACTTTTACCCTCCATCATTTATGGAGTTGTAAAACTGGGAAAGCATTACCTAGTCCTTGCTCTAGGATGTGAAATAATCGTATGGAGGGCTTTGTGCATGTTTTGAAGAGTAGCGGTGCGCTTCGCTGCATAGCAAACAAAAATACATAAATTGAGTGTAAATCAAAACACCCAAAAGCATTTCAGTGTAGTGTGACGAGCAGAAAGGAGAAACAACAATGGGGAAAATACGCCTCAACTAACATCAAATCAATTAGGAGCAGAGGCATTCGAAGGCGACGTTAGAGGAGCAAAGCAACAATTTTAAAAATAGGCTACCGCAGGGTTCGGTGCGCACACCAGTCCTTTTTCATTTTCAGAGCAAGCGAGATCCTTGTGGAAATTTTTGTAACCTTACATGAGGAACCAAATTATAATCATGTCTAGAGGGAAAACTTTATCTGAACGCAGTATTGAGTCCTTCCTAGTGTGTGCTACAACAGGGGTATACAGGGATAGCTCGGATGCCTTTCAAGGAGCGCCGCGTGAGCTAATGTTTTCCGTAGCAGATCCCCACAAGAGTTGCCTGCTCTCTTCTCTTTTGAGAAAAGTTAGTATCCAGGGGTTTTTGCCTCCCATATATGATACATCCTTCTAGGTCTACTTAAGGAACTGCTCGTTGTTAGTATTGCCATCCATGCGAATACGAGTGACTTTCGATACGTTTGTCGAAATAGTTCACCCAAACAGCAATGGGACAACCAAAAGTCCGAGGAAAGGATGTTTCAAAGAAGGACACTTAACAACACCTTGTAGGTTAGGTTAGGGTAGTGGGTTGATGCTGAGGGATGCCCATAAACTTTAGTAAAACAAAGAGTCAGGGGTTTTTTTCCTGGAATTTACTGTTCAGAGTATTCTTCTCTCTATTAGTGAGATGTGAATGAAAAGATCGGTTGGATATTTGCCAAATGCCGGTCCTGCCGTAGCTCATCATCCTGTATATCGCCTTGCGGTATGACCTCTAATGCAGTTTCACGGGCAGCTATTATTACTGCCAGAAGCTGAGCTTGGAAAACACTGCTGTAGTCTTACTAATTTCGATAGCTTGACCATTTCAGAGAAAATTTCTTCTTTTTACCCCTATACCATCTTAGAGGCATAAATGTAGATAGAGCTGAATTTGTCGTTACGCTATTCTCTCCACTAGAAAATGAATAACAGAAAGGCTTTGAAAAAACTAAATAAGGGGAAAAGTAATTTGTACTTTCTACATTATTCATGAACTTGTTAAGTAGCCTGTTTGGATATATTTCCAACCCTTAGACTGACTTAAGGTAGTAGACTACTGTGACGGGTTCCAAAAATCAATTTGTTGTTTTTTCTATTTTTCGGAAGAAACAGATCTTAAAGAGATACCCTAAAATTTTCAGACCGAAAACTTTAAAATTTTCAAAGTTATAGCCAGAAGAAGAGAGTGCTCCGTAGTGTGTATGAAAGTGTGTTGACGCGCTAGCGGCAGCTGCTCTGACCATTCCCTCTTTTATTGTCCTTCAGTCCTTTATTATTGTAGGATATGCAGATATTGTAGAATACCCTAGTCGCTGAAAATGATAACTTTGAGGAAACGAAAGGATTGCTCTATGCACCAGGCATAGCTGATTAATGTAAGTATTATCAAAACTTTAAATGCGTTTTTCTCGAAACCATGTTTTTGAAATTTCGTGGAAGCACTGACTAAAATTTATTTAACCGATTTGGCTGAAAATTTTACCAGTTATTCCAGACACACATAGCTAAATGTCTAACTTTTAAAACATTAAATTTTTTGATAATAAATTAATTTTTTTAAACAATTTACCAACGAAAAACATTCGATTTTGAGAACTTTTGCTTCACAAGTCCGCCATTTTTTTATTTCTTCTTTTTAATATACATATTATTGGTTAGGCATTTAGAATAAAGTCTCCAGAAAAATATTCTCTTTGACTTTTTTTATTTTAGATGACTATTGAAGGCTGTGTGCTTCCCCAAAATAACACACCTTTTTTGCGGGAACTCCACTTTTACATAACAAATTATAAACAAATTTATGTAAAATGAAGTCAAAACAATTTTTTTGTATACTTTAAAGTTCCAATAACAACTTGTAAAACAAAATTCACGAAAAAACGTCGAAATTTCAGCCGTCACAGTGGACCTTAATCTTACAGCTCTGTTCGCTGCGGAGTCTTGCATTATTAGATCAAAGGGAAGAAGATTAAGAATTTTTATTGAGGTGATGCTCCAGTTCCACCAATGCAGTTCATTCTTGATTCTTTCGTAATTGTCTTTAGATTCATAGCCGTACTAGCAGCATTCCACCAGACCAGAATACCATAGGAACGAATGGGTCAAGCTACCGCTGTAAATAACCATAGGATAATCCTCTAAGCTGAGTCCTCAGGTTTTCGCAAATATTCTATTGCAAGTATAAAAGGAAACGAGACGTAGTGGTAAGTGCGTTAGACTAGTGCGTTAGGATTCAATCCCAGCAAACACTTAAAAGCTTTTTCACGGTGCCACCTCTTTCCAATGTCTGACAAATCACTTATCACGATGAGCTTCTCAATGCGGCGTTTGGAGTCAATAACAAACTGTATGTCCCTTCCATTAGTGCAAGAAATATAATACGCCCACACGAAAGGTCGCGAGAAGCAGGTCCTGGTTCACCCCAAACTGAAGCGCCACCTAAGAAAGAAAGAAGATTGGATAAGTGTATTTAAAACCCTAAGGGGAAAAAGCTGGTTTTATTTCGTCGTTTTCACTCGTTCAGTCATTTTGACAAAATAAATAAAACACCACATAGAGTTATAGCAACGCATTCCCATACCACAGCATTAGAGAAATAAGACATGGCAAACAGTATTGGTGCCATAAGTGTCTCCTGTGGTAGACCATTCTTAATGGTAGACCGTAAAACATTTTGGACTTATTCCCAGTGTTTTCACTTTAGTGCTCAACCATAGTTCCAATTTGTTTTGGTTTTCAAATTGATTGTCTACATAACATAGACCACGTGCTACGTGGCCACACGACCCAAATTTTATGATTTTTCAAGTTTAACGAGTATGGCTATAAAGTTTATGGTAGCGCAGTTTAAAAAGGAATTTCTATTTTCCTTAGAGCAAAGAGAGGTTTTAAGTGGAGAAGTTTATTTCTGCTGATGCTTGTGATAAAACGACAAAGGACATTTATATACGAGCATCCCAACTAATGAAGGTGGTACATTACATGAAATAGTCTCAACGTGTACTTGTACAAAAGAATCCCTGTACTGCTAACATTTTCCTTTATTGTGGCAAGTTCATAAGGAGCGCGAAAACTAGCTAACAAAAACAGCTAGCTGCAAGCGTATTGCAATTAATAAAATGAACTGGCGGGATACACTATGCCTAGGGATCTGAGTGTAATAACTTTCAAATTAGTCAATGAGGCCATCCGCACATGGCTCGTATGTCGTATCGTCATCGTAGCGTATGCGACGCAATGTGCGAGAGGCATATGATTTGCTGTCGCACACTTGTATTTAAAGTGAGACGCGTCATCGTCGCAGAATCCATGCTGCATGACGACTATCGTCAAGCAGTGTCAGTCGCTTATCATTCCGGATTCCATTCGCAGTGTGAGTTGTTAGTCAGTTTTAGTGATTTGGTTTAAAAGAAAATATAAAAAAAAGGTTTGAAGTAAAAAAGTTATAAATGAGGTATTGAGAGAGATTAAGCCAAACGGAGACCCCAATCATTCAAAAAATTCACCAGGAGGGATATTCTGTCAACAAAACTGCAAAACTTCAAACTATTTAAAGGATCCAGAAAACTACGAGAAAAGATACGTAGCCGTTCGAAAATAAAGCTTGACATCAGCGGATCAACGGTCCCTACTTGGGGAAGGGTCGAATTCTACAGAAATCGCGGTATCAGCAGGATTTTCGAAAGTGGAAAAAAACTAAGGACTTGCCAGCGTATGTTCTCTGAAGCGAAACATCTTCAAAGAAAGCATTTAAAAAGGAAACCCTCCTACTACAACGTCATCGGAACGCCCGTTTGACGCTTGCCAGAAACCATTTTAGATGGAAGAAGCGTTGGAAAACTGTCATCTTCACCGATGAGAAACGCCTTTGCCTTGATGCATCTACGGATTTCGTCATTATTTTCATGATTTGAGGAAGAACTAACTATTTTCAAGACGTTTTTAAGAGTCATGATTTCATATCAAAATAAGACTAATATCCGCCTCGTAAACGGAAGGAAGTGAAGACTACTTTAAGATCGTAGACAAAGAGATCGTGCATCATAGCCAAGAAAAATTCGGCGAACATTTTATCCTGAAATCCACACAGCCCAGAAGGCAAAAGAGTACTTCGAGCATAACATAGTTTCTGTGCTTGACTGGCCAACATTGTCTCCAGACCTTATACCTCATAATTAAGAATGTATGGAATGTATTTATGTCTCAACCAGTGTTCGAGGAGTGTGTGTGTTGGATAGTTAATTTAATTAGATTTCTTAAACATATTTTTCTTGTATGCGACACTGTAATTCTAGATGTAAATCATGAATTTCAATGTTTGTAGACAACACTTCATTAAATGTATTATCTTTGTTCATAAAGAAGTACTTACATATTTAGCACTAGCTGTCCCGCCCGGCTTCGCCCGTTTCAAAAAAGATCGTGTTACTTACAATACAAACATTGCCATTTAGTTCGAAGAATAGGATGCAGTATTTTTGTGTCTCTATTCTGAAAAATGTCACTCGGTGTCGGTGCCCGATGAATGAACATTGCCAGCAGTGTACAAATGTGGATTAAATGCTAGGTGTGTGCTGTGAGTTTTCAAGGGTATCTGGCGCTATTTAAAACATTTCTGTTTATTTTCGATTTTCGTAATTATTTTTTTTTAAAGCTTCTCTGCCAGTTCTATTGTATCGCATCAGTGGTGGATTAACTACTAGGCTCGAGCCTAGGGCGTCAACTTGTTAGGGGGGCGGCAAATTTTGTATGTTATTTTATTATTGCATTAATTTAACCTTCGTATCAATTCGAGGGTACCCGGGTATCCTTTTGATTATTGAACCAATATAAAACGTATTTCGCCCAAAGGACTACATAACAATATTTTCAGTACCTTCTTGAAATTTAATTCTGCTTCGAATGGCCTACTCAATTTCAAATAAATATAATCCATTAATTTTATAAAATTTATTTTTCAACGCTAATACGGAGTTATATGCGAAGTACACCCGGGTACCCCTATTTAAACTGTATTGGTTCGTATATATTTTTCCCGTCCGAACATATTTCAACGTAAACATTTGTGTTACAGTGTTTCATTATTTAGTATACATTGAATCTTACGCTTGTGGAGGTCATATGTGTTAATTTATTGGTGTAAGTAATATCAAATTGGAATTATGAGTAATTCTTAGCGCAATAAAGTTGGAAGGATATGTATATTGCAGGAGCTCAATGGTTATCTTGAAATATTGATAACAGCTGGTGCTCATCATTCCAATAATGAACAATAAGTAGAACGCTGGAAAGTTACAGCATTGTCATTATATTGCTACTATGAGCATCAATAGGTTTTGGGTCATAAATCAATCTACCCGATTTGAAAAGTGCGTAAGGCGAATTTATCGAGTGATAGACGGACGACAAAGCTGCACCGATTCGAGATTTGTGGGCTAGATTTGATAGTGAAGGAAAGAGTTGGTTCGTCAATACGAAGGTTCCGACTGTAATATTATAATGCATAACTTTGTTTCTTCTTTGGATCTCGCCGATTATCTTCTCAGAAAAATCTTACGTGCTAATAAAGCTCACATCCCAAAACAAGTACTGAAAAGTAGATCATATATAGTCCAGTCGCCTCTATTTGGGTTCATGGGAAAGAAAACCATCGTTTCTGACGTCCCTAAAAAATATATGTAGTTCTGTCATTATTTTATCCACAATACACCACGACAATGCTATATCGGATGATAAACATAAGCCTGACATCATAAAATGCTACAATCGCTCTAAAGGTGGTGTTGATTTAATGGACAAAATGGTTAGTTATTTTACTGCAAAACGATAGCATTGGCATTGGCGGCCTACCTTCTTCATACTCAACATAACAAGGAAGCTGCAATTAGAAAGGATAACCGAAAGTGAAATCCGCAAAGGCTGGGAAAGCAGCTTTGTATGCTGAATATTCAAGAATGATTCAAAAATCATCTTATTTACCGCAACTTCAACACAAAAAATGGCATTGAAGCTATGCTTGCTGAGAACATACGTTCGCGCACACCTGCATCATCAGTACCGATAACACCACAGGGACCCGATGGACGGCTCAAAATTCAAGGAGCATGCCATGTTTGCTCGGAGCAACGTAAACCCAGGCAAATCGGCAACTTTTCCGAAAAGCCAATCTGCGACCAGCATAACACGACTATAATCAAATGTCCTTGATAGATAAGTTAAAATAAACAGCAATTTCCTTAATATAGATTCGTTACTGAGTTCAATTCACTCTAGACAATGTTTCTTTCCCTTTATATACATAACTCTTCCTATATTTGTGTCAGCCCATAGAAAATACAAAGGGGTACCCGGGTACCCGTTGCGCTGACTAAACGTGTATTAATTTCGCATTGATACGAAGGTTAAATAATATTACATATAGCTATATTAACTTAATCTATAATTCGCACAGGATGTTAAAGAACGGGAATACGAAGTTTTACATCATTCTGTGTATTAGTGTTTGTGTTTATCCTGGAAGAAATTTGACAGGTAAAAGCATGACATTGAGATTTATATATTAGTATGATGATTACTCTCTTGGTACATTAAACACTACATCAAAATACTGTTTTTTTTTTTTGTTTGCTTTCGCCAAATGTAATTTGACTTCCGATTACCACTTGCACATCACCACTGTCGGGTAAGCATTTACTATACGTAATTAAAAGATCGAGCCCAACACATATCTACATAGTAAATACAATTCTTAATCAGCCAGGTTAAGGCAATTGTGTTTAAAATTCCAATTCAATTTCTAGCTTCGCAGTATTAACAGCAACTGAATCCTTATTTCAGTGAATTGTCCTACTCACAGCTATGTATTTCTTCCGGTAGTCTCTATGTATAAAAAGTAAATTAAATTTCCACTCTTTGGTTTTTAGATTTTCAATTAATTTCATCCTTCGAAGTCTACTGAGTAATTTCTTTGAGTACCTTTGGTGAATAAAATGAATCGCAAAACCAAGTGAATATTTTCCACTGTTCTCGCCACCCAGTAGCACGGTCCTTTTTGCTGTTTTTTAAGATCCTGAGGTATTTTTTTTTTTAATGCTTGTAGTGCTTTTAATTAATAAAATTAAAGCGCTTCTTGGAAGCGTTTCATTCATTGGCTTATTTTCATCATCAAAAGCAAACTCAAGATTCGATTAAAAAGTCCAAACCATCGGAATTACTATCAAGTAGGTACTTGGCCGTTGGAAAACCATTAGTGCCACTAACAGGAATTGAAGATAGCCATTTTTCCACCCCAAACACAAACACCATTATATGTATATGTACGTGTTTTTGTGTTAATAAGTTTGTGTCAAAATTGATTAAAAAACAAGCGATGAAGATAAAGAAAAGGGTGCAGTGGGTGGAAAGTTCTTCCGGATTCTTGTTGAGAGGTTATGAAATAAAGTGAATTATTTTCCAAATTTTTCCAGGCTGCCTAAAAGTATGCGATGAAGTGGAAAGATGTTCAAAGGATGCCGCAGGATTGAAAAGATGGAACACAAATGTGCAATTCATCAAAAATAGTTTTAGTGGTAAGGTAAGGTCTATTTTGGCGAAGTAATAACCAAGGCAGGGCAGGAATTCATGTTATCCATTTTACGGGATTCTCTACCCAACTAACCAACTTTGTTCAGCCCCCCGTATATGTATATTCCACTATCCACTTCCAACCTCATCTACATTAAGGGTGATATCGGAAACTTGCAATAGATTCAATTTGCACTTCCATTTTAATGCCTTCACTTTTTTCACTTACTTCTGTCAAGAACCAGTCATAGACTGTTCGACAGGATCAAATAGTCAACTTGTAAAACAAAATCGTCAACATTGTGAACTCTCCAATAATGTGAAATTATTACCCACCTTTAATGAGAGATAACGCCACATTAAGAGTGAGACTAATTCCTACAAAAAGTGGAATTATTTCCCACTTTCAGTGAGAAATAACTTCACATCATAAAATTGTATTCATTTCCAACTTAAGGCGAAACCAATTCCCATGTGAATTAAATTCCTGTGAAGTTATTTCCGTGCACCTCAATGCTTACTAATCACAAATGAGGTAGTAAATTGAGGAGTGTCCAACAAGAGGTCTCTATCCCACCATCGCTGAATCCTCTTAACCCTAGAACTAAACACCGCCAGCAAAGTAGTATTCAAAAATCCATGCAGGGCTGCAGTCGAAGCGTTTTCTGGTGCTCTCACATGCTCTTTTGAAAAATCATGCACAGTGGAAAAATTGCGGAGCTCTTTCGCAGCTCACGATTTAGTTGGAATCTCTCCAAAGAAGGGGTCATCGAGTGATCTAATTATATTAGGAATGCTACGCTCCTCAAAAAGGAAATCAGATTTGCAAAACAAAAAAGCTTCAGTGAATCTTCCGAATCAACCAATGAGTCGTCACGTCTAAGGACGGGACCTGGAGGCTGGATATTACTCATTTCCATGACTGTATGGATATTTCCGGAGACAGTCCAGACTTGAGAGAATCTACGTTTGGAGAGAACTAGATGCAGTGAAAACCCCTGATATAGTCGATCAAAATAAGATAGTCTGGGCCTTAAGCACCCATCTACCGATGCAGAGAAATAACTTTATGGGAATTTACTTTACATGGGAATTAACACTCCGCCCCAAGTGGGAGATAAATGCACTTTTATGATGTGAAGTTATTTCTCAGTGAAAGTGGGAAATAACGCTTTGTTGATATTAAAGTGAAGACTATTGTAAAAGTGCCCGCGTGTTCTTATTTCACAAAGAAAAATGAAAGTATTCCCCAGATCCAACATACTGTTACGAAACACTGAAACAAGAGAAAAATACGTGAGGTTGCCACCCAAGAACACTTTGGACCTCATAACCTCAGAACACCAGGATGCATCGGCAACCATCCAAATCCAGCTCAGTTCACCATTTCCACCATCGTCATCGCCAGCCAAGACCTCGCCCAAACCAAGACAGCATGAAGCTTCCATCCCAAGAAGCGAGATCCAAAGAATCTGAAAGCACGCGGCCGCACAGCACAAAAAGAAAACAACATGAACTTTGACGTTTCGTCATGGTTACCAATGGAAAACCAGCAACTGTGTTCGACACCACGCCAAATGGACGGTAGGCGCATCCAAAGCTTTCGCAGTAAATTGTAAAAAACAAATCAAAATGCAATCACTGATGCGATTTTCTTCAATTTGGCGCTGGCGTTCTTTCCGGACATATGATGACCCATCGTTGGAAAGGACATTTCATGAGGATTTTAACAAAAATGTTAGTTTCCACGTATATGGTAAAGGGGTGGAAAAATAGGCGTGGCAAATTGTACAATCATGGCGGACGCACGGGAATTTCCAGGAATTTGACGGCGGAGACTGGAAGATCGCTGGAAGAAGGACAAGGCAGATATAAGGAGCCGCTGCACCGAGGAGAAATTAAGTCGTTTTTCATCAGTGAAAGTAAGACTGAATTGAAATTTGAAATAGCAAAAATAATAAAACCCCTCGGGAACCAACATTTTAGTCGCTTGTTTTTCTATTATTGAATTCTTCGTTATTTCATCGGTTACCGGTTACCCCCTAATTTTTGTAACAATACCTACCTAGCCAACCATTCACAAATGTCAAATATCAGTCAGATGTCATCTTTAGCCGAAGCACAGTATTGCCAGATTTGAATTGAGTAAATAGAGATGAAGTACTTGGTGACCACTGCGACGTTTCATTTCGCAAGGACATCGTATCGATTGTAGAATTTTTGCTAAATAACTTATTCTATCTCCTTATGGAATACATATCTGATTCGCTGTTTATTTTATCCTGCCTCAAGTCCAATTCCAATTGTACTTGCATATTTTCAATAGAAAATCTTAAGGATACTCCCATGGCAGCGGTTAAAGTCTATGTGTGCTGAGGGGCTTTACCCGATGATATCCTTTTTTTGTTCGTTTTTATTATCTCTCGTCGATGTACGAGTAGTTTTGCCTGCATAGTCCCATAACAAGGATCTGCCCCTAGTTTTGTGTTTATCATTCACTCAAGCAAACAACAAAAAGGGAATTGATTTCGATTTTCTTGGAAATGTCTTCCTTTTCTTGTATTCTTTTGTTTTTTTTTTTTGGAAACGAAAAAAAAAATAAGTAAAACACAAACAAAAAAAGGATTCATTATAAAATGAAAATTCCGCAAGAAAAGGACTGTGTTTGGGGGCTGAGTGAAGCTGGATGTCTTGAATTCACGAACACGACGATAGAGCACTAGGCAGAGTGGTTTACTTTGACAGAAGTATTACTGCCTATCTCTCTGTCTATCTGGAATGAAAGAGACGTGATGAGTGGCTCCACTGTTTGTATTCCTTGTTTTCCCTCTTTGTTGAGTGGATAAAGTATAAACTCGTTTTCAAATATTTACTTGGATTGGTGTGGATTGTATTTTTGTGAAATGAAAGTATCCACGAAGTTAGCAAAGTTTTGTTTGCTGAGAGTGATTATGATAAGTGGAAAGGGGAGAGAGATTAAATTAAAATTGGAATGCGTTTGAAGTTTGTTTGACAGTTGTTGTCTTGCAAATAAAATATGGCGCAATAGTCATGGTGGTGCTAATATTTTAAGGTTTTTATAGATTTCTGCTTTTGTTTAACCCATTTACTGCCGAGGTTTTTATTTTTTTTTAATTTTGGTTTGGAGCAGGGCTGCCGTTTAGAAAATTCTAATGGGAGTATTTTAGACGTTTGCAGGGGAGTATTTTGTGACTGAGAGGAGTACAAAACAGAAACAATACAAATCAAACATTAACACCTAGTAGTAGCATCTAGTAACTATTTTATTTTGACTGTAGCCTCAAGAATATTTTTTTAGTGGCTGATGGAAGTAGGTAAAGGGTGCTTGTTATGTTCCAGGTCGATTTTTTTTGGCCGCCATTTCGGATTGGATAACATTATTCAGTTTGCATTTGACAGTCGTAGAGAGAAGTCGATAGCTCAGTATAGATGACCACCAATTTTGGTAAAAATCATTATGAGTGACGAAGCATATTTCGACTTGGTCGACTTTGTTAAGAAACAGAATAGCCGCTATTGGAGCACCGAAAACCCTCAATTGATGCACCAAAGACCACTTCACCCTCGTAGAGCAACTGCATAGTGCTGTAGTATAGCTACCATTTGCGGCTCTCACACCTAATCAAACTTAACAAATGAGGTGTCAAAAGAAAAAGATTTTCCTGCACTGACTTTATAAATTGCACTTTCACTTTATAAATTTTAACAAATTAAACAATTTATCAAAACAAATATTCTACCCAAAATTAACTCCCAAAAGAATGAATACTTCACGTGTGATTAGTTGACAAATGGAAAACATATGGGAAGTTTGGATGTGGGGGGTGGAATTTTCTCTTCGCGTCCTCGTGGTTCTCACGATCCCCTGATTTGACCGCTCCCAGGTTCTTCATATGGTGGTACTTGAAGAAACCTTTATGCTCAAGAAGAAAATTCTAAATAAAATTGCCTTAAATAACACCAGACGTCTGCCATGTTTTTATGAAAAATGTGCTTGAAATAGCCGTCCTTTGCGCCATGGCCAGAACCAGCTAATTGACCAACATCATATTCCGTACATAATGTTAAAGACCATATATTCGATCAATAAAATATAAATATAAGTTAAAGAAACTCTCGGCCTGGAACATAGAAAGCACCTGTATATGAATTTAACACTGGAAAATGAATTAATTCAGTGAAATTAAGGTGACAACATATTTAACAGAATAAAAGTTATCGTGCTAGTATTTTAACAAAGTACTATTCACTGAAGAAAAGGTACTCACATTACTAAATTTTTTCAGAATTGGAAATATTGAATAGGGGAGTACAAACATGACGAGGGGAGTACGGGAGTACAGTGTTTGAGAGAGTAGTACGAATACTCCCTTAGTACCCACTTCGGCAGCCCTGGTTTGGAGTTAAAAAATCCAGTTCAAAATAGCTTCCCAGTGATAAATTAAAACATTTTGTAAGTTTATGTGCAGTTAAGTCAGTAATGGGAGTCCTTTTAAAAGGACGGTGGCAAAACGCACTACCAAATCTAGATTCCAAAATTGTATTTACTATTTTTTTCAAATTCATTTTATTCATGTTCTATGTGACAAAAACAAATATTGTTTAACAAAGATAACAATTACTAAAAAATTATCTTACAAAACTGTATGATATGCCAAAAAACAATCTTTTGGATGTTATGTGATATCGCATTTTCGACAAATAAAATTGGCATTTAATGGTAGCGAATGCAGCGCATTTGGGTCATCTTGTATTCCACTAGATGAACGTTTCCCTCGAACTTTGTTTGCTTGAACCCTGCTGGGATGTTCTTTTAAAAGATTCAAGCAGGCCAGTTGCAATCTGCCTATGAAAACTTTTTTGATCCAACTTCCCCTCGGAGCAATGTCTTTCTTCTGGCGCACATATATTTTTCCGACATTCGACTAATCCTGCTTATCAAGTGTCATCGTCATTGTCGAATCCATCATCTATCTATCTTCTTTTCTCACTTCTGCCAGCCCACGCAACTGGCCACCCGGCGAATCTAGGTATACTTTATTCTCTTCCCCGCTATTTTCATCAGTGATTAAAGCATTCGCATCTTGAGGGGGACATATGAATATATCGGTGGGAGAAACCCCATCATCACTCCAAATATCGATCTCATCCAAAATGTCATGCAAAATTTCATGCAAAATTTCATGCTTTCGTATATAATTGAAGCTAAAAAAAAAAATAAAAAACAAAGAAAACACAAGGTGTGTATGGTAGCATATTTTGCCATCGTCCTTTTAAAAGGACAGTGTACTTTTTACAATAATAAGCACATAGTGCACAATTTCAATCAAACACTTTTTTTTTATTGCACATAGACAACACAACTTTTATTTAGTTTTTAACAAAACTTGTTATTTTCACAAATCAAATAAGTTTTTCTTACTTTTGTTTCTCCACTCCACACAAAACAAAAGATTAAAATGTTTTCACTTAAAAATCAAGTGCGAAATCTCCGAACAGCATTTTTCCCGAATTTACTCGTAACTGTGATTTATACTATTGACAAAGACCAACAAAAAAATTAGTTTGCACCTACCCAAACATTTAATGAGCCTATATCTTTACACCACTTCTGGTGTTCTTTTAAAAGGACGGTGGCAATATCTGGGTTGAAAACTGACGTATTCAAATAAAAAGAAAGTATTTGATCGTCGCACACTGTTTGAGCTTCCGATGAGTACAACTGTTGTGTAAGGTTGGAATACCAAAGTCTGGATAACTAGACTATGGGCTAAACGTTGCCTAAGCTATAAACTGAAAAGACTGCAGCAGTTCTTCTTTTGATGGTGCAAAAGTTCGCGATGAACCTGGGCTAAGTTTGTTTTAAGTGCCTCCAAGCTGCGAGTTGAGAAGCTTTTTACAACAAATGGTGCTTTTGAATACTCGTTTGACTTCGGTCAGCTTTCACTGATATACGGACGGCGCGGCGCCATTTAATACCTGTATTCTGGTGTCCCAAATGGTGTACCATAGGGAATACTGGAAAATCCTTTGACTGAGATTACGATGTGCTGATGCATAGCTTAAACAAATTATGCCTTTGCAAAGGAAGTCACTTGAACATCATCTGTATATAATATGCATATGCACCAGCGAACTTCTAACTTGTGGCGCCACAGACCGGAGTGGACCAAGGCCTCAACCAACAACCCTGCGCTACGCTGGTCGTCCGGGTTGGATTCGAATACTCTGCGGGCCAGATCGTTGATTTCCATTCGCTCTACATGTCCTAGCTACTTTAAACGCCCAGTGCGAAGCTTTTTGACCAGGTCAATGTCGCTTTATAGCTCGTGTAGGTTACGGTTGAATCTTCTTCTCCAAAACCCGTCAAGGTAAACGGGACCGAACATATGACGAAGGATTTTTTTCTCGAAGCGGCCAAGAATATCTTCATCCACTCTCGATAAAATTAATTTTCAGCTCAGATTGTTGATAAACGGTTTCAGGCGTTCACACAATATGGCAGATAAGATCTTGTAGGTTATGTTGAGGTGACTGATGATGTTTCGTAGACAGTCTCAACTCTCGTATGTGAACGCGCAGTTCAACTTGTCATTGGTAAGTTTGCCGCTCAATGGATATCTTCCATTGGATATATCGCCGCTTTAGAAGCTAGTACCACTGAGGACCTTAATCTATTGATTCGATGCCGTGCACAGGTAATGGCACTTTTTCTACTTTTACGACAAAATCTACGAAATTCAATTGGTTCACGAATTGAAGCCAAACGACCGTCATATAAACTTCATTGTAATTTTAGTTGTTGTTTTTTTTTAAATTAATTATTTACTATAAAAGATCATCATTTCCATATTTAATTTTTTATGGGTATGTTACAATAATCTCTAATTCCTTTACTTTCCCCACCAACAAACTAACCTAAAAGTTCTCTCTCATTGTCCTGCTACAATAGTTTAATGCAGTTTTACAATGATCGTGCAATTTTGGAACATTCCTCTTATTAGAGTTTAGACTTTAGAGTATTCATTAACTTGCTCATCTGATCATTATTTTCTAAGAAGTGTCGTCCTTTTTCCCGTAGGATTAAGCATTTTCCTACACAACGAAACAGGGAGTCGAACAGAATCCCGAAAAACTTAATCCCTAAATGCCAAAATCCCGAAGATCCAAAATTCTGAAACCGAAATCCCAAAACCGAAATCCCGAAAAATTATATAAAATGAAAAATTTGCCCAATTTTTGCAGTAGAAATAAAATTTTTTGTTGGAACAACTTGAGATGACAAAGCTTTTGGAATTCGTAGTATTATAATCTAGAGTTTTTAAAAAGTTCTATAAAAGTGGATAACAGTAGTATCCCCTTAAGATGCTCTTCAAGGAACCACCAGTTGTGCCTTAAACGGACAAGTATATTTTGCGGGATTGGCTGGAAAATAAGTATAAGTTTCCAGAAAAGGTAAAAGTACATTTTTAAAATATTTTATTAGAAACGGAAAAAAGGTTACAGCCAGAAACACTCTTCAATAACGCATGTAAGGACTCAAGACCCATCCTTACCTACGGGTCAATAATAAAGTGGGATCCTTCTAACACCAAATCCTATCTTAGGGATCTGAATAATAAGTGAATGGCAGCTGGGGGCCCCGTTCGTCTGGACATACGCTCATACTGGACATTTTCGATCAAAAAGGACACATGCACTGCGCAAATTATGAGAAACATCAGGCTTGACTTATACACCAGCCTTACCGACTACCGGACAATTGCAGCGTCTTCCAATCAGAGATAAAGTACACTATTAAGAAAACAGCACAAATTGTCCTGGCAAAGAAATTACTCGCAACGGAGATAGTCAAGCCGCAGTTAAAGCATTGAACTCTACTTCCGTGAATTCAAAATGTGTAAACACTGAAAAAAAAAAATCAATTTCAAATTGATATTTTTGTCATATCAACTTCAATTTCTTGTAAAAAAATGTAAAAATTTGACAAAATAATGTTATTTTAATATTAAAAATATCAGATTGATACCTTTCATGACAGATTTACATTAAAAGTTAACATTTTTTGAAATGATGATTTACATTGTCATATCAATAAACAACATCAAACTTTGTATGGTATTCTTTGTTTTCATTTTTACAAGATTTAATATTAATTCTACATTACTGGTATAGTTTTTATGTTGAAAATGTGAAATTGATACGATTTACTTTTGCTTTTCAATTCTCATTGAAAACTGACATGATTTAATGTATCTCTGATATTGACAAAATATAAAATTTACATGAATCATGTTAAAAGGAGCCGTAACTGAAAATATTGTTATTCATATTGATATTTACAACACATAAAATGTAAGAACGAAGTTGTTATACGGAAAAAATACATGTTCAAATCAGAAATTGCGAAGTTTCAATGATTTGTGGTTATTATCGTAGTGCTCACTGAAGTTATCAGTTCGTGTGTGTTTCTTAAAAGTTTTTTTTGTTAATGGTAAAGCTATATAAAAATTTGTGTAAGAACAGTGTGTAGTTTAAGTGTGAATAAAAAAATTATTATCAAGTTATGGATGGGCAACCATCAGTGAAATAATAAAAGAAAACAATCTGCATTTAAGGGTAAATGTCATTTACAGCTGTGTTCAAATAATAGTACTGCTTCATAGACTCTTCTTTAAAGAGAATTCTAAGCAAAGTTTAGATTTGTTACATATTTACGGTAAAAACACCATGATCATATATTTAATTCATTATTTCAAAGACAATACAAAAGATTACATAAATAGTTTATAAAAAAAAAAATTAATTATAATATTAATACAAATATGTGCTGTTCAAAATAATAGTGGTATGTGTTGGAAGCCAGAAAACTAAGTCAATAACACCAAAATTAATTACAAAACTATCATGCAAGTTAAGTTAACATCCATAATTTATCGAAGTTTTATTAGTGTCCAGCTCTGCCTTGCACCGATGTTACATGGAACATTCTTGAATCACCAAAGTTCCTGATTATTGAACGATTTGTCAACTGAAATCTCTTTTCCAACGTCGCGTCGGCCAACAGATTTCTTATGAGATTGATGTCGGATGACCATTAAGACCATGGCATAACCTCAATCCGGAAACTTCTCCTTTATTTTTCGACATGAATCTTTCGGATAGTAAAAGTAAGTTCATAATGTTATCACAATGATACATAAATTAAATTTTTATCAAAAACCTTTTTTCAGACTCCAGGGATTGCAATAACGCAGTCTTAAAGCCGACATCGAGGTTTGTGACAAAAAAAGATGGTAATCCAGTAGTCCAGAAAATAACAATAAAAGATGCAATCAACAGCAGCACTGTGCACATCTGAACGGTAAATGATGGCCTACCAAATAAAACTACGAACATTCTTACCATTTTAATTAAGAATGTTGTTACTATGTTAACTAAGTCGAAAATGTTTCAGCTTTAAAATTGAATTTTACAAATAATTTGGCAACAAAATCGGTTAATTTTAGGGGTCGATTTACTAAATAGGATATTTTTTAACCGAAACAAATAATGAATTAATTGAACTTTTTGAAATAAAGGAAATATTGATAAGTAATATTAATCAACCCTATGTAATTTGAGTAAGATTTGAAATAATTTAATTTGTAGATCACTATCAGTCATACTTTGTAGGTTCCAAAAGGACCTCATTTGGAATAAAAGATATTGTTGAATTTACAAGTCCTCCAATTCATGTATATTATATTCCTGATGGAACATGTTTAATTAGAAATAAAATATTTTAATCAAAATTACAATTATGTCCTGTTTTATTACAAAAATTTATGGAAAAATAAAAATTCGTCTAAAACTATTTCAGAAATTTCATAAGTAAGTACTACTACTACACATTGTCAATACCAAAACTTACATTATTCTTATCAGAAATAAATAAAAATAATATTAATTTTACATGTTTTTAATATCCATTTCACAATTTCAATATCAAGAGTTGATGTTTTTAATATCAAAAGTAAATGCATACCGTATCAATTTCACGTTTTTAATATCAAGATATTATAAAATAATAATATCAATTCCACATGAATTCATTGTTGAAATTTCATTCGAAACCAATGAAATTGATATTGCAGTAATATCAGAATTGATATTTTCAACATCGGCTGAATTCTGTCAATGAAAAATATCAATTTTACGGTTGTTTTTTTACATTTTTTTTTTTTGGTGAAGGACTGCCGTACGACACTTAGAGCTATAAAACACCTCAAGGTTTTACCTTGCTGGGATAAGTGGGAATAGAAGGAAACGAAATAGCAGACGAACTGGCCAGAAATAGGACAGGTCTTACCGGCCTTCAACACAGCTAAAAACATCACTTCTAATTTAGCCAATAGTGGCAATAGTGCCATAACCCCCAGCTTGTGGCCCGAGTCACCACTTTCAATGGGAAGCAGCTAAATCCATGTCGGTGCTATAACCGGTCACTGTACAATAGGAAACATGGCCAGAAGATCCGGCATCCTTACCAATGAGTTCTGAAGAAGTTGCGTAGAGGAGGATGAAATATAATCTGTAGCACAATTTCTATTTCACTGGCCGGCTCTCAAAGAACGGCTCCTATCTTGTATGGGAGCACGGTTCATCGACTGCCTGGACTAAGATAACGCTTATGGACCTAAAAGGGTTTATTAGCAGATCGAAATGGTTTTGAAATGCATATTCTAACATGTACAACTAGGGTAATCACAGTGGACCTCTATGGCCTAAAATTGCAGCTACTACAATCGACCTGTCTAACTGATGTCATCACTCTTCAGCTGATTAATTGCCACGATATGTGAAACAGCACTTACAACTGAAATAATCGCATCAACAAGTCATAACAATGCAAGAGCTTTGATTGCACAAGTAATTCATAATCCTTCGACGCAATAACTTGATCCGTTTAAGTGTACGACTACGGGTGCAATCCCAGCGAGGCATAGAACAACAATTCTGATTTAATCAGTCAACAAAGCTCGTAAGCCGGTTATTATCGATTAATCAATTAGTGCCAGTCATATAACTGCAATCTCATTGTCATCATGAAGCGACCACTACACACGTTTATACATATTGTGTCCTGTAATTAAAATAATCTTCACTGCATGGACTCTTGTTGAATCTGTTAAATCATCTTAAAATTCATTATCTCAAAATCAAAGGACATTCGCCGATCTGAATGCTGTAGATTTAAACTTTTATCCATCTTCTTCTTTTATTCCTGGATGAAGGACCCTTCATGTAAAATAATTGTCTGCCTGTGATGCAGTAAACTTCATTAATCCGCTTAACGAGAAATTAAGGATTTGTTTCAAGTATTTTTTGTTTGTCCTCTTGCTTAACGGAATTAAAGGATATCTTGTCTTGTGGAATTTTCTGCAAAAGTTTTTAAATTTAAAAATCACCCAAATCTTAATGAGAATCAGGATAGATACAGTTTCGCCCTTGTCTGCACATCAACATCCAGAGACACTCGTATTTGCATTTTACAAAGTAGAATGCACGGTATTCGGAGAAGGGAGGGAGTGCTATTAATAATTTTCCTGCCAACTGAGTGATTATTAATTCCAGGAATAAATGGGAACACACAACTACAACAACAACAACAACAACAATATTAATTCCCTAATTACTTCTTAATTAAAAACTTCTGATGACAATAATATAACTTTTCACTGTGAACACTGAAAAGTTAACGTTAGAGTGTCTGGTGTCCTTTTTAGCTTTGGAGTTGCATCCATCTGACTGTTGTGGTGGAGGTGGAGGTGTTCTTGCCTTATTGCTTAGGCATGCCTAGGATTGGACGCAGAAGTTCTACTATGTCGAAGTTTGGGTTTAGATTTTATTTGTTTATGGCCGGCTTGTTGGAAATTCTAAAAGGCCTATGCAGAGAGTCTTGAGCATAATTCAATTGGATAGGTGGTAGGTACATAAAGGAGATGACAGATGCAAATGGGTCTTCAATGTTTTGGGTCCAGTATGTTGTCATTACCTGATGTTCTTTCAGGTGTTCCAACTCTTAGATTGTCATGTCCAAACTTTGACAGCTTAATGCTCTGATGTTTCAAGTGGCAACGCTGTCATTCTTTGGCATTTGTGTTCTGACATAGTCACTACTTTATCATGCAGCGCCACGACATTGTCAACATTCTCAGTTGACATAAGAACTGAATCTCCAAGATCACCAAGCTAGTCTTACGTTCGCTAATTGGACTCTGGAGCAGTTGGATACTTATCTAAATTTTTATCGACGAAACCACCTTCGGTGATTTTTTGGTGGATCGTCTTCTTGAACAAGCAAAATTGCCGCATTTGGGGAGAGAATAATCCACAGTATAAAGAGTCTCCAATGTATCCGGAGAAACTTACTGTTCGGTGTGCATTTTGGTCAGGTGGTATCATTGGGCCATGTGGCTATATGGCCAGATGGTGAGTATCGACGGCGAATGGTATCAGGGCATGATAACTGACTTTTTGTGGCCCAAATTGGATGATATGGACCTGGACGATATGGGGTTCTAACAGAACGGCGCAACGCGCAATACATCTGGCGTTTCATTGGAGTTTGTGGTGAAAATGAGGCTCAATTCGTGCCAATGCCAATTTGTAAAACCCACAAGAAAGGAGACCCCATTAACTGTTCCAATTACAGAGGTGTCAGCCTCCTCACATCGCCTACAAGGACAAGGAACGATCTTTCAAAAGTCCGTTCTACTACTTGCATACGCCGACGATATTGACATCAGTGGTTGAACACAGCGAGCTGTTCGCGAGTATAGAAATGGAAGCGACTAAAATGGGCTTAGCGCTAGACGAGGGCAAAACAAAGTATGTAAAGGGTATTCCAATAGGGACTTCCGAACTTTGACAGTTGATAGCGGCCATATTGTTCAAGCTACATCTGTCAAATTGGCTGTCATTTATTCAGTCTGTTTTGCCAAATCACCATGGACGGATATAGCGTTCAACAACACGTGCAAATAATAAAATTGTTTTATCAAAATGGGTGTTCTGTTCGGGTAACGTGCCGCGCGCTTCGCCCATTTTACGGTCGCTATAATCGTCCTTCCGAGAGGACTATTCGCAGTGTGGTAGATAAATTTGAGTCCACTGATTCAGTAAACGATCAACCAACACCCGCACGTCGACGAAGCGCAAGATCTGCCGAAAACATCACCGCTGTTCGTGAGAGTGTGCAGGAGAATCCGAAGCAGTCGATTTCGCGTCGCTCACAAGACTCCGGCCTTTCGCAGACCGCAACTTTGCGAATTTTGAATCGTGACGGGTGCAGACCCGTACAATATTCAACTTACCCAGGAACTGAAGGTAAACGACCATAGACAACGACGTGTGTTCACTGAACGGGCTCTGGAGCAATTGGAAACTAACCCTAATTTTCATCGAATAATCATATTCAGCGATGAGGCCCATTTCTGGATAAGTGGGTACGTCAAGAAACAAAATTGTCGCATTTGGGGCGATACCAATCCACATGAGATCCAAGAGCGTCTAATGCATCCCGAAAAAGTCACTGTTTGGTGTGGATTTTGGGCTGGCGGCATCATCGGGTCCATATTTGTTTGAGAACGACGCCAGCCAGGCCATCACCGTCAACGGCGAGCGCTATAGGTCGATGATTACCAACTTCTTTTGACCTGAATTGGATCATATGGACACCAACGTGCCACATAGCTCATGCTACATTGGAAATTCTGCACGAGCGATTAGAGGGCATGGTCATCTCACGTGGAGGTGATGTGAACTGGCCACCGAGATCGTACGATTTGACCCCGTTAGACTTTTTCTTGTGGGGTTTTCTAAAGTCGCAGGTCTATGCGAATAAGCCACAAACTACAGCGGTCATTAAAGCCAACCTTACCCATGCCATCGGTCGAATTCAACCTGATTTATCGATAGGTCTATGTTGTCAACAAAAAGGGACACCCAATATCAACGAATTGGAGAGAATGTCACAAAAGACAGCTACAATTTTGAGGTAGTAAAGGACTTTGTCTACATCGGCTCTGCTATAATATCAAAAAATGACATCTCGTCGGAAATCAAACGAAGGATTACTCTTACCAATTGTTGTTTTTTGGGCTCAAAAGGCTATTGAGTACTAAAGACCTCTCCCGAGCAATTGAGGAGACTCTATATAAGATCCTTAACATCCCAGTCCTGCTGTATATAGCTGAAGCACGGACCTTATCGAAAGCGGATGAAGATATTCTCGGTCACCTCTAGAGTAAAATTCTTCGTAAGATATTCGGTCCCGTTTGCATTGACGAGTTTTGGGGGAGAATATTCAACCACGAACTATACGAGCTGTGCACCGATATCGACCACACATTAGACGTTTAAGATGGCTAGGACATGCGGAGCGTATGGACACCAACGCTCCGGCTCGGAAAATATTCGATTCTAGGCCAGGGTTTCAGCGCAAGCCTCGCTTAAGGTGGAGCGCACAAGTAGAAAAGGACCTCAACCAACTTGGAGTGCGCAGCTGGAGGCAGTTAACTAAGGACCGCAGGGGTTGTTCCTTGAGGCTTTGGTCAAACCTGAACTGTAGCGCCACCTAAGTAAGTAAGTCACTGACTACCCCAAGTTCAATGTTCAGAAAATCATGTACCCTATCAAAATCAATTTTTTTTTACAGCTTTTAGTTCCACTGCGGTGTTTTCGACTCATGTTCAATTTACGTTGTGGACAATTTCAGCTACGACAGATATTGAGAATTCACGTAGTTAATGTCATTTATAAATAAATGAAATCAGCCACGGCATCTTTTCGCCACTTTACTAACCAAACCATATCACTGTGAAGTGAGTCACGGTTCCATTCTATATGTACTGAAATAGTTTCCACATCCTGCTTTAAATGTGTGACATCGTATTTCGTCCCATCTTTCATGTCGTCTCATCTCACTCCACTAAAAGGATTAAGGTTACTCAGTGAAGTGCATATCTTAAGTGCATATTCATGAAACAGCGTCACCGTTAACAGAATGACAAAACACTAAAGTTGATTAAATCATTCATAATAAATTGACAAGAGCGTTTTTTATAGCTTCTAGTGCTCCATTTTTATTACGGCTTCTACAAAGAACTGTATTTTTAGAGAATTTAGCATTTTGAATATAATACGGCTTAATGTCATCTTTTTATGTGCTCCAACATCTTTGCCAAGTGCAAGGAATTTATTTAAAAAGGAAGAGAGAGGGAGGCAGGGAGATGCCAAAGACAGAAAGCCTCCCCACTGAAAGATATTTTCTTTTCCTATCCCTTTGCATCCTCATTAAAAATGGAAATTAGTCAAGTGAATGATTGTTTCACAGATGAAATCTGTTTTTGTTTTCATTTTTTGCTCACTTTTTTGATATCCTCGAAGGGTAAAAGCAAGCTGTACACAATTGCTGTCTTCCATCGTAATATCGGATATCTAAGCAAGAAGGTCATATCAACTGAACCACTTCTGTGTGACAGTTGGAAGAGGAGAACAAAAAAAAAAAAACTGGAAACATTGTTCCTCGTTTCATATTTCGCAGGATTATGGCGAAAAATGTGAATCCGCCTCTGTTACTGCAGCAAATATTAAGTGGTTGTGCAATGCGAAAAAGTAAAGCCTGACGTTGTTAGATAAAAAAAATTGAGAGCAGGACAGTGGAACTGCATTTATATTGGGAGTTGGGAGTTGGATTTAATTCCTAGCTTTTTTTGTTATCAAAAAAAAAAAAATTGTTTATTTAACCCGACCATATGGTCAGAGACGAGGTGGGCATGGGTTTCTAATTTTCTATGGTTTAGGGGTGTCAAACTCAAACTCAAAGTGCCAGTTTTTTGACCCGAGTATAATAGGGGGCCAGATTAAAAATAAATACAAATGTTGTACAATAAATACCCCGTATAGAATTTATATAAAAAAAGTTATTTTTTTTTTTTAAGTAGAGACGTATTACTTACTTACTTAGTTGGCGCTACAGCTCGAGGTGAACCTGGGCCTGCTTCTCGCAACCATTTGTGTGTGCGTGTTATATTTTTGCACGAATGGAAGGGACCTACAGTTTTTTGCCGACTCCGAACGGCAAGTTGAGAAGCTTAATCGTGACAAATGATACTCTTTGATGCTTGTCAGGCATTCGAAAGAGGTGGGCACTGTGAAAAACTTTTAGGTGTTTGCGGCGGGATTCGAACCCAAGACCGCTGGCTCAGTAGTCCGAAGCACTAACCACTTGCGCTACGGTGCCCACGTATTGAACTAAAATATTATTTTGAGGATCCAGAAACTTGACTTCTTTTATGATTCATTATCTCCTCGATATTTGGTGTCAACTGTCAACGATGTTGTATTTATTTTCAAAATGGACTGAAGATGTTTACATATTAGTCTGGCAAGGTATTTAGATTTATTAATCTTCATTGTGGAAAATATCTATTCACATATAAACTTCATAAAACATACATAAAATACGGGCATCAATGTGCCTTAAGTTGTGATAGCTATTTCGATTTTTGCAGTATTAACCTAACCTATTTTGTATGCAATGTCGACTTTATTGAACTTATTTTTTAAATCGCACTGCAAATCTATTCGACACGACTTCTGTAAAGTAGGGAATATCTGAATATTATTCATCAAGATCTTTTAAAAATTGTGTGAATGAGTGGAGGAATACATAGTTTAATGATGACGTCGCGGGCCACAATTAATTGTCTCGGGGCCAGTCATGGCCCGCGGGCCTTATCTTTGACATGCCTAGTTTAAAGGGTCTTAAAATGTTTTCACTTTCCCGTTATTAATATATATTTCAACTTATTGTTCTATACTTTGTACCAGTCATTTTCAAACTGTAAAAGTTATACGCTGTGAATATTTAGTAAAAAAAAAAATTGTGAAAAAATGTAAAAATTGATTACAACAAAAAGTGAGAATACATTTATTATTATTAAATATTTTCCTATAAATTTTTAATTTCTCAAATTAAATAGTTAATAAGCTGCAGTTGAGGAAATTGCATTTAGTTTCTGTGGTTTAGAACATATTAGTAGGTTTTATTAGCCGCGATTATAGGTGTGACCATATGGTCACGCTGGGTTACAGTATAGTTACTTGCATTTGTTACTTATGTGGGTGTTTTCTGATGAAGGATTTGAAATTGAAATAAAACACAAAATTTGAGCAAAGAGCCATATTTTCGTTCGATTTCGATAGATAATTTTATGGCCTTTGATGAAAAATAATTTCGGGCATAACGCTATTACTCAGAAACTACATCCTGGAGCTCCAATTTTCGACCACTTTTTCGAGCATTTGAGGCCAAATCAGGAATCGTTGTTGGCGTAGACCAACGACTTCAAATATCTAGCGTCGTCAAACCATGTCATCTTAGAAGCCAGGGCACGGGTCCATTTCTGGACATGATGTTGTCATTGAACACTTCCTTCAATTACTCAGTGGTTTCCCTGGCAGTATGGCATATTCAGGCACCGTTGACAGTGACATTTAGATTTTCTTACTTTTTAAAGAATTAGTAGCGGCCAGCCCATAAACGGCACCAAACGTAATGTATTTTTCGGGGTGTGTTGGTAGTAGAAGGATCCTTGGGATTTTCTTCCCTCCAAATACGACAATTTTGCTTATTAGCAAAGCCACTGAGATCGAAGTGAGCCTCATCACTGAACAAAATTTAACTGTAAAAAGTGGATCGACTTTCAACTGTTCAAGCGCCCAGTTACCAAACTGACGATGCAAGCAATGGTCGCTTGTCTGTAATTCTATCACCGGTTGAAATAAAGATCCTTGCGCAAAATCTTTCTCAAAGTCGATGAACACAGGCCAAGTTCTTTCGCACGATGACGAATCGATGAGTTATGATCTTCCTCAATACTGTCGTCAGCTGCACTAATTTTTTCAGCTGTGCGCACTCTGCCCATTCTTGTCGGTGGCTTGGAGTCCCAAAAAGTAAATGTAGTGCGACATTTTTCAATTGTGTTCCGAAAAGTCGGGTTTGTGAAGGTTTCACAAGTCAATCAAAATGAAGGAAACAAAGATTGTACTAACCAAGTGGAATGATCATTCTGTATCATTCGTATGGATTAGAACAGGAGCTTCTACCGAAATTGAATAAAAGGTAAGAAATTGTGGAAAATTATTTTCACTTGGTTAGTAGATGTCTCGGTACACAATAAATGACAACTACAAGCGCAACCCATTCCAATTTGTCTCAGTTAAAATTCAAACGAGATATTGCAATTTACTATAGCAAATAGTTTGGTGAGAAACCAAAGGCCGTTGGCCCCCGTGAAAGAAAGGCACAAGCAAATAAACTCTTCGTTACGATATGGTCAGAATGACTATATGTATAGATACTTCTGTCGGAAGGACAGAATGTTTGAACTGTGATATTGGTATTTGAAATGCTTTTTAAGTTTTCAAACAAAAACTATTAATAAAGGAACGAATAAGTATTTTATAATTTTTTTTACATACAATTTCATGTTTCATTACTAGTGCCCATCGTGAAAAACAAAGTTCTGGGCTGATTCGGGTTCAAATCAATTGAAAAATTATATTATTCAAAGCTAGGTACTACTTTGTAGGGACTATCGCAATAGTATTCCGAGTGAAGCGGTAGTCAATGAAGTTTCGTCCTTCGGAGAGAGAGGACCCACACTCAGGTAAAAAATAAATAAATAAAAAATAAATATACGGCGTCAGTAGTCCTACACAGGACCAAGCCTAGCTTCTTGCAACCATTTGTGTGTGCGTGCTATTTTTTCAACGAAATGGAATGGACCTACAGTTTTTTGCTGACTCCGAATGGCGAGTTAAGAAGCTTCTCATGACACACTCATAATACTCTTTGATTGCTTGTCAGACATTCGAAAGATTGGCACCGTGAAAAAACTTTTAGGTAGTTTTGCTGGGATTAAACCCGGGCAGCATGCATAGTAGCCGTGGTGGTTAGTGCGTTGGACTACTACGCATGCCGCTCGGGTTCACTCCCAGCCCGGGTCCAACACCTAAAAAAGTTTTTCACGGTTGCCACCTCTTTTCAATGTTTGCCAAGCAATCAAAGAGTATATCATATGTCAATGAGCTTCTCAATTCGCCGTTCGGAGTCTGCAAACAACTGTAGGTCCCTTTCATTAGATCAAAAATATAACACGCACACACAAATAGTTGCGAGAAGCAGGACCAGGTTCACCCCGAGCTGTAGCGCTATCTTAAGTAAGAATTGGCATTGTAATAAATCCGTTACACATTTTTTTCATCTCTCGGGCAGAATACGTATGTATACCATGTGGAAAGAACGCCTCTCATCTTAAAATGCAATACACGAATCGACCCATTTTTTGCAATCTTCAAAAAAAAGTAAGCTTCTGTTCGGACAGGCCCACAAGTCATCGATCGGAAGAAGTGATAGTCGTAAGGAGCGATATTTGGAGAATACAATACGGCAGGGGTAGGACTTTCCATATGAGCGTTTCCAGGTAGTGTTCCCAGACTTGCTAAATGAGTTTCCCCTTATTTTTTATAGCATTTTACCATTTTTTCCCCTTTTTTCTGTCTATTTTCACCGTAATATTCTCCTTTTCTAAACGTGTTTTTGAAAAGAAATAAAAATATATCGTTATAAAATAAAAAAACCTTGCTTTAATAAAAAAAATTAAATTCAAGGCATTAACGAAAACAAGGAAGAACAATTTTATTCAAAAAACAAAATAATATATATCTACGTAACATACAGAAAACTAATAACAAATAACAAACCGTCGTCGCCCGGTAGACAGAAAATGCCACCCAATGTCAGATTTGTCTGACAGACTTCAATGTTGGGACCAAGATTACACGATTCTTCGTGTCATTCGTCTTTTTGACAGGTATTTACTGTACTGATTATATGGTTCCTGATACGACCATTCATGATTCTGACGTTTATTGAAATTCACATTATATTTTGGAAGGGAATATGTCCATAAATTAAGGTCCAAAATCAACTTTAAAACTCACCATTAAAATTCCCTGCTTTGTTTTTGGTTGTCAAACGAGAAATGCCAAAGATCAACCGGAAATTTTTTTTAGAATTTTCACTACGCCCCTCACCATTTCTGTCAAAAAGACGAAAGACGAAACGAACGAAAAAAGGAGTCGTGTAATCGACGTCTTGGACAGATTTGTCGGAGCTATTACTGAAATGTCAGAAAAATGAACGTAGCCAAGAACACAAAAAAAGAGTTACTGCCGCACGAGCTTTTGGATAGGTTCAGAGCGTAATTATACTTTCTGACGCTGTTCGGTAAAACAGATCATTCGTTGACAACGAAGATTTATGCATGTGTTGGTGACTTATTACCATAAGATTTTGTGATTTCGAAAATAGTATTTCAAATATGCGTTTTCCCCTTTTTTGGAGACAGTTTCCCCTTTTTTGCTCAAAAAGCGCCAAGAGTGGTACTTTTGCCCGCAATCTGGGAACACTCTTTCCAGGTATGTTTTGACCGGTTTTGCGACATGCGGGCGAGCATTGTCGTGCTGCAAATTCACTTTGTTGTTTTTTTTTTCAAAGTATTCCGGCCGTTTTTTCTTCAATGCCTCGCTCGGTAGTTGTTGGCGATCTCCAGTGACGGTTTCATTTGGTTGGAGAAACTTATAGTAGACCTCACCCTTCTGATTCCATTAAATACAGAGCATGAGCTTAGGTCCATAGTGATGGTTGGCCGGGGTTAACACATGACTTTCTGTACTTGGGATTATCGGAATGGATCCACAATGTACCGCCAGTGATAATTCGATGCAAAAATCCCCTGGTTTCAATTCGTTTGGGACCCAATTGCTTCGTTTTTGGATAGCCTCCATAGCTTTAAGGCGTTTTCCTACCGCCGATATTGAGAAGTCAATTCGCAACGATTCAAACAATTCTTGACATGGGTCTCTATCGATATCGATCAATTCCTCCAATTCTTCATCTGCGAACTTTTTCGGCTGTCCAGGTCATTCCTTGTCTTCCAAGTCGAGAACTTTTTCTTCTGCCTTTAGGTGGCGCTATAGTTCGGGGTGTACAAGGGCATACTTTTCACAATCATTTGTATGTGCGTGTTATATTTTTGCACGAATGGAAGGCACCCACAGTTTCTGGCCGACTCCGAGCGACGAGTTGAGAAGCTCTTTATGACAAATGATACTCTTTCAATGTTTGTCAGACATTCGAAAGCAGTGGCACCGTGAAATTTATTTTTATGTGTATGCTGGGATTAAACCCGGGTCGGCATGCGTAGTAGTCCAAAGATCACCAGTCTAAATTACCACTCATAAAGAATGCAGACCACTTCTGGCGTAGGTAATACATAACGAATGTACTACCGACAAAATGCTACGAATTAATTCAAACTAAAAAAAAAATTTCTGTGTGTCAGTCACACGCGGTTGAAGTGAAACTATAACTATAGCAGTAGTCCGACATCTTGGCGGACCGCCATATTGAAATTCGATTGGCGTCACTTAGCTAATTGTTTGTCTTGTCAAACCCTTTCATTGGATACCCATATAATGGAGGTCGTGAAGATAACGGTAGTCCGCCATCTTGGTGTTGAATTTCGGATGACGTCACTTAGCGTATTTGTCTTCTCAAACCCTTTCATTTGATACCCATATTAAGAAAGCCGTGAATATAACCGTAACCCGCTATCTTGTGGTGTCCGCCGTATTGAATGTTTCTACGACGTCATATAACCTAGGATACTCTCCGGGTCAAATCGAATCCAACGACACACTATTTGTTGAAATCGGTTGAGTAGTTTAGGGTTTAGGCTGTAGCGGTAGCACTATCCACTTTCTTTTTCCCGCTCTCTATCATCGCTTATCCGTTCGAATGCGTCCCCCACCCCGAGCGCTAATTCTCATCTGTGAATATTTTTAACTTTTGTCAATAATTGTCATTTGCCGTTGTCAATAAACAAGAAGGCTGTTTTTTTAAATTATTTTATTTTTTCTATACCCCTTTAAATTTCCCCTCTGTGAATATTTTCGTTTCATTTTCATTTGAGTTTCATTTTACTGCTCTACCGCGACATAAGAATTTTCACTTCACAAAAAATCGTGAATATTAGATTCGCTCTTCTACAAATTCCTTTCGCGGTCCACAAATTTGCAAATACATTCCGCATTACTTATATATGTATGTATCAGTGACCAAAGCATTTGTGGTAAGAAAAATTCGAAAAAGATATGTCAAAACAAACACCCTCCGACTCATCATAATCGCAATATTTTTACATTCCTACCACTGGTTAGGTGAACCACCCCACTGTTATGTGATTGAGCTTTCACTTTTATTTCGCATCCACAACAGTTTTCATTGCCAAAATATTAGCATATTTTCTATTATTCATCGTGGTACCAGTTGGCATTGGTAATAATGTTTTTCAAATCTTGCGGTAGCACTAGCAGATGATACCGTTTCATTATTTGCTGCTTGCTCATCGCGTTTTGTCATCTGCACAATTTGCATTATGGCAGTTATCGTTTATTATTGTGAATCGCAGGACAAAAAATAATTCTTGGCACTAATCCACTGGTCAAGCTATGTTCCACATTATAACGAGTATTACCCTGTGCCCCTACGTCAGTGCTCCATGTGCCTTATAATTTGGCCTCTTTTTGTACATTTTCAATTTGTCTATGAGCGAATATTTAATAACCCTTTTTTTTACACATTTTGTGACTAACTGTTTATTCTTTTGTGTTCATTTAACCGTTGCGTTGTTCGAAGTTTGATGTTCCCTGTTGTACATTCCTGCTTCGAACAACGAAAGTAGATATGTACGCAATAAACTTAAATTGTATTACTGTTCGCTTTTTTAACAAACACCCAAGAACTGACAACATAAAGTGTAATCGAAAAAAACCGTTAGTTTTTATCCAACATGATCTTTTATTTTGTTCTCTGTTTGCTCTTTCACTTTCATACCAAGGGTAAAGAAAATTGAATTCTGCGAGGTGAGAACAGTGTCCACTAATTTCAGTTACAACGGAAGTGCCAATCTAGTTCCGTTCGTTTTAGTGTCCCAATTATTGACAATGACAGCTTTAGCTAGAGTTTCACGTCAAATGTTGTTTAAGCAAGTTTCGGTGACTTTTGAAAACATCAATAAACTGGGGCCAAATTACCGCATCTGTTAACGAGTAACTCGTTATCGAAATGTGACGATTTGGCATTACCGCTCTCGATATCGAGCACCCGGTATTGAAATTTGAGATGACAGCATAAATTGACAGCAAAAAAATTATGTGAGTATTTTAGAATTGATTTTTTGTAGTTTTTGAACTAAATTACAGTGGAAGTCGCTTATAATGACCTCGCTTATTATGACCAGTCGCTTATAACGACCATTCTCCTTTCAGTTGGTTGGTTTCTTTATATTCTAAGCTATTCTACCGTCGGATATAACGTCGTCGTATATAACGACGGTTCGGATATAACGACCAATTTTCGGGAAGAAAGAATCGATTTCGTCGCTTATAACGACGAAGTGAGAGAACATTTACAAATAATTACATACCCATTCACGCGTATGCATATCTATGTATATACCTATGTACGTTAATCTGAATATTTCTTATTCATTCTAGTGATTTTACACAATTTTTTAGTGTTTTCTTGCGCTACCGATGATGGTCGTTCTACATTGTGCAGCTGTGTATCTGTTGCATACTATTATCGCCAGGATAGTTGATCTTAGTTCTAGTGTTTTGTGCATTTATTTGAGTTAACGCATTGTCATTAAAAAGTAGGATATTAGTAAGGAGTTTATTAATTTTATTTTCTTATGCAGCCATGAGTGCTAGAAAACGTAGGAACTTTTCCGTAGAGGAGAAGGTAGCGAATTTCTTCCGTTTGGAGTCAAGTGAAAAAATAGCACATGAGTTTGGAGTGATTTATTTTGTTAAACTACAAAAAAAAAAAAAAAAAAAAATGTTTATGATATCTGTATAGTGTCCTTCATAATTTAAAATAAAATACATTTATTTTGTCTGTGAATGTTTTTAAGTTTTCACTGAATACTTATGTAGGACAGTCGGATATATAACGACCGCCGGTTATAACGGCCATATTTGCTCGGTCCCTTCACCGTCGTTATAAGCGACTTCCACTGTAATATGTAATTATTTAATTAGGACCAATCTCAACAAAATCAACACAATCCAAAAAAATTGTCTGGCTGAATTTATGGCCAGACATCCAGATTTGGCCAATAATATTTTGCCTAAATGCCGACAAGGCAAAGCAACGTCGGTCAGACTGTGGCAGCAGCTGACGGGAATGCTGAATGCAGAAGGGCCGCCAGTTAAGGACGAAAAGGGTTGGAGAAAGATAGTCGTATTGAAGTATTATTTATTTATATAAACTAATAAATTCTTTGTTGGTAGACATTCGCTGATCAGAAATATATCGTCAAAAACAAATTGTCCAGGATGAAAACCGGCCACCGCAAAATTAAAGTGTTGTTTACGTTTTAATTACTTTTCTTTTTTATACTAACACAGTATTGGGCAGTGAAAGCGGATTGCTTCTATACCTTAAGCGCCGCCGCGCCGTGCAATGCGTTCCAGATCATTATCATCGGAATCAGAAGATACATAGTAAAATAAATCCATTTCTTCCTTTAAGATATTTCTTGGATTTCACTAAAATAATATTTTCCTATGTTTGAATCAACCGGACGTCACTTTATTAGAATTTTTCCAGTACAATTTTATTTTTATTCGATACGTTATCCCATTGACAGGTTACTCGATCATTCGATAACGAGTCCTACACACTCACTCGTTAACGGATGGTCTCGAGGTGAAAAATGGCGTGGTAGGGATATTGACTGTGACAGTTAGGCTGTACTTGGAATACCGAAAACTTACATGGATCACTCTAAAACTGTTCAAATAAGTTGTTTAAGTCTGTAAGAAATCTCGAGGCCATTTGGATACCCTGGTTAACATATCCGGAAGTCAGCTCGAAAGTATAAGTTCAATGACTTGCGTGTTCATGAGCACTCAGAGCTCTGGAAAATTGAATGCACCTGAGAGCTGAGACTTCGATACTGTTTGAATTGTTAGGCTAATTTTCGTGATCTTTTTTGGGTGGCCACCTGTCGGTAAATATTTGTTGCTCTTTTAGGTCTTCTAAATATGTCGGAGTTCCCACTTGTTTATTTCGCAAGCTTTCCAATCTTCTGGGTGTGATTATGATTCAGGGTCAGGGCTCAGTAATCTGCTGTCTGGTCGTTTGAAGAGATGATGACACGATTTCAGACGTCAACGGCGTTAACTCACCAAATCGAGCAATATAGGTGCTCGCAAATAACGAAATTATTGTTAAAATAAATTGGCGGTGACTTACGCATGCTGAGCCGCTGCCTCTGTAAGTTGAGGAGGCCAGAAATTGTTAGATGCAGTGGTAGGAGCGCGATTTGGGAAGCGTTTTGGAACTTGATTATGGTTTCTTCGTCTTAAGCCTTATTGGCTGAGTGGATTCTATGAGAAGTTTTGATAATGCTGTCTTGAGACTGCATGCCATGTATTCCTCGCTCAATTCTTCTATGAGAATGGAGTTCTTTCTGCGATACTCCTCAAATTCATTGAAGGCGACTTGATGTGTTATTGGTAGTCCTTCCAGGGTAAAAATGGATAGCAAGCCTTGGGTACAGATATTTCTACAGCTGACTGGCGTAAAAACATTAAGAGGAGCAGATTATCAAGAAATATCCAGTGTTTCATATAATGCGACATCTATCTGATAAAATAAGATGTCAGCTTTCAATTTTGATGAACAAATCAGCGAAATGCAGTCTCTTTGAGCACATCATAGAGAAACAAGCAGAAGGGCCAGATCGTAGTACGTACAACTGGGAACTTCTCAAACTAC
Organism: Brachyopa scutellaris; assembly: GCA_949775065.1. NCBI lineage: Eukaryota > Metazoa > Arthropoda > Insecta > Diptera > Syrphidae > Brachyopa > Brachyopa scutellaris. Next base: position 86,379,432 of record OX459114.1, on the reverse strand, counting down.
CCACAACCTACAAACAACAACCTCGCCGGATAGATTCCCGATGTCCCGAAAGTAAACGTAACAAATATATTTAAATACAAGAACGCCAATGGTCCTAGGTAATGGTAGAGGAAGTGCGATAGATCCCCATGGAATAAGAATAGTGAATATGTCCATCTGACACATCCCAAGATGACTTTCTTGAGTATAGCTGCAGTCCGTACATCTCGAAAGGCGTTAAGTGCTCTCATAGTGGTACTTTCGGCAGCGCTTGACACTTTCGCAGTCTTCTAAATTCCATGAAGTTGTCTCCTTCCTACCCGCAGCTAAATTTCTATGTATCGTACATCGAACGCACATCCGTGGATAGCAGAAAGTCAGTGTTGGTTTTTTCTGTTTTGAAACTCAAGTAAGTTACGGAATTTTTCGCCATCGTCATTCTTCGAAACTAATTGTTCAGATGTGAAGCATTTATGAAGTTTAAAGCCACCGCCGTCATCGCCACCAACCACTTCTGGGACACTGTCATAAACATCCGTATCCGTATCCGTATCCATGGAGTCTTTTCATGGTATATCTCAACTGCTGCCCTTTTTGTATGCATAACTGAGTGTTTTTGGAACTCTTGAATTTGGGTCAAAAAGTTCTTTAGTGCAATGTGACCCTTGCAGCGGCCAGCAGCAAATCGAGAGATGGTTTGTCCTTTCGCAGATCGTTCAACAAGAATTTGCTGCAGCAGCTCCTGTCTCTGGAAGTGTGTCTGTCCTATCGTCCTCGTCGTTGGTTTGAGTTGTGCATTATGATACTGTTGGTTGCTGTCTCACTTGGATTTGCTTATTGCCAGAACTCTGAAATATACCCAATGTAGGTTAATTGCACATCTTATCCATTATTTTGGGACTTGCGGGGGAGGTGGGCTAAGTGGGAGTTTTCGTTTTATTTTCCTGTATTTTTGGTTCCACTACACTTACAAACCGGTATGTAACTTATCAGAACTGGACAGATTGCCAGAATCTGATTCAGTGATTTGTGAAAGCACTTTTGGATGAAATTAAGCTATTTCGTGATGGCAAATACTTGGGAGTGGAGCAGTCGATGCAAATTGGGTTCTTGGTAAGACGAAAATAATGGTCGCAGATGTATAAGCAAAACAAATTAACAAACTGCGACCACTGCCAACGGGTTAAAAAATGGCTGTAGAGCGAGACTACCATTTCATTCCACCCTTTGTTACCGTTTATACTATAGGTACATAGTACCGGGAATCCATAATCCCGGGAATCCATAATCCCGAAAATCAGAAATCCCGAAAACCCGAAAATCCAAAAGCCCGAAAATCCAAAAGCCCGGGAATCCAAAATCTCGAAATGCCAGAATCCCGAAAATCCAGAATCCTGAAAACCCAAAATCCCGAAAAATTATAAAAAATGAAAATTTTGTTCAAATTTCAGGATTTCGATTTCGGGACCTTTTTAAATGGAAAGTAGACAAGTATTTGTCCATTCCCATTGGTTGGCATCAGTGTTGTAATATTTTACAATTCACAATATGCATTCAGTTGTGTTGGTGTCATTCAGTGCGATGACTGATAGATTCGATTTTAGTTTCAGTTACCTAATTGAAATTAGCCAGTGAACATCCTAACATAAAGTGAGTTGCAAGTGTATACCTTTATAATTAAAAACTTCAAACCTAACAGAACAGAATAAAAAATAACAGCGTAGAGTGTTGGCACCGCCCGCCCGGCGCGCGGCTTAAAGTTCTCGTAGAGCGTGTACACATTGGCGTACCTATATTCACTGGGATTTCGGGATTTTTGGTTTTCGGGATTTTGGGTTTTCGGGATTTTGGGTTTTCGGGATTTTGAGTTTTCGGCATTTTGGGCTTTCGGGATTATGTTTTTCGGGATTCTGTCTGACTCCCGCTTACACAAATATCTCCGCTAGTACTTACTATAGAAACTTTACTTAAGGCTTCATTCTAGAAGAAATAGTACTCTTTTAAACTGTGTTTAGATAAAATTGATACCTTTTTTGACTTCCCAGATGTTTTACTCTTAAGTCGGTTTCATTTCTCTTACCCATGAACATTTTTGACATTCAGGTCGCTTTTCTACAAAAAATGCATAACAAACATACAGTTTTATTTATTTTTAGGGTTTCGTACCCATTTGGTAGTGCGGAACCATTATAAGTTCGCTCTAACTCTGAAATGTCTGTCACGAAAATATAAAATATGTAAGCAATATGTAAGCTCGAATAAAAAAATTCTAAAAAATATGTATATCATGTAGAATATCATTCGAAAGGGGGCTCAAAGCAAAGATTCCAAAAATATTATTCTCAATTTTTTCCGTTGGAAACTTTGGGAGTAATTCCAAAAAAATGTATGAAAAAATGCCATACCAAAAGGACCCCCACCTCACCTCCGAAGCTACTGAAGTCAACAGTATGAAAAAATCACAGTTTGTAGATGATTAGCTATTTATTTAAAGAAAACTATAGCGAATCTCATAAGTTGTATAGTTTTTGAGAAATTCACGTCTAAAAATTCAATTTCTCAACCGACTAACTCGGAAGCTACTGGAACGGTTTTAATGGAATTATAACTTTCGATCAGTAATTCCTTACGGAGTTTTATAGATATTCCAAAGTTGCACGATAATATAAAAAAAATAAATAAAAAAAATATAAGGAAAATGTTTTTGATTTTAGTAAGACTCGAAGAGCGGCCGTGGGCGTGGCCGTGGTTGTTAGTGCGTTGGACTACTACGCATGCTGCTAGGGTTCAATCCCAGTCCGGGTCTAACACTTAAGAATGTTTTTCACGGTTGCCTCCTCTTTCGAATGTCTGACAAGCAATCAAGGAGTATCATTTGTCATGAGAAGCTTCTCAACTCGCCGTTCGGAGTCGGCAAAAAACTGTAAGTCCCTTCCATTCGTGGAAAAAGTAACTCGCACACACAAATGGTTGCGAGAAGCTAGGCTTGGTTCTGTATAGGACTGCTGATGCCGTATATTTATTTATTTTTTTTTAAGACTCGAACCTCCAACCTGCGCATACATTTGGCAGTGATTTAGGAAACTAAAATACATATGTAGATACCATAAAACATTCAATATTCATTGATATCATAAAAAAGGAGACTACGGAACTCTATGAGCGCAAGTCTGATTCGCACTTGGCCGGTTTTTTGTTCCTATGAACGCGCCATTTGCTAAATTTAAAAATAAAAATAAAAATATGATTTCTTCTAACCACAATAATTTAGTAATATTTTATTTTTAATTATGTACAGCTACAGTGTTGGCCACAACTAAAGCACCATATTATCCTGCCATGGAAAAAACGGAGTAAAATTGGAAAAACCTTTAACAATTTTTTAATTTTAATTGCTTTTTATACAAAAAATATTATTGTAACTTTTTACATAAACAAAAAACAACAAATAATATCAGAGTTCATAAGAAACCACCTGGACAAAACTAAAGCACATTCAGCCTTTATCAAGAAAAACTACCGTTTGCTTGCAATATGATCGATATAACCATTTGTTTTTTTATAAACATGATCTTAAAAATGGTAATAAAAAGTCGTTGTGCATCATCGGCGTTGCAGATCGGTCAGTTTAATATGAATTGAGATAGTAATAAAATGGCGCCCAATAGATATTCCACGTAGCAAAAAGAGTAAATGCTGTCCGATTTTGATAACGGTGATACGGTAGCATCAATTGCCAATAAATTTGGCATAAGCCATACAGTGATTTTCCACGTAATTAGCCGATTCCGTGTTCGGGGAAACGTTCAAGCAATTCATAGTGGTGGTAGACCCCGAAAAACCACCTGTTGCGAAGACAACAGAATCATGAGGTTTATAAAAAAGACCCTTTCATATTATCAAAAAGTACAAGAAACGAGCTAAGCTTAGATATCTCAAGCAGGACGATCCTGCGCAGAGCGGTTGATGGTGGACTTTCATCATATGGAGCAATCAAAAAGTCATTTATTTCTCCAAGAAATCGACATGCAAAACTAGAGTTTGCAAAGGTACATCTTAACTGGACTGCAATAAAATGGAAAAGGGAGCTTTACTCTGATGAGTCCAAGTTTAATTTAAATGGATTTGATGGATTTCGGAAAGTTCGGGGGCCGAAGGGCGAACGACTATATCCCCGGTTCACTAAGGGTACAATCAAGTACGGCGAAGGCGACATAATGGTCTGGGGATATTTTTCCAGTGAAGAAGTCGGGACACTTCACAAGAATAATGAAATAATGTATCGTTTCATGTACCTGGAGATTCTCCAAACTATCATGCTTCCTCATTCTGAGGAGATTTTGCCCTTATAATGCATCTTCCAACATCATAACGATCCTAAGCATACCGCTTAACTTGAGAATGACTGGTTTCAAAAAAAAACATAGAACTGTTATGAAGAGGCCACCCCAATTACCTGATCTCAAACCCATAGAGAATTTATGGGAGACTGTAGATCAGTGAATTTATTGTAAGAAATGCAATAGCTTGGACTCCATTTTTGAAGAGACTCAAATTGCCTCGGCAATCATTCCCATGCACATAATTGATCATTTTATTGATTCTATGACTAGTCAATATACCACAGTGATACAAAACAATGATAACGCCACCAAATATTAGTAATAAAATGTGTGCTCTAGTTAAATTGAATATGTGCTTTAGTTTTGTCCAGGTGGTTTCTTATGAACCCTGATATTGTTTGTTGTTTTTTGGTATTAGTTAAAATAATTTTTTTTAATGGTGAATTTATATCTAATATATTCTATATCAAAAACAATTAAAATAAAAAACTTATCATACATTTTATAAGTTTAGCGCAATTTTTTCCAAAGCAGAATAATATCGTGCCTTAGTTTTGACCAACACTGTGTGTATGCTCATTTACTAGACTACCTCTCAAAACGGTAATTTCCATACAATTTTTCCTTTAAATCGCTCTTTCATATGTTACCTATATATTAACCTTAGTAGGTCGTAGGTATCCCACTATCTTGGAACGTCTGTCATATTGAATTTAGAATAACGTTACTTATGGTATTGTTTTTAACTTGCCAAACCCTTTCCTTCGATACTCATGTTAAGAAGGTCGTAAAAAAAACGGTAGTCCGCTATCTTGGGGCGTCCACCATATTGAATTTTCCTGTGACTTCATAAAGCTTAAGACAATTTCAGGTTCAAGTCGAATCCAACGACACTCTATTTGTTGAAATCGGTTGAGAAGTTTCTCCTTTGCTTGATGTTTATGGTCTCAAAAACATATGTTTTCGAATGCTAGATTTAAAGTTGTTGAGTTAGGTATACAAAGTATGTAGTTCGCTTGTAGGTACTACTCGTATCCCCATATACCACAGAAGTATAGGTAAATGTTAATATAAAACTTTTGCATTGAAAAAAGTTCACAAAATCCCTCTCAGTTACAAAATGGCACTCAATCGTCGCTCCACTTCCCATCCTTCTGATGACGCTTTTCCTGCCTTCTGTTTTCTCCAAATATAAATTATAATTCTCCCGAAGGTTTGGTTTGTATTTTTCATTTTGGTTAAAAGTGTTTAAATCCACCAAACCATTTTCAGTTTAAAGTTTCTATTCTTCACCCACTCTCAACTGGCACTCTTGACACACAAAATGGGAAACAAAGCGTTTCCTTTCCTTTATAAAAATTCAAGAAAAAGAAAAAAAAACGTTTCACATGAACAATCACCTCTTAGAAGTGGTCTCCCTCTCCCTATCTCTCGCTCTCTCTTTGGCCAAACAAATAAAATTACAGCGGAAACACTTTGTTCGGCATTCAAGGAATTTTTCAAAACTGAAAAAAAGGAAAACTGAAAACCTCCTTCGCATTATAATTTTCAAGTTCTCGCAGGCACTCCACCTAGTTTTACGCAATTCAAAAATCCTTTCTTCGAGTCCTTGGAAGTGGCGCTAGCGATTGTATAGAACCATGGTACCGACGCGTCGCCTCATCATCCCACGCACCGCTTCAATTGGGATACATGATGGTGTAACCGCAGCCATGCTACACGCGTGCCGTGGAGTAATTTCACCATGCTTATCCCAAACAAGCATCGGCGCTAATTTTACACTTTAATTCTGCAAGTAACGAGTAACGAGTTCCACCAGCTGCTGGGACCCGTTGTGGCGGAATTTGACGCAAGCTATTCCAAAAACTGTTTACATCAGTGAGTGCGAATAATTTATGAACGCTGCCATGGAATAGTTACTTCCTGTGCGCTGAACTCCAACCAATTGGCATTATTCACTTGGGAAAATAGATTGGGTAAACACTGGCCCCAAGCATCGACTATCACGTCCGGTTGGTGGGTTCTGTAAAGAGCTACTCACCTCCACTCCACACCTGTGCCTGTGTGTGTAATGTGTGAAGGATCTCAGTATTCGACTGAAAGGGCTGTGGTAGCTAGCGGGTACCATCACACCTAGGGCTGGGGTAAATCGGAGCCTGCAACGTGTAGAGATTTTATGTTGTGTAATTCATTAGGACGAGCTGGGTTCATATGCCCGTACTCGTATTCTTCCGCAGACGGAGAGTGTTGGATTGTTCAGTTAATAAAATATGTATTGAACGTGAATGTGAATACTGGCGAGGGTGGTTGGTTTTTTGTTCTTTTAAAGAAAAAGGTTGAGGGTTGCAGTTTTGACAAAAGGTAAATTTATATGCGCGTCCTTATGGAAATTAATTCTTGTTACAGTCAAGAGTTCTGCTATAATTTTTGAAGAGCTATGCAAGGACACAGTGTACTTCATATACTTTTAAATCAAATTTGCAATTCTGGGGGAAATAAAATTTGCAAAAAAAAGGCAAGGATTTCAGTGTTCGCCAGGACAAAAGTTTGTCCCCTGTTGGTTACAGTACATATGAGCTGAGGCAGACTTTTATACCGATGGCTCTGAGACCAATGAAGGAGGGGGTATTTTCTGAAGTCAGCTTCAAAGGGGCGATACATGTAAAAAATCTTTCTTTTGCATAAATAGTTAAAATAACATCTCAAAAACAAGCCTGTAAATTTTTAGAATGAAATTCGGATTATTTATCGATTAAAAACGTTGAACTTGGGGTCTTTTGTATTAACGATTCGTTCTGTGTGGAGTTATTTAGTCAGTGAAAAAAAAAAAAGAAATGCAGTCTTATCCTAAAACTGAAAAACGTGAATCAGCTCGTGCTACGAGACCTATAAAAATAAAATTCCATGGAAATCAACATAGTAATAAAGAAGAAGAAGATACAGAATCATAGAGTTTCTGAGTGCAAAACTTAAAACGCGTTTTTCTCGAAACTACTTTTTTTTAAATTGGCGGGCAAGATAACTCAAAAAGTTCTTCTTATGAAATTTAGCACACGTCTTCTCTATAGCATTAGCTTCTAGTTGCACCTCAAAAATGCCAAAAAAAATATCAAAAATTACCATTTTTGACCTAAAAACCATTGAAAAAAGGGTGAAAAATCGCCCTTTTTTCCTAGGCGTGGCAATTTACAATTTTTTGACTTTTTTGTTTTTCTATTGGTTCAACTAGAAGATACATATTTTATGAAGACGCTTAAACCAAATTTTTTGATTCTAGATCGCTGTAACAAAAGCTAAAAATCCTGCCGATTGATGCCTTTCGCCGCGATGGTCTCAGGAGATTAGTTACTGCGGCGGCCATTTTGAAAAAAAAGAAAAACCAATCTAATTCTTATATTTTAATATATAAAGAATAAACATACTGAATTTCATAACGATTCATTTATTCCTTTCCTTTTAAATAAGCCTATGAAAAACGGTAAAAATTCAGGCGGTTACATGTATGGATCCCTTAAACCTCAACCTCCCTGATCCCTGTAATATGTTTGAACCGAAAATAAAAGCGATCCTGGATTAAGAGGAATGTATAGTATTTTCCAAGGATATTAGCACTTTCTTGTTAATAGTCAGGCAGCTTTTAAATCCCTGGAAACAGTTTCATGAACTTTAAAGACCATCTCCAACTGTAGCTTATCTTTTATAGAGATGGCTAATTGACCTATATTGGGTGCCTGGGTACAGAGACATTCAACTTGCTACTAAGAAGTTATTACTCAAATATGCCACAGCCAATAAAACCAATGTTAGATAGAAAGGTTTATCTACATACCTTGCCATTAGACAGATCTGACCTAGGCTAGATCTAAAATGATTCAACTATCTTCTGTACCTGATAAGACCAGAAATTAGTGTGATTACTGGTATCATCACAGGATGCTGCCTTATACTTAGGCAGACATGCAACTAGGCTTGGCGAACTTTCTAATGACTTCTGCAGAAGTTGTAGATGCGAGGAAGTGGAGCTATTCATCTTCTGTGTTCATGCCCAGCTCTTTTCAGTAGAAGGAATACTGCTTCAAAAATCTTAGAGACCCAGCACAAACAGATGTTAGAGCCGCATCTTGCTTTATACTTCGTGCATCCGTGTCCTGTGAGATTCTGCGTCAGATAGAAGCTCAGCTCTCCATGTTTTCTATTGATCCACACTTCGATGTTGGATATAATTGTATGCGTCCGGCGTTCTTTTTCATAACAGTCCCATCTCTGTTACCAATTCCTTAGGCTTTCCGCTCTTTGCGGAGTGTGGCTGTCGATTAACTTTGCCGCTTCTTGAGCTAGTAAGTCGAATGATACTATACCAACCATAATAGGCGCTGCATCATAAGTATTGATTACGCGACTTTTGCTGGTAGCGGTCTTTTCCTGTATTATCGCGGCCCATCATTATTTGGGCCTTTTCCGGAGCAGCGATTGCATTTGCTGCCTTTTTGGCTGCGAACTGTAGGTGTTGGTTGAAGGCAAGCCGTGTATCTATAGTTATGCCATGATACTTCAATTCTGGCTTGGTAGCTACTATCTGGTTACGTTTATAGTCTCTATTACTTTTCTGCTACTTAATAAGTACTTCCGACCTTTGCTCCGCAAGCTTAAGATCCATGCGTGCACCAACCAGTTCTTCTATGAGTTTTGCAACTGCTATATCGTCAGCAAAGCCAATTACTATTGATGTTCTTGGAATTCGCAGTTTAAGAACATTGTCGTATATAAGGTTCCAAAGTGGTGGACTCAATACAGATCCTTCAGGGACATGCCCTGTTAGGTGTGCACTAACTTCGTTTTGATCAGTTTATGACTAATCGATTATCTTGACATGGTTTTACTATTTCTTTCGATCGACTTACATTGTTCTTTTTGATTTTTTGTCCATCCTTTAGGAGGTCAAAGAAAATAAGTTTCCGAATAGCAAATGCCGTGAAATGACCATAAATTCCATATGATTGCATAACATAAGTCTCCCGAGACAGAACTGAATACTTTAAAGAGCGTTAATATCTCTTACGTCTTCACTACTCCAGTTCAGAAAATCCAATCTGGATTTTCGGGATTTTGGATTTTTGGATTTTCGGGATTTTGGATTTTCGGGATTTTGGTTTTCGGGATTCTGTCCGACTTCCCTAATATTTACCCAAAATAATGTCGCACTGAGATCATTTTGTTTAGCCAATCAGTCATACATCCAATTATTTGGAATGCATTTATGGGTTTATTGTGATCATAGTTGAAGCATGCTTTCCTGAAATTCAAGAAGAACACCAGTTTTGAGTAAGGTAAGGCTTGGGGGTATCCTGTGACTAATAAGCCACTGCTTACTTAGATCAACGTTTGTATCAAGCCTATTGTGGCAATGTTGGATTTTTTGTTGGAACCACGGTTTCAAAATATTTCAGATCAGGAATAAAAATTATTTTTTGTAATTTTAATATGAAACTACCAAGAATTCTCCTTCTTTTGTCATCGGAGGCAGGATGGTCACACATGGTCTTAACTTGTAACCGTGATTGTACTTTGTTCCTTGTACTTTGGGAATCACATTTAATTTGTTGGAATACATCCAAACTTGATTAATTGATTCCCCACTTTTCCAACACTCGTAATTTAATATGAACAATTTTTAACGTATTTCCAATAGGTATATTTGGTAACTTGCAAAATTGTATAAATTTGTACAAATTAGTACAAATTCCGGTTTGCCAGCCCTAAAACTTTGAAACAAATTTAAACCTTTAACAGGATAGGTGGGCTGCTGGCGACACCCTAACCCCTTTTTTTAAAAATTTTATACTTTGCGACTGACAGCACCCGTTGTCGGTACAGTACCTTCCTACTGTTTTCTATTATACAGATTCAGATGGTTTTAAAAAAGTAAAGTTGCACAAGTCAGCCGTGACAGACTGTTCAAACTGCAAAGGTGCTGTCAACACCTCACCAACCCAGTTGTGTATTTTTTTTTAATTGGGTGAATTTGTGTATTTAATTTAAAAATGTAATTTGAAAAAGATCAAGAACGAATTCAGCGCTTATTGCAAGATATAAGTGAAGATTCAAGTGAATAGCCGGGCTAATTTGATAGGGATGATGGCGATTTTATTAAAACAAAACATCGTTTCAAAAATTAATACCGAAAGCACTATTTTGGAAAGGACGACTAAAAATTCTATCAAGAGGTCTTAAAGTTAATTATCTCAACATTGCTCTACCCCAAAATAATATCATAATTACGATTTGACCATAGAACCATTTATCAGAGGAAAGCTAAGCGTAATAAACTGAAATCATGATGGGGTGTTGTCAGCACCCCACCTATCTACTTACGTTACTATAACTCACCTACCTACTTAAAGGCTAAAAAAATAACCAAATGAGAGAGTCAAAAATATCCCCTTTTTCTTCGGGTGCAAATGGGTAAAACCTGTGAAGACACCCATCTGTCGGATTCTGCGTATAAATTTGGATTAATTGAAAAGCGAATAAGTCTATTTGGTAACTTTTTTGCGTCAAGTGGGTAAAATCTGTCAAATAATAAATAATTTAAAAAGTGGGGAAAAACCACTCCCATACGTTGAATCAAATTTTTGGGTAAATTTTTTTGTTTCCCACTAACAATGAATATTATAACATTTTACAAACTATCAGATGGGTGGTTTGATAGGTTTTATCCAGTTCACCCGAAGAAACATTTGGTGCAAGAATTCGCAACAATTGCCAAGTTTCTCAATTGAGGGGACAATTTTGGCACTATCATTTGGCTCTCTTTTTGCGAATTTTTACGAACCTTTGGGTTAACAAACAGGAATTTATTAGAATTTGTAAAAATTTGAACAAATTCGCAAGTTTCCAAACAGACTTAATGTGTCACCAGTATCACGTTAGATGGTTTATTATCACAAAATGTCAAAAATGTGGTTCAACGCGTTTGGTAACTTGCTTACAAGTTGTCCACTCTCTGAGAGAATTTTCTCCATCTTTTAAAATTTGACAGGTTTTACCCACTTGACTATAAAAAGTTACCAAACAGACCTAATGACGTTGACCAATTTGTTGGCTGGCAAGTGAAAGCTGACAAACGTGAGGTTTCTTATTTTAATACAACAAAGAAATTAAAGTAACAGTTTCATCAAGCAGTCAGCTATTTCTCTAAATGGGGACAATGCCCCACATGGACTTCGTTTAATCTTTTTTCATTCAAATCAATTCAGTTGAATTCACTTGAAAGGATCACTAACAAGTCCATGTTATACCGACTTCTAAATCGTTGACTTTGCTGATTTCCGATCTGTCATCTCTTCTCATCTCTCGATATGTTTACACAAATCAATAAGTTTACTTTGTAAGAAGTGCAAAATTTAATTAAGGTCACTCCTTTGCATAAACTACGTATATACGTTGGCAGAATGACAAGTGGTTAATCGTGTATCAAACTTGCATTAATTGACGTCTCTAATGTCAATCAGCTAAGAGTGTGTTCGACAAGTATTCCACTGAGGGTGGTGCTGCCGTGCTGGTGCCAGCCAAGGCTTGAGCTTCATTAGTGAATTTTTTTCTTCTTCTCAAAGATGGATGTGTTTGCCGAAGTTAATGAAGTGTTTCTCCGAGAAGAGATATCAAATTAAAAGTAGGTATACGATTTCCTTCGAGTGGAAAATGATATCCTGGCATTGAAAGCTTTCCCGTGGCAAGCATTCTTCAAGTAGATTGAAACAATGAGATGGTTCGGTGGTTTTCTATATTTCATTGCTTAATTGAAGGGAGGAGGGTACAGTTATTTGCAGAGGCAAGCAAATGAATTAATTTTTATGTACCTACTTGTATTTATTCTGACAGATTGATTGTATTTTGAATTACGGCGCATCAATACCAGTGGAAGTAAACAAATTACTGATTCAAAAAAAATAGGTTAGGGGGTTATTTCTGAAGAAAGAAGGAGCATATTTTCCACTTTGTATTTCACACAGGGTGGTCTGTTCGGTATTTACAGTGTATTCAACAAAAACGTGCCTCTAAAAAACAGATGCCATCATTTTGTTAAATTTTTTTTTTTTGTTAAAGTACCTACATATGTATGTATCAAAACGAATTACGCAGTTATATAAGTAGGGAGTGCAGTTGCCATCATTATTTATAACTGCCTGGCATCGTTTATTGTATCATTTACTTTGCGCATATTCTGAGCCTTTGCCTCTCCAAATTTGCTTTAAGATCCACGCAAGTTTTTTCGTTGTTGCTTTTTTTCCCTTGATCTTCTGATGAAATGCCTCTTTTGGAGTTTCTTTCTGACCCATCGTCGACATTACCACATATATACATTGTACCTCTTTATCCACTTTCTAACAAATGCTTCTGAAAGTTTGACAAAGTTTGTCTAGAGATAACTGCTGTTCTAGAATTTTCTCCTGTACGTCTGGTACTCCGCAAGGTAGCTATTTAGGACCGTAGCTCTTCATTATTTTTGTTGATGATATTATTCAACGCATAACTTTCTGTCAATGCTTAATGTATGCAGATGATCTCCAGATTTTTTTTTAAAAGTGCGCTATGCCAACTTCTGAATATCCTTAGAGTATAAGTCCATGATATATTGCTTATCAGAGACATTTTATGTAACCGCATAAATAGCTCTGTGCTTTTATCTCAGGTCCCCATTTGTGCTTCCGAAAGGCATCTCAGAGGTCTAAACGTTCCTTTCCGACCGAGATATAGAACATATTATAGTTGAAATGAACCAATGCCTAGAGCTCTTATGTCTTACTAGTTGAACCCGTACTCGCCTTGCTTCGCATTCTAAGGGCTTTCTCATTCATACAAATATGCAATTTCAGTGGGAGCGAAGAAACATCAGAGTATTTGTCTAAGTCCACAAAAGTGTTTAGTAAATTTTGTTGATTAACTGCGTTTTATCAAAAACGTTTCAATGTGTAACTTTCAGCCCCTAACTGCAGATTTCATAGTTCTCCAAAACCGCACCGCACCGTAGCCCGTCAACACTTCCGCCTCTACCAGAGCGGGCTACCAGAGCGGGCTCAAGTTTCTTAGAAGAATAGTAGGTACACCCACTTTTAGTTTTAATTTATGTGATAGCAGCGAAAGCGAGAGTTTAAAAATTCGACCAAATATCTGGTTGTTACTTCTTGGTCCACAACCCGGGTGGTTGAAATACATTCTGCACTTTGACCATCAGCACGTGAAAATATCTCGCTGTTAATTGCTGGAGCTTAATCATTCCGAGGCAACAAAATAGCTCGCTCACAAAGCTAATAATTCTTACAGTTTTTTTAGTTGTGATATATCACCTTAAACCTTGTGATAAATTTACTTTTCCGTTTCCAAATAACAAATCAGAGGAATGTTGTGCGTTCGGATGTGCCTCGTGGCACTACTGATAACGTTTGCCTAAAGTCTCGGCAAAATAGCACTGTAAACCAAACATCCCAGATGACTTGCAATGTCATCATTGATGATAGCAAATACATATGTGCATACATATATGAACCAAAATTAACTCTTAAAACAACAGAAGTTCACTTTGGGTAGAATATTTGTTTTTGATCGTTTTTTCTTTTAATTTATTAATAATATTTATAAACTGAAAATGCAATTCACTGCTCTAGAAAATTCTCTTTCTTTTAACACCTCATTTGTTAAGATTGGTTGAGTGTGAGAGCCGCAACTGGTGATAATGATTGTAGCACATTGAAGTACGAAGCATATGATCATGTTAGAGCGCGAGTTACGATCTCACATTTTTATGAATTGAAATAAATAAGCGAAACCATAATTTTTAATATTTATTTCTTTATTAATATGCTGTTGCTTATTAATACAGTAAACACTTAATCACATTTATAATAAACGAACAACTAAAACGATAAATTACAGAAAACGATTGACAACACGTTACAACGGCACTAGACCGACTACCTCAAAACTCTACATTTTACTTTGAGCCACAATTCAAAACAACAAGTTCAAACAGTAAAACATAATACAAGTCAAGTGCAGAACACCTGCACTTGTTTTTGTTTTCCGCCGATCATGACCATGTGTGTACATATGTATGTATATAAAGTGGGTGTTGATGTGGCATGTGTGCATGTATACACACATGTAACTCGCGCACATATACTCACACACGCACTATTGCAACGATACCCACTGCTGGCGGGGGTCTTCGCTGAAGGAAAATTGTGGGCGATGTTTTGAATGATTGTTTTGAACATTGCTCAGCTTCAGGATAACGCAGGAGGATGCTTTATATCTCAAATGAATCAGCGACAGATATACTAATTTCAACTATTTTTTTGATTTTCAATCCGATAAGCCATTATTGAGTTAGGGCTGTATAATCATAATATTCCTCTACGATATACAGTTATTTTGACTACTATGTAAGACCCAGTAGGCTGAGCAAAAAATTACATAGCTTGTGATCATCCCGGGTACTTAAGAAGCATTTCAAAAAAAAGATTCATCGAAATCTGTCCAGCGGTTTTCACGCCATTAGGTTACCAACAAAAAACCTCTACAGTTTTATAATATTTATAGATAGATTATAGATAATGAGGTCAGCAGACATTACTCTTCCAGAAATCACAAAAATATTTTATTTGCTTTTTTAATAAATTAGATTATGTAGTTATCTTTTTTCTCTTTGAGTTTAGTTTTTATTAATTTTTTCATTTAATTCTATTTTTCATTTTTAAATTTAATCGCCAATGAAGTCTATAGCGCTTTATGATGCCCCATCTTCAAGAAGTGCGATCCTATGTCTTGTAAGAACTACCGCCGCATATCCCTGCTTAATGTCGCATATAAGATCCTATCCAACGTACTATATGAACGTCTGAGATCTTTCTGCAGCACACTAATCGGCACGCACCAGTGTGCTTCCGGCCCGGCAGATCGACGATCGACCAAATTTTCACACTAAGGCAAATCCTGGAAAAGACCGACGAATTTCAAGTCGAGACTCGCCGTCTCTTCATCGACTTCAAAGCCGCATATGATAGCATTCATCGTATTGAGCTCTATAAGGCGATGGCCGAATTCGGGATCCCGGCTAAACAGATCCAGCTATACCGCGTGACGCTGGAAAATACGCGGTGCAACGTGCAATTCAGAAACAGTTCCTCCGAACTATTCCAAACATGCACCGGATTTCGGCAAGAAGATGCGCTATCGTGTGATTTCTTCAATCTTGTGCTGGAACAGATAGTGCGCACGGCAGGTGTGAACACGGAAGGCACTATCTTTCACAAATCTGTTCAGCTACTGGGATACGCAGACGACATAGACATCAATTGAAGAACAGGCGAAACGAGTTGGCCTTAAAGTGAATGAGGAAAAAACCAAGTACATATTGTCAACAAACAAAGTAGCATCTGTCCACCGTCTAGGACAAAACGTCACCGTTGGCAGCAATAACTTCGAAGTGGTTAAGGAGTTTACCTACCCCGGAGTAAATATCAACTCCACGAATGACACCTTAGTGGAGAATCGACGAAGACTTACCCTAGGAAACCGCTGCTACTTCGGTTTGGCAAAACAAATGGGTTCAAAACTCCTTACTCGGAAGACGAAATGCATGCTCTACAAAACATTGATCCTGCCAGTTCTGCTGTATGGAGCCGAGTGTTGGACGATAAGCAGGAAAGCAGAGCAGATTTTGAATAACTTCGAGAGAAAAATTCTTCGTCGGATTGTCGGTCCCGTATGCGAGGAGGGCGAATGGAGGAGAAGATATAACCGCAAACTCTATGAGCTGTACCAAGATGTGGATGTAGTCCGAAAAGCCAAAACACGTCGAGTGAATGGACAACAATGCTCCAGTAAAGAGGATCTTCGAATCACAGTTCCCAGGTTCGAGACGACAAGGAAGACCGAACCTCCGTTTTAAGGACCAAGCTACCGCGGATGCCAGTGCTCTTGGCCTAGACAACTGGAAGCAGCGAAGAGAGTGGAAGGCTGTCGTGTCTCAGGCAGGGGTCACGGGTCGGGAGCCCGTTAAGTAAATAAGTAACTAAGAAACCTATAAAACTTAGCTTTATAAATAAATGTAGAATGCAGATTTGGCTACAAAAAGAAGAAGAAATAATAGCACGTTTTTCTGGAACACACTGTAATTAACACGCTCTGTCTATTTCACCTTCACGCGATCCGTATTATTTGACACCTCGCACCTAAGCTCTGTTTCCTTAAATGAATTACACTATAGAAACAGTATCACCGCTATTATAAAAGGAGCTGCTAAGTGAGTTGCCAAAAGGTCACATTAATCATATCAACTAATTTCTGGAATAAGCTTCCTGTTTTTATCCCAAAAATCATGAACAAACATTTGCATCCTATCCTACTAATATATACATTTGAAATTTTCGATGTTTGGATGTTTGTTGCTCAATAACACCATAACGGCTTAATAGATTTGAATGAAACTTTCGGGAATAGAGAGTCTACTTCCTGGATTAGAGATTAGGCTACTTTTTCTATAAAAAATACAATTCCTTGATTCCATAATTCGCATTATTCCAATTTCCGCTTTTATTATTTGCTCATTATTTTTGGGTAAACCATTGTCATTGATCGCCAGTATGTTGGGGGAGGGTGGCTCGTGTACATATTATGCTCTTCTCTTCGCTACAAATCCATCGCTATCGCTTAGGCTTACTGGCCGAACACAATGGTGAGGCTGCAGTGGAAGTAGAAAGTTGAAGTTGGCTGAACTTTGCGCTTCTCATTGTGTTCGCGCTAAAGGGTTGACGTGTATTCTAACTTTGACAGCGTTGCCTACTTCCACTACAGCTTCGCCATTGTGTTCGGACAGGTACTCTTCATTTTTCATTCTACCCATACGCGCATTGAATGATGTGTACATAAACCATTGCCATTGATCGTCATTCTGTTGAGAGAGAGTTGTTCGTGTTAATATTAGGTCTGTTTGGTAACCCACAAATTCGTACACATTTGTAAGATTCCTACGAATTTCATGTTTGTTAACCCAAAATATTTGTAAAAGAGAGGCCAAATGACAGTTCAAAAATTTTTTCCTCCACTGCGAGTGTACCATAATCTTCATTCTTAGTGGAAAACAAAAACAATTTTGGAGGTTTTACGCAAACGTGTTTGTTTACTTTGCTTACGAATTTTCCACTGCTGAGATGATTTTCCCCCACTTTTCAAATTATTTTAATTATTATCATTTTAAAAATTCCACAGAAAAGATACCAAACAGACCTATTAATGATCAGCGTTGCCACTTTACTGCAATTGCAGTAGATCTACTGCATTTATTTCGAAATTTGAATCTACTGTCAAAAAATTAAATCTACTGCATTTTTGTAGTATACTTTGTGTGGACATTTATCCCATTTAGCACAAAACTTAAAAACAAAATTTTTCGAAAAAGTTGAATTTCGTATCTGAACACTACACTACTCACTATCCATAAACGAATCCATTCACATTTCATAAATTGACTTTATCGTACTGTTGATTCTGTTTATTTCTTCCAAAAGGAGGGCTCACACGATCCGACATATCTGACAGACTTGGTCGGATGGATGTTGGACAGACTAATGTCATTAGCGGTCATATTGTCCAACATATTGTCAGGCTTCGAGATGTCGCACGTACTAGTAGAAGCGCTTATAATTGATAAAATTTTCGAAGAAGTATAAATAGAAGAAAGAAATGGAAACGAATTCGGATATGGGAATTTATAAAACAAATCGACAAAATATATACCTATTGGTGAGAGTACACTGAACCGCCCACATACGCGGTCTCAGCATACGCGATTTCGCTTATACACGATTCAGATTTTCCGATTTTCCCTCAACATACACGGTCCTTATACGCGATTTATCAAAAATTCGCGTTCGTTCTTATATCTTTGACCACATAATTTTTGAAAATAGAAGTCGCAATTGCAACATTTTTATGATCACAAGCTTCCAAACAAACATTCAAAAAATTGCTTGTCTTGAAACCCATCTCTACGTGTAGGTACATACTCGTATGTAGTACATACACATTTTCATAGTTTCTAGTTTCAACATACGCGGTGGTTTTTCGGAACGTATCCTTCGCGTATGTGGGGGGATTGCTGTATCGGTCTTGGTTTGTGTATGCCAAAATTTATTATTTTCTACATATACCTACATATTTAAAAGCATAAATGATGCTACGGTTGAGGAAAATAAAATGAACTAAAAGCCAAAATAATAAAAAAGAAAGAGAAACACAAGCCAATGTGTTGAAATACCTTGTTTTTCTGTTGAAATAAGAATCTACTGCGAAAAAATTCAATCTACTGCATTTTTTAGAATATCTACTGCACAAAAATAGTCCTAAAGTGGAAACGCTGTTAATGATTTGTGGGACTGTGGCACAAAGTAGAGGAGGGATGATTTTTCTGATATTTGCTACTGACTTAAGTTAGTCGTGTTTCTGTTCCATCAGCGTGCGGATCTAGATTGACGGAAAGGGGGAAATGCACGATTTTTTTTTACCTTTTTTTTTTATCACTTTACAGCGGTATTTGATTACCTTAAGGTTAAGTCGTTAAGTCAGTGGATAGCTTAGAAAAAAGTTTCACCTTTTATTTCAATTCACAAATACATATATGTATTGTAGTAGGGGTAGGTAGGCGTTGTTGAGTTTTAAAATCAGTAAATAGTTGGTGATTTCAGACAAACCTTACCAGTTGCTCCACGATCAATGCTTACATCAACGCCTAATATCTTCGGGGTTTACATAATGTTACTTTAACTATGAACATGAAGTACAACTCTTAGTATACAGGTATATTACATTTCCATCAACTTTTTATGCAATCGTTTCATTTATAGGGAGCAACCACTAAGTTCAGATTATAATGTGTTGACTTTAGAATTCTTTAGAATCTTAATTTAAATAATATCGCTTCCTACTACTTCCTTTCTATCATACTACAATCAAACAACGCGACTGATTTAAAGCACGGGCAACGCCGGGCAGGCAACAGCTAGTATGTTTATAAATTTCCATCTTATCCTTAAATAAAAAACACAATCCTTTACGCGTGATACAGAATACATTGAATTTTGTCACAGAAATATGTGCCTAATCCACAATCTACGCTTAAGAGTTCCTAAAAAAGACATCAAAAGAAGATCAAACCCTTCACTGGCAGCATTTTAAGGAACAAATTCCTATCGAAACCCGACGACCATTCACTTCTAGCTTCACAAGGGAAATTTCCCTCTCAAGGGATGAAAAAAAAAAAAAACAAAAATAGAAATTCAGATTGAAAATTTTATTTATTTTTTCCTCTTTTTTCTTATTTCTGCTGCCCCTCTGCCAAAGCGAAACGCAGCTGTGATAAAAGAAAACCAATATTCTTCACTCCGATTCATCTGTCACTTTGTTCGCATTGGGGGTGAAAAAATATTATTCGGCACAATTTTACAGAAAACGACCCCATTCCATGATAAATTGAATACCTGAATGGTAAGTAGGTATTTCTAAAAAAAACAAGTTCAATGTGTTTGTTCCTCCTTCACATCAAAGGACTAATATACATTTTTCGACTTTACTAGGCGATACCAAAGTGTACGTATTTTCGCATGAGAATTGATGTGACATGAACGATAAACTTCAAGCTGTGACAAGTCGATGATCAAACTAACGGTTTAATTTGATTTTCTCAAAGTAGATCCAATTTGACTTTCGGAATTTGTTTTAGTCAACAAATAAAATGGAAAATCTGTTTATAGAGTACGCACTTGGAAATTAGGTGTGGAATACAGAATCGGACAAATGACTTCCTCGAGTGACACGACATTACTATTTTTTATTGGAAGCTTCCAATAACGTTTGATTGAGGCAGTATTTTAGTAACTTCACGAGAAATGATATTCTGTCAGCACTTGGTGGCAAGTAGCTCGCGAGACATTTATAAAATTTTAAGAAATTATTGGACAATGGAAGACATCAATTTCATCATGTACCTAATGTGACATCTTGCGTCATTTTCTTGAAATTATAGCGTGCTGAAGGTACCCTGCGTCAAAATTTGTAGTTTAGCAGATTTGTCGCTGCAATTATTTTTAAGTCAATGAGCACCGTGGCGTAGTGGTTAGTTCTTGGGACAACTAAACATGCCGCATCGGGTTCAATCCCAGCAAATATTTAAAAGTTTTTTCACGGTGCCACCTCTTTCGAATATCTGACAAGCATTTATCATGAGGGGCTTTTTACCCCGCCGTTCGGAGTCGGCAAAAAACTGTGGCTCCCTTCCATTCGTGCTAAAATAACACACGTATACACAATTGGTTGCGAGAAGTAGGACCTGGTTCACCCCGAACTTTAGCGCCACCTAAAGAATATGTCATATTTCGCATTTATTTTTATTTTGCCTATGAGTCTGAGCCTCTTGTCGTGTTTGCCTCGAAGGCAATGCCCGGATAATATTCCTATAGTCTCATTTGTCGGAAATAAGTCCCCGGGAACTAACTCCACTGAGGGACTTAGTTCTCACTTGATGGGAACTAAATCCACTTTAGTGAAGTGGACTTCGTTCCCATGAATTGTGGGAACTAAGTTCCAAAAAATCTGTGTGGTTTAATTCCTTTTAAATCCTATCATCATCCTATCCTATCATATCCTACCCTATCCTATCATATCCTATCCTATCCTATCCTATCCTATCCTATCCTATCCTATCCTATCCTATCCTATCCTATCCTATCCTATCCTATCCTATCCTATCCTATCCTATCCTATCCTATCCTATCCTATCCTATCCTATCCTATCCTATCCTATCCTATCCTATCCTATCCTATCCTATCCTATCCTATCCTATCCTATCCTATCCTATCCTATCCTATCCTATCCTATCCTATCCTATCCTATCCTATCCTATCCTATCCTATCCTATCCTATCCTATCCTACCCTATCCTATCCTATCCTATCCTATCCTATCCTATCCTATCCTATCCTATCCTATCATATCCTATCCTATCCTATCCTATCCTATCCTATCCTATCCTATCCTATCCTATCCTATCCTATCCTATCCTATCCTACTAATATATAAATGTGAAAGTTTGGATGTTTGGATGTTTGTTGCTCAATAACACCTTAACGGTTTAACAAACTTGAATGAAACTTTCGGGAATAGATAGTCTACTTCCCGGATTAGAGATTAGGCTAATTTTTATACAAAACATACGATTCCTTGATTCCATAATTCGCATTATTCCAATTTCAGATTAAATTATTTGGTCAGTATTTTTGGGTAAACCATTGTCATTGATCGTCAGTCTGTTGGGAGAGGGTTGTTTCTGTAGATGTTATGCTCTTCTCTTCGCCACAAATCCATCGCTATCTTCTTTCTACCCATACGCGCATTGAATGATAGGTAAACCATTGCCATTGATCGTCATTCTGTTGGGAGAGGAATGTTCGTGTAGATATTATGCTTTTCTCTTCGCCACAAATCCATCGCTATCGCTTACTCTTTAATTTTCTTTCTAGCCATACGCGCATTGAATGATGGGAAACCATTGCCATTGATCGTCATTCTATTGAGAGAGGGTTGTTCGTGTTAATATTAATGCTTTATGGGAGTGTGGCACAAAGTAGAGGAAGGATGATTTTGCTAATATCTGCTACCGACTTTACTTAGTTGTGTTTCTGCCTTATCAGCGTGCGGATCTAGATCGATGGAAAGGGGGAAGTGCACGAATTTTTTAATTTTATTTTTTTTGCCACTTTACAGCGGTATTTGGTTACCTTAAGGTTAAGTCAGTGGTTACCTTGGAATAAAGTTTCGCCTTTTACTTCAATTCACAAATACATATGTATATTGTAGTAGGGGTAGGTAGGCGTTGTTGAGTTTTAAAATCAGTAAATAGTTGGTGATTTCAGACAAACATAACCAGTTACTCCACGATAAATGCTTACATCAAAGCCTAATGTATTCGTCATTTACATAATGTTACTTAAACTATGAACATTAAGTACAACTCTTAGATATAAGAAACCAGAAAGTACCAATATTTGATGCTCATAAAATACATATTATGTACATACATATGTGTGTTGATGTGTTTGTACACAGGTATACTACATTTTCATCAATTTTTTATACAATCGTTTCATCTATAGGCAACAACCACTAAGTTCAGATTAAAATGTATTGACTTCAGATTTCTTTAGAATCTTAATTTAAATATTATCGCTTCCTACTACTTCCTTTCTATTATACTACAATCAAACAACGCGACTGATTTAAAGCACGGGCAACGCCGGGCAGGCAACAGCTAGTGTGAAATAAATTACCAGTTTAAGTTTCTTTCTATTGAATTTTATACTTTTACTCCATCTTATGTTCAAAAACTAAATAACTAATTTTTAAATGGGATATTTAGTTTTTGAACATAAGACAAAGGAAATTTGCATAATCCAACCTCGCATCCACCCGCAGTCCAATAGCAAACAAGCAGGGGGGTTGCAGGGGAGCAGCATGCCCTCTCGCCTCATACATACGTATTTCACTGTTGTTACATATTATTGTTGAAAGTTAGTTCCCTCTTCACATTTTTTAGTGTATACTAAGTTCCCATAAGAAAGTGGAGATTGTGCCCACGTTGCATGGGAACGAAGTCCACTTCACTAAAATGGATTTAGTTCCCATTAAATGAGAACCAAGTCCCTCAGCCGGGCACAAACATCATAGAATGCTATTTCAGTTAATACGCAGAAGTTCAAATGTGCCACATACACACGCTTTGACGTCACCCACTGCTGCATGGCTGTAAGCTTCAGTCTCCACTGATGGAAAATTGTGGGCAATGGCAATAAGCCATTGTTGACTTAGGGCTGTGTAACGAAAGAAAATTTGATTTTCTGCTACTTCGGTCTCAAATTCTCAGCTCCTATAAGAAATTGAGTAATCTGAGTACAATCATAAATTCCGCTAGGAAATGTAGATCATAATAGTGAAAACCGCATCTAAATCCATTTAGTGGTTCTCGATATTAGCCTGTACATACAGAAAGACACATTTTGAAGACTTCCTTTAATACTTTGTATATAAATTAGGAACACCAAATGTAAGAAATAATTCTACAAAATATACAAATTAAAAAGAAATACCCCACATACTTTAACAAAGATAACTTGTTTAAAAAAACCTTTTATATAGCAATTTAAAAATATAATTTATATAATTGAATGATATTAAAATTAATGGCGTACTGTTGCTTTAATCGAACAGGCCAACGGATATTAAAATGTCAACACAACTGTGAGCTGTCATAAAGCGCGACATTCCCACCAAATTTCACCATATTTGTTTGATGTCAGCCCTAGGGCGCACTGGAAACGCACTAATGCGTTCGATGTGAGTCAGTGTCAGTGCTATACTGAAAATGCTGCGCCCTGCGTTCGTTGTCAACAGTGTTTCTGCACTGGATTCGCCCTGGATATTTCTTTAGCGCAAGAATAAAGGGCTGTCAAAATATGAAATCAGCTGATTTATCCTTTGTTTCTTTTTTATTGCGTTGGTTTTGCTCATTGTGTCTGTGTTTTTTTTTGTATTCGGATAGGTTGGTTAGTAAAATAACAAAACAAAATAAGTGCAAAAATATACGTAAATTAACAAAATTTGATTTATGTTAAGTTTTCAATACATGATAGTTGTCAGAGCAATCTCTTTGTGTTCGATGAAATGGGGGACTGGGTTTTCGGACAACCCTAAAATTTCACTGACAGTAGTCAATGCGCTCTAGGGCTAGGCACAGCGATCAAACTAAGCATCATAGCAACTGTGAAAGTCACACCATTGCGTCATCCATAAAGTTCTGTTTGCACTGATATTTGCACGTATGTTCCTGGTATTGTTTTTTGTGTTTAAATGAAACATCCCCAACCCCATGGCAATGCTTATTTTCTATTGTGCTTCTATTGCATATAGCATATGTATAGAAAATTAGAATTGGGCAAATTAATTCTAGTAAGAATAGATCCGGCAAAGCAATGAGAGGGGTGTCCGCACACCACACACTCCGATCAATAAGGAAATACGAGTACTGTTATCGTAACCGATACACACTGCAAATGATAAATGAAATGATGAAATATTCAGATCTTTGTAGATGCTATCCTTCCGGCTGTAGTTCCACCAGATACCAGCGGCATCGTCACTTTCTCCCTCTCTCTCTCTCTCTCTCTTTCTAATAAAGATGAAAATTTATGCACATCGCATCAAATGCCAATGAAATGACACTTTATTCCGAGCAGAACAAATGAAATTCCCATGGGGATAGTATTCACCTTGTGCAAGTAACTACTCGATGGAAATTCCCCATTGGCACGTGAGGTGAGCGTTAAAGGAGTCCTTCCTGACATGTGGAAAGGCAATTCTCAAGGAGCATATGTGATGCACATAAGGCGATGATGCGTAAAGTAAATCGTGTGACATAAGACCGTTGAAGCGAGAAGCTGTGGATTTTACGTTTCATGTCCTTGACTCTCTTGCGGGTTTAGTAATCCGTTTATCAAAAAATCCTTTGACGTGGATAACAAAAAAAAAATCGTCCCCTCAGCATTTGCTGGATTGGATTTTGATAGTTTATAATGAAAAATTAACATTTCAAGACATTAATCATTTTAGAGATATGTACGAGTTATCCTGTCACAGAGAAGACATTGAGCGCGGAGCTTGAAATAAATTTACATTTTTTATTTTTTATTTTTAAAATGGTCTTTTGATATTCTTTTAAGTATCGCTCGTTCACAAGCTGAAAGATTTCTAAATAATCGATCAATAAAAGTGGATTTACTTCTTCTTGCTTTTCTGTGACACTCTTTCTGATATTTATCAGGGACTGTCTCTTTCCCATTGACAGTTGTATATCTCTGTATTTTTTGAACGACTTTACAGCGAGAACCACAAGGCATCGAGTGCCAGTGACAGCGAATGCCAATCGAAGTACACTTTGATGCAATCGTTGATTGCAGTGTGAAATATCGAGTTGAGTTCAAGACGTCTTTCGTCGCTCGTTATTTTGTGTCAGACAGAAACTAATCTTATTTAACGATAAGTGAAATCAATTTAATGGCGAAAAAGGAAATTAATACTTTCAGTCTGTACTTTTGGGTAATTTATAACTCAAGATGCGCTTAGATGAAACAGAAATATATCGTTTGAATAAAGTGAAAAGATAAATTCAAAAAACGAATGACGACTTTCTTTCTTTAGGTGACGCTACTACAGTTCGGGGTGAACCAGGACCTACTTCATCCACCACACCATTTGTGTGTGCGTGTTATATTTTTACACGAATCGAATGACGACTAAGCCAACAAAATGACTTCGAATGTCCGTTTGGCGCAAATAATTAAATGAGCACTCAACGAAGAACGAAGTTACTCGCTAGCTTAATCAGTTACTTTGGCTTTAAAGAACATCTTAAATTACAGTTTAATTTCTCTTTGGTTGCTGGGCCGCATTTAAAACGGCTTCCAAAAAACGTGGTTGTAATTTTTTGACAGATGCAAGCGATTCGTTTAATTTAGGCTAGGTCAGGTGGGTATCAACCATACACGGTAGGATTCACTGAGACCAAAGTAGGTCCATTGTGTTGCCAAGTGAGTCGATTCTCATCGGTACTCTTGGAACCATTTTGAATGTTCTATATTTTATTGATATCCGTTGAGAAAATATCTTGTAGATCTTTTAGGAAATACTTATTCTCCTAGAAATATTTTTCTTAAGGAGGAGAGTGCTGTACAGCTTCACGGGAGGTAAAAGGGAGAGAAGAGGAAGCTCTTCCTCATCCATGCAGCTGCAACAGAAGTCATTTGCGAGGATTCCCAATCTGACGGAGTGTCTGGCTATTGCATAATGATCTGCCAATACCACAACTGGTGTGCCGATATGTGCTCTGCTGGTTTTTAGTAGGCTGTCAGTTTTGCGTCGATTTAGCTGAGCCCAAGTCTGTTGAACATGACTGTGCATCGCAGTGCTGCATTAAGGTGCTATGACGTATCGTTTCTATTGGTACATGGGCTTTACTTTTTGTGGTTGGATTCCCCAGTTTCGCACTCTTCTGGCTAGTTCATCTGCTTCACAGTTACCTGGTATGTCACCATGGCCAGGAACTCAGCACAGGGTGAGCATGCATGCATGGATAAGCATGGTCGATATCTCGTATAGAGATGCGCGCCAATGCTTCGAGTGCTTTAATAGCTGCTTGGCTATCGATGTAAATGACAATGTCGCGATTGTACATCGACTCCATCGATAACCACTCAGCGGCTTCACGAAGAGCCATCACCTCCGCTTGGAAGACACTACAGTGATATGGAAGTCTTATGGACAAGTTCTGGTTGAGCTGGCCAGAAAAGATCCACCCATGTAGATCTTCAATGCAGAATTGGCATTTAGATAGATATTACCTTATATTTGATATTGAGATCGAGGAGCGGAGTCATATAGACTGTAACTCCTATATTAAGGTTATTCATTAAAGGTTTTCTGCCGTGCCCAAAGTAAGGTTTCTTTCAGTCGCAACACCATTTTTTGCTGCTATGTCCAACGGAACCATGTTCAAGTTTATTTTAAGAGTCGCAATGGGAATGGTTCATATTAGAGTTGGGCTAAGTCATGAATTTATGTTCACAGGTATAACTGTGAATGTGATTTTTTATTCACTGTGATTATAAACTGTGAATGTGATTTCACAATGATGCGAATATGAATAACGATGGTGGTTCTTTTTTAAGGAATAATGTGTGTGTGTGTACGTATGAAAAAAAAGTGCATATGTTAAATTGTTCGATGTGCTGATTTTCTGTGATAACCTGGCAGAAATAACATTTTGCGCCTTTCGTCTAATTCGGTAAGGAAATTCTTTAAAAAAACTAATTTTTCTTCATTTTATGATTTTTCTACGTACGTACGTACACACAAATAAATGTGTACATTTCTTTAGTAATCCCCTATTCGCATACTAACTAAAACACTCAAATTCTAAAAACATATGAATTTGTAGCTACAAAGTTCAATCACAGATAATGTAGTTACATACATATATGTAGATATTGCACACAGAGTAAAAAGAAATGACCACATTTTAAACGAAAAAAAAAACACTCGCAAGTCGCAACCCGAAGGATTGTTGCATCGATTGTGAGTCTACCATCCTTCAGTGAGTTGTGACTTCGGTATACACAAATTTTTTTCATATTTCATTTTGCTGCAACCCTTTATTTTGTCTCCATTCCTTTTTTCAGCGGCGTTTCTTAATGCAACCCAGCGAACAGTATACATAACATACTATGCATACATATTTGCGTACGCAAGGCAGCATATATTCTCATTCATCACGTTTTGCTTTGTTATATGTATTATTCGCTGCCTCGCAGTCGCACTTTACGTTCACAATCACGACCGCGACGTTTGTAGTGAAATCGTTTGTTGCGAATTCTAAACTGCCGCGTGATACTGTTCACGTTTTAACCATTCACAATATATTTTCAAATCGTTTGCAGACTGCGACTGTGATTTTTAGTTCACAGTGAATAATTCACAGGTAGTCTACGTTCGTTAGAAAGAAACAGCATCTTCGTCAACCCACTGAATCCGCTGAATATGTAAGGCATATTTCTTCACTTAGCTCCGTTGCGCAATCCAAGAGTCAGGAAACAATTTCGGGATCAATAAATGAAAAGCTGATAAACCCATATGGCAGCTGAGCTTATCCTCGATAATATCGTGCCAAATACGAAACGATAACGCTGCATACAGACAATATTGGAAACTGTCTCCTACGCTTCTTGTCAAACTTTTGCCATGAATTCGATGAAAACCTTTTTGATTATTTATAACTGACTGCTATTTTCGACAGTTTTACACCACAATAACTATTATGTAACTACACAAGAAAACATTCTTAACTACAAAACATTAACGTTACTTGACGTTCATTGTTACATAGCCGTAATACCACACTTTACTAACAATTACGAACGAACTTATACAGGATTGCCTTATGAGCAGCCTGCTCTATTCTTTTCAATGAATGTAAGGCTAAGTTCCAAGTAGAATTACCAGGAAGACTTACTTGTATATCTCATAATATAGGTAAATTCCAAGGATTACATCAACAAATCCCGCTCCTCTCCAACCGAAGTCTTGGAAATGTGAACAAATGTAATATTTATAGCCAAGCATTTGGTTTTGCAAATTTGAAAAGCACTCTGACAACGTGTGAACAGTACACACGCAATGACTCATGACCATGACAGTTCCTGTTTAGATACATTCTAACCCTCAACTAGCTGATTAAATGATAAAATGAATCCTCATTCCCATTGACCTAGCCGAAGGTCATAGTTGCACTGAACATACTTCCCATGCGTTAATATGAGTGCTTGGTGTTGAAACCTCCAGCTGATGACACTACTCTGAAATTTAAAAATTATTTTAATTAAGATATCTCACTAACACAGAATAGCCTCTCAGCAGAGAAATGTTCGTTAATTGGGAAAAAAGTGTTGCGTATACGCCCCAGTGCCTCTTAATTTCAATCGCGTTTCACCGTTTCACATCAAAGTCATCGCAGAAGAAATTATAATTTAAAGTGAATGAATTACGTAGAAAATTCAAAATCCTGAAAACATTAATTCCATTTAAGCGTTCTTCTATAATTGGATCAACGTATGAAGGTACGGTTTCCCAGCTCGTAATGTTGTGTTTAATCCTTACGCATAATTTCAGGGATTGGAGCTAAAAGGAAATGTGGCATTACCATCATGTGACATTACTGTCATGCTTTGTTGAACTAAATATTTGAGTTAGTGGAATGAGTATTATGACTTACAGTATGGTGAGCAAGAAAGTAGACAACGAGCTATTTTTATTTTGACAATTTGGAAATGTAAACATGTGCATTCCTGTTGTAGTAAGTGCGGGACCGCCTACATATATAAAGCTATTGCTCTGACGTTTCGGATGCCGGGTTGGGTATGATATCCCGCTTTTTATAATCCCGTTTTTTTTTTTTAAAATCCCGACCTTAAAATCCCGACCTTAAAATCCTGTCTTTAAAATCCCGCTTTTTATAATTCCGCTTTTTTATAATCCTGCTTCTTATAATCCCGCTTCTTATAATCCCGTTCTGATAATATCGCTTTTGAAATCAAAACTATTTGTTTTATTTTAAAAAATGCCTTGCAATCAATTGTATGTTAAACAAATTTCGCGCGAAATTTGGTTTTGATTGCAAAAGCGAGATTATAAAAAAAATAGAAACAAAGTGAAATAAAAACAGAGGTAAAAATGTGCACTTACCTTTTATTAATAACTCGTATTATTTGCAACAAAAAATAAATATAATATAATAACAAATATGTATGTATATCAATTCAACGAATATGCAAATAATTAATAATATTCATTTAAAATAAAAAACTAAATGAAATTAAACTCAGAAGTTGTACATTAAATATTTACATATATTGAAATATTAATGGAACAACCAAATTTTTTTTAAATAATTATATAAAACCTGATTTGGACATATTTTTCATAGTTTTCCGTTTATTTTTTCGTTTAAAGGAACTTTTCTCATTTCTTTCCTAGAAAATGGAACACGCAATATTAAATTTTGAAAGATGAATTTGTTGAAATACAAAATTGGGATGCTGAGAAACGGGCAAAGTGGGTTTTTTTTCGGGATTCTTAAAAAACGGGATTTTAAAAAGCGGGATTCCGATACGCTCCCTCAAATGCCAACGCTGCCGTTTTTTAACGTTTGTGTTCCGTCATAGTCACCATTTTACCATGAAGCGGTACACTATTCAACAACTCGACGAAATTGTTAAAATTTATTTTAAAAAATTCGTGTTCTGTTCGCCAAACTTTTCGCCGGAAATCACCTCTCCCAAGACTGTGGAGTGAACAAACAAGCCTCCGCAATCTGTGCTAATTGTAAGGGAAAGCACCCGGCAAATTATAGAGGCTGTGAAGTAGCTAAGGAGTTGCAAAAACGGAGAGATGCACTCCATAAGCTTCAAAATAAAATAACAAGACCGCTAACTAATGCAAATAGTAAGATCGGTCAGGCGAACGTAGGCAAACAAAAACCACCGGGTTCAGAGCGGAAAAAGTTGGTGACAGGAGAAAAGCCCTCGACTTCTGGCCTTAAGAGAAATGGTAATGAAAAGCCATTAGAAAAGACATCGGGTAATAGCCCTCGGACAGCAGGAGTGCAGACCTACGCCCAGGCTGCAGCATCCGAAAAATCAAAAAACCTCGAAATCCCGACGGACCCTGCTTCTCAAGTTTTCTCAATTATTCTCGCAAAACTTGAAGAGCAAAGCAAAATAAATAAAATTATTCTCGATAGGTTGGTTAAGCTCGAGAGTTATTCACGGAAAACGCGTACTTCACCTAGAATATGAATGAAAAAAGAATGTTAAAAATATGTACTTGGAATGCAAACGGACTTTTGCAAAAACTTGACGAATTGGAAATATTCATGCGAGAAAAAGATATTGACATTTGCTTGATTTCTGAAACTCACGTGAAAAAGGAATCGCATTTAAAAATAAAAGGCTATACTGATTACCACGCTTGTCACCCTTCGGGCAAAGCGAGAGGCGGATCTTCCTTGTTTATTAAAGACTGCATTGAACAATGCGAAGACCTAAAGATAGAGCTTGAAACTCTGCAACTGTGCACAATTCGAGTTAAAAATAGTCAGCGTACTATTAAAATCTCATCTATCTACTGTCCACCGCGTTCCGCGCTTGAAAAAAGTGATTTTACTAACTTATTTAAATCGCTGAAACCTAATTTCATTATTGGCGGCGATTTTAACGCGAAACATACGTTCTGGGGCTCTAGATACATCTCGCAAAAAGGTAGAATGCTCTATGGGGCAGGTATGGAGTACAGTTGTGATTTCCATTCGACGGGCAAACCGACTTACTGGCCAGCTGATACTTTGAAAATACCTGACCTGATCGATTTCTTCGTGGTGAAAGGAATATCTAACAACCACATAAAAGTTGAAGAAAGCTTTGATCTGTCGTCTGATCATTCCCCAGTTATTTTGACATTGAGCGAAAAACTATTATTTAACCGAGAGCCAGCGAAATTAACCGGCAGAACAACTAACTGGGAAGGCTTTAGGAACGAAATCGAAGTAAATATTGAACTGAGCGTACCGCTTACGACACCCTATGAACTTGAGGTTGAAGTCGATCGCTTCGTTGAGATAGTACAGCTCGCCTCTTGGAATAATACGCATAATCCAAGAAAAACGCCAGACAAATACGGTCTACGATATCCTGCTGAAATAAAGGAATTAATTAGGGAAAAAAGAAAAGCGCGTAAAAGATGGCAACAAAGTCGTGCTCCACAGCATAAAACCCATCTGAATCGTCTCTGCAATTTGTTAAAGAATAGCATTAAGGATTTTAAAAATCGTGCGATAGGCTCTTACCTTGAAAGTTTAACAGCGAAAAAAGATTCCAATTATTCCCTTTGGAAAGCCGTAAAAGGCACCAAAAGGCCCAAAATCCCCGCGCCGCCACTTAAAATAAATCAAAATGAATGGGCAAGGGAAGATAAAGAAAAAGCGGATATTTTTGCCTCCCATTTGGAAGAAACCTTTAAACCGAACGATGGTCAAGTGGTTCATGACAACATCAACCTCACAAGGATGGTAGTTCCACCATCTGACGATTTAACGCGCAGATCTGCAACGCTTAGAGAACTCGAACGTGAGATCGCGAAACTAAAACCTAAGAAAGCTCCTGGTTATGATTTGATTACCGGAGAAATTCTCAAAGCCTTACCTAGAAGAGCATTTATTAAGCTTCTCCATATTATAAATGCTGCACTCAGATTAAAACACGTGCCGAGCCAATGGAAAGTTGCGGAAGTCATTATGGTTTTAAAACCAGGAAAACCGTCATATGAAGTAAAATCATACAGACCAATCTCGCTTCTTCCAGTCGTATCAAAAATTTTCGAGAGGATATTACTAAGGCGTCTCCAACCGGTTATAGAAGAAAATAATCTAATCCCTGACCACCAGTTTGGGTTCAGAAGTAAGCATTCGACAATTGACCAGGTGCATAGAATTACTAACGTAATCGAAAAAGCACTAGAAGAAAAAAAGATATGCTCAGCCGTATTTCTTGACGTCTCGCAAGCCTTTGATAAGGTGTGGCACGATGGCTTGAAATGCAAATTACGACAAGTACTCCCCGTGTACCTATACGAGATTTTGGATTCATATCTCGGAAATAGACTCTTCCGTGTTAGAAATGGAAACGAATACTCAGAGCTCAAACAAATTTCGGCCGGCGTACCGCAAGGAAGCGTTCTGGGGCCGCTTCTTTATCTGTTATATACTCGTGATATACCGAAAGAAGATGGCACTATGCTTGCTACGTTTGCCGACGACACCGCTATCCTAGCAGTAGGTAAAACAATCGAGGAAACGACTGCCAAACTGCAAAACGCATTGAATAAAGTAAATGAATGGACGAGGGACTGGCGGATCGCCCTTAACGGAACTAAATCTGTTCACGTGAATTTCACTTATAGAAAAATTAATGACTTGCCAATTTTTATAAATTTGGCCCGAATTCCTATTGCAAATGAAGCCAAATACCTGGGAATGACACTTGACGCAAAGCTGAAGTGGAATTCGCACGTGAAAATGAAACGCAAAGAATTAGAAATCAAATATAGAGGAATGTACTGGCTGATCGGGAAACATTCCCACCTCAGTACCGAGAACAAACTGCTTTTATACAAGCAAGTGCTAAAGCCGGTGTGGTCCTACGGTATACAACTTTGGGGTTGTACCAAGAAAACAAATGCCAATATTTTACAGACCTTTCAAAATAAAGTGCTTAGAGAAATTGTCCAAGCACCGTGGTATGCTAGAAACGACGATATCCACAGGGATCTCGGAATTCCGACAATCGAAGCTGAAACTAGAAGCTTCGCGCGAAAACATAGAAACCGACTAATCGGACATGTTAATAATACAGTCCTACTTATTTTGGATGAGAGCAATTTATTGCGCCGACTACAAAGGACAAAACCTTTCGACTTGGCGAGATAA
This sequence comes from Brachyopa scutellaris, assembly GCA_949775065.1. Classification (NCBI taxonomy): domain Eukaryota; kingdom Metazoa; phylum Arthropoda; class Insecta; order Diptera; family Syrphidae; genus Brachyopa; species Brachyopa scutellaris. The sequence goes on along the minus strand of OX459114.1, from coordinate 86,345,916 downwards.
GGATTAACCGCATCTAAATTGCGGAATATGCAGGATCTTTCATTGGAAAGTAACCTGCCAAACGTTTATATTTCGTGATAGAAAAATTGCTTGATAAGTAGTATAACTTAGTTGCAGTATCTAACAAATTTATATCGAAGGGAGGTGTTTTTGGTCAGTAAGAATCTGACACTACTATGAGCACGCGCTTGCTATTCTCATAGTGTCTATGGAAGATTTTCACCTACCCTCGGGAAAAAAAAAAAAAAAAAAAAAAAAAAAAAAAAAAAACTTTTCGCGAGCTACGAAATATTGACCTCCAACCGAGCAAGCAATTCAACGAATTATCGCGAAATTCGGGGAAACCGGTTCGGTTAGTAATCGAGCAGTCCCTGTACGAAACCGAAATGCGCGAAAAGCGAGAATATTGCTGCTGTTGCTATAAATGTAACTGAAGATCCAAACCTCCCGATTTCTAATCTGCACAAGAAGTTGGCATTTCTGCGACCTCACCTTGGAAAATTTTGCGACAAGACTTGGGCATGCATCCGTAGAAGATCCAGTTGATACAGGAATTGAAGCCCGTACGTTTGCTGATTGGGCTCTGAAGCGGTTGAATACGGTTCCAAATTTCGGCGAAGAAATCATCTTCAGTGAAGATGCCTATAATTGATTGAGTGGAGGAGAATTATCCACAGCAGTATCAAGAGTCTCCATTGCCTCCAGACAAGCTTACTGTTTGGTGTGGGTTTTGGTCAGGTGGCGTCATTGGACCATACATCTTCAGAAATGAGAATGACATGACACCTAAAAAAGTTGCCACATCTTTCGAATGTCTGACAAGCAATCAAAGAGTATCATTTGTCACGATTGAGCTTCTCAACTCGCCGTTTGGAGTCGGCAAAAAACTGTGGGTCCCTTTCATTCGTGCAAAAAATATAACACGCACACACAAATGGTTGCGATAAGCAGGCCCAGGTTCACCCCTTAGCTGTAGCGCCACCTAAGTAAGCACACTATGAAAATCCGCAAGCCTCAGTAGAGCTAAATTGTGAAAAAGAGGAATGAAATCAAGAGCCCCAGCCTCCCACATCAACAGAGGAGCACTATCGTCCATAAATCTATTTGTAGTACAGATAGATAGATACCTAAGGGCATCATTTAATGACAAAATGTTAACGAGTGAAAAATATGTAAACTCAAAAGAATTTATTCACTTCTGTGAATAAATTGCAAAACGCAAACGGACTGAAAAATATAATTTCGAACAGAGCAGCCTTTTTCTTTAGGAGCTGTCAAACGTGAACTCTTTATATATATCCATCCTTCAAACTAAAAGGCAAAAGGAATTTTGATATTAAATTCTTTAATCATTTCATCGTTAAGCAGTAAAACAAGAAAACAAAACGTAATGCCACAGTGCGACACTAATAAATTCAACATAATTGTTCACGCTAATGATAGAGCCGATGAATAAAATGGGACGGCATTCATTTCGACGCCGTCCACTCGTTAGAGCCATAATTTATACCAAGACAATCAATTTTTGGGCCTTCTTTTATTCTTACATTTTCTCAAGAATTAATTAAATTGAATTTATAGCCAACGCTCACTTTGGGCCTAAGACTGTATATGGGGTCAAATTAAACTGAGAATGTTTAGTACATTTTTTTCTTGTTTTTGACACCTGTTTAAATGCGTGCTTCTTTAGGCGGCGCTACAGCTCGGGGTAAACCAGGGCCTGCTTCTCGCAACCATTTGTGTGTGCGTGTTGTATTTTTGCACGAATGGAATGGACCTATAGTTTCTTGCCGACTCCGAACGGCGAGTTGAGAAGCTTCTCTTGATACTAAATAATACCGGGCAGCATGCGTAGTAGTCCAACACACTAACCACCATGGCCACGGCGACCAATAAGCGGGGAAAATCCTAATGTGATTCGATTCAAGAGATACTGTTCGGTTACTATTTGCAGCGAATTGTGATCAGGCCTTCCTCTTTTTTGAAGATAATGAGGGTCGGACTGTAACAGTCAACGCTGAGGGCTATAGGCGCATGATAACTGAGTTTTTCTTTCACAAAATCAAAATATTGATTACCTCGAAAGGATTGATTGCTGCAGAATGCCCAGGGTCACCCAGTTAATAGAGGATTGCTGCACTAATCTAATATTATTTTTTTACTTTCGCACCACATATCAACGTTTATAATAAACCTGTGTCAAAGCAACCAAAAGAAAAGAAATCACTAGCATAACAGACATAAGTGAATCTCGGCTTCTTAAAGGTATCGCAAGAGACTGAACCTGTTCTAGACCGGTGCGGTGAAGGAAAATAACTTCAAGGGAATTAACTTCACCCCAAGTGAGAAATAAAAGCACTTTTTGATGTTATTATGAGAAATAACTTCACATTAAAAGTGAAACTAATACCCACAAAAAAGTGAAATTATTTCTCTCTTTCAATAAGAAAAAATTTCACATCATAAAAGTGGATCAGAAGTAGCATCTTACAGGCCAATATCTCTAATACCAATTACGGTAAAAGTTTTCGAAAAATTGATCCTGAAGAGATTAAGTAAAATTATTGAAGAAAGAAGACTACTTGTCCCCAATCATCAGTTCGGATTACGAATAAACATTCCACGATAGACCAAGTGCATCGAATTACAGATATAGTGGAAAAGGCACTGGAAGAAAAACAAGTGTGCTCTGCTCTATTTTTAGATGTTGCTCAAGCGACTTAAGTACAAACTGCATATAGATTTACCTAGTACAGTACTACGAAATACTGAAACCTCTCTAATTGGGACACTGATGGGACCGACTCTTTCCTGTCCCGATTAGGAGGTGTCCCAATTATAGAAGTTGGTATAAAAAATATAGAAAAACACAGCTACATATGAAAAAACTGCTATTTTCAATTCTGCGAGTGTCCTCAGGCTTAGTTTGTGTTCCTTGTACAATTTAACGATCTCCACTTTTTTCTTTAAATCGGCTTCTTTATACTGTTTACTCATCCTGGTAAGACAATCAGGCCAACTAATAAATCCCAACCAATCATTGAAAATCCTGTGCAAACCTGAAAGAAATTCAACGCGTATGCATACGAAAAAGTTTATAAAATGTATTGTATCGACACAAAAACATCTGCAACTGCACGGTACCAATATCTAATATTCAAGGAAAATAAATAAAACGTTGCTCTGTTGTTTTTTGTCTCCGATATAGCCACCCTTCTGTAAAAATATAAAGGTTTGAGAATTTGTAGAATGAGATTCAGCTGTGAACATTTAGTAAATGGAATTTTACTGTCCCGATTAGAGAAGTCACAGTTGCTTTTTTTCGAGTCTAGTGTCCCAAATGAGAGGTTCAACTCGAATTGTCCCGATTAGAGAAGTCATATTTCCTGACTTTTTTAATAAAATGTCCCAATTCGGATGTTTGGCTCAATTATGGAGGTTCTAGAAAAGTTAAATTGAGTGTCCCAATTGAGAGGTGTCCCGATTTCAGTGTCCCGATTACAGAGGGTATATTGTATAAAATCTTTAAGGGTTGGCAAATGGTTTGTCCCGATTGGCAGGTCGTCCCGATTACGGAGTGTCCCAATTAGGAGGTTTTACTGTATTTCCGATCGACTCTTTAGATTACGATACGAAAAAGAATATTCGGAACTGAAGAAAATCGAAGCTGGTGTTCCAGAAGGAAGTGTCTTAGGACCTACCTTTTATTTGTTATACACCAGGGATATTCCGGTGGATGAAAATGCTTTCATGGCTACCTTTGCAGATGTCACTGCAATATTGGTGCGATGAATGCATTTTTAAAGCCACAGAAATCCCGCAAAATGCAGTCAACAAAGTTAGACTTTGGACGCAGCAATGGCGTATCAAACTGAATGACTCAAAATAAACTCATATAAACTTTACAAATAAAAAGTTAAACCATGTTCCAATATTCATTAATAAATCTAGTTGTGCCTTACGCCAAGGTAATGCTAAAAACTATGGAAAGTAACATATTGTAATAATAATTAATAGTAGTCTAGCGCAAACTGTCGAAAATAAAAAAAAGGAACTTTCGAAAATAATCGATTATAATATTTCCGGCAGCCACAGAGAAAGGACATATTTATAATAAAGAAATAAAAATAAAGAATTAATATAAAAAAAACAGAGTATTACAATATATTATAACTTTAAACTTCCCCCAATGCAATTTAAATTCAAGAAAGAAAATACCCAGGTATTTTTGGTGCGGAAAGAATCCCACTCGCTTGTTACCGATGTTACCGGCAAAAAAAAAAAAAGTGGATTCAGTTCCCATTTATGTAAGTTAATTTACACATGATTAGTTAAGAAGAGCAGACGGTCAGTCGTCAATTTTAAATTAAAAAATACATCTTTTGTCATTTATTTCGATCTTGGTTCCTTATCCCTTTTTACTTAGATTCACCACTCGTTTCATTAAACCGCAAGTGGCGGGAAATCACCACCCTGTCACAAGCTTAGGTTTCCCTTTGGAAAAAAAAAAATTATCTGTCATTCTGTCAGCCATACTATACGAAAATGGCTGCTTTCAAAAACATTCTCATGCATGTCATTTAAAAACCCAACCAACTATGACATCGACCTCAATGACATCGATGATTGGTGGGAGGACAAGGATGCCATCGACGTGCATAGATTCTCCACACATGTTGGATATGTATATTTCGTGTAAAATAATTTTAATTTAAAATGGATTTATCCGTAATAAATGTATCTATGGCAACGAAAGTGCATTTCACTTCTTACGTATGTACGGTACGTATATATTTCATCCCTTACCCACACCCACAAACTACATCACGATGATAAATCGTCAGATTAAAGTCCCATCATCCTTTTGACCGTGGACTTGCCTGTGAAACGTTCCACAAAGAAAGGATGCCATTTTTATTCCTCCTTTCTCTTGGTCTCCCTTTAGAATAAATGAAATTTTGTTTGCATTTTTATTTATTTATGTATTTTCCTTCTACATTTTTGTGTGCAGTCGTTCTGCTCTGCCAATGTCATTATTTCTAAAGAATCATTTCATCACGTCAAATGCGTGTACATTATGACAATCGTGACTACAATGCAAAAGGCGATGTGCTCGGTACCCATACCCAACCCACCTACTTTAGGACTTTAGGACTTTAGGAAAAAGGGGATTCCCCCTCTAATGGGTGATTTGTTCTTTGTCGAGAGCCGACAGCACATGGGTGGTGAATAGCAATGGTGATGGTTGGTGAGTAAGTTTAAGACATTTTCACATAAAAAAAAAGTATCTATGAGTGAGATATTAGCTTCCGTTTTCATCCCGCGTGCTCGTAAGTATGTGTGTGGGTGAACGTCTTTGACTTCGTCCGCCCGTTTAATGGGGCTAGGAGGGCATCCTCTCATCGAACCCAGCAACATTATAACGAAGAGATATGGCAGACGATGCCCTCTGCTTTAAATGATGAACAGATTATGACTAAAGGAACATTTATTATCCTCATTTATTCTTCACATAGAACGAGGACGAAGACAAGGGTGAATGTTTCCATATGGTAGTGTGTGCGCTTTGTTAAGGTATTTATTTTTATTTTATTTTATTTTTGTTCTACTTTTTGCAATTGAATGAAGTGCGTGATATTAATGTATAATGGATGGACCTAATGGATCAAGGGCGTGGGAATAAAATTACCCACGACTAGTTGTACGAATTACATAGAACGGTCCGAACAATGAATCCGTGACTGAAAGCCTACGTAGCGAAGGTAGGCAATCTCTACAAATAGAAGATATTTTAAATTAAGTACCCACGAGTACCCATTATTCGGAATTAGATCCGGGGAATGTTATTTGAAGACTGCTCAATTGTGTGTTGAAGTACTTAAGAGAAATAGCCACCACTTTGCGTGTTATCTAAAGCTGCTTAAATGGTAAAATAAATGGTTCATTGGCAGATCATGAAAAGAGCGGAAATCGAATGAAACCCTAAGGGCATGGACAGATTTTATTCAACTATATGAGACAGGGGTTGAAATTCGGGTGGATCCACAAACTGCATGCCTCCGAAATGAGGTAGAATCTATCCCAAGTTTTTTGAACTTCGAATAATTCGGAAAGCATTGGCGGTGGTAGGTTAAAACAGTATCTGAAGTTTCTTGTAAAAAGATAGAAAGTCAAATGATATTACTTAAAGTTCTGGGGGTGATTCCTGCCCCATATGTAGTCTAAAGCATAAATCAGACGATTGCCAGATCTGACAATATTGTCAGGTCTACACATGTGTACTGAGAATTAGCTGCAAATGAGCTGACAATGACAAACTACCATACAATGTTCAATTGCCAGTTCACACGGTTGCCAGGTTTTGTCCCAATTCCTGACAATTTATTGGCCTGCAAATGTTCTGACAATGTTTTCTCTGACAATATTGTCAGATAAAAAATAGTCAGTTCACACGGTTGGTAGATGACTATTAACAAAAAAAAAAAAACTACAAATTCATTGTCAGATGTTGTTAGACTCAGTATTTGATAGACATTTTTTTCTTCGTGCTAAAATACCTTTATGCATGGAAAACTATATGCGCTAGGTAGAAACTTTGTATGATGAATTTGTAGGTAACATTACGGCGCACAGTGGTTTGAGAGGCGAAAAAAATCAAAATTTTTAAATTGTTTGAAACACTTAGTGGCTATGCATTCCTAAAGTATATAAGTTGGATAACACATTTCGATGGAATGGAGAAAAATGTACACTTATGGTAACAGTTGCGATATCTTTAAAGTCGCTCCATTATGAAACCATTTTTTGTGCATATAGCGAAGTGCCTTGTACTCTAGTCAATATATGTTTCGCGACAAGTTGATATTCATTTTAAAATTTTAAATACGTTTTACAATATGTCTAAAGATTACGTAAACGGTATCGTAATTTTAATTTTCTTATTCTTCAAGCAGCTATGAATTTTTAAAATAAATGGTCTAAAAATCAATATGTGGGAAAGTTCAGTAGAGCAGAACAAACGTGCTCCACCCCCCTCCATTTGAATTCTTCACTTAAAATATTCCTTGGAGTCTTACCTAAACAACGGTACCATTTTCAGCTGCGTCAAGCTGCGTCCCCGCTTATAAGTTTAAATATACCGTTGAAAAGTAAGCTCTTTTTCAGTCTGTCGTTATATGGAGATGGAAAACGGAATTTCACTATACCTCCCTTCAAAGCAATTTAATTTTATCCTCATTTGATAGCTTTTGTTTCAACTAGTATGTGTGCTAATTAATTCATAGTAGGAATAATTTTAGGCTGTGACCGTGATTTTTTCATTTAAGCATATAGTTTCGGAGATAAGTGCGGGGAAAGGAGTATTTCACACATTTTCGGCAATAACTCCCAAAGTTTCTTCTTGTTGACTTCAAATTTTGGCCACCCTGTATAGTTGTTTCGCAATATTTTTCAGTGTCAAGTTGTCTCAAATATGTGAACCACCGTGATGTATGAGTGAGCTAAATTTCAAGTTTCTAGATAGAACGTTTCTTGATGTTTTTATCGTGACAGATATTTTAGACTTAGAGCGAATTTATAATGGTTCCGTGTTACCGTTGGGTACGGAACCTTAAAAAATTATGAAAATACAAATATAGGTAAAGACATTTGAATTTATTTTTATAAAAAAATCAGTAATATTTATTCGTCAGATATTAGGTTTTAGCCGATTTTTAATGTATTTTTTTATTTAAAATTTTATTATATAAAATAAATAAAATTTATAAAATTATAAAATTATAAAATTTTATTATATAAAATTTTAAACAGTAGTAAATTGTAGTAAAAAATTACAAACACTTTGGTAAACAAATCATCAAAATCGGTCCAGAACTTTAAGAGATATAGAATTATTTCGGCGCTTCCATACAACCTGAACCACTGTGCGGCGCACCATCATATTAAAAAAAATTTAGATAGTATGAACATGTTTTCCCTAGATAAATGCAATTTTCTAAAAATTGTTTAAACAAATTTTTAAAAAAATTGTATTTGAAGACCAATAACTCGAAAATGGAAGCACGGATGGTAATAGCCGTAAATAACCGTGATAGACATCCAACAATTGTCTATCGAACAAGCCCACCTTGGTTGCTCTGGCCTTCATAGACCAGAAGCTATAATTGAATAATTGTTGGTACCTACTTCTCTGAAGGATCTTTTTTAAACACCCTGTAGCTCCGTGGATGTTAAAGATAGACACCCCCACCCATACGTTTTTTTTTTTTTTTGCATAATATGGACCAATGAATCTTTCCCCATAGTGACTTTTTTCAACACCCTGTTGAAGATAGACCCTCCCCCCGTTCAATATGTTTTGGTTTTTCATAGAAAGAACCAAGAAATCAGCTCCCAAATTATTAATATATTTCACTGAAAAAATAACAAAAATATCTGACAATAATTTTATTTGCAGATGTTCAAGCTTCGCACATCTGACAATAAAAAACGAAACGCCTGACAATGACCTTACAATGTCACAAAAAAGTATTCACACGATTCGCAGAGGCCTGACAATTTATCGTCAGATAGCGGGTAATTGTTTGACAATGATTTTTCTGACAATATTGGCAGACTAAAATTGTTAGTTCACACAGTTGTAAGACATTTGAGACACATTTTTCATTTGCAGACCTGACAATATTGTCAGTTTCACTGCAAAGTTTTAAAATTTGATTGTGGTCAACCTCTTCCAGTGTATTAAAGAAGTAATTCCCTAAAAAATATTTACGAGAACGAGCAATGGCCTGACATTAACAAAGGGTATCCTCCGATGTACCATACTAGAGTTGGGCTAAGTCGTGAAATTATGTTCACTGGTATAACTGTGAACGTGATTTTTTATTCACTGTGAATATAACCAGTGAACGTGAATTCACGACGATGTGACTATGAAACTACATAAACTACTTTAAAACTACATATAATTTACATACAATTAATTATTGACTATGTAATGTGTAAATATGCATGTACATACGTTTGCATGTATATTAGCCGTACTAGCCGTTAAAAACATTTCGACGCAATAATTCAAAAATAAACTTACCCCAGAAACTAATGATATTAACGGATACTTGATTTCCATTATGCCTTTTCAAATTGCACATATTACATTTTACGAAACTTTCGTCAATTCAAAGAAATTCCACAAAAAACAAGTTTTTCTTCGCTTTGTTATTGGCGGCATCTTAAAAGTATTTTTTTTTTTTTGTAAATACGTAGTCCTAAACACCAAACAAACAAATGCATGTAAATTTCCTTAAAATCACATATTCGCATGCACAGAACTAAACTAGCACACACGAATTCTTAAAACCGCTACGAAGTTCAACCTTCATCCCTTTTTTCAGCGGCAATTCTCAATGCAACCCAGCGAACAATATACATAACATGTTTGTGTGCGCAAGGCAGCATTATTCAGTATAGTATACACAATATCGTTCACCGCGTTCTGCTTTGTTCTACGTATCATTCACTGCCTCGCACCTCACGTTCATACTCACGACCGCGACTTTTGTTGTGAAATCGTTATTTGCGAATTCCAAACTGTGACGTGAAACTATTCACTATTTAGCGATTCACTGTTTATTTCCAAGTCGTTAACAGACGTTAATAGTAATTTTTCGTTCACTGCGAATAATTCACTGGTAGTGATTTTATGCTCATCACTATACCATACTATTATAATTGTCAATTCTTGATTTATTTGTATAGAAAAGTTTTTGATTCACTGTTCATGCATACAAATGAGTTTACTCAATATAAACAGGTCTTCTATAATTTGATCGACGTGGACATGACATTTACAAACAAATTTATATAAACCAATAAATTTGCCTTCCTTTGGGTCATGTACTGAACAAGCACAACTAAGCTTTACCAATAACACAAAATAAAGTTGACGCTAAAAGTTTTGAGGGAAAGCCCACACATTGATCTGTACAACATCCAAAAGAAAAAAATATTTTAAAAATCATGGACGAAAAAAGTTGTATGGGATAGTTAAGAGGCATTGTCTACCACTTGAGTTTCAAATATTTATATAATATCAATGCATTTATAATGTACATTCATATTTTAAGTACCTAAATAAATGAGTTATTTTAGTATTTAGACATACACACATTTACACAATGTAATTTGTAGAATAGAATATTATTCCTTGTATAAAGTAAAAATAGTACTACAGTAAATTTGAAAAAAAAAAAAAACAATTTTTTTGTTTCAAAAAGTTTGTTAAATTCTTATTGTTTTCCAAAAAAAAATTACAGAGTTTACACATTGGACCCGTTTTAATTTTTTTGCAGTAAAATGAAAAATTTTAAAAATTTCGAAGGCACATGTTTTTTTTTTGAGATTTTTTCCCAGGTGAATGAAGTCTTTCGAGATGTTTGTACTTGTTAGATTTTGTCCATTTGAGATTTTTGCTTTCGAGATTTCGTCGCCCTACAATATTGGTTTGACGTATATGCCATTTGCACTTTATTGGGAAATCGCATTTTAAAGTTCACGGTTCATTAAAAATAAAACGAGTCGATAACATTTTCTTATTTTTTTTCTACAGTTAAAATTAAAGAAAAGCTGAGTCTCTTTTAGTTCTTGAAGTGAATACTTCTTTAGCGACGTATTGTTTTTGAAAACGAGTTACGATAAATGAGTTACGATAAATGAGTTACGATAAATGCGTTACGATAAATTTCGATAAATCTGTTTCGATAATGGAGAAATGATTCCATACCGGGGAAATATGTATACATCAGCTGTCTGTCTGTCTGTCCGACCGTCTGCCTGTCCGTCCATCTGTCCGTCTGTCTGTCTATCTGTCTTTTCACCTCTAAACCGCTAAATTAATTGTAATGTAATTTGGCAAGGAGATAGTCTGGGACCTAAGGAAGACCATAGGCAGAAAACCCGCTCGCAAGGGGGCGCTGGCCTCAAGTTATTAACAAAACCTTTTCACGCCTAAACTGTTGAACCAATTGTAATGTTATTTGGTAAAGAGATAGTTTGGGACCTACGGAAGGACTTAGGCGGAAAAACCGCTCGCTAGGGGGAGCTGTAGTCAAGTCATTAATAAAACCTTTTCACACCTGAACCGCTGAACCAATTATAATGTAATTTGGCAAAGAGATAATCTGGGACCTGAGGAAAGACATAGATGAAAAAATCGCCCGCTAGATGGCGCTGGAGTCAAGTTATTAGTAACTTCTTTATTAACTGACCAAAATGATTCATATTGACAATTAATGTTGGTATAGTACCAAAAGAGACAACTACAAAAACCGGGCCCGATGGGTGGCGCTGGAGTCGAGTTACTAACAAATATATTTAATGAAATTTTGAGCAGCTGTTCCTTTCATAATTTGTATTAGAAAAATATAGTCAAGTTAAGATTCTTATTTACTAAATTTGATTACACATTTTCTAGCGATTGTACTAGACAAATTTCTTCACATTACACATACACAACTGCTTTGGACTAGATAAGTATTCACTTCCCCGTGAGCTTTTGCGGATGAGGCTCACACATATTTTTTTATAATTCAATGTTTTCCTCAGAATAGCTTTGCCGTATACGCCACAAAAATCACTTGTTTTCTGTGCTCTCATACACGTACGTCCAATAATAAGTAAAGATCTGAATCGAATTCAGGTTGAATAGGATCTGAATAAAACATTACCATAATAATCAACTTAATAAAAGACATGTTTCCATGGTAGATTCTCCTTTCAATAAACAAGTACTTCAGAAGATAAAGCATAAAAAAATAAATCATACAAACATTGAAATAAGAATGAATTCATCATATTTTTGGGATTCTTAGATACATAGCACATAGGTATGTTTAATAATAATGTAAACAAAATATAATCTACTTTCTTAGAACTAAACCCTTGGTTTTAAGGATCGAGCTGGTGAATATAGCTTAAACAGAGATCATAAGGGAGCACAATTAATATGTCCAATTACTAGATACCTCGCAAACGGGATAAGCAAATAAATTCTTCTGGTTTGAAGAGGTTTTATTGATATAAGCGTTCGACATCGGGTTTCATTAGGGGGTAGTCGAATTTGGCTTCTGAAGTGAATTCTTCATAAACCTTTTCGGTAAGATAGATAATTTTATTTAACGTTGATAATCAGGTTCAAAAATTGTTAACATTCTTATTTGGTCTTCTTGTGGCATAGAAACAAATAAGCTCTTTAGCGTATGTATTGTTCATAAAATACAAGTTCCTTGTGTTTTCACAGTTAGCATTCATTCTACGATAATAGTCCGGCTTAAACTCCCTCCCATTTGTTTTGCCATGCAGCGTTTGTAAGTCAGACATATGGTATTTAATATACTTTATTTTTGTAAAGAATACTTTTGAAAAGTTTAAATACCCTGCTTTTTACCCGACTACGCAGAGTTTGTTTGTTTGTTTGTATGTATGTAAGGATGTCACCTCGTACAACCTAAACTATGAAACCGATCTCAACAAATCAGGTGTCATTGGATTCGTCTTTATCCGGAGAGTGTCCTAGGCTATGTGACGTCACGGAAAAAATTTAATATGGCGGGCGCACAGAGGAAAATGGCGGACTACCTCTTCTTTTTTCTTTTTCACCCGACTTGTCTTTACAACCACATTGATAGTGGTATCAAATGAAAGGGCTTGGCGAGTAGAATACAATACGATATGACGTTATTCCAAATTCAATATGGCGGATGACCACCAAGATGCTGAATTTCCGTTATCTTTACTACATCCCTAATATGGGTATCAAATGAAAGGGTTTGACAAGTAGAACACGACATTGCTTACTTATACATACACTACATATTTTTTGAAACTTAAAAATTGTAAATAAAAAATTAAGTTTAAAAAACTAAAACCCGACTACGGGTAAAACCAACTTAAAAGTACGAAACAAGATGAAACGAAGCAAGATAAAACGAAACAATGATTTTCAGAGTATAGCCGTGGTCGCATGCCGTTTCAATAACGTATTTATATAACTACGCATTCATTGCACAAAGCGGCATGCGACCACAGCTGTACTCTGAAAATAATTGTTTCATTTCATCTTGCTTCGTTTCATCTTGTTTCGTACTTTTAAGTTGGTTTTACCCGTAGTCGGGTTTTAGTTTTTTAAACTGAATTCTTTTTAGAGTATGCGTATGCCTTAAAATCCACTGGGTGCACCTGAATTATCTTAAGCTTAACTTGTTCGAAGTACATGTTTTAAAGAAGTCTAAGAAGGGATTAAATATTGAGCAAACGACTGAACGAACTTTTTGTTTGACATTATTTATATTTTCATTTCTCGCCCGTTCAAATTCATTATGCACATACAGCAAACCAAAATTATTTATCTTTTTGTTTCTGCCGACTAAATACACTTATTTACTTAGTAATGTACATGTACATGCACGTACGTTAACACAATACTGAATATTATTTTAAGTTTTTATGACGTATGATTGAAGAACATGGACATATGGCAAAATAATACTAAACAAAAAAATTATGTGAAATGTGTGGGAAATTCGACGTTTATCCACAAAAATGGCGTTTACGTCAAAACAATAATACAAATTGCTTATTTTGGTGGATATACGTAATACTCGATATCTCAAGATTGGCTACAGATAGGACAAAATGGATGACATATTCGAAAAGAGCACACGCAAAAACATAAGACTGCATTCACAGTTAAAAAAGTGCATTTTGGCGTTTACCTTAAACCAATTGAGGGGTATAATTTCAAAACTCTTCTACTCCACTTTTTTTTTTTCAAAAATGAGTTAAGTATGAGAAAGTGCTTTTTAGAAGGGCCTTCATCAGAGGCTAAAATGAAATTGATCAAAACTTCTTATTTCCTATACTTTTGAGTACTTGAAAAACGAAATTGTTTTCAAAACTACCCTATTCCACTCAGTCGTTTAATTCAAAACTCATTTATTCCCATACAAAACAAAGGAGTGGGGGTAAAAATCTGTCAGAGAGAGGGAAAAGTGTGCAAAAGTACAGGAATACCTTAACAACAAGAAACGAAAACTGTATGACGTTTGACAGATTTGACAGTTTCATAAAGCTGTCCAAAGAAATTTCTTGGGCTAAAATCGGCGGCATGAGGAAATTTCTTACTCTCTTGCTAGCGCTCTCTTCTGTCGAAAACAACTAAAAATCTTCGTACGTGAACAGGATTTGACTGATTTTCGTAGTTTTGCGCTATTTTGGACAGTACGGGAACAGACCTATTAGCGTTGCAATATTCTCTTGAAGAAAACATCTTTGGAAAGTTCGCAGATGAAATAAAGTTTTATAAGTTAATTTTTATTTAATATGTATTTAAATTAAATATATGTTAAGATCATGGAGCCATCTGAATTTGTGAACGAAGTTGCGTTAGGAAAAGGGCGAAAAAAAGTTCGCATTTTCTCAGCCAAAAGCTGAAGAAAGGAATGAAAAGTATGAAATGATTGCATGTGTAACATTTCTTCAAATCAGTATTAATACCCCTAATTATTATTATAGGTATTCTGGTATAGGTATATAGGTATTTAAAAATAAACAAAAATTAATTAAACCGAAAAAAATGTACTTTCTTTTCAAAACTCCTGTATTCCTAAATAGGTTGAATCAAAAGTCAACTATTCCAATCGTAATTTTCAAAACTCTTCTTTTCCAAATTAAATCGATTTTTTATAATTTTTACGTTTACGTTTTATGGTTCAAAACCATAAGAAATGGATAAAGATCATTCCAAACTTACAATTTACCTTTTAAACCAATCTTTAATATCATTTTAGAAGCTTTTAATAGTTTTTTTCGTTTTACTCAAAATTCTCAAAAGTGGAAAAGAAGAGTTTTGAAATTATACCCCTCAGTTCTAGGGCGACGATTTATCAAATGAATTTTCGAGATTTTAGTCGTTCGGGATTACGTGGTGATTTTTTTTGGCACTATCAAATTCTTCAATAGCCATAAATAATTCATACGAATTGCTGCCTCAGTCCCTAACAGCATGATTTTGAAAATGTTTTGGCCTACCATGCTGGTAGGCGTGCATTGTATATTGTTGCAATCGATGCTTTTACACTGAGCTAACCTAAAATTAGCAGGAATCCCGAATTACTCGGATGGACATTGAGTGGAAAAATTCGGTGATATCTCTCTCTCTTCAAAATATATGGTTCCAAATCCAACAAAATGGAGCAAGGTGTCACGTACCATATTGGGGAAAGCGAAACCAACTTCAACAGTGATCACGATAGATCACCTAATTTCTATAAAGTACTTTCTTTTTAACTTTTACTTAAGTTTTTTCATAACGTTTTTGAGAGAAAGTTTAGGTATACGATTTTGCATGAAACTTGGTCCTTCGATCCGGATTAATTTTCGTGTTTTCAATTCTTATCTTCTTGAGTCGATTGATTTTTTTTTATATAAAAATCAGCTAAACAGTTTGAATGCTTAAGGACAAAACTATGTAAAAATAGAAATTATAAAATAATTTTTTTTTTTTTTTCAATTTCAATTTTTATTTATTTATTCTTCAAGTCATTAATTATAAGTATAACCAATATTATTAATATAGTATAAGCAGATAACTATTTATAGTAGCTACGATATAACTAAGTAATTTCAAACAAAATTAGACAGAAATAAGCCAATTAAAAAGGAAAAAATACTTACTGGAATCGAATAAAATATTTTTCAATCTAAATACATATGTTTATTATGTAAAGAATAAATAGATGCATTCTGCAGTTACAAGAACTAGTGACGAATGCATCGAGTACAAATAAAAATAAAATTAAGAAAACAAAGTTCACAAAAAATGTGAAATGTTTAAGCAAACAAGGAATAATGTTACATAACATAACTTAACAAAAAAAAGCATACTAAAGTACAGATAAGAGTTAATATATTATTTAAGTTATTATTCTGATTAGATTTTTAATTGCATTTAAATCAAAACTATAAAGCCATTTTTTAACCTCCCGATTAAATGAAACAGAGTTACCAATACACCGTATTTGAAACGGCAATTTATTGAAAAGTCTTGGGGACACAGGTGTATAGAAGTTTAAGAAGTGGTAAGTGTTATGCGGTGGAACAGTAGCCAAGGAACTATAAGTACTTCGAAGTGTATATCCGTTAGCATTCCTATTGAGGGAATAACCACTTCTCATAAAGAAAATTCGCAACACTTTATAAAAATAAAGATGTTTTAGCGGAAGTATCTTCGAGTAAAGAACAAGTACAAAGCTATTCTCCTGGAGACCTTTTTTCCAAATAATTCTAAGAATATGCTTTTGAACAACAAGCAATGGTTGAATTTTGTTGTTATGAGTGCCACCCCAGCAAACCACACCACATTGCAGCTTAGATTGAACCAGCCCATAGTAAACAGTTGCTCGGAATTTGCGCGAACAAAACAACCTTAGGTGGTACATTATATTAGTAGTCTTTAACAGATAATTCCTAAGTAGAGAAGTATGGGTACTCCAGTTCAGTTTACTATCAAATATCAGTCCCAAGTATTTGAAAGCTGTAACCCATTCAATATCAAAGCAAGTGGATGAGCAGATAACGTTAGAATTATATGTTATTGGTGAACTTGTTTTGCAACATGTCTCATCACTAACTAATATATGGTTGCTCTTGGAACTATGAAACGTCATTCTAGGAAAATCGACAACGTCTGTAGATAAATTAAAAAGCATAATTTTGGTTTTATCACTGATGACCAGCTTGTGACTATTAAACTAAGCTTTTCTAAGTCATGGTTTATATCAGCAGTAAGATCTAAGGCAGAGAGACTAGAATAAGAAAGAGCTATATCGTCTGCATACCCAGTTCGTGTTCCTTTAAGGTTAAGGTCAAAGATGGAGTTTATAAATATAAGGATGAGGATGGGACCGATAACCGAACCCTGGGGGACACCTATTCGAATCGGAAGGCTTTCACTAAATGTGTCATCTAGTTTAACAACTTGTTTCCTGTTATCGAGATACGATTTAAACCAAGTGAGCATGAATCCTCTCAGGCCTATTTTTTCTTATTTATCCAGTAATAAAGTGTGGTCCACGGTATCAAAAGCCTCTTGATGTCGATGAAAAGGGCAGCATTCATTTTTCTATTGTTCAGGCTATCATAACTTAAACTGCAAAATTTCAGAAGAGCATCTTCAGTTGATTTGCCAGCTCTAAAACTGAATTGACTTGTGCTATCTATTTTGTAAAAATTAAAGTCACTTCAAAAATGGCAAATGTTGTAGAACGATGTTATGTAAGGAAATAAATAAATGACCTACTACCTCAGCATCCCAAAAAAAGTTCGTCCATGCCAAAGCTGCGATGGTCTTTAATGCCAAATCCCAAGCCAGATGTCCAAAAGCATGACCAAACATAAATTTGAAGGAAAAAAGCAATAAATGAAAGCGACTTGTTCGGGAACTACGGAGGTTAACGCAGGTAGAAAATCCCCAAGGCTCGGCAGTTCAAAAAAATTAACATAAATAAAATTTAAGAAAAAAAGGTACTTAAATAGCAAAAAGGAGCTAGACACACCCAACAGCATCCGCATGAACGCATTGCATGTGTATCCTTTTCCTTTTTCCTACTTTGTTCTCTCCTTACAGTAAATATTCTCGTATTTAAAGGACAGACAATAATCCTTAATTTATTCCACATTTGTTTACATGCGCTTATGGCATTATTTCCCACCCCCCCGGCAGACGAGTCAAAATGCAAATAGTCGTTGGAATTAAATCCTTAAACCTTTGTCAATGACTTGAATTTAATTCATCCTTGCTGCATCGGGTAAAAAATGTATGAGAGTTTTCGAAAAGATTAGTCATTAAATAAGGAAACATTCTAAAGAGGATTTGCCGTGTGTGTGTAGGTAGGTGAATCACTGTCAATTGTCCTACAATCTAAAAAGAATCCTAATCATGAATTATTCATCAACACCAAGGATATCGCTAGACAGAAGCAAAACACAAGAAAGCTTATGCCAAATGTTGGGAATATATTTAAAAAGAGAAAACACAGCAATATCCTTTCCATATAAGTTTTATTACCATAAAAAGTAAATAGGGAGACGATAAATAATCACCGTAAGCCAAAGTAAGTGTAGACATACAAAACAACCACTTTACTTACTTTGATTGGAAGATACGAGTTAAACGTGATGATTGCTCGTGTATTATCCTTTCGCCAGGCTTATATAACGATTCTGTGTGAAGGGCGGGTTTCTGTATTTTTTTTGGTTTACTTTTAATAATCACCGATAGGGCGAAGAGTGTATCTTCAAATTTTAACCACAGGCAAAAGGACTATTGCATAATAAAAATAAATTACACACGCAGACAAACACACACACGTTTATATTCCTTTGCCCAATGCAAACACTAAAAACCCGCAATTCGATTCGATGCTCTGTGCTCAATGCTCTGAGAGTAAAGGATAAAATTCATTCATTCACAACGCGGCGACAAGAAGACACCTTTAAGGACTTTCTGCAAAATTGAATTCCTTCATTCACCACCATCCATGTCGTGTTGTGTTACATAATTTTTTTTTTTCTTATTTATTTCGAATTCTTTAAGGATCTAAAACGGTCTGCAGCCGCCCACGGAATCCACAGCCCACAAGGAGGAATCCTGTTTTTTTTTTTTTGATTTGTTAGAAAAAAGAAAACATCAATCACTTGACACACACCGACGAGAGTAGCGGCGCGTTATGCAGTTGGCAATTGCAACGCGTCACAGTCACAGGACAACTGCATGAATGAAGGCAAGGCACTTTGCGATTCACTTTACTCGCACTCAATGATTCACTACTGCACGAGGTCAGACGAAGAGACGACAACGAACGAGAAGCGAAAACGACAATCGACAACAACACGGCAACGATTGAGAGAAATTAACTGGGAGAGCACCGCACTAACGGTGGAAAAAGGATAAAGATGATGTTTAGGGGGATGCACTATGAACACTGGGGGGCGGGGGAGGGTAAGGAATTTTGACTTTACCTCCACCAGAATCAAAAAAAAAAAAACACTACACTTGCACTATTTTTTCTAATATCCTTTTTTTGTGTGGCGATATCCTCTCTTAAAATGCGTCGAAGAATGTGTGTCAGAAGACTCGTTAACTTTATATCTTCTTCTTCTGAGGAAAACACCCAACAAAATTGTTCCTTTTTTATGGTCTCCTTTAGTGTATGTGTGTTAGTATCCTTTTTTTTTACAAGAACTACGAAAAAATTTCCCAACCAAACACGACGGTATCCATTCACCAACTGAATTTGAGTTGAGGTGAATTCTTTCAGGATTTCCCAAAATGAATCGAAGGACCAATCTGTGTGTGGATTGTAAGCATCCACTGGTACAAGGATGTTGGCGTTGAAAGCTCAGCAAACAGCTGTTTTGACGCATGAGCTTGGATTGAAGGATATCCACCAACACAAACAAAGAGAGAGAAATGAAGAGTGGTTAGCTTTTCCTAATCGTAGCTATCGAAGGACGAGCGCGTTTTTTTTTTTTGTGTGTTTTGGTTCACGATATTTGCCAGGACATATGGAAATTACCACCAGAAACTTGATACTGATAAAAGATTGTATATGTGCGGTAGCAGTGGTTTGGTGGCGATGATTTCGTCCTTCACAGAGAGGCACCATTGTGGATGATAAAGTGACCCAGTACAATACTGAATGTGGGTCAGTGGATGAGGTTTCAAGAAGGCACACATCCACTGTTGGGTATTTTTCTAGTTTTTGTGGGTCTTTTGTTGTTGTTGTTGAATGACCCTGCTTTTTGGTGCGTAAATTACGTTAACAGATGAGGAGAGCATATGATGGTGTTTGAGATCGTATTCGTAACGTACGAAAGGATTCTTTTGTACGAGGATAATAGGGTGAATTGTGGAGTTGTTTTGTACCCAGTTTCTTTTGTTTTTATTTATGTTTTGGTGCAGAATCCTTGAATCCCTTTTTTTTGGAATTCTTAATTGGGGACATGTTTGTGTGTGTGTTTTTTTTTTTTGCTTCAAAACGCATTTGGTGTCGAGGAAGAATAATTATCGTAAAGTTTTTTAATTGCCATTTTGGCATTTGTAAAATTTAAGAGCGTTTTATTCATAAAACTGTTAAACGCAATAATAGGGTGTATGTAGATGGTCTCCATTTTGATTGTAGAATTCCCGCGATTTTACGAGTTGTTTGTTCGAAGGATGCTTTATGTTGGTGACTTTTGTATTAACGCTCAGCAAGTGGTGGTAAGGAAGCGCCACTTCAGTTTTATTATTCTAATTAATTGCGATCATCATTTTGGCTAAATGTTTTTATTTTAAGCGGAATTCATAAGAACTCGGTTTAAGGGTTAAGAATGGGAATTTATTTTGAGCTCATGAATAGCTTACGAGAAAAAATGTTCTATCGGCGTTCTTGGATTGGACAGCTTGAAAATGTGGAGTTTGGAATTTTGGTGAGAAGGCCCCATCATTCAAAATAATTCTAATAAATGTTAATAATGTTGCTTTACATGTATGCTCGACCATATGCAGTAAAATCTCCCATTACGGGCAGATCCCTTAGACGGACAAATTTTCATAACCAATCTTTTGTTTCCGATTGCATACATTTTACTTTCCATTCGCCGGACAATCCCTATATCGGACGCAGACAAGCATATGTATCTGCTAGAAATTATTTAATTTATTCCATTAGACGGACAAAAACAAAAAATATCTTCCGTAGCTTCACACTGCATTTTTGTTACTTACTCACATTCGCAACAGATGGAAAAGAAAAAACAAAGTACAGTGTACTTTCTCCTTAAGGACACCTCTCATAACCGGAGACCTCTTATAACCGGACAGATTTCAAAGAACGGAAATAAATTCAAGATTTTTCATATAAAAAATTCTCCCATAACCGGACTGTCTCATAACCAGACACGAACACCAATTTTCGTAACTGCAATAGATTGTCGGTGTCCCTTAAATGGACAAAACACATCTACGTATGGCAAACTCTTTTTTTCATTCTGAAATGGCTATAAAAGATGTCATCCGGAAAACTGTTTGCAATCTCAAAAAAGAAAAACGTTTGCTTTGCAAAGTAGCTGTATTCCGTTATGTTCTTTCCCAGCTACCAGTATTGCACGTCCATTTCTATTAATATAGCGTAAATTGTAAATATGTTCTTACATACAGGGTGGACCTTACATATTAAGTAGATTTAAAATTGAAATAACTCTTTAATTGTTTAATTGATTGCAACAGATCTAGATGAATATTGAAGCCTGATCTTTGCTATTTTTTATTATGTTACGAATGGATAGAAATATCGATTGGGTGCCCGCCATTTTGTTTTCCGCAAAATTCTATTTTTTTGATACATTTTGCAAAAACCTAGGGATTATTTTCGTTAACCCTTTCTTTCTGAAGCACTGCTGTGGAGCTCCAAAGTCCGGAGAACTAATGTATCCATATCCATTTTTTAGTTGAAACCAAAAATGGACGTGCTATATGTGACCGTGACGTGCTGTTGACGTTAAAAGTTTTCGATCCCCATTTTCGGTTTCAAAGAAAAAGTGCCCTATGACCTTTTTAGCCGTGATACCACACCATACCTTGACTCGAAGTATATGTATGTCGCCTCGCTCCTGAGTTATTCAAGAGTTTTCCTCGCATCATAAATGCAAATTTTGCTAACTGACGAAGCTATTGAGGAGAAAATGGTCTTCATCTGCCATATAGTCAATCCAAAAAGTATAGAAATTCCGATTTTCTTTCTCAAGCTGCGTGAGAACCAATAAAATTCGCCTTGTGTTGCTTCTGGGCAGCAGTTGCTGACTAAATTGAATTTTGAATGGAAAATAATAGAAGTTCCTTCTTAAAATTTTCTGCAAGGTCCTCCATTGAGATTGTGTCTCGTCGATGTCGTAGATGAACTATTGCGTCTATTTTTAAAGTAATAAACTTTCATAATCCACTTAATATTTATGGGCTACTCTCGGTGACAAATGGCAAGACATGGCATGGGTGTTTTCGTAAATGGTGTCAGGTAGGTTAGATTTCCTGACAGCTACCAGAAATACTGAGTTCTCTTATCTATTATTTGATACGTTCAAAATGTTAGTCTCTAGTAGAACAAAATAGTTTTCTATGAGGGTGGAAAAGCAAAAATCAGCATAAAACATACCACTTACAAAATTGAAATCACTTATCAATACATTTGACAGTTCATAAACTTCTTATGAGTACGTTACGTACACACATTTGCTAATTACAACTCGTAAGTTTTGCATTAATGTAGTGGAAGTATACTGAACGAAGTTTAAGTTTTGAACTAGAACTTGTGGGACAAATTGAAACAAATTTTGAAGTATGTAAATGAAAGGGAATAGTTATTAACAGATCAAACAATTCTGGATTTCTGTTTTTGGCATTAGCTTCTTTGCTTCAACGACTTCAATATTACTCGTTGTCAAAGTGTATCCAACTTCGTGTCATTATTATTTAATGACAAGCAAGTTCAAATCAAAAATGGAGAATACATTCGAATGCTTATTATCGTTGTAGGTAACTGTATACGTATTAGATTTGTGCTTAAGATGTGTGTCAGTAGCACCTGTCAGTAATAAAATTTCGATATTATATGAGTATAAACGTCAATTAGCATTCCAATTGTACAAATGTTAAAGACTTAAATCAAATAGACACCAATTGTCTGTACATAAATATAGCCGATATGAATACCCGCTTATTTGAAACCCAGTTTATTGAAGAAACGGCTTATATATACAATTAATTCCGTCCCCGTGTACTTTTTCACAAACTTCATACAAACTACTCCACTTTATTGAAACCCGCTTGAGTGAAAAACTCGGATGACTGAAAAACAAAATCCTTAAACACTTATAACTTTTCATAGAAAAAGCTCCGCTATAAGAAAAAAAAAAAGTGATAACGCAGGCTTTGAATGCACCCATTTATTTTGTAATTTTTTGTGTGCACCTTCGTGACTGAAGCTCACCTCTCATAGTGACAGATCTTAGTACTGACAGGCCGTTTTTCTACAATCCAAAGATCAAAAACATCGCGCTATGAATGCGGGCTTCAACCGCACATAGAAGACTGGTTGTACACAATGATTGTAAGACCCATCATTAATCTGGTAGCGGTGCAACTAACACCAAATCCTACCATAGAAACGTGAATAAAGTACAAAGAATAGCCTTTCTAGGCATAACAGGTCCACACCACAACTTGGACTAAAAACGCATCTGTACCTTGGACCCATTGATCTCTTCATAAGAAATACGGCAGCCAAAAGAGATCTTACTTTAAAATTGAATGACAACTAGAGGCCCACCTATTCGTCTGGAAACACGCTCATACTGGATATTTTCAATCAAAAAGGACTCATACTGTTGCAGC
This sequence comes from Brachyopa scutellaris, assembly GCA_949775065.1. Classification (NCBI taxonomy): domain Eukaryota; kingdom Metazoa; phylum Arthropoda; class Insecta; order Diptera; family Syrphidae; genus Brachyopa; species Brachyopa scutellaris. Next base: position 86,322,431 of record OX459114.1, on the reverse strand, counting down.
GCAACATGAGTCAAAGAAACTCGCTGTACAAAACGCACGAAACCCTCATCACAGCAAACGATCGCACAAGAATTAGATGCTAATCCACAGATTACGAGAAACCCCAGCTGGGTTTCAAGATCTCCATACCAGGCAGGCAGATCTGGATAAACTCCAACAAAGCCATCATTGGAACACTTATTTTCAGAGATGCCTCGAAAAACGGAGAAAAAAACCGGACCCTTCTCGGGAATACTATGCATAAACAGCCTTACCGACTAGCCGATTATTGCAGCGTCTACCAATCAGAGATATACGCTTTAAAGAAAGCAGCACAAGTTGTCTTAGCAAGGAAATTAACCGCAACGGAGATCACCATTTGCGTGGATAGTCAAGCCGCACTTAAAGCACTGGACTCCACTTCCATGAATTCAAAAGGACTGCCTTACTTAGGACTTAGGGCAATAAAATACTACAAAATTTTACTTTGCGGGGTACACAGACATGTGGAAATAGAAGGAAATGAAACAGCAGAAGAACTTGCCAGAAACGACTCAGATATGGATATAAATAACACTTGCTGACAGACAGGTTTTACAGACCTTCAACATTGCTAAAAGTCTAAAAGACTCCATCACCATCGTAATACTTGCGGCTATGCCATAACCCCCAGCTTGTAGTCAACAATTGACCAGAAAAGATCAACATATCTATCTCTACTTTCAATGGGAAGACGCCAAATCCATGTCCTCGTCGGTGCTAAAACTGTACAATAAGAAACATGGTCATGTAAGATACGGCATCCTTACCAATGACTTCAGAAGCTACATGGATAAGGATGAACTAAAATCTGTAGCACACCTTCTAAATATATCACTGTCTAGCCTGGCTAAGATTCCGCTTACCTAAAAAGTTTTATTGTAAGATCGAAATTGCTTTGTTAAATGCATGTTCTAACATGCAGAACCAGGGTAATCACAATGGACCTTTATGACTACTGGGTGAAATTGTGCCTATAATCTGTTCCACAAAAATTGTCAGTACAGGGAAGATATAACGTTTGCCTCTCACTCTGGTTGCATTAGCTTTTATAAATCCGTCCCTCTTTTAAGCTCTCACTGGATTACCATAGTATACATGACACATCGCCGCAGATCAGAGAGCGATATCTGTAGGGTTACCATCTGCTGATTTAAAAACAAAATGATTGTGTACAAAGTGCACAGCACCTCAATTTTGATACAATTTTTATATGATGTAGATGGTATTTTTTTGAGTATTTCGATGCATGCATGCCATACATAAAAACACTCAAAAAATGTCTTCTACAACGTACTAAAAATTAATCAAATCGAGGTGGTGTGCACTTTGTACACAATTACCGAAATAAATAAACACAATAACACTATCTCGCGATTTCACAAACCGAATCTAATAAACATAATCACTTATTGCACTGCGACTGAGTTGAATGTTTCGAAATTCTTTATTAGAAAGCACAAAAAGTGAAAAATTGTGTAACCATAAAAACCAGAAAATCGAAAAAACAAAAACAATGCGGCAACAATGTGGGCACCGTAGCGCAAGTGGTTAGTGCGTCGGACTACTGAGCCAGCGGTCTTGGGTTCGAATCCCGCCGCAAACACCTAAAAGTTTTTCACAGTGCCCACCTCTTTCGAATGTCTGACAAGCATCAAAGAGTATCATTTGTCACGATTGAGCTTCTCAACTCGCCGTTCGGAGTCGGCAAAAAACTGTAGGTCCCTTCCATTCGTGCAAAAATATAGCACGCACACACAAATGGTTGCGAGAAGCAGGCCCAGGTTCACCTCGAGCTGTAGCGCCAACTAAGTAAGAAATGCGGCAACACCCTCACATACTCATACGTCATACTCATTTATTGGTTCTCAAAGCACAAAATCGCAAAGTTCTTTGACAAAAACCACAGAAAAAGCTGTAACGATTTGTTTTAGTTTTGTAATGGTAACACTGCTTTAATGTTAATTGTTTCCATACACACAGCGAGGGTTGAAGGCGGCCCCACGAACCAGTATGCCATTATCTGTGTGGCCAGCTGTTCATGGTGGGATGTATGCGCATTGAACGAAAATTACAAAAACAAAACCTGTGTAAATCAGTGGTTTTGTTTTTATTTCAGTGGCAATTTTTCTGATTGGCTGCCAGGAATATATGTACAGGCACTAGTGTTTAAAAAAAAGCTCCCCCATACGGCCTGTACTGACAATTTTTGTGAAACAGAGTATAATTAACCTAACCTAGGTCACCAATGGTCCAGCTGTCTTCCCTTCAGTTACCTTCTCCAAGCAGAGAGGAATGGAAGCGAGGGAAACTGGTGACAGATTTCGATACAATGATAATCACCGTAAAACTCGGCATGTCGAAATCCTATCGCCTTCTGAATTTCGCAAGCATCTTCCAGGCGGAGCTACCAGCGATCATCGAGGTTTGTCACAACTTAATAATCGACCCAACACTAAAACACAAAATCGCTTTTATTACAGATAGCCAAGCCGCAATTAAAGCCTCATCGAAACTAGTAGTTCGATTCCAGGAAAAACTGAATCGCTTGTGCAAGCAGGCTAGAGTCACGCTTCTTTGGGTTTCAAGACATAGCGCCATTGAAGGGAACGAGAGAGCCGACGACTTGCCAGGCAAAGGTCAGCCCGTAGCAAGCTCACTAGTGGAAAACGTTCATATTTCTATAGGCGCTGTTAAGGACAATATATTCCCACACTTCTTAAAACTAGCCGGTCTCAGGTGGACCAGTCTCACAAACTGTGTTATATGATATGGCCAAGTTACAACAGATCAAAAACAAACGGGCTGCTAAAAGGAACCCGCGTGGACATCACTAGAATTAGTACAGGGCACTGCCCAATAGGGACCCATGCAATCAAACTAGCGATCCCTCACAACAGTTTCTGACATAGCTGCAAGGAGCCAGGCAACGCATGATGGGCAATATTTTCTTAGACGACCTTAAAGAGATATCCTTAGAGAGCCGATCCTCTTACTAAACTCCACAGAGTACTTACTTACTTAACGGGCTCCCGACCCGTGAAGAGTATCTGCTTGAGACACTGCAGCCTTCCACTTTCTTCGATCCCGGGCACGCTGCTTCCAGTTGTCTAGACCAAGCGCACTGGCATCCGCGTAAGCTTGGTCCTTAAACCAGAGGTTCGGTCTTCCTTATCGTCTCGAAACTGGGGGCTGGAGACGACAGGGAAGACCGAACCTCCGAACCGAGACTCCACAGTATGGATATAAATAAAATATCTCAAAATTGCATCCGTAGAAACGGGTCACTTAAGGTTGTGGACTCGTGGTATCAAAACGGCGCCCTCTATGAACTATTTGGGTTGTGGGTGGCGTACTAGAAAACCTTAAATGAAAACATTTACAACACTTAAAGGAATATAAAATCTGAAATAGGCATTCACCCGTTGTTTTTTAGAACATTTAATGTCTAGTTAAAGCGATAAAGATACACAATTATAAATTAAGGAAACCCTTTCAATATAATTGCAAAGTTCACTACACCCCAGTGACCTTTGTCAAAATTGCCTGCTTCCTTTCATTCGATTGGTTCAACATGCCTCCGGTGAGTCCTTTTTTTAAACTCGAGTATTTTCCCAAGGACTCCGACTTTTCAGAGTGACCAACGAGGTATCTCTCCGGATGAGGGATGAAATTCATATTTCATCCTTTTGGTCATTAATTGTTTAATGTTCTCAACCCCTCCACCTTTGTCCTGTGTTCGTATCCTATGTTTGACAAGGGTCGACGAGTATGAAACGACATGATCAGAATTTAATTTTTCCAGTTTCTGTCCTCCATTTTATGTTGTGCCTGTGCAATGCGAGTAGAGTAAGAGTATCTTTTAGATTAATTTCTCCATTAAATCTAAGCTCTGTGTCGTCGAGTAATGCTCAAAGTGCACACAAGTTCAGCCGGTGGAGAATGTTCGAATCACACCGCAGCAAGGTCTGTTGGATGTGATTGAAAATTTCATTAAAAATGCCCATTATGAGGTGTGGTGGCATTCACAGCATACAGCAGCACCATGCAGCATGGCGAAGTCAATTTCTTTTCCTTCTTACGAGTAACAAAAAAAGAAAATTGTAAGTGCTAAATACTGAAGTGGAAGGAATCGAGGACGATTTATAAAACTCAAGACATATAAATAAATTATTTCGAATCCGACATTATACTGATGACAATCGTTAGTTGGACTATTGAGCTCCGGATTGACAGGCGGATGGTGTCAGTGGTAGCCGGCGGCGGCGGGGGAAAGCAATTGGATGGATAAGGGAAATTGTTTGCAATTTGAGGGAGTTGACTTTGGTCCTTTTTACGCCGCTGGCTTTTATTCTCTTGGTTTGTCCTTTTTTTCCGAATGAATCGGCTACAATTACTTGTGGGGGAGGGTGGATGAGGGGATGTGGCGCTGAAATGGGATTATTTTCTTTTGTTTTTCTTGTTTGATTTTTCTTGGGGATAGCTAGGGAACGTGATGGGGATTTGTTTATCGATTCGCCAAATTCAGAAGTTAAAGTTTCTTTGGAGAACGTGTTCTCATCCTCATCAGATGGAGTTGCTGAGCTCTGGCATTTGTTAAACTCATTCCCAGGCACGATTTGTACATCTTATTTAAATATAGAGTTGAAATGTTGAATTTCTCCTGCGGGAGCAGGAAGCACCGGTTTGGGAAGATTTTCTATTGGTTCGATTCTTCTCTTCTTTCCGGCGGCAATAGCCTGCGGCTTTGTATTTTTTTTTATGTTATCGGTGACATTTTCGCTATCTCATCGATGAAATGAGTCGATAAATTAATGACATAAGAAATGTCATCGAAACTATCAAAAACCAATTTATATTGATTCGACTTTTTTTGCACTGTCAGGAATAATTTCCTTCGTTCCCCAGCGAATATATCTTTTTTTGTTGATGGCATCATTCTAAGTACTTGCAGAATGACAGCAAACAATTTGCTATCAACAGTCAGGTAAACTTCATTATGACAGCAGCAGCAAATTTTGGGATATAAATAGGTCTGTTTGGTGTGTTTTTTGTAATCAAAATGGGACATCTGTCAAATAGTAAATAATTTGAAAAGTGCTGGAAAATCCTCTCTTCTTCTTTTTTAACTAGTGAACACGAAAAACTAATTTTCTTTTATTTTTCTAACAAATTGTGATTGACATTTCACAAATTGTCAGATGGCTGTTTGATAGATGTCCCTCGGTGACTCCATGATTGAAGATGTAGCACGATTTCACAAGAGGGGACATTTTTTGCCACTCTCATTAAATTTTTTGACACCTCATTTGGCTCTATCTTCTCTTGATCTTTGACAGATTAAGTAATTTTATATTAAATTACCGGATACCAAACAGACCTAATAAGACATCATGGACTCACTAGTTTGTTGTCTCAGCATTTCTTCAACAAAATGTGACGTTTCGATTAACTGTTCAGTTCTTTCACACAATGCTACATTTTAAAGCCTATTTTCGAGCGCAAAGTTAAATTTAGAAGAAAACTTTTTTATTGCCCACTTAACCCGAATGTATCCCTTTATTTGTTATCTAATATTCTGCTCTACTGAAAAAGGTCATCCCCCCGAAATTAACTGGAATTTTTTAAACTTGAAAAATACCGCTATAATCCTATATGATGCTGAGTGGTTGGAAAAACAATCAGATAAAGGTGGAATTTCCTGCGAATTTAGCAGCTTATAGATAAGCGTTCGCTTTGAAGTCCATTTAAATGGCTATTGCTGCGTAAATGAGCGATAACTACCCACATGTGGGCTCGTACCGATTAAAGTACCCGACAGGTCTGTCATAGGGATGACTCGGATGGATTTTTGGAAAAGAAAAAACATTTGGATTTGCGGGAGTTGTGCAAGTGAAATTATTAAGGGAATAAAGGCTCCGACCCATAGAATCCGTCCACGACGTTCCGTTGTACTTTGATGTTGAAGTTGAAGCATTGCCGTATAGAGCAGTCCTATAGAATCCGTCAGATATCTATGTAGGAATGTCAAACGATTCTCTTCATTCTTTCACCAATGAAAATACATACTCTCCACTTGTGAATGTGTGAACTTCAGTATGTGAATGTGTGAACTTAAATGCGTTAATGATTGTACTGACAACGGATCGACGGATGCAAAAAGTAAAAAGTAGACCTACTTTATCCGTCGAAGTTCATACATCTGTTGGCTATAGGCCATCTCCCATAAGAATGTGTGTATTCTATCGAGCCGTAAGTTAAAAACGGATCGACGGATTCTATGGGTCAGAGCCTTAAAGATGGTTCTGTTTTTCAAAAAGGCTTTGTACAGCTTGGTATTATGGATTAATCTGTGAAAGGTTTCCTCCTGAGCACTTAAATATGGGAACTTTGTTTAGTTTCCTGACGGTGTCGGAATAGATCACGAGTCGGAAAAGGTGATAGCGTGAGTCTCACACCTAAGGGTGCGTGTCCACTTGAGAGTAAAACTACTGCGAGTAGCTCTCAGGCCACTCTCGTCTAGTTGAAAAATGAATTTGCAAGTGTCACCTAAAAGCTCTAGTGCGGAGGACCCGTAGATAAACTGCTGCAGTGACTTTCGATTCTGAAGAGGCTGTTCTACCTTCTCCATCTCCAGAGAGGCATCCCCAGACCATTATACTTACACTTCTGGGGACATCCGTAAGAGGCATTCAGCGCTCAATCTTTCCTTTGGTTCTCTTCTGGCGAGAATCCTGTAAAACCATTTCCATCACGCAGCTTTAACTTGGATTCATCGGAAAATATAACATGTCCGAATCCAAATAAGATGCTTCTCAGCCCAAAGTAATCATTTTTCTCTGACTCGTATTGGAAAATCCGGCTTCGGTACTGGCTTGAGTGCTCTTAGTCCACCTTTTACATGCCTTTTTCTCACTGAGCCTGCTGAAATTATTTTTATGTAGCCCGAAATAGGTAATTTTAGATATTCACTGAAGTCTTGAACCGATGCCGTCGGCTTTGGAGCACAGAAAATGATCTTCCACTCGTTCGGCCTCTCTGAACCTTTTCTTTTGAGATGGCAAAATAGGTGGATAACCAAAGCAAGAGGAAGGTGGACGCCGAGACTGATCACCGACGTCACGGAATGGACGGAACGGAAACATGGAAAAGTAAATTGTTATAAATCATCCAGTTTCTTACCGGCTACGGTTACTTCAAACAGTACAGATAGAAAAAAAAAAAAACAGAGAGCGCAGCTTTCCAATATGGCGATTCCCCAAATGATGAAGCCTACCACACCCTTTAAACCTGTAACAGCGGGACAGGAACAAACTAGTGTCAGAGATAAGCAATTTTTCCCCCGAAAATGTAGCCAGGAAAATGATTTCCACAATTGACATGTGCAACAAGATATCTTCGTTTATTGCGACAGTCCTTAAAATGAAAAAGAGAGAGGAAGACGCAAATGTACTCTCGTATAACTCGCTTCCAGATATTGTAGCTGCGTCTGCTCGTAACTCTGGATTCCGCGTCCAACTAATATTCAACCAGCTCTCCTATACCAACAGAGATGCGTAAAGCGGTACTTATCCAGAAATGGCAAGTAGAGAATAAAAGACGGGATTTTGCACTTTTCTTGCGATTTCCTTCTCATGAAGATCTGGTTGCTTACAGTCCTAAAAGGCCTTAGAAGAAGTAACAGCCCACAGAGGCAAAAAAAGTGACGACCCTGAAGTAATGCGAAGAGCGGTCCCATTGTGTGATCTGCTGAGTTCTTGGTAGATTAGAATTCGACACACCAAGCGACTGTTCGGCCTTAGCCTCCTGACGGTGCATGAAGCATTTTCTCTTCAAAAAAAAAAAAAAAAAATAGGTCAATGTGAAACATAACTACAATTGGGAGCGTCTCAGGGTAAATTACCACACCATTTTAAGTGGGAAGAGCACTTAGGCAACAAAATGACCTCAAATAAAATAGCCAGCAATTATTGTGAAAATCTTATAAGAGGACATTAATCTTCAGAGTAAATATCTACAATACGAATGTCCTAAGACCGTCGAGTACATCATTTATTATTTGTTGTGCAAAACTCCATCTCTTCAAAGCCTCCATCAGCTAAAGTCATCTATCCTGACTGCTTGTTCATTCACTTATATGAAATTCGACGCAAATAATAGCGTCGTCGCATGGACAGCGTTCGATGACAACAATAGAAATTGTGGACCGAAATCAAATGACCTACACTCTAATAAACAATACACAAGAACCATCGGAACCATGGTTTTTAGGTCATTTCTCCATCTATTGTTCCTTAAAGTTCTTCACCAGACAAAAAAAAAAAAACAAATAAAGAAAATAAATCTCCCCATTCACTCTTAGGTAATTGATTTCCAGGACTTTCAGTAGCATATTTCCAGCGATACAATAAAATCAAAAGATGGCTAATGGTGCTCATGAACGTCCGCCATCAGCGTACAATACAACGGAAGAGAAAGAACCAACTTTAAAAAAAAATACATTTAAAGAAATAGCAGCTCCCACCGCTAGGACAATGGCCTGGACGAGGACAGGACACAGCAACTCGCGACAAAATAAAGTAATCTCTCATTTCACGTTTTTAACAAAGACTCCTTGTAGTTTGGCGTCTAGCGGCCAGAACTGACACCGCGTCGTTATCCATCATCGGAGCGGCGAGTGTTTGTAGTAACAAATTTGAGGCTCCTTTCGTTTCCAATTCACATACATACATAGAAGTAGTGTCCTTCCAGCTAAAGCCCCCGTGACAAAGATTAATGAGTAACATCTCCTGTGACACTTTCCGGCTGCCCACCCGGAACTGATGGGTGGTAACAAATAACACTTTTGCGAACAAATGAACAGGTCACCTGGGTACCATGTCGAAGGTTTTATTACTCAGCGAGGACACCTGGATCTCAAATCCGTATATTCGTATCTTTTATCGGATTGCTGCCTGTTTGTTCTATTGTGTTCGCCATTTTCATGTAAAAATTGACTTTTTGTTGTATTAGATGTCGGGGTATAGAGAGTCACGGTATCTGCGGAATACAAGATTTAAAAGAGGGATACTCGTATTTCAGCGGAGAGGACGGTCACAATGGAGGACAACGAGTTTATCCCGATAAATATGCTGACTAAGGCTCGCGCTCAGCACATCAATATCAATTTACTTGGTTCATGAAATTTGCATAAAGCTATCTGTACAAATGAAAGTATCTAAGAGTAGCTCTTTGGGTTCTTTAAAATTTAATATCTAAGAAGAAATTCAAATTCCAAGTCGGAACGCTGACAGGTGAAACGAAAATAAACGACTTAAGCGATGGAGATGGAAAGGGAACATGGTCGCTAAATAGCTACGGTTAAGGTATGTACATATGTATGTATGTGGGTAAAGTCGATCGGAGTAACCCCAAATTGTATCAACTTAAGATGGGGTATCTTATAGAAATACAGTGCGTTGAACAAAACGAGGTCAAGTGGATTTCAAAATGATTCTTCGGTGTTTTAAAATTGGTTTAACTTTAGAATTCTTTGACAGGCGTTGAAGTCTGTCACCGGAACCAAGCAAAAAATCAATAAATACGTATATTTGGCAAATGAGGGTTTTGCATTTTTAATTCATTTTCTTCTCAAATTCCTTCCCGTAATTATTTAAATGGAAAATGATTCTAAATTTGTAAATTTTCATCAAATTCATTTACACCTGATCTTTCTAAAAGGCAATTAATTGAGACGCCACATTCATATTCACTGCAGCATGCGAACATGCCCCGTCTCTTTCAATGTAAAATTCACATCCATACCTGCACATTGACAACATTTTTATTTAGCGCATGGCTTAGGTACATTTCAGCAAAGAATATATAATTACCAAGAAGTATTATCTGCCTTTGAAAATGAAATCGAACGCAAAAAGCTCTTTCTTGAATAATAAAAAAAGAGCCGACTGAAAAATAATTGGGAAAGAAGCATTTTCTCATACAACCTCAATCCACACGTATACATACACAATGGAATTCTCCAATACTGCATACTGCGATTCAAAACAAAGGAAGAAGATTCAACAAGACAAAATCCAACAAATCTCCTGCTCCTCTTAGTAATATAAATACAGTGCACGGCGCTTAATATGATTACTTTGGGACCTGGTTAAATTGATAACAATAACCGATGTAGAAGGGAATGGGAAACTCAAAAATAAACTCATAAAAAGTATATTTATACCTATGATAAAATAATAACAATAACCGATGTGATGATTACAAAAAAACGAAATTTATCCTGTGTAATTGTGTATAATTGTTAAGGACTGTGTCAAAGTGATAATATTATGCGAATGATAATATTAACTGGGATTATATTAAGCGGCGCGCACTGTATACTATTCCTCCTTCGATCCATGTTCAATATATACCATGAAAAACGATCACACGCATACATTTATATATGAATGCATGTATTATAAAGTAAGGATTCTTTATTTTTGATCTTACCCGATAAGAAATGAGACAAAAGAAAACAAAACAAAACAAAAGCACTGTGCAGGATAGTTTCGTCGATCCTCATCGTCGTTTACCAAGAACAGGTTATACAGAATATTTAGTCGGTATAGGTATGTGAGTTTACCTGATGGGTATAGGCATACAGAGGTAATCGTACACCTCACACGTACTATCGTCTGGATGACTGTGCCGCCGTGTGTGTTGTATTTTGTATATCGGTTGGACTGTTCTAGGAAATTCTCTGAGCGAAATATTAAAAAGTTTTTGGTAAAGCAAATCAATAACAAAAGCTGTGAGAGCGGGTTCCAACGTTGGAACCCGCCATACAAAAATTTTCAGTACAAGCATTTATATGAGATGCGTCTTCTTGGTAATTATATATTCTTTGATTTCAGTAAGATAATGTCAATAAAAAATACAAGATATGAACAGATTGATTATAAATATAAAATACTAGTGGTTACCGGGTGCGCTGCGACTTCTTCAACATCATACTTGAAAGAATTGTTCGTAACTCACTAGCCAATACACAAGGAACTATCTTTCAAAAGTCCGTTCAACTACTTGCATACGCCGACGATATTGACATCATTGGTAGAACACAGCGAGCTGTCACCGGTGCGTTCGCGAGTATAGAAATGGAAGCAGCTAAAATGGGTTTAGCGGTAAACGAGGGCAAAACAAAATATATGCTGTCAACAAAAAGGGACACCCAACATCGACGAATTGGACAGAACGTCACAATAGACAGTTACAACTTCGAGGTAGTAAAGGACTTTGTCTACCTCGGCTCTGCCATAACTTCAAAAAATGACATCTCGTCGGAAATCAAACGAAGGATTATTCTTGCCAACCGCTGTTTCATTGGGCTTAGAAGGCAATTGAGTAGTAAAGTCCTTTTTCGATCGACTAAGGAGACTTATCATCCCAGTCTTGCTATATGGAGCTGAAGCATGGACTTTATCGAAAGCGGATGAAGATATCCTTGGTCGCTTCGAGAGAAAAATCCTTTGTAAGATATTCGGTCCCGTTTGCGTTGACGGGTTCTGGAGGAGAAGATTCAACCACGAACTGTACGAGCTGCGCATTGGGCATTTAAGATGGCTAGGACATGTAGAGCGTATGAACATCAGCGCTCCGGCTCGGAGAATATTCGACTCTTACCCGGAGGGTCAGCGCAGCAGAGGACGACTTCGCCTAAGGTAGCGCATACAAGTAGAAAAAGACCTCAGCCAACTTGACGTGCGCAACTGGAAGCGGCTAGCTAAGGACCGGGCTAGCTGGAAGAGGTTGTTGGTTGAGGCCTTGGTTCACCCCGGACTGTAGCGCCACCTAAGTAAGTAAGTATTTGATTGGATCAAGAAGGTGTGGTCTACTCTGAACTGCTCAAACCGAATGAAACCATCACTGGAGATCGCTACCGACTACAATAACCGCGTTTGAACCGCGCATCGAAGGGAAAATGGACGAAGTACTTTGCAAGACACGACAAAGTGATTTTGCAACACAACAATGCTCGTCCGCACATCGCAAAGCTCAAACACTTCTACCCTACCTGCCATATTCTCCAGATATTGCTTGTTCTGATTATCACTTGTTCCGATCGATGACTTATGGCCTGTCCGCTTACTTCGTTTGATATTAAAAAAAAAAAATGGGTCGATTGGTGGCGCTGATAAAACTATTAAAATAGTTGGAATATTGCGTTGATGATTTACTTTGGCTCGTTCAACGCAAGTAACTTGAACGCCAACTTGATTCTTAAAACAGTACTACCCACTTTGGTAGTGCAGTGTGGAAAAAATGTCCCCACTCATGGTCATCTCATTGCATGCCATACTGTAGTAAATAACAGAATGTTGAACACGTGCTCGTTCTTGACTACAGGTAGCAATTTTTCGCAACAATTATGTTGTGGACTCGTTTAGTCCCATCGACCGCAAAAATATAGTCGTACCGTAGGAGCCCACTTCATTCCATTTGTTTGTCGCCTCAAACCCTTCTCACTCTAAGCCAAATCTGTGCCTAGGGAAAACTTTACCCACTACCAACTACCCACTATTTTTCAGATGCGGAGTTTATTGAAATCTTGTGTCGGATATGAAGGTGAAGTCGGCTGCATGTCAGTCTATCATGAATTTTAAAAAGATACACCTTCATGCCTCTACCTACATCATTGTCTGCCTCACTATTACCAGTTGCCACTACATGCGGCAGTGTATCCTTTCCCCTTCCGGTGCTATGACTGGGTTATTTCTTTTGAGCGATTCCCTTGAGTAATCCCAAAGCACAGATACGTTCGTACGAATATATCCCCTTGCTTGTATAGTTATTTAACGAATAAGTGTTGAATGGATGTGCTGAATGCTGGGGATGTAAGTAGCCAAATATATTGGACGGGTTGAAAAGAAGCAAAGAGTTGGGGGATGATTTTTAATTAACCCTCCTCTGTGATTTTCAATGGTAACTGTTTTCAACTCGTGGACGTTTGAATTTCGTTTTCTCAATCATTAGCGTGCTATACGAGTCTGAATACACAGTGAGAATGAAAACAATATACAAGCCAGGTCATGGTGGAAATTTGTTCTCCTTACTTTGCGCGCTAAACTGAGCTCATTAATTTACCATGAACCTGAAAAAAAAACCCAAAATGAACAGCGACAACGAAGGAAATAACGAGTTGGGAAATCCACTCAAGCGTCGGTAGAAACCACGGCTGCCGGTGCGGGCTTGGCCCCGAAAGGAGAGAAGTCACCAGTGAACATTTGTAATGAACACTCCAAAATATAAATTCCAACATTCCCAATCCAATAGGTCCAGAAAGTGACGTCAAATCGAAGCTTCGAGAGATAAGGATCGATACTGCTGCCGACGAAGTAACCTTCAACATCGATTCTGAAACAGAAGCCCGATTGCTAGGAGAGACCTACGCGTCAAATGCAAGCCCAAGAAAAAAGGGAAAGAAAAAGCCCAAGAAAAAAAGGGAAGAAAAGACTGCCGAGCGGCTATAGGAGGTCCCTGCAGTACCTCAGAAAAACGAGCGCTAGGGAGGAAAAATCTCTATCCCCTAGAGAAAAGGACCTTATTAAAAGGCACCGGAAGATAGTAGCAGAATACGAGAAGACGAATGCTATATCTTCCAACGCTAGTCCACAGCCTTCTACAAGTGCCACGGCGTACCCTCAAAGTCCAGCGAGACATAGACCAACACTCCAGAAGGCAGTGAATACCGAGTAAAAATGATTGCTCGTTCAATCACACACTCTTCTTCGCCTAACCTTACCTAAGTCCGTCAGATATGTTGGACCGTGTGACGGTGTGAGCCCCCCCAAATATTGGAAACGTCAAATGCTTGAGAACTAAATACAGTCAACCCTCGTATAACACGGAAGAATTTGTGCACTGACATATTCCATTATCAGCTTCTGGCAACACTGTTTGTATGATAAGGAAAATGCAAGCGAAGCATTACCAATATAAAGTAATGGATCTATCATAACTCAAAATTAATTGCCCTGTAATACAAAATATACATATTGACGCAGATTAATGAACTATGATAAATTACCGTTAATTTGCTGATGTCGCAAGATTGTCCTTCGTCCATAGAATAAAACACATTCTTATCTAATCGATTAACTGCTTAAATAAATGACTGAATTTTATAGCTAAAACGGCACCCAAATGAACCATGATTGACAATTTTAGTAATGGCCGATCATGGGATTCACTCCAGGAGGATGAATACCTTTCCAACAGACCCGTGCCAAACTGTAGTAATTAATTAGTAACTGTTGTGCAATTCGTCTAAAGATTTGTTCTGACAATATTTGGTTTTGATGAATATAAATCGAAAGCAATTACTGGGAAACTTTGGTACTTTGTTAAATGTTTACAAAACGGTTTTGCTTACAACCCTCCAAAATCAACCGAAACAAACGCACAGTCATCAATCAGCTTATCTCAGCCAACTCCGTGTACCTATCATTCTAAACAAAGTGTCTGTGTGGACATTTAACGTCACGAAAAGTTGTATTTTAATATGTTTACGAAATTAAGGGGAAAAAGAAACAAAGAAATGGATGATCAAGATTATGAAAGGAACAGCGAAATACTTTTGAAGTACGGAAGCACGTAAGCAATGGAACTCCGTGTTTGGAAATCCACAACAACTTGACATTTCGCGCTTACAGTCGGCCGTAGGTACATATCTTGACAGCTATACAAGCAAACCTATCAATTTAAGATGTCACGTATTAGTAATGTTATGATGGCATCAACAAACAAAAAAGTCTAAGATTTTTAATTTGTTTTCTGACAATTTAAAGCTGAATTTAGAAAAATTTGAAAAAACAGAATTAGGGAATAACGTTTCAAAATAATAGTTGACTTGATCATTGAAAAATTCGTACAGAAACTCTTACGGTTCGTATTTGATGCGTTTCGATACAGCTGTAGCATAATGCACGAGTTAACTCTAGCATGGGCAACTGGGACTTTGTCGTACAATAACTTTTTTTCCATCCAATATAAAAACCTGAAACGACTTCGACTTCTATAAACATAATTTTCTAAATCGAATACAGCCATTGTTGGGTCAAATCGGATAAGTTTGTAGTAGAAACTTTTTTTTTTCAAATAAAACAACTGCTAAATAGACCACTTGGTCTTTCTAGGAACATGTTCGGGCATATGTTCATAAAATGATCATTTTTAGGGTTCCGTACCCATATGGTAATACAGAACCATTATAAGTTCGCTCTAACTCAAAAATGTCTGTCACGATAAAAACATCAAGAACCGTTTCAGCTAGAAACTTGAAATTTGGCACACTTAAACATTATGGTGGTCCACATACATGGACGAAATATTACTCAAAAATATTGTGAAACAACTATACAGGGTGGGTAAAATGTGAGCTCAAAAAAAATAATTTCTGAAAAATATATCATGTGGGATATCATTCGAAAGGGCTCCAAAGAGATTCCAAAACTATTTCACTCAGTTTTTTCCGTTAGCAACTTTCGGAGTTATTGCCAAAAATATGTGAAAAATATCATACAAAAAGCACCAGAACTTTTTCTCGGAAAATACTTAAGTCAAAAATAAGAAAAAATCATAGCTCGTAGGTGATTAACCATATTTTTGAAGAAAAATATAACGAGTCTCGTAAGTTGTATAGTTTTTGAGAAATTCACGTCGAAAAATTCAATTTTACAACCGAGTAACTCGTAAACTACTAGACCAATTTCAATTCAAAACTATCACGACTCGATTAACAATAATTTTGGGAAAATTAAAGACTATCTAAAATTGTGCTGCCATACAAAAAAAAAATTAAAAAAAATTAATAAAAATACGGATTTTGCCAGGAAACGAGTTCAGACCCCTGAACTCAGCTACACACTCAGCCGCGTTCTTAATGTTTATCCAATTTCTCATAGTGAATAATATTACTGATTATAAGTTTGTAAAGTGAATATAGAAGTGGGTCCTTTGCGTTTTTTGTGTTAACGAAACGAAACAGTTATTTAAACAAAATATATGTACATATGTAACTAGTTTTAAAACTACGGAACCCGTTGAGCGCGAGTCTGACTCGCACTTTGCCAGTTTTTTAGGTAGAGACATGTCAGATATTACCTTTGTGATGGTTGCCAAAATTCATGAAATAATTATTTTCTATATTTTACCAATTTCCTACCTGATATGGCGGGAATAAGCATCATTTAGTATTGAGTCAAAAATAACAAAAATGGCGTTCATTAAATATTTTCTTTTAACCCTCATCCTGTAAAGAAAAAAAAACTACATATTCAGTGTTTTGGGTGAATTGTTATTAGCACAATTTTATTGCATTATTTTTTACAATTTATTTCCGTAAATGAATGTTTTCTACAGATAACTGAATTACATTTGTTACATTTGGTAGCCTATATAAATATTAAAGAAATCGCACCAGTTTTTTAAGTTACAAAATGCGTTTGGGCAAAATGTGCCCAAAATACAGGATGAGGGTTAAATTTTTTATCTGCTTCGGTCTGGCTAGACCAAGTAGTATAACTTACCGCCCTTAAAGTAGTTGCCCATCCTAGGGTTAAGTTGTAAGGAATGATCCTGTTCCAAGGCACCCCCAATGGGCATCGTTTACCCCTTCTTTGGAACTTTATAGTAAACGAACTTTTGCTACTCCTGGATGGTGTGGGATGCAAAGTAATCACATATTCTGACGACGCACAGTGGTTCAGGTTGTATGGAAGCGCCGAAATAATTCCATATCTCTTAAAGTTCTGGACCGATTTTGATGATTTGTTCACCAAAGTGTTTGTAATTTACAGTGTTTACTACAATTTACTACTGTTTAAAATTTTATATAATAATTTTATATAATAAAATTTTAAATAAAAAAATACATTAAAAATCGGCTAAAAACTAATATCTGACGAATAAATATTAATGATTTTTTATAAAAATAAATTCAAATGTATTTACCTATATTTGTATTTTCATAATTTTTTAAGGTTCCGTACCCAATGGTAACACGGAAACATTATAAATTCGCTCTAAATCTAAAATATCTGTCACGATAAAAACATCAAGAAACGTTCTATCTAGAAACTTGAAATTTAGCTCACTCATACATCACGGTGGTTCACATATTTGAGACAACTTGACACTGAAAAATATTGCGAAACAACTATACAGGGTGGCCAAAATTTGAAGTCAACAAGAAGAAACTTTGGGAGTTATTGCCGAAAATGTGTGAAATACTCCTTTCCCCGCACTTATCTCCGAAACTACATGCTTAAATGAAAAAATCACGGTTACAGCCTAAAATTATTTCTACTATGAATTAATTAGCACACATACTAGTTGAAACAATAGCTATCAAATGAGGATAAAATTAAATTGCTTTGAATGGAAGTATAGTGAAATTCCGTTTTCCATCTCCATATAACGACAGACTGAAAAAGAGCTTACTTTTCAACGGTATATTTAAACTATTATTTAAACTATCCAACTTATATACTTTAAGAATGCATTGCCACTAAGTGTTTAAAACAATTTAAACATTTTGATTTTTTTCGCCTCTCAAACCACTGTGCGACGTCATCGCTATAGCTATCTCCGGCAAGCATCTTCACACAATCAATGAACTCATGCAAAATTTACTAAGCAAGCTCTCGAAATAAACTGAAAAATGTGGACTGGGGGTTAAACCTTAGAAAACAGAACTGGTTCTGCAAAATCCCTCAGATAGACCCCACTTCGTTATACGGTACCAAACTAGTCTTCACCGACAAAACAATGTACCTGGGTCTTATCCTGCACAAAAAACTTAGCTGCAAGCTCAATATTCGGGAAAGAGTAAAGAAAGCTCCCATAGCGATCTACTCTTGCAAGAAAGCCATCGGCAGCAAATGGGGACTTCAACCCCGCATAACCCGTTGGATCTTTGAGTCTGTTTCAGACCGATTCTGATGTATGGCGTAGTTGTCTGGTGGACCACCCTATACATCGCGATAGCCTGGAAAATGTACAAAGATTAGCCTGTCTGTGTATTAGCGGAGCACTGAGAATAACACTTTTCGCAACACTAGACATCCTACTTTATTTCCCACCCCTTTATTTAACAGACAAGCAAATGGCAGCCTCAAAGCCTTCTCACAGTGGTCAAGTAACTAAACTCGTCACTTCACAGTACTAGATCATTTAACACTCCCGGAAGCAATTTCAATTTCGCGGAAAGCGAAATAGTGAACGCAGAAATTTATTTAGGGCGAAATAATTACAAACAAATAAGCTAATAGCTGCCGTAAATTCATTCCGTTTTTAATTTTCTGAAAACTCTGTTTATCACTTACATAGATATCTAAAGCGGAATGGCATATGATCACAGAACAGTCCGTGGTAGCATATATTTTGCTTAAGCTTTTCTGAAATTCGAGGAGCAATGTGTATGGCAGAGCGACCGATGTCTGTGCTGATAAGCAGTATGACAATACGCCTCCCGGAAAACATAGACTGTACTGTACCCCTAAGCTCAATTTTGATAGGTCAATATTTCCAATAGATCTTAGGACTTAGGAGAGCGGTCCGATAAGTACTTACCCTCACCGCCCGATGGTGCCAGTATCGCAAGAGAGATCGTCTAGTACATTCTCTTAGACGGCTACTGTCAAAATTTCAGTCGAATCGGACTCGTAGTTTTGTTTTGACCACGTGTGGAAGCCAGCATGTCCGCGAATTTTCGAATAAGGAGGTCATCGCCGCCATGGAGGCCTACTTTGTAGACATCGAGAAAACCTATTTTTTGGATGGGTTGAAGAAGTTGGAGCATCGCTGGACCAAGTGTATCGAGCTAAAAGGAGACTATGTTGAGAAATAAATCGCCACTTTTCCAAAATTTTTGTTTTTCTTTTGTAGGCCAAGTTAGTACTTATCGGACCGTCCTCGTATAACAGATAAGTCTGTATAGTCGTTCGGGGCAAGAGTGCGCATTTTGGACTTCGAGCTTAAATTCTGGAAAATTAACAAAAGGTAACAAACAAAAGAGCCTATTATTTGGTAGCTCTATATTTTAGGAACAAATTTATTAAAAAAATATTTTATGTTTTTTTAATGTTTCATATGTTTTGATCAAAAAACAAGAGGAAGTCAAGTTGCGCACTCTTGCCCCGAAGTCAGGGTAAGAGCGCGTAGAGGTATGGGTAAGAGTGCGCAACCATTTTAAGTCACAGTTTTCGTAGTTTTAATGATTTGAAACTGTGGTTTCGCACAAACTAAATTCTTCGGCAGCCTTCGGCAGCATCTTACGACAGAACGTAATGGCGCAAAAATTGTTATTATTATAAAAAGTTAAATACTGGGGAAGAAAGCACTGCGCACTCTTACCCACAGAACATACTACTTATGCGATATCGAGTTGCCACGCTTTTCTGACAAATTTTTAAAAATTGACTTTTTTCTTAACAAAATCCGGCTATTCTTTTCTTGTTGTTTTTCTTTGTACTGTCAATTGGAAAACTTGCGTAGAAGTTGTTCTTCATTGGCGGTTGGTGAAACACACATTTTCTCATTTAGCGATTTTTGCTAATTCTTTCAGAGACGGAGAAAATGGCACTGCGTGCTCTTACCCGCTGCGCACTCTTACCCCGAACGACTATTCACTCTACACTGGTGGCTCTAAAATCAATGATCTTGGCTGCATATGCATTAGAAAGCAGGGAGGATGAAGACGAATTGCCACAAAAATGCCGTGGTGTTTAGACGATGGATTGAGTGGCCCGCCGACAGCATGAAGGATTTTACGCAAAATTGTTCATGAATTTGCGAAAAAATTTAACAATCTTCTTGCTTTGGTGACTCCATATATCCAATTGCGGAGCTCTTTTGGGGCTCAGGATTAAGTTGGAACCTCCCCAAAGGAGGGGCCAACGAGTGGTCTACTTATAAAGAGAATGCTAGGCTCCTTAAAAAGGAAGTCATATTGTGGCGAAGCTTCAGCGAAAATGTCGAATAAACCACTAAGGTGTCACGTCTAAAAAATAAAATAAAAATAAATATACGGCATCAGCAGTCCTATACAGAACCAAGCCTAGCTTCTCGCAACCATTTGTGTGTGCGTGCTATTTTTTCCACGAAATGGAAGGGACCTACAGTTTTTTGCCGACTCCGAACGGCGAGCTGAGAAGCTTCTTATGATAAATGATACTCCTTGATTGCTTGTCAGACATTCGAAAGAGGTGGCACCGTGAAAAAACTATTAGGTGTTTTTGCTGGGATTGAACCCAGGCATCATGCGTAGTAGTCCAACGCACTAACCACCACGGCCACGGCGACTACATCACATTTAAGGACGATCTTATATCTAACGCATCAACACAAGTTTCTTCTATCAAGATAAGCGCTGACACCTTTAGTGACTCCCATAAGGAGACGCTGGATATGACCGATCCAGCGGTCTTTTGGACTAAATACAGGGAAAACTACTGAGTGAGATCCACTACTACGTCACTGATATCTCTTTCTCATCTTCAAAAAAACAACAACAAAAATGCACCACGTAACAGCAAAAATATTTTCGTATTGTGCGTCCAAACTATGGCACTAAAATAACAAAAAAAAACATCTGAAAATACAGTAGAATCCGCTTAAGACGCTCACGCTTAAGACGCTATCCCGCCTTAAACGTTCTTTTTCTCCGGTACTTTCATTTTGATAAGAATTCGTATGAACAAAATCCGGTGAATACGCTCTATTTCCCGCTTAATACGCTCACTCAGCTAAACGATACACTTCGTACGATTTGTATTTTCTTGTTTTTTAATTTTTATTTATTTTTTTTTTTTTGCATTGAGATTTGATTGCGTACAATTTTATGAAAGGAAAACTAGCATAATACATGTATAATTTCAACTCTTTTTATAAAATAACCATATTTTTAACTGGGTGTATTTTTTCAGTTTTTCCCCCTTAAGACGCTATTTTCTGTCGGTCCCTTAAAGAGCGTCTTAAGCGGATTCTACTGTAGTTCCATTGTAACATATCCCAAAATTCGCACATCTGACAATATAAGATGAGCCTGGAAATGTCCGAAATGTCTGACAATGTCACCAAAATGTGTTTACATGATTGGTAGATGTCTGAGAATGGTCTGATAAGGCTTTTTCTGGCAGCGCTGTCAGACTAAAATTATTAGTTCACACGGTTGTTTGGCATTTGGGACAAATTTTTCATTAGGAGACCTGACAATAGTACCAGATCTGAGGAGCATTTGAACATAGCGTAATTAAAATATAATTAATATTCTAATAGGCGTAAAAAAATTAAAAGCTCTGCTTCGAACATGACATTTCTCGATCCGCCATAGCTCGCCATTACGATGTGGTGGCATTGCCAGAAGTGCCATTATTCTACTTCAGAAACTACACTCCTGGATTTATAATGTCTAAACCTAAAACTACCAACAACAAAACAACAATCCTTTGTAATTGCAATGCATTTGATTATCTGTAGCTGATGTAAATTATTCAAATGAATAACATTTAATTCGGTGACACAAAAGTTATACCCCCATTCTCTTCCATTTGACCTCCTTTGTCTGTAAGGTAACAACAAAAATGTTAACTTCTCTCAAAGTAGCATCCTTTCAAATGCAAACCATCAACCAAAGGCAAGGCAACTACTTTCATCCACTTGTAAATATATGTATAGGTACACATCGAAGAGGTGGAAATGAGAATGAAGACCCAAAGACACAAAAAGGGTTTCTTTCAAAAGATTCCTGTGGCAGGAAGCAAGCAAAAGGAGATTTCGTTATCTGTTGTTGTAGTGGTGCGGTATTGTATATCTCTGTACTTATGCAGGATTGGGAATTCATTTAACCAACAACTTCTCAAGTGGATACCTTTCCTTTCCTTTAGTTTTGTTTTTTTTTAAGGTTTTTAGATTAAGTTCAGTCGATCGGGACAAGTAGAGTGAACCCACAAAAGGAATTCAGTTCCTCTTAAGTATGATTTTACATATAAGCCACAGTCTATCCGGTTTCATTCCAGATAGAAGGAGAGGGCGATAGGGGGATTTATACCAAATTCAATTAAGTGGAATTTGATTCTAATCTTTGTGTTTAAATTTGTTTAACTTAAAATGTTAAACATGCACACAATACATACATACAATATGTATTCGAGTGCATAGATTGCAGTGCACTCTGTTGGTTTTGTAAATTTGTTCTGTTTGGTTGACAGAGATTGTATCAACAAAATGGCGGTTAGTGTAATCAATAAGAATGGCAAAAGTTTTTTTTTTTCTTGAACAAGAACAAAAACCTTTAACACTCCCGGCTACCGAAGTGGGGAGGGAAAACTTTGGCAAGGACATTTAACTTGTACTGCGATGAGAATTTAAACAACGATAAAGCAAATTAGTTCTGAGAATTATGGTTAAAAACTTTGTGATGAAATTTTATTTTAATACTACTTGACGGTATTTTTGCAGTTTTTCTTGGGCCCAGGATATAAATAGCAGCGGGGGGGGGGGGGGCTGCTTTACAACGCACTTAAGTACTTATTTACTTATTATTGTACTTGAAATGTGTCACCACTGTACGCTTTTGTTGGAAGTTTAACAAAGCATCGTTAACTCGGCTTAACTTATTTACAAATGGCTTTTAGAAATAGCTGAAATAAAACTCAAGGTTTTTCTTGACTTAGATGTATTTAAGTAGAAATTGGTAGTAAGAGACAAAAATGTGACTGTCGGAATCCTTTCAAAGCCTAATTTAAACTTGCGAGCAATAACGATTCAAGAGATAACTTGACTTGGATTCTTATCATGAAATACCAAATACTATTGAGAAGATTCAATTTATAAAAAAAAGCATGATATGCCGAGGAGCATGGTGTCGTGAGCAGTCATTATCGGTCAATCCCTCCAAGACTGAGATGATGCTGTTCACAAACAAAAGGAAGTTGTCTCCTATAACGTAGGCCATCGTTCCTAGGCACCCAGCTCAAACCTTCTAGTACGGTGAAATACTTGGATATCCTGTTGGACCCAAAAATAACCTTCCTAGACCACTTGGCTGTAAGAACAACTAAGGCCACCAACATACTCTGACAATGTCGTGGAATGTTCAATAGATCATTGGGGCTTAGCACAAAAATGATCTAATGGATTTATACGGGTATAGTCAGGCCATAGGTTGGTGGTACAAAGCAAAGCCTCTCAAAGGTTGCCTTGGAAAACGTCAGCACCTAGCGTGCATTAGCATTACCGCCATTATAATATTTTATTTGAAATACCGCCGCCATTGAAATCCTTCTTGCTTTGCCTACACTGCATATCTTCAAAAAAACGAAGCTATGAAAGCTCAGTATACCGGCTTGGGTGTGCTTCTTGGAAGGCGAGTTACCTTAAGTGACGGTAGTAGAGGTAGCTTCTCGATTCAGTACCAGAAGCCTTGGGGGGAGCTCTGGACACTACAAGCTCCAGATATAATTTCAGGCGAAGGTTCCAATGTCTCCTTCTAGATCACTCTAATTGGAACAGCGGAGGTTGGTCTGGTTTCTCATCAGAAAGTATAGTCTTCTGTACGGACGGCTCCTTAATGGATGAGCTCTCCGGAGCAGGTTTCTACTCAGAAGAATGCCACGTTGAGCAATCTATTCCACTGGGCAGATTTACAACTGCCTTTCAGGCAGAGGTGTATGCTATCGCTAGCACAGCGCACATTGCACTTAATAAGAGATCGAAAGGCAAGTCCTACTATCTACATCTGCTCTGATAGCCAAACAGCTATTAAAGCCTATTCATCAGCGTTAATCAACTCCAAAATTATCGAGGAAACTGTCAATAAACTGAACCAGCTTGGGCGATGTAATAAGATCACATTGGTCTGGGTCCCGGGACATTCTGATATACCGGGAAATGATAAAGCTGATGCTCTGGCTAGAGCTGGATCAGCGGCCCCGTTTATTGGCCCTCAGCCTGTTATTGGCTGCAGTTCAGCCTATTCTAAAAACAAGCTTCTTAAGCTGCTGCGACCACAACAGTACAACCATTGGCACGAGCTTAGGTCATGCCGACAGGCCAAAATGTTAGTAGGCAAACAGAACTAAGTTTCTGTTACATCTTAGCGGAACTGACCTTAAAATCCGCACCTGTACAAAATTGAAATCTGAAGCTCGGGCCTATGCGAGATGTGCCTGGAAGAAGACGAGACAGCTGAGCACTTCATTGGCGAGTGTCCGGCATTTGCTCGGATCAGAAAGGCCGCTCTAGGCAGCTACGTCCTACGGGACATTGATCTTCTGGAGCTGAATCTTGCACTATTGCTTCGCTTTGCGAAAACGATGGGCAGATTTAGATCGATGTATAGCTCAGCAATAAATCGCTAACTCAGCGAATGCGGTGGTACCTCACTAAAGTACAATGGGCCTACAAGTCTACGTGCTTGCTGTCTCTATGGGATAACCCCCTTTTAAATACAATACGATACAAATGCACTGCCCCTCTTCACATCATTTTCAACAAAAAAAAAAAACAAAATTTTTTTTAACATCCGATTTATCCACCAAAACTAGCCCCCAAAAGTAGAAATACAACTTTTTAAGTTCTAATTGCTACAACTGCTCCAAATTTCAATAATCTACGACTCTACGTGAAATAGTCTCTGAGAAAAAAGTCTGTAACAGACAGACAGACAAACAGACACCGAACTGATTCCATTAGTGTTCCGTTTTGGGTACGGAACACTAAAAAGTGCCAAATTAATTGAGGTTGTTCTACCCTTTCGAATACATATTAGGTCTGTTCCCGTACTTTCTGGACTAAAATTTGTAGATTCTCAAATTTCAAGGAGTAGGGGTAAAAATCTGTCAGAGAGAGGGAAAAGAGTGCAAAAGTACAGGGACGCATTAACAACAAAAAAGGAAAAATGTATGACGTTTGACGTATTTGACAGTTTCATAAAGCTGCCCAAAGAAATTTCTTGGGCTAAATTCGGCAGCATGGGGAAATTTCTTACTCTCTTGTTAGCGTTCTCTTCTGCCGAAAACTACGAAAAATCTTCGTACTGGATCAGGATTTGACTGATTTTCGTAGTTTTGTGCTGTTTAGGACAGTACGGGAACCAATAGGTCTGGCAATCAGATAACACATTGTTTTTATAAGAAACGAAATCTTTTTATAAACAATTATGTTTGCATTATCACCATCCTGTTAAAAGCTTACTATCAGATCCACTCCCAACTATTGTTTGGGTTTTTAATTTATATTTTGACTGATTTGGGATCTACGAATCAAATTATTATTTTTGATATCTTATCGTAAAGATTATTTTAAGTGTAGTATTACTGATGTGTACCTTTGGCGATTGTAAATACCTTATCTATTATTTAAAACCAAAATTATTGGTATTTTATTTATCTATTTATAGACAAAGTAAGCAAAGTGTAGGTTGGCCGGTTGGGTAGGTTATTTCCCTGATAAAGCTCAAAATATTGATAAGAACTTAAAACTATTTTAATAGATTCTAAAAAAAGACACGACTGCTGCAGTACGCGGACTTTGACTTCAACCAATCGAATATAAAAAAATAAATAGTAAAGTAATGTTAACCCAGACTACACTGTATTATACTTGGATTTCGAAAGACCCTTCTCGTAGGCCTTTTCAAACAGAGAACAGTGAGAGTTAAATCAAGTATCTTAGGAAGGACTCCAAATCCGTCCACACCGATAGTTTGCAGTAGGTTGTTTTTCAGAGGAACTAGCAGTGGCAAAAGCTGCCCAAATGGATGCGGATGCGGTGATGAAGAGGCTCATGATGACATTGCCAATTTCCTCTGTCACTGTCCTCACCTCTGCCAACTGAGAAACATGTAGAGCCCTGGGCAAATTATCCTTCGAACATTTCGAGAAGCTATCAGATCGATCACCATCACTTGAATTTGCCAGGCCGTCTGGATAATTGGAACCAAGAAACTGATCCACATGGACCTAAGTGTGATGATGATGAGGATATGAATTTTCTCATCAGCCCGCAAATCTAATGTAACTTGAAGGGTCAAACTTCCTTCCCATTGAAGAGGTTTTCATTGGACTCGAAGTTTGTATAGGGCGCCATTTAAGCCATAGCTCGAAGCAGAAACTCTTTCGCACAACTGCAGCTTCAGTTCTTTTATATGGAGCGCAGGTGTGGGGATACTATTCCTTTGTTGAAATAGAAAAGTTTCTTAGGTATTTCTTAAAGCGAATATTTCGTTTACCAAGTGCTACTCCTAATTATATGCTACATCTAGAGACTGGTGCACCGCCTATGTTCTTGGAAATACTGAGACTACATTTCGACTACATAGTAAAAGTTATGGCAATGAGTAATGACAGACTGCCAAAAGTTGTACTCAAGAGTGTAATAAGAAGTAGAGCAAGCTTCATTCAAGAATGGGAACGCCTTGCATCAGATTATGGAGAAACCATAACGATAACACCCGATGAGCAACCTGAACATCTAAAAGCACAACTCAACGTCTTATTGCAAAAAGTAGGTCGAACTATGTATGATCGATTTGTAACGGAAGCACAGTTTTCTCAGTATAGGACATATTACAGCAAGTTGAAATACGATCTAGCAGAAAAAACTTACTTTCTAAACTGTAACTCAATGGAAAAGATCAGCATAATTTTTAAAATCAGAGGAGAGCTATTAAATTTGAATTTCATTCCACACCGTCCAGAGCTACCTGTCTTGTGCAATCTTTGCAATATGAAGATACGAGAGGATATATTTCACTTCCTTGCAATATGCCCAGTTTTAAAAGAAATTCGATTGAGATTCTTCGATTCGTATACCCTGGAATTAGATGAAGCAATTGAAATCTTAAATGGAGTCCGAGGCTGGGATTTACTTTTCAACTACTGTGCAAATGCTCTTCGTTATAGAAAATGTATAGTTGAAGAAGATTTTTAATGTTTAATGTATATACATATTGCCTTTTTCTTTGTTCTCTGTTAAAAACAAAAATAGAAATGTAACTATTGTCAATCTGGTAGACGGCCATAGGCCAAACCATAATAGACTTAGAATTATATTGAATGTTATGAATTAAAAATGAAAATAAAAAGTCATATAAACTAAAAAAAAAAAAACTATAGGGCGCCATTTATGATACGGGCCTTGGCAGAAAAACAATCATAGCATACGTCCCTGTCCAAGTATTTTTTGAATGTCAATTAATCATTCACTTCGCTTAGCATACTTCGATAAGCATGGTGAAATATCGCTTAGTTGAAAGCTTTTTAGCCCACGAATTACTCTCTGTGAATTAGTTGCCCATTGACTTGCGCTGCGAACGGTTCGAATCTTTTTATCTGTTGTTATCATGGGCGCTACCGCAATTTTTCTATATATTTTCATTGCTTTAGCAACCGTGGTGGTGTTTTTTGCGAAACGCCGCTTATCCTTTTGGAAACGTCGCGGCATTCCACATGACGAGCCAAAGTTTCCCATGGGTAATATGAAGGGTTTCATGAGGACCCGTCACTTCCGAGATATTTTAAAGGAGTACTATGACAAGTTTAAGACTAGTGGGCCCTTTGCCGGTTTCTTCTTCATTCTAACACCAACTGTTTTCGTCTTTGACTTGGATTTAATTAAGGACATCCTCATAAAGGATTTCCACAACTTTACCGATCGTGGGTTGTTTCACAACGAAGAAGACGATCCTCTTACTGGCAATCTATTCGGTTTGGATGGCGCGAAATGGAAACATCTACGCAACAGGATATCGCCGACTTTTACATCTGGCAGAATGAAGTTTATGTTCCCAACGATTGTTTCTGTCTCTGAGCAATTAGAGGAAGCAATTAGGAATATAATCGAAAAGGATCCAATAATTGAGGTGAAAGATATTTTATCCCGCTACACAGTGGATGTGATTGGGACGTGTGCCTTTGGAATTGAATGCAATAGTCTCAAGGATCCGAATGCAGAATTTCGTGTTATGGGTCGGAAGGCGTTCATCCTTACTCGTCATATAAAACTAATTCAAGGATTCATGTTTAGTTTCCCCAAATTGGCCCGCAAACTGCACATGCGACATATCCACGAGGATGTTCATCAGTTCTTCATGCGAATGGTGCGCGAGACTGTGGAATACCGTGAGAAGAACTCCGTCAAGCGGAATGACTTCATGAATCTGCTTATCGAGATGAAGAACTCAGCGGATGGTATGACGATAGAAGAGATTGCAGCGCAGGCGTTTATATTCTTTTTGGCCGGTTTCGAGACCACATCCATGACAATGTCCTTTGCACTGTTCGAGTTGGCCACCAATCAGGATATCCAAGACAGACTCAGGTCTGAGATTAACGAAGTGCTGAAGAAACACGATGGGAAGTATACCTACGAGTGCATGAAAGAGATGCGTTACATGGAAATGGTCGTCAAAGGTAAGTGCCCCACTATCAAGTTGGATTTTCTAACAATGGCGCAATTTTTCTAGAAACTCTACGCAAATATTCTCCGGTCATTACTCTCATGCGGTTGGCCTCGAACGAATACCCTACGTCCAATCCGAAGTTCACCATTCCGAAGGGTGCATTCATTCTCATTCCAACTGACGCAATTCATCGTGATCCTGAAATATTTCCTGATCCAGAGAAATTCGATCCGGAACGCTTCAACCCGGAAGAGATTCAGAAGCGTCATCCCACCGCATGGCTACCATTTGGAGATGGACCGAGAAATTGCATCGGAATGAGGTTCGGAAAGATGCAGATTTTGGTTGGACTCGCTATGTTATTAAAGGACTACAAGTTCCACTACTGTGACAGAACACCAGTTCCCCTGGAAATGGAACCAACCAATTCAGTGCTAGAAGTCAAGGGAGGCCTGTATTTGCGTGT
Source organism: Brachyopa scutellaris (assembly GCA_949775065.1). Classification (NCBI taxonomy): domain Eukaryota; kingdom Metazoa; phylum Arthropoda; class Insecta; order Diptera; family Syrphidae; genus Brachyopa; species Brachyopa scutellaris. The sequence goes on along the minus strand of OX459114.1, from coordinate 86,293,500 downwards.
GGAACGCATTTGATTTGCTTGTTTTGTATGTGATTTAAAAACAGAAATATATCGGAGATCGATTGTGAATTGATTTAATTAAAGAATGTGAACTTTTTTTTTTATCAAGGTCGTTTATATCTAATCATCGTAAATACTGATTCACAAAGCAGCAAGTTCTGTTAGTAGCGTGAAACTTATGAAAGCTTACTGATCAATTATTATAATTTACGTACGGTGAAGCTTTTGCCGCTGATTCCAGAGAGTGATGACGATGAGCTACGCATCACTTCATTTCAATTTATTTTTTTGGGGAATAACATACGTATGTACGAATATGTACAAGTCAATCAAACTTATCTGACATTGAGTACATTCAGGATTTTAGCGCATAGCTAGTCAACTGCCTTTGATTGGCTGAGAGACCTCATTTCGACTAACGAATTTGCGACCCACAGTCGCAGACATTTAAAATCATATATCCATGATTCTTTTATGCTTCATTTTAGCGTTGAAATGAAAATGAAAGTATTAACAATATTATCTTTATACTCGGTTATACATGTATGTATGTATGTACGTCTTCCGTTATTGTATACCAATATTGAACTCAACAATCTCACACACCACTCGTATGCCCGAGCGTCCACTTCAAGTATAATGATACTCCTAAAGTCCAAACTGATATTTTCTTTCTCGGCTTATATGTTATATGTGTAAGCAATAAATCCGCAGACTACCTAGCGGTACACAAAAAGGGTACGTGTCGCCATAAAATACGCAGCCCAACGATTGCGATGCAAAGTGCATACTCATACGCAATAGACCGCAGCTATGTAAACAGTACGAGGACACTAACGAACGATCGTTGTGGTCAACCGTAAGGATCTTTTGTATATCCTAGTATGTACGATGTAAAAGGGTAGGAGTAGGAATGTTTGTTCTTACTTAGTTGGCGCTACAGTTCGAGGTGAACCTGGGCCTGCTTCTCGCAACCATTTGTGTGTGCGTGTTGTATTTTTGCACGAATGGAAGGGACCTACAGTTTTTTGCCGACTCCGAACGGCGAGTTGAGAAGCTCAATCGAGACAAATGATACTCTTTGATGCTTGTCAGACATTCGAAAGAGGTGGGCACTGTGAAAAACTTTTAGGTGTTTGCGGCGGGATTCGAACCCAAGACCGCTGGCTCAGTAGTCCGACGCACTAACCACTTGCGCTACGGTGCTACTTTTTGTCCTACCTAAGTATTATATAAGAAACAGACTGTAAAGTCGGCGCATTATGTTGACGACCGGCTACGAGTAAGAATTAAAGTAAAGTAAAGCGAAGATAGATTAATATGTAAATAAGTTTTATAAAGTGATCGTGTGTTTTGATTTGAAAACGTAATTATATATGTTATTTAAATTTATCCATACAGTGGCGACAAAATAAATAGCACATGTAGGTTTATTCTTTTTTTTTTTAAATGTACGTATTTAAGTACGTTGATACAATTTATGTAATAAAATACTCTGTTGAAATATGATGAATATGTAGTTTAAAACAAGTAATATAGATTTCTTTAAGTATTTAAAGTACCAAGCCTAGGTACTTATGTTTTTGTTATTTTTCAACAATTTATGGTGATGGTTCAAATTACCCAGCCGTAGTTCTTTTCTTGGTATGCATTTGGATGTTTTATTTTTATTTTATGATACCTACTCTTAACCTTTTTAAAAGACGTGCGGTTACATTACATTGTTATTTGAAAGAGTTAGCTGAGGTTTTAGGCAGAGTGAAGGCGAGTTGAGGAGAATTTGAAATTATAATGGGGAGTCGGAAAGAATCCTGAAAGCCCAAAATCCCGAAAATCCATAATCCCGAAAACTCAAAATTCCCAAAATCCATCATCCCGAAAATCCAAAATCTCAAAAATACAGGATACCGAAATTCCGAAAATCCAAAATTCCGAAAGTGAAAATAAAAATTTTTTGTAGGAAAAAAAATTAGAAATAAATAATTGAATTTCGTGTGCACACACTTAACATATTAGTGTGCTTACATAGTGGAGCGTAGAGGGTAGAGCAAAGCTGCGAAAATCGCACGAGCAAAGAGCAAAGAGCAAAGAGCGAAGAGCAAAGTCAGAAGCGAACAGCAAAAGTACATTTTTTTTATTTGAATAGACGAAAAATCAAAGCGATAATAGCTGAGAAATCAAAAATGTGTTTGATTTCATCGATTTGCTCTTTAATCTTTGCTCTTACTCACTCCTCGCTCCACTCTGTAAGCACACTTAGGCAACCGCAAATCATTACTATTTTTAATGCATATGGTTGAACATCTCTTATACATATTGAACCAAATAAATAAACCATAACAAAAAAGTTTAAGTCTTATTAACAAACACACCTGAGAAACGATCTATAACAAAGCAATACACTAGAGTTGTGTAACTCTTGAAGGAGCCGCACAAAAGATCGGCTCACCTTGCTGAACTAAATGAACTAGTTCAGATATCTTTAGTTCAGTAGTTCACTACGGCTCACCTCTCATCCGAATCTGAATCTGAACTTGTGAGTTGTGAAACACAAACACAATACAGATGACGGTGACGACTCAGTAGTTCACTCCCAGCGGGAAAAATAGTAAGCGCTTCCATAGGATGCAGTGTGTAAGTGCTTACCCTACACATCCGGAGGAAGAACTTCCATATAAACTGTCACATTATCGTAGAGTCAGCCCTTTCCATTGCCTTCTTTTGAAGCACGTTAGCAGCACTCAGTGCTTACCTCTGCGGACATCATATAATAAAAACGAAATCGAGGGTCATTCGAGCCCTAACCGCAAGTTTATCGTAAGCGACAAAAGTTGAATTTTACAGGAGACGTTTTTTTTTTGTTTTTTTCTGTATATAATAAGTAATTGGGCCCAATTTCTGCATTCAATCATGTTTGGGCGGTTTGAATTGGATGACATTAAATAAGATATAATTTTGCAGAAATATTTGCAGTTTTTGTCGCTTGCGATATTTTCGCTGTCATGCTCCCAAACTTGTGAACAAATTTGTGGCGCTTACGATAAAATAAAAAAAACAATGAGGATTTTAATGGAAACAAAATAACATTTTATTTATTTCTGTATTGAATAGAATAACACAAAATGCAATACTGTTATTATACAGTTATCTAAAACAAACAAAAAATTATCTACAGGTCTTCTTCGTCAATTTCATTTAAAACATCCTTAATTATGGCACTAGATTTCAATGTTAATATTCGTCATGATATCGTTCGGGACAGTTTTTTTTTTTCACAAAGCTCTTTCAGATCACGATATTTTAGTTGAGATACTTTTAATTTGTTATCATACAATTGGGTTAGCTTATAATCCGCTACTACAGACCTAAGGACTGTACGAGAAAAAATCCGGAAACATTTGCGGTCTGACAATACTGAAATATGAGATCCCAGTACCGCTACCTTTTGATCACGTGTTCTTATAGTCATCATATTTATTTTAAAGTCGCGGTTGATCGATAGAGTTGCGGTTATTAAAAATGAGCCTAAATGAATTGGATAGTGGGAAAGTTATTTTGTGCTTTTACAAATAAATAAGCATTTTACGCGGAATCAAGTGGCAAAGGAATTAAAAATGCCGAAATCAACGGTGTATGATGTCATCAATACATTTGAGCAACGTTTAAGTGTCAAACGCACAGCCGGATCTGGCCGTCCAAGAGGCCCACAGTTACATCGAAAGAACATAATAGGAGTTTAAGAAATACCCTAACACCTCAATGAGAGATGTAGCGGTTAAATTCGGAGTTTCAGCATCGACTGTCCAGAAATAGAAAACTAATGCCGGGCTGAAGATATTTGTGGCCCAAAAAGTTCCGAAGAGGTCTGAAAAGCAACAGGGAGTAGCAAAAACGAGAACGAGAAAATTGTATCAGCATTGCCTGCCATATTTCGGTTGCATTTTAACTTCCAGGCAAAAAATTGTACACAGCGCATATAAACGGGAATGTTTAAGATAAATTTAAAGAAGTTAAGTCCGAAAAATGTACAGTGAAATATATGGTGTGGCAAGCAATGTGCTCATGCGGATTGAAAACAGACACTTTTGTTACAAATGGATCAATCAATGCCACCGTTTACATTAAGGAGTATTGGCAGAAACGAATTTTACGTTTTATTGGACGTCATAGAGGATCAAAACTGTTTTGGCCAGATTTGTCAACATCCCATTATGCAGGACAGACTTCAAAGTGGTTTGAGGTAAATGGTGTGCAATTTGTTCCCACGGACTACAATCCCCCTAACACTCCCATGCTAAGACCTATTGAACGATATTGGGCCCTTATGAAACGTGAACTGAAAAAAAAAATTTAAGTTTAAAAACTAAAACCCGACTACGGAAAAAACTAACTAAAAAGAACAAAACAAGATGAAACGAAACTATGATTTTCAGAGTATATTTGTGGTCGTTTAAAAATGCCTGAGAAAACAAAACCGCATTGCAGAATATTTAGTTATTGCAACCAATTCGCCCAGGTTCGAAAAAAATAGTTTGAGTAAAATGTTTCGAACGCCACTGTATACTAGATAGATAAGGAGCATTAAGGCGGATAGAGAATAAAAACAAACACCGTCACAATGTTTCTTGCCCTTACCGGCCTTATCGCTCATTCAGAAACAGCTGCTAATTGCACTCCGCCCTTCAGCACTTTCTCGACGATACGCAACTCGCAAGAAATGTTCACCCTCAAGTCTAACTCCGGACGTTCTGTGAAACACATATAGAGATTCTTTATTTAACGATAAAACATGAACACATATCGATTTATTGGCTTTACTACCCCCGCGCCGTGTATAAACATTATAAGGGTCGTCTCGTAATATTTACCATAACATAACATTTTTTTTTTTAATATTATCGCGCTCATAGAGCACAGATCAGTTGACATACAGACAGAGATAATTCACACTATCTGGCACTGTTATCTGTGGTTAAATACTTTGTATACCTCCGATAAGCTAATCAAACGCGCCAGCGGCGATTTTGAAGCACTATCAGATGTTATCACCCAAGTCACTTAGTTAAAATCTGGCTTTTATTCCGAACGGTTAGACTCGCATTTCTATTATGGGCTTGTCCGCCAGCCTGCTGTACATACTCATAGCGTTGATATCCGTGATAGTGTTTTACATTAAACGTCAATTATTATCTTTTTGGAAACGTCATGGGATCCCACACGATGAACCGCATTTCCCCTTAGGTAACCTTAAGAAAACCCAGCACTTGCGAGATGTTCTCAAAGACCACTATAACAAGTTCAAAGGTACCGGTCCTTTTAGTGGGTTCTACTTACTCCTAACTCCCAGTGTGGTCATACTGGACTTGAATTTGATTAAAGATATATTGATAAAGGATTTTAACAACTTCCCGGATCGTGGAATATACAATAATCCACGGGATGATCCACTCTCTGGACACTTGTTCATTTTGGATGGACCGCAGTGGAAGCACTTGCGTACTAAGCTCTCGCCCACTTTTACTTCGGGCAAGATAAAGACCATGTTCACGACGGTAGTAGCAATTGCAGATCAGTTATTGGGGGCATTCAACAAAATCTTGGAGAAGAATTCCGTGGTGGAAGTGAAGGATATTTTAGCCCGTTTTACGGCCGATGTCATTGGGACGTGTGCCTTTGGGATTGACTGCAATAGCCTCGATGATCCAAAGGCAGAGTTTCATATTATGGGAGGAAAGGCATTCACACTTACACGTCATGGCATGTTGCTTGAAGGATTCATGACAAGATTTCCAGAACTGGCCCGAAAACTTGGAATGCGTCGGATTCATGGGGACGTTCATGATTTCTTTATGAGAGTGGTGCGCGATACTGTGGATTATCGTGAGAAGAACTCCATCAAGAGGAATGACTTTATGAATCTGCTCATTGAGATGAAAAATACTGCAGATGGTCTCACCATCGAGGAGATTGCAGCACAAGCTTTTGTATTCTTTTTGGGTGGATTTGAGACTTCGTCGTCCACCATGGGCTTTGCTCTGTTCGAGTTGGCATTACATCAAGATATCCAGGATAAGTTGAGGGCTGAGATAAATTTGCAGCTTGAGAAGAACGATGGGAAGCTAACCTACGAATCGATGAGTGAGATGCATTACATGGAGAAGGTCATCAAAGGTGAGTAAGTCATACAGATTCATTCAAAATCCAGCAGTGAATTTTTTTTTTGATAATAGAATCTCTTCGGAAATACTCCATCCTCTTCTTTCTGGAAAGGAAAGCTCTTAATGATTACCCAACTTCAAATCCAAAGTACACAATTCCAAAAGGAACAAAAATTATTATTCCCTCTGACGCAATACATTATGATCCAAAATTTTATCCGGATCCAGAGAAATTCGATCCGGAACGCTTCAGCCCAGAGGAGATGCAGAAGCGTCATCCCATCGCATGGCTACCATTTGGAGATGGACCAAGAAATTGCATAGGTTTGCGGTTTGGTAAGATGCAGACCTATATGGGACTTGCTACGCTTCTAAAGAATTATAAGTTCCACTACTGTGAGAAGACGCCGAATCCATTGGTGATGGATGAGAAAAGCCCGCTGATGGCAGTCAAAGGTGGAATTTATCTGCGTGTGGAACGCATTTAAGTTAATTTGTTATTTAAGGTTTCTTCAAATTTTTGTAAATAAATTAAATTCAGCATAATCTACTAGTTTTTTTTAGTTTTTTAGTTTTTATTGACTCCATAATTTCATTAATACATTTCTTACAAAAATTATCCTTAAAGCCTAAATGGTTTGGCGTAATGCCGTCTACCAGATTAACATTTGCAATTATTTACGAAAGAAGTGAGAATGGGTGAATTCGTAAACGTCAATTGCATGACCATGATCACGATTAAGAATTAGAATTAGAAAACGTCCGTCAACAATTCGAAAATATATTGCCACTGCAGCTGATGGCAAAACATGCAACGATTCGATTTCATTTTAATGCACTTGCGTCACAGCACTGCAAATGACTATCGCAACTATGACGTTATCGTCGTTTGACGTTTACGAATTCAACCAATATTGTTAAAATTAAGTATATACATAAATTTTTTTTTTTTTTTTTTTGTCAAATAGTTTTCTTAAAAATCTTCATCAATTATGCATCTCCTATAATGTAATGCTTTCACAGCAAATTTGTACAGCACAGACCAACCACGTTCTCCGTTCAGAATCCGTATTGTATCCTCCAACTCTAGTATCTTTGATCCAAAGAACGTCTTACGAAACTCTCCGAGAATAGGGCACTTTGCGATGAAGTGAAACACATCTTCTCATAATCTACTATTTCCTTTGAATCTTGGGTAGAATTATATAAAGCGCCGATTTAAAATACAGTCGAACACCTATAACTAGAACTTCCACGGGATACCCAAACCAGTTCGACCTTTTTAACGAAACTGAAAACATAACGCGTGTACATTGTACAATTTAAAACACCGTCTCCTGAAAATCCGTTTTTTAAAAATACCGCGCCTTAAACTCCCGCTTTTCAAAATCCTGTTTAATCCCGCTTTGCTCATTTCCCAGAATCCCACTTCCATATTTCAACAAATTCATCGTTCAAAATTTAATATTGCTTGCTCCATTTTCTCTATTTCGCGCGAAATTTGTTTAGCATGCAATTGATTGCAAGGCATTTTTTAAATTAAAACAAATAGTTCTGATTGCAAAAGCGAGATTATAAGAACGGGATTATATTAAGAAGCGGGATTATAAAAAGCGGGATTTTAAAGTCGGGATTTTAAGGTCGGGATTTAAAAAAACGGGATCATAAATAGCGGGATATCGTACCCAACCCAAACTAAAAATATCTATTTTTTCGAGCAGCTGAGGCATATCAGCAATCATACGGCGAATGTAGGCACCTAAGTCGCCCATCGTCTTTGGTTTGTGAGCGCGGCGTAGACTAGCGACTTTATACAGGCTTTAAACAGGGTGTCCGCTAATGAGAGATTTCACTGTACCTATAGTACATGCAAAGGAGCACATAGATGGATGTCCTTTAAATTCTCTGCTGGCATTCTCTATGGCATCGATTTGACAATGTCTTTGTAGCTGAAGGCTCAATGCCCAATCCTCTTGAAGAGCATTTTTAACGCCTTTCTGTTTATGATGGGGCTTTTTTAAGACGTCGCTTGATTTCGTCCCAGAAGGGCTCTATGGGTTTCACGTCAGGAGACTGCGGGGTAGTGTTTTTCACAAGACGAGAGGTGTACTTGGGATCGTTGTGTTGTTGGAAAACCAACGATTCCAATCCCAGTTAATAGCACTTTGCTTAAGATTATTTTTCCGAATATTCAAGTAGACGAAGCGGTCCATTACTGAGTCTATGAAAACTAGGTTTGCAACCCTCGCCTCAGATATACAACCCCACACAAGAACATTACCGCCGCCATGTTTCACTGTACCAACAAGATTGGAACCTTACAATGCGGTATTGGGCTTACGTCATACTTTAAGGTAATGCTGGATATACATATCTGTGGAGCATAGAATGCACGTAGACTTTTGCCACTAAGTGTATGTATGTAATGTTCGGCCCAAAACCCCATTAGCTCTACTCTATTGCAAAGAAAACAAATAACACTTCATCTTATATATTAAGCATAGAAACTACCGCCATCTAACAGTTGGGCTGAAAAGTTCGTATCGTTCCTATGAGAGGGTGCCACTAGAACCTACCTACAAAAGACGCGTGTATAAATTTAACAGCTGCCGGACTATTAGTTTGTGAGATATAGCATTTTCAGTGAAGCAACTTTTGCTATTTTGATAAAATGGGTAAAAAGGAAAAGGAAAAATAAAATGCTGCTGATACCAAAAAGTGGCTTGATGAGTGTTATCCGGACTCTGCGCCAGGCGAAGCAACCATTAGTAAGTGGTTTGCTAAATTCCCCTACAGGCCATATGGCCACCGAAGACGATGAACGCAGTGGACGTCCAAAAGAGGCTGTTAGGGGCGAAAACATCAACAAAACCCACAAAATGATTTTGGATGACCATAACATGAAGTTGAAGTATGCGAAAGCTCTGTGAAAAGTGGGTGCCGCGAGTTACGTACACCGAAATTGCAAACTTGCATTTCGATACTTCAATATGAATAATTGCACACATTAATCTTTCTTTGGTACCTTCTGTACACACATTCTTTAATTGTAATATTAGACTTTTGTTATTCTTTCTTTGGTACCTTCTGTACACACATTCTATAATTGCAATATTAAACTCTTGGTTTGCATCTTTGCACATTCCATAGCTGTAATTTAAAACCTTTGTTTGTTTGTTTGGCACCTTCTGTGCACCAACTTAAAATTTGTAAGTTCAGTGTTAGTTAAACTCCTGAATAAAATAGTCGTTCCAATTCAAGTTTGGTCGCGCGAGCTCACAATCGACCAAAAACAACAACGAATTGATGATTCTGAGCAGTGATTGAAGCTGTTAAACCCGAATTTTTGCGTCGATATATGACAATGGCTGAAACATGGCTCCATAATTTCACTTTGGAATCCAATCGACACTTTGAAAGTGAACCGAAGCCAAAGCGTGGGAAGACTCAACAGTCAACTGGTAAAGTTATGGCGTCTGTATTTTGGGATGCGCGTGGAAAAATGTTCATCGACTATCTTGAAAAGGAGTAACCATCAACAGCGACTATTACACAGCATTAGTGGAGAGTTTGAAGGACGAAACCGCGGAAAAATGGCCCCATTTGAAGAAAAAGAAAGTGCTGTTTCATCAAGGCAATGCACCATGTCACAAATCAATGAGAACGATGGCTTCGAATTGCTTCCGCATCCACCGTATTCTCCAGATCTGGCCACCAGCGACTTTCTCCTGTTCTCAGACCTTAAGATAATGCTCGCTGGAAAGAAATTTAGCGCCAATGAAGAGGTAATCGCCGAGACTTAGGCCTATTTTGAAGCAAAAGACAAATCGTACTACAAAAATGGTATCGAAAAGTGGAAAGATCGCTATAATCGGTGTATTGCCCTCGATGGCCACTTTCAGGGCCAGACCTTACATAGGAACGAGTGGCCAGGCACTAGAAAGCAAGAAGCGTAGAAACTAAAAAAATTACTATCCAAAAAACAGATCTACTCGTTTGCTAATATGTATTTATATTCTTCCCAAACAAATATTTCTGACCGTACTTCTCAAATAACAATACACACATTTCAATCACTGTACTTTAAAAAATACACACACATTAAAATCACCAAATTTCGATATAAATATGAACATAATGTTTTTTTTCTATCCCTTCGCGTTCCCACAACATTTTATTCTCTTTCCCACCAAAGCTGCTAATTGGTATAATAGAACAGTTAGCAGAATTTTTATCTGTACCCAACTGCAACCAGAGACAAACATTGTCTCTGCTGCAACCATAGTAGATTCTGTTGTTTCATATTAAATATCCAGTCGACCCTTTCAGCCCATTGCCAAAAACGAAATTTTCACTGCCAGCATGCTGTGGAGCAGTCTTATCATACCGCTCCATTTGCGCCTACCAAAATCCATACAAATCATGAAACATGTCGAAAGTTGTGGAGCAGAATTCAAATTTTGCGCCAAGGCAATGCGCGATGCGCCTACCTAAAACGATGCGAACTTCAAATTTGGTTTCGCAACCTTGTTCGATATATCAAAACGTTCGATTTGACTGATGAGAAAGAGAGTCAAACTCAGGTCATACGTAGTAAAATTTATTGTTACATTATGTATGTACAGATCGCGACAGAAAGATAGCACATTTGCTGTTTTTTTGGATCCCTTTTGCTTTGTCGTGTTTTCAACCAATAAAAAAACATTTCTTTCTTATATGTTGTGCATTTAATATTTAATTGATAACAAAACATGACTACATAAAAAATGCAACCTGCGGTTACGAAAACAAAAGATATTATTCAATTCAGAACATTAGCACTTCAAGTGGTAGATAGCACATTTTTAAAAATATTGAAAATTAGTATGTAATATTAATATATTCAATTTTCCCTGCGTTTATTAATGACTTGATTCTCCTTGGCTTCGATTATAGTAGATTGTACGCTTGATATACATAAGTAGAAAGGAGCAATTACTTTAGTAGTTAGAATAGTGGACCAAAATACGAAAAAGTTTAAAATTAGAGAATATTTTTTGGGATTGTTGCGAAAAACACAACTGGGTCTGGCTTAACTGATTTAGTTTTGAATGAACTTGCTGATTTGGATATTCTATTAGTGAATTGTAGAGGACAACAGGGTATAATAATGATACTTATATGAGAGGGAAACATTGTGGTATGCAAGCGAGAACTAAGTTTTGGAACCTAGAGCTTTGATGATGTTCAATGCTCTACTGATGCAGTTGCATTCTTCGATAAAGTTGAGAGTATCTATGTATTCTATTCAAGTTCTGTAGGCAGATGGTCGGTTTTAAAAAAAAACATCTTAGTAGTTTGACTCTTAGGTTGCGGTTATATATGTAGCAAGCGTGTAATACAAGTGAGCTTGCGCTTTAAATTATCAGAGCAAATTATCAGAATAGATGCAATAAAACCACTAAAACTATACTTGGGAGATGTTTGTACGCTCTTGTTGAAATTTCAGAAAATAATGATCAAAAAGTCCAAAATATGCCTCAATCTCTTGGTATTTGGTACACAATATTAGACACAAAGCAGTATTTGCCTTAAGCTTGCAGTTGAAATTTTGTGCTCAATGAAAAAGTTTTTAGTCGAACTAAGAACTAATGAGAAGTTTTTTTGAATTTTTAGATAAGGCGAGACCTATAGCAAATGAAATTAAAGTTCCTTTTCCAGCAATTTCAACTTAACGGTCCCGAAAATGAATGGTTCAGTTTTCCTATGAGGATAGGAATGAGGTAATTTTAGACCATCAAGAAAGATTTAAGGTTGAATTTTATGTTGAAGTCAACGCGTCAATTACTCTCTCTCTTCGGGAGATGTGGAAAAGATCAAACATTTTTTAAGTTGCTTTTGGGGCGCTTATTTTTTTTCCTGCGCCAGGCGCCAAAACTGTTAAAACCGGCCCTGACTGTATCTTCTTCTTTATATATAAAACAAAGTTGGGTTAGTTACACCATTTATAACAGAAGAACGGCTGGATCAATTTTTACGATCTGTGATTTGTTGGATGTGTCTCCGCCCCGAATAGCAGAATAACTACTAAAACGTCGGAAAAATTCATGAAAAAAATTTTCTCATATATTTTGTCACTGATTTTTATGATTTTTTTTTAAATTTAATTCGCGATACAGTGCGAATAGTGATTGAAAAAGTAACTATAAAGTGACTCTTAAAGAGTTAATCAGGAAGTGATTAATAAAAGGGTGAAGTTCTTCGAATAAGGATTGTGTATATTTCGATACAGAAAAATGTTATATCCAAAGGATTCCTATATTTTTTACCAACAGCGGTAGGCCAACCCACTTCATTTGGAGCAGATATTATCGAAGAACGCGGATTCAATCCGACATTAAAGGTAACTTCTGCTCGAGAGAGTAAACGTTAATTCTCTTTTGGAGATCATAAATCAGTTATTCTGACTTCGCTTTCGACTTTAAAGGCCAAATTCACCATCGAATTAGATCATTGCAATCGCTTGCAGACGCACGGCATAAATTCATCCAAATTTACTTCATGTGCAATATGGAGGACCAACTTGATCGTTTGCACGAACGTTGCAAGTCGATGTGGTTCCTAATCATCCAGATGTGCGTTCTACTGATGTTCTTGGTCGCGTTTACACAATTCATCCGAAGAATGACGAATGCTTCTACTTCCGGTTGTTGCTGGTGAATGTTCGTGGACCAACATCATTCGAATCACTTCGAACTGTCAATGGTGTAGTGCGCCCCACATTTCGTGCTGCATGTCAACAGCTCAATGCATGACAATCACTAAAGCAATTGTTTCTACATCTCCAAGTCAGATACGCAGTTTGCTTGCTATGGTTATGTCGACATGCTTCCCATCGAATCCACGTGAACTGTGGAACAAGTATAGGAATGACATGTCAGAAGATATTTTACATCGAATTCGTGTCAGTTCAAGGAGCCCCGATCTCGAGTTGAATGAGGAGATACATAATCATGCTGCATGCTTTGCCTTTGATCGAAAACATGTGTTACCTCATGAGCGGCAGTTTGTTAGTCAAGTTAGGAATGTCAACGCCATATTGTGGAATGAACGACGCTTTCAATCGAGAATTGGAATGTGAACGTGAATACGATCGAGATGCATTGAACCAATCACTTCGAATGAATATACCACTGTTGAACCCCCAACAGAAGGAAGTGTATGATACTTTAATTAAGGCAATTGATGATGGAAATTATGACATATTTTTCCTTGATGCGGTCGGGGGAATTGTGAAGACATTCCTCATGTCATTGATTTCGGCCACTGTTCGTGCGAGATCTGAAATTGCTGTAGCAGTTGCTTCTTATGGGATAGCGGCCACGTTGCTGCAAGGATGCCGAACGGCTTATTCAGCGTTGAAATTACCGTTAAAACTTCAAATGACTGAAAGCCCGACATGCAACATTGCGAAGCAGTCAGCAATGGCCAAAGTTTTGGAAACAAGTAAAATCGTTATCTGGGATGAATGCACAATGGCGCACAAGCACGCGTTGGAAGCACTCAAACAAACTGTGATAGATCTGCGCAATGACTCAACATGTTTTGGAGGCGCACTGATTCTACTGTCTGGCCATTTCCGCCAAACACTATCAATCATTCCAAGATCAACCACTACCGATGAAATAAACATCTGCCTCAAATCATCGACTCTGTGGCGTTATGTGAAGGAACTTCAGCTGACGACAAACATGCGAGTTGCATTGCTAAATGATCCATTTATTTTACCGTAATAAAAAACTGAATTTAATACAGCTAATAAGTTGACACAACATTTATTGCTATGGAGGCGGTACGAAGTTCGCCGGGCTAGCTAGTTGAATAATAAAATCGATTTTTTTCTAACAATACGAACTTTTCAGCCTAACTGTTATAGTCTATAACTATGCTCATGGTTCCTGCATTCGATATCGAATGTACATTTGAATTATCTCCACTAAATTTTACAGGTGTGAGCAGTCTGTTTTTAAAGACATGATTAGGAATTCTGTATGTACATAAATTCAATTAAAATGGGAACTAAGAAATTTGATTGGCCTAAAAGGGCTTTTCGAATAAGGGGCTGTAGTTTAGATGCCAAATCTAAGGCAAATAGAGGAAACTTTGGGTTAGCTTGGGTTCGGGTTAAAGAAATTCAACAGTATTCATATTTTATGATTGTCAATTGGGTAAAAATGCTTATCTAATCATCAAGCACTTTACTTTTAGATAATTCGTGTCTTAAATGCATTATCAACAGCGATTTTATTCTTATTGTCTTTCTGCATACATACTCGTTTGTACATACATATATGGAGTGCTTAATTAGACAAGATATGAAACATACACTGACATAAAATGGAAGTGCAAGTGGGAGTTTTACTATGCCCATACCGCGCGTCGGCCGGCGGGCTATCTCTTCAACTGGTTTAAGAAAATTCTCTTTTAAAGATAACATCCCATGAGACATTTTACACATATTACATATGTGGAATAGAGTACTTTTTTAAACCAGTCAGGGTACTCGTTTTAAAACGTGCATAAAAGACCTATCCATTTCGGTGACATCCAACTGGAAGACATGTGATTTCAACTGTACTGCCGCCATACTGCCATCAAAAATATGGACTACTGTCGGCGCAGTTCGACGATTGCATCATCTCACGAAATGAATCAGTAAATTCGTCATAAAGATCATGCGATTAAACGCCACTGGATTATTTCATAAGGGAATTCGTTGATTTGCCCATAAATTAACGACGATTGGTTTCAAAACATTGAGGGTCTGAAGGGATGTTTTAAGGTTCTTGTAGATTGCTTTAAAATTCCAGAACTTTGCTTGATGAACTTAGTTTTAAGGATCTACTCTTTTTTACAACACAAGTCTGGAGATAACACGGATTATTGTGTATTGAAGGCATAAATAATCTACTGGAGAATACGTCATATTGGTGTGATGTTCGTTTGACCGTCAAAAAATCTTTATATTTTTCATTCTGGAAATATTGTACTAAAAAGTTCATTTTAACTATTAACCCGTTGTTACTCGCGCGGGGTGCCATTTGCACCCCACTACTTCTAATTATGTATTGTGCTATATTATTTTTTCTTATTGTTTTTGGCACCATTTGTCGACTCCGAACGGCGAGTTGAGAAGCTCAATCGTGACAAATGATACTCTTTGATGCTTGTCGGACATTCGAAAGAGGTGGCACCGTGAAAAAACTCTTTAGGTGTTAGACCCGGTCTAGAGTTGAACCCGGGCAGCATTGCGTAGTAGTCCAAGGCACTAACCACCACGACCACGGCACATGTAAAAAATTTCGCGCGAAATTGTAAATATTTGTATACAAAATCATAATTATTTGTAGATCAATAAATACCTAAGCTAAGAGATTCCATTTCAAAACATAAGTTATCTTGCACAATAAGAACACAAAAAATCATTAACTGTTGGTAAAAATTAGTCCGCAAAACAGACACGTTATCACTGTGGCTAAATGGCTGCGTCTAATGCACTTCGTGCAAACGGTCTCGTTGAGTCAACGGTATTATTCATTGAGTTTAGTTTAATTTGGAATTTTCACCATCCAAAAAATATAGTAACGGATTCCTTACCGCCAATTAATTTTCTTATTTAATACGGGGTTTTGGTGCTTTCTGCCCCAATGTGCGACGCCACAGCCAAGGGCAATATTACCTTGGCTTCGTATCAATGAACAACCAATACTTCCCAGATGATTAATTTATGTGATGATGATAAGTATGTTTATGTACATATATGAACCAAAATTAGCTCTTAAAGCTAAAGTTTCTGATCGTGTTTTTTTTTCTAATTTGTTAATAATATTAATAAGCTGAATTCAGTTCACTGCTGTAGAAAATTCTCTTTTGACACCTTATTTGTTAAGATTGCTTGAGTGTGAGAGCCGCAAATTGGTGTACACTATACAGCACATTGAAGTGTGAGCCATATGATCACGTAAAAGCGCGCACATACATATACTCACACACACACTATTGCAACGATACCACTGCTGCCCGGCTGCTGGCAGTGGTCTCCACTGAAGGAAAATTGTGGGCGATACTTTGAATAATTGTTTTGAAAACTGCTCAGCTTCAAGACAACGCGGAAGGATATCTTAGATCTCAAATTGTATTGCATTGTATTTTATTTCGTTTGCATAAATTTATACGATAATACGTTATCGCACAATTTACAGATTGAGGGACGAATCTACTAATTTCACCTATTTTTTTGTTTTTCAATCCGATAAGCCATTATTGAGTAAAGGCTGTATAATCATAATATGCCTCACCGATATACAGTTATTTTGACTATTATGTAGGAACCAGTAAGCTGAGCAAAAAACTACATAACTTGTGATCATCCCGTGTACTTCAGCAGCATTTGAAAAAAAGTTTCATCGAAATCTGTCCAGCGGTTTTCACGCCATTAGGTAACCAACAAAAAAACCTCTACAGTTTTATAATATTTTTATAATATTTATAGATTAAAGATGGTTCGACATCTCTTATACATATTGAACAAAATAAAAAAAAATTAAATAAATAAAGCATAACAAAACAGTTTAAGTCTTATTGATAAAAAATATTTAAGAAACGATCTATAACAAAGCAATACACCTACAGTGAGTCGAAAAAGTATTCGTCTCTACCCACTTCTGAATAAAAAGCGTTAATTTCTCATTAAAATTAATAGTTAACAATATTATTTTTATTTTATTTTCATTACCATTGAGTTAGCTCTACGAAAGCGGTGAAAACCCACCTGTCTCATTTTTGTTTTTATTCATAAAAGCACATACATTCAAAATCCCTTAGTTTTTCCGCCGAAAAAATATTCGTCTTCAAGCCTTTAAAATGCGCGATTTATTCGCGCTTTTTGGAGTCAAATTGCTCCGATTGGTTTTGGAAGTGCTCGTAGTGCATATCTTTTTCAGAAAAGTCAAATTAAAAGACATGGGTCGCAAAAATAATGAATACAAGAGAAGAACGAAAAATTATAATTAATCTATTAAATGAAGGTCAAAATTACAAGAAAATAGGTGAAAGTGTAAACAGACCAATTACGACGATTAAAAGTATCATTTATAGATAAAAAAAAAAAATAAAGAAATATGAAAATGCTCCAAGATCTGCGCGATCACAAAATTTGACAGGGAGGGAAAAATCGAAATCGTCCGTAGAACTAACAAAAACCCTAGACATGAGTGCTCCAAAGATTGCTGCTGAGATAGAAGTTGAGATGGGGAAATCGTTTCTGATGATAGAGTGCGAAATGTCCTCCACCAAGCTGATGATGGTCGCGTGGCTTGTAAAAACCATTTATCAGCAAGGTAGATTACAGTTAGCGCCTGGAATATATTGTACTAAAACGTATAAAAACCATGATAAGCAGATCTGTAAAAGAGTGTTTTTTTTACGGACGAAAGCGAGTTCAAGATTTTGCAATCGGATCGCAAAGTTTTAGTGAGGAAAAAATCAATAACTGAAATGGACGAAAAAGCGACGGTGATACACTGCGAAGGGTCTCTTATGGTATGGGGCTGCATGTGCTCTAATGGAGTGGGTGAGTTGTGCGTTTTTGAAGGAACTATGGAGTACAAACACAATATATTAACATTTTGAAGAATTATCTTCAAAATAGGTATCAGTAGTTCCTATTTACATATTTATCCCGGACAATGACCCACAACATATTGCGTGGAGTACAAAATGTGGCTCTTATACGTACAATACAGCTTCATATATGTATGCAAACTCCTCCGCAGTCACTAGATGTTAACCCTATTGAACATCTTTGTGATGTCTTTGAAAAAAACCACAGAACCAGGCGTTTTTCCAAAAGAAAGGACTTTAGAACTGCACCTTATGAGGAATGGGCTTCTATTTCATCAAACGTCACGACAAGCTTGGTTGGTTCAATTCTAAGAAGATTGGAAGCAATTATTAAACGTAAGGGGGGATCCTAAAAGTATTCATTTAATTTCATTATTATTTTTTTAATTAGTTTTTATTGACTAGACCTATGAGACGAATACTTTTTCGGTACTGAATTGATTTTCTTTTTCTATCAGTGAAGAATTCTTTAATTCTTAGTTTAAATTTAAACCATTTTAATTGAAGAAAAAAATATATGCAAAATAAATGTTTTGTATTTATTCAAATAAGAAAAAAATCATAGTTGTTGCAATAAGGTGAAGCAGACGAATACTTTTTCGGCTCACTGTATAATACGGGTATGGTATAACTCGCGGTTTTTTTCTCGCATTTTGTTATTTCGATGCGATTATTTCGCAGTTTATTATTTCTCATATCAACAACTAGCATTTTGTTTCTTCGCAATTGTTAGAATTTCGAGCGAAATTCATAACATGTGATAAAATGTTAAACATAGAAATGCGAAACAAGTAATGCGAGTTATGTAATCTTACAGCGAGATGAAATGACAATGTGCCACATGAGTTCTGCGAAAGAAAGGAAATATATTTAGACAGTCGCGAGATAACAGTTTGCGAAATGAAAACCGCGAATTGTCGGTAACCCCTATAATACAAGTTCATATTAAACGCAATTCCCATTAAAAAAAACTTATTTCAGAACGCTCATTGCGTCCTGAGTAAATGTTTTTAATTTTCTTATTCTTTGCTTTTCACCGCATATTATTTCCGATATATGTATGTACTATACTGTTTGTTTTTACACGGATTTGCTCTTTACCTAAAAGATCAATCAGTAAATCTAAATATATGCCAATGTGGGAACGCCCTGCGAAAACTCTAAGCCGGCGCGGCGCCGCCGCGGTGCCACACCTTCACCATATTCTTTTCTGTTCCGATCTGTTCTGTTTGAAGTTTTTTTTTTATCAAAAAGGTATGGAATAACAATTCACTTGGTATGGTTGGCTAATTTGAACTAACTAAATCTAAAATCGAATCTATCAGCTATCACACAGAATGAGATCAGCACAACTGAATCCACATTACGAATTTGGGTTTTCGGGATTTCGGTTTTCGGGATTGTGACCGATATAATGTGGAGTAAATAAATTCTAAGACTAGCGCTAGGCCTTAAGCTAGAATTATTAGAGTTAGGTTTAGATCTAGGTTTTTTGTGAGGGTCAAGTCTGACCTGTAGAGAAGGGCACGGTGAGAAGCTCATGGACACGTGGTTACGTTTCCGATATGGAGGGTTGAATGGAAATTTTTGAGAAGGGTTTCCCTTATTAGGAGTGACAGTAGTACGAGCGAAAGCAGTGGGAGTGGATGCAGTTGGGAAATGCAATTGTGTGGAGAATAAAGAAAAAGTTCCTCCCCTAAGGGACCAGTTAGGATCAGGATAATGCGTATGGGTTGCCTTTACCGGCTTTATCGCTTATTCAGAAACAGCTGCTCCGCCCTTCAGTACTTCCTCTACAATAGGCATCTCGCAGGAAATGTTTACCCTGTAGTCTAGCTCCGGAGATTCTTTATTTCACCATAAAACATGAACACATTTCTTTTTATTGGCTTTACTACCCCCGCGCTGGTTATAAACATTATAAGGGTCGTAATATTTACCATAACATAATATATTTTTTTAAAATATTATCGCGCTTTATATAAACACTTATAAAGCACAGATCAGTTCACATACAGACAGAGATAATGCACACTATCTGGTACTATTATCTTTAGATACTATACATCTTTCAGATGCAATCACCTAAATCACTTAGTTAAAATCTGGCGTTTATTCCGAACGGTTAGACTCGCATTTCTAGTATGGGCTTGTCCGCCAGCCTGCTGTACATACTCATAGCGTTGATATCCGTGATAGTGTTTTACATTAAACGTCAATTATTATCTTTTTGGAAACGTCATGGGATCCCACACGATGAACCGCATTTCCCCTTAGGTAACCTTAAGAAAACCCAGCACTTGCGAGATGTTCTCAAAGACCACTATAACAAGTTCAAAGGTACCGGTCCTTTTAGTGGGTTCTACTTACTCCTAACTCCCAGTGTGGTCATACTGGACTTGAATTTGATTAAAGATATATTGATAAAGGATTTTAACAACTTCCCGGATCGTGGAATATACAATAATCCACGGGATGATCCACTCTCTGGACACTTGTTCATTTTGGATGGACCGCAGTGGAAGCACTTGCGTACTAAGCTCTCGCCCACTTTTACTTCGGGCAAGATAAAGACCATGTTCACGACGGTAGTAGCAATTGCAGATCAGTTATTGGGGGCATTCAACAAAATCTTGGAGAAGAATTCCGTGGTGGAAGTGAAGGATATTTTAGCCCGTTTTACGGCCGATGTCATTGGGACGTGTGCCTTTGGGATTGACTGCAATAGCCTCGATGATCCAAAGGCAGAGTTTCATATTATGGGAGGAAAGGCATTCACACTTACACGTCATGGCATGTTGCTTGAAGGATTCATGACAAGATTTCCAGAACTGGCCCGAAAACTTGGAATGCGTCGGATTCATGGGGACGTTCATGATTTCTTTATGAGAGTGGTGCGCGATACTGTGGATTATCGTGAGAAGAACTCCATTAAGAGGAATGACTTTATGAATCTGCTCATTGAGATGAAAAATACTGCAGATGGTCTCACCATCGAGGAGATTGCAGCACAAGCTTTTGTATTCTTTTTGGGTGGATTTGAGACTTCGTCGTCCACCATGGGCTTTGCTCTGTTCGAGTTGGCATTACATCAAGATATCCAAGATAAGTTGAGGGCTGAGATAAATTTGCAGCTTGAGAAGAACGATGGGAAGCTAACCTACGAATCGATGAGTGATATGCATTACATGGAGAAGGTCATCAAAGGTGAGTAAGTCATACAGATTCATTCAATATCCAGCAGTGAATTATTATTTTGTTAATAGAATCCCTACGGAAATACTCCATAGTCTTCTTTCTGGAAAGGAAAGCTCTAAATGATTACCCGACATCAAATCCAAAGTACACAATTCCAAAGGGAACAAAAATTATTATTCCCTCTGACGCAATACATTATGATCCCGAATTATATCCGGATCCAGAGAAATTCGATCCGGAACGCTTCAGCCCAGAGCAGACGCAGAAGCGTCATCCCATCGCATGGCTACCATTTGGAGATGGACCAAGAAATTGCATAGGTTTGCGGTTTGGTAAGATGCAGACCTATATGGGACTTGCTACGCTTCTAAAGAATTATAAGTTCCACTACTGTGAGAAGACGCCGAATCCATTGGCGATGGATGAGAAAAGCCCGGTGATTGCAATCAAAGGCGGAATTTATCTGCGTGTGGAACGCATTTAAGTTAATTTTTTATTCAAGGTTTTTTCAAATTTTCATAAATAAACAAATTCAGCGCAATTTACTATTTCTTTGAATTGTAAGTAAAATCGTATGAATAACTATCGGATTAATTTTAGATACAGTCGAACACGTAAAACTAGATATAGTTCGTTTAGTTAGTAAGTAATTTGAAATTTTAACGAAACTCGAAAATATTCAGTAACAGTAAAGAGGGAAACATAATAGACATTTGTGTGCATATGCACGCATAAGAAAATATACGAATACACAGCAACTGAACACTGTGGACTGTGCCCATAATCTCTCCCAGCTCGGATTCGTTAACCTTTCGTCCACTTTCGCAAACATAAGAGAGCGATTTCATTCGCTCCACACATATGCAATTTTGACAGTTGTATGAATTAAAAAAAAAAAATCAAATGAAATAAGATAAAATAACGGCAAATTCAGTAGAATACGAATTTGTTCATATTTTAATTGAACGTTTGTTGCAAAATAGCTGCCTTTGTGAAAATACCGCTATCTATAGTCATTAACACTATGCTCATGATTCCTGCATTCGATATCAAATGTACATTTGAATTATCTCCACTAGATGGCACATCTAAAAAAACTGAATTGAACTTAGAATACATGTTCGCTTTGCTAATTTTATTGACCAATGAATTGAATACAAGTTAAAATTATCTCCAGATGGTCGAACCGCCAATCAAGGCGACGACGTGCTAATAGATGCGAGGCACGCATCAGTGGCGATTCCTGGTCTTTAGCCTTGGGTTGGCTACTTACTCTGGAGAAATTAAAAATCGTTAATTTTTAAAATTTATTAATTAGGTACAATATATGTATGTATCTATGTACTAAAGAAAAATGTTTTTATGGAATATTGTATACAAATTGCCAATTTATCGAAACATAAAATCGGCTTAAGACATCTCTACTCAACTTACCGTCTCACGTCACAAGTAAGCACGCACGCACTGCATTTTTTTAACAACTACATATACGCATACGCACTTACTAAATTAAAACAAAAAAGACAAAGCAGCACAAATTCTACGTCGGATATTCGGTCGAGGAGGGCGAATGGAGGAGAAGATATAACCGCGAACTCTATGAGCTGTACCAAGATGTGGATATAGTCCAAAAAGCTAAAACACGTCAACTACACTGGCTCGGCCACATCGAGCGAATGGACAACAATGCTCCAGCAAAGAGGATCTTCGAAGGTTCGAAACGACAAGGATCTTTTCAGGAATTCTGTATGTAAATTCATATATCTTCATATAAACGATTCCAATATACTGCCTGGGAATGGAAAGAAGACATTTGTGTGCCCTTAAGGACTTTTCGATTAAGGAGATGCCAAATTGGAATTTTAGATGCTAAGGAAATAGAGGAAACTTTGGGTTAGCTTGAGTTCGGGTAAAGGGAATTCGACTGTATTCGTAGTTTATGATTGTCAATTGGGTAAAAATGCTTATCTAATCAACAAGCACTTAACTTTTAGATAATTCGTGTCTTAAATGCATTATCAACAGCGATTTTCTTCTTATTGTCTTTTGCATACCATACTCGTTTGTACATACATATATGGTGTGCTTAATTTGTTTAAAAGTTTGCTTAATAAAAATAGCGACAAGATTATGATACATACACAGACATAAAATGGAAGTGGAGGTGGGAGTTGTACCATGACCCTACGGCCGGCGGCGGGCTATTTCTTCAACTGGTTTAAGAAAATTCTATTAGAGGGTTAAGTCATTTCTACAGAGACGAAGAAGAAATCGAATCTGTGTGACTATTCCGCCCTCGCTGTAAGAAGAATAAGTCTGCTTTTACACTTAAGACTTGTGAGTCTAGACTTTTTTCGAATTTCTCTTTATTATTTACATCCGTGAGTCTTGTGCTTTTACACTTCAGACTTTTTTCCTTGACTCAAATTTGACATTCCTCTTTTATTTTGCAGTTCTTGTAATGTGCAGATGACTAGGTGGGAAGCAGCACAATGATAAAACGAAGAAGGGAAAAGAAAAGTAACCAAAAACTTTACCCTCGACTCACAGGGCAAAATATTTTTCTTCTCATCTTTTCGAACTTTCTTACTCTTTTGCACCCATGTGAGTCTAGACTCACAAGTCTAAGTGTAAAAGCAGACTAAGAAATCTTCGATGAGCTAGAAAACTTAAGCGCATTTGAGCTGAATATACTTCTGGGATTGATCTGGATAGTGGACCAATGGATTCAATGGACGCAAGCGTTGGTATAAGTTAGCAATGGCTGATTAGTCACAGGTCACCTATTTACCTAGCCTAACATAAGGGTCGTTACGGGAAAAGTCCTTAATGTTTGTATTGGACGATTTTCGAAACTTAATTCTTCAATATTAAATAATATGAAACGGTGTACAAAAAGGCGTTGTATGTACTCGTATTTTTCAAAGTCCAATCAATGAAAATAAAACAATACTATTTTGAGCTATTTTCTTTTTTTTTCAAACAATATCACTGACTAGGAGAACCCTAATCTAAAATAATGCATCCCATCGAATTCCCAGAGAACAATAAAACTAGCTATCTACTCGGCATTGCCTTCAACAATTCGATTACGTATCATTTGTTAGTTCGACTCTTTTCTTCAATACATACGAAACACATGGTACAATGCACGGTACGAGTTTGTAACACCAAGAACATTTGAAACATAGATATGTACACACATAAATCAATATATGTACTTATTTACTCATATGTCCTGCATACTCATACATATGTCCTGCATACATACTCGTATGGGAATTGGAAGACGAAAGACTCAGTTTTTCTTTTACTTTTTCCCTTTTATTGCCGGTTGCAGGTTCTTTACATATGTCCAGTTCGTTTTGTCTATATAAAGATTTATGAGTTGAGGTGGAGAATCTCAAGGACTGACCCCTTGAGCAATGTAATTTTAAAGCCAGTATAACAAATGAAGTCGCTGTAGTACAAACTGTCAAGTAAGTCGCTGGGCACGCTTTAGGGCTTACGTGTATTTTAACTTTGACTATAGCTGCCTGCAGCTTCGCCATTATGTTCGGCCAGTAAGTAACACCAAACTTTTCCAAAATGCAATCTCAAAACATAAGCACATTGCTTACGTAATATTACCAGCCAATTGGTAATATACCGCTTTTCAACTAAGCTGCAATCACAATACGCACTACATTGCTGCTACGTAACGACATGTCATCCCATCGCACACAATAATTTTTTTGTTTTTGGTAGTTAATTATTGTATAAGTTTATCAGAAAATAAGTAAAAAATATATTTTGAGTAAATTAACATGTAAATTTGTAAAATTTTATTATATTAAAAAAAGTACAAAAAATCAAAAAAAAAAATTGTATGAGAATTTAGAAAAAGATAAGAAAAAAGAAAAAAAAATCAACTTTATTTAAATAAATTATAAACAAAAAAAAAAATTCTCATCGCTTATTTAAATACAAATTTTACTTGACGATATCTTGCAAACCCGCAAATTTACGCAACTTTTTTTGATGATTCCTTAATAAGTAGGTATTAAGGAAAATTTCAAGCTAGTATTTACAACCGGACTCCACCGGTAAATAAAACTTTACCTTTATGAAACAAAAAAGTACAATTTCTTTTTGTATCAAAAGGACTTGTTTTGGAGACCTTTCAAATCTACATTGAAGTTGAAATTTCTATAAAACTTTGGATCTATAATATTCTACTTACCACTATCAACAGATTCCAATCTAATTTATTTTATAAGTTCACACAGAAAATTCAAAAAAAAAAAAACAAAACAAATCAACCAGTTATCAAACACCAAATATAGTACTGCACGTGCTTCACAAAAGCTTCTACCTTAGAAGCATCAACCGACGCAATGGTTGCAATGTATTAAGCGGGATCAATCAGATAATATGCTAAAGTAATATGTTAACAAGTTGGCATGAAAAAAAACCAACAAATTGCATTTTTTTTTTTTTATAGTTATGGCCCTTTTTTTTTTGAAAATCCGCCTGTGTGCATCGCATGGAATATTCCTTACAAATAACGGTTAGTATTCACGTCATTACGAGTACATTATCTGTTATGCGTATTCGGACTTTCAGTTTGTAAATATTTCTTAGCAATTTTCATGAAAATCAAAAAAAAAAAATTGAAAGAAACGCTCAAATCAAATCAAATTTAATTTGCATTTCCGATACCTGTACGTACTGAATCAATTCAACAATCTCTTGCCGAGCTTGCCATAGAGCTAAAAAAATAATTATCTAGGCATCCCTACGAAATGACAGCCTTTACCAAATTTGTAAGCAGAGGAACGCCACAGGGTGGTGTTATCTCGCCTCTACTATGGCTAGTGGTCATGAACAAGATCTTGATATGTCTAGACAATGATAAAGATAGCACTTGGGCGGCGAGCTGTGGCCTTGGCCTTGGCAGAAGGGAAATGAGACTTTTTACCACAAAAACCAAAGTGCAAACCTTTGATATTCCCGAACTAAATGGATTAACACTTTCACTTACTTTCAGTGCTAAGTATTTGGGCATCGTCCTGGACTCTAAGCTTAGCTGGAAGAAGAATATAGAACTACGGGTCAAAAAAGCAGTATAGCTTTCTACGCCTGCAACAAAACCTTTGGCAAAGAATGGGGACTGGAGCCAAAAATAACACTATGGATGTTTAGAGCTGTAGTAGTGTAGTGCATCCAATTATTACCTATGGGTCTATAGTGTGGTCGCCCGCTTTAGGCAGGAAACACATCTTCAACCAAATTAGAAAAGTCCAAAGAACGACAAGTATATACTTCACAGGTGCATTGAGGGCAAGGTGCTTTTGCACCTTCTGACACTTGATCTCTATAGTAAAAGCACACCGCTTAGCAGTGCAGTCTGACTTGCCAATTTACCAATAGCTCAAAAACGGACTGCAGGGAAGGCGCGGGTATTTTCCCGGAAAAATTCGGCGTATCGAAATCATATCGCCTACGGAATTTCGCTAGCGTCTTCCAGGTCTTCGAGGTTTATCACAGCTTAATAAACAACACAATATCCAAGCACAAAATCGCTATTATTACAGATAGCCAAGCCGCAATCAAAGCTATAAATTTGGCAATCACCTCAGCTAAACAAGTAGATCGATGCCGGGTAAAACTCAACTCGATGGTGCAACCAGGCTTGACTCACTCTTTTCTGGGTTCCAGGACATAGCGCCACTGAACGAGAAAGCCGACGAACTTGCCAGGCGAGGGTCAGCCCTTAACAGCTCACTAGCTCCAGAAAGATATGGCCGAACTACAATATGTCAACAACAAATCAGCTGTTCCAAAGAACTCTCGTAGACTTCGCAAGGGTAGTGACAGTTAGCATAGGGTACTTGCCAGAAGTGGACCCAATAGCCAAACTAGTGAATCCTTACAACAATTTCTGTCAAAGTGATGAAAACGAAAAAAATTTCTTATTCATTTTCTGTGCAAATGTCCGGCTCTAGCGAGAGCCAGGCAGCTCTTCGACGACCTGAAAGAGATATCCGAGAAAAAGATTGAAGAGCTGATCCTCTTCCTAAACTCCACAGGGGGGATATAAATATCACTTAACTACATCCTTATAAACGGGTCACCTGAGGTTGTGGTATCAAAACGGCGCCCTTTTTGTGCTTTTTGAATCATAAATATTATTTCTGTAGTAAATATATGTAGGTACCATTTGCGGCTGTCACACTTAACCAATCTTAACAAATGAGGTGCCAAAAGAAAAAGAATTTCCTGGAGCAGTGACGAATTGCACTTTCACTTTATAGATTTTAACAAATTAAAAAACCGATCAAAACAAATATTATACCCAAAATGAACTCCCAAAAGAAAAAAACACTGAGCTGACAGATGGAAATCATACGGGAAGTTTGGATTTTGGGGGTTGGATTTTCTCTTCCGAGAATTATCGTACACGCACACTAGTTTTTCTTTCATCGAAACCACCACTTCTACTTACTTAGCTACCATGTGATTTTCGCAAATGTAAACCATAAAGTAAAAGTGTAACGTTACAACGGTAGCACTTGTGCAGTTTTGTGCATTTAAATTACTCCTTGACGCATGTAATACTGCAAGCAATCGATGTCCATTGAAAAATTGGATTTAATCAAACAATGACAGCTTTATGTGTGCATCAGTCCTTAAACACGCAATTATTTTGCGGAAGGTTATTGTCCTTGAAAAGGAAAAGAAAGCAAATATTTAAATTTAAAATGTAAATCATTCCCCTTAACCACATTTTTCTTTCTATAAATCGTTCCTCATCTCCACGCAGCGATGGAATGTATGAAAGGACTCATTCAAACGGGTGGATCTGTAAGAATAGAATCATTGTTAAAGGATATTTTTTGTCTATGGAGCATCTCCTTGGGGAAGTGCACACGAGAAAGGGAGAACGATTTTTTTTTATTGTTACGAGGAGTTTTCTAAAGTAAAACTCTTCCTTTTTCTCTATTAGTCGTGTGAGATTTGGCGCAAAGTAAGTGGAATGAAGCAGAAGCTCTTGCTCCTGGCACAAAGGAGGCAATGGTGTCTATCATAAATCAAAATACAGACACAGATAAAGAACAAAAAAAAAAACCTTCCAAACAAAATGATATATGGCTCAGAATGAATTTGATTACCTTGATAACATGGTAAACAGTGCCACAGAGCGGTTTGTAGGCTGTCATAGGTGTGGTCGTGGCTGGTGTTGCAAGATGTATGAAATACCGATCCAGAGGAAATGTTAAATTATCTACATGTACGTGAAGGCAATGACAATAAATTTCACACTGATAAATGCGAATGTGAAATGTTCACTCTGAAGGTTTTGCACAGATAAATTCTTAAGTACCTACCTACCTACCTACAGTGTGTGCCATTGGGGAAGGACTAAAAAAAGTTATCTCTAAATTATAGATTAGCGGTGGGTGAAGCTACTCATTGAGTTTAATGTCAAGCGGGGTAGTTATCGGCGAGGAATCTTAATTTTGGTAACAATAAGCCGTTTTCAGGTTTTGATAAAACATGACAGGGTCCTAACAACTTTGTAGGACCTCGTAGATAAAGTGTTCTTCAACAAGCAAAATCTAGCCACGTTCAATGGAAATAAAGAATTGGCCTCTCCACCGTCCAGCAAAAATTATAATATAAGAAGCAAGCATATGTATATGTATATGCAACCTTGAACCTATCCAGTCAAAGCAATTGACATCTGCAACTCGCTCTATTGCGGTTAGGTTGGATAAGGTATGAAAAGGATTATGAGGCTGAGCCATTACAAAACACTAGGCAGCACCATAGTGGACCCATCGCGATCCCCTGGAACCATCGATTTCCATTTAACCCTTGTGTAGGTGTCAAGGTACCTGGGTACTTTCTCAACATAATTTTAAAAAAAAAAAAAAAAAACAAATTTCGACCGCTACCACTATCATAGTATTTTCAGTACCTTCCTAAAAAACATTTCTGCGTCAAATGCGCTATTAATAGCCGCGTTTTTTTGAAACGTAGCTAGCCAGTAGTTGCTAGCAAAGTCAAATTTCACACGTAAAACAAATACAACAACCAGCTGGCTACAACTCTTGATTTTATCCGCAGCCAAAAGCAGCTGGCTAGGAATGTTGTGATATCTCATGGCAAGGTGGCGCTTAAAGCGATTTGTAGAACATTTGACAGACTACCGTGTACGAAAGTTGTATAATTTCAATTACTAAATGATGTTTCACAGAAATAATCCACTATATTATGATTTCATATCACTTTATGTAAATTATCCATTGAATAAATTACCGAAATTAATTGTTTTCACAACAAATAACAAAAAATCGATTTGGTTGAATGCCGAATACTTTGACAGTTCACACTAAACAGCTGATCGAAACCACACACATATGACCGAAATCACACATACCAGCTTGGAGGTAAGTCAGATGGGTTCGGCTGCCTGGGAATCGTTTTAATGAACGACTGGCTAGCTACGTTTCAAAAAAACACGCCTAATGACGAAAATCGAGCCATATGTTTCGCCTCAATTTTTTTTTCGTTGACATGTTCTCGAATATGGCATCAAAATACCTGGGTGTGAACTTGTTCGTGCACGCATTTTAGAGCAGAATTGCGATATATTCTATTCAAGTTTTTTTTACAATGAATTTGATTGTAATTGCATCGATTTTGTCTCTCTCACATAACATTTTCAAGTAATTAGTTAATCTAAGTGGACGGTTGAAAAAATATGGCCTCATCATCTGGGTGTTACTAGTTCGCAATTTCTTATTCATTCAGCGCTCGCAGCGAATAATTAATATTGTATAGTAGTTCGGTATAATGCAATTCCAATAATTTGGATAGATCACCAAAGGTATGGAGACCACTCACTGCTCAGGAGTGGGATGTTTACTTGGCTGCTCCCTTTATAGCTGGGATATACATCATTCGAGTGGAGAGCACACATCGGTCCTCTGTAGCATGGTCTCTGTTATATATTTTCGTGCTGCAATTGCTTTTTTTCAATATTCTGCAATACGCATCGATAGTATACCAGCTAGAGTTGATCGAATGTTTACTGACAATGCCGCCCTAAATAGTGATCTTTGGAACCTAATGAACGGAAAGCCGAATAAAAACTACAAGCCATCGACAGACATCACTGTCGATGAACAGCTGTTTCTATACAGATGCCCTTCTAAATTTATGCAGTATATATGTACCCCCAGAACCAGCCAAATATGGCTTAAAGGTTTAGTGGCCTGCGATGTGTCAAACTTTAATCCACTGCGTTCGAAATCTATTATGGAAAGGAGGCGGTGTAGCACGCCAGACCAACGTTGGAGATTAATATAGAGGTACAAGGGATCAGACCGTAATGTAATTACCGGCGATTTGTTCACTACTTTGTACCTCGCCAAATACCTTTTCAATTAAAATTTGACTTTGGTGGGCTCCGTTAGCCATAATAGAATGTTTATTCCTACTAATAAGCGCAATTTTTTCGCCCAACATGACGAAACAACTCATGCTTCTAGGTTAGGTATAGACGAGCGGTCGAGGATCCCGAGAGTGATGACCAACTTCTCCACGTCGAATCCAGGTTCGCACGCTAAGTCAATTCAAGAACACGGAGCCGACGCGAATGTCGCCTTGTTCTCAAGCGTCATAAGCGCAAAATAAGCAAGCAGTATATGTGGTGCACAAAGCCTGTATGCGCAAAAATTTGGCAAAGTGCATTGCTTGCATCGCTGCCGAACCGTAGTTACAGTCAAAGTTTCCAAATAAAATTGAATTCAAAACTAATCTTTTATAAACATTTACTATGTAAAAATATATTTTTTGAACATAAGTCATAAATTAACACACAATTACCATATGAAATATAATGGAGTACCCGGGTACCACAGCACACTTAAGTGTAATTTTTTGTTGCCACTCACACAAGGTGTAAGCAAAAATATTAAAATTGTGCAGTTCGGCCAGCCTCTTCCAGTGTATGAAAGAAGCAGTGTCATGACATTCACAAAGGATATGTTCATCATCCTCGCCATCATTCGTCCGAGATTGAATATCTCATTCTGATGTTGGCATGACATGATACCTCAGGAGACTGTATCCGGAAAGTATTCCTATTAGAGTGCTTAACTACTTCGCGCTGTTTATTCCAAGTATTGCTTCGGTCCGTTTGTGGTCTAGGGCCAGCCAAAGCGGACACCGTATGTCCCTATATTTCTGACCATCTTTTGCTCGACATGCTTATAATTAGCATTGTTTGATTCCGCCCTGATGTCGCATGAGGGTGGTGTTAAGTGAACCATCATAAGGCAGTGTCCTGTAATGACACCAATAGTCGTGCTTATATGAAGTCTTTTAAGGGAAAGAAGGTAGTTAGAGCGGTTAAGATCTACTCTGGTGGGTTTATTGACTGTTTCAAGTTTGATTAGGGAGGCAGAAGGTGAGATTGAGTTTTAATCTATTTGAGAAAACACCCCCTCCTACACCATCATTGTATTTAAAGCCATCAGTGCAGAAGTGTATCGACTTGTCCGTTATAGCTCCTAAGTCACCCCAGAAGGACCTATCGGGAATAGTGACCTTAAAGTTTTTACCGAAATTGGGCTTTGGCATAGTATACTCCATGTTTTCGGGGAGAGTTAAGTATTGTGGGGTGACCAGTGAAGTAACTTGACCACTGTGAGATAGCTTCGAGTCATATGGCTGCCATTTGCTTGCCGATTATATCAAGGGATGGGAGATAAAGTAGGGTATCTAATGCTGCGAAGGGTGTTGAACTTAGTACTTCGCTAATACACAGACACGCTAATCTTTGTACTTTCCCCAGGCTGTCACGATGTATAGCATTGTCTGGGGCGTTCCACCAGACAACTACGCCATACATCAGAATTGGTCTCAAAGAGCCAATGCGTTATACGGGGTTGAAGTCCCCATTTACTGTCAAATAGCTTTCTTACAAGAGTAGAGGGATATGTGAGCTTTCTTTACTCTTTACTGTATTCTGAGCTTCCAGCTAAGTTTTTTTTCGTGTAGGATGAGACCTAGGTAGTTTGCTTGGTCTGTGAAGACTATTTTGGTACCGTATAAAGTGTAAGATACAGAAAAGTGTCCAGTTCGGTAGTTGGTGTTGTGCACAAAGCCCCCATTATGGCCACACTAGCTGTTCTCTGAGCCGCCGCTAATCTTCCTAATATGTTTTTTTGAGAGACGCTTGCCACCAGTCAAGTGCCCCGTACTTGACGAGTATGGGTCTGACTATCATTGCCGGTTTGAGCCCCCAAGTTTTTCCCGTTAAATGCGGTTTAGATCACAAAAAATGTGTCCACAAATGCTTCAACTCCGCATATCGAGTCGTTGTTTTTCTGTTTTGTTTGTTAACGAAACTGAACAGGATGAAGGTTTTAGTACGATACGGTTTCGATGCACATTCACTTTAGCTGCATTTAGGGAACTACGAGTATGATTCAACCTTAAGTCTGACTACCAATTAAGTACCAATTAAAATCGGCCCTATTAAAAAGCACAACGGGACCAACACAAGAATACCACTAAGCAAATTTTTAAAGCCTTCCTTCCAGGAAAATAATTTGAAAACAGAAATCCTTTATTCTGTTGATATATATATGTATGTATATAGGCCGCATCACTTACAGGAAGGATGGAAGGATACTTTCCCTTATATGTGAACACAACTGCAAACAGAAAAAAACTCAATCAATTGATCCGTATTTAGCTGGAGCTGAACATAATACAGAAATACACAACTCGGGCAGGAGCGCACGTCAAATGTGCAAACATTGATAAAAAGGTTTCCAGTGAATCCTGATTGATGAGTGTGCCTTCATCAACGTTGCCGTCACCAATTACCCGATCGTCCTTCGATGAGCGCTCACACTCATCCCTTTTTATAACTCACTCATGGCCTGATTCGTGTGTCCTCAATCAAAAGGATATATGTACAGAATACATACATATGATATTCATATGAAGAGAGAGAGAGAGAGGGCAACATTACAATGGACGAATTTCGCCTACGAAAGTGAAACGCAGTTGTAGCTCACAATGAAATCCGCAGGATCGATAAACGGATAACCCATGTATTCAGAGTTCGCATACAGGATATCCACAAGCAGTATTTGTCTGCCTTTATGTACGGAACATCAATCAAAGTGTTTAACAGTAGGAAATTTCATCC
Source organism: Brachyopa scutellaris (assembly GCA_949775065.1). NCBI lineage: Eukaryota > Metazoa > Arthropoda > Insecta > Diptera > Syrphidae > Brachyopa > Brachyopa scutellaris. The sequence continues at coordinate 86,260,269 of OX459114.1, read as the reverse complement.
ACTGTCTACCTGAGGTCACGGCAATTGTCCAATAAGCAGAAATTATTCTCTCTGATGATTTACTCTTTTGGTGGATGAATTTTATGGCGATAATCGTGATGGCGATAATTTTTTTGTATTACAATGGTGTACATACTTTTAACGGTTTGTATCGCTTTAAGGGAACGTAATCTTAAAAAAAATATTTGTCAACAAAAATTGTTATATTTCCCGTAGAATTAAAATGGAGAGTAGGCGCATTTATGTTTAGTTCTGTTCGTTTATGAATTAACAGAATTTGAATAACATTTTAATATGGGATTCACACTAGCGTCGAAATAAGATAATATCGAGTTTCAAATAAAAAGTATTCATACCTACGCTCGCTAATTTCGTGAATGGATGCATTCAGTTCCGATAGTAAATCTATGACGGTGCCATGTTATAAAATTGTTTAATATTAAATTATTTTTTTTATATGCATAACTATAGGTATAGCGTATAGTAATAATAATAGTTGGATGTTATTGTTAAACAGTTGGGTAGATAAAGTCGACTATTACAGTACGCCCTCGGTAAAAGCAACCCTCGATAAACGCAATACCTCGGTCAAAGCAACACCCAAATTTTTCCAATTCGTGACTCAGTAAACGCAACTTTCCATACATGATCTCCTATTTCGTTTTATATTTGTTTCTATTTTTTGGTGTTTGGTTTTACTATAACTGGGCAGTTATTTTGCAGTTACTTCTCTCAGAATTAAATGTACATATTGTTTTTCTTTACTTTTACGACGAACATTATTCTTTTATTTTTCATACTCTTTTGTGACTCGATTATTGCAACAACCTCAATTAAAACTGCTCGAATTTTTATCAGTTGCTTTTACCGAGGGCGTACTGTATATAGCTAACATTGGATAGATGCATCGCTGCCTCGGGTTAATATGTTAAAATATCACTTTTCGGGTGGGTTTTGCCACTCCGGGTATATCAACAATTGTCAGGCACTCGCGTGGATATCAAGTCGACTATAGAGCCAACTGTAGAAAAGTGCCCCAATGGGCGCGGAGCTGAAATAAATGGACAGATATTGTATATGTACGAATCCTATGGCTGACGCTCTTTGGCTCCACATGCAGTTGATCAGAGTGCCTCTCCGCGGCGTACCAACTTCAATTTATTTTTTTCAGATAACATCCCATATTTAGTAAACAATTCCATGAGATATTTGTGTTTTGTATATTATTCCATTATATTTTTCGTTTTTATGTCACTTTACGTGTGCTGAACGGGGCTTTGAGAATTTTAATCTCAACTACATAGTTTATTTACGGAAATAACTACTAAACACTAAATATCTCGTGAATTAGATATATATTTTTTTTTTTTTTAGTACTGAATAATTTTTATTTTGTGTTTAGATCACCGAGATCAATAATTAATCCCTTATTAATTTGTCCTGTCATTGTCATTCAGAATCATTCAACTGTATTCAAATTAAGATTGTTCGATTTTATTTTCACATAATTTTGAACGAATTTCAACGAAATTATGTTGAAATGAGATAATTTCGATATGTCAATTCGTATGGGAAATTATCTCATTTCGAGCATAATTTGGAAATTCGCAACGAAATTAGCTATTTTGCACTGGTGTGAATACCGTATTAGATCTAAATATACATATGTTATGGTTTTATACAATCACAGTACAAATAAAATTTACAAAACAAAAATGGCGGACTTCTGTGACCCGTTTCTTTCCTTTCACAATAATTGTATGGAGTTATGAATATTATCAATTAACATTATTATAGCTCTACCTTTAACTCAAAGACATTTCCAGATCCTAAGACTGCTTTTTCAATGACGTTAAGCGGGATGGAACTATTAATTTCATACAATGGATTATTGGGAACTAAATCACTATGAACAAAGTGATTTCAATCCCAGCAGTTTTAAAATTCAGTTTATCCTTTCTTCGACAGCAGAAAACATTTTGGATTCCTTTGGGAACGAATGAAATGAAATTTTTTCATCACAGGAACGCATTTTTCAATGTTTTAAGAAGAAGTCAAGAACTGGGGTGGAATCGGCTAACGCGATAGTTGATAGTTGATAATCAAAATCGACACTTTTGCTCTGTGTAACAATGGATTTTTTGCGTTGATTTTAGGTGACAGCTATTTATGTGTCGTTTTCATACATTTATGTCATTTTCCATAAGGATTTTGGTCGACTTCAAATTGGTTAGTATCGTGTGTGTTCTATAAAGGAAATGAGTTTAAGTGCAATGTTTACATAATTTGCAATTTTCTAAAACACAAGGACGAGGAGTGAAAATAATTATAAAAATGTCCGACTGATAAGAAAAAATCTGCGAAATAGAGCGAATATTTTGGAACTACCTGAACATTTGTATGTACGAATCTGTATGGATATCCTTTAAACCAACGCTGTCCAACGCGCGGCCCGCGGGCCGCATGCGGCCCAAGACAAGTATCAATGCGGCCCAAAAATATTTAAAAGCTACTGAAGTATGCCTATTTAACAAACAACAGAAATAGGAACAGAACCAGAAATGTCTTTCGTTCTGTAGTCAATTCTCTTTCTGTGTACATTGCTCACTCAGGTACACTGTTCCGGTGTTTGTCACTTGGCGGTTTAAGTGATATTTTTCTTAAAATTTTATAACAGCAATTGTAAAAAACAATGTTAAATGAATTTTCTGTTCTGTTTTTAATAAATTTTAAATAACCCAAACATGAAAACTATTTTTTTTCGCTGGACAGCTAAACGACAGGGTGGGGCAAAAGTAATGTCATAATGTTTTCACAAAAAGTTTATTAAAAGGTGTAAGATTGATGACATTGAGAAAATGATACCGGTTAAATGACCACCTCCTGAGTTGATGCACATTTGTGCTCGTTTTACGGCTGTTCAAATCGCTTAAACGTAAGATCACACGGCCCGAAAATTGGTGGTTCAAAATCTTCATCGTCGCCCGAGTTGTGTGAGCTGCTGCTCCATCCTACTATAAACATCAATGCTTGAGACCCGATTCAGCCACTTGCGGAAAAAAAATCATTTAACATCTGGCTGTAGCGCTCACTATTTGGTGGTACCGTCGGCGTCCTTAAAAGAATAAGATTCAATCACTTTTTAACTGCAAATGCCACACCAAGCAGTCACTTCGATTGGATGGAATGGATCTAAGTGCATTTCATGTGGATTCCCTCTGCCGCAGAAACCCAATCTTAGCTTGGGCTTCGGCGCTCATTATGAATTGGATACGAAATCATTCTGTTCTTGAACCAAGTTAAATAGAGCATTGGTGTAAGTTAACCTCACTTGACGGTCAGCAGGTAGCAATTGGTGAATAAGAAACATTTTCAGTTTTTTCATAAAAATTCAACGCAACGAATTCTGCTGATGCCAAATTGTGAGCATCAATGTCTCATCGATGTTTGTGGACTCTCTCGAACGTCCTCGGCCACAGCAGTGATATTTTCGGTCGAACGACCAATACTGGGCCGGCCACTTCTTGCGACATCTCTAGTGGAGCCAGTTTGCACGAGACGCTTAGCCAAATGCTTAATTGTTCGCGCACAAGGTGCAAGACGACGAAGAAAACGAAGACGAATTTCACGCTGCGTTAAGACAACAGACAGGAAACTGGCCATATAAGCAGTAACAATAATTCCGCGTTCTTCAGGTGTGTATCGTTCCATTGCTTACTGTCCACAAATTCTCTATTAGCCTTAAACATAAATCTAAAAGCACAGTGACATTTGACACCGTTTTGCCAAAATTATAGATCCGTTCGCGTACGCTCCCAAAACAACAAAAATCTACGAAAATTTATGAAAATTCACGATAACCCGTTCGCGTACATAAAAATTCGTAAAAAAAAGAGTGCTCACGAGAGAGAGTAAGAAATTTCCCCATGCTACGAATTTTAACAGAAGAAATTTCTTTGGGCTAATACATATGTATATGAAAACTGGCAAATCTGTCATATCACATTTATTTTCCATTTTTCGTTCTTCAACGCGTTTTTACTTTTTCGTGGTTTTCTTATCTTTGTGATCATTTCACCCACACTCTTCAAAGTTTGATAGAAAACACATATTTGATGCAAAAAGTACGGGAACGGACCTTATGGCACATTCACATTATGACAGTATTTTTGCCTCACCCTGTATTAGTGGCCCGAAACACGATGTCTTCTTTCCATGTGGCCCAGGGAATCAAAAAGGTTGGACACCCTTGCTTTAAACCATTTCTTAGTACTCATAATGTTTTAGATTTTTGAAAAACTTTCGTTTAATAAAAGAAGTATTTTTACAGGTTTTGCGGCTGCTTGATTTACCATCTGGGGTAAGATCAACCTTTTCTTGAATTGGCTGCAACATGATATGTTCTTGGTGGTGGTTTGTTGAATTAAGCTTTCAAATTCAAAACAACACAATTGGAAAATTATATTTAACTCTTGACGGACTTAGAAATGATGCCAATATATCAACAAGTTTTTGCGATCGATTTACACAGAGCAAAGAATAGTTGATAATCAAAAACGACAATCAAAAAAGCGACAGTCAATTATCGCGTTAGCCGATTTCACCCCTGAGTTTAGTTAAGAGATACAGTAAAACGTGTGAATAGTGGAATCTGCGAATAAAAGAATTTTGCGAAACCTGGATAGTGGACATTTTTGGATGCCAATTTGGATTTTCTTCATACAAACTCACTCTTATATTATATACTCATATACTCTTTCAATGAATTTTGCTTTCTTCCCATGCAAATTCACTCTTCAATAGCAGAATCGAGAAATGAATGAGCCAAAAGTCATTAGCACTTATAAAAAGCTGCAGTTCCTTTTCCGACAATTTTTGACATTTCAAGTGTTTCTTTTCGTGTGTGTCTCATTCTGCTAGCGGTAACATTCAAAAAGTACACATTCTGAACTCTGATATCGAAATTGATCGAAAAATAATAAAATACATTAATTTGCCGATAGTGGAAAAAATTACGAATATGTAGTAGAAATATTGCGAATATTAGAAAAAAAAAAAAAAATGGTACGTGTAGAAGTACGCGTGGCCGAAGTGAAACTTCTTAGCTACATATAATCGTGGACAAAGGAAAATGAATTTGTGACAAAAGGAAGAGACATTCATACAAATTTCGAATTTATTGGATATTCAAAGAATATTCTCCACTTTTTCTCCTCAAAAAATCCTTGAAAAAACTTAAGAAATGGGGTCATACCATATGACACATAATATTTATGTATTTTCCATCAGAAATTTTCTAAGCTTTTGAAGGGTACCAAATTGTTCGGGTGTCTTTTTAACCCCACTCTCGAATATATGTATGTTCGGGTGTCCATTTTGCCCGGAACCACTTGTTGACAATATGAATTCCTTAAGGAAAAAGTGTTTGATTTCCATTTAACCAACTATATCCTACTAATATATAAATACATATTACAGTGGACGTCCAGTATAACGAATACCCGATATATCGAATTTTCGATATAACGAACGCTTTTCAGATTTACATTAGTATCTCTATATAGCGAACGGTGGTCACGATTTGCTATCCGATATAGCGAACATACATACTAATTGCGCATCTGTTCTTGTTTCCATACGATAGTGTTTTTCAGTTTTTTTTTTCTCTGCGTTTGCATGTCCACATACCCAATGAGTAAACAATTATACCATGTTTTTTGTCTTCTTCTTCCACTCATCGCCTACTTGTTTGAATACGGTTACTTTTGGCTACTCCAGACATCACTACTGCGCTAAGAGAATTCGAACTCTTTGATGCAATTGTCCTTATGGACCGATAATAATGCCGATAATAATGCATGGCAGACAGGTTCACGTTGAGACGGTATTTAGAAAAAACTTTGCAGTAAAACAAAGTTTTATCGGTGATTTTTTTTCAAAGTAATTTACAAAATTTGTAAACTAAAATGGCAGGACCATCATCTATTCAATTTAACATTAAATAAAAACGTATAAATAGACATATTTTTTAATGACTACAAAAAGTATAAAAATTCGATCGATATAACGAACGCGCTCGATATAGTGAATAACCTCAAACACTATATCATTCGTTATACTGGACGTCCACTGTATGTACCTATTCATTGGGAGGGTGTCCAAATTAATTTTGGAATGCATTCTTTAAAAATGATCGAATGAATTCAATTTTGTGATTGCATTCATCGACTGCATTTCGAGACTTCAATAACAAGAATGCAATCACCATTCTTAAGCATTCAAAAGATCGCATTCTATTGTTTCTAGGTACCAATTAATTGAATGCAATAATTAAGAAATGCATTTGCATTATTTGCATTCATTTGCATTTTTTTGCATTATAATTTTGCCTTATTTTGCTTTATTTTACTCAATTTACATACATTTACTTACAATTTGTACCAAATAAACTAAAATTAACTCAAAAAATGCACAATACTCCAAAATAAAACAAAATAAAACAAAATTTTGCAAAATAATGCAAAATATTACAACTCTGATCTGTGGGAATACTACTCGCACGCCTAAAGCCAGAACTACATCGGAACAAAAGTGATAAAAAGTACAACGAAGTCAAAACAATAGGTTGTACTCTTCCATCGCAGGCACATCTGTATCATTTCCTCTCAAAAGAATAAAACTCACCGCGGCTAAGGCTAGAGCATACCCTAGTTTTCGCCGCGGTGATGTTGCACAAAAGCTTTCCAGTAGTTCTTCCAACCAAATACAAAAACCAATTCAAGTAGCTTTAATTGGATTTCGTATAAAATGCTCGAACATAAATGGCGCTTATTCACTTTTTTGCATACCAGCTGATTTCCGATGAATTTAAAAGATGATTTTAGACGTATATTCACGAAAGCAAATACCGATTTTATTATTCCCGTACATTTTTTTAGAATTTTAGGCTTGAAACCAATTTTCCTTTTTATTATTCATCCACTATTAACGAATAAATGTGCATGGTTGCGGAGAAATACATTTCCTGGAGCTTTCAAATGTCAAACAAATAATAATTTCATCCGTTAATGGCGCTGTTGGTCAGTTGGAATTGAGTGAGCTTTCAGTGTGTGCACACTTCTACTTTTTATCACTTTTGTTCCGATGTAGTTCTGGCATAATACTACTCTCCACTCAATCAATTTTCGCTTTTTCTACTCTGTTACCTATTCCCCATACCAGTGATATCCATACATACCACGCAACCAACCGAAGTCGAGTAAGAACTAAGAAGCTTCTTTAGTTAGGGGGGACCACAACTAAAGAAGCTTCTTAGTCGACTAAGCACTCTGTTACCTATTCCCCACACCACTGATATCCATACATACCACGCAACCAACCGAAGTCGAGTAAGAAGCTTCTTTAGTTACGGGGGACCACAACTAAAGAAGCATCTTACTCGACTTCTCGTTGGTTGCGTGGTATGTTGCTTGATTTTGGTGATCGAATCGGACGAGACGAGTTGCAGCAAAAGAAAATACGAAAAAAGCTGTGTATACCGAAGTCGCAACCCACTGAAGGCTGGTTGACTCGCACGACTATATAACTTAAAATCGTTTGAAAGCAATCTATTGGATCGATGCAGCAATTATTCGGGTGCGATTAATATTTGTCATTTAAAACGTGGTCATTTTGTTTACTCTGCGTCTGCATGCGGTGCCTATGTAAATTCACTGTGGTGAAATGTTAAATGCAACCATAACGCGACCATTTAACGCGACCGTTTAACGCAACCTTCCGAAGTCGAGTATGAAGTTTCACTTCAAAAAGTGCACCGAAGCATTCCACTATTCACAAGATTTACTGTATTGAAAATATTAACAGAAACCGAAAATTACATACACACAAAGATACGCGGATCACAGTTGGCGGCCATCTTGTTGAGTTTTTGGACACATGCGCGAACTTAAATGAAAATTAACACTCTGAGTATACTACAATAGATATGTGTACTGCGGTGCACCATTACCAAATGGCGGCAAAAATCCATCCGAATCTTCGAAGCTGTTCAGAAATGAGTATACTTTGCATAACGCGATGGCGCGCGTGATAAAGAACGACAGTCTCACAATTCCGTGTCGATTTAATGTGGATAGAAAAAACGGACACAACTTCGTAGAAAAATCGGACGCGTTGTTTTTTATATAATCTTTGTTTCTTAAGTCGTGTGCCAATTGCGTTAAATTTGTATCCACTGGCTAATTTCGGAGGTTTTAACAGAGGTGGATAGAATTTTAGCTTTTGCTCTGTCAATTAGATTAAATGGGATTTTTTTAACACTTATTTTCATTAATTTCCCAGTAGAATTGAAATTTTCCTCTTTCTTTATATATTATTGTCACTTAAATGACCAAACTATTTTCATCGATTAATGAAAAAAAAAACATAAAAAATATATTACCTACTTATAATTTTTAATTTTTTTTGTGTTAACCCTTAACCATCTACCACCTATTTCAGTTCCCTAACCACCTACGTGCGGTCCTGGAGACCGCTACAGATTTTTACCTCTGTTTCGTAATTTCCGGTATTAACTAAAAAAAAAATATCAATAATATTGTTTTTAATACCTTCAAGTTTTATTCTTAAGACTAAAATAACATAAATTAAAGTTGTAGCAGAGAAAATCTTCAACATATAATTTTCTTTAATTTCATACAATACTTTGGCACTTCATATTTATCTTAGGCATCTAATGCACTAAATAATACGAAATAATACTAAATAATACGAAACAATGCTAAATAGTACTAAACACTACTCAATTCTAGTACTTTTTTCATACATTATATAATTCACACCCAATTCTTGTTAGAATTTAAGTAAACAATCAATAAAATGTACAATTGTCGCCGAATACGATAGCAAGATTTAACAAAAGGTTTTTTCTTACGTCCGGCGCGATTCTTTAAGGGTTCGACCAATACTTGGCCTTCCCCAAGGAATTGGGTCTTTTGGTTCTGTATCTTCTTTTTACTTTTCTCTATCCTCCGGCGATTCCACCAACACTTGGCCTTTCGCACCGGAATTTCCACCCCATCGGGCAATTCGAACAATACTTGGCCTTTTGCACCAGAGAAACCATCGGTCTTAAGCGTTTCGACCAATACTTGGCCTTTCGCTTACGATCACTCCAATAGTGTAGGAGAAGTCGTCCCTCGTCAGCCTCAAATAAGCCCTGCACAATTGGCTCATAACGTGGCGGCACGAGCAACACTCACCTACATAATTGGCGCCCGACGTGGGGCTCGAGCAACATTCCCCTACAAAGTAACATTTTTTAATTTTCTTAAAAACTTCACATATTTGCACTTTTAGCGCAAAAAATGTTTACGCTCATACAAAGAGATCTGTTGCAGTTGGAACCTAAAATTTCATAACAAAAATACCATACAGCTCACGAAAAGTCATTCAAATTCACAGTCAGTGCTGCCACTAAGGAAAAAATTCCCGTAGCAAATTTGCGTAGCAAAATTCAAGAAGTCCATAATATGCCGCTTTTCAACGACAACAAACCAAAAACCGCTTAGTTCCGTATTAAAAATAAACAGCTTTGAAAGGACTTGTATAGTTGGTATAATAAAACTATTGCAACATCCGAGGAAATGTATACTGCCTGTGTAGTGTACGATAGAACAGTAACATAAGGTTGTGTCGTAGAAGTGAAATTTTGAAAATATGTTCGTTTAATTTTTTATTTATTATTTTTTTTTGATTTATAATTATGATTGTAAGAGGTTTAAGATATTAAAAATCCTTGTTGACAGTTCCTGTTTCAAAAAAGCGTAGCAAAATTGATGTATTTAGGGAGAGTGCGTAGCACCGTAGCAAATTTGAGTTTTTTGAAAACCGCGTAGCAGTTTTGCTACGATCGTAGCAAAGTGGCAGCACTGTTCACAGTTGCACCCAAATTAAGAACAAGCTTTAGTATCATGGTTTTGCATGGAACTGCCCCACTATGCGACGGAGTAGCCGAGGGAGGACTAGAGGTGTTCTACTGCTGTAATTGCATTTGTTTCTAACAGCGATATAGAAGTGCTGTACATACATACAGATATGTATACTCGTATATCAGTCCATCAGTGGTATTTTTACATGTAACAAAAGTGGTATAAGGTGCGTTGACATTTGATAAACTGTTGTCATATAAATACCCTACAAATGCAGATGACTTTTCAATGTCATTCTTCTTCTGATATTTAAAACAAACAAAAAACTTAATTGGGTGCAGAAACAAACTTATTTACTTAAAGATGTTTCTTTGAAGTTCAGTTAACTTAAAAAAAATACATTCTACATTCAAAAAGTTCAAAGGCCCAAATCTAAAATTAAATTACATCCTGTCAGCGAATTTTTCTTCCCTGTGCACTTTGGCGTATAAATTCGTTTAACAGTTTGTGTCTCTTATTTGGCAATTGGGCACTTTAGCTTATTCAAAGAAAAACATAAGAATAACAAATAAAAAAAAATTAAGCAAAACTTCAATGAATTTCAAGCGACTTTTGCTTCAATAAGCTAATTGACTTTGTTGTTGATTTTGACGGAAGCACTGACCTAGATTTTACTACAAGCAACTGATGGTGCTTTGCTCCATGTTGTCGCATTTGCTTGCCGAGGAAAACTTTGATACCCACGAATGGTTGCTCATCCTTGATAGTGTTTTGATATTTCAGACATTTTTTTAGGAGGTTTTTTCAATTTCATTTTCTTGAAGTGGAGGAATTAAAAAATACAAATAAATAAATAAATTACAAATTAAATTATAGGCCTGACTGAGAAAATACAAATGCAGGGATGAATCTAGGGAAATCATTGACAAAGATAAGATCAGGTGGCCTATTAATTCTTTTAGGCCCATCAAAGCCCCTGGAAAGGACAAAATCCAGCCCATCTTCTTCCAAAATGGCCTTCCTGTACTGGTCAGGTACGGAGAAAGAATTTCCAGAGCCTGTTTGGCCCTAGGTATAACCCAAAGTTGTGGGAAGGAGTAAGGGTGGTTTTTATACCTATGAGTCTCACGTCATTCTTGCTTAAAACTTTCGAAAGAATCTATGATGAGAAAATCAGAGCAAGCATTCCGATGTCTATACGGAGAAGCAACAAACACGCATACATGAAAAGCTATTCCGTGGAAACAGCACCCCATAATGTAGTCACCATCATTGAAAATATGTACCTTCATTTATAAGGAGTCCATACTCGGGGTTTTTCTAGACATAAAGGGCGCTTTCAACAACATTAAGACTAAGAGTATAATGAAAGCTCTCTCTATGTACAATAAACGAAAAAGGATAAATAATATTATTGAACACATGCTCTCAAACCGAACCATTTTTTGCCTATCTTGGCACCGAAAGCAGGAGAGGGAACGTCCGGAACGGGACCCCCCAGCGGGAAGTTGTATCTCCTCTCCTATAGGTACTGGTCATAGACGAACTCCTTACAATCAGAGCGCTTTTTTGAATCTACATAGATTCCTTTTAACATTTCAATTCCCTTCATTCACAAACGCTTCACTCACACAAACCCTAACTCTTTCTTTCTCCGCACAGCTCCTGAGGGGAACATAGCGGGTCCGACTCGCGGCCTACGTGAAAAGGAGAAATCTCTCCTCACCGTCTCCAACCAACCCAACCCAACCAACCAAAAAAATGCACTTGTTTAGGAGAGTTACAGTGCCACGCCAAAATATTATGAACACGGTTGAAAATATATGCTGCAATTTTAAAGTTTTCTTAATTTTTATACTTTCCACATCAACGAACACTTACGTAAACTTAATATTTTGTCAAATTTCCTTTGTTTTCTAAGACACTGCATGCACGCAATCGCAATTCATGCTTTTATCACATCTCTGATGCCACTGTGATTCTTCCATACATCCTCAATATTTTTTTTCGTCATTGGTGTTGCTGAATTCCTTCGAGAATAAACTTTTGATTTTAATTAACTTAAATAATTTTTGATAAGGTTTAAGTCTGGAGAATTGCCGGCCCAAAGAAGAATGTTTACATTTCTTGAATTTATTATATTTAAAGTTTTTTTTAAGTGTGGCAAGGAGCGCTATTCTGCACAAAAGTGTAGTCTATTGGAGGAGACTGTAGACTTTGCAAATAAGTAAAAAAAAAACGTACGAATTGGTTGTAGTTCAATATTTTGTAACATACATATTTTGAAAAAAAGATTTAAGCCATGGCAGTGTTCAGAATTTTTTAGCGGGATACTATTTCTTTGCGTAATGCCTAGATCCATATTTTGTCAAATTAAGTTCAAAATATTCTTTAAACATTTTTTTCAAAACTGGCACAAATGCCACCTAAGTAAACCTTCACATCACAGTCTAGGATAGACCGAAGCCTTAACTAAGAAGCGTTTCAAACCAGCTCGTTCTCTAGCTAACTGTCTCCAGTTTCATTCGCTTAGTTAGTTTCGAGAGCCTTTCACTTGCGTGCGCCATCTGAGTCGCGGCCTTCCAATACTGCACCGTCCGGAATATTCACCCCAATTCCCAATTTCGTATTTCCTACTCGTATTCGACTTCAGTCGAATGTTCTTATTCCGAAAGCTGTACCATACGACCATACTCGCATGTCTAATTTCCTTCTGTCAAAAGGAAAGCATCGCATTCGACTCTTGGTATTCCCAATCTCGAATTTTGCTCGTATTTGTGGCGAATTATAGTCGAGAGCTCATTTGACTACGGGTGGTTGCTATTTTTACTAAAAAAAAATGGAAAAAAACAAATGTAAGTAAACAAATTAATAATTTTACATTGAAAAATGTGTCTTTTAAATTTATTTCGAATTATTAAACATTGATTAAAGTTATTTTACTATTCCATGTGTATATATATTTTGCAAGAAGTTCACGAATCGTAGCCAAATGGAATATGTATCTTGGATCGCCTGAAATGTACACATTGAATGATTAATTTGTTTTTTTTGCTTTGACATGAATTTTACCTAATATCCAGGTATTTGTTTCTCCTTCCACAAATTGTTGTTCAGGGAATGGCTTTATGTGACAATTCGTCCATTGAACGAATCATGACAAGATCCACGATGTCTTGCCAAAATACAACGTCTCCGTATCTTGGACTTAATTCATCCACAATAAATTTAAATGCTTCTTTGGAAAGCCGAAATGTAATTTTAAACCTTTAATATAAAAAAAAACTTGCCACAATATGCACCAGAAATTCGGTAGTTCTAATGGATTGAAACAACCATCACGAATTGTTCTGCGAGCCAAATTATAATTTTCCAGTGTTCTCTTCGTCGTCGTCAAAAAAAAATCCACTGAATTAATTTTTTAATTGATTAAAATATAAAATAAACACCAAACACTTTTCACGAAATGTTTTATTGATATTTCATATCTGACACTTGGAATTTGACATTTCAAATGTGCGTTGGAATGCATTCCATGCCATGGATTGTCATGTACATCGCATTCGACTTTGGGAATAGCAACTCGGGTCGAAGTACGACATTGGGAATTGGGGTGATTATTTTCCATCCGTTCTATATCCGTTCTATATGGTTAGGTCGTCAACGACCACGCCACGCTGAAAACATCGGTTCTCGTTAGATCGCCGAAATCAAGCAGCGTCGGGCGCGGTTAGTACTTAGATGGTTGACCACTTTGAAAACACAGGGTGTTGTTGACATAGGAGTAGGAGTAGGGATAAATAAATCGACTCCATGTTGGTAACACAATGGACCTTAAGTGTCTAAGTGAATCCAACCAGAGTAATGTGGATAACCACCTTAACCTAACCTAACCTATATGGCTAGGTCGTTTTCGCTGAAGTTCGTTATTATATCTCCTCCTTCACTCACCGTCTATGCAGATGGAACCGAAAATCACCCGAAGAATTTTCCCCTTAAAACAATCAAGTAGAGCGACCTCATCTACTTTTGTCTCAGTGCCGCGCGCCGTGGAGCAGGACTAGATTGATTAAGGTCTTATAAAAGGTCACTTTGGTTGTTCGAAATGCTCTGCTTCCCAGAAACATTGTCCTTTGATGGACCCCATCTTTCTTTTATTACTGCTGCATATCTGGGAATCATTGACTCAGATAGGTTTTTACATGAGGTATTCCAGGCCCGGATTAGTAAATTTTTAAGGATCTCAAATACCTACTCACCATAAGATTTCATAAATTAAATAATTAACTCAATTAAACATATATAACACCAAGTTCCATTCCTCTTGTTCAGTTTAGTTTAAGAAGTGTAAAACGTCATCGCACACATTTTCAAAAATCCAGTGCACAGTCTTTCACTCAGCCAAAATAGAAATAAAAATTAATTTCAGAAATTCCTAGGACCATGTTGGACTTAAATAGCTGCGTGTTATTATATGTAGAGTGGCTCTATGTGGTTCTATTGCAAGCTTTCATCTCTTCTTTGCTGTTTTGTTCCAGTTTAAAACTCCATACAGTTATGAATCTCTATAAATTTAAGAAGATACGACACATACAGGAAAAGACAATACTCCCGCAAAAAAAGAAAACTAAACACGAGCACTGTGCGGATGCGGAAAATTTCTCCATCAAATTGTGTGCAACATTCATCACGAGGACAGTTGTAATGAAGTTTTCCGCTAAAAGATATTTTATTAAAAAAAGAAAAAGGAAAACCCCGGTCACGTCATGCATTTGTTCAAGAATATCCCAAGAGACGTTATGATGTAATTATAAATAGATACGGCCAGATGTGGAGTCGTATGTTGAAGTAGACTTACCATTGCTGTCTCAAAGGACTATGACTTAATTGGTTGTATTTGATGGGTCGCAGAGTATAAGAACGGCAAATGCGGAATGGTTATTGCTCAGCTTAAGTGCATTTAATTTTATTTCTTTTAAAATGTGGTTGAAGTATTTAGTGTGTACATTAAATACTTCAACTGTTTATATGAAAAATGCATTCTGTCCATGTGTACTTTTCACAAATTTCACATAAACTACTCCGCTTTATTGATATCCGCTTAAGTGAAAAACTCGGTTAACTGAAAAAAAAAAATGCTTAAACATTTAATGAAGGGTTTTCCAATAAGAGGTGTTATTTTGGTATTCAAAGAAAAATGCCATTTTTTGAGATAAATGATTGGATGTTTATTTCATAATAAAGAGGAAGGTATGCCATTAATAATATAAAACAACATCAGCCAAATGGCCACCATGAGCACGCATACAGAACCATATCCTTTTCATGAAATTTTTCATAACCAAATCGCAAAGTGGCTGCCCTATGTCCTCGATAGCCTCACGAATTTTTTATATTGAGATCTTGAATCGACGCTGGGCTGTTGGCGTAGACCTTATCTTTCACGTGGCCTCAAACGAAGAAGTCGCAAGGTGTTAAATCACAAGATCTCGGTGGCCAATTGTGATCACCTCTTCGAGAGATAACACGGTCCGGAAACTTTTCCCGTAAAAGATCAATGGTTTCGTTGCTTGTGTGGCACATAGCGCCGTCTTGTTGAAAGTAAACGTTGTTCAGATCAATACCATCCAACTCCGACCATAAAAAATCATTAATCATCTCTCGATTGCGCAATCCATTCACCGTAACTGTTGATCCAACCTCATTCTCGAAAAAGTAAGGTCCAATGACCCCGCCGGACCATAAACCGCACCAAACAGTCACATGTTTAGGATGGAGAGGCTTCTCAACAATAACTCTTGGGTTTTCCGAGCCCCAGATGCGAAAATTTTGCTTGTTGACGTAGCAACCGAGGTGGAAATGGGCCTCATCAGTCAAGATGATTTTTCGATGGAATTCCGGATCATTTTCATGCATTTCAAGGACCCAATCAGCAAAGACACGACGTTGTTGATGATCGGCCGGCTTGAGTTCTTGTGTTAACTGAACTTTATAACCCTTAAGACCCAAGTCTTTATGCAAAATACGGTGTAATGACGTTTGTGGAATGCCCAATACCAAAGAACGACGAAGAATGGACAAACCTGGGTTTTCTTCAACACTTTGGGCTACAGCAGCAATATTCTCAGTTGTTCTTGAGCGACGTGCACGGCTTTTATTCTTCACATCACTAACTTGTCCCAACAGCTCAAATTTTTCCACAAATTTCTGTATTGCGGTCCGACAAGGTGCTTCACGACGACCAAAAAATGCTTTAGTTTTGCGAACTGTGACTGCAAGATTTTCACCATTTTTGTAGTGAATTTCAATAATTTCAATGCGTCGTTGAAGCGTGTATCGTTCCATTTTTAGTAATGGCGTACTTTCTACTTATCAAATGTTAAAGAATAAAAGCTTCAAAAGTAACAGCTACCGAAATAGCGGGCCATTCACAATAACATCTCTCATTGGAAAACCCTATACTTTTCATAGAAAAGGTGAAGTGAACTGCCACTGCCACCAAACAGACCTATTCAATTTTCAAAGAATGCCAGTTGTCAGGGCAATGTATTCGCGTTCGATGAAACGGGAATTGCACTGGGTTTTTTTGACAACCACGAAAATTATTGACACTAGTCAGTGCACCCTGACCAGCGTTGCCGCTCAAAAAAAAAAATATCGTGCCTCATCCGCTGAAATACCGTGCGATTTTAAACGAAAGCGTGCCTAGTCAAAAAAAAAATTACAGGTTTTTCTATTATTTAAAATTTCAAAAAATTGTCTCATTTTAGCAAACGTTTTTTACAAAAAAAAAAAAAAATTAAAAACAGCAGATCCAAATAGAACAGAAAATTTTAGCCGTATGTTTTTTGTCAAAGATGACAACTTCACTCGATTATTGTACTTAATATTTTCCAAATTATTTATTATCGTCGCCCTAGAATTGGTTTGACGTAAACGCCAAAATGCACTTTTTAGCTGTGAATGCAGTCTTATGTTTTTGCGTGTGCTCTTTTCGAATATGTCATCCATTTTGTCCTATCTGTAGCCAATCCTGAGATATCGAGTATCATTTTTGACGTATGTATGTATATCCACCAAAATAAGCAATTTGTAGTATTGGTTTGACGTAAACGCCATTTGTGTGGACACACGTCAAATTTCCCATACAATTCACATTATTTTTTTGTTAAGTATTGTTTTGCCGTACATCCATGGGCTTCAATCATACGTCATAAAAATTAAAAATTATATTCAGTATTGTTTTAACGTACGTGCATGTACATTACTTATAAAATAAGTATATTTAGTCGTATTCATTCTTATCGGCTAGTTTTGCTTTTATTGAACCGTGAACTTTAAAATGCGATTTCCCGAAAAAGTGCAAATGGCGTATACGGCAAACCAATTCTGGGGCGACGACATTTTAAAATAACTGAATCTCGATTCCTTCAAGTTGGTAAACTGAAATCTCATCGAAACACTTTTCACTTCAAGTAAAAAAATCAAATATGCAATCATAGGTGATTTGATCATTTCTCACAAATCTTTTCTACCTCAAGAGTAGGTTCAGAAAAGCTGTCCAGCTCAGAGTTATTGAATACAAAGCAGCTCAATCTCGGACAGAAAGTTTTCTCATTGAACACGAAAACATTGTATGTACTTTTCTGTCCTTTTTTGCCCAGAACGGTCTCGCGTCCGATTCTTTTGATGATTAGTTAAACCGTGCTTTCACTTTCAAATTTATATCATTATGAGTTTAAGTTCCATCCAAATAATGAAAATAAAAAAAACGTGCCAAAATTTATATTTTCCTTTTTCGATTTGGAAAAAAGGCCAAAAAATCTTCTGGCGTTTTTTCCAAACAATTTTTTTTGGCGTTTTTTCATATTTCATAAATGGAAAAAATGTCTAAAAAATTATGGAAAAAATGCCAAAATTCTCAGCATTTACGCCAAACTATTTGGTTAATTTTTCCTAGGAAAGAACGCCCCAACTTTGTATGGACATTTTTAGGCTTTTTTTCCATTTCTTTTTTTTTTGCGTAATTTCAGGGAGCCATTGATTATATCCGCCAACGGTCCTTATTCCTTATTTATTTCACATCTTTTAAGGAAGTTATACCTTGGAAAGATCTTTAAACGCTCATTGCACATACATATATATAATGTTTTATAACATAGCTTAAAGCAGAAGCATTAAAAGGTAAAGCGTCTCTCAAGCCAAGTCATGCATGATTTCGATAAGTACCTTGCCATCCTTAAAAGCTCAAAAGACTGGAATGCCAGCGACAGAGGAACGTCAGTCAGTTGAACCGAAGCAGCTTCCAAGGTATTTAAGTCAAAAGCGGTAAGAAACTGAAAACATTTCCGTAGGCAAGTGCAACTTTTCAGGTACAGATAGGTCCTCAGATTCCGCTTATAAGCCCCATGCACATTGTTTTCAATTCCTTTTTTTTCAAAGTAAAATAAGCTTTAATCGCTTTAAATTTCACATTCACTGTGGCGTATACGTTACAAAAAAAAGGTATTATACTCGTACACCTCGGTTACACCACCAGCAGCACACTCGTGGACTGCATTTGTTTGATTATGAGTATGATGACAACCATTTGATCGGAATAACCGCATTATACTCCCGTAGCGGAACATGGATCGAAACTCATATAAAAAAAAATCTCCTCTCGTCACTTCCATACTAACGAATAAAACCGCGGGGTGAATAAAATTAAAATTCATATACTCCCCCTTAACCAGCAATTTTAAATCACCACTAATTGTTAACACAACAGTGCCGTACGAAGGACATTCTCGCCTCCTTTTTTGTTTTGCTATGAAAAATAAAACGCTAACATCCCACCGGGGATGTCAAGTCAACTTGCACATTGACTTTAATGTCCCTCTGTGGCAGCCGGAATGTCCTTAATTTGGTTCTAATGTGACTTTCGTCCTGTCTGTCTGATGGCTGATGCCTGATACAGGGTACCTAATCTTAATCTTCAGTCACAGCATGCCAGTCAGCCAGCGGCGGCATATGTGTGTTGCCTTCACTTTGACACTTTTGATGAGTTTTTATCTATCGTTTCGAGGATCATAGAATGTCCCTTTTATTACCCAACTGTCACATTGCCCAGTCTGTTCCGGTTTTATTTGCTTGTGTCTTGTGTGATGGCATAAAACTTTACGTACTCATATTATCATGTCGCAGCTAATCTGCTAACGCAAAAAGTCATTTGACGCTACACATAGTGCGACGAGGAGCTTCGAACCAATGACGCCAATTGCGATGAGCAGCGCACAGTAACTGCAGTCGCTCCTCAAGACTTGCGAAGGAATACAAAAGGGTGATATGAATAATCAGTGGCATGTGTTTGTCGGCTATACACGACTAAGCATATTCCTCTGGGTACAAATATTGATGGTATCAGGCAATGAGCATCGGGCATCGTCACCACGTACCTCATCATCATCATCATCGTCGTCGTCGTTGTCCTACGAGCAGCTGCTGCAGGAATTACCGAGATGGCAACATCTGAATTCCAAATGAAATACAATAGTGTCTACACGAATTGGACGCAGGGGAAATGCTTTCCTATCGGCTTAGTTTGTTGTCTGCATCATAGCATCACCTGTCTGTCTGTCAGTCGGTGTTGACCGCATTATATTTTGGGGGGATTGGATTTAATGGAGGTCGACAGTTAGAAGGATGTTCTCTATCGACCAAGTGAGAATATCTATGCAATTACCACCTTTGGGCTGCGTTGCTAGAGTGAGAAAGCGACAGCAGTAGACAATTGTGGAAAGCGATTGCCAAGGTTGAGTAGGATTGCGGCAATATACGAGAATGTGTGGATTGGCAGGACAACTTCTATTAGCAGTTGTTCGATGTTGCCGAGTTATTAGCTACGACTGGTGTGTGTTCAATAGGTTTAAGTGGATTGGAGCACAGAGTGGTAGGCAGGTCCCCTTCCTGCTGGTCAATCTTCGAGAAAGTAGTTATGGGTTATAACATGAATGATTTGTAAGGTGCGGGGAACATAAGTGAGTAAGCTTTCCAGCTCACATGGTGTAAGAATATTACTTACAAATGAAGTACGAGCTTGTGGCATTATTCTCAATAAGCTGTAACAAATTTGAGGAATATTGCTATTGTGAAACGGAACGAGAAAGAGGCAGTCAACGAGAACAACTTCGACGAGTCGGCCGTAAAATAACAATTGTCCTTCTGACAAAATATTGAATTCTTTTGTGTTTCTTTTTGATGATCAATAAATCGTCTGTTCATTTTCTTTTCAAAAGGACTTAGTTTAATTTAATAAAAATTCTCGTTTGACAATCTCAGAAGTGGGATTTAAAATGCCCAATTTGCGTAATCTTAAAGTTGACGCTTTACGCAAGAAGTGTAAAGACGCCGGTTTGTCGACATCGGGAAAGAAAACCCAGCTTGTGCAGCGTTTACAAGAATGCGATAGTGATGACGAAAGTGGTTCACTGCCTGACGATTCGGGGCTCGTAAATCGAATTATAGAACTGGAAAAAGAATTATCGAGATTAAAATTACATGCAAATCATAAGACGCCATCCAGTAATTTCGCAAAAGAAAATGAAAAAATTCAACCCGTTACTTCAACAACCGCAATAAATGACGGCACACAAGTGTCATCTCCTTCTTTCTTTCAGCCGCACTTAAAAAACCGACTCGAAAATTTCGCTCCGACTACTACAAACGTGATAAGACAAGAGCCGTCTTTGTCATTCATGCAACCGTATTCAGGAATAAACGTTTCATACCAATCCGTTCCAGCTACTAATGTTATGAACTACAACACACATCATCACCAGCCTGTTTTTTCTCCATTCGCTTTCGCACCGATATCATCCACATCATCATATCCTCCCGTTCACACACATTCGTTACCGAATTTTACACACACTCAGGCGACTCAAAACACCGCAGCTGGCTTTCCATTTAACGTGACGCAGCCAAATGTAAACAGAACACCAGTACAACAGCCTTTCGTTCCAACTTCAATTGCACAAACTCCGTATTTTTCATCTAATTTCGCAGCAACAACGTCGTCAACAGCACAACAATTTAACCCGTTTGGTAATGTACGTGATATTATTGCACTTTTGCCGGAATTTGATCCGTCCTCGGAAAAAACCCTAAATTCACAGCAGTTTATAAGACGTGTTGAAACTTTGAAATCCGCATATAATTGGGACGATCAAATTTTAGTGTTTGCAGTACAACAAAAGTTGCAGGGTGCCGCAAAATATTGGGTAGACTCTATACAAGAGATTTTTCTAACTTGGCCACAGTTTGCTACGCGTTTTATCTGCGATTTTCCTTGCATCGAAAATGCAGCTGATGTGCATATAAAAATGTCCCAAACCCAACGACAACGAAACGAAACACCGCAAGAATATTATTATAAAATGCTGGCTTTGGGAACCAAAGGAGGTCTTTCGGAATCTGCTATCATTCGACACATTATAAATGGGGTAAGTGAGCCTGATTTAAAAAAGAAAATTTCTAATGAATATTTTTTTTGCAACGAGTTACTGCGCGATATAAATAACTATTGCAAGCATAATGATGTAAAGCCACCGCAGGAAGTATTTAGAAAGCAATATTCTACGTCAACCCCGAATGCATCTACAAAGCCGATAAATTCTTCGACAACGATACAACGTAAAGCAGAAGAGAATGGTGTTAAATGTTTTAATTGTTTTAAATACGGGCATTATTCCATCAAGTGCCCTGAACCGCAAAGAAGGGAACGTTGTCAAGTTTGTAGCCGTACTACCCATCAAACAACAAACTGCCCTGAGAAAAATTCGAAAACATCTTACAACAAATCAGAAGGTCGTGTTCAACAAATTGAAGAAGGTATTTCTGCCGAAGAGAGTGTTACTGATATTATCACGAAAAGTATCAAAGTGAATGATATCCAAACTTCATCGTTCATTGACCCTGGAAGCAACCGATCTCTTATTCGAAAAACGTTCGCAGAAAAGATGGGAAACAAAGTCGAATGTGCCACCGTTCTAACTGGATTTGCTGGTGGCCAATATGTTTGCACATCGAAAATTAATGCAAGATTGGAAATCGACGGTAATGTTTTCTCGGCAGATTTACTCATTGTGGATGACAGACATATAAGTGAAAATATTCTTTTGGGTAAAGATGTTTTATGTCGTGAAGGGAGTCGCCTTATCATTGAAGGTGAAGATTGCTGGATTGAAAATGGTGATAAAATACGAACCGGAAAAGAAATTACAACGAAGGAGCTAAATCAACTTAAATCAATACTTTCAACTCATCGTAAGAGTTTCGCTGAGGATGTTGCGGATTTGGGAAAATGCACTCTTGCCAAAATGGAAATTAAAGTAACGTCAGATATACCAGTTAAAACTAAACCATACCGAATACCTTTTTCCAAACGAATTGTCATAGCAGGAATCGTTTCAGAACTACTTGAAAATGGAATCATTCGTCCGTCAGATTCACCGTACGCCGCTGGAGTAGTTTTGGTTGACAAAAAAAATGGAGAGCATCGTCTTTGTGTGGATTACCGGAGCTTAAACCGTGTCACCGCTAAGATCCCATATCCAATGCCGAATTTAGAGGAGCAATTCGCACAACTCGCCGGAAGTCAGTATTTTTCGACTTTAGATATGCGTATGGGATACCATCAAATCGAAATCGACGAAACGTCCAAAAGGTACACCGCATTCGTTACCACCGATGGCCTTTACGAGTTCAACCGAATGCCTTTTGGACTCGTTAACGCACCAGCTGTTTTCCAAGCGGTCATGGATAAGATATCGTTGAAAATGGATCCAGGGGAAATGCTCGCATACTTGGATGATGTTATTATCCCAAGCAAAACTTTCAACGAAGGACTTTATCGGTTGGACAAATTTCTATCAGTCCTAGAAGAGAGTGGTCTTACGCTTCGCCTTGACAAATGCAAGTTTCTGTCTACCGAAATTTTGCATTTGGGTCACGTAGTCAACGCAACAGGTATTTTACCAGGAGACGAGAAAATTAGTGCTATCAAGAATTTCAAACGACCAACGAGCGTGACAGAAGTACGTAGGTTTTTGGGTCTGTCAGGATTTTTTCGAAAATTTGTTCCTGGTTATGCTCTCATATCGAAACCATTAACTTGTTTGTTGAGAAAAACTGAAGAAGACAACTTTTTATGGAGTGAACTACAGGAAAAGGCGTTCCAAAAACTTATTGACATCTTATGTAACAAACCTGTGCTGGCTCTTTACGATTTGTCTGCGGAGCATGAAGTCCATACGGATGCTAGTAGTGTGGGTCTGGCCGGTGTCCTGCTTCAATCGACAGATAACAAAAATTGGCAGCCAGTATTTTATTATAGCCGCCATTGTACTGAAACCGAAAATAGATACCACAGCTATGAATTGGAAGTGCTAGCTGTCGTGGAAACCCTGAGTCGATTCCGTATTTACCTCCTGGGAAAACATTTCCGTTTGGTTACCGATTGTTCCGCAATTACCAGGATGAAAGCCGCTAAAGAACTCATTCCAAAAGTTGCTCGCTGGTGGATGAAACTTTTAGAGTTTGATTTTACTATGATTCATCGCGAAGGAAGCCGTATGACACATGTCGACGCTCTCAGCAGATCACCAGACCAACCACCGAGTGAAGTAGAACCCGCCGGATTTGTTATGAAGATAACAGTCGATACAGACGATTGGTTATTGACCATGCAATTACAGGATGAGAAGCTGCGAGAAATTATTTCTGTCTTGAACGGTGAACACAAATCAGACCAATTTAAACAATTAAAGCAAGAATATCGACTCAAGAATCATCGGCTGTATAGACAGGAGAGAGGTGAGCTTAAGTTTGTTGTTCCAAAGGCAGTTAGATGGCGGATCGTGAAGATGATGCATGACGATATGGGTCATTTTGGGTTGGAGAAAACCATTCAGCGCATTAACAAATCCTTTTGGTTTCCAAAGATGAGGAAATATGCAAAAGATTACTTAGCAGCTTGCACCCAATGCAGTTATTATAAATCACGGGGTGGTAAACCTGAGGGTCGTCTCCACTATGATGAAGTTTCACCAATACCTTTCCGTTTATTACATATGGATCATCTGGGACCTTTTGTGCGCAGTAAACGAGGTAATTCATATGTCTTAGCTGTGTCCGATGCATTCAGTAAATTTTTAATCGTAAAACCTGTCCGGAACACGAAGACAGCGTCAGTTATAAGTACAATTAACGAAATGACAAGTTACTTCGGTCTACCAAAGCAGATAGTGACTGATAGGGGCACAGCCTTTACCTCGAAGGGTTTCGAAGAATTCTGTAATCACAACTTTATACAGCATATAAAAACAGCGGTTAGAACCCCTCGTGCCAATGGGCAAGTTGAAAGAGCAAATCAAACTATTCTTTCATACCTTCGATCATCAGTAAGTGACCCCAAGGACTGGGATTTGATCCTCCGAGATCTTCAATGGACCGTCAATACTCAAAAAAATTCAACAACAGGTTTCACTCCAAACGAGCTGGTGTTCGATTTTAAATTAGTTGACATCATTCGGAACCATCTTATTGCCGCTATTGATGACGACAACAACTCCGAGAGTGAATGTGTGCCGATATGTGAAAAACGAGAGCAAGCTGCTGTACGAATTCGACAAGAAAGAGCTAAGTGGAAAGACAGATTTGACAAAAGACACTCCAAGCCGACCTGTTATGGTGTGAACGATTTAGTGGTGGTCGAAAACATAGCTCCAGCGACAGGTGAATCCCGAAAACTAGAGCCTAAGTATCGTGGACCATACATCGTTACCAAGGTTCTAGGGAACGATCGATATGTGGTTGAAGACATACCGGGAATGCAAGTAACATCACATACCTTTTCTTCAGTTTTTTCCTCAGATAAAATGAAAATCTGGTGCCGAACTTCCCCTGATCTGGATGAAAGCGATCTATCTGAAAGCGATGAAATCGTGGGCGATTCCATATCAGGATTGGCCGAATTGTGAAACGGAACGAGAAAGAGGCAGTCAACGAGAACAACTTCGACGAGTCGGCCGTAAAATAACAATTGTCCTTCTGACAAAATATTGAATTCTTTTGTGTTTCTTTTTGATGATCAATAAATCGTCTGTTCATTTTCTTTTCAAAAGGACTTAGTTTAATTTAATAAAAATTCTCGTTTGACACTATAGGCATTGGGCCTTAAAAAAAACCTGATACCGTTAAATTGAATTTACTCCTTGGCGATAAGACTTCCCGGTAATAAATGCCCCAATATTTTGACTGTGGCTGTAAGCAACGTGGTGTAGTGGTAAGTGCGTTGGACTACTACGCAATACTGCGCGGGTTCAATCCCAGGAAACGTTTTTCACAGTGCCACCTCTTTTGAATGTCTGACAAGCAATCAACATCATATCTGTTGCAAAAAAAAACCAAAGTTTAATACTTCGTGAGGAACTAACCACGTACATTTATTTCAATGAGTTTCATCTAACAAAATCGTATAACACAAATGCCTAGTGCTTAGACTCTTTTACATAGATGAGTGCAAATGCAAAATGTAAAGAAACCTTAAGATTATATTACATAAGAGATTATAACAAGTTAAGAAAAACTAATCGAACAATAGGGTGTGCTATGCATTGTTTTAAAATAAACAATAAAACTTTTAACACTATCATTTGTCAGGATTGAGCTTCTCAACTCGCCGTTCGGAGTCGGCAAAAAATTGGAAGTCCCTTCGTGTAAAATTCGTGTAAAAATATGACATGCACCCACAAATTGTTGCAAGAAGCAGGCCCTAGGTCACCCGACCATCAAGCGACACCTAAAGAAAGATCTTGACTAATCTACAGGCTATTTTCAGAGTATTTAAGAATCAACCCAGCGCAAAAAAGGACGACATCACCTCAATTACCTTGCAGGTAGTTAGCTTAGGATCGGGAGTTCTGAAGATGGTTCCTGGTTGAGGTCTTGGTTCACCGCGAACTGTTGTGCCACCCAAGTAAGTAAGTAAGAGCTCATTTTCCTTTCATTCCCTTAGAAGTTCTTAACCATTTCGCTATAATGTTAGCTAAAGACGGTGATTCTGTTACTTGTAGCTTTGGAAAAAACAATGACCACCCAAACATCCACCTCGCATATACTTTATACATTCAACCTATGGGAATTAAGTAACCTCGAAATTAACAATTCCACAGATGAGGTTCTCCTAGAATGGGCTTTGGCAGACTCTCGTTATTAGAGATACATTTTCATTTTATTAACTGCGCCTTGGCAAACTGCTGTCACTGTTGGTAGCCTCAAGAGATAAGCTGATAAGTCACCTACACTTTACGCGGTAACATATGCAGGGACTACCAAAAAAAAATCAAATTGCGAATCGTCTCATGTAATTGCCTTACACTTTCTATGAGATGAGTTAACCTACTTTCGTCCTACTTAACGAATGGAATGCAATCAATTCAGTTATATAGCAATCTGTCTGGTTTTCTTCATATTATTAGTGACGTCCCTCAAGGTTCTATTCTTGTTCCTCTATTGTTCTCATTATATGTAAATAAATGCCCATCTATTTATCATAAGAAACTGCTCGTCACACATGTATGCCGATGATGTTCAAATGTAAGTATGTAAAGGGTTTTTCAATAAGAGCGCTACAAAAGTTTTGGATATCAATGAAATTCTTTATTCATGTGAAAGTACGTTCGATGCCATTATGTATGGAACTCAATTTCTTTTGCATGGCCACCACGGGCACGCTTGCAGAAGTCCAGACTCTGAATCCAATTTTCGACGGTTTTCAAGCATAAATCGGCCGATACTGCTGCAATTTCACGTTTCGTACGAAGTTCATCAATTGTCGCTGGCTTGTTGGCATAGACCATAGACTTGACGTAGCCCCACAGGAAATAGTCTAACGGCGTCAAATCGCACGACCAAGGCGGCCAAGCGACTGGACCATTTCGTGAGATAACACGTTGTTTCCAATAAATTGATTGTGACACTCGCTGTGTGGCTTGTGGCGCCGTCCTGTTGGAACCACATGTCCTCCAAGTCCATATCATCCAATTGGGGCCAAAAATATTCGGTTATCATTGAACGGTAGCGATTCCCATTCACAGTAACGTGCCGGTCTTGATCATCACGGAAGAAGTACGGCCCAATGACGCCGCCGGCCCATAAACCACACCAAACCGTAATTTTTTCGGGATGCAATGATGACTCATCGCTGAAGATGATTTTTCGATGAAAATCCGAATCATTTTCAAGTTGTTGCTCAGCCCAATTCACGAACATACGACGCTTCTGGTGGTCAAGCGGCTTCAGTTCTTGCGTCGATTTAATCTTGTAAGGATGTAGGCCAAGATCTTTTCGCAAAATTCGCCACAACGACGTCACAGAGACGTGTGAGAGACATATTTGGGCTTTCTTCAACTGAAGCCTCAGCGGCAGCAATATTCTCGACATTATGGGCACTTCTTTGTCTCACTGGCACGGGAACATTTTGTACTATGCCTGTGGATTCAAATTTTTCCACTAGACGCTCAATTGTTGATCTGCTAGGACGATTATGACGACCATAAATTGGACGTAGCGCTCTTAACGTTGAGGCCATTGACTCCGAATTTCGGTAGTAAATTTTAATAATTTCGACTCGTTGTTGGCTCGTATATCTTTCCATCATGAAATGGCAAACCTTACTGAAGAGAAATGTCAAAAGAGCGGCAAGAAATATGGCATCGTTTGCTGTCCCTGTCGCTCTACTTTTGTAGCGTCCCTGTTGAAAAACCCTGTATATGAGCTGCTCCCATGGTCTTATAGAACGGAGTTATGCATAAATGAGGATCTAGACGCAATTGCACGTTTCGTTTGGTCTGAATTTAAAAGGTTTCCGAATAAATCGAAATGCTTTGCTTAGTCATATCCAGAAAAGCTTTAGAGTTTAGATCTTTCCTACTTCCCTTCCATTTTATTGAGAAACCTTCCAATAGAATATGTTGAGACTGCTTAAAATATTGGGGTTATTTTAAATAGCAATCTCATTTGTATTAACCATTTGAACCAAAATCCTGTTTAAGTACGGATGCAAACCAATTCTTGGCCTTACCTTAATTGAGTAGAGTAATCCCTCCTACTCAAAGGGTCACTGAGTCGCCAAGTGAGATAGACGTATTGAGTTAATTTCCCTTTATGTGCGTATCTAGTTGGAAAAGGAGCGCGCGGTGTAGTTATGTATTTAGTGAATTATTGGTGTAGGGAAAACATCTTAGCTTTTGAGCCAAATTCCCCTTCGGTTGAACCGCGGAGTGAAGCAATTTTTAATAAATTTCATATAAAAAGTAATTTTTGCTTACACATCTGGTAACACCTCCCCGTCCAGTATTCATGTGAAAGTTTCATAATTTAATTACTCCACGCTGCGATAAAGCTATCATCATCATCGTCAGCAACAACTATCTGCATAGTTTGCAAAAAGTGTCTGTTCAAACACCACCGAGTGAGTGTATTTACTGACTGTCCACAGAGTTTTCAGTGTAAATTTGCACTAAGTGCTTGGACGGCACACCTTTCACTCCTCCTAGAGCCGAGTCCTTTATCGTCCACTTTGTACACAGGCCGCCTATGGATAACGGAGCATATCAAATGAAGTAGTCACTGGATTTCCACCCCTATCAACCTACCACGACTTTTGGCATGGGGAAATATTATTTCAAAACAAACGGAATTCAAGAATGTTTTTCTGTAAATATAGAACAGTTGTACACAGGCCTTCATAAATAAAAGAATTTTGAAATAAATATTAAAATTAAGTTATAAATGAGAAGTGTGACAGTATTTCGATGAAGAGAGGAGCAGCTAAACAGCCCCAAAGTATGTGATTTACGTCCGATTACTCTATGAATGACAGACAAATTCATATTTTTGACATCTGTCAGAGTAACCCTATCTCCAGCGACTGCATATCCTGAAACAGTAAATCAGCACCCCAGTAGCACATAAAAACAACCACAATGTCAGTTCCCACTCAATGTTTTCAAGTACTCGCAACATTTGTCCCAATTACCTCCTTTAACTGAGGCAATTAAATCTGAAACCAGATGGCGGTAAAGAGGTAAAACCTTATTTTGTATGTTTAACATGAAATTTAAACAGTTACACTTTTATATACCTATACGTACCCTCTGGCAACACCACTTGCCTTATGCTACAGCCGATACAGTATAGCGCCATCAATTAAGTTGTTAATATCCACATAGCCCACATTCCAGGACTCTTTCTACCGCTCACATATACCTACACACATGTACAAAACCAGAGAGAGAAAATAAAAACCCAATAGCTGGTGTGGTGGATCTTTCTCGTGGCTTTCGTGCAATGTCGGTGGAAAATCAACACCTTTTCGCCAAATCCACGGGATACACATTACGGCGTTAAAATATTAACTACCCCCTATTATTTTAATGGCTGCACACCCCCACCTCGACGGTTGTGAATCCGCGTGCCGCTTCGTCGTTGTAATGTCGTGTACCCCATAGGGATATGCAGGATATAGGATGCAAAATGAACACGCTGCAGCACGCGATATTTGTGTTTGCTGTGAAAGTGTCGGTCGGTGGCATTGGCACCACTGCCAGCGGGGCAGCTGGTTGGGGTGTCGGTGGTTCTACATAATTTATTACGAATCACAGGAGCACACTTTTCAATTTACAAGGAATTTGTGTATAAATTTTCATTGGGTATCCTGCAAAGTGTATGATGCAAAACAAAAATACGAAAATACGGAAAAATTATTTTCCCTACGATCGCAAGACTGTTAAACTTCATTGCATCCTTGTTGCGAACTCCGATCTAGTGAGAATTTCAATGAAAATATTTAAATTTTTCTGCGCTTTTCTTGAGACTTTCCCATTTTACTGTGCGGAGTTTACTGACTCTTGAATTTTCACATTGAAAATGTTACGAATATTTTTGTTTTTCAACAAAGAAAATACCAATGTCAAAGAAATGGGAGGATCCATAACAGGAAAGCGGTTTAAAGTCTCACCAAACGGAGAAACGTTAAATTCCGTCCATAAGTTCTCAAAACTAGGACTTTTTCAAACTAAAATCTAAAAGTAGGTTGCGTATTCTACCGCGCGTCGCCAGTTAGTCCTGAAACTACAATATTAATCGCTAAAGAAAAAAGAAACCAAAGTTCAAATGGGAGGAAATAACAAACGGAGAATCGGGGGGGGGGGGGGGGGGGCAGTGTTCACTGTCCAGATCCTCTTATAAATATATCCATTCATTTAGGAGTCTCTGTGGCTGTTTTTAATTCTCAGGGGCGTGGATGAACTCGTTAGTGCCAAAACCAGAAACACTTACGAACACATCTGCTCTTATAGTCAAGCAACGCTTAAAGCACTTGCAAATCCACAAACTAACTCTAAGCCAGTAAAAGAATGAAAAAAAAAAATCAATATCCTGCACTGTGTACCTGGTCACAGGCTGTCAAAGAAATGATAGAAAATAAAAACCCACAACGAAAGTACTATGTTAAATCAACTTGAGCAGGCATGCAAAGTCTGTTTTGCTAGTGCTAGTGCAAAATAGCACCACCTGTCCGGGTTGTGAAGAAGAGGACGAAAGCATCACTCACTTCCCCTGCAACTGTCCTGCCTCACGCACAATTAGGCACAAATACATACCTAGAAAGATATCGCTTGAATCCATCGATTTCTTGAAAAGACTGGAGTTCACACGACACACAGGGCGTTTTTCATAAATCCGCATTTTCTATATTTTCCTTTTTCATTTCCCAATACCAATCCTTCACTCACATAAAGCCCCAACCCCTTCTTTCTCAGCTCAGTTCAGAGGGTAAAATAACGGTCCCGACTTTTGGCCTACGTGAGGCCTACGTGAGGTGAGATCTCCCCCTTTTAAGTAAGTAAGATTACCACCGTCCAAATGTTCAAATCTTGAAAAGAAAACCACCCTCTGTCCTATGTGTTTATTGTTCATTATTTGGATAAGGCCCCCGCCAACCATTACAACATTCATAAATAGACATGCCTAGTTCTGCTATCTCCTGTTAAGCTATTTAGGACAATCCAGTCCATTCAGTTCGATAGTAATCTCACTAACCCATTCGATGTCCAAAAATGCTTGAATCACAAGACAGTACCTACCAAAGATACATAGTGCAATCTTTTGCCAGAAGCGGCTAAAATATGACTTAAAAAATATACATACATATGCTGTCCAAAAAAAAAGGAGACTCAACACCGATGACTTAATCAGAACATCACAATAGACAGCAATAATTTTGAGGTAGTCAGGAAGTTCAACTACTTAGGATCCGCTATCAATTTTGACAACATGTCCAGCTGGATCAAACAATCAATTAAGTAGTAAACCGCTTACCGGACAAACACAAAGACGCTACATCAGACCCGCATCATCCAGTCCTCTTATGCATGCAATGGCGTTATGAAAGGCCGATCAAAATATTCTTGGTTGCTTCGACAGGCTAGGCACTACCGATGTCTGGGAATGCCTAGGTAAACGTAATAGACTGGGCGAAGGAAAAATATCACCATCTACTGGGTACTAGGACACATGGGGATAGAAGGTAACAAAGAGGCGGATAAACTTGCCAGAAAAGGGGCTGCTACACCCTTCATGGGTCTTGAATCTTTATGTGGCATGCGGGTCAACACATTGTTAAGAAGCAATTTCGATCACTGGAGAAGACAAACGAGCACCAACTCAGGGTCTAAGAAAGGTGAAGAAACTGCTGGGTAATTACAATCTGAAGAGATTTAAAGCTTGCATTAACCTTGACAAAAACAAACCCCGCATCCTGACAGCATTCCTTATGGGACATTTTAAACTCAAGGAACATCTCAGGAAGATGGGTCTATCAGATGAAGACTTAGTCCAGTGAACCTCCAGAACACACATACGGAAGGAATGTGCATCATTAACCCAGAAAAGGTTCAAGTGCTTAGGTAAATACCAACTTACAGCAAAGAACATGATACTCATAGAACCCAATGTCCTGCTGCAATAGGGCAATTGGTCTGGATGAGGTAATATGCCCTATGCAATTCTCACCCGCGCTAGGTGTGAGCTTAGCTCTCTCCAACATGTTCCAATAGGAATAATGATGATAGGGATGTTCCTTCGAAGGGGCATCAATAGACCGTGTACCTCAGCTTTCAATAATAATAATCGCTCTGGTCTGTAAAGTGTTTAAAGACCTCATTTTTAGTGTCACAACAACACAACTAATTAGAAGGTCACTTGTGATAACTTGGAGTACGAAAATTAAGCCAAAGAAAGGATGGCCTAAAAAAACTTTCTAGTTAAAGCCCGGGCTATAGCGCTGACCAATAAAGTACGGGTAATTACTAAAAGTTGGGCGCATGACAATTGAAGGTAGACCACAGAACTTTGACACATCACATCGCATTTGACATCAAAAATGCAAACAGATCGTCCTCAATAGCAAGGCTAGGGACCTGTCCTTATTAAGTTTGTTTCCTTGTTTAAATCTTTAATCAAGGAGCATACATTTCCTTGTTAAAACTTTAAGGATTCAATCTTTTGAAAAGTTAACTTTAAAAACCTACAACCGAACAAACAGATTGTTTTCCAAATTCTAAATTGCAATTGAACTTTCGAAAAGAGTTCGTATTGAAATTTAAGACAATATTCGGCAATGGACGTTCGTTTCCTTAACCTTTTTCCCTTTTGTGTCCTGTTTGGCCATGAAAAGTTAAAAGCGATTGTTTTCTTTCCAAACAAAGGACGAATATTTTTAACCCTCCTTTTCGAAATTATTGATTGAAAGGATTCTGACTTTCGTCGTCGCTGTCGAAAATTTAATTATAATCCCTGTCGAGATTTCTGACGTCTGTCAACATTGATTCAATCGTAAGTATACAATGCTGTCAGTCATGAAATTTCACACGAGACTCCATTAGGTACGTCATCGTTAAATATAAATATCTCCATTAATCCTTGATGATGATTTCCACTGAGGCTATGGCTACGTCGACCGGCGCGGCGGCGATAAAAGCAAACAAACAATGAGTTTTGGTGAAGAACTAAGGTTTTAATTTTTTTTTTCATTTTGACAGAAACTCTGCTGATGGTCGTTAATGTGCGCTGTCTCTGCAAGCAAAACATCCCGCTACGGTTGACATTTGATTGATCTAATCAATGGCGGATATGAAATGAGACACAACAAAGATGGTGGTTCAGGCTGGTTTATTTTTTTTTTACTGGCGCAATAAAACTGTTATCCGCATAAAAAGATGATCAATCAATTTTAATGATGTCTGATGGTGAATTCCATTCTGCCGTCGCGTCGTCATCCTCTGTCCCCTATAACTATGTATATGGAAAATAGCGGTGAATATAATAAATTGAAGATAACATAATATACAGCATTATGGGAAGCTTTGTTGTGTATGGCATAATTTTTAATGGTTTTTTGTTTTCTTCGCAGCAAGTCAGCCATTTGCAAATGTGTGTCTGGTGTGGATTAAGGTGCGAAATATTAAATGGGGGCGACACACGATGTTGATTGATATGTCAGTTATAGTTAATCAAATTCTTGGGGATACAAGAGAATTAATGGATTTAAATTTGTATACACAACCGTTTGTAGCAGTACATTTCCCATTATCTGGAAGTCACTGGCAAATTGTGGGCGAAAAAGGGTTTTTTTTTTGACAATTTGTCTGTCACGAACATTGGCAACGTGATTGACTTTCGTGCAACTGATTGGGAAAAGCTTTGTTCGATAACATCGAACTGACAACTGTCATTCTTTGATAATCAGAAATAGAGCAAATTTTTTTATTTTTTGTATATTTTTACGATTGTTTAGTTCTTCAAACACAAGACCAATAAGCATAAATGACAAATCAGCTGATTTAATGTTTTGACGGCCCTTTTTCTTGCATTGAAGAAATTCCCAGGGCGAGTCCAGTGCTAGTACTGCAGAACTAGTGTCTACATTAAAAAGAGCAGCAATTTCAGTGCGTTATTAGTGTAGCACTGATGGACATCGAAAGCACCTTAGGGCGGACATCAAACAAAGCTAAAGTCAAAGATTATAGGTCTGTTCCCGTACCTGTCCAAAACTGTGAAAATCTATGCAAATCAGGCAAGTCCTGTTTCCGTGCGAAGTTTTTTTTTTAACAGAAGAGAGAGCTAACAAGAGAGTAAGAAATTTCCCCATGCTGCGAATTTTAGCCCAAGAAATTTCTTTGGGCAGCTTTGTAGAAACTCTCAAATGTCATATATTTTCTAAGTCTAAGGCCCAATGCACACGGAGCAACTGGAAAATAACAGATTAACGATGCGAACTGGCAACGAGTTTGCTTTGAGTCATACCCTGTGTAATGAAATGGGACGCCGCACACGACGCTACTGGTTGAAAACTCGTTTTCGATTCACAAAAACCACTCGTCTGTTGATTTGCATGTCGGGTTACCTATTGATTTCAGTTTCTAGTTTGTCGAAGATGAGCGAACAACAGACCAACCTGTTGCTGGTGGGGGAGGTTTTTCACGCCCGGTATCCAAGACCAATGCCACACGAGCCTCTTTTTCCGCTCGTCATGGGTATAGAGAAAACCAATAGAACTGTACACACGAGCGCTCGTGACCAAAAAGGCGTCGTGTGTACATTTTTCTTTATACTCAGGGAAAAGATGCTCGTGTGGCATTGGCCTAAGGATTTCACTAGTCATTTTAAGGTCCCGTGTAGACCAAAGTGCCTTGGAAATCCTATTTCCTACACTTTAAGACCATATATGGTCAGCTGTTCTCGTAATCGTATATTTTACTTTTGATTTAATGCAGCATAGCGGTGGAGCAACTTCCAGCACCTCGGCAAGTGGCAGCTGCCCTCCTTTGCTTGCCAACTCATCGGCAAACTCGTTGCCTTCTATTCCAGAGTGACCAGGCACCCAACATGGTCTTACCCGGTTCTGCGTGCATAATACCCTGAGCATTGCGCAACAGCTCCTAACTAGTGCACGATTCTAGCGCCTTAAGTGCAGCCTGGCTGTCGGTGTAAATATTAATGTCCTTATCGGATATTCGTTTCATGTTCTGAAGCCCTGCGGCTCTAAATACGGCTGAGAAACGCTGCAGGTATCCGGGAGTCTTAAGGCCACCTTTAAATCTGGTTCCACACAGTAGATACCAGACCCTGTACCGCATACAGTTTTTGACCCATCCGTGAAGACTGCAGTGCCTGCATGCCGAGCCACTGTGCTATATGTCCACTCTTCCCGCACAGAGTACAAGGTTCTGTACGGTGTGTTAAAATGAAGTGTGAAGAGGGTATCATCTGTTCCTATTGGGTAATCCATTTGGATTTGTGTAAGAATAGTACAATATCCTTTGCTGTTATTCTTGAAGAGAGAGAGTTCGTGAGTCTTAGTGTACTATTACTCGACAGTTATCTAAAATGCGCCGTATGCTTCGTGCGAAGGGCACCTGTGATGGCAACACCAGCTGTTCTCTGTACCACCGCTAATCTTACCAATGTCGTTTTCTTGCTTGTAGCCTTCCAACAGACTAGTGTCCCGTACGTGAATATGACTATCCTGACGTATTGCCAGTGCATTATAACCGGTCTGAAGCCCCATGTTTTTCCAGCCGCTCTTTTGCAAATAAAGAGTGCATTAAAAGCTTTCCAAATTTTTTCTTGTGTGTTCAGAATATTGGCAAGATATTTGACTTGCTCCGGGAGCGTTAGCTCAGTTCCTTTAATTTTCGGGAGCTTGAAAGGCGGCATCTTGTGTTTTCTGGTGAAGAGAACCAGTTCCTTTTTTTGAGGATTGACGTTCAGTCCACCACCTTTTTGCCCATTTACCAGTGATGGCTAATGCTGCCTCCATAAATTCGCTCAATGTATTAAGGAATTCGCCTTTAACTTACCTAGTTCATTTCCTAACCTAAAATTACAAAACTGGAAGACAGTATGTTCTGCAAGTGTTGCAAGTGCTCAAAGGTAATATTCAAATTGTTGTTGGTGAATAGCAGCTGATTGCTCGACTATCGTTACCAATCATTTTTCTATAAACTGATTAAGTATGTAAGCATCAAGTTCTCCATATAACAACCAATGGACGAAAATAGGATAAAGCATATATAAAAAAAAAACAATATTCCAATCAAACACAATCAAAAATCACATTTAATAGCTGCCTCCCTCATAAAACGCCCAAATACGATTTCTTCAAGGTTATAGCCTACGATGGTGCAACATGCCAAGAAGTACACGTTATAATAAATTTCCCATTACGTATGTATACCGTCATAAGTTTCCAATCAATTCCCATCCGTAGTATCCGTTTTTTAGCTTCGCCCCCGTTCTCAATCATCTGACAGTTACATACATTAGAGCCGTACATCCCGGCGTATAATGTCTTCGAAAACATATAACAAATTGTAAAAGTAAAGCAAACACACACACACACATTGACAGCGAAGGATGGCGGAGGTGCAGGCGGTTAGGGTGGCGGATGGGCCAAGGCAACCCCCAACATTACATTGAATCGCGTTCGGAAACAAATCAACTTTATCGAGCATAAAACGTTGCCCGTTTATCTCCCTTCCTCGACATCATCGTTCCGCAATATTTTTTTTAGGGGCAATTGAATTTTCGGCAGCAGATATGTTTGGTTGTGGTGGTGGCATCCTGAATCGTAGGAAGGATTTTCGCCAGTGAAGATGTACATAAATATCTGTGAGGTCATAATCGTAAAATCATTCATAGTTTGGCCCCCGCATCCAGTGACCACTGGGCACAGTCCTTGTTGTCGGGTTGTCTCTGTCGCCGGATGGGCAGTTAGTGAAATGGAAACGATTGTAAGCATTTTTTCAAGGACTCACACATGATGGAGGAAGGAAATGCAGGATTATGCGGAAAGTGTAGCACATTGAAAAGTAATAACATGCGGAGGCGAAGTCTTCCCGCACCAAGTGCGAGCCGAATCGATATTCAATTTGGAACTTGTTGTGGAAGGACTTGGGGCCGACGAAGACAACCGACGACTACAACGGCGGGCGGTATAGGGCTTGTTAGTCATTTAAAGTTTTGTAATTTTGCTGCGCTCAGCGTGCTCGGAATTCGGTTGGGGCCAAAACTTTTCAAATTAAAACGGGGAGATTTGGTTAAATGGATCATCTTTGTTTCGCCTGCGGGATAGTGAGCAGAGGTGGGGTGTTTATTAACGAATGTTGGGCGGCCAATGGAGAGGTCAAGGTGTTATCCTTGGTGCGTGAATAGTTACTATGTAGTTACATACATGAGTATAGATCGTTGTTCGTTCTTCTCACCAGTTGAAGTACATAAAATTATACAGTCCCTAAAAGCATCTAATTCAATGTCATGTGATCAAATCTCAAGTAATATTTTAAAAAGAATATCATTCCTTGTTTCTGATGTTCTATGTCATATTTTCAATTTAAGTACACAAAAGGGTATTTTTCCGGAATAACTTAAAACAGCTGTTGTAATCCCTCTACATAAAAAAGGTGACAACATGTCTTTAAACAATTACCGCCCTATTTCGCTTTTATCTGTTTTTTCCAAAGTCATCGAAAAGGGGGTCAAATCTAGAATGTTGTCTTTCTTAGATAAAACAAATTTCTTTAGTAGTTCGCAGTTTGGCTTTCGAAGTGGTAAATCTACTGAAGATGCCTTGTTAAAGTTGTGCGGAGAAATTTATAATAGTCTTAATATTTCTGATATCCCTGCTACCTTATTCATTGATATCACTAAAGCATTTGACATGGTGGACCATAACATATTACTTAAAAAACTTTATACCGCGGGTTTCAGAGGTTTTATCCATGACTGGTTCACTTCTTATCTTGGAAACCGTAGTCAGAGATTTAAGATCCAAAATAATTTAAGTGGGAAAAATCTCATTAACATAGGTGTTCCACAAGGCTCTGTCTTGGGTCCTATTTTATTTTTAATCTTTGTAAATTCGCTTTTTCTTCAACCTCTTAAAGGTAAGCTCACAGCTTTTGCTGATGATACTGCTTTGTCTTATTATGGTAAATGTTATTTTAACCTGTATTTGGATGTTAACTATGATCTAGATATACTGCGGAGATGGTTCAAACTTCATAAATTGGTCATAAGTGACAAAACGAAGTTCATGATTTTCAATATCATGGGTAGAATCTGTCATGATATGCCTTTACAATACCATTCGCCCAATTGCAATAGATTCCGTTTATTTAATCCTTGTACACACAATCATTATTCACCCACATTCACATGCTTGTTGCACTGCTGACTGCTTTGAAATTGAACGCGTTGGCAGCTTTAAGTACTTAGGTATTAGTTTGGATTATAGGCTCAGTTGGATGGAGCATTCTATTACCTTAAAAAAATATCTAAATAATGTTGTTAGACAGATTTATAACCTCAGCCAATACTGTGATTTGTCAATTTTAAAGTTAGTCTATAATGATCTTTTTAAATCTAAACTTCAGTATGGTATAGCTTGTTGGGGTGGTACGCATTATAATAAAATAGAGCTTTTGCTAATAAAACAAAAACACGATGTTCGTATTATGTACAAAGTTAACCGTCGAACTCCTAGTTTTGGATTGTTCAAAAGTCTTGGATTTCTTCCATTAAAGCATTTGTACTTCTATAAAGTTTTAAAAATATTTTTTGAAAATTCTGGGTATAACTCTCCAAGAGTTTATGAAAACCGTAATCTACGTGTCAACACTTGTAATCTCGTCAATGTACCCATAATCAATAAATCGCATTTTTCCACCTTTTATACTGTTACTGCGCCGCGTTTGTTTAATAAAATTCCTTCAAGTCTGAGATGTGAGCGAGTTTAATCCGTATTCCTTAAAAATGTAAAATATTGGCTTTTCTCGTTGAACTACACTGTAATTGGTAATTTACTGATTCCTTTGGTATGATTTTTTTTTTATACTTTTTTTATATTTTTTATATTTTTATTTAAATTGAATTTATTCTTATTTTTATCGCATCCCCATCGATAAATTATTCTTAATCTTTTATGTATGAATTGTATATTCGCCTCTTGTCAGAGTCTGATAACAGAATGTACTTAACTATTTCATCCTATAGCTTAAATGCCATATTCTCTCTGAAATATATCTTTGATTTTTTGTTAAATATTTTTTATAGCTTTAAGTTATTAGTGAAATAAAGAAATAAATAAATAAAATTGTCTTAGTCTCATTCATTCTATTCAATAAAATTTGCAAAGATGAGTTCATAGAGTGAAAGTAGTGCAACAGAAACAGCAAAAAGTGATGAAAATAATATTTTCTTAGTACATTTCATTCAATAAAATGCTATTATTTTATCGAAAAGCCAAGTTCCGGAAATAAAAAAAAAAACTTGCTCTACAAACATTTAAGTCGGAGTATGAAAACCAATTCGGAAAAACAATTCAAATTGCACAAATTGCAAAAAAAATAATAAATATTAAAGCTAGATTAAAAGACAAATGCGATGCAAATAAAATGGGAAACAGAAAAATTAAATTAAAACCGTGGGAAAAACAGTTACGTGAATTAATTAATGGTGATTCACCGAACCCAATGCTAAATAGATTGGAAAGTAAGGACATTTCATATGTAAACTGCATGAATAAAAATATCATTTCATCATATTTACAGGTTCAGTAACTGCAGGAACAAATAACAATAAGCGCGCCGAAGTTTTCTGTGTTACGGACGATTCTTCTTCTTCTTTTGCTCAAGCAAAAGAGGCAACGATAGTTTCGTCACGAAAGTGGAAGCAAGACGATGCTTTACAAAAGCACGAAACAGACGAAACGAAAAACTTATCAATGGGAGAGCTCCAAAGACTAGTTTTGCTGAAACAAAATTAAGTTCTTACCAAAAAACTGAAGCGTCTGATTAGTCAAGAAGAAAGAACAAATTTAGCAGAGGAGAGAGAATTACCTTTCGATATACAATTGAAACTCGATTATCCGGGATTCGATTAACCGGGACGCTCTATTATCCGTGATGAAAATATTTGACATATTTGACTCTAATATCCGTACAAAACTCTATTATCCGTAAAAGAAACAAAAACGTTTTCTGTCTCGATAATAAAGACAAGTGTATTAATTTAAACTCTATTATCCGTAATAAACTCTACTATTCGTAACATGAAAACAAGATCGAAAAAATTTTTTCACTTCTAAAAACTAACGGA
This sequence comes from Brachyopa scutellaris, assembly GCA_949775065.1. Lineage (NCBI taxonomy): Eukaryota > Metazoa > Arthropoda > Insecta > Diptera > Syrphidae > Brachyopa > Brachyopa scutellaris. The sequence goes on along the minus strand of OX459114.1, from coordinate 86,220,079 downwards.
ATTATCTGTTGTATTGCATTTAATAGACACACAAAAAGAAGTAACGGGATAATACATTTTTGGGTTGTGACGTTGTGTATTGTGTTGTTTGTTATGTTTGTTATGGATTCTCTTCAGTTTTAGTTGGAAAATCTTAAGTGACGAATAAAATTTCAACGGTAAACAACAAGAAAAAAAGTTCTATTATCCGGGATTTTCGATTATGCGTGATGAGCTCCATCCCGACCATCCCGGTTAACTGTGTACTGAATTCTTGCTTTAAGTTTTGATTTTTAAATGTATATATATTAAGTTATGATAGAATTAAACATTACGTTGGTTAAACAAAATCAATGCAATTTCATTTCTTCTTCTTTTTCCTTGTTCCGTTAAGATGGCAACTCTTCTAGAGCCGTCGGAAATGGTATCTTCACTTGGTGTTATTTGCTCTTCTTCGTAATTATCCCTACCTTCGTCTTTCTCTAAGAAATGTTTTGATACATTATGCAAAACAAAGCAGGCCAAAATTACTTTCGGTGCATTTTGTGTGGAAATTCTTAACTTGTATTGGAGACAGGGAAATCTCCGTTTTACTGGCCGAAAACACGTTCAATAATAACTCGTTCTTTGGTCAGTATACTGTTATAATGTTCTTCTATAACAGTAGATGTCCTTCGAAATGGCGTCATTAGAAAAGGAGTTATTGCAAAGCCCTCATCAGCGATGAGGATACATGTAGCCTGGTAAATATTAGAATTTTTAAAAATTCTGGAGTCATGAACCGAGCCGGGCCATGAGACATCCACACTAGTAAATTTTGCAGCTCCATTACAGGTCGCTTGCACGTTAATTTAATGAAAACACACTTTATAAGAGTATCTCAGTTTACGCTTACCTTTTCAACTTATATACTCTCCATTATAATGCTTTGGCTTACTACTCCGAACGTGCGTGCAGTCTATTGCTCCAATACCTACCTACATGACGAAAATTTGTTTTTAACCTGCCATAA